>OW121846.1:7344745-8714630 GCA_933228895.1 Platycnemis pennipes | reverse complement strand
GTGTGTTGATTTTTCTGGTTGCCTTACTTTTCACTATTTTGCCTGTGCTTGTGATTTGCACTTGGTGTAATGAGACAATGAACTTGAATTTTGTACTATGCACATGGTGGTATTAAATGGAAGCTCTTTAGTCAGATGTAATCATATGTGCCATATGGTTGCCAAGAGTGCTGGAAAGTTGATGGTTAGCCAATAAAGGACATTTAGAATCTCTTGCACCACAATGAGGTAGGTGTTAGTGTGTAGTATTTTGTTTTTACTGGAGCACACTTTGTGAAGAAGATGCCATATGTCAATGTTGCATGAACTGCATAGTCATTGCCATGCAGATGGCAGCTACCATTTTTCAAATTAGCTGTGTTATTAACTGTGAAGGAGTATGTACTCACAAGTAAGTACACAATGTCTTTGTTTTGGTTATAGTGTCAGTCATTGATTGTGTCAAAGAGCAAAAGTTGGTGAGGTATGTAGAAGGTGTTACATTTGAATTTTTGTGGCACATGGTGAGGTATAAGTAGATAATTGGGAAAGGGGTTTAATCTGCTTATTGTAGTGTAGATGTTTGATTCACCAAGGAATTGTTTATCAAATGTGTCTGGGGATCTGGGTGCAGTGTTGATGGAATCAAGACATGAATAGTGAAAATGAACCTGAATAGGGAGCAGGTAATATGAGGCTAGTACAGAAAATTCTAATGGGCAGGAAAAGTGCATAATGGAGGGTTTTTCTGTAAAAGTGGATTGTTTTTTTCAAATCTCAAAATAATATTCTCTTCCAAAGTCTTTTCTCGGCACAGCTGCATTTAAAGTAGGTGAAGAGATGTCATACGTCTGTATGCTTAATTAGTAAGAAGTTTGTCAACGTATTCTGTGCAGACCACTATGATGAAATCACTCTCGGTGACGGAAATCAATATTTCATGCCAAAGTTTGTGTTTTTAGTAACAAGCATTGTTTATGTGTTTCATGTAAACAATACTATCCTCTTTTTTCGATTTAAATAAATGACTTTTTTGAAAGCCATAGCTCCGATGAAAGATCTAAGCTTATATGACCTGCAAATCATTCTCTTGCTGCATAATTTTTCTGAACAACTTCATGAAAATATCATCTATTTAGTCTTATGAGCATTTTGACATTCAAGTTTTTATGCATTTACAGTGGAAA
This sequence comes from Platycnemis pennipes, assembly GCA_933228895.1. NCBI lineage: Eukaryota > Metazoa > Arthropoda > Insecta > Odonata > Platycnemididae > Platycnemis > Platycnemis pennipes. The sequence continues at coordinate 8,713,464 of OW121846.1, read as the reverse complement.
ATATATTTTGAATAAGGGTTTATTCTCAATGAGCTAAAGTGTGTAAATCAGTAAGCAAATAATACTTGAATTTTAATATTTTATTGAAAGACTCTCTTACTTAGGTATTATTTTCTAATATTAGCATCTATAGTATTGTTTTAAGACATCAGCCTTTAAAGAAAATTTCAAACAAGATTAATGGTATTTTTTAACAAATAGTGTGTTTTGAGACTATTTTCCCAAAAATTAAAAATGTTGTGCATTTGCTGAATGGACTGGAATATCCCTTCTTTTATAGTAGGGTGTGTTTATCCCTTCCATTTGTTCTCTTTGTGTTGCCTGGCGATGGGAGTTAGTTAGTCAGGTGGGGTTTTCCCCTTCTGCACCCTGTTATTACTCAAAATGCACATTACATATACATCACAAAGTTTTTACTCTTTATTTCAACGTATTGAAATTTCCACGCTTCCCTTGAAGATGATTGGCAAACCAATGGAAACCTAGGTCGGTGTTAAAATAAAAAATTTGTGGAATCTTAAGAAGTGATTGTTCTATTTACCACTATCATGCGGTTCCACCAAGTGAAGCCTGAAGACTTCCTTTTTATGTGCATGTGCGATCTAAAGGTCCGACGTTTGTTTTGTTATGGTATTTATTCCTGCGACGAAGTCGTCAAAGTTTTCCGTTGACAAAGAATCATTTATTTCCTTATAATTTTACGATTCATATATCCTGGTTCTCTACTATATACTTTGGGTCTGCCTCTACAAGGGAACAACATTAGGAGTCTATTTCCAAGCAAAGCAAGGCATATCTTTCACTTCCGGATATTTTTTCTGAGCTATGCATTTCTCATTTCCACGCTGTCTCACAAGCTTATCCCTCGGACCCCCATTTGTTTACGTGAAGCAGATGGCCCCTGCCACATACAATAGGGCCTCTTGTTTTCTTGACCTCACTTAGCGTGCTCTCATCACGGAGAAGTTTCATTAGGCTGCATCATCAAGCACTTCCTTCTAGCTCACAGCTTCTTAGGCCCAAGGCCTATGGGTTTATCACCAACTTTGTCCTCCTAGAAATCCTCACCCAAGCATATCTGCCTTTCTTCACCCTGGCTTACTCTTGACCATGTGTTTTTTGTTCTTACTATTTTAGACACATGAAAGGCATATGGAAATTTAGGGTTTGACTTTAGTTTCCCATGAGACCCTTGCTTTTCAAGTTTCTCCACTCAAGTTTAGTTTTCAAGCATTTGGTTTTGCTGCACAATTGGGTATTTTATGTGCCATACATTGAAATATTTTCTTGTGCCTATATGCTTCAGTAAACCAGAGAGATTACACTTATTGACTACTGTAGCATCTCTTGTGCAATTGTGCAAGCGATCAGTGACGATGATCAGTGAAAGAAAAACAATGAGAGAAGATAAAATTTTAGAAGACTTGTGCGATAAGCATGCAACACAAAGTTGTGGGGTTGCATGCCTATTGTGCATTGCAGACCGACCAAAAAACCATGAATAAACAACATAATAATGGCCGAAATGAAGGAGGAAATTGAGGAATGCTGGAAATAGAAAGATTTAAACACAGCAAGGCAAAATGAAATGTAATGTGAGGAAATATGTAAAAGACCCAGGAGGAATACGAAGAGAGTGAGAAAAAAGTGGTAGAAAGGTCAATGTGAGGAGATTGAGAGGTTCCAGAGAGAAGGAGAAAAATGTACCCAGTAATCAAAGGCTAGAATGTAATCCAGCAAAAGAACTGTAAAACGATACACTGCATGAGGGGTAAGTCTTAGGGAACTACAAGAGATTCAGCATAGTGGGAAGTAATACACAGAAGAACTGCATGGCACTAATGATAGGCAAAGGAACTTGGGCTTATAAGAGGAAAATGACAAAAATAAGGATGAGCTGATACCAGGAATTCTATAATAATTACTTAATACCTTGTAAGATAGAGTAGACATTACGTGAAATGAATGTGGTGAAAGTAATGGGAGAATTGAAGGATTCAAGAATGAGGGAGGGAAAGACGAGAGAGAAATGGGTGTGTTCATTGGATGTATGAGGACGGAGTTTGGCTTGTGAATATTTTTAAAACCGTAATAATAAGTATACCAAAAAAGAAAGACAAGGCCATAAATTGTGAGAATCATACACTTAATGAAGTATAATAAAATTTTGTCAACAATATGCTGTCATCAGGCAGTCCATAAATTATGCAAATGGGATGACAATTGCAGCAAAATTGACATTGTGTAATTTCTGGAGGTATTACAATGTCACAGATGTGTGAGATCATGCTCATGTGGTCAGAAATGTAACCTACTTGACCAGTCATCTTGCTCATGACCAGATCTCGCTCATGTGGTCAGAAATGTAACCTACGGGAAATTTAAATGTGTCTTGCACTGTTGGCTGGTATCAAAAGCATTTTACTCTATTGATGATTTTTTAACTTGTAAACTTGATATTGTTTTTTGATTTTTTTATTTGAAATATACTCTTTGATGAAGACCTTTGCATGCACCTTGCTGAAAGTCCAATAAATATTATTATTATTTAGTGGACCTGAGAACATTTTATTACTCATTTGTAGAGTTAACATGGCGGATAGTTGTAGCTTTGTCTTTTGCAGAGCATTGAGTTTTGCGAGTTATGCAACCAGGGTGACATCCACAGCCAATTCATTTGTAAATCGAAAATTGTTGGTCATTCTAAATTTTGCCTGTGTAAATAAAGGGAAGGCATAGGTCAGCTATATCAAAATTATTGGGATTTGAAGAAAAAATTGTAAATGGCAAGAAAGCAAAAATTTCAGGGATGTAAAAGTGAAGTGTTACTATATTTGGAAAGAAACAAAACTGCGAATTTCACTGAAATAATTTAATTACGACCTGGGTTTTGAAAAATCATGCCATCTTAAGGTGATTAAATTATTTCAGTGGAATTGGCAGTTTGTTTTTTTTCCATCATGGAAAAGTTTCACAAAATTACTCCTGAAACCGTTCGTATTGTTACTATATTTGTTGAGAAAGTTTTGCTTTAGAAAAAAGTTATTCTGATGCTCAGATACTGATATATCAATAATCGAATATCGGCCATCAATAACTGAATATCGGCCAGTATTTATATGGGAATTTGTTATCGGCTCAACCCTAATATTTACTTATCTCTTCTCTTTCACATCCTACAATACTTGCTGTATGTATCTTATTCTGGGCTTTCCTTTGCCATTCTTCCCTAACACTTGTCCGTCGATTATTGTCTTCATCAGGTCATCGTGTCTCATTTTGTGGGCGTTTAAGTTGTCCCATTCTCTTTAGGTTTTCAAAAAAACTTTTCCCACACTTCTTAGGATCTCCTTATTACCCACTTGGTCAATCTATTTAATCTTCATCATTCTTCGTTTGCACCACATTTGGAATGCTTCCATCTTTGACTTCTCTGCTTCTGTCATCATCCATGCCTCACTGCCATAAAGAAATATTCTCCAGATGTAAGGTAGATGAATGTTTTCATTACTTCTACAGTTGTATATCCAGCTGTAAGTAGATTCTTCTTTTGGTAAAATTACAGGGGCTATTCTACTGACTATTTTTTTCTTGCTTCGGCCATCTTTGGTTACTCGGATTCCCAGATAACAGAACTCTTTCACCTGTTTCTTTTTTTTCCCTCATCACTTTTCAAGTTCTGGTTTTCTCAGTTTAACGTTGGTTCTGTCTCTTCTCTCCTGCTGCATGCCTATATCTTAGTTTCTTTCTCATTGTTCTTCAGCTGATATCTGGCCCTCATCCTTTTCATGATTACCAGAATCTTCTTCAAATTCCTCTCTATGACTGCTATGTCAACTAATTGCTGCGTACTATTTTTTTCTGTGTGGATATTTACTCCTGGGTGTCTATTATGGATCTTTCTATAATGTAATTGTCGAACGGTAAGGTACTTACCATTCGATACCAGTCATTCGACAACTGAAATGGTATTACGGTTTGTCCATTGATATCGTTCGATAAATATGACGATACGGCGGAGGAGTTGTTGTTCGTTATGGGGCAAATAGTACGATAAAGCTATTACGGTTCTTCATATCGAACGGTAACGGCCTATGGAAAGCACAATATTCTACAGTGGGTTATGGAGCGTCTGTAACTTTCTTGTCGTTTGATACGGGAGTTCACCTACGACATTTAAATAAATGAGCAAATATATCAATGGATACTGTATTCCAATGGTTAAATTAGTATTATTATTGACTGCTTTGCTAACTGATATACCTTATAATGCAATGAGGTGAGAATTTGAATTATCATGACAATGTTCCTTGTCCTTCAATACAGGAGTTCACCTATAATGTTTATTCAAGGAAATGAGCAAATATATCGATGGATTCTGTATCATAATGGTTAAATTAGTAATATTATTGAATGCACTTAAATTGATGTGCTTTATAATGAAGTGTGGCGAGAATTTGCATAAAATTGTTTTGTACCCTTAAAGTAGGTAAACTTTGTAACGTAATGCATGAGGTCGCACAATGAGGCATAGCTCGCAACTATTAATGCATCAATTTATTCTGTAGCACAAGTAACACTCTTTGAACAGACTTCGTAAAGGTTTTCTATCGAGTTTTATACAACCAGAGAATTGTACTCCGTATAAATTCTTTGTAGGGCACCAATTAAGTAACCGAGTGGGTTAAGGCATTGATACAATTTTTTCGACAAGGGTTTGGTTCCCACACTGACCAAATTTTTTTGCTTTCGAATAGTTTCCAGCATGGCTGTTAGATGCTAATCCCTTACATTTACGGCAGTAACAACAACATATTTTTATTTTAAAACTATTTGCTGGATTTCCAATCAACTCCTTGAGTGACATTCGAGGTGAATTTTGGGACTGTGTTTACGGGGAAGTGGCTTCACATGCTGACAGGCCTATTATGTTTCGATGACAAGGATTACTCTAATGTAAAGCAAAAGGTTTCATACTTACCATGCCCAAATGGAAATTCAATGTTAAGTATCAACAATTTAGACAGTGACTTCTCTTCATAAACTATATTGAATATATGATGTTCTTACACAAATGTAATCCTTTTGCATTGTGAATGAGTAGTTTAGGAAGGTATATCGATTTGTTATCTACCAATACTTGAGCTTTAATTACCATGACTGGTGTGTGAAGGCTTTACATTTTAAATGTTATGTTTACAAGAAATGGAAGGCTTATACTCTTGGTTGCTATTGCTGCTGAAGGAAGGAGGGCCATATTCCCATTGCTCGATGTCATGCTCGATGCTATACGTTAACCATCTTTAATTAATAGCATGAATGATAAGTTTAATTATTATTATAATGTTAAGTTGAGGAATGGATGGAATGAATTATGTCACCGTAAACTGAATGCATGTTAAAACATGCATTCAGTGTACGGACTTTTAAAGTACGACGTCAAAAATATTAAGTACTATGAAATATAATTATGAACATTTTTCTCACTGACCTTTTATTTCAGGAATTTAGTTTCTGTCCATTTTATACGAAGGTATGTAACAAGGCGATTAGATAGCACGATTAACAACATTAATATGAATGGTTTTGTGTCGTAACTAACAATGCAGCAAGAATTACGGGAGTTATGAAAGCCAACAATCAAATCTAGTTAAAATTCTGAAATTAAATATTCACCTTCGTTTTAAACTGTTTGTAAATATTTAATTCACAATCTCAATGTTGCGGTTTGGAGTTTTCATTCATCATTTGTTACCATCAATCTTCAGCTGCTTCGTATCCTACGTCACTTAACGTCACTGATGTACGATAAGTTCCCAAAGACAGCCGAAGCTTATCGAACGAAACAACGCCTGAACCATAATAGCACGTTAGACAGCCTCCATCATTTACTTCGATAGTGGTATCGAATGATATCTCCTATCGGCGAAAGTTCCGTAATAGGCACCCTGAAGCCTTCTCTTGATTCCATTGATGGATTTCTCAGTCTGAACTTTAAAAATAACATACATACATATACATACATACAATACATACATACATAACGGTGGGCAGTACAAAATCTTGTCTCACTCCTTTCTTTATCTTTGCTTCTTCATAGTGGAGTCCAGATTTAATCACAGCTATTTACACAAAGTGGAGACAATTCTTTGGTTATTTCAGAACACACCAAGTTCTTTCAAAATTCCTAGCATTGAATTCCAATCCACTTTTTCATAAGCCTTTTCCAATTCCTCAAACGCAATGAATGTCAGCTTGGTCTTCTCAGTTATTTTCTCTATGATCAGCCTAAGGGCCAATACATAATTGCTTCTCTGTACCAATGCTTTTCCTGAATCTGAATTGGTCCAGTATCAAGAGCATTAAGTATAAAAAAATGATGGTGTCATGAAAATTTTAGTCTTGAGAATAGAGGTCAAATTTTCAGTATCGGCTCATCCCTAGTCAAAACTGTGTTTTTCAACATCGTTATTGCTGTTCATCAATCCAATGTTTGGTTTGACACAGCTATCCACTTTCTGCTACTTTCAGCAGTCTCTTCACCTCTCCATATTCATTTGTTCCCTCTTCATTCATATTTGATTCAGAAACAGTAAAACCCCTCTTTTACACTTTTGAGGTGAACTAGAGAAAAAAAGTTTAAATCGTGGGAAAGTGTAAATTGAGGGTATGCATATTTTTATGAACGTTATGCCTGAAATAATAACTCCTTGCTTCTTTATTTTGCCCACCCAATTCTTGTCTTCATGGAATGACAAGTTTAAAAAATTGAAATATAGTTCCAACAAAACCTTTAATAATTCCAAAATCTCTTATTTGAAATGGGAACATGGGGAGACATATTAACTAGAAAACATATGGTTGGGCCAAGATTAGGAATGGTGTGAAAAAATTGTACAGTTGTTAATCGGAGAGAATGTCAGGAATTAGTTTGCAGGTTTATTTGGGAAGATTCAGAAGAGCAAGCAGCTGAGAAAGGATAGGAGAAAAAATGGTGCAGTTAACACTAGAGTGGTCAAGACACATTGAGTGTTGGCACAAATTATGAAGGAAATTGAGGAATGATGGAAATAGAAAGATTTAAACACAGCAAGATGAAATAAAATTTAAGGAAATAAGCAATAGACTTAGGAGGGATATGAAGAGGGTGAGATAAAAGTGGCGATAATGTCAATGTAAATAGGTTAAGAGGCTCCAGAGAGAGGGAGAAATAGGTGCCCTGTACTCAAAGGTTAGAAGGTTATTCAGCAGCAAGAAGTCGGAAACGATACTGTGCAATAGCGTTAAGTCAGGAGAGCTGCTGATAGAACTTGCAAGAGATTAAGCATAGGGGTAAGGAATACATTAAAAGAACTGCATGGCACTAATGATAGGCAAGGGAACTTGGGAATAAAAGAGGAGAATGACATAGATAAGGATGAACTGGAACCAGGAGTCTTGATCCTGTCTTGATAGTAAGTCAGGGTAAACATAACAAGAAAAGAAGGTGTGGAGACTCTAATGATATCCTATCAAAGCTACTTAAGAATCGAGGTAGAGAAGAATGAGATGATTTTACGGGTTTGTTTGTAGGATTTATGTGGATGAAGTTTGGCTGGAGGATTTTTTAAAATCTGTATTAATAATGTGTAAAGCGATTAATTAAATTCCAATTTCACTTGGCACTTTATTTATCCATAGGTATCAACCTATATACCAAAATGACCTCTCTCTTAACTATCCTTTATCTTTTTTGGTCACCATGGTGATAGGAAAAAGAAAACAACAGGAAAACAAAAAGGAAATACACTACTAACTTTAGAAGTGAATGGGGTCGACTTGGAAAACATTTTTGGGTTGGCATACAGCTTTGGCCTTAGGTGGAATAGATTTACGTCACTGGGGGCTGACAAGTATGTAAGGCAGTTGATGCAATAGGGCTAACGAAACGAGCCAAATAAACTCAAGGGACAGAAGCCCCAGCCTAAGGAATGCCGAAGAAACTAGCCCACAATCTCCTTGGGCTGATCTCTGGTCGGTAGGACTATCGCAAGTCTTTAACTTTCGGTCTCCATCTCGAGGGTTTTTCTCATACCAGAACGAAATAAAAAGATTTCCTTTTTGTACAAGAGGTTGGTGTAGTGTAGTGGCTACAATTCTGCACACTCCTCCAAAGCTCTAGGTTGGGAGTTTGAACCTCCAATTTAGAGTTTTGTTTATTTATTTAATAATTTTTTAAGTTCACCCAACATAAAAACACATTAATAGGGTAAACTTTTTTCATGATTAATCATAATTACAATCATAATACAAGAAGAACTTAATACACTAATAGTACAATTAATTACCAAAACAGTCAAGATCGGCTGAATGTCACATACAAAATTCTGTACAAATTTATAATGTCCCTAACATCGATAATATCTGTCCATGAAACATTTCCTTAGGTAAGTTTATATTTAATTCACTTGAAAATGTATTGAATGAGATACATATTTTATTAATAGGTGCATTCATACAATAATTTGTATTCACACAACAGACTATTCACTAAACAGATCTTTTTATTTTGATACTTTTAATTGCATTTACCACTTCCTTCAATTCAATATTATTAAGAAATATATTACTACTATATTCACTTCCAAAATCTTCCACTGGATATTGATCAACTGTAATAGTGCTACTGTCATTTCCATAAACTGACTTGAACTGATCTCTAAAAGCATTTGCAATTTTACACAGTGAATTTTCCTCATGTCCATTGCATTTCATAATTTCTGGTGTGCCCTTAACAGAATTAATACCTTTAGCAAATTTCCAGAATCTTTGGTAATTACCTTGGTATATATCTTGTTTAATATTCTCTAAGTATAAATTAAAACAATCATTAACACACTTCTTAACTTCCAACCTAAGTTCATGATATTTCATCTGATGATAAACTGTCCCATTTTTCTTAAACAATATCCGGTGTCTATCTTTTTTCTTGATTTTCTTTATTAAGTCATAGCTATACCAGAATGGGTAACTGTATCTAGATGATATACACTTAGGAATTACTACATCCATTATATTACATATATATATTTATAGAATATTTCTAAACCTTTGTCAATATCATTAATTGACATTATTGCACTCCAATTTTTACAGCTTACAGTTTTGTTTATCTATTTATGACATTTCTATACTGCTGCACACATGACTTTATTCCGATCTCAATTTTAGTTCTTGAAGCTATAGTAGTTGTTGGGGAGAGGTAGCCAACAGCCGAGGTCATTTAAGCAATTAAGTATGCATGGATAACTGGGTAGATGTAGGAATTTTTCGAGGAAGCGAGGAATAGTGTAAAGAAGTCCGGCGAGGGGATAAGCCTGCTGTTACCGAAAGATCCGTGTAATATAAAGTTTTAGGTCCACTTTTGTCAAGATTTGAAGACAGTACCGAGAACAACTGATCATGATTAATTATCAACGAATGCTGTAACTTTGAATAAATACGTTACCTTATCTATCTATAATAAGAAATAGTGAATGTTGCATCTTGCTCGCTCATCTGCCAGTGCATCCATCCTCTGCTTTATCTCAGAAAGGATATTTTCTCGAGAGAGACCGTGAATTTCTTTGTTTCTAGCATCATAAGAGAACCAGAATTTAAGAGAGCGCAAAACATTTATTCTTTATTTAATGGCCAATGCTTCGAGCATTCTTATTCTTGCCATCATTTTAGACTCTGTGATCCAGGTTCCTCTAAAATGTGTAATTTATTTAAAAATGTACTTCTATTTTTAGTTCATTTCCTATCGTTTTCATTTCAATCATTAGTTTGTGGCATCATAATTTTCTCACCTTAATTCATAATTCAAATTCATCATCCCATTTTGCCATCATCTTATACGGTGCAATCATATTGATTCCCTTTCTAAATCGATTCCAATTCTTTAAAACTAAGAATTGAATTTCTAAAGACATTATGATAATTAAAATAAAAGCCATCTACTTAATTTCTATACCCTATTTTGTATTTTACCTCCCAGTACTTCACAACGTTCACTTATTCACCAAAGGATGCCGGCTCCTTGTTTACGCTGAAAAAAAAGACGCACGCCATATTTAGCTATTCGAATACAAATCGAGTGATAAAATAAATGCAACCAAGAGCATAAGTTCCCGGTAGTTAATTCAACAGTTTACTATCTCATGGTAATATAATGTCGGACACTACTGAAAGGTGTGGCTATCAGAATATTGAGAAAATACACACAATAAAATAAACTAGAAAACAATTGCTGCGGTTATTAATTAAGGTTAAATATAATCTCAGCTTTTGGATTCAAATCAATTAGCACGCTCCTTAATGCACCTAGTAATTGTCTTAAATTACGATAATTGAGATGTTGTGTCTCGACAATGTCCCTAATAATCTAAAAGTAGCTCACGAAATTGCCTGTGTGCCATATTGCTTCTACATAATTCTCCGAAAATAAGCTTTCACATGACGCACACATCTGGTAAAAATATTAACCGAGATAATGCGTCAAAACCAAGTTAATAGCACTGGTGAAATAGAAAAGTGACATAAACTTGGTTAATCTCAAAATTAACAGAGTTAAAACGACTATCTTCGTTGGTGAAACTGGCCCTAAGTTTAATGTTCGTAAAACTTAGGACTCCAGAAGAATTGATTGATAGCTTACTATCAGCATAATTTTTACCAGCACTCATCAATCTCCTGTGGTAACCATTTGTTAATGCCTTGACACATTCATGGTCCATTGTGTGGCATAAACAAACTTTCCACAAATAAAGAGGAAATCCTCAGGCTTCACTTGGTGGAACCGCATAGTAAATAAAATAATCACTTGGTAAGATTCCACAAATTTGTGGAATCTTACCAAGTGATTATTTTATTTAAACTTTCCACAGTTATGCAGAATATTCTTCTTGTTTTCTTCAGCAGTATGGTACTCCCTGGTACATACTTAAGTATTCCCGTAAAGTGAAGCCTGAAGTAGTAGAGTTGGTGGGATAATGGCAGTGTCTTGCTGAAACCTGGGTCGGTGTAATAAACTTATTGTGGAAATTTACAAAGTATTTCTGTGTTAATGCTCTGTCACGCATTTCCACAAATTATTGCCTGATATGTTAAAATCTAATGATTGGTTCTTTAAATATCTAAGTTCTTTCCTTATATGAGCATGTAATAACTTATTTATAATGATTACATATTTTTAAGACTCCACTTAAGTCTTCATGGAGCTCTCATGTCATCTGTTAAATCATATATAACTTGGAAACATATATAACTCTAAACTTGGAAAACATTGAATTAGTGATATTATGTATCAAAGTTTTGAGCTCTCACATTACTAAGCCTCAGACAAAATACTCAATTGAAACAGTAGAAATATGCTAATATGGCTTGATTAATTCTATACAGATTAATTATGCTACAAGGTCTGCAGGGAGCATCTGAAGTATCTAGAAAAAAATCTCAGTGGTCAACACTTCACTGAACCTAATAGAGTTATGCACTACTTTTTTATTTTTTCATTAGAAAGTTTAGGTCCAAAAGTAAATAATGGCTATAATCGTCAATTTCTATAGCAGTACATCAATCTAAAGAAGCATTAATGCTTCAGGTGTCATGCTATGTACAGTAGAATCTTGATTTTATGTGTATCAAATTCACGTTAAATTTGATTTTAAGCACGTGAAGGAGCAGTCCCAGCTGATTCCTTTAGTATTTTTATGGGAATACTATTTGAAATTATGTAAATTTGATGTAACAATTTTACGTAAAACTATTTTGGTCACCAGCAGAAGAAGCGATTCGTTTTTATGAAACTAAATAGCATAGCTTGATGATTTTTTTTGTAAAATGGAACTGATTTTTATTCCCTTTTAATGGTAATCAGTAATTTAATTGTAAGTAATGTCATGCTACGGTGCAAATCATGCACAAATTACTACAAGGCATCTTAATGGAGCTCGTATTTCAGTAATGGGTTTCAGGTGCTTTTGTTTATGCTCCGATGGTTATGCCACAATGCTCACAAAGAAGGTTGTAGAATTTTATTGATCTTGAAATAGGACCCTCCAGCTGTTCTGAGTGACGAGATTATGCTCTCCTCTAGTCGATGGTTACGCTGCTAGTGGCCCATGAGTGGACTTAGTGACGTCACAATAGCGCACGTTGTTCAGCGGAATGTGATACAGGGTTTAGGTTAACCAAAACTAAGAAACTTAGTTTAAGAACCAAACCACCACCATGACCAGTCCCCACTGCTTTTCCTGTCTTCATTTCTTTATTCTATCTCACTATCCAGTATTTCTGGTCCCAGTTCATCCTCATCAACGTCCTTTTCCTATCCTGTGTCCAAGCTCGTAGACCTATTTTCGCTGTCGCAGTTCACTCCTGTATTTTATCCATCAAAGCTGAGTCTCTTGTAGTTCCAATAGTAGCTCTCCTGACGTACAACTCATGCACAGTATCGTTTTCCACTTCTTGATGCTGGATAGCATTCTAACCAAATGAGCTTCTCCTTCTCTCTGGAGCCTCTCAATCTCATCTCATTGCCCTTTCCACCACTTTTCTATCATTTTCTTCAAATCCCTCCAATGTCTGTTGCTTATTTCCTTACATTTTCTTTTCCTTAGCTATGTTTAAATCTTTGTTTACAGCATTCCTGACTTCCCTCATTCATTTCTGCCATTACCCACTGTTTCTGGTCCACTCCTCTACTGATCCTGTTTTTTCCCCACCCATCCTTAAATAGAGTTGATTTTTGCCCTTCTGTATCTTGCTTCATAAATCTGTTCACTAATTCCTGATATTCTCTGATTTACAACTGTAGAAATGTTTCACGCTGTTCCTAAATCTATGCCCAACCATAATGTAATCTAGTTGGTATCTTACCATGCTCCCCTGCATTTCAAGGAAAGATTTTCGCAATAATAACGTTTTCAAGATGCATGAAGTTGTTCTTTCAGGCTTAACTTTCATTAAATTTCAAACACCCTCAATTAACACTTTCCCAAAATTTACACTTTTTCTCTTGTTCTCCTCAAAACTATAAGGGGTATTTACTGTATTTTTTCCACCAGAATTTCAGTAAGAGTAAAAAAATCCTTTGTCAGCATTAGAATATTGATTCAGAGACATTGAAATGGATAGTCTTTCTGATTAGCCTGAGTAGGGGTTTTTGTCTGATTATTACAAAATACTTTCAACACAAGCCATCCATGAAGTCAAAGAAAAGTCTCAGGGAGTCCATATCCAAGGGGAGAAAATCAGAATGCTGTGCTTCGCTGACAACATAGCAGTGATGGCAGAAACGGAAGGAGATTTAAAGAAGACACTAGGAAATATGGAAAGGATATTGACCAGATATCACCCGGAGATCAATAAAAAGAAGACAAAGGTATTGGTATGCAGTAGGAGACAAGAAGCCAGGACAAATGTTAAACTAGGAAAATAAAAAATGGAGGAGGTGGAAGAGTTCTGCCACCTGGGAAGCCGAGTGACCAGCGATGGACGAAGTAAAAGATAAATTGCCAGTAGAATTGCCCAAGCGAAAAGGGCATTTTACCAGAAGAAGATTCGGCTTACAGCTGCAAGCAAAGCTTGGATGATAACAGGAGAAAAGAAGTCAAGGCTAGAAGCATTTGAAATGTGGTGCTACCGAAGAATGATGATGACAAAACAGATCGACCGAGTGACAAACGAAGTCTTAAGAAGAGTGGGAGAAAAAAAATGTCTACTGAAAATCCTAAAAAGAAGATGGACAACTTAAGCCTTATCTTAACACGTTGAGGACCTGCCATTTAATTCCAATCTCTTCTCGTAGGACCGGGTATTTAAAGGGGTTTTGACCTAAATGACATTGATGCATGAAAATTGGTGTAGCATGCTTAATTTTTAACGCATTTTAATAAAATTTGAAATGTTACACTCACCAGATATTTTAGTATTACTTTCTGGTTTGATATTGGGTGAAACACGACCCTTTACGCAGAGGAACCTTGCAGAATCCACAGATATACCGAGTTTCCTTCCTAAGTTTATTTGCAGAACAAACTCGACACATCCGTGATGGATATTTCTTCTTCCCATGCCCCACTATCCTCTAGTGTGTGTTTCACCATTCCCCCCGCTAGCCTTGCCGGGTTATCTCGAGGAGGCGCTCACTGAGTCGGTCCTCTTCTATCGCCGTCCGTATTGTAATCGCTGGAAGACGCACTCCTTCCCTCCTCACACTTAGCCCAACCCTTGGCTACTTCCAAAACAAATTTTTTGAAAGTCACACGACTAGATGTGTTCAAGGTTTTGTACACTACAAAAGAATTAAATAAGGCACTATTGATTAACCACAACACAACTTTTTTTGTCCACTTCATAGATTTATAAGCACTGAAAAGTATGCCAAGTACATATCTGCTCTATCTACTCCTCCCATGTACAGCTACTTACAAAAAATTCGTACCACTTCCCGACGCAACCCGCTCAACATGCTCTTTAAATCCTCGATGTGACAACAGTGTCATCTATTCGACTGCCGAACGCTATCACGTAGGGCTGACGATCTCAGAAGCAGGAGAACCCGAATGAAACATGAGCTGGTAAAGGGAAGGCCCCGTGACATAAGGGGGCTGGAAGCTCACCGGCGGCGAGGAAGGTTTTCTTTCTTGAAACAACTGACGAATTCCTTTCTCAATGCAGATCACGGTCGTGCCTCTCCACCTCACTCGCTGACCATGAAGGCACATAATTTAGGGAACCCCAGTTTTCCAAATTACTAAAACATAATATAACTAAACCGCTTTTCGAGGAATACTCATGCACCATCCACTGCCGACTGCGGCTTTATCGGACTGTCGTTCGCGGAATTAGGGAATCTCCGCGAAAATATGTGTCGATGAAAGTTTCATATTCTCATAGATCATCATTCACGCAATACCCTGCAAACCACTACGATGGTGTGTTGCAGGGGATGTTGCTGAGGAGTAGAAGCTCACGTTCGCGGAGAGGATGTTTTTTTATTCCTAAGATAAGTTTTGATTGCCTTCTCGCAGTGAAAACTGGCATTATTTCACATATGTAACACTATCTGCCGTAGGTGGAAAATTAAGACTTAGTATTAAATACTATTATTGTCTAAAATGGACTTAGTTTGAAGGTGGAGGAGAATGCTCTAAACCGTTTCAATAAAAAAGATTTAGACACTTAATATCAGTGATATTTTTCACTTCTACCTAAAATCACACGAATATGTTTTTCAACTTTATTAAAATAAAAATTTTCAATCGAGAAGAAAAAAATCAGATATATTTTTTATCTACGAGGGGCAATGCCACACTTAGAGCAATTGATATACATATATGCATACATTTGTTAGAGCATCACTAAATACTGTCCTTTCATTGCTTCGACTTTAAAAGAGCAACCTTTCTATAGTATAGTTCAATTTTGTGGAGTATGCGGAATTGTTCGAAATGAAAGTAAACGTCTTTGAAGTGTAACAAATGAAACAGAGCCAAACTTATTCACCGACCAGAGAAATAAATAGTCTTATGTAGAGATCAGACCCACGTTATTTTATCCCTTTTCTGGATGACATATTTATTGAGCTTCTAGCATGTGTCTCTCTGCTAGCACTTCTTTTCCAGGGAAATTTTCCAACTTATTTTTTTGCTGAGACACCCATTTTCAGTAAAAATCCCTGAAAGTCATCTGCGTCCCTTTTTCGGAAGCTCGCCGTAAATTTTACGAAATGATAGATTTAGCTGACTTATTTCGGCTTCGTGAGGGAATAATTCATTGGGTAAATATTACTGCATGACGAATCCAACGGAAGAGTTGACGAAAGCTTGTATTTGAAATAAAAATAAATGATTCTGACAAAATATTTCTTTGATAACGGGTTATTTTAAGAGCAATTTATAGCCTTTTTCTATCAGGATATATACATTTCAAGCTATTCCATTTATGCGCATTTACCCGTAACGTGAGATTATGATTATCGAGCCCCGAAATCAGGTATGAGAATGTTTCGGCTTCAGGGCAGGAGTGGACAAATTACGTCGAAATCACGCTGAGTCATTTCCCTCGCACCAATTAGCGGAACTATGTTACCACCCACATTGCTTCTTTCATATAAGGAAATAATAATTAATAGACATCATTAAAGGTGTAAAGTATCACACAGGGTGGTATTAACGGAGAAAATTCAAAGCAATTTAATTGTGTTGAATTAAAAGAGTTGGAATTTTTTAATTTATGTATTTATTTTTCACTGCAAGGCACTGCCGATCCGTTGGTAAAAAAAACTGAAAAGAAATTACACTCCTGTTAAATAATGAATATACGTTACTTTTACATGATAAATCGACCATAGTTGTATCCTTAGGTATTTGAAATATTACAGTGAAATCAATAATCGTATAACAAGAAATTTGCAAATCTTAAATAACCTGCAAATTGTAGGATATGATTAGTAGTTTATCCATCCTCCATCATTCGCCACTACCGATCGCAATCGCTCGGGCATTGACTGGACAGCTCTCTGGCACAAAGGTGCTCCTATCGCATCCCATGTGTCCTCTATGGCTTCCCAAAGTTGGCCTGCATTCAAGGAACGTTCTTTTTCCCGAAGTTCACGTGCCATAATACCCCAGATATTTTCGATGAGGTTGAGGTCAGGACTTCTTGCCGGCCAGACTAACTGGCGCACAGAGTTTTGGGAAAACCAATATTTCGCTTGTCTGCAGGTGTGAATGCGTGAGTTATCCTGTTTGATTGGAAACATAAAACAAGAGTAAATCGTATTCACTTAGTATGATGAAATAAGAAATATGCGTCAACGCATGAAGGTATGGGTGTTTTGCTTAATATTGCACAAACATAAGAGAAACTTTGAAGTAGCCAATTAAATTAGATGGAGATTATAAATTCATGGAATTGAGTGAGTAAATGAGACAAGATAATCACCTGTTGAAATACGAATTCGTCCGGAAACAGTATTTTCACAGATGGAAGCATGACGTTTTCCATTATCTGGACATACTGGTTTCCATTCAAATTCCCAACAATATTCCACAAAGCTCCAGGACCATCCGCGCAGATCCACCCCCAGACGTGGACAGAAAATCGACCACTTCTTCCCCTCTGCTTCACAAACTGGGGGTTGAATCGCGTATTTCTTGGCCTATACACTACCACGGGACCATTAGAACAGGAAGAGAATGTCTTCTCGTCGCTAAAGACGTCTTTCTTCCAGAACTCTATGTCCTCTTCAACATAGCGCCTTGCAAACTCCAGACGTGCCACTTTGTGAGCATCTGTCAGAATTTCCTTCACAGCTGCACGCCTCGCCTCAAGTCCTGCACATTGTAGCCTCCGTCGCACTGTCTGTGGACGTGCCCGAACACCAACCGCATCCCTTGTCTCTTTGGCTGTGGATTTGCCCTTACATGGTCCACTATGCGCACGTCCTCCTCCTGAGTAGTTACCTTAGGTCTCCCTGAACCCGCCTTCCTGGATACCGAATGGGATTCCTCCCACTTCTTCTTCAAATTAATGATTGTCACGTGGGAGACATCCAATTGCCTTGCAATCTCCCGAACTGGCATGTTTGCCATTAGCATTCCTGCCACTCTGTTTCTCCGTCTAGGTGTCAACTGCGGCATTTCTCTAGCGTGACAATCACGTCACTCTTTGCAATATTTTTTCCTCCCAAAAACACACCCTTCACCGCTGCTACACACGCTCAACTGGAAACGAAATTAGTAAATGGCAAGGCAGGCATTCCCTCAAATCGGAACGGCGCATTTAAAATACATAGCAACATCATATGCCCTGCTTTTGTTTCGAGGTAAGAAAATCCTTCTCGCCGGTGAGCTTCCAGTCCCCAGATTCAAGTATGATGGGGCTTTGATTTCGCCAGCTCATGTTTCTTTCGGGCGCGTCTCCTACTGAGATCGCCAGTCCGACGCAACTGCGTTCGTCAATCGAATACAGCGACAGTGTTGTTTCATCGCTGATTTTAAAGGCCTGTTGGCCGGGTTGCGTCGGGAAGTGGTACGAATTTTTTGTAAGTAGCTGTACTTATTATATTCTAAAATACATGTCTGTTTTTTCTGTATTTCTCCCATCCACCTGTTTCGTTTTCCTTCACCCATACTCGAGTCATGAATTGTGGAAATCATCCTCACCTCCCTCTTGTCCTTCAATGCAAGCAACAAAACTTCCCCCTTCTACAGAACGTGTAGTCATCTTTCTTCATACTTTTAATTTCATTTCTAAAATTAGTCGGAAGTCCCCTGTTGGCATGAATGGTTCCACAAACACGTTTTTTTTTTGCTAGAAGATTTCTGCTATTTGTATGCTGTTAAAAATATTGTCGTGGAACACATGATGCCAATGGTGTAAATACAGATCTAGAAGAGTCAATATGGTTTCCTCTAATTTTTTCCCCTCAGATGTGTATATTTCTATGTTACAAATAAACCCAGTTTCACTCTCACACACCATTCACACCAATAATCCGTACTTCACCAATTCCCCTGGATTATATGTTCTAAACCTCAATCTCCACCTCCAAGGTATTACTCTTTCATTGAGAGAGAGATCACGTTTAGGCATGTAAATGTTTTTGAATTTTTCTAAGAAATATGCTAGAATTGGTCTGATTTTATATAATCTATCAGAAGATTCAGAATTTGATTCATTATCACCAGAATACCAAGAATTCCAAATTTGTTCAAATCTGTTCCTGCTGAGCAAATTACTAAAAATAGGATTATTGATAAATTCATCTGTGCTCCAATATTCCTTAATTGAATCTTTCCTAATTTTTCGCATCAAAATAATTATTGCTAAGAAAACTTTCATCTCTCCCACCATTACATTTTTCCATTTCCCAGTTTTCTGCGAGTACTTGTATCTGCCTTCATTCTGCATGTGATACAAGTTGGTCTTATTGCACATCATTTCAAGAAGATCGTCCCCAAAATTAATTTACTACTTCTAAAACACATTCACAATAATAAGGTTCAATCATGATTCCTGTCACTCCCTGAAAATCTTCCAATCTTCTAGGGGGTCTATTTTATTCCATGTCACAGAGGCGTCCTTCACTAAGCTACCATCGCTGTCACTTTCTTCTGAATCACTATCATCAGTGTAAACTAACTGTGCAACCCTTCTTTTAGATTGTATTCCACTAATATCATAACCAATTTCACTATCTGAGCTCTCGCACTTGTCCACACAATCATCTGGCACGTCCGATAATATGTCAACACAAAGTTCTTCATATATATCCTTCTCCGTTATTCCACAAGATGCACCACCACTAGTTGATGCCATTATTATAGAATTCTAATAAGGGCTTATTATTTCTGGATTACCTTCTCGGGAGACGAGATATACAGGAATTATTGCTGGAAATTATTGAAATCTGCCTGGGCTTTAACGTATGTTTGCACTTTCATAGGGTAAAAGCACAGCTGATTTCAACTAAGGAAATTATTCTCCAGTTGACTACGTGACTTGAGATCTCTAAAGAAGAGAGCACAGAACACAACGTTCCAGAGGAGACTACAGTAGAGTCTTGATTTTACATAACACCTTGGGACCCAAAAATGGGTTGTTATATAAAATCAAATTATGTAAAATCAAGATATTAGCGGATTTTGAAAAATATGCTAAGATTTCACAACTATGAGAACACAATTACATTGAAACTCTTTTCATTACGAAGAGATCATTATTGCATGCATATTAAACTGTAGAAATTATATTTTTAATCAAAACTTGACATAGAATTTCAGAACAGAATCATAGCTTTTTGGCTGCTCTGGCAAAAGTACAGATTTAGCATTTAAACATGTGGCAATCAAGTGTGTACATAATTAGAAAATCATTCCTGTGGAAGAGTCTGAATTGAACTGAGAGATAACATTTGAAATTAAGGCGGTTCATAAAAATGATCCAAGATAATTAAATAGAAAAGTGCATCACTTAATGGAAGTTAAATAGCATTGCATAGCAAACAAATAAACCGCCTGGGCAAAATGAAAATGAAGAAAAACCCCTCTGAAAGTAAAATTTCATTTCTAGAATTATGCCTTTTTAAAATATTTTGTGATGTTTTTTTGCACTTTTAACCATTCCATTTTTGAGTGGATTACTTTTTCATTTTCTCTTAAATTATCTTTAAAATCATCATCAACTTCGTGAAGTAATGAGAAATGATGCAAGGTATTTAAAGCCTGCAGGATGTCTTCTTTTTTGGGTTCAGGGATGACCTCGTCACTTTCATCTTCTTCATCGTCACTCAGTACTTCATTTAAATATCAAGTGTGTTTTTGAAAAATCGTGAGAGCCCACTAAAATCTATCCGCAAAATCGCTATGCGTTGCACCAATGCATAGAAATGTCGTAAACTTGTAACATTTTTTCGCACTAGTTAGAAAGCTGTCAGTTTATCCGTTTTGATGAGGAAGATTCATTATTATCATATTAAATTTCGTCTGTGAGAAGGGATTACTAATAAATCCAAGCGACATTATGAATGGTAAAATTTCGTATTCCGCCGTTTCGCAGCAAACTTAACCGTGCTCACACGTAAATTTTTCAATTGAGGCATAAGGTATATTTTTCCATGCAAGGGAACTAATGGCATGTCCATGGGCATGTCAACATGGCTCTGCTACTAAGCAAGATGCAAGGAAACAAAAAGTGTTGGCTGCGGAAGCTCCTAAAAGGTGGCTCAACTCCTCCCCCACTAGTGGAGGCCACCTGGGTCGAAGCGAAGCTAGGCGGGGGTAGACAATTACAGATAAGATGGAGTGATCTTCTCGCGTTTCCCTCGCTTCTCTTTCTCACTGAATGAGTCACGCCCAGATGAATTTCGTCGTGACTGGAACAAGATATGAAGAACTCTTCTTGGGTGAGGGGGGTCTTTTGCGGAAAACCGGTTTCGATGCGCCAATTATGTAGACCCGACTGAGGGATCGACCCTATAAATGACAGATAGATAGATTATTTTTCTGTGGAGTTCCTCCAAGGAGGCCCTGAGGCACTCAGACCTATTGTCCCATTGTGCCAACCACCCTTCTCAGGAAATCACCCATAAAGGCCGATTGCCTTGCTAAAGGCCAACAGGTCCCCTATGGGGATTTCCCTTACCTCCCTGGGTTCCAAAAATGGAGACCCCAGGTACCTATTTCGAGTCCTCATCACAGCAGGGCACTCGCATAATATGTGGGATGTAGTTTCATCCCCTTCTTCGCACCACCTGCATCTAGGTGAATCTACAATTCCCAGGAGGTGCAGGTGCCTCATCACCTGGTAGTGCCCCGTGAGGAGTCCCACTACCGTTCGTAATTGACCACTGTTTAGTAGCAGAAGTCTTTTGGCAAGCCCAGGTCTAGGTTCTCCTATGTTTAGTTTGGCCTGTCTAAGACTTGGTGTAGTTCGCCAGATCTCAGAATGCCGGGCTAAGCCCCACATTCTAATTTCTGCTATCCCTATTGACGTAGCAATAGTTATGATTGGCTCTGGCCCAATCGGATTTTGGCTGGAACTGGCCCTTGCCAGCTCATCAGCCATCTCATTTCCGGATATGCCTGCATGACCAGGCACCCAGAAAAGTTCCACCTTGCCGCATGTGCCTATATCATTGAGTGCCTCACGACATTCTGAAGTTTCATTTTGCAAAATCAAATTGATATCTCCACTGGGGACCAAAATAGCATTATGTAAAATCGTTACATCGAATTTACATAAAATCAAATAATGCTTCCATAAGAATACTACGGGAGTCAGCCGGGACCGCTCATTCACTTGTGTAAAATCAAACTTTACGTAAAATCAGGTTACGTAAAATTGAGATTCTACTGTAATATGCCTTCTAAGATAAACGCATGAGCATAACAAAGATAAGCTTTGGGGCCATCTGGTCCTTTTCTACCAAGGACCGAAAGATAGAGTGAATGCTGAAAGACATCTCAGAGATCCTTGGCCCTCTGCAGCTAAATGTGTTTACGTTGAACAATGTAGATAGGATGCCTTGTGAGAAACCAGATCATAGTGAGTGTGATAAAGCCAGCCATGAATACGGATCCAGATGGCATATTCATTAACCTCTTTAGGCCACTATACATTAGGCGATCAGGAAATCCATTGAGGGCATAACACTTGACTATGCCACTATGCTTTATTTGAATTTTATATTTTTTGAAAGAGAGTTAGGAGCGCAGATGGAAATGCCTAACGATGCATGTGTTGAGTAGAGCAATCTCCAGTTTAGTATTGATGGCAGAACTTTTGATTTTTGCCACTATTTCAACACACTTCATAAATAGATTTTCGTCTACTTTTCGGAGAGGGTTCAGCTTTTCAACCGATAATTTTCTCTTTATCTCAGGTCTTCCCATGGCACTTGTCTCACTTTTACTGTCACCAAGTATTGGTGCTCGCGTAGTTTTGATGTCCTGTCGACACTTTTGAAACAAACGAACATCGTGATAAAATGCAGGACTTTTGGGTGCCCTTTTCATTCTTCATAAACACATTTTTAACCATAATATACATATTTTAATATTTTGGGAGCAATAACAATCTTTTTAATGCAAGATTTAAATCTTATGCGAGATATTCATTGTCTAGTCCTATACAGTGATTATTTTCCAGGAAAAAATTCAGTTTGGTCCTCCTTTCAACGTGCTAAAGAGGTAATCAAATGTGCTAACCAGTATTATTTACTTGCACTATGATGCAGACCTGAGGAAACGAATGTGCAAACGAGGAAAACGTGTTATCAAGGAACGTCCTAAGGAGAGTCCACTGTACTAGAATTGCTATTAACATGCTAAATATTATTCTGCTACTGATATGTAATACATTATTATATTATTTGTTACCTGTTGAAGGAAAAAGCTACAACTTACAAGGGCACTAGTAACCCTAAGTTAGAGCTCTCTCATCCAAAAGAGGAAACCAATTTGTGTGCAGTTAAGTAATACTGGTAATTATTATTTCTCTTCTTCTCCATACTCTTTGTGCAGAAAAACATGCGACTGCAATGATCCCACTCAAGTTTCAGTTAAGTCACCAGTTTCGTAGAAGGGTGTTACAAATTTCATAATAACTTTAGAATATATGAAATAAATAAAAATTCAACATTGGCTTTATTTAGTTGAAATTTCTACTTATCCTGAGGACAGATAACAGAATATAAAGCATGTAATTCTTGGTCATCAGATTTCTAGTCTCCAAAACATTTAACCCAAATAAAATATTTTCCAAGGTGACAAAAAATTATTTACATAAATTTACAGAAAAGAAGATTCTATTAAATACATTTTAGTGCATTAAAATTGTTTCCCCTTTTGGAAGATAGAGCTTATCAAACTTTGGCATCTCGGCTTATTCTTGACGATGCCTCAATGGAAAATAGTAACAATGGCTAGCTGTGATAGCAGAGTAAAGGCATGAGTTCTCAGTAACTCTTACATAAAATTCATTAGCTATTTGTGAATGTATGAAATGGAAGAAGAGACATGTGTGACCTCTAATACATTAATGATGCATTTGTAACAGGAGTAAGTAAAGCTCTTCTCGGACAGCTACTTTCGATGATATATAGGAACTTTTTTTGATTTTGAATCAGTGACTACTTTCGGTGTGATATTTGTGGTGAGAAGACAGCAGTTTTTCTGAAATTCAATTAGTTGAAACTGTTGTCCCTCCACCGTAAATTACACAGCAAAACCTTCAACAGACTCGTATCTCCTCTGTCCTCTAGCAGCGCATGTGATGTAGATGATCAACATGCCAAATATAGTGCTGTGTGGGCACCCAATGGTGCATGGTGCGATATTCGATTTTTATCTTTTAGCATAATTATTGGAGACCATCACAAATATCAAATACTTTGTAGTATTCTTGGGTAGTTGTCACACATCTCTAATCTTTTTCATATGGAATGTGTTTCAAAGTTCTACCTTAAACTTGATGCAACAAAGGCATTATGATTGGCAGTGTATTTTGGATCACAATATCCAAGTGTATAGGTTAAAATGGTATTGGTAGACAGTAAATGCCAAATAATCATTTTAAAATTTCTTTTGCTGCAGGCTTCCTAGGAGGTATGTATAATGATATATTATTTGCGTAATTGACATTGGCATGCATTTTTAAAAAAAATTGCATGGAAGTATGTACTCTCTTGATGTGTATGGGCTTTTAGTAGGAGTGTGAAATTTTCTGATTGGATTCCCTTCACCTTTTATTCATTATCAGTGATAGCTATAATTGGTGTCAGACTGTCAACAGCTCTTCCTCTATTACCTGCCAAAATAAACTGTAGCAAGGTCATCTCTCTGTCTCCAAAGGCCTCTTGGATTCAGAAAAATGCCTTATCACCCATCATTATTTTTTACCCTATGCAATTGATGGTTGCTTAGTGTTATTGTAGTTCTTGTCTGTTTTATTAATTTTCATTTTATCCACTTGTTTCTCTGATTATGCAAGATTGAAATGGTATAGTATTAAAAATGTCCTTAATATGTATATTTTTCTTATATAGAAGATCTTTTTAAGTTTTAGAAGTAGTTTTTTTGTAAGAAGTGTTGCCCTTCATATGTTTTCCTTAAAGTGAAATTTTGTACCTGTCTTTTGCTTAATGTCAGTGAGTGGATTGAGTATTTTTGTGCTTAAACATTTAAAATTATATGTGATGTAGGGATTGTTTTTCTGTGGAAAATCAATGATTTTTATCATAAAATATCTGATAATTGATTATTTGAGGAAAGGACTGATGATAGGTTTTAATGTCTTTATTAGGTGGAAGAAACACTTCAAACAGCTATTGGAAGAAACCGGCTACGTGACACCAGGCAAGCTGCTTTCTGAAGTCAAGGTTTTATTTATGGGACGAGAGTGCTTTGAAGCCTTGTCAGAACAGGATTGTTTACAAATATATGAGCAGCACCAAAAAGAAATCATAGAGAAGGCAAAGCACAACTTCCAGGTATTACCTTTATCCATGATCGATCTGTGTTGTTAATTCCCTGTTAAATTGGTTTGTGCCTAAATGTTGTATGATAATTAAGATGGTTGACTTGAAACCAAAGGAGTACTAATAAGGATGGTACAAATAGCTGATGTATCAAATTCCGAAAATAAATCATATGTCGGATATTTGTATATCTAGGATTTTGAATACCTCGAATACTAGAATTGCAATTTATGCATTTAATGTTATTCAGCTAATATATTTGTTGCTTGCTGAGGTAAAAAACTACAACTGGGTTAAATTCAAAATTTAATTCTGGTTTTAAAATTTCAAATTAGGGTTTAGGTAGGGATTTGAAGATTCCGTAGAATCATATCGACTCCAGGGATTCGATCGAATCAATGGCTGAAAGATTTGAATACCAGTCGTGTGCATTCTATGTGCCAGTGGCAGAGAACTACAGTAAGTCCTCGACTTGTGCAGATCCAAGTTACATCGATCCGGAGTCAGGTGAATGTTCAGTTAAGCTGGTGACATGCTTGCGTTTCTCCGTGTTTCTGTTGCCGTGACAGTTTCAACCCATGACCCGCGATAACCCACTGCTCATTTCCAAGTGCACAAGAGTTGATGCCAAACTAAAGGTGTTCGGAACGCCAACTCTAGTTTAAGACATTCCATAATTCGATAGGTGATCTTTGATCATCATGATGGTGAAAAAGTCTGATGTGATCAGGCATCAACGTCTTTTTTCGGCGTAATTTGACCTTCTTGCGTAAGTCAACACGTAGTTAATTCTCTACTCCATAGATGATGCCTGTTGTCCATTACAGCAAAAAAAGAAGTTTTGGGTAATTATATTTATTTTAGATTTAAATATCCAGTGAAAGAAAGATAGGATTTGTGTTACTCTCGGCCTTGTCGTATGTTAACTTAATGGCCTCTCAAAAGATGGTGTTTTCTGTAATTGTCGCCAATTGCCACCGTGAAAGCGGCACCGCTAATGGTTCAAAAATGGATGGGTACGATTGTGGTGTTTCAACTTGCACAACGGATTCAACCACGGATTTCTACTTCTTTTTTGCTTTGCCGTCACGACTGAGGTTCCATGGACATTTCTCTATTTCGACCGCCTCCTGTATCAATCTTGGGTAGTGGGGAGGTCTTTCGCTCTTGCCCGTGTCTTTTCATCTACATCTACACGATACCCTGCAAGCCACCGCGAGGGTGTGTGGCAGGGGGTGAAGATCACCAAGCATGCACTGCTAACATGCAAACAAGCAACTATAGTGTCTCATGCAACTAGATGGTTAGTATCTATAGTGTTTAAGGGGTTTATACATGCATCATGAACTACAGGCTACTCGAGAATATTTCACCTACCTATCCCTTTTCTATGCTGCTGTAGTTTTCCAGTAAACTTTGGTGTTCTCCACCTGGACCTCTGGAGGATGCGTGTTCGGCAACAGGGGGTTCCTTTGTTGTCCCATGGCTGATTGATCTCCAATGCTCTCTCAGCCTGCATGACTCAAAGAGTGTTCTGTCATGCCACAGAACACCATCAGGCAAACA
Organism: Platycnemis pennipes; assembly: GCA_933228895.1. Lineage (NCBI taxonomy): Eukaryota > Metazoa > Arthropoda > Insecta > Odonata > Platycnemididae > Platycnemis > Platycnemis pennipes. Next base: position 8,686,889 of record OW121846.1, on the reverse strand, counting down.
GGTCTCTCGAATCCATGCTTTTGATTATGCTCACGGATGGTGGTGCTAAAGTGGAATTGAAAGGAATGCAAGCATTTTCGTCTGCTGATGTGTCAATGTCGATGATGATGATCAATGACGAAGATGTGTCATTGAAAAAGGTGCAGTTAATGGCAACATAAAAATAGGAACACAAAGAAAGCAAGAAAATAATTCAAGGAATTAGAGGACATATTTGCGGAATGGTTTTATCTAGCCAGAGCCAGCAATATACATCTCAGCAGTCAGCACCTTAAAAAAGAAGTTGAGAAAATAGCTATTCAATTGAATATTCAAGGGTTTACAGTATCCAATAGGTGGCTGGATCAGTTTAGGAAGAGAAAGCACTTGTGCACCGACAAGTAAGGGAAAAATCCAAAGTTGATGATGAAATATCCTTTGATATGATTGATATCAAATATCCAGTATGAGGAATGCCTGCCAGTGACTCTATCGGTGGGGAAATCGGAAACACAGGAAACGTGTTGGCAAACCATGTGCCGGATGAACATGGGTGAGGAACTATTCAGGATGATTCACTGCCTTGAAAATTCTGCCTATGCAGCCTCAGGCACTGCGAAATGTCTATCAACAATTGACTCTTTTGTTACTGCATTTTGAATTAAATGAAAAATGTAATATAAATGCTTAATGAGTTAGATATGCATTTTATAGTTTAATTTTGTAGCGGAGGTTGATTAAATTCTTAGTTAGTTTTTGCAGTGTTGTCGCATTAACTATCGTCCATTTAGTTAAAAACATGAAACTAGTTTGTTTTTATAAATTATTAAAAATATTTCATGGAGTGAAGGTTTCTCGGGTCCTCCACTCAGTAGCTGTCTTTCAAAATTGTCCTTGTATACCCTTCTCCTGGGGTCAGGTGTCTCCTTACTGGCTCATCGGCCAGCCTTCAGGTGGGTGTCTCCTGATTTGCGGAGAATCTCCCATCCTGTCCCAATCCTGTCCTGGCAGACATAGATGCAATAACCTGGTGGAGGACCTGAGAAACCTTTAGTCAGCAGATATGCTGGGAAAACACCAGATCTTTCTTTATTTCACAGAGCATTATGGAGTTCACAGTGAAGAGTATTTCTTTACGTCGAACACCTAAACTGCAGGATTTGATGGAAAGATGCTGTGCCGTACTTAATTGCTCTGAGGCTAAAGTGATGTATGCATGGGAAAAACTGATTGTGCGGGAAGGGGCGGATAGGTTACAGAGCTGGCCAGAAATTGGTTATGAAAGAGGCAATGATTAGCCTTGGAAATTTTGCTGTAGCGGGGATTTCGTATCATCTGTACTCGTTACAAGTGGGATATTTAACATCTGCGACCATAGGAAAGTCCAAGGGACCAAGAACTCACCTCGTTATAAGCGGGATTTTGTTGCTTGCATGATCATTATAAACGAGTTTTACTGTACTTGAATTTTTCAGAGTAAAGACCGTGAAGATTTTAGAGCTTTCAAACTTTATGAAGTGGAGTGGGAAAGTCATTTGATTGGCTGAAAATGTTTGGCGAGACTCCTCCGTAAGGGAATTCTATGGATACAGCTGTGAGACAACTTCAGCTAATGTTTCCCTAAGCAAAGGGGAATGTTCACCGCCAAATTTGGAGCGTTAATTCAAAATTTGTATGTTGTGGAATGAAGCCCCTTTCAGGCTTATTCTTTCGTCAAATCTGTTAGAATTTGTAAAATAAAAAGACCTGTATTTTTCCATTGTTCAATCTGCTCTGTAGTTCTCGAGTTATAAGCTGCAAAAACTAATGTTTGCAACACTTTCGCTTGATTGGGCATGCGAGAGATTTGTACGTCATCCACGTCGTCCAATCACAACTGAGACTGCGAAGCTCCTTGGCCCAATCACAGTGGGGGACACAGACAGCTGATTCGGCCAATGGAAGTGACTCCATGCAGTATATTTTGAAATGCATTGCATATGTGACTGCATCGTAATTTGTCAAAGTGTAAAAACTTCAGCACACATTTATTCACACCATGATGTTTACGAAAAGCACTGAGTGACTTTAGTTGGTCAGTTATTTTAGGTTAATTTCATGATGTGCAGGAGCTGTGTGTGCAGAACTCCCCTCCCCCATCCACTGGGGAAGTGGGGAGGGTGGTAGGGGCGGTAGTTCTCACACCAAAACAGTCACCGTTTGCATATTTTAAATTTTAATTTATGAGTGAATGACTCCAGTTGGAATTAGAATAGTATGTTGGAATGAGAAATAAGATTGGAATTCACTCTCGGCCAAACAGTACTGTAAGTGCTCATTTAATGGCAAACTAACTGTGCGACATGAAAACATGAACTTTGCATATACTGGAAAGCTTTCCATTATATGGATACTTTAGCATGCTGGATTATCGATCTTTGTCATTCAGCATTATGGATTATCTATCTTCTACTGTAAATGATTAATTTGCTTAAAATCTTTGAAAAACTGGGTGGGGTCGCATCCAAATTAACAGTTTTATGTCTTGAGAATCCACCTGGGTGTCAAAGTGTTTTTGAAATATTAAGTATACTCTGTATTGTTAGCATTTACTAACATTTCCTTTGTCTCTCTCAGTGATAGACTATGGGTGATGGTAAACAACAAAAGTAGTGTGGGTTTTAGAATTATGGATCAGAAGGGAAGAGCGATTATTCAAAGAAATAAAAAAAAACTTAAAATAAAAATTTCAAATACTAGAATTGCAACTTGTACATTAAATATTCTACTAATGTACAGGGTGCATTCCGAAAGTAATGCAATTGAATTTCCCGTGCAACTCCTACTGGTCGGAGTGGGATCGGATCACTTGGGAGTAGGTGGCGGGGACGCTAAGCTTTGCTGCAAAATCGGTCTCAGTGATCTCAAGCTGTGGAAGCGGCAGGGCATCAGTTATTGTAAACCTCTGCTCGCCGACCGTGTCACGGAAAAAATGGAATCGACGATCGAGCAACGTTACGCGATTAAGTTTTGTGCTAACCTGAAAAAATCTCTTGAGGAAACTAAGAAAATGATTTGTGAGACTTAACGGGGACCCTTAAGACTCTACTCTGTCCTACTCAAAAGTTTTGAGGTGGTTAAAGTGGCACACCAACTCTGAGTGGCACACCAACCAGTCTCCCAAGCACAAAAAGGCAAGAATGAGCAAATCAAAAGTGAAAAAAATGCTTATTGTCTTTTTCGACAGCAAAGGAGTGTTACATAAGGAGTTTGTTCTTCAAGGACAGACATTTAACGCTGCCCACTACATGGATTTGTTCGGAAGGCTCCGAAAAAGGGTCGTCAGGACGAGAAAAGACATCTCCACTACCTGGCAACTCCGTCACGACAACGCGCCTTGCCACAATGCACTTCGAGTCCGCGAGTTCCTGGCCAAACACCAGGTGCCAATGCTGCTCCACCCCCCACTACAGTCCTGACGTCGCCCCAGCAGACTTCTTTTTGTTCCCTTGGATTAAAGCAGCCCTGAAAGGAACCCTTTTTTCGTCCATAGAAGAAATCTAATTAGCCGTGACGAAGACCTTGCGAGAGGTCTCCGAAGATGCCTTCCAGGGTGCGTACCGGTCATGGCGGGGTCACTGGAAAAAATGTGTAGAGGCCCAAGGACAGTACTTTGAAGAATTTTAAGTGTTTGCGAAAATCTGTTCAATAAATTACTTTAAAAAATAATAATAGACCTCTGGACAATTTTTTATATCTCCTTGAAATGCTACTTAAAAAATTGTTAATTATACTAAAACACCTTAGCGATGAAAACTATGCATTTATTTAATGTATTTTTCGAGAAATAAGCAAAAGAAATGCCCAGAAAACACGCCCACTCTAAAACGTATTGTGATTGGCCAGCTGAAAGTGACGTCAGCTCCTGCGATGGAGAGGAAAACGGCGGAACGTACTGTACCTGTGGACGTTGTTTTCAACATTTGTTGTCGGATTTAGGTATCTTTGGTGTGGTTAAGGAAGGCTGCGAACATATATGATTTCTTTAGAAGGTATGGAGTCTGATTTTGTCAAAGCTGAGGCAAGAAATCTTCTGAAAATCTCAACATTAGCAATGTTTTCATACGTATCAACACCGTGTTTAAATGTAACTTCGTTCAATCTTCGAAGAAAACATGATTCAAACGGAAATCCAAAGAGTTAAGATGGCGAGGTAAAAGCATGTCAATGTTTGAAAATGAATGTTGACATTTGAATTTTGTAATATTCATAATATGGCGATGATGAATGTTTTGGTGTTAGGGTCGTTCGTGAGGAACACGACGATGATGCCATCGGCTATGTGCAGGTTAAGCTCGATAAAATGTTGTTCGTGCTCGTGTATGCCCCGAGCATAAAGAATGGAGAAGTGGCTTGTCTTGTGTATCTTCAAGTGGGCGTCAAATTTAAACTTGCTTCCTGGAACTTGAAAAATATCTGGCGTTTTTATCTGCCTTGGTCGAAAAATTAATTAATATAACCAACTAAAAATACAGTTGAGCACCCTTAATCCGGGAACCCCTAATCCGGGAGCACCTATAATCCGGCAATTTTGCCATGACCAACTATCTAGTACTTAGTGGAAAATGCCGAAACATTTTTAACCGGAACATTGCTTCATAACCTGCCAAGATATTATTCTTATATTAATACCGAGATACCATTCTTAACGTTAATGTTCCCATTTCGAGAATCAGAATAATTTAAACATATTAATTTCTGGTACTTTGTGTACTCTGGAATTATTCTGGAACTTAAAGTAAACATATAAATTTGACGACATCGCCCAGACAGAATAAGACTTATTTACAGATCGGCCACTTTCAATGGTGCGTGCATTTTTGATTGACCACTAGACGTAATATGATAAAATTATTGGTTATATTCTTATATTTCCCGCAAAACATGTCTCATCCATACAGTTGCAGCAACAGAACAAAACGTTAGGCATCGCAGAAAAAGTGCAAGTTGTGAAAAAGCTTGATGCCGTTGCTCCATTATGGAAAAATTCCACCAAGTTACCCCGGAAACAGTTTCTTTTATTAAGTGCGCCAGCAACGCAGAACGGGCCAGCCTGTATCGGAAACTCTTCATCAAGCATCGTATCGCCTCGCTGAACATCTTCTTCAACAGTAAATGCCTATCCCGTGGAGTTATCCCCAGATACGTCAGCATCTGGAGTAAGAATAAGTCATCAGCCGGGAAATTTGCTGTGGAACGCGCGAAACGTACGTGGATTAAACGAGAGCTCCACGAATGGTATGTGAAAAGACAATCCATCTCTCACTACCTGTATTTATTGTTCATGCTACTAACAAATTCCCTTCATTGGGCGGAATGGATATCATTAGACGACAGTGTTCGACAAAGAGCAAGTGAAATTGCCTTCAAGAAAAGAACCGCAATGTGCAAGAAACTTGACAATTTATCCAAAACCCAAACTCTCGACTCGGAGGGACCACCAATTGAGCACACATTTAACGACAGGGTAGTCAATCTATCCCAACATAATTTTAAACCCGATGAGTGGAATCTACTACAAAAAGGACTAAAATACGCTCCCGATATGCCCCTTTCAACTAAACAGTTAAAAAATCTCGCGGTGGACTGCAACATAGCGCTTCGGAAGGATTCTTCGGGAGCCAAGGAACTCATCTCTTCCGAAATACGAGAATACATCAGCAGCACTGAAAATAAAGCAGTTACCAGCCAACACGCAGAATATAAGACGGTGTCGTCCTTGAAGAGATCTCTCACACTAAATAACCTCATAGTGTCCAAAAGCGATAAAGGCAACGCGGTTGTGGTCATGGAGAGAGGAGTGTACATTGATAAGTGCTTAGATTTCATCAACTCCAACAACATAGTGGCCTTAAGAAGCGACCCAACACCGAAATACCAAACCGAGTGCAAAAGTGCCCTTGCCCGATGTGAAGTGCTATTACATCCCTCTAAATCCGCCAAACTTATACAGATGAATCCCAAGGTTCCGAGATTTTTTGGCCTGCCGAAAATCCACAAAGATAAGATTCCTATTAGGCCGGTAGTGTCGTGTGTCTCTGCTCCCAACCACCTACTATCCCACAAAGTAAATTCTCTATTTAGGAGTTACTCTAAGTTCACCCCCAAGTTTGGAATAAAAAATTCGTACGAATTCGCACAGATGTTATCCCACAAAGTTTTACCCTCCAATTGCCGCATGGTTTCTTTTGATGTGACCAACCTTTTTCCGAGCGTACCAAGATCCGAAGCTCTCAACCTAGCGGAAATCACCCTCGCGAAAGCTAAGGCACCAGCACCTGTTATCAGTGAACTGTGTCACTTGTTAGAAACATGTGTAAATCAGAGCAGCTTTTTATTCAACGGCACTTACTATCAGCAGACAGATGGCCTAGCCATGGGCTCACCTGTTTCCCCGCTTCTTGCCGACATCTACATGGACAACCTGGAAAAGTGTTTGTTCTCCAAGAGACACCCCCTCACAGAAAAGGTCCTTCATTGGTCGAGATACGTGGATGATGTGTTTTGTGTATGGACAGGGACAATGAGACAATTGGATAAGTTCATAACATTGTTAAATTCACAGGATAGTAACATAAAGTTCACGTGTGAAGTGGAAAAGGACGGAATGCTTAATTTCCTTGACCTATCGCTAAAAATTATAAATAACAAGTTTGATTTCTCCATTTTTAGGAAACCATGCCACACTGACCATGTTATACATTCTCACTCAAATCACCACATAACACACAAACTAGCAGCCTTCCACTCCATGCTGTACAGACTATGCCACATTCCCATGTCACACACAAATAAACAAAGAGAACTCGCGACAATAAAACAGATTGCATTCAACAATGGTTATCCCACAAGATTAATCGACACACTCTACAGACGAAAACAAACACAATTGGCTGTTAGGTCCCTATACAACACACACTGTGACAACGACATACAAAGGTGGAGACGGATACCATTTCTTGGCAAACTATCCCTCAAAGTCCAGAAGCTTCTCCCCAAAAAAGATATCAGAGCCGCTTTCTACAGTGTTACCTTAAGAGACATACTTGGGTCAACAAAGGATAAATTTGATATTATGAAAGAGAGCGGAGTTTATAAACTCGTCTGTGATGACTGCGGGGCATCATACATTGGACAGACAGGGAGGACCTTTGGCAAGAGGATAACAGAACACAAAGCTTGCTTCCGTAACCACAAACACACTTCCCAATTCGCCACACATTTATTACAACACAAACATAGCAGTGATTTTGCACCACACATTTTACACGTCGAAAACAAGGGTCTCAAGTTGGATGGTCTCGAAGAAATAGAAATTTCAATCTGTTTAAATTCCAAATCTTGCGAGGTTTTAAATGAATTGTTATATCTTTCCCGCTCCCCTCTTTTAAACCTCCCCTTCCCCCTGAGTTCCAACGGTTCCGCCTCGGTCACTCCCCAGACGAAACCCTAACCACCCCAAGAGCAAACACACTAACTTATATCACCACCCTCACCCGACCTGTCAATCCTCGGTCACTTTCCCTTTCCCACCCTCTCTGCGACTCCATTCCTCCCTCACCCCCACTTCCACCAGACCTGACCTCCGCCACCCCTGAAAACACCCTAATGCATCACCACGCTCACCCGACTGGCCAATCCGTGGTCACATCCTCTCTTTTCCCCGCACTCCGACCCCGTTCCCCCCCCCCCCACCTCCGACTTTCACCATACATAAGGCTGATGCAGTGTTTGTATACTCACCTGATGATGCTGCGCCGCAGCGAAACCATGGTCGTGTCAAAATAAAGTTTTGTGGAATTGCATCGTTATTTTTTCTCTTCTCCAAGATTTAGTTCGATACACATTTATTTTAAAATTGAACTACCCATTTTTGAGATATCGACCTTCAAACTAGGATGGAATTTTACAACGGACATTAGGTGCATTGAGCTCGAATATAGCCCCCTCCCCCCTTCCCCAGACTTTTTCCGCGAAGATTTCGGCCAAAAAGTGGGGGCCAGCTATATTCGGAGGAATACTGTACATATGCGGTTTCATGCATGTGTAACCACCGATTCATCCATTCATTCACGCAAACGTACATGAATCCATTCACGCAAACGTACATGAATCCGTTCATGCCAATGTACATGAAACCATTCACGCAAATGTAAATGAACGTACATGTTCGTACATGTTAATCTATCGTCTAACCAGAGGTTTACACGATTTTAATGATAGCCCTTCCTGTCGGCAGATTTCTGAACCTATTGGCCTTGGCGGCTCCGTCGACAAAAACTACTCGACTCAACTCAACTTTCGTAAAAATACTCGAAGTACTCGAGTCAAGTACCAACTACTTGACTCGAATTTTTGAGTACTCGCTCATCCCTACTTCTGCTAGGTATCTTCGAATTTCTTCCTCAGGTGTTTCCTGGCTCTTTCTGCTAGAACCTGGTGCTGTTAGCATTAATTTGGAATAAAGTCCCCACATTGTGTGTTCATACTTTACATAAGTTTTTTTCAGTCGGACTTTTCTTGAGCCATCTCTTTGTTTTGGGTAACATTGTTCAGATAGACCTGTCACCTCCAAAGCCAACTGATTTTTCATCACTTCAACATTATTTGAATCTTGGAAAACACTGATTTTGAATCGTGGATCAAGAATTGTGGCAAATGTGTATAATTGTTCTTTTTCCAAAAATTCATACTGACTTTTGATGGAAAACAGCAAATCATTGGCAAAGCCTTGCAGATGACTGTGTGGAAACTCAGTAGTTTCAAGAAAACTAATGATGCTATTTACAAAAGGGATGACTTCAGAAACTGTCACTTTACTTCCAATAGCAATGTTGCTCTTTCATAAACATCCAGAACATCAATCAATTGCTCGATAGCCCCATTGTGGTGAACTTATGTCTATTTCAAAACTCTGGTTAGAGGCAGCTAATGCTATTGCTTACTGCTGCTCCAGAAGATGCCTCATCTTTGCAAAAGTGAGTTCCACACTCTGTGGGTTCAGCCTGGATGAGCATGTGCTCTTTAATATTCACCTGTACTTGGGCCAATTTAAGTTGTTTTGTTGCTTTAGTGCAGGGCTGCCCAAATGCTGGAAAATGCACATGTACAAAACTGCACGCACAGGTGCACTGTGCCGTGCATCGGTTAAACATGGCTCGGCTCTATTCGGGTCAGTTTGGGCCCGATTCTGTAAAGTCAAATTTCAGATTTCGATGTCACAACTATACCCATATATGGAAGAAATGTCATAGTTGGTAGTACAAACCGTCCTTGATGGTGTGACTGCCACCCCAGCTCACGGCAACGGAGTCGGATCATTTTGCAGATCATTTCGTTCATAATCCATCGCCAAATATTTTCTAGCGAGCAGGCGCTGCTATCGTGGTAGGCACTTGTCGAAGCTGCGATTGTGGCTGACGACTTTTGATATTTATTGCATGGGATACAAGGTGAGAATGCATCTAATTCTAGCTAATGATTACTTCTTTCATGTCTCTGTTTCCTTGCTGCTTATACAGTTAGAAATATATAAAACTATTTGTTTTGTTTTCAAATGTCCCCATGTAATGTTTTTGTTTAATGTTGATTAATAAATTGTCAGGTCGACTAGACGTATAGGTTTTTTATTCGATAGCTTGTTTATTTTTTATGACCAAGAGGGAGAAAGGGACAGAGTGGGCCCTCCCTTCGCACGCACGAAATTCTGTCATGGTTTGTACCGTGCGCTGCACGACGCATGTATGCTGGGCAGCCCTGCTTTAGTGGAATGCTTGAAGTGACCCACAACGCTGCGATATTTTGCTGCAAGATCTTTCACCATCAGTTTACTGAGGATGCCATCTTTAATCACTAGTTGAAGAGTGTGAACTAAGCTGGAAATGTGATCAAATGGATTCCTTTCTAGTGCGGAAGCAATGTTCCTCCCATTATCTCTGACAGTGCATACAATTTTGTTAGTCAAACCCCAATCTTGAACAGTTTGTGTGATGAAGTTGAGAATATTCACTCCAGAGTGCGGAAGCTCAAGAAATGGCATGCATTATAAGCATACATGACAATAAGAATGATTTGAATTTAAAAAATGAGCTGTCAAACTCATTTAGTCATTGGTGGCTGTTGGTGTCCACATGTCTGTTGTAAGAGCAATGTATTTAGCTTCAGACATAAAGTTTTCTGTTTTTTCTTTGTTTCCTCATACAGATCTGGGATAACAAAATATTTCCTTGGCAGAATATGATATCTTGATTCTAAGTGACAGATCAGTTTACTTTATTTTCCACTACTGATATAGGTTGATTGTCAAGACATCATTTCTCCAATTAATCTTGTAATAACTGACCTCATTATCACTCTGAGTTTTATCAATAAAACTTCAGAGTAGGTTGAGCACTGGGAATAATTGATTTTCTTTTTGTAGAAGGTTTTAATTGCATGTGGGAACTTGAGTGGGATGGTGAAATTGAATTGCATGAACTAGCATTTTCACTATCATCTACATCATCAATTTCCACGTCTAATTCTTCTTGCATCGTCTGTGGATGTGGAAGAGGAATATTTCTCAATTTTCCAAAAATTAGCATGTTTTTTTCTTTAGATGAGCCCATGGAGGAGAATTTGTATGGGATTTTCCTCCCCTCCATGTTTTACAAGCATAATGGTTGCACAATGAAAATTAGTTGTGTTTCTAATAATTGAAAATAGCACCATATACTTGATAAACTATTTGATATCATGACTCGCAAACTGAAAGTTAACCTTATTTTAATACTAATTATGGTAGGTATATTGAATGCTTTTGAATTATATTTTTTAGAAGTAATTGCAGTGGGTGTCGTACACTTTCCAGTTGAGTTCAGAAACTCTTACATAAAATTCAAAAACTACTTTTGCAAGTACTCCAGATTTGGAAGAAAAGTTGCATTTTAAAATCAAAGATGAAAATATATTAAGGCCCTTCTTTCCTCGTGCCCGAACGCATAGTGCCCCCCAAAATCCGCCAGTTGTCGTTGGTGGGAATCTCCAGTGGAACCCCTGCTGGCCACAATGGCAATTATTAGGAATCTGCTGTTTCGCTTGAAGGTCACTGGCCTAGGAGTGCGTTGCAACGCTGGCGAATGACCAAAGTCCGGCATAGGAGGGGGTGCTTGGAGAGAGGCCCCTTGGGCCCTGTCTCGCCACCCATCATTCAGGGGGGGGGTTAAAAGAGGCCGAGGCAAGACAGTGTAGACCGCGTAGACCCTCGCCTTGCTTCCATAAGAACAATGGGATACTCTGGGAAGAGCGGCCTGGTCCTCGCTTTCAAGCTGTCCAACTCTTTGACAGGGAGACATTTGAGGCATATTATTTCTCTTAAAACGGGGAGAAGCAGTCACAGAAAGAATACAACCTAGATTATCCAATCGCTCAACGTCCGTTATTATGCTGGTCACCGTTATTGTTCCAATTTTCTTAGTGTTTTAAAGGGATTAAATTTTTCATTGACTTTACTGAACGTATATTTTCATTAAGTACTCTGAATCAAATTTTTAAGCTTAGTAATGTCCACGAAAAACCCCAATTTAACATCTCGACGAAAGGTAAGTCAACAATATGACTTTTGTCCACATTTTTTCCGAATTCTCACCACAGTATAGCGTAGTGGTATATTATTACCCTTTTGAGAGAGTTGGCTGAGGTTGGTTTTCGGAAAGGTTGTATAACAAATAAAATCAACATGGAGTATCATTTAATGGAAAGAAGTTTATTCAGTATTCTTAATTATTGAAAGGATTTTCATAGGTTTTTTCTTTTGGCTACGAGTTTCTTACTTATTTTTTAATTCTCTTTGAGCCTGTATTATATATTCAGGATCCCGTATTTCCATTGACCTGCTGCGTCGAGGATCAATTATCTCTGGCAGCAGGCAACTTTTATAAAATTTTTCTAATTTAGGAAACATTTCCTTCTGCCAGAAATTATCGTCTCTGTGCACCGTTTCACATTTTATCCTGTTAGGTGTCCACAAAACAAGATATTAATATTTTCTTTGAGTTATATGGAGCTGTCCTTGGATTTGGTAATGGAATACATGTCGTTTTTTTAATGCCAATCACTTTTTTGCTTTTATCCATTAGCCAAAACATAACTTTTTTTGATTCAATTACTTCATATGGAGTTAAATTTCTTGCCGAAAATGGGCATTTGATCTCCAGCAGACCATCTTCTCCAATCAAGCCATCTGGGGTTGCGGCAAAATATGGATGCTCTCTGTCGATGAAGAGCCCACAGTCTTCAATTTTCCAGCCAAACCTTTCTCTAATTTCTGCTTTGGCGTCGATTTCCTTTTCCCTTCCATAGGCACATGCTTCATTGTCGATAGAGCCGTAAATAATTTGTTTTACTACATTTTTGCAGCTACTGTGCGCAAGCATGTTACAAATTTTTCCGAAATAAGATGCTGTCAGCAATTTCCTTCTCATTTCTCTCCATTCCCCACTCTCCCCCTGCATAATTGTGGCCCTTTCAATCCTTCTCCTATCTTTCTCCAATACGGGTAAGCTAGCCAAAATATCCCTCTCAGCTTGAAGATACTCATTTGCTGACATATCTGGCCTTTGTGCGTTCGGTCCGTAAGCACTGTCACCTCCAAACCCATCCTTAAACAATGATTTTCGGCATCTTGGCTTGCCTTGCCTTCTCTTCGAAAACTGCAGTTTTTTTAACCTCCTTAGTTCCATTTTTTTGCAAAATAAACCCGGACTTGAGAAAAACATTTTTTTGCTTGTTTTGTACGCCAGATTCCTGGTGTTGTGACGAATGGCGGCTCCAGCACATCTCCCTTGGTAGGATCTTCGAAGAGCAAAGTTCACCCGTTTTCCTCCGATTATTTTCACCACAATGGAGTTAAACCCTTCAACGGGGTTGTTGTCGACATCGTAAAGTAAACTTACTGTTACTATACTGTTGCAACTCGGATGCTTTACGATTACCATTAGTTTTTGGAATATTGCACTTTCTCGTAGGTCAGGATAGAGGTTTGGCTTTCCGTCCTCATTCGTTCCTGCACAGAAGTAAGTGGCACAACCGGAATGTTCTCCAAAAACATGATTGATACTATTTTCAATGTCCAATTTCAAAGATTCTATTCTAGACTAAAAGGATCCTGGTTGATTCTTCCTGTATTTAATTGCTTTGATAATACCTACCCTCAGGCGAAGAACACTACTCCCCAGATACTTTCGCAAGAGAATGGTACTTTTCTGTCCCGGCTTATCACCTGCTACTGTCACATCCCTCAACTTTGCACAAAAATTCCTCATTAGGTGATTCCGGCGCTCTATCTTTTCCACTGTTAAGCTCTTATATGGACGGGAATCGAGGATGCTCTTGTAAACATTGCTGTCACCATCCGCTATCAATTTTGCAAACCTTGCGCCATAAAGTTCCTCGCTTTTTCTAAATCCCTCTACTATTACAGCTGCCTCCATACTCGTAGAACTTTGTGCATTTCCCCCAATTTTTGAAGCAAACATGGTTTGCAGGTTCTTCATTCTTCGCAGCGGATCTCATGCAAATGACACAGTACCGATTTTTCACTCCAAGAAAGATCAGCTTCTTTGTGTAGTATCCAATGATTGCGCCCTGCAAATTTGAATTCAAAGATGAATGTAAAATATTATTTATCAGCACACTAATTCTAAAACTTTAAACCAAAAATCAACTCACCAATCCGGAGGAAGAGTTATAATTCGTCCGGTAGGACCTCTTGCACCAGCTACCATCAGCAATAATGGTTAGTAAGGGGGTGCCATCGCTATCTATCTCACCCTTGGCTACAGTTAGTTCCGCTTCAGCCTTTACCGCTGATTCCATTTCTTTGTGCGCTGTGGACTCCCATGCGTCGCATACGGCATCATGGCATTTTTTTGTAGCAATTGAAGGACATGCATGGTATGTCTAGAGTTGAAATTATTTCTTCCATCTGGCTATAGCCTCCACCAGATGATACGGTTCCAGTCACCACTTCTGTGTTGACATCCATTGAGGATTTATCGCGGCCAGTTTCCTCTGTCGAGATTCTTCGGACAATATTGCACATTCTGCATTTGAATGCAATAATGGACTTCAACCCTTCTCTCTTTTCCCAAATGACATCCATATCGGTAAAGGAGCACCCGAAATGCTTGTGGTCATTGATTTCTTTTATAGACGCAAGTACATGATTTATATTTACAATTCTTCTTCCCGTTAATAAAAACTCCTTGGTATTTTTGACTTCTGAGTCGCACCGGATGATAGGATTGCTATCAATGACATCTGTTTCATTACCAGCGGTCTTGGGTGTCTCTTCCCGAGTCAAAGTGTCAATGTCCTGCCCAACCTGTAATGTGGAAAATAAATGATTAGGCAATGATGAAATGGCTCTTCCAGGAACTGCTTCGTTTTTTGATACATATATGCGGATGAATTTGTAGGGACATTCTCAGAGTTGGCTGAAATGAATTATTTGTACTCGAAGTTTTTAGTGATTACGAGGAGAAAACGGCAAGAATTCTTTCGGGGGAAAAGAAAGATTTTTTTTGAGATATTTTCTGTTTGTCCATCATGTATTTCCAATGTCTTGATCCTACATAACAGTTTCCCATTTCGATCTCTAATGTTTTGGCATCTTGGTTTCTTTTCTCCTAAGTGTCTCTTGATTATGCTGTATGCCGTTCTCGATTTACCCCTCATCATGTTGTCGTTAATATTTTCGCAGCAGCTTTCGATCCATTCGTAAGGAAATTTCATTAGTACCTTCGAAATTTGATATTCAATGTCATAAAAAATAAGTATTTTTTCGATATTGAATGTTTATCCTAATGCAAAAATTTGAAATTTAGAGGTTTGTGGCTTTACTCTCTGATAATGCAACATAAATATTATTTCTTGCCTTGCAGAAATGATTGAGGCTCACTGCAATACAGTTGGAGAACTGCCTCGTGTTTGGAAGCCACCTCCTGAAGTCGTACAGATGCTTTTCTTAAACTCGAAGATGTGATTCTTTTTAATAAATCATGCTAAATTAGCTTTTAAATTCTATATATTGCGTTCATCGATTTGATAGTAATTGATTAAACCCGCAAGCCCTTGTGTTACCGTTTGGTTACATGCATTCAAACAAGCAATTTCAACGTTTTGCTTCCTCAACTACGTGAGAGGTTGATTTGTCACCCATTCGGATAACGCTATTGAAAAGTTACTTTGAAGATCTCTATCGATAGACTATGAACTCACAGTGGAGAATCAGTCATGCGCGTATAGTCGGATCATTTCCTTTCTAAATTATGTCGCTATTAAATTAGTCTAAATTATTAAATCAATTACCTACTAATTTATTCTATCAATCGCCGACTACATCACGCCGGAAGATATTAAAGTCGACAGACAATACTAACGATTGTATAAAAAAACAACATTCAGGCGTGATGTAGTGGAAGTTCAACATATTAAAATGAAATGTAAAAGCACTTTTCCACAAATGTTTTAATGCGTACGACACGTTTCGAAATTAGAACCAGAAAATCTCCATGTTGTACTCAATTGTAGCAGTGTTTCCAATTTTACTTAGATGAGTAAATTATCTTTTTTATGACAAGGAATTTAAGAGCATGGTTATATTTTGCAACGATTTCATGTGCCAATAATTCTGTTTTACCCAGGCATTTTCTATTTTCTAATGCAAGAGGTAATTTTTTTTCCAAAAAATTAACCTGATTTTCAGAGCCTTCTTCAGTAGTATTCAACCTGGAGAACACTTCGGTCTGCAACGTTTCTTCCTCCCGTGTGTTGCCGGTAGCTCTTGATTGGTTAACTCCAGAGCGGTTGGTCCCTGCTTTGTTCCTATAATTACAGAGGAGTAATTAGAGGAGTGTATAAAAAATTTCCGTAGAGAGTGCGAGAATAGAAATTAATTCTCTAACTAATGCAGATGTGGTAATGTAATTTCAAATATTTTTCTGAACAACAGAATGAGTGCCCTTCTGACAAATTTCTATATTTAAAAAAATCTCAGCAATGACAAATAACGAATCACTTCCAACAATTCAGGCTTTGAGAATAATTAGAAAAAATATTCACATACCTTTGATCTTGAAACCATTTCTTGAGGTTCTGCCCCATGTTCTTCTTCCGATTTATTGATAACTTCAACCGACCTTTCTTGTTTCCTCTGCTGTAACGATAATCATCGGACGACATCTCGAGCTCTACACTCATCAGAGATAAATAGGAAAATATTCACTAGTGTTATCGATTGCTTGAAGAAAATTCAACGTTCGAATCGCAGTGGGTAATCAGATATTCGCAGATTACCGCAAATGAATGTGAGCAATTTTTAACTGATCTCCAGAAGGAATAAATATTAATCCTGCTGCAAAATATATTTCGCCGCTAGGCTTATTATGTCCCTCAATCCTGGGAGCCGCGAGCGAAACTGTCACTGTCCCTCGACTAACCCCTTCCTGCCTTCTTTCCGGGGAGAGGGGGGGGGGGGGGGGGGGGGGGGTAACCCAGGCACACGTCTCTTCTGCAGCAATTGGTGCAGAAGAGAAGAGGTGCTGCCCCCCCGTGAGTTCATTATCTTTGTGCTTACTCATCTGGCTGTCGAAGTAAACAAGGTCACCGACGACCCCAATTCAGTGGAGCTCTTACTATACGCAGTGATTCAGGAGACTCAAAGCAATGCAACACTCATCTGCGTAATTAGATAGCCTATTGCACGAAACCTGTGAGTGGGAGCAAAATGTAGCAATTTTGTCAACTTGAACGCGGCCGCTGGCTGAGTGTTCAAACAAAAGCAGTAGTAGGAAGGGGAGGGGGACGGATAGGAAGAGTAGGGAAGGGGGTTGTTGTGGGATAACAGACGAATAGTCGGCCAATACCGGCCATATTGCGTTCTGTGATCTTGCCAAATTTAAATACCAGGCATCCCCAGCTATTCTTTTAGGTACGCCGGTCTACATAGGGAAAAATAGGGTAGACCGAGGCTAAACGGATCACTCCACCGTTTAATTCTTATTTCCAAAAAAATATGGTGAATAGATTTCTCTAAACTTGTTTAAATTATAGGTCAACTCTTCATAACATAAATGAGGAAGGTTTTAATTGTATTACTGTGAAAACTTTCACAAAAAATGTAATTAACAATTAACCGTCCAATATCAGTTTAGCCCCTCCCCCCCATTAAGGGGGTTAAACGGATCATGGTGCATATGTGTCAAAAAAGTGATGCATGAGAGTATATATAAATGAGTGAGTGATAAAATATAAACTTATTTTAGTAATTTATTGATAAAAAGTCATTACATTTTAATTGGCATCCCTATCTGGCTTACAAACTGTACCGATTTTAAATTTGCAATGTTTTCCGGTTCGGTTATGTGAAATATCAGTTTTTAGGTTCACTTGGTTTTGGTGTAATTTTGCCAGCATATTTTTGGGTGAAAGGAGAATATCTTCGAGAGTCCTATCACTGGTAGCACTAGTAGAAGCTGTTGAGGCTTTTGACTCCAGCAATATCTGATCAGACTGATCAGATCAGAGCTGAAGTCTTGAGAATCCCACCTAACACAACCTTAGATATCCCAACGTTGGGATGACTATGTTGCCAACTATTGGCGTATTGGTTGTAAAAAGTCTTCAGGGGTTTGAAAACACAATGCGTCCAGTGGATGAAGAACTTGAATGGCATGAGGAGGTAGTAGAACCAGTTCTATATCTAAGTTTTCGCATAGGTCAGCAATAACCAGATTCGATCAGTGACTACAATAGCCATCTAATACCAAAACAACCTTCCCTGGTGTTTATTGAAATTATGCACCCATTCTAGGAAAGCTTCTTCAGTTACCCATCCTTTTTTGTCATCATGACTTGCGTCTCAGGAGGCGTACCGATCATTGAATCATTCCTCTTGCACTCCTTTAAAAAGCACGAACGGTGGAATGTGCGAGCTGGTAGCATTCAGACATGCTATTACTGAAATGTTTTCAGCACGCTCTACGCTGATCATACTTATGACTTGTCGGCTTCCCTTTTCCTCTGCGATATTGGGTGGACAAATTCTCAAAGGAAAGGAAGTCCTGTTTCATCTTGGTTATATATGCACTCGGGTTTTCCCTTCAGATTAAAGTGAGGCTTTATCAAATTCAGCACCTTTTTTAGTTGCATCCCATTTATTCTTGCTCTCGATAGCCCCTCTGGTTTTATAATAGACAGATTACAGTTTCGTTTGAGGAATCTATGGAATCAATCTTTGCCAACCATATTTGCTTCCTGGTTAAAATTGGGAGCGATTCCTATGCGTTCACAATAATTAAAAGCATATTTCCTTATTGTTTTTGGTGTCAGCCCAAATTCTCGTTTTGACAGATGTAATATTCTATCTGCAAATCTTTTTTTAGGATTCAAGATCCATTATAGGTTTAGCCCCCATGACTTGGACTATACCAGTCAGAGAATAAACAGTTCTTTGAACTGATGTGTAAGGTACTGCGTAATGTTTGGCAGCTTGGCTCAGAGTTATAGCTTTAGATTTCACTTTCTGCACACGTCTGTCATAGCTATTTCTGACCACGTATGCCGGGACGTCCAACGAACATATGTACAGGCACTTCCAAAAAAAAGTTAACACTTCAGAGCCGAAATTTTTCTAAGTCTCGAGTTGACAACGCTGCGTCACGGCTTCCCTCTGGCGGAGCCTCGAGAAGCTCTGACCGAAAACAAACCCCTTTCCCTCCTCCCCCCTCCTTTGCCCTTTTAACAGATGCGACAAAGGGATTACTGAACGGTCGGTCTTCTCATATCCTAAAGAAGGGGGCTATGGTGGGCACTCTATTTTTCCGACTCGCGCTGAACGACATTTGAAGTCCTGAACATATCTCTACGCTCGCCACCGTCGCATAGTGGACGGAAATCGGAAAAAGCTGGACAAAATTCAAAAATAGCTTTCTTTGATATATAACTTGAAACTTCACAAAAATACTCAAAAAAGACTGCTAATTAAGGAATAATACATCATTTGACATGCTTTTCATCTATTAGTCAGATACAGGAGCTCCAACATGACCAAATTTCCAAATAAACACCTGAACTAATTTTTCTCCGAATGTCTTCCAAGTTAAGTTGATCGTGACGTTATGTGAGGAATTTGATTGAATAAGGAATAGCATGATCTATTAACACAAGACTTTGCCTTTAAATTACCAAAGCTTCAAATATTTTTGAAGCATTTTAGCGCAATTCCGTTAAAAATGTCCGACGCTATTCTCGGATAAAATATTTACATAATATAGAGAATATCTAGCGTTTTTGGGAGAGACCTGTCAAGTGACTTATATCAGAGAACTCGTTGAAGACTCATAAACACGAAATTGAAGAGAAATTAAAAAATAAGTCTACGACACCGAAAATACATATGATTTTCCGATCGCGCGTCCGGGGCATGGCTCCGCGCGGCTGGGGCTGGAAGATCTATGACTCGCTTACTTTATTCAAGTGACATGGACCCAAGGCTTCCATTTCGTCGTTTTTCAGCGGCACTCATTGTCCGAAAACTTCACTGATCTATGTTGATGAAATCGTGAGAAAATTGAATCGTGCGACCGGATAAGTTTACGCGGAATCACTTTATTTTTCTTCGCGTGCGCTCCGGGAACATACTTCTTATTCACGCCCTTGAAAAGAGTGTAGTCTTTCTAGGGCCCATGTAACATTCAGAAATACACTGGTTTTTCTTTTGAATTACTTTTGCCCCCTTCTTTTTATTCACACGGTAAAAGATGCACCGATGATTTCAGAGCCTTGGTCTTCGTTTTCCCTGCCACCTTTTCCCCTTTCCTCAAAGGAGATCTGAATGCCAAATGGGGGGCGGCATATTCCCTCTGACCACTCTGTTTAGTCCCTGTACTGAGACAATGGGGAGGACCGGTCTCCCCGTAGGAATATCTTTCCACTGCCCAAAAACCTTACTCCATACGTTTTATTGCACCCACGACCCCTTCTACGCGGTATGCTCGGTTCAACATCCTGAGGCTATGCCCTTGCAGCCCAGGCATGAGGGGTGTTCCGGAAGCAGGTAAAACTTCGCAGACGTCTGCCCATCCACTCTTCCACCTGAGTGCTTTTAAGTTTGTTTCTACTCACATTACCGGGCGAATATTTCAAAACATTTAAATGCCCACGAGTGAACACATTTATCAACATGGTTTCATGATTTAGGTTTGATAGTCTCTTATTAATTTCATATTTGGTGTGAAGGAAGTAACAATTCATTCACAAAAATGAATTAATTCCATCCATTTAAGAAATATATCCAAAGCTTTTGGCGGTATTGTTTAGCATGCAATATGGTCGAATAATAGAGCACCTTTCCATTAAAAGGAAATATAGGAACAGCTTAACAATTTGCAATTACTATTCTCAGTTGTGATAGAGGTTCTTAAGGAAATTTACTAATTGCCGTCCACCCACTTCGCAATCCGAGCAATTGGCCCCTCGAAAGGAGATCACCGTATGGCGGCCGGGTGCCCGCGCGTCACGTGTGCAAACCCTTTCTGAGAGGGAATTACCAACTAGCCATCCTTCCTCGCCGCCCCTCCCCTTCGGTTGGAGGAGAATAGTGGGTGGCGATCCTTCGGCAGGGTTAGGAGGACACGCGGCTCAACGCCGCGGTCGGGAATAAGGGTAAGGCGAGAGTCGGGGGTATTTTGCGACCACCTGCAGGTATCCTATAAACAATGGGTATTCGGGAATATTCGTATGTTGTCACAGTCCTTTTCCTTTGAAGAACGGAAAAAGGCATTGAATAACCAATTATAGCGTAACATTAGTTACAGTTTGACCAACGGAAATTTCTTCACATGCTTACGGAGCTCTTGCAATCAGTTAAATCTCATACGAATAATTATTTAGTTGTGGTCGCATGCGCGCGCAATTAAATGTATTAAGATCTGTAACCTTTAGTGATCATAAAATAGAAAATACGAAATTTATTATATACGTTGAAAGACATTATAAACCAAGGAAGAGGGTATACTTATTTTGCAAGGCTAATTACGACGGTATGAAAGAGGAATTAAGGGAATCGTTTAATATATTTAGCGAACAAAGCAAAGGATTAGATACAGAGGATTCGTGGAGAGAATTTATTGAGGACACCCGTAAAGCAGTTAATGAATACATACCAAGTAAATTCATAAGTGATAATACAGAGCCAAGGTGGTATAATGGGGAGGTTAGGAAATCACTGAAGTGACAAAGGGTATGCCACGCTAGGATGAAAAATGCAGGACAGGGTCTATCGGTAGAGGAAAAAAAAGTTTGATCAAAACTATAAAAAATCGAGCGCATTAGCAATTAGCATTAGCAAGGAAATCATGTCGGCAAGCGTTATAACACTTCAAGAGCAAGATGTTAGGAGAATATTTAGATAGCAATCCTAAAACGTTTTGGTCACATGTGAGAGAGCTTCAGGGAAATAGGTCCACAGTGCACACACTAAAAAACGATGAAGGAATTAGAGTTACCAGCAGCCAGAGTTACCTCTTTAAACACCTTTTTCCAAAGCGTTAGATTAGACAATAGACCAGATTTTAAGGAAACGGCTGCGTGGTCAATAACAGATTTGTATTGGTATTATACAAACAATAATCTCATGGGCATAATTATTATTATTCAAATTAGGACTCCTAAACTATAAATGCTAAGGTTAACTCGTGGAAATGCCACCACAATTGGGAACGTTATTTACTTCATCCTGAAAATCGAGCATTTTACTGCGCCAATACGGCGAAAACGTTAAAATGTTCTTATCAGCCTGCTCCTAGTCTTAAGATTTGGGATCGCATATTTTCAAAGCTGTGATCGATGTGACCACATCGATGTGACCACATCAATGTGAGAATTAAATATGCCTATGAACTCGCTCTGAAATGGCACGAACGTGAAACAACACCAATTAACCAAGGAATTAATTATTTAAGGGACACATACATATTGGAGGGTGATAACAACCAATGATGATATGTGATTTCCTCTTCAAAGTAAAACGTCGATTTTTAATGTTATGCAAATGCGTGACGATGATTTTTTCTGTGACGATGGTTGCGAGCATAGAGATACGTTCAGGACTTCAGACGTCGTGCAGGTCGAGTCGAAGAAAACGACAATCTCGGGACACTGGACCGACCCACATTAGACGGAAATCGAAAAAAGCTGGACATAAACCTAAAATAACTTTTTTTGAGATATATACTTAGATATATACTTTTTGAGATATATACGGACACTGTTCTCAAACAAAACTTTTTACATAAAGTAGAGAATATCTAACGTTTTAGGGAGACACTTTTCACACAGATTCTTTGGAAAGTTTGCTACTTAAGGAATAACGCATCACTTGTCATGATTCTCATCCGTTAGAGCGACACAAGGGCTCAACATCACGAAATTTTAAAAAAATCCTGTAATAACAATTATCCGAATATCTTACAAGTTGATGATGACGTTGTGGGAGGAATTTGATCAAATAAAAATAGCATAATCTATTAACACTATACTTTGCTTTTACTTGCCTGAGCTGCAAATATTTTTTGAATCGTTTATTTGCTATTCCATTACTTATAATGGTGGACACTGTTCTCAGACAAAACTTTGCATAAAGTAGAGAATATCTAACAATTTAGGGAGACACTTGTCAAGTCACTTATATCTGATAATTCACTGAAAACTCGTACACACGAAAGTGAAGAGGAATTAAAAGTAAGTTTGCGACACCGAAAAATACATATGATTTTCCGACCGCGCGTTTGGGGTTTGGCTCCACGCGTCGGGAGCTGGAATTGACGTGACTCGCTTACATTGCTGGAGTGACATGGACCCTAAGGCTTCCAATTCGTTGTTTTTGAGCTGTATCCATTGTCAGTAACCTCCATCACCCTTATTTGATGAAATCGCGAGCATAATGAGCCGTGCGACGGGATAAGATTACGCGGAATCGAGTTATTTTTCTTTGCGTACACTCCGGGAATATACTTCTTATTCATGCCCTTCAGCCCTTGAAAAGAGTGGAGTCTTTCCAGGGCCCTTGTGAACTAGATATACTCTAGTTTTTCTAAGTAATGGAATAGCAATTAAATGATTAAAAAAATATTTGTAGCTCAGGCAATTTAAAGGCATAGCAGTGTTAATAGACAAATGATGCAGGTGTTTATTTGGAAATTTGGTTATGTTTGAGCCCCTATATCTGACTAACAGATAAGAATCATGTCAAATGATGCATTATTCCTTAATTAGCAATATTTTCTCAGTATTTATGTGAAGTTTCAAGTGTATATCTCAAAGAAAGCTATTTTGGAAATTAGTCAAGTTTTTTTCGCGACAGTGGCGAGCGTAGAGATGTGTTCAGGACTTCAGTCTCGCAGCGAGAGTCGGAAGAAACAACCACGTAATGCCCACAATAGCCCCCTTCTTTAGGGCATAACAATACCGACCGTGCAGTAATCCCTTCTGCTAAACAGGGAAAGGTGAGGACGGGGGAGGAGGAAAGGGGGTTTGTTTTCGGTTAGAACTTCGCGATGCTCCGCCAGAGGGAAGCCGTGACGCAGCGTTGTCAAATCACCATCAACTCGAGACTTAGAAAAATTTCGGCTCTGAAGTGTCAACTATTTTTTGGAAGTGCCTGTACAAACCATCTACAGTAAGAAATCTTAATTAATGTTAAAGTTAAAAGCATAAGTAACAGTGAAGGTCATGATCCGTTTAGCCCCATTTTTCGTCATCCGTTTATCCCCACATAGCAAACGTCAATTAAAAAAATCCTAAAAAAATAACAATATATAATAATTGAACACTATTTAGTATATCATTGTTCAACAGCTACTACTTAATTCGATTGCGAAAAAATTGAAAATATTACGTACAAAGGAGCATAGAAATCCTTTGATGTTGTTCACAAAAATTAGAGTGATGATAAAAAAAAGCCCACACGGTTTGGCGACGCTTCCTGGAATGGCCGCTGACGTGAGTGTAAGGCTTCCAGCCACTTGTCTATGTAGTACATGTACATGCCAATAGATAAGTCACTCAGCATTGAACCTAGCAATACAGAAGATGGATAAATTTTTGGATTGGAGAAGCGACAGACCTTAGTGAGATCCGTTCAGCCCCATGATCTGTTTAGACCCAGTCTACCCTACTATGACTTAGTTATAAAGGTATTTTAAAAATCCTGTTTATGATTTAGTGTAATTTATTGTAAGTACATTTTAAGTAGGCTTACTGGTAGGCTATGCAATATATTTTTTACAAACTTTTCTATAATTGTTTGAGAAATCTAATTGCTGATGTTTGTTAGATATATTCAGGATACGCTCACTTGAATTAGGATTTTTATTACATTAATTTTTGTTAGAAAAAAGATGATGTGACTAAAGACTTATTATTTCACTTTTTTCTATATAGTCTTATCAGTACAAAAATGTTACATTCTGATTCTGAGGGAACAGAAAATTGAGGCTTTGAGACAAAATAGAAAAAGCATGGCTAAAAAATATTAATGTGGAAAATCATCATTCCAAGAACAGTTGTTGAATGCTGAAGACTAGCCAATGGGTTCTATAAGTTCCTCTTGTAAAAGAATGTGTAATATCTCATGGAAATGCTAATTTAGCAAGAGGGTGTTCAATCAACAATTAGTTTATCTTTACAAACCAACGAAGAGAGTCTCTTACTACCAATAAAACTGCATATTTAATTACTTTAATTTATCAATTATTTCTGATTTAATTACTTTATCTATATTATGCTATGGGTTAAACTACAAAAAATCCATATTCTACATAGAACTTGAAAAACATCACTTTTGACTCGTACAAAAACCGCGATATATTAGCCTGGAAATTTTTATAAATTTAGCATTAAAAACCGTGAAATATGCTTCAATTTTATATTTTGACTTTTATGGACACCCTGAATTACAAAGAAAAGCAACACAATAAAAATAAGCTAGACGCTATGGTAAGCAATTTTCTAACGGTAGACAGAACGGTACCTCTTCACTGTGAATTTAATTTAGTTCATCAATATGCCTAACTGCAGGCTGCATCCTTGTATGGTCCAGAGTCGTATGGATGATATTACTCAACACTACTCCCTCACCAGGTCACTTTATATTTATTTTTTGGCAGTCGCTGAGTTAACAACCAAAGTCTTCATATGGATGCATATGAAATGGCACCCAATGGTGTATGGTGTAGCCCACTTCTAGAGCTTGTCTGCCATATGTTTCAACCGTTGCTGGAAAAATCTCTAGGATCCTAGCGAAATGGAACATCGAAACCATTCATAAACCACCGAAAAACTGCGTGGCGATTTAGTGCACGTCAAGGACGAATTGGGACTCAAAACACCTGGAGTTTACCGTATACCATGTCAGTGTGGAAAAATATACATCGGAGAGACAGGGCGCACGATAGAGACCCGAATAAAAGAGCACAGGAGGTGTATTAGGTTGTTACACCCCGAAAAATCTGCCTTGGCTGAACATAGCTTATCGGAAGATCACATCATCTCCTTCGATGAGGCTCACTTGGTGTCCAAAACAAATGGGTATTGGGATTGTCTCCTTAAAGAGGCCGTAGAAATCAGGCTGGAAGACAACACATTAAATCGAGATTCTGGGTACATCATCAGCAGAGAATGGAAACCGTTAATTCGAAAAATAACAGAAAAAAGGAGACAACAATGCCCCCCGGATGAACCTGCTATATAAGCACGGGCGGAATGCCCTGCAAGCTTTATTGCTCTGAGGATGGTGAAGGAGTATTCCGTCGAAACATCAGCAACAAAAAATCTTACTCGGCTAGAAACTCGAGAATGTTTTATAAATGTGGATTCCATTTACATGCATCTGGAGTTACACAGTTGTTCAGTTAGGCTGGTGACATGCTTGCGTTTCCGTTGCAAGGACAGATTCAACCTCATGACGACCCGCGACTGACTGCCAAGCGTGCATGAGTTTCTGCCAAACTACAGGTGTTTGGAATGCCAACTCTAATTGAAGACATTGCATAGCTCTATGGGTGATATTTGACCATCGTGGTTGAAAAAGTCTGATGTGATCAGGCATCAACGTCTTTTTTTTGGCGTAGTTTGACCTTCCTGCGTAAGTTGACGCATAGTTAATAATCAGCTTCATAGATGATGCCTGTTGTCCATTATAGCAAAACAAAGAAGTAGAAATCCACATAAGTCAAAACATCACAATGTACGTATCCATTTTTGAACCAGTAGCAGTGCCGCTTTCATGGCAATTGGCGACGATTACAGAAAACGCCATATTTAGAGAGACCATTAAGTTAACATAATACGACAAAGCTGATAGTAACACAAATCCAATCTTTCTTTCACTGGATATTTAAATCTAAAATAAGTGTAATTACCCAAAACTTCTGTTTTTGCTGTAATAGAAAACAGGCGTCATCTATGGAGTTGATAATTAACTACACGTCGACTTATGCGGGAAGGTCAAACTACACCGAATAAAGACATTGGTGCCTAATCACTTCAGACTTTTTCACCACCACGATGATCGAATGTCACCCATCGAATTACGTAAGGTCTTAAACTATAATTGGCGTTCCGAACACCCGTAGTTTGGCATCAACTCTTGCGTACTTGGCAATGAGTCGCAGGCGTCACATGGTTGAATCTGTCACAGCAACAGAAATGCAAGCACATCATGGGCCTAACTGAACATCCGCGTAACTTTGGATCGGCATGAGTCGAGGACTTACTGTACTTAGAATCCGCATGACTGGTATTCAAATCATTAATCCATGGATTCGATAGGATTCGACCGAATCTTCAAATCCCTGCCCCAACCCTAATTCCTAGCAATAATAAATAGAAATTATATGATGGGTTACTTGTGCTCTTTCATCGGCTCATATAACCCACCATTTATCCTCTGAATACTATGTTTATATGCTTGTTGCTCATATTTTATATTTGGTTTGATAACGTCTCCCCAATTTCATTGATTAGGTTAAACATTTTTCAATGCATCCCACTCATCTTTCCGGGAATATAACACTTCCACCTCAAACACGAATAAAACAGTATATGAAAGCTACAAGGAGCATCACGATATCTGCAACAAAAATGTTAGTTTAGCCACACTTATAGGACTAAAGGTGATCGCAAACACAGAACATCAACCTTACGAATGCTATATGAACGTTTCGCTACCATCACATGTCATGCACATAAGCTAAGGAGTGGATCTTTCATGGTTTTATCCAATAATTTAGAGCATTCTAATTTCTTGTACAAGAAATTGTACAAAGACCTCGTACATGATACAGTTTTTGCATTGAACAAGTTCTTGTACGAAAAATGTCACCGTGTATGACAGCCTTTATAAAGAATTGCCAGATAAATAATTTATCATACTCCATGTTTGAATCATTATTGCTTTTGTAAGGAAATGAACATTTTGTGTAAGTAAGATCATTTTGTAATGATAAATATGTTTACCACATGTTCTTCATATTGTTTTAATTATTTTGTCATGGGAAACAGTCTAACAGTTATCTATGCATAGGTGTGTGATGAGAATTATTATTATTAATAATTTATTGGTCACAAAAGAAGTATTCACATATATATGGGAGACATCAATAATTAAGCCTCTCAATTCAAAAGGATTGTATATGGGTTGATTTTAATTGAGTAGTGACAAAGAATTTAGAAGTGTGGTGAAGAGAGGCATTTTGTATTCTTAAGTATTTTAGTGTGATATATCAAAAATACACTTTCCCTAATTAAATTGTATTTTGTATCGAAAGGCCGCTTAACACAGTACAATTTATTGTACAAACGAATGTATGAAACTGAACGAAATTGTATGTTTGTCTGAACGGAATTGGAACAGTTTCTATTTTCCATTCAGTCATTTATACATTCACACAAGTATTCACTCAATTTGCTGCTTTACACGGTACAATTTTCTCATACAAGCGTTTGTACAAGAAATTGTACAAAAAATTGTATTGTGTAAAGCGGCCTTAAAAGTGTAAAGCGGCCTTAAAAGTGTAAAGCGGCCTTAAAAGTGGATGAAGTGTATTTTGCCTATCTTTGATTGCTGGTATGCAATTTTTTAAAATCTTAATGTTAATATTTAGTTTTATGGTTATTAATTCTGTATTAATAATTAATTGGATTCAAAAGTCTTCTTTCACTGTGGTAATAATGAAAAAAATTCCTGTGCTTATTCCTCCTTGGAAACTAATGAGTCCAACTCAGTTCTTTTTCAACTTCTGGAATCTCAATTGTGTCCTTTGCTTATTATATTATTTTGTGTTTGTTTGTGGTGTAACTTGCTTCTTGCCAGAGTTTGACCATTTGCTATGATACCAGAATTATTATTTATTTTGATAAGTAAATGTTTTTTTACAGGAGCTGCTTTTGGAGCATGCAGATCTCTTTTATCACTTCAAAAGTATAGCTCCCACTGGAACAATTACTCAAGATGATATCAAGGAGATAACAGATGCGTTGCAGGAAGATTCAAGGTGAAAATTTTATATCTTAATCTTTTATTCTATTCATCTTATTCTATTGCTAGTGAGTATTTCTCCTATTGTAACAATTAATTTACCTGAATCTATTAATTGTTTCTTCCCACAGGTACAAAGCATTAGATCGCCTGGATCAAGATAGAAAGTTAATGCTATTTCAGCATTTGGGGTTTGTTCACTGCCCAATCAGAGAGCATTGTCCAGCTTTTCCTAACTGTATGGATGCTTTAATAGAACGTATTTTATCAACTAAAGCTCATAGGTATGTATTTTGTCCATTGGTTTTTTTATTGCTAAGGACAAGCTATTCTACATTTTCATGTAATTTTGTTTGCTTTTAACAGGCCATCATCATGGAATCGTAACAGTCAGTGGTTACTAAGTTCTGACAATAATCAATTGAATCTTGTTTTGCTGGGTATAGATGGTTTAGCAGAAGAACTTGCCAATGAAATTCGGGTTTGTAGCCTTGATATTTTACATGTGCCATAATTTAATTTAATTTCACTATTAACCTATATACTTGTCCATTTTTCTAATTTTAGGCACAGTGTGATGAAGATGAATATGAAATTGACTGTCAATTGTATAGTTTGGATTACCGAATAATTGATGGAGATGTAAGCCTTCCTCAGAATTCATTCCGAACATCTGATTTTTTGCCCCATGGTGAGTTCAATTTTCTCCCTACATATTGGGTATTAATTAAAGAAAAGGAAGCTAGTATGTGTGTATTTGAGCTTAGTGGTATTTTTTTATGTTTGCTATTAAGGCTGTCAGATACCACGGTCAAAAACGCTTCCGCAGACGTCTACACCTCATGACTTGAAGACCCTGCTTTGCTACTTAAACAGTTTTTTTCTGTGCAAACTTCGAGAGTAAGGATTGGTCTATTAAGTAAATGTATTAACCTTTCAGTCATTGCGTTTCTCATAATTCTTTTGACCTCAGAAAAATGCTAATTTTGGTGAAAATAGGCTGATTTCCATGACGTGTATGACGTTAAAGTCCGAACATAATGACTGATTATGACACTCCTTTGAAACTGGAATTCTTCGTCTCCACGTAGGTCCATGGTATTTTTGTGTACTGTTTATAACAAAAACACAGTGACGGAAATCCCGAAGCAATGCAACACAATTTCCACTTGTCCTTCGCGTGCTCTCTCGGGGCGAAGAATTTTCCTTAGCTAGAGAGCGAGTCCCAGCACGCGCTAGGGAAGGGGAGAGCGGTACGTGGAGGGGAGAGAGGATGGGGAGGGGATAGCGGTAGGGGCCGGTCCCACAGACGCCGACCCATCTGTACTCCAGTTTCAGGTGTGAGCGGCTTATCTGTGGATTGGTTCTTAGATATTTGTTTGTTCGACAACACGCTCGCAGTCGGGGACCGACTCAAAGTCGAAGCAGAAGGTGGAAAGCTTTTCACGACACAAAACTGTTTTGCATGCTTTGCCTACACAAATATGCTTTACAATGAGTATTGCATATTATGAATGTTTTATGATTATTTTTATTCAAAAAAACTGATAATTTTGAAGGAAAGTGAGATTTTTTTCAAATGAAAATATTTGGACTCCTAATGATTTTCATAAAGTAAAAGTTCCGACCAAGCCTTACGGTTGCGACTGTTTGTATCAGAACCATTTCTAGGCCAAGGTAAGCTAAGTAAACAAACCCTGTATACGGAAATCAGCATCCAAAGAATTCGTAATTTTTATCTTGAAATTGAAACGAAAACATTTCCTTTACAAGAATTCTGCATTCGTGATGATATGAGAATTGAACTGAAATAGACTTAGTTTGAAAATGCCCTATTTTCAGTGTTTTGGAAAAAACTTGAGCTTTAGACTCAATTTGTTTACTAATGCAAATCATTAGGAGTTTTAATTGCTTGCATGTGAAAATCACGCTTTAATGCGCAATTGCGTGCAAAAATTCACTTTTATGATACCGTAAATTCCCGAGATATAAAATGCCAAACAGATTTTTTTCTGACTGCAAAATCATTTTTACACTGCGTGCTAAATGTTCTTTGCGAAAATATATCATTAATATATTTAATTTCAAATTACTTTTTTCTCACTTCTTTCATAAGAGAGCACAAAGGCACATGATGACCTAGTTCCTTTTCTTTCCACGAAATATCATCAGGGACCCCTATATATATATTTCGACCTCTCGAATTTCTCAATATGTTAGTCGTGGATAAGCAGCTACGTGTCTCCAGGTTGTCGTGAATGTAAGACTACTGACGACCCACGGTGCATCTGTAATTTGCCATAAAAGATTGTTCTGATCGGTAGAAATTGCATTAAGGTTGGTTTTTGATATTGATGCCCACATTGCGATGTGAAGTAACCCATCGCAATTGTAAAATTGCAGTGGAAACTGCTAAGTTATATATAGTTAGAGTAGATGCTGTGGGTGTGCCTGGGCTCCTTTTCTCGCGATTCACGGGGACTGATGTGTTGACGACACAATATCGTCG
The DNA here is from genome assembly GCA_933228895.1 of Platycnemis pennipes. NCBI lineage: Eukaryota > Metazoa > Arthropoda > Insecta > Odonata > Platycnemididae > Platycnemis > Platycnemis pennipes. The sequence goes on along the minus strand of OW121846.1, from coordinate 8,655,786 downwards.
AGTACAGGCATTGTAAGGCAATGCGCTGACTGGTGCATTGTAACAGATACGTTAGTTTAAATGAACCTCTCCCCCTCGCTATCCATCAGAGGTTTTCAGGCGACCCTTCTTTCCCGGCTTCAGCTATGTAGTAATGACGACGTGATGCCACCGAGTAAGGCATACGAGCCCTCCATGACATTGTCTTGGCGTGATTGAATTCTTGCTTGAAATTTTCATGTTTAATATATTGTGTATTAGCAGCAACAAGTAGGCTGCAGTAGCTAACATCTCAAATGGCCACTTTCTTTCACAAAGTATCAATACATCTCTATTGTGCGCACTCATTGTTTCATGAAAATTTTGAAAAAAAATCCTATACACAAGTAAATACTTCATATCTTTGTTGGATAGATAAAAAAGTAGACTAGGATGCTTTGAAGACTATTTTCATGCACACCTTTACTCAATGGGGTCTCAGCATCCAATCAGAAGAAAAAAACGTACACCTGAGTTCTCTTATCTGTGCATGATTTAGCTTATCTTCTCCTTGCCCAAGTTGATAAAAATATACTCCTGAATTAATATAAATCTACTCAATGAATAGCCTTCTCTTAAAAAAATAAAAGACTTCAAAATTAAAGCAAGACTTGCTTCATAAGAAATAGTTTGAGCAACAGCATGAAGTCCTCCTAAAAGAGCGTAGACAGAGTTAGAAGTTCGAAGTATTTAACATTCAACGTATGAAAATGGTGGTATCCCATAGACAGTGCTAAAGCACTAAAACTAATTATATTCATAAAATGTATGTGGGTTCAAATGAGGGAAAATACTTCAGTGAGTGTGTGTACTACTGTTATGTCTGCTTATAAAGAACCATTTTATAATGAGTTTCCTTTTACAATGAAGATGCTGCTATTCCCCATCAAAAATGGTCATTTCACCATGGTAAAAACCCTACTTATAGCAAATATTTATATTTGTGTGGTATGGTTTTAATGAAGTTGATGGGTAATCCAATTCCCTTTTTAGTACTCCTGAGTTATTATAGATATATTTACAGTGCCATCTGCCTGTGAAAACTTGAACAAAGCTGACTATTTTCATGCATGCATGCTTCCACAATGCCTGTCTCCCCCTGTGTTAGTGAACTGAGGAACTCATACACCCTATCACTGCTCTGGGAACTCCATTTTGCCCCTCCGTGTTCTAAGCTAATATTAACCACTACTTCTTCAACCCTGAGGTGCTGTCTTCATTCTTTGGTCGTGTTGCGTCAAATAAGGTTAAGTGACCTCGTCCAACTGCCGTGTTCGATCATCGTGGTCAGATGATATGGCAGGTGGATTCATTAGGGCATACAAGATCATTTCATTTGGGTGGAAGTTGAACAACATTGTATACGTGATGCGAATAGAATGAGAACTCGCTCTCTCTGAAAACTTTTTCTTGACTTGTTTTCTTTGCCAAAAAATCGACATTGCTTAATCAACCACCTGCAGCTATTGCCTAAATGATTTCCATGCCTTGACTGCCTCATGGGCAGTCAAGCCACATGTCAGGCACCAGTTGTCAAATGCAATATTCCATGGGTTTTCATCCTCTTTTGAGTTCAAGTCTGTCCCTTTCAGAGCCAAAATAAACTGGGTATTTAGAGAACAGGTGAAAGTTGATGGGTATTTCCTTTCTTTGGATGGACTGAGGTGATTGTGACCACCAAAATAATTAGGCTATGGTGCATACATGTTTCTTTTCCAATTTTGTTTTGTGTTTTCTGAGTTTATTTTGGTCACTCCTGTAACCTATCTATATACTCTTCTAACATAAAGTTTTGTTCTAAGGTGAAAAATTATGCACATGGGAAAGGAATTGAAAAAGGATAGTATTATTATGTTAGTGTTCTGCCATGTAAAGCAGGTTTGTATGGGCAGTGAATTCTTCCAATGACTCCTTTCTATCAAATGATTTCCTCCCTTAGTTTTTCAAACTTCCTACCTACCTATATTCTATCTGAAGGCCCCCGGATACCTCAGGGCCGCCGCTTGATGTGAAGGCTGGCAGAAGGAGAGGTGAGCCGAGCGGAGCGATAGGTGATGGTGGGAGGAGAGGGGAAGCCTTGGGTCGGGGAGGTGAAGGGAAGGGGAAGCCCAAGTGTATGGGAAGTCGACTGTGGGGCCATAGAGTTTTCGGAGGGCTGGACTACAATGCAGAAGCCGCAACATGCATATTCTATTGTCCTACCTAATGGTTGCTAAGACAGGTACAGCGGCTGTAGTTGACTGACGGCTCATCATCTTGGTGGCTCATGCTGGTAGCAGGATCCCTCGGCAGGCATCATTGTTTGCGATGAAGGTTTACACGGGGCACAGAGAGTAGTTGACTCAACTGCATTACAAGTTTTCCACGTAGTCGATTCATGTCAGGACTTTACCTGCTACCCTGCAGTAGGGTGGCCCAAAAAAAAATTTTTTTTGAAAATTGGAAGGGCGGATGTATTTTCGGGTGCAATTTTATGAATAATACACCTCATAAAAAAATCAGTTCCATCGCACAATATTTGACCCTGCCGAATCGCGTTTAAAAATTTCATGCTCGGATGTAGACAAATGTGCCTACCTTACAGGGGCGATTATACTATTTTTTCGAGATTCTACCGCAGAATTAGCGGTTAACCGAAATGAAAACAATCTGTAGTGATAAAAGTTGTTATTTTGAATGAGTTTCTTAATTTTAAATGGGTTGACTAAGGTTTAAATTAACTTTACCTTTTCTCTTCCGTACTTATCGAAGATTTGCTTATGTTGCTGTACCACAAGCAGCAAGTTCTCTCTCTCACGTTCATATTTAGTGAGTTTAGTGAGTCAAAATATAATCTTTGATAAGTGACACACCCCTTTCCGCAGTGTCATTAACAAAATTAATGTGTCTGATGATCTTGAAACCTTTCATGTACCTTTCATCCTGTAGCTGTTCTTCAGAGTTCTTTGACAAAAATCCTTGGTCAATGCCCGTAATGTCGAAGAATCGTCGAGAATTACTAGACGCAAAGTCACTCAGTTTCAGGTCCTGAATACAACGATTGGGAGGAAGTTGCGCCCGGGGGCTCCAAACATCCCACCCTTCCTTTCCAAAAGAGCTAACCATCGCCCTCTTATCAGCTAAGGGAACATGGCGGTCAAATAAAAATAAGAACACAGGTTTCTGATAAATACCACATATGGTTGTAGAATTTGTTGAAAGCTGCTTGGTAGTGTTTGCTTTGTGGCTGGCGAGGGTTTTCAGAAGCTCGAGATCACGCGCTGATGCACTAGATGCAACTAGACATGTGTACCAGGACTTAATATACACGGAAGCTATAAAGCAACATATTTGAAACATGTTGTCACTGTCTTTGGTTGAAAGGCCCAATTGCTTTTCAAACATCTTCATTTCCAAGCAAGCTCCAGCAGCTCTTTCCCAAGTTTTTGTTGAATAAGAACACAGGCTCCATTAACTCGTCCACTATTCACGTTTGTGGTGTCAAAGACAGGCCTATGACTCGTTCCTGAAGTTCCCTACTAGTCAAAAGTTCAACCACTACAGTAGCTACCTAAATTCCAGTGCCCTCTTTCAACTCCGGAAGGCCAAGAATCTGCTCAACCCCTTCTCTAGATACTAAAATTGGCATACGATCAGTATTGGCTTCTGCATCTAAAAGATGGAATTAATATCCAATACATGGTCAAAAATGCCCACATACTATGCAGAAGATTGTTAATTAGTAAGAAAAAAAAATTGCAATAAATACCTTCACTACTGGGCAGTAGCTTTCCATCCCAATGGACGACCATCGGAATGTCAGGATCAAGCTCTTTCTTTATAAGTAGGGCAATATCTTCTCTACATTCTGGCCGTTTTCTTTGCAGTTGTGAACGGGAAGTTATTATTTGTACCTCTTGTTCCTCAAGTCCAAACGATTTCACAGTGGCCTGAGGTACAGCTTTTATCAACATCGATCCCCCAGCGGAAGATGTCTGCGTTCTATCTAACACAGCAGATACCATAAAGTCATTTGGAACGTGAATCTTGAGTTTCTTTGGTTTGCTCGCTATAAATTCTGTAATAACACATATTAAGTTAAAGAAATCAATAAAATTACTCTCAAATTTTATTTGAGGAATTTTACCTACCCTCATCACAATCTTCATCAGTACTTGCTTCAGAAGAAGCCTTGGCAGAAAGCTGGCGGGTAAGAAGTTCATTCTTCTCCTTTTCGCTTCGTGCTTTGGCCCTTTCTGTCGCAAGCTGTTCCTGAATGTTTTTTTGACGATTCACCTCCTGCTTAGAGCACCATTCTCTATCATTCCCAGCCATGTATTATATGCGGTCAATCTGCATAGAAATGTAAAATTGGCGGTCATCTTCAACTTCAATGAGCTCAAGAGCTCTCCTGTGACCAATGTCAAACAAACGGTCCAACTTAGCTTTAAATTGCTGTCTTCTATATTAATGCTTATCACTTCTCAGATTGTTGTCCTTTTCTAGCCTACTGTATTCCTTATAAACATTCACAAGTTTTTCTGTAGCATCACGGGCATTTTGAGTAGGAATATTTGCTTCAACCCAAATTTCCATCAATGAGCTCATCGTGTGTCTGGCGATGTCTTGGAATCAGTAGTGCCAGGTGTAGAGTGCAGTCTTGTGAAGAAACTCTTAAGAACTTCTCGCAGTGTTGGTAGTTTCCCATTCCTCGTCAGGTTTTCATCAATGCAGCCACCAACGAGCCACACATTCGTTTTTCCCTATGTAATACACACATTACTCTTCTTAGCCATTTCAACGTAAAATCACACTACCTTGTAGAAAAATAATTCAAATCACACAGCTGCCTGACTCAAAAACTCCGTTCACTTATTCACCACCGCTTCGCCGCTCGCCTTCCACTGTAGTCATCCGTACCGGTTCGATCCGCGCAACAATACAGTCGTTATCATGAACTTTTGTTGCCTTCTTGCGTCGTTTCAGGACAATGAAGCAGTCTCGCATTATTTTAGGGAATTTGCGTATAATTTTATTGGTTCCGTCTTGTCCTAGTAATGCAAGGACGGAGTTTACTTAGTCGCCAAATGATAGCAGTACTGCTGTGATCGCTAATTCTCTTTCCATTCTGTTATTTATGGAGATAAGCAAAATGTATAATGCGGTAGAAGTGTTTTCATCACAACATGTGGAACCTACTATCTGCATACGATATATCTACTGTTTGTCTTGGTTTTTCTGATGCAATCTTAGGAGGACGCAAACGGAAGCCCCTGTATGGTAGGCAAGCTGGCCTACATCGAAGCTGGAAATCTTTTAACGCGATTCGGCAGGGTCAAATATTGTGCCATGGAACTGAATGTTTTGTGAGGTGTTTGTTTCATAAAATTGCACCTGAAAATGCATCCGCACTTCCAAATTTCAAAAAAAAATTTTTTTTGGGCCACCCTAACCCTGCAGGTGTCTTCAGGTCCTGAAGAATCCTGCAGGATATCCGTCAAAATACTGCCCTGAGCATGGATCAATGCTGCTTAAAACGTGAATGAATACCCTTTAAACTCGAGTGCACATAATATTTTGGTCGACAGTAGTGACTTGTTCCTTGCAAACTTCAGCCATTAGCTGCTTGAGGACAGCACTGGAGTCACGCTGTAACTCAGTAGTAGTCTGAGCATAAGGACCGTCGTATTCTGAACAAGACATAGGGTTTTGTGCCTTTCAAAAGAATCCTGGGACCATATTATGAAGCAGGCAGTGGAAATCCCATGAGACAATATGAACTTAATCCTGACAACAGTTTCAACATCAGCAGCATTTGGAAACCAGCTGTAAGAAAAAAGGCACAGCAATGTTCTAAACAATCAAAGCCATTAAGAATTTGAGTAGAGATTCAGACCAATCGGAGTGGACGTAGCAAAATTAAGGGGTATATATAACTCATTCACTTGCTCATAAACATTCACACTGAAAATGATGACTGACATAGCCATTGACACATCACTGCCTTTAAACACCACTACCTGGTGTGAAATGTTAGAATGATTTATTCTGAGTATCTGCTGAGAAAACCTGAAACCATTTCTCATCTGTGTATTGCAGCGTATCGATTCTCTGTCCTAAGATTTTGATGTCAACTTCCTCTGATTCTCTCCCACTGTCTACCTTTGCCTGCATGTAAACGTTGAAAAGCTTTTGAGAGAAGGGACAGCCCTAACCACTTCTACTTTCACCTTGGTAATCCTTGCTTCTTCTTTCCCATTTTCTTCTTTTTTAACAGCAGTACTGTTTCTGTTAAGATTTGAGATCACTATTCAGTTTGAATTTCAAGCCTATTGAATAGGAAAACGTCACTTACCACATAACTTTATCACATACTTTTCTAGGTTAACAAAGACTTTAATAAAATAGGTTTACCCTTCCTCATTTGCTTTTATATCAGGAGTCTTAATACCTGTAGATCCTCCCTTGTCCAAGATGCTCTTTTGAACCAAATTGGCCTGTCAATATGGTTTCTACTTCTCTCTTCATTCATTTATGAGTATTATTAATCCATATATTTGATGCATGTTAGGTGATGCGGAGGGTCCTGTATTGCTCACATTTAGTGGTTACTGTTTTGTTTCACCATGGTATCATTGAGAATGTTTGGAAATTAGACGGTGGGTGTCCAGTGTTACATGAAGCATATCTCTATTTGACTTTCTTGCTCAACTCTGAAGGGATATTATCTATGCCTGCTGTTTTCCTGTCTTTTAGTCTCCCATAGTTTTGAGAATGTCTTTTTTCAGAATAGTATCTCTTCTATCATCTTCCTTTCAGTTCTTTCAGTTTTCAGATACTGGAGTCCTGTTGTACAGGCCTTCAATTTTTTCCCTCTTCTTCTCTGAGCAACTCCCATTCTCTCAGCTGATCCCATTCTTCTTTTTTCACATTATCATTTGCTTATGTCTCTGCAGATTCCCCAGAGATACTTTTCTTTCTCTCTTTTAGCTTTTCTTAAGTGTTTGTATTTTCACATTGTCTATGTTCTTCTGTAAGCCTTATGATATCAGCTGTTATCCATTCCTTCCTATTTTTAGGTGTCATTTATTAAAAAGTGCCAATTTATTCATATACATAATACATTCTAAAATTATGCTATAATTAATTGAAATAAGTGCTGTTGAGCTTTGTTGGGCATCAATGGGGTTATCTTTTTTACTAGACCCATTTCAATTGCACTTTTGACTTAGCAGATCATTATAAAAATCTTGTATTTTGCATGTTTTCGTTTGAAGATATATATAAAATCATTAAGTGCTGTGTGTCCTCCAGTCATGTGACTGCTCAAGATGTATTTTATTTTGTGTTCCAGGTTGTTTTTGTGTATACTCAAATCCAGAATCCTTTGAATATGTCAGAGAAAGCCTGGAAAAGACATTACTTTCCAATTTGGAGCAAGAGGACAGATTGCCTTTTCAAGGTTTACCGCTTGTCATTTTGTTTGTTGCTGACGCAGCCGTGGAGGAGAAGGAAGCCATGCACTTGAGGGAGGAAGGCCAGAGCTTAGCAGACAGGTCAGTCACACACATCATGCGTTCACAGTTGATTTCTCCATTTTTAGTGGTTTTGCTATTGATGTCCTGGCCCATCCAAGCATTTTTTCCTGATCTGTATGCTTCATATTCATCAAGTCATTGTCAGGAGTGTTCTGCCAGAAGTGGTTGAATCTCTGACACTTTCTGTGAGGTCTGCCCCCACCATATCCACCTCCTATCAGGAATCCTATAGCCTTTTGCATTGACTCGCATTACAAATGCCCTACTGCTTGTAGTGAACGTTACACGGTGACAAGTTATAAAAATCTCCAATGGCCGTAATAAAATTGGCACCACTCATCAATGTGATACCACAAATTGCTGTGTTGGTGTGCGGGAAAAGGGGTAAATCCACGCCAGTGACCAACCTCAACCTCTCGACCAGAAAACCCCTGTGGTGGTTTTTGGGAATGTTACTTCCTCGCCAGTGACACAACCACAGACACACACACTCAACCCAAAAAAGGGACCCTTCGCTGGGCTAATGAGACCCCGCTAAGGATGCCTGGGTTGTGAACATCCACACTCTCACAAGCACTCAAGAAAACACACACTCAGACGGGTGCAACTTCTGAGAGAATCTAGCTCAAAAGAGCGTAGTCAAAAAACGGTACAAAAACAAGAAAAGACGAGGGTGTGTATCTGATACGCGTATTTCGGCCACAAGGTGGCCTTCTTCAGCGAACTGAAGGGAGTAATCACTTGCAATGCAAGGTTGTAAGTGAATCGGGAGGGAACAGACAAGAATAAATACGAAAATGAAGAACGGGGGGAGAGGTATGTGGAACCAATGGCGTTGGGTTGTGGGGGAGGGCAGAAAGGTATTGGTGGGGAAGATGAGGGGGAGGTAGGGAAGGCGGGAAGTGTAGTCCTTGACCATTGAAGCGAGTATAATGGAGGGGGAGAGATAGAGTTTGTTACCGTTTCTGGTCAGAAGCAGATCTAGAAAAGCGAGTTGGTTGTTATTTTCTATCTCGTGTGTGAACGAGAATCTCGCAAATATGTCATCAACGTATCTTAAATAGACCGTTGGGAAGTAATTGAATTTGCTCTTGAGAGTATTTTCAAAATGAGTCATGAAAACATTGGCCAAAAATGGGGATAGGGAGTTACCCATAGCGGTGCCAAATTCTTGTTTATAGAATTTACCTTTGCTGACAAAGAAATTCTGGTTCACGACTAAGTTAGTAAGTCTAATGTATTCGTCTATCAAATTATCTTCGAGATTTATAGAAATCAACCAACTTTTGAGTGAATCAATGGCTATAGTTACTGACACCCTTGGGAATAAATTTGAAGCATCAAAAGAAAACCATTACTTCTCCCTCAGTAAATGTGTGGCTTTTTGTTTTGTCCACAAAGTCCAAGGTATTCTTAAGTGAGTGTGGGCTTTGAAAATTTAACTCAGAGAATTGTTTAACCAGCCATTTTGACAAGAGGTAAGTGGGAGAGTCGATTCCGGAAACAATGGGTCTCGTGGGGCAACCATTTCTATGAATTTTAGGGAGGCAATATAATCCAGGTAACACAGGATTGGGCACTGAAAGTTTGAATTTGGTCATCTTATCAATGAGGATAGGGCAATCATTGAGAACGTTTTTGACTTGGGTGACCAATTTGTTGAGAGAAAATCAGTACCTGGCTTCAGTGGAAATCTTAATAAACATAAATGGTAAAAGCATTCCTCAGAATACCGGCAATCAATTTCTAGAAGTTGCACTGCAAAAAAGTACATCATGGGAGGAACATATATGCAAACTTCGATGTAGATTAAGCTCTATATGCTTCTTCATTAGAAGCACCACTGTCAACAGCAAAGTAATTCTATCAGTATCATTGATGAATAATAGAAATAGAACTGGGCGCAGAACAGAGCCTTGAGGTAAACCTCGTGTGACTTTTTTACCAGAAGATGTCAATTTCAAACCATTATTAGAGAGTACAGCATTTTGATGCTGTTCACTCAGATGTGATTCAATACATTCATAAGATATGCCTCTTATCCCATAGCACTTCATTTTGGACAGGAGAAGCTGGTGTTTCACACATTTAAATGCTTTAGAACAGTCAAAGAAAAATCCTTAAGTTTCAGTGCAGTTGTCAAGGCCCCTAAGTATTTTGTTCACCGTATGGTAAGTTGCAGTTGATGAGGGCTTGGACTTCCTAAATCCATGTTGCCATGTGGACAGCAAGTTGTTTGCCTCAGGATATGACATCAGGCATTTGTAGAAAACCTTCTCAAATCTCTTCCCCAGTTGATTCAGTATGGATATTGGCTGGTAGAAATTCACTTTTGCTTCCTTTGCTTTTTTAGGTAGAGACAATTTTTGCTGTTTTGAGTGAGTTAGGGAATATTTCCAATCTGAAAGATTCATTAATTAGGGATAGCAAGTGATCCTTAATTGCATGAAATGATCTTTTTATGATGTTCCCAGGGATGCCATCTAATCCAGGAATCAGAGGTTGGTTAAAAGAATTGATTGTTGCTATGGGAATTTGGTGGGGTAGGTAAAAATCATTTGGACATAATGCCATTTTCGAGTAATCAGATAGTGTTGCCATTATGGTCCAGTAGTTGGAATTCTTGTCATATCTTTAGGATACTCCTTGGTTCTTTTATTAATTTCTAGAGCTCTTTTGATTTATTGTCAGTATTAGAAACTTGAAGGTAATTGAAGGATTTTAAGTATATTTCAAATTTTGACGTTATCTTTTCTGTAGGGTCAAAAATGTCTAATGATCATAATGAGTTGGATAAGTTTTGTTTTTGGAAAAAAAACAGCTGTATCTCTCATTCACTTAGAAAACTGATGGATTTCAATAGTAAGGTACCCAATGGTTTTTGTGTTTAGTTGGTGAGTTTGGGTTTCTTGATTTTCTTAACCCTTTCGCTGCTGTGAATGTACCAAGTACAATCACACGGTAGGCTGCTGTGAACGTATGTTTTTGTTCTCCCTGTAGCACTTTCACTTTTCCGCTCTGCATGTGGCGAGTAGGTTTTTGGAGAGTGAGCCGCAGCGAAAGCATTAAAATATTAGGGGAAAGTAGTGGAGAAATGTTGATTAGAAATACTCAAAACTTTCTTTAAAGAATTCAGTTGGGTAGGAACTGGGCCAGTCACGATGAATTAACGTATCTCAAATGTCTTTTATGTTCTGACCATAAAAATATCTTTCGTGGTAATCAGTGCTATTGTTAATAGAAGAGAAAGAAACGGTGCATCAAAGAGGAGAATGATCAAGTATGTGGGATTCAATGATGTTTGTATTTTTGCATGAGTCTGGTTGATAGTAGTTAGTACATCACATTAAACAGATCGAGAATTGGCACTCACTCTAGAGGCCTATCATTGGTGGGAAAAATATTGAATGAGGTTAATAGATCCTGAAAGTCATATTTTGCTTTGGAATTTTTGTGAAAAATGCAACTGAAATCTCCAGTAATTATGTGTGGGTCTTGGTTTGAGTTGTGAATTATTTACATAAGTTTAGAGAATTTGGTTAGGAAGGCATTAAATTCACCCTAAGGTTAATGGTAAATGGACATAACATAGAAAACAGCATATCTACTCCAAATGCGGTAACATGAGATTCAAATATCAGTGCTTCATTAAGAAATTTGTATGAAAAATCGATGGAACTACAGTCAAGCTCTCAGACATCATGTTGAGAACACCACCATTTTTGTGCACAGAGCAAAAATAGACTTCTGCATTCCAGATACCTTTAGTGAATCAAGTTCACTCGAAATCAATTAGTCCTTATTCACACAGGTGATATGACATGCAGTGTATATCAGGCGGATTGGGGGAATCCTAAAAGTTAGAATGAAGGTGCATAGAAGATGATTTCTGCTATAAGAGGTTGGTTTGATACTTATTCTTTTTGGCCATATATTTGTGGGAGAATGAATGCAGCAGTACATTCATACCCTTTTACAAATGTTTGAAATTAGATGTTCTGGAAACATTATAAATTTATGGACATTATAAATACTACCTCTAATGCCATCTATTTGATTTTTGTTTCTACTATTAATTCCATTACATGTTGCAAATCGCTGCTATCCTCTTTCACTTACCTAGGAAAAAAACAATGCATCACTATAGAAATGACCTTAGAAAAATCCCATGTGTTTGAGGTGGATCCTGAGGAAGGATGCAAGTGAAATGCATCAAAATGTGCAATGATCTTATTTCACAGATTCCTTTGCCCTTTATGACTCTTGGTAATACAGTTGCGGGGATTGATTGGCAAGGGTGATGTGTGGACTGGGGAAATGTTGAGGATTTTGATTACCGAGACTGGCAGTGTGGAGAGATTACCATCAGAACAGTGGCGTCAGCAAGGGCTTCATCTTCACAGGCTCCAGCTGCAAGGAGGCCAGAGTGTGGGAAAAAGAAGCCTCTCATCTCCAAATTGTATGCTCAGAGAAGCCCCTTTTGAATGGTCTTTTGGGTCTTTTGGCCGTTTGACTTACGGGAGGATGAAGGGGGGCTTAGCAGGTATAGTTTCCTCATACTTGCCCTGCTCACAAATGCATTAATGGAGAATTTGAGGCTCTCCCCTCCCCACCCCAATTTGGAGACAGAAGGTCATGCACGGCTCATATACTCACTCTGACCTAATCCTAACTAAATCCAGTGTTGTCTGCATTAACCCCTTGTGTGTGTTAACTCTCAATCGCAAACCCCCTCCAATCTTGAGTAGATTAAAAGTCGTTGACTCACATCATAAGTCTTCATTAGCCAAACCTTATGGTGCACACACAGAATTCATATTACCCATGCATTTTGGTAAGAATACAACTAATGCGTTGGCATTTTCTAGGGCTGTATGTACGTATTAGGCAGTGATAACATTTTTTTAATTTTATATTATTAATGTACTGTAATTAAGACTTTTCAAATCAATTAGTGGTTCATACCATCTAATAGATAATGATTGAGTAGTGTTGCGAAGGGTTCCGCAGTGCTCAGGTAATGTCTTGTGGGTTTTCGGGTTCCTCCTGCATTGATTCATCCTGCTGGACGACGGTTTGGACCTGAAGATGCCGACTGGAATGCCGGCGAAACTGTCGTCCAGCAGGATGAATCGACACAGGAGGAACCTAAAAACCCTCGAGATATGATTGAGTAGTATAATTATTGGGTGACTAAGACTAAAAGTTACCAATTATGATGAAATGTGGTATTGTTTGGGAATTAAGCAATTTGGGAATGTTGGAATAAAATATAGGTGCACTTTTCCACAACTAATTTATTACTGCGTACGACGCGTTTCGGCTCACAGAGCCATCATCTGGTACAAGACACCAACATACATGTTCACATCATATTTATACATATTAGAAGGGGTGGGGGGGGGGGGAGTAAGTGGGCATGGAGGGGGGGGGGGGGGGCAAAGGTACGGTTGGGGGAAACAATGAGAGACGGAAAAACCAAGGAAGTATGGAAAGGGGGGGTGGGGGGGGGGGGAGGGGTTGGTGAATGAAGGGACGCGTGTCAAAAGAAAGGGATACGAGGCGGCAGTTAGCGAGGCAAGGAGGAGGTGTGTGGGAAGTCCCCGAAAGGGAAACTGGGAAAGGAGTAAGGATAAACAGCAGGGGTTGGTGAAGGGATTACTGGCGGAAAAATGGTCAAAATAAGGTGGTGGGGGGAGTGGGTGGGTGGACCGGAAAAAGAAAGAGAAAAACCCAGAGGAGGTGGAGACGGTTGGCTATGGGGGGGGTGAGGTGGGAATTTGGCCGTTGGTTTTCGGGAAGGGGATGTTCAGGAGAGGAGAGTGGTTAACAAACACTTGCTCATTCATGAGTATATTCGAATCTAATTGTAGAATTTCAAGTTGCTCTAAAATGTCTAGCCTGGAGCCCTTCTTTTCAAAATGGAGAATTTCTGGATGGAATTGACAAGAGTGAGAAGTCTGTAATAAGTGTTTGGCTAGAAGTGACTTGTCATCACAATTTTTCCAACATCTTTTGTGTTCTTTCATTCTGGTTTCAAAGTTTCTACCGGTCTGGCCTACGTAGCACATGTTGCAAGTATTACAATTAACTTTGTATATGCCGGATTGATGGTGGGGTTCAATTTTGTCTTTATTACGGCAGAGAATTTTTTCGAGAGTACCGGGATTGTAAAGAGAAACATTGATTTTATCTTTGGGGAATTTACGAGCGATTTTGTCTGAAAGATCTCCCACATACAATAGTCGGCACCATTTTTTTGAATTTTCTATATTGGGGTAAGGGAGCATAGCTGTGAGATAGCTTTCGTTTTTAATTTTCTCTGTAGTATTTTAGTTACCGTGTTTAAGTTGTAGCCATTCGAAGCTGCAATACATTTAATGGTGGAAAGTTCACAATTGAAATTAGTCGAGTTTAATGGTAACTTGACAAGTCTATTTAGCATTGAATGAAATGCGGATAGTTTTTGGGAGGTCGGGTGACATGAGTCTTTAGGAATAATGGTGTCGCTATAGCAGGGTTTTCTGTATACGCTAAATTCATGTTTATCCCCAACTATGCATATGGAAAGATCGAGAAAGTTTAACTGTTTATTAGATTCCATTTCAACTGTGAAGGTAATTTTGGGATGTTGAGTGTTTAAAAGATTGAGAAAATGGTCTAATTGTCTGACACTCCCAGTCCAGCAGCAAATGATGTCATCCACATAGCGATACCAGTAGAATATGTTGGATAAGATGGGATGCGCAGAATCAAATAATTGGCGTTCTAAATTGTCCATAAATATTTCAGCTAATAAAGGTTAGAGGGGGGACCCCATAGCAAGGCCGTCTGTTTGGTGATAGAAATTCTTGTTGAATAGAAAATAACTTTGGTTAGCACAAAGTTCCATGAGTAAATGAAGTTCATTAGCCATGACAGAGTCTAAGTTGGACACTCTCAGTAAGTCTTTGGTAAGTGACAAAGTTTTTTGCACAGGCACAGAAGTAAATAGGTTTTTTACATCAAAGGAGACTAGCTTGGAGTTGGGAGGTAACGAGAGGTGCTGAAGGTTATGTGACAAATTGATGGAGTTCTTAATACTGTATTTTGCTGAAAAACCAGATAGTTGTCTAAAGATGGTATTCAATTTGGAGGCTAATTTGTAAGATGGTGATGGTGATGGTGTAAGATGATGTAATTTGGGAATGGTAGGTTCTGGAGTGAAATCAAAACCTTACCAATAGAAATAAGAAATATGTGATGTGTAGATGGTATTTGAATGTAGTTTGGTAACTGTACACAATATGGCATTGTTTTAGCTTATTTCTTCTCTGAGTTTGAATAGTGCTCATTTGGAACAAACTGCAGTACACCAAAGAAGGGGAAAAGGACCTAATTTAATGGCATTTAGGATTCACCCCTTAAACAGAAGGGCACAATGGAGAAAAATGTTTCAACAGTCCCAGCTTAAGGATAGAATAACTTCAGTTAGGCTTCATTTAGTTTTTATGCTGATGGAGTTTCATGAAGGGCCAATAGATGGCACAGTCATTGCTGTAGTCAACACAATCAGAAACTACTTGCAATGAGAATATGCAGTTGAAAACTCACTACGACTATAGTTGAACGTAGTTTCATATAATGAAAATTAATAATTGTCAAATTAAAGGTGCAATTGATATTTTAATTTGTGGCAATGAAGAAGGTGTTTTTATTTATTTTCTGAGGATTTCACTTTAAAGATTTAAGGCATGTCGTATTAGAATATGGAATCAGTTGAATTTGGAATAGTAATCGGTGATTGTGTTGCGGAATGGGAAGACCAAGATCCAGTGGGAGGAGGTGACTCCCTTACTGCTGATGCCTTCCCAAGTGTAATTTCAGAATATTTCTATTTTATGGTTCATTTGACAAACGATTTATGAACAAAAGGTTTACAATGGCTTTGTTTGTTACATGACAGTTTGCAGTGTCCATTTATTGATGTCTCATTGGAAGATATGGCTCCAGGGCAGCGTTTCAATGCCAGTCTGGTTGGGGATGCATTAAGGCAACTAATTCAAAGTATCCATCATCGTGCTGGTTTTCTTAATATTTATCAGTCAGTAATGGAATGTTCGGAGCCTGATATTAGGTAAGCTCTTCTTATTGGGAAGGTGTATTACTCATGTGAATGCTCTGGTCACTAATCACGTCTTTTTCATTCCCCAGGATCATAATGTGTATGTTTTGTGGTGATCCATATTCTGTTGAAAATGTACTCGGCCCCCTTTTGAGCCATCAGTGTTGTTTTTTAAGTGGTGATAGGAGTATAATCTTGGAGACTTTTCTTGGTGATTCCAAGAGGAAAGTGGAAGTTATTATATCTTCTTACCATGGTGCTAATGCATTTAGGGAGGAACTGGTGCACGGCTTTATCCTAGTCTATTCTACCAAACGGAAAGCATCTCTTGCTACCCTCAAGTAAGTGTTGCCATTTCACTCTCTTGTCTCTTATACTGTTAGTGAGTGCTGTGCAATGGCTAAGTGCCATTATGCACATTTTTGAGACAATATAATGGACACGTTGTTTAGCATTTGAATCACTGGACAAGTGTCCTGAATTTCATTGATGAGTGCTCCTTTCAAATTTGCATTCATTCAATTACAATTATATCATTTTGTTTTTAATATGTGAGTTAGTTTACATGCAAGTTATGATCTTATTTGTTGGCATATAAGAAGCACCCACATTTCAGTTCAGTTAAAGAAAAATTGGAAAACAATGGCATGCAGTTTTGTATGACCATTAATGCATGCCAATCAAGTTCACGTGATATCTCACTGTTACTTTTTTCCATTTCATGGAGACTAGGAAAACTATTAGAGATGAGTAAATAATTAATTGTAAATAAATATAATGGGGCTGGAATTAGAAGTGTTGACCATATGGAGTTAAATTAGCCTTCAGCTATGCACTTTCACCCATGGAAGCTGAACCTTTGCATATCAGGAGGCAATTTTTTTTGCCTTAATTATTTAAAAAAGGTGCATCTTATATGCAGTGTAATACATATTAATTTACTGCTGATTTGTTAAACATGGGTTTAAAATATATATGACTTAACAAATTGATGCCATCATATGTATTCTTCTTTATAGTGCATTCTCCATGAACATTCCCAACCTTCCAATCCAAATATTAGCTGTCACAGATAGTGGTGGTGCCAACGCTTTCTTTTGTAGTGATCTGAGTCATTTGTTAATCACTGAGGGAAATGCCACAGCTGATAGATTACAGGCTCATTTTATGACCTCTACATCATCCTGCCAGCAAAAGAGTAAGTTATTGAATGATTATTTTTTCATCAGATCACAGTCCCGCCTGAGTGGGTTTTTCACCACTTAGGACATGGATGTGTGTGATCGTCTGTTGTTAAATTGTTTAAATACCCTGATGTAAAAGGCCACAGGTGCTGTTTTCGGTGGCAATGAAAAAAAATAGGCAGTGTTCATGTTTCTTTCCTTCATAAGAGGGTAAGTATTTCCTTTCCAGAATAATATATCGAACTTATTGCTTTGCTTTGCTCTTGATTAAAACTGAGCATATTGAAATTTCATTGAGCAAACTATGACATCGTTGAGTAAGATTGAAAAAATGAATTGTGTTGGTGTCTTTATAAAAATCCCATTTGTAATAATAATAATACTTTATATTCCATGGATCTATCAGTGGCACTGAAGGCATGGGATTAGTCACATACAGTACAATACAAAAAAATTACTATAGAAACTATTTGTCTTTCATGAAAGCACTAACTTAGTAATAACAGTTCATTTTCAAAAATTTTCTTAACACTTTAAATTAGACTTGTACCAATACCACTTTTTCCAATACCAAACTGATACCTCGATGCCAGTGCCTGATACTGATAGTATTATATACCGATACCTAACTTATTTGTTTAAAAAAATTTGATAAGTACTTTCCTTCTCATGAATTGAACTCAACAATCAAAAGTGTTATAAAAGAGTACCTAATTATTGAGAGAAATGACAACATTGTGATAACTCTTTTATTTTGCTACTCTTATAATTATCACTGGTATAGGATTTCAGACTAAGCCCTCTTGCATTTGCCTTTTTAAGAAATGAGAGCTGCTGAACATGCTCAGCAGCTCATATTTGAGTGTATTGCTCATTGACATATTATTGACACGGCTGCTGAACATGCCCAGCAGTTAAGAGGGTTCTTCTATCTAGACCATTGCACTAGTTTCTGAAAAATTTGCTCAGGAAACTCTAAACCTGCAGGTACACGCAAATACAGCAAACTGTTGTTCGCACATTTTTGTAGGGACCCGAAATCCTGAGCATGGCAATGAGGAAAACTTGCTGAAAAGGTTAGGCCTTATCGGGTTAGATTGAAGACGTATGTGTGGGTTGAATAACTTCCAGGGGACCAATACGCTGCCATCAAGTTAGTTCATTACTTGCGTTAATTTATTGTAACAAAGTTTCATTTTCAATTATTATGCCTCACAAAAATACGTACGATACCTTGCGTTGATGCGCACTTAATAATTAATAATGACTATATGACCAAATAGCACGTTTTGTGTACACTATTAACGCAAAAAGCATATATGTACACGACTTTGATATCCCCAAAAAGGAAGGGGTGAAACTCATGGAGAGAATATGAGCGAGCCTTTCATTTAATGCTGGTACCAGACTTTTTGTCACCAGACCAGAGTTTCTGCTGCTCATTAATATCATTTAAGTTTGAAATTTTATAAAATTAAAAATATCCTGAGGCTTCTAATTTTCTGTAGATTGTGGTTGTTACTTTGAATGGTGGTAAGCTATCTTGGCAGAAGTAGTTGTCTTCTATTTAAATATATAACGTATTAAATAAAGAATCCAACAACTATGTATATTTCCACTTAAATTTATTTGGTACAACTAGTTTCAAACAATAGGCATCATATTCAAAGGTCCACGAACTAGCCGTGAAAACTTTAATGGCGTTACCCGCTGATATTGCACAATAGCAAATTTTTTCTCTGGGGAAAAAATTTGCCAATAGGCATCATCTTGAGGTACCGTATCAAGGTACCTGAAGATGATACCTATGGGTCATCTTCAGGTACCAGTGTCCACAAGCAGTGGAAATATACATGGTTGTTGGATTCTGTATTTTACTTTGAATTTCCTCATTGTTATGCCGGCAAAGTATTGAGTGCATGTGACGTATTTATTTCAGCTGCTTTTTATACTCCATTCTTCAAAGAAGTGTGGGAGAAGAAGCCTGAGATTGAGCAGGCATTCCACATGGAAGAACCTGGTCAGTTGGATGATTCCGGGGAAGGAACTCTGGAGCGTCCATCTCGCCACCCTCTACCCCCACCGCGTCATGAAAGCTACCACATAAAAACGGGATCGAATGATGGGTAGGTGTTTTGTTTGGTGATAATGGCTGAGGAAGAGGTACATGGGTGAGAGAGAGCCTGTGGTATACCTTCCCATGTGGTATTTTTTTAGTGGGTGCTGTTTTTAAAGAATGTTTCCAATTGCTGAAGCAAACTATTCCCTTGAGTAGAAAATTGCATAAGGAAAAAGGCTTTGTGGACTGGGAATCAAACGACTGAAGTTTAGCCTGCTGGGATCCCAGGATCCCCAAAGGAAACTTTTAGGAAGATCTGTTGGAGCTGGCTCTCATTCGCCTATGATTATGCTCCATCTACAGTGGCACTCATAAGGTGGCATTTGAATTCACTGAAACCTCCGTCCACAATAATAGATCCTATAAACTGTTGCAAAGGGCGATAAGCCACCACTGTAGGATTTTACTTTGTAAATTTTGTGGATACTCGTCCCATAATTCTCCTAAAAATTACCTTCAGTATTGGGAATCCTGGGATGTGTGGTAGTCTGCATGTTGGCCTGCCTGTGGTTCAACTCCGTGGTCTGGAAACCTTTCCCCCTGACAATTCCTACACACTTGCTAGCTGTTCATGGTGGCAAACTAAAATCTTGCTAAGTATTTCATTGAATATTTTAGCTTCCCTTAAATGTGTACTTTTTAAATTCCTTTGATCTAATGCCAGCATGGACCTATATGCTCCTCTTAAATGATATATAAGCTGACCATAGAATGTTGTCCTGGAGTATCAAACTGCTTTGATAATATAAATTTTTTACTGAAAGGCAACTCTGTGACACAAAAATATCATAAATCTTGCAGAAGCAAATCACTTGTATACAGTTCAGTATCTTTAATCTGGCACAGTTGGGACCGAAGTAATGCCAGATTAGGGATTTTGCCGGACTATGGGTCATGCATGGCAACTGGTCTGTTTTTGACGACCGAGATGTTTTCATTGAAAGGAGTCAATTATTTATAACAAAATATATTTGTTTGCCATTGTACTGAAAATTATTTTAAAAAAGTAATGGAGAATAATCAGAAAGAAATGGTTTCTTAATTTACGAAGTTATTACTAAAAAGCATCAAAGTGGTGCAGTGAGTGAAAATAACAGAATCTAAGCATCTTGTGCATAATGCTGCACATTTAAAGACACATTTCGCTGGTGTCCTCATCGACTGATGGGTGTTTCTCTCCCCTCTTAACAATCTAACAAGATTTTACGAGATCGTCACAGAAATTTGTCTTGGCATAACTATGTACTTTGGAGGAACACCATCCTTTTGAAAATATTTGTCTAGAACCTCTGTGGTCACTCTTGCACGGACCCTTTTAATATATTCTCCCAAATGCAGGGCTGCCAGTGGACTCACATTTCTCACTTTTTTTCAAAACACTCACTATTCCTCACTTTATTTGAAAAACGCTGATTATTCTCAGTTTTGAGATTTTTTATTTGTCTTAAACTCACAAAATGTGGCATTCGAGTTTCCTAGCAATTAGTGAGGACAGCAGAATCAAAGACTTTCTGAATGCATGCATTTTCAGTGCCAAGTGAGGTTTTCTTGGCCTCCGCAGCCGCATAAGTGCGCTGCAGCAGCCCAGGGACTCGTACAGTAAACCCAATTTTCTGTGCTGATGACTGGTAAAGGGTGCACGGATGATTTTGAAACGCTGATAATCTGCTGTTTGATTCTTTCTGGATTTTCTCTATGGTGCACTGCCAAAATATATAAACTCCATAAAAAAATACCGCAAGCAAGCCTTGGGTGGTGGCACGAAGCCTGAGGTAAGACATCTGACCAGTCGGTAGGGCCGTAATGAAAGTCACGGTTGGAGGAAAATAACAAAAGTTTACTTACCTTTGAGACCACTGCTGATGTACTAAATAGATTGGTATTGTACGGATAATCCGAAGCACAGATAATGTGCGTACAGGTAATCGGGAGTTTACTGTAGTTTGTAGTGACTGGAGTGCACGGCGTATGCATAGCTGCAGGCAGGTGGGCTGTGTGTCTTTACATCTTCTAGGTTAGTATTTTGTTAATGTTTTATTGTCATCTACTTTTCCTGTTTCTGAATGTTAAAACTGTATGTGAGAAAGGTGTTAGACTCACCAAATCGATATTTTAAGCATGCGTAAGTGCTTTCGGGCAGCAGGATAGAGGCCCTTGCCGGTGGCGTTTGTTTTCACTGTGCGATGTGATGGCCTGCCTATTTCAAAAACACAATGTAAGGCATATGTATGCATCTATATCATAGTTTTGTACATAGGTTCGCTCGATTTATGAACTCATTGGTTTATGCACAGATTTCGGTTCTGCTCTTCTTTCGATTGCACTTATCTTTTATTATTCCGTCGACTTGCTGACTATGTTCTCCGGCTTGTCCTCTGCATCATGTATGCATGCTGTTAGTCATGTATAGTCAAACAAAGTTTTCTTCGACTGGTCGCTCCATGTCTCGCGTCTTGACTTGCTCTTGCCTGCTGCTACTGCTGTGCAGAAAGCAAACAAGGGGTTTGGCTCGAGGAAAGCG
The DNA here is from genome assembly GCA_933228895.1 of Platycnemis pennipes. NCBI lineage: Eukaryota > Metazoa > Arthropoda > Insecta > Odonata > Platycnemididae > Platycnemis > Platycnemis pennipes. The sequence continues at coordinate 8,634,323 of OW121846.1, read as the reverse complement.
GGCCGTTGTCAATACTCTTTCGCACGTTCCATAGTATGAGGCTCAACTAGGTGGAAGTTGAATTTCGTAAATGAAATATTAACTTTGTTTCCTTCCACAGATTTATTTCCTTGGTACGACATGTTTCGACACATCGGTGTCATCATCAGGTACAATATTAAATACAATTGCTCGTGTATATATACCATGAAGGGTAGTGGGTGTTCAGGAGGGGAAAAACGCGGGTGGGGAGAGGTAAGGAGTGACGGTTTGGAGTATGAGTCAATGGAAACCCGTGAGTGGGGAAGGAGGGGAGGGGTGGGAGTTGTCTTGGCGTGGGTCTTCTGTCTTTGGTTAGGGGTGGTGGTGGATTGTCAGCAGGTGGGGGGGAGTGGGATGGGAGGGCCACGGGTGTCCGTTTCTCCGTAAGGGATAGAGAAACTTCTAGGAGGGGGGAAATGTTTTCAAAAAGGATGTCATTAAGTAAAAGGCACTTATTCATGTTCCTTCTGATTTCCAGCTCCTCTCTTTTGTCCATCTTTTTCCCTTTCCTTTCTCGTTGTAATATCTCTGGTGTGAAATCGCTGCAATGGCCTCCTCCTCCCATAGATGTTTGGCGAAGTGGGACTGGGAAAAATGACATGTCCGGAAACACCTCTTGTGCTCTGAAATTCTTGTCTCAAAGGTGCGCCCTGTCTGTCCAATGTAAGCAGCATTGCAGTCGTTGCACTTTAATTTGTAACTACCACTATTTTCTAACGGTTTCACTTCACCCTTTGTATTGTTGAGGAATTTTTTTAAGGTTATCATTGTTATAAAATGCTACCTTATAATGGTCTCTTGGGAATAGGGTGCTTATTCTTTCTGAAATCATTCCGTAATATGGTAATTTACACCACCGAATCTTTTCTTTTTCTATGATCCCTTGAGTGTAGAGTAGCTGTTGGGCTCTGATGGAGCGTTTTTTAAGGAGTATTTACTCTTTCGCACTATCGATGTGTCAGTACTATCTTGTACTAGCCACGCTGTCGCAAAGTACTGATGCGTCCCGGGATTATTTTCTTTCTGCATCTGTGATGTGGTCTATTATCATTCTAGTCGATTAGATAGTACATGAAAAATACTTTTATGTCTCTCTCTAGGACACATGATGGTGCTGAAGTGCTCTACAAATGAGGTTTGGTTGAAAAGATAAGACTCGCTGGGCTACAAAATTGGGGATTGGGCGTATATCATACAAAGGATTGTAGTCGCAAACCTGACAAGTATTGTCAGGTTTGCGAATGCAACATCAGCATTGAACGGAAGGGGTTGCAGGGGCTTGACCAACATGTGAAAACGGCAAAGCCCAAGAGTTTCAAAATAGTCAAGCTAAATCCACATCAACTGGCTCTCACCAAAGGGCCCCCTTTATTACCAACTATATCCACGGACTCCGGGGCAGTTTGCAGGCCAGCACTTATAGGGTGGCACTGCTATGGGCTATGAAGTGTATTCAGGCTTGTTATTTTCCCTCTTCTTGACATCGTGTCGTAGATATGTTCAGATGTATGTTTAGAGGAGGAAACGTGCCACAGGAAATGTCTCTGGGCAGAAAATAGGTTACTTTTGTAGACAGATGCTTTAGGCCCCTATTTTCGCGATTCAATGTCAGAAGATAGTTGAGTCACTGCTAGTTTTACGATTTGTTACGATGAAATGACAAATGAAAAACATGTGAAGGAGTTGTAAATTTCAGTCAGATTCTTTTAAGAGAAAAAACAGCAGGTTGTGTTTTATCATCTGGAGACATTTATTTTAGCAAAGCTACTGCAGAGATTCCATCTAAACTAATCCTTTCAGCCATAGACTGCGCTATTTTCCCAGTAAAGAAATTTCTGATCCTTTCTAGTGATGGGCCTAATGTGAACAAGGCTGCATTTAGAACAGTCAATGAGCGACTGAAAGAAGAGCACGACCAGGGTCTTATAAACATAGGCTTTTGTAATCTACATATTCCTATGAGGTATCAGATGTTATTTTAGTCCATGATTTTCTAGACTATCCAAGCTGATTCGAGGTCTATGAACAATCTCAGGAGGAAAAGAAAGTTCCTAAGTGTGGGTTTTTGAAGCTTGTGTCTTTAAGGTGGGTCATGTTGGGGTCAGCACCCGATGTTGGAACAGTATCCAGCACTCGCCCACTATTTTTTAAAAGTTACCAAATGACAAAATCTCTGAGAAGATCTTACAATCTAAGTATGACCAAGCAATAGCTAGTGCGCTGCAGACATTCCCGACACAAATTGTGTTAGTAGTGTACAGTGCGGAACTGTTTGAACAGTTTCCAAAAATTTTTAAGTGGAACGGCCTGTTCCGTGGGTCTTTCCTTTCGCTCGCACGAACCACGAGGTTGTAAGGCTGGTGGCTATCGGCGCTGCAGACCCCGTCGACCGTAAACTTAATTATGATCGACTATTAAATAAATGCCAGATCGGTAGTTTAATGGTTTAATTCCAAGTACGAATTTTTAACTGTTTACAATGGCGTGTGCTCCGAGTGGGAGCCAGAGGACGACTGCCTGGTCGGCGTCGCCGATTCCCGCTCAGCGTCTACTTCCACCAACACCTGCGACGAGCCTCAATTCCTGGAAGGGTTGCGGGGGAGGAAGGGACATTGCCCTCCCACAGGAATGTTCCCTGGGTTTCCCCGCAAGGAGGAGAGGCATTGTACTCCCTAGTCCCTGGGCCTTCCCCGGCGATCCCTTTGCCCGTGGAAGGGGGCATTAGTGCCCACGTGCACCAGGGGGACGCTTGCTGGGCTTGCTGGTTGGGGGCTTAAAAGAAATGCGACGGAACACGGCCAATGATCCATGTTTTGTATGATGAATTGTCAAATCTTTTCAATCTGTTATTAAGTAGATATTGTAAAGATGAGTTAATCATAAACGGAAAAGACTGTTTGAACATTTACTTTATCAAGGATACCAAAATTTTGTTGAAACCGATAAAGTTGACATTTGAGAGAATGCTGTTAGTGTTTTGGAAAAGATCAGGCATGGTGACAGAGATATTCTGGTGTTCTGCGCTAATGCTTGCAAACATTATCAGTCTGCGGCATGCAATGTTAGAAAAATCCATTTTGTTGCATGGATCAGATGCCAAACATCTAGAATGCCTCCAGCCACAGAAAATAAAAAAAAGCAGATGTTAATTCAGCATTATAGTGGTGTACAAAATTGTACAGCTTGATCTTGGTATCGAAGATTTCGCCCTCCGAGATAAACGTAAAGTTTTACGGATGGAAAAATCTACCGCCATTTGATTCTAGAATGAGAATTGAAAATAATTGTAGCCCAGTATTTGACTTGAAGAACGCCTGTAATCTACCAAAATATCCACTCGTAACCGAAGTTGTTAAGGCCACCCTCACAAGCTCATGGAAGTTCAGATGTTGAATGGCCTTTTTCATTTTCAAAAAGTCAACTTCCAGCAGAGCGTTCTGCCATGGAGGAGTGGACTAAGAATGCACAACTGAATGTAAAAGATGGCTTAAGGTACTATGGAGGCAAACCAGAATGCGTGCCTGTTACCACAGATCTTTTAACTTCGGCTCAAACCGCATATGGCAAATACCATGTTCAAATAGAAGCCAAGTGCGAACAGCTGAAAGATTAATTGGACAGAAAGGGTTGAGAAGAAAATGAATGTTGCAAGGAAGAGGAACAAGATACAAATTAGAGATGGGATTTGAAGAACATAGGAAAGAGTCAGGAAGAACTGAGTGCTGCAAAAGCAGCTGAGGAAAGCGAACACCAGATGGCTGACAAATTAACTGGCGTAGCCAATCAAAAATTAAAGGATGCTCTTAAGAAAAAGGATTTTTAAGGAGCCAGAGTTGCCCAAGGTGTATTAGAGGGTGCCATGGCTGTCCATGCATGTGTACGAGATATGCACATAAAGACAGCCTATCACTATTTACTCACTTTTTCCATTAAAATCTCACTTTTTGCTCACTTTTCTTGGAGAATAACCCACTTGTCTCACTTTATTTTGGAATGTATTAGCTGGCAGCCCTGTCCAAACGTGTTGTGAGTTCTCGTCCTCTTGGCATGAAACCCCGCACCCATTCCATTCCCGGGCAGTTATCTTAAAATGGTTTTTCTATTAGTCCCATCCTATTCAAGAACTCATACGAGTAACTTGAGGTCAGAGAATCTGCATTAAGAACCCCTTGAGTTAACAGTTTGTCTTGCAGATTTTGTTTTTGCAGGCTTTTTCTTCAGTTTATCATGGACCTTTATTTTTGGTACTCATTGCACGCAGCCCAAAGTGTCATGCTTCCACATTTCACAGTCTTTTCAATTTGCCACTCATAGTGCCCATGCCGGCCACTTTTGTGCACCTTCTCACCGTTCCGCCCGTGGCTCTAATCGAATAATGCATTCTAGAAGGGCATTCTGAAAGAAAAACATGTCTGCGTAAAATATCTAGTGATATCTATTCCATGTGTAGGAAATGTGCAAATTCGCTGATTCTTAAGATAGGGCTCACCTACCATTATGATCTTGGAGTATGATAGATAATAGGCACTGCTCTGGGTTTGAGACCTTATGTGTAATTTGATGTGTCATGTCCATAGCTTGCCTTTAGAAATATAAAATACCATGAAATAAATGAATCGGTCAAATCCATCACCATCAATCTCTTGAAACGTGATAGTAAGTTTAGAGAAGGTTGAATGTTCACAAGTTTTAATTGGAAACGTATGTCAAGATCCCTAGCTGGGCTGAAGGTGTTCCTGCAGGGAATTTCTATTTCATGGCTGAATTATAGCTCGGAGGCACTTATAGTTTTTTCTCTAATCATAGAAAAGGATGGACCTAAGCACCTATTGCGTGACATGGTTAATTTTAAATTATGTTGTTGAGGAGAAGTAGTGTGTCTACTGATGCTTTCTCTCGTTTTTCAGCACTCTTTAGGTGAGTTTTTGATGTTTAAACAAAAATATCACGCAGTGGTGATAAAGGTTCATCCTCCCATCTTTGGAGGAGAATTATTTTCTGTATTTAATTTACGAACATATAGCTATAGTTCAGGAAATACGAACACATGTTTCGTGTCTTTTCACTAGCAAGTCCACGGCCAGTGGCGGGCTGCCCCCACCACCACCGCTTTTACTACCACCTCCAACTATCATATATAGTCCCCCCCCCCATTTTTTGAAGTTCAGTTCTGGAAAAAGTTTTTTGAAATGCAAAGCAGGACTTGCACATAATTTTCTCAGGTTAACAATTTGAGCACCTTGAGTAATAAACATTTCCATTGTTTCAGTTATCAATATGGAGTATCCCAGTTAATATATTTACCAAAATACTTAATATTATTTCACCTATTAAAGTTGACTAGCTAGTAATTTAATTTAATAGTAATAGCTATTGTATTAAGGAAAACTATATTTCCATAATAAGGTAGAATGGAGAAGTGAAATAAGAAATCATGATTTTGAAGTGTAAGCACTGCCGTATGTGCATTGGGATCATGGCGATCAAATGTTTTTTCATTTAAAATTCCACCCTCTGTGGTTATCATTTGTGTTGGGTGCAGGAAATCAAGGTTACTGAGATTGCAGTGAAGGATTATTTTAAAAAGGAATGATGATATAATTTAAGTACACAAATTCATAAATCTCTATCGTCTTTATTGAGTTTTGCTTTACATCAGGGGTACCGTATTTTGCACCAAGATGGAATTGGTAGTCTTGCCCTCCTTTACCCATCAGCGAGGGGATAACTCTATTCATGAAAGCAGCTAGGAGTCCCATGGTCTTGGATCATACGTCACTTGGGAGGTTGATCCAGCTGGGATTCAAGGCCAAGGGATGTGCGTGGGAAATAAACATCAAAAGAATCGTATCCTCCTGCAGCATAGTCTCGCCTTATCTTCCTCCTACCCTACCTCAAGAGGCTACGCCTACAGAGAGGGAGGACAAGACACTGGAGAGTGGGGTCTGTTATCATGACTCAAGATATGCCCACGAAACAATATTAGAACGTGATAGACCCCGCGCACATATTCCTTGCGGAGGGGGGCACTTCAAGGGGCCCAAAGGTGGGCTTGTGAGGCCTGCTGAACCAGCGGAGGACACTGCACCCTTTGAGTGGGTGGGAGGGTGGGGGCACCCAAAGGGGCCTTATCCTGGCTGGGTACCAATCAACTCCCACCCCTGATGTCCTCCGGGATGTATAGTCCGATAACACAAGGGAGAGATGAAAGTGCCTCCGATTGGACTAGGATTCTGACGAGGCTTTCCACTCCCTCTCCAACGGTATGAATTAATGTAGGTATGAATTAAGGTTGCTCATGGGATGGTTCTACGTATCATCTAGTCTTATATGTATCTTTAACAAGAATCAGGCTACAAAATCCTTATCAGATTCATTATCGGTCTGCAGGACCGCTGCTGAGAAGCTCTCTTTTAGGATATTTTTTCAATTGCTGGGTTGGAGCGAAAGGCGAGAAAGGTTACCTATTGCACGACATATATAAAAATGGTCCATTGAACATATTTTACTGTTGATTATGCATGTGCCCAGAACAAAATGCCATTTAGAATGAATGTGAGACAAAGTGATCATATGAACCAAGCAAACTCGTATTTTCTCTGATTTTCTGGGCTGTTGGCGACGGAAGAAGGGAAGAGCAATGCTTACCTATGAATAGGATACCTTTCCTTGATGACTGTATTGAAATGCTCAATGAGGAGGGCAAATGAAACCTGATTCTTTCGATGATGACTATTGCCAGCTGGAATAATTTGGCCATGGAGTGAGGTAGGGTAATCACTCTGAAATATAGATCACAGTATCAGGCGTCACGTAGTGGAATTTAGACATATTGGATGAGTAAAAAACTTTAGCAATTTTCCACAATGTAATTTAAAATAATAAAATTACACAACACGTGTTTCGGCTTTGTTCTCGCCCGTGGCCGTGAAACCCCCAGACAAGTAAAACCCCACAGGGATAAAATAAAGAAAGGAGGCTGGCCTTTAACGGAACAAACGAATAAACTAAAGAGAAAACTGTCACAAAATAAAGGGGGTGAAACAGAAGGACGTGGCAGGGCTTGCGCTCCGCATACCTTGTCCGTCGTCTTCCGAGGATCCGCATCTGTCACTCACACACATACGTACATGCCGTGCCGGCAGGCCACTAGTCCCCTCACTCACACTCGTACAGGTCTCTTGTGTCTTCTGGGCCTAGCCCACACAAATCTCTTCCTCCCTCTCGAGCGCCCTCAACGGCCAAAATCGTATTCACAAAAACAAAACACGGTCGCGGACTCTTGCCACGGCAAAAAGGGAACAGAGGGAGGGAAATCGAAAGAACAAAAAAAGTGGCCAGTCCTCGTGCGAACATCCCGCCCGCCGTGAATCGCTTAGATTCACAAAAACAAGGGAAAGAAAAAAGCAAAAAAATATACAAAACAAACGAAGCAAGAAACGGGGAAGACAGGAAGAGGAATACAAAATTAAAGGAAATAATAAATAATAATGAAATCAAATAAATCCTGTGGGTTTACTGGGGTGAGATAGGTAAAGGTACCAATCGCACCACGGGCCGCACTAGAGTACCCGACCCCGTCTTTAATTCAGCTACTCTTGCCCCTCCAAACAAGTTCCCCGATTGAAATTGTGGATCCATCCTTGGTCCACTTGCTTCTCTGCTGTAGAGTATGTAAATACTCCCAGGACCATCTTCGCCAAAATTGGCGGGAAATTTGCCTTATTAATTGATATCGCTGGGGAAGTGGTATCATTTCGTCATTTACTGGCAAAGGCAAGGTTAACACGGGCCTACCGACCAGAAAATGCCCCGGTGTCAAGCAATCCGTCTCAGATGGGTCCGTCGATAAAGCTACTAACGGGCGCGAATTTAAAATGGCCTCGATTTGACATAACAAAGTCGCGAACTCCTCAAAAGTGAGAGCATGCCCCTGAGCCACTCTCCGGATGTGGTATTTAACAGACTTTATCCCGGCTTCCCAAATTCCGCCGAAATGCGGTGCAGCGGGCAGATTAAATCGCCATTCTATGGCATTCTCGGGATAAAGGGTCCATATGAGGTCCAGAGCTAATTAGTCGATATAAATCGGTCAAGAATTTATCCGCACCGACAAAATTCGTGCCACAATCGGAATAAATAACGTTGGGTATTCCGCGCCTTGAAATGAATCGTTGAAAAGCCGCAATAAAGGCGGGAGTTGACAGAGACGTTACCAATTCGAGATGAACGGCTTTTGTTACCAAACAAATAAATAAACAAATGTAAGCTTTGGCAATAGCCGCATTACAACGAATGCTCGTCTTAAACATCAATGCACCCCCGTAATCGACCCCCACTTGAGCAAAAGCTTCCTGAGGAATGACTCTTGATGCAGGCAAATCAGCCATAACGGGTTGCGTGGTTTTACCACGATACCGTGAACAGATCACACATTTAGCAATCTCTGAACGAATTACCACTCTTGCGGATATAATCCAAAACTGCCTAGAGACTAGTGCTTCGACAGCTCTAGGCCCTCCATGAAGGGATGCCAAGTGATAATGTCGCACAATTAATCTAGAAAAATGCTCATCCTTGGGCAATAGGATCGGTTGGCGAGCGCATTGAGGGAGAGTTGCATAATGCAAACGACCACCGACTCGGATGAGGCCGCTCGCATCTACAAAGGGGCGAAGGCGACTCATAGGATTAGAGAGTCGGCGGTTGTTATTTATTGATTCAATTAAATCAAGAAAATGAACCTTTTGAACTATTTTTACAACGCATGACAGCACAGCTGTCCATTCCTTTGAAGATATAGGTGTGCCAATTGCGTGACGCGTTTCTGTGCAAGCAGAATAAAATCTTAACATGAAGGCAGTAACACGAATAAGACGAATAAATGACGAAAATTTCTCAATCCATTTGGATGGTCTCTCATTAGTTTGAGTCATTCCCATAGTAGTTATCGGCGATTTTATCTCTGGTATAGAGTTACTATCTTGTGGACAATATCGTCCCGTCGGCCAATCACATTCTGAGAGTTTGAGAAAAGTCGGCCCGTTCAAAAACTGACACTTAATTAATTCCGACGGCATTAAGCCTCTCGAGGCGGGATCGGCCGGATTTATATCAGTAGAAACATGTTTCCATGAGGAAACGGGTAATACTTCTAAAATTTCTACAATTCTATTAGCAACAAAAGTTTTAAGTGAATGAGGAGGTATGTTCAACCACGACAAAACGATAGTTGAATCGGTCCATGCTCTCATTAACACACGAACATTTGGATTAGTGAGCGTGTCATTTATGCGGCGCATAAGCCTGGCTAAAAGAAGAGCTCCACATAATTCCAGTTTTGGAACAGAGATAGTTTTCATGGGGGCAACTTTAGTCTTAGCCGACAGAAAATACACATTTATTCCGCCGCTTGGAGAGACAGAACGTAAGTAAACCACTGCCGCATATCCACGCTCTGAGGCATCTGAAAACCCGTGCAATTGATATTTCGCTCCTGGGTATATATCTACATACCGTGAAATTTGAACATTACATAGGTCCAAACTTTGGGAAACAAAATCCTTCCAGGGATTAGTGATGGAATCGGGCAACGGTTCATCCCATCCTATTCTTAGTTTCCATAATGTCTGCATAAGACATTTTGCCCAAAAGATGACAGGAGCCAATGCCCCAATCGGATCAAATATCCTAGCAATGTTGGATAATAAAGACCGTTTGGACCGAATGGATTGATCAAAAGTTACAAAATATGAAAACGCATCAACATCTGGGTTCCAAATTATGCCCAAAACCTTAGTCGAAGCTGAATCATCAGGATTAAAAAACATTTGATTTTCCCATTGATCCATAGGGATTTTCGCGAGTAGAGCGGTAGAATTACTAGCCCATTTTCCCAAGGGAAACCCCCCAAGAGCAAGTAAATCAATTAACTGCTGCTGCAAGTCCATTGCCTCTGCAATGGTATTCGCGCCTGTTACTACGTCACCACGTAAGTATCATTTAATAAGGCATCAGCTGCAAGGGGGTAATCAGAACCGTCATCCTTTGCCAATTGGTGAAGAACGCGAATTGCCAAAAAAGGAGATGATACAACCCCATATGTAAGCGTATTAAGTTTATATTCCTTTAACGCTTTCGCGGAATCAGTCCGAAATATTATATGTTGAAACGGGCGATGAGCTTCGGCCAAAAGTATACGACGATACATCTTCGAAATATCTGTAATTACGGCAATAGCATTCAGCCGGAATGCCAAAATAATGTCAAATATTTCTTTTTGCAATTTGGGCCCAGTATATAGCACGTCATTAAGACACTTTCCCGATGTAGTATTTGCAGAAGCATCAAAAACTACGCGATATTTCTGTCCGGCTGGAGTATGTTTAACTACGGCATGGTGAGGCAAATAAACGGAATCCAAGTCACTAGATTCGGTCATATGACCTAACCGTTCGTATTCCTCCATAAACTGAATATAATTATTTTTTAGATCCTCATTGCGAGATAACTTGCGCTCCACGTTCAGCCATCGAGATATGGCAATAGATCGGGACTCGCCCAGTGAGGGAGGAAATTGTTTAAAAGGAAGCGTTACAATGTACCTCCCAGTCGCGTCTCTCGAATAAGTCTCCGTAAATAGACGTTCGCAATAGACATCGTCAGGATTTTTATGGATTCGAGGGACTGACTCTTTGATTTGCCAAAACCGACTTAATTCTGTCTCCAAAGGATCATTAATAACTGTACACGAAGACACTACTTCCATCGTTAAAGAATGCAATTCCGGAATATGTCCTACTAATATCCAGCCAAAAACGGAATTCAAAGCAATCAGCTTATTAGAAGAGAGTATTTTCCGCCCTCCCAACAGAATCCGGGGAAATAAATCCATACCCACCAAAAAGTCAACTTCGGCGGGTTTATCAAAATCCGGATCGGCTAACTGAAGATGACGAACTCTCTTCCTAAAGGAAGGTGGAATAGGGACATGAGGGCCTTGTAATTTGAGGCAAAACTACAGCATTCGACTTAGGAAGCAAACGAGAAGAGTTACGCGGTGTCATAGTACATTTAACCATACCACTAGGCCGAGTCAGGGGAGTGTGAGATAGACCCATTAAACCTCCGTCATACTGCGTTACCGGTAGTTTTAAACGTTGCACTGCAGCCGCAGAAATTGCAGATTCCATCGACCCACAATCAATCATCAACCGCAAGGTTTGAGGACTACCTCTAGTATTCAAAACAGATGCCACTGCCGTACCTAATAAAACCGTGCCCGTTGAACTATAATCAGTGCATGAAGTCACCGTGGAAGGATTAGCGGGTGTGATGGGATCGCTACTAGTTGACGACGCAACAGAATCCTCCTTTGAATTGAGCAATTGAGACAAAGAGGAGGATCCATTAAGTTCGTCCTTTACTAAGGGCGAAGAATGCAAAGTTACGTGATGATATCCCTTGCATTTCAAGCATTTGAGACCCTTTCGCGGACACCTTGGGGCCCAATGTCCGGTTCTTAAACATCTAAAGCATAATCCTTTTGACCGAACAAATTCCGAACGTTGTCCAACGCTCAACTCTTTATATTGTGCACATTTATGAAGGAAATGCTTCAAACCACAGAGTGGACATTGTTCTGCTTTAGAAATATTTGACTCAGAAATCTCGTTAGTACTCGCAGACACTGTCATACTAACTTTCGCGCGAGGAAGAGATTTCGGCTTGGAGGATGACGTGAGCACTCGCTTCGATACAACACCCTGAGAGGTTTGCAAAACTTTCATTTGTTTCTTAACAAATGTTAAAAGCTGAATGAATGTGGGAAATTCTTCGCCAGCTAATGTCTCTTCGAAACGAGTTAAAATATCTGAACTGATAGCACGCGCCACTAGACGAAATAAGACAAAATCACCAAGATCGGGAATGTTTAATGCCTTCAATGCAGCATAAATTTCTGAAAATGTGCAGGTAAAATGTTGCATATTAGAAATGGGGTCAGAAGAAAGTGGCGTAAATTCAAGTAATTTATCCAAATAGTTAACCCCCAAAACACGAGGATTATTATAAAAATCACAAAGCTCCTTCCAAGCTTGAGAATAATAGACCCCTGCGAAGGGTACAGACTTTATTAAAGCCAATGCACTACCGGATAGAGCGGATTCTAAATACCCGAACTTTTCAATGGGTTCGATGTCGTCCTGGTTATGAATAACTGAAATAAAAAGGTCGCGGAAAGTTTCCCACTCGACCAAAGACCCCGAAAATCGAGGAATTTCAAGGACCGGAAGACGAAATGGCTGCATTGACACCGTGGAATTTCCAGGGCTAACTGACGCATGAGAAGAGGCGTTTAAATCGTTAACAGAATCAGCCACAGAGAGCACAAAATAATAATACTCCTCTTACCTTTTCGGAGAGTTCTATGTCAACGGAACTTGCATCCGATTTATTACAATCGTGACAAAAGTCACAAATTGCACTCTGTGCCGATTGAAAGTTACGGTATACCTCCTTTAATTCTCCTGCCCTTGAACGAAATATTCTCAATTTAGGAGAATTAATGATACCACTTCCTAAAGCCTCTAATTCGCTTGCGAGTGAATGTGCAGCCATAATCGTATTTAAGATGCGAGCTCGTTTTGAATGAAGTAATTTTAAATGGGTATCAAACGCGTCCCTCGTCAATACCGCAGTCCGCTTCCCCTCTTCCGTCTCAGGCATATTGACAGTTGATCACGTCGGGGTCACCAAATTGTTCGCGCCCGTGGCCGTGAAACCCCCAGACAAGTAAAACCCCACAGGGATAAAATAAAGAAAGGAGGCTGGCCTTTAACGGAACAAACGAATAAACTAAAGAGAAAACTGTCACAAAATAAAGGGGGTGAAACATAAGGACGTGGCAGGGCTTGCGCTCCGCATACCTTGTCCGTCGTCTTCCAAGGATCCGCATCTGTCACTCACACACATACATACATGCCGTGCCGGCAGGCCACTAGTCCTCTCACTCACACTCGTACAGGTCTCTTGTGTCTTCTGGGCCTAGCCCACACAAATCTCTTCCTCCCTCTCGAGCGCCCTCAACGGCCAAAATCGTATTCACAAAAACAAAACACGGTCGCGGACACTTGCCACGGCAAAAAGGGAACAGAGGGAGGGAAATCAAAAGAACAAAAAAAGTGGCCAGTCCTCGTGCGAACAGGCTTGCTAAGCCATCATCATAGTGTACACCTGATGATGGCTTAGTAAGCCGAAACACGTGTCATGTAATTTTATTATTTTAAATTACATTGTGGAAAATTGCTTAAGTTTTTTACTCATCCACTCTGAAATATGTAGGAAGAAAAAAGTGTCCATGTGTGATATGGATGACTGAATTCACAGCTCGAACGCCGTAGCATCTCTTCCAATGCCTGTCAAAACCTTTTTTGAGTGCACAAGTGCAGTAAACGATTTCTGTACTAGGAATGGATATGTTTGGGGGAAAAGGGTAGCAAAAAATGACTGGCATCATAAGAGGAAAATGCCGATAGTAGCGTTTAGTTTCTTGCAGGCGAGTGTATCCGTACTTGACTAATTTACGTTTTTTTGACTCATTGTTGGTAACTCTAGACTTGTGGCAACTAAGCCGAATGCATTTTTAGCCGTATTGATGCCATGTTTTAACTACTACTTAGCCCATTATGCGAAGACGTCATTAGTATTGTAGCATTTAAAAATGAATGATTTTCCAAGCAATTCACATTTCATGCATAATTTGTGCGCCAATGATTGATTAGGAGCCCTACTCTGGCAAGGAGCATCTGAAAATGGCTGCTATGATCTTTAAAAAAGAGTAAATTTTTCACGTCGGGGCAGAGACCAGAGGTTTGTAATCTCAAAACGTCGTTATTTCATGATATCAGGAACTGTTACTGTACTGTACTGTTCAAGTACTGTATTTAGATACCCTTTTGGTTGGGACCGAAGATTTTGCTTCATAAAATCAAAAAATCTTAATTTGGAGCGTCGTAATTTTGAGTTTCTACTGTAAAAGTTAGAGACGTTATGTTATGCTAGTTGACAATTTTTTAATCTTTCCCCCCAGCAGCTTGTGGATGACATTTCTCTAACCTTGAGAATCGTTGTAGCACAGAAGTACTTCTAGTTCATTTCACAGTAAATCTAGCCTAGGGGATGGTGAAGAGGTTTCACCACATTGTTGCTTTTGGGATAATAGTTTCACCTGCATTACAGCAGCCATCTGTTGTCCCAAATGCTGCCTGGAAGATTCAGCCTCCATAGTAGTGCCAGATGAAGAATTTAAATCTTTATGTCCATAATCTGTTAAACAAATTTATATGTTTTAAAAACTTAATTTGCATTGTTTCATGCTCTTAACATCATGGATAAATTTTGGGCCTCTACTGTATAGGGATAGTAAGTATGTGAGAAATGTTACAACACTTCATCCCATGATGGAAAAAGGCAATCACAATATCCAGTGTCAATGTGAGTTAGAGCATTTTATGCCTCTAGTGCATTGTGCTGAAGTGAAACAGAAGTTTAAGTGAATCAAATGACATGGTGCGCAGGAAAGGTAATCTCAACCAGTGGTGTCTCGATGGCAATGTGTTGCGCACCCAGTGGGTAGCCATTTGGGATCCATGGTGACATCCAAGATATCCAAGAATTGGTTCTCTCCTTCTGGTGAATCCTTGTCCTACATGATTCCACGGCAGTGAAACCAATGACTCAGGTTCTTCACTTCAATGATCAATGAGGGCAATTGTGGTGTTCTGCATAATATTTGTGTCAGGTACTCCAGGACTTCCTAAAATTGAAGGGTCTTATTGCCATAATAATTAGTAATATGTAATAAAATTTCTTTTGTAATGTCTCTCATAAAAATATCATTTAACTTGTTTGCGGTGCTTACTAGCTGAAAAATTATTATTCCTTATACATATCACCCCTGATTTGCATGGTTCTTGAGGGCTTTTTAATATTTACTTAACATGACTCTTGTTTGGTGCCCATGTCTCATGTTAAATTGGGGTTTACCCCTACTCTTTTAACTTGACAAGGTGCAGTTTGGTAGCATCACCATGATGGTTTTGATTAGATGTACAGTAAGTCCTCCACTTACGCATTTAATTTGTTCCAAAAAACAGCAACAAAGTCCATTTTTGAACCATCAGCGGTGCCGCTTTTACTGCAGTTGGCGGCATTCGGCGACTATTACAGAAAACACCAGCTTTTGAGAGGCCATTAAGTTACCATAATATGACAATTCCGAGAGTAACACAAATCCAATGTTTATTTCATTGGATATTTAAATCTGAAGTAAGTAAAATTACTCAAAACAAGCTCTTTTTTTGCTGTGATGGATAACAGACGTCATCTATAGAGTAGATAGTTAACTATGCGTCGACTTACACAGGATGGTCAAACTATGTGGTCCCATTTGGTCTAGTGGCTAGGATACCTGGATTTCACCCAGAAGGCCCATGTTCGATTCCCGGCATGGGAACTTTTTTCATGTGGATATAATGATTTTTCCCCTGCCATGCACCTTTAAGGTGGCTTGCAGGGTATTATGTATACGTATGTAGATTAGCTACACCGGAAAAAGATGTTGATGCCATGTTAGGCCGGTGACAGGCTTATGTTGTCTTCGGGTTTCTGTCATCGCGACAGTTATGCGGCGACAGCGAGTAAAAGATCAAACCCATAGATTCTTATGGAGCCAGCCAGGCTTTTGACCAATGACAGATTTCAAAGCGCTGCATGTTGTGTTTATGGCGTGATGGAACAAATAGCCAATGTACGCTCGTCGTACCGAGGACGGCCAAATGCAATGCTGTTTATGGATGGTTTTGGATGGACTGTTTGTAAGTCCAGTCTGTTTTCTCTCACCTACTGGTGTGAATTTGTATCAATTGCGGTTGCTGTGTGTTAATGTTTGATGTGCATTTATTGGTAAATATGTCTCACAGGGAGGCGTTATTGTATGTGAAGTCCACACACAGACTTACAGCTTGTGATGCTTGACAGTGAGTCGCGGGTCGTCACTGGTGTATCTCTCCCAGCAACAGAAATGTGGAGAAAACACAAACATAAGGTCTGAACATCTGTGATCTGAACACACCCACATGGGATGCAAAAGCGGGACGTGGGAGCGAAATTAGCCAAGGGGGAGAACTTAATGTCCCTCAAAGCGATACATTCGCAGGACTTCAGTGCGTGTGCGGGCGTCAGTACTTCCGCTTCATTGTTAAGACTATGGAAGTGTCATCTGACAAAGATGAAGCAGTCTTCGTAATCGCATTCGTGGAAGACGAATACCGAGAAAAGAATATGAGCAAGCAATACTTTCTAATTTAAAAAAATACTATTAGCAAAAAATGTTCAAGAGCGTGCTTATGTATAAGTATTTGACCTAATCATTTTCATTGATTTTCGGATTGAGAAATGGATACTTCTTAATCGCTACAATGAACTCTCCTGTCGACATTTCTCACAGTTATTTTGCGCTAGACTAGTCTCAGGATGAGGGAAACGGGGCATGCAGCGAACTAAATAATATTTGCGGTTGGTATGCGTTCTGCCGGGTGGGATTCGCGTTGGTTAGTGCATACTGGTATCCCGCCAAGAGATTTTGTCCCATGCAAATTTCGCTCACACGTCCCACGCCGGTTCGTGCTACCTTAACACCGGCCTAACTGAACATCCGCATAAATCTGGATCCGTGTAACTCGGATCTACGTAAGTCGAGGACTTACTGTATGTGGAAAATGTGTGCTACCAGCTTTGTCATGTATGGTACCAAGATAAGACCTCTGGTTTCCTCAGAGAACGTGATGAAATCTTGAAAATCTTGCAAGTCAAAGCTGCATTATGACCAAGGCTTCTGAAGACCTTGTCCAAAGCATTGTATGCAATTGGATTCTTGTATGGTCTCTCATGACTCTGGTTTCCATTTTATTACTTAGGCATTTCAGTGTATTGTCCTTGATTTCAGTTCTGGTTCAGAAATATATGAGCGTCTTCCGACGGATGGATCATTGGGTGATGACATCGATGAGCCACTTTCTCCAACCTTCCCTGATGACCGGCCACTCAGTCCAAGTGATGATAGTGACATATACTCTCACGTAGATATGTATAGCCAAGAAAATGGTGAACATCTAGTCAAACCGAGCCAAATCAAGAGCCATAGGAAGCTTCAACAAGGTATTTCTCTTCATTTTCTTTTTGAAGTGTGTGATGCTATTAATGTAAGACTTAAATGCACTGTTAGATGTTTGGTGTGTAACCCTGTGGAAAAATGTAGTCTGACCAGATTATTAGTATACCAGAATGATGTGTAATCCAGTTTATTATACAGTTATTTGCTTATAGTTGGAATTATTTTTAGCAATGTGTGATGAAGCTTTCTTTATTTAAAAGTCCCCAACCATAGCATGAGGTTTTGATTTCTAGAGCTTCAATGTCATATTTTGCGTACAAGTGTATGTTTGAATGCAGGTGTACATGGTGTACATGGTCTCCTTTCCAGAACATTTTCACCAGTCATATCCTAGTACAGAATCTCTGCCAACAGCCTTCTCTTCGAGGCCAAAAGTTGGGTCTTCGGAGCTTTTGCATCCGCACTTGCCTTCATATCACACATCTGCCCCTGCTCCTCCCCCTTATAGCTTTATTACCAGGGACCTGAGTTGGGAGATTGGCTCTCCCAAAGTCTCCCAGAGGAACTTTCCTCCCTCACATTCCACTGCCTGTCGCAGCAAACCCATCTCGGGTTCAAAGCCTCTCATTTTTAAGGCTGAGAGCCTGATTTTAGATACTTCCAGAAGTCATCATTGGTCATCTCAGCTTTCCAGAGAAAGGGGTGAATATATTTTCTCTTGTGTCTGCACAAAAACCATAGACTAGTGTTTGACATAGCACCAGATTTACTATTGTTAGCAAAAAAATGCAATGAAAGTCAGTTTGATACACTGGGGTAATTAGATGGTGATCAATACTGACCACTAGTTCCATTCTATAATATTTTTTTCAGTTCAATATCTATTTATTTCTACACCTCAAAGAATATATCACTTGAATAGAATTAATAACAAATGCATTTTACAGTATTAAATATAAATAAAATACACTAACACATGTACATTATAAATTTTTCCATTGAATATTTAATAAATCCTGCTAAGCCTATGGCATGTCAGCAGGTGCTATTTTGTTTTGTCCACCGAATTTTGCCTATCAAATCTTTATACAAAAATAAAGCATAAAAGATTAAAAAACATATGATTGCATAGTTTAATTGTCTGGAAACAGCATATAATAAAATAAAAAAGAAAAACAGATTTAAAAACCTAAATGTAATATAAACACATAATTACACACAAAACACAAATAGAACATTGCTATCAAATCATAAATATCTTAGTGCAATTAGTGCATTTTTTAAACAAATTCACAACATTGTAATTTTTAATATTTTAGATACCACATTGACTCGACTGTATCATTTTTTCACTTCTTTCTTTAATGAAGACATTTTGTCAGTTTCTCGTATTGGACGTGGTAATTTATTGAAAATCTTTGGAACAATGTACATTAATGATCTCTTACCATGGTTGTTATAATATTTTGGAACATAATATTTTTCAATACAGCGTAGTTCTGTATCATGATTAACACTTCTTTGTATTATAAACTTGTTTTGGAAGAAATTGTCATGTATTATGACGTACTGAAAAAGTTCTGTTATTGGTTGTAAATCTAATTTAATATATATGTCTGATACATTGGACTCAGTTACATCCAGATAAGCTACTATTTTATTTTGAATTTTAATTGCCTCATGCAGAAAACTTAGGTACGTTGTACCCCATATTGTAAGTCCATATCGCATGATAGCTTCAGCTAAACCTTGGTAAAGCAACTTTTTCACCTCATTTGGTAATGCATAATTCAAGAGTGATAATTGAAAGATAAGGCATCGAAGCTTTCCCCACAAATAATTCAGATCAGTCTGAAGTTTTATTTTTCATCTATAATCACACCAAGTATTTAAAATGATCAACCTGGGAAATTGCAAAACATGAATGTAAGCGGCATCTATTGCTTGTTTGGCAGCCCTGAGTGGAATGCAAGCATAAGTGGGAATGAAGAGTTAAGTTTATAGCTCTTCTTTTTTCTTTTACACTGAGAGATTGCAAGGTAACAGTTTTTTTTATTGTTAATGACTAATTTATCGTCATGGTACCATCTTTGGATGGCACAAAAATCAGACTGAAGTTTTGCCTAGCCATCTCGAAGGACTCTATTGTTTGCCTAGACATCTCGAATCAAGCCTGTAATTCCTTATATGATAATGGGAAGAGAACATGAAGCGTTTACAAAATAAGAGCTAGGCAGAGCTCCATAGACATTAAAGTTCATTATGTTATGCATTCATAATTGATGAAAACTTGAGTTTTTGAAATCATTGGTCATGCATATAATTTTATTCTAACTAAGAGAAATGCTTAAGTCTCGTCTGGTATCACAGATGGCCCATCTAGAAATGGTATGGACTTTATTCATGTGTGTTTAGTTAGTGATTGGATAATGAAACTAATATAGTATATGGTAATTGTGAGTGGATGAAAATATTATGAAGTTACATGTTATTTGTTGATCTATACTAATCAACTCTAACTTTAATTTAAATTTCATTTTGCCTTTAAAGAAATTTATGATTCCAATTTTGTAATGCCAGGTGAATGGATGGTGATTACTGATTATGTAACTTAACTTACCATGCATGTTAAATAGCTGACCAAGTTTTCTTTAATGTAGGTGTGGTAGTTCAACACCCATTAATGGTAGGTGGTTCTCGGCTTGTCAGCTATCTACATTGAGAAGTATTCCCTGTTTATATCTAGTTATGGCTAAGAACAGGAATTATCTAACCCAGTACAAAGAATGATTATATTTTCTTGATTGAGCTATATTTATTTGAATGTTAAGGACACATAGTTATAAGAATGTTTCCTGAATTTTTCAAGTGTCAATAAATAGTATGCCTTGCAATCGTAGCTTTTAAAATCATTTAAGCGGCCAAAAAGTTCAGTAATTGATCTTTTTCCTAATTATATTCCATTAGTAAAATAATAACAATCATAATGCAGTTAAGTAAATGGCATTGCTAATGGCTATGTACGCAGGGCTAAATAGAACTTTATTGTATATAATCATCATGATGGTTAATTCTTCTGAAAAAATTGTATGAATATTAGCTTTGTGAGCGCAACTGTGAAGGAATAGCATTAAAGAATATGATGGCCAGATTATACATTTTTAGATGTCAACTAATACCAGTTGGTTTTATTTGGTGTAAAAATAATTTGTTATCAAATAGGTTTCGGTGTAATTGAATAATGTTAATTTAAAGAAAACAACTACCTTTAGGTATTTGCATTAATTTAGGGTTTCTGATGGATAAATGTAGCCGAATAAATTGGACATTATATTTGCTCTTCTTTTCTCTTATATTTTATATTATTAGCCATTTTATTGGATTATTACCTGCCATCAGTTGTATGTTCTATATGTGTTGCTATGATTTCTTGGTTTAATGTTCAATGGCCAGATAAATTAATATATTGCAAGTGAAACTTTGTAGGCATTGCTAAAAAAGCTGCAAATGCTTGGATTGAAATATTAATTCCAGTAGAAGGAAATGAATATAAGTGTTAATCAGAGTCGGAAGCCTAAATGCTGCCAGTGTGACCACGATGACAGATGGAATTATGGAAAACATTAATGTCAAAGGCTAGTGAAGTGTAAAACTTCAATAGTTACTCAACGTGATAACCATGTCATTTAAAGCAGTGTACTCATAATTTACTTCTTTTATGGTCCATCTCTACTTATTATATCATTGTTAATATTATATTCTTATCCTTTTACCCATTGTATGCGTGCAGGAGTTTGGAAATAATCATATTTCATGATTACAATGATACCTATGTCCCTTTCTTTGACCATAGGTTTTTGAAAAAAATAACCCATATCTGTTACTTAACATTAACTACACTTGCTGTACTTCAACCCTGTCACTACAAACACTAACATTTTAACATGGTACAAATTTTTCATCCATGTGAATGAATGCCATTTAGAAACGTTGCTAATTTCTCTGAGTGAGAGAATGAAAGCTGTTTTAAATGGTGCTGGGGCCAGGCAAGCAAAAAGGTCCAGGGAATCATTAAGAACTCCATTGAGTGGGTCTTAAGGACCCATCCTCAACTTCGGACTGAGAGAGTGTCGACCCTTGTATGCATTGCCAGCCTTACCCTCAGAATTTGTCTGCATTTGTTTATGTAGTGGAACAACTAAAAAGAAAACATTTTCAGCTAATAGGAAATTTACTTCCAGAGGTTTATTCCTTATGTTTCATTGAGCTTCAACAACTTTTAAATGGAGCTCTACTGTTGATACTAACGAAGTTCGTCTGTGAAAGAGACTCTAAATCCATTTGGGACCTCACACCCTCCCATTTCCATTGCAAATGTATTTCTATCGTATTTCCTTAAAAAGGGCTGTTGATGAAAGTATAGCCCTAAAAAAGAATATTTTTTAATGTAAACCATGGGCATAGTTGAATTATGTGCAGAATGATTTCGTAGTGCGAAACAATGTGACAAATAAATTTTTGTAACCATCAATATGTCTATTGTGCTAGATATCTTAATATTAACAGTAGCATTTAAGTTAAAAGCTGTAAACAATACTTATGGCAAAAGGAATTCGTTTCTGTATTAGCCTACACTTATAGTGTTACTACTATTTTTGAAGAAAAATCATCACATTTAAAATAGTTGACCTGGGACATGGGTTCTCCTTGGGAACCTTGACGAAGGAAGTACGTTTCAAGTACGTTGTTCTTCATACACTATACCATGTTGCAAAATCGTTGGAAGTAGGTATCTGTTGCCTCGAATAGCGCATTGTAACCTTGTAAAATTTGTGAATCGCGTTGCTGATGTGTTGTTATCCCATTGTGAATCCATTTTGTGCATGGAAGGGATCATGTAGTAATAGTGTTGTTATTGCGTTGTATGTGTGCAAATAATCGCATTGTAAGCGAGTTATAGCCGCGTTACCATCATTGTGTATGTCCTTTGTGGGCACGTTGTAACCCTGTTTCTGTGTTTGAAGAATCGCGTTGTAAGCGTTTTATAGCCGCATTGCCATTATCGTGTATGTCTGTTGTGGTCACATATGCACGTGGAACTGTATCTGTCTAGCCAATCAATTGGTTAATACAAAACACTCGAGAACCCTTTCATGAGTGCATCTAGCACCAAAATTGAAAAAAAATAATGCAAATAGTTTGTGATAAGTAAATACATTTTGTGTAATTCCACTAGTCATTTTTCTCTTATTCAGAAACAACTGCCTAAATTACATTCTTATCATAGCATTCCATGTAATTCATATGACCTATTTCCTGTCTACTGAGTAACGCTTTCAGATAAATATGGCAGGTTGGGAGGCCATATATATGCAGCTGCTGGCTGGCATTCATTTGATTGTGATTATTAAATTACTAAAAGAGAGCCACAGGGGTATTTTTCACCCGTAAAGCATTTCCCAAATTACCATTTTGTGGATAAATTTTAGCATGACCGTTATGAATATACATAGCTTATGTTATTTCAACTCCAGGAGAGGAAAATCAGAATCTCTTCAGTGACGTGGTAGTAGATGAGAACAAACTTTACAACGAGCTTTCCCACGTTACGAATCCATAGCGGGCTGCACGAGAACCTACAGTAGAAGCCCACTATAGTGAGTACAGCATATAGCGAGAATCTCGCAATAATGAGTAATTGGCAATGAATAGAGATCCGTGAAATTCGCGAGACGCGATATCGCGAAATAACGCGAAATATCGCGAAATCGGGAAATAAAACGAAATTTCGCCTTCGCGATTTTTACGTGAATTAGCGAAAAAATCACATGTAAAGAGTCATAATCGATTAAAGTCTAAGCCTTCATTGTTTAACGCGAAATAACCCGAAATATCGCGAAATCGGGAAATAAAACGAAATTTCGTCTTTTTCGCGATTTTTACGTGAATTAACGAAAAAATCACATGTAAAGAGTCATAATCGATTAAAGTCTAAGCCTTCATTGTTTAACGCTGATGACGTTCATTCGCTCTATCTCGTTACGATTCAAAGGTCAATTGGCTTGTTTTGTCTTGCGCATATCGCATTCACATAATATCGCGCACTGTAGTGATGTCTCCGCCGGAATTTGCCGTTAAATTAATCACCGGTCTTCGATTCACATTTATCAATCCTGAAATTCTCGGAAATATCTAGAATGATGCGCTTTCTCTCCTGAAGAATTAGATATTCTGAACCAATAATGTGCTGAACACGGCCGCGGAAGTTCGGAAATATAAGCTCACGCGCCCGCGTGCACGCGTCAATGCCGATCAGTAATTCCGGTGACTCACCGCGACGCAGTAGACAGCATAATTGGATAACTTGTTGCAGGAAAACCTTTAGTGTGGGCCTAATGTAACAATTTTGTAGACTTAAACACCGGGAACGGAAGCGCTAGCAGTTGAGGCAAGGGGGGAAGTAACAGAAAAGATAGGAGGAGAGGGGGTGATACTTATTAGCGGTTGATCGTCAGATATTCGGCGTCCCACTGAGCTTCAATGCAAAAAAAAAAAATCATTTCGACACACCCCCAGTTCATGTTTCCTTGTTTCCAATTGTGTTTAGTTATAGGTGCTTCTTTCATTGCCTTTCTTGTTATGTAAAATGCTTAATAAAAGTATAAGCATTCACAAAATGTGTACCAAAAATAATAAAACGCCTAGAAATGCGCAAAAATTGTAACATTATAATAACACCGCCAAGATTTTCTATAACACCAAAATCACATAGTTTTAAAATGAATTTTAGCAAAAAATAAAACCACTTTCACGGACCTCTAGCAATGAATCATCGAAAGCCCCATGATTAACATGTAAAAGAAAACGGATATAGCGAGGCCAAGAAGCTCCTGCCACGGTATACGCTCGGTATTATGAGTGATATTTCTTGAGGGCGATGCACTTCAAAGTACAAATTAATGCATGGTATGCAATGCACTGCAAAGTACAAATTAATGCATGGTATATATCTTTAGTGGCATTATTAGCCAACTACAAGTTAGAATACGAGATTTGTGCCATCTTTACATTATTTAAAGTCCAATCAATTCCAGGCACTCATAATTTACGGCCCACCCTTGCGAAACGCTTGCACTTTTCAGTTATTCTTTTGCTAAGCCAAGTTCACATAGGAGCGGAATGGGTGGAAAATAAGCAAGCGGAAAAGCATCTAGCCAATCAGATGACAGTGGAGAGCGGTGGTGTGGGTAAGGGGTGGAGTTCAGCCCGCCTGTGTCCACCCTCCCGCCTCCACCCGCTCGTTCCCGTCACTCCACCCGCCCACTAGTTCCCACCCCTCTGCCCACCCGCTCGTTCCTGCCCCATGACTGAAGCAGACGAATCATTTTTCAGCAGGGAATAGAAATTGAAAGTACTGTGCTGTTCATGTGAAGACTGTGTGTGTATGAGACTAAAGGTCCGACATTTTTTTTGTTATGCTTTTTATTCTCGTGACCAAGTCATCAAAGTTTTCCGTTGCCAAAGTATTATTTATTTCCGTATAATTTTACGATTCATATTCCTGGTTTTGGTTATTTTTTCCCATTAGCAGAAATAATGGGAATACTTATTTTTTCTGATACATTTGTTAATTGTTGCCTATTTTTCAGTGTTAGTAAATATCACCAGGGCCTACGTTTAACGAATAATTGAAATTTATCCTGCTCAATAAGTTTTTATTTTATTTTATGATTCCTGAAATCATGGATACATTTAGTTTTGGGTGAATGCATGGATAATTCTTGGCAATAGTATTTCACGGGAGTTACCTCCGTTGGCTCTAGATCCACCAAATGGCAGCACTAGTACGACACACGATGTTCAGCACAACCCACTGAGGCATTTGCTTGTGTAAACAAATACTCGCTGCAACTAATTTTTGAGACATAACAACGTGTATGTTAGGAATGGCTAGGAATAGGTAATTACGCAAAAAATATTTTCGACTGCCAAAAATGCCGTATTTTGGCAAATTTTTACAACTTTCCTAACCAATGGACGTAGCAGTTAACACTCAAAGACGTCAGCAAAGCATAAATTATTGTTTTGGAAGATTTAATTTGCAAAATGGTCAATGAATAAGCAATTGCACACGAAAACGGCTCTTCTACCTGTTTCTAATAGCATGGTAACAAAATAAAAACGGAAAGTAACAACAACTGTGGGAAATGAGAAGAGGCTCAATCCAGCACCTTTGGATATAACGAGCACTCGTTATAGTGAGTGATTTCCCAGCCATTGTGAGCACTCGTTATACCGAGCTTCCATTGTACGTTGCAAGTACATTT
The DNA here is from genome assembly GCA_933228895.1 of Platycnemis pennipes. Classification (NCBI taxonomy): domain Eukaryota; kingdom Metazoa; phylum Arthropoda; class Insecta; order Odonata; family Platycnemididae; genus Platycnemis; species Platycnemis pennipes. The sequence goes on along the minus strand of OW121846.1, from coordinate 8,608,802 downwards.
TCTCCACAGGCCTACATGCGCATTACGGCATTGGCTTAGCATTGTTGAGGGTGAATGAAAGCCCTTTGAAATGATGATCTCACAACATGGTTACAATGTGCTTTGTCACATTGTGAATGCTTAGCGGGCCTTGCGAAAAGTACATTGCAATATGTTTCCTCCACAGACCTACAACGTGCATTACCGCATTGGCTTCTCATTGTAACTGCATTGATGAGGGTGTACAAAAGCCTGTTGTAATGATGATCTCACAGCATGCTTACAATGAGCTTTGTCACGTTGTGAATGCAGTGCAACTACATTGGGAATAAGTTATATAAAAAGTGCATTGTGGGCCTGTTGGAAGTGTTACAATACGTTTACAACTTACAATGGAATTACTACTTGGTATCTTGTGCGGCAGCTTTGTCATGGAAGGGGCAAAGGTAACCTGTGCTTAGTGGCCGAGGAAAGGGTGGGAGACCCCACTGGGTGGGGGTCCGGCCCCAAAGCGGAAGGAAGACATACCTGCTCGACACCTTGCTTCACGAGAGCTCCATACAGGGAGTGGACAAAAATTCCTGAGTTTTAATAATTCTAAAAAGTTCTCCTACATTGCAACTAGGTTTCGTGATGGTAAACTAGAACTTTCAGTCATGTCCTATTTTATGGGGTAACATTAACTACTGTACAAATTGTGAGTTTCTACTTCTTAGTGACTGTATGCCATTGAACTATGCTGCATCTATGAATTGTTTTATTCTAGTCCTCATTGAAAAATAATCTTTAGCTAATCACTTATAAACCCATCATGAGTCTTACTTCACTGTTATACTTCTTTCTCTTTCATTTTATTATTGAATTGAAGAGCTAACCTTCTAGCCTCACCATAGACAGGCTAAATAACTTCCTTTTTTATATGGCTATATCCATACAAAAAAAGTAACTTACGTTGCCGCACCCTGTATATGTCAATTTATCAAATATTTTCATGGTGTCCGTAATATGCACGTCTCTGATTACTGATAGTACATTTTTATTGGGTATTTAATCAGGCACAGTTCTGGGATGAAAGCAAAGTTGGTTGGAAAAATTCTGACTACTGTGAGGAAATTAAAGGGGTTGTTTTGCCTTAGTATTTTAAACTTAGAAAGGGCAGTGCATATAGTGCTGTGTTTCTTTCATACTTATTTTATTGAATTTTTCTCAGGATTTTACTTTGGAATCCTCACTCCTTTATTGGTTCACAATAATTGTCTTCAATCATATATTTATTTTTGTTCTTTATTTAATTCCTGGCAAACATATTATTATGATTATGATGAGGCACTGTGATCAAACCAAACTTGGGCATGGTTGCTAGTTTGATGATACAGTTTTAAAATATATTTTTGAAGGCAACATAATTAAGATGAAAATTCTCAGTGCCACTCTAAAAACACCAGGCTGATTGCTTGCTGATTTAAGAACTTACTGATATCTCTGGCAGCTCCAGAATGATTTTTAGTTGAAATCCACGAGCATTGTCTAAGGCATCCATGATCTAGTGTTTAGTTAATACCCTGAGTGGAAATGAAGAATGTCTGTGGGAGAGCTATATGAATTATTGACAACCCCTTAACCCCAGGATGAATGCAAGGAGGGGAAGGAAGGTAACAAGGTGCACTCAGTGTGCCAGTGCTTGAGGGTGAATGGTCTTCTTATTATTTCAAGTCAATCATGGTTAAAAGCTAACATCATAGCCTTCATTCATATTATTCACTTGTAGTATTCCAGAGCCTATAATGTAATGATATTTTTCTCTCTGATCTCATTATCTATTTGTTGCAACCTTTAATTTAATTGTCAATTTAATGGTGACATTTGGCACAAAAAACAACAACCTAGTGGTAACCACCAACCTATGTAACAACCAACCCTGCTGTTAAAAATGCTTGATGTGTAGTATTCTTTCAGATTATATACGATGTCTCACTATAATTGAGACTTCATTCAATCTACTTTTCACTTCTTTGGTCTTTTGCTTCATTCTAAGAGCATGAACACGACCTCCACTGATAGATACAATTGCCACATTTAACCCATTGGCATAATGAGAAGGCAACTCAGCTGCTGGTCCTTATTTTAAAAGTTGAAAATTCATTAAACATTGTAAATGAAACGACTTTGTACTATCCACTTTCAGCTTTATAACTTTCCCTAAAGGGGGAACAATGTTTAACGTTCGAAACTTCCACAAAGTATCGCCTTCATCCATTAATTCAAATAGAAAATTCATTATTTATGTGTTGTTTTTGGGCTCTGAATTAATTGATGATGTGGAAACCATTTGTCAGATCTTTTTTATGATCAAGTTGCTTGTTCTACACACTTTTTTATAGGTCCATTCTGTTCAGAATTTTTTCCAGTTTCTTGAGCTGCATGATAGATTATAGAACCCATGCTGTGCACTCTAGAGCATTCAAAGTAACACCCTTTGCAAACCAACTCAGTGGGGTGCCGGACCCTTTTCTTAGTGATTGGCTGGTTGATAACCCTTCTTCTGTCCAGATTGTATCTCTGCATGATTGTGCTGTCATCTAAATGTTTGTGCAGTGCTTTTTCTAAAGTAGTATTTCTTGCATATCATAACATTTACACCTCAGAAATGAAATCCTCTTGTAGCTCTGAGGGTTGACAATTTTTGTGCCAAACTCTATTGTCAGTATGTATGAAGAGCTCTCGGGGTCTCCATGAATCTTTAGCCCTGAAGATGATGGCCAAGTCGTACTTCGAAACGTCGGCAAACTTTAATTTCCTGACCCACTGGAGATCCCGAGAGCTCTTCATACAGTCTATTCTCTGGGAAAGCACCAAATCCTTCTCTATTGTCAATAGTAATGGATCTGGTGCAATGCCTTACAAGGGGTGTCTGTTAATCGGGTCTAGGATGTAAACGAAAATTGGCAGGCAGGTAGTCTTTGGTTAGTGATTTATGAATCAGGCCCATTATTGGGTTATATACCCAATAGTTTAAACAAAAAACAAACTTGAATATTTTGACTGGAAAGATAATGTATTTGTATGAAAGATATGTAGACTAGGACTAAGATAGTCGGCTAAACATGCAAGAGTGGAAGGATCCTGGATTGAAGCTCCCCATAGGTGTATTCTCCTTTCTCTGCATTTTTGTGTAATGTTCAAGCCTGTTTATAAATATTTTTAATCTGTGAATCCAGAATGCATTAAAAAAATTTTACTTTAAATGTAAGCTGGCAAATGTCACTGGACTGGCACATGGCAGCCACTTGCCCTACCTCCAGCATATCCCAAAAAAATTCACATTCATTGTGTGCTGTGAAAGTACCATATACTCTATGTTATCTTCCACGCAGAAATGGTCAAACAGTAATCTGTTAATAATCCTGAATACTGAGAACGGTCCATGTAGGACAGCAATTGCACAACAAACACACCATTTCCTGCTTAGGATAGCATACAGACGAAAACTTTGTTTTCAAATGCTGTATGTAGTACCGGTTCAATTTAGACTCTTTCTATTACCAACATTTGAAATAAAAGTGCTGTTATTGGCAAAATTTAGTAATGGGTCATGTTTTTTTTTTGCTGAAATCTTTTGAAAATAATAAAGTTACTTAAATACTTTCTTGTAATACTTTCTCATTTACCGAAGTATATTCCATAATCTGCTTTCAGCACTAAACCCCAGATAATAAAAACACACAATAAAACACTAATTTCCTTTACTGTTGCTTCCACCCAGTGTGCATACATGGCACACCCAGATGAGTGATTAAGCAGCACAGTTGGTGGGAACCAATGTTGGCCACTAAAGACAGGTTTCACTATTTTTGATTTCCATTTTTAGTCATTGCTTTAGTGAGTAGTGTCTCCTGTATCTTTGTGGTGAAATAAGTGAGTCAATTCATACAAATTTCAATGTGTAGAAATATCAGTTGTTTAACCTTTTGAGCATGTCATCTTGTCAATGGGTGACAGTAATTTGGTTATATTATTGTAAATTTATTTCCTATGAAGCATGTTAGGTAAGAGAAAGTGTGTTGAAGGAGAATATCTTTGGATTGAAATTACAGTAAAACCACGTATTTTTGTTATTAAATTCATGTTTTCCCGTGATTTACAAAGTTTTTATTGGGTCCCATCCAATTTCCTACGCATGTAGAACATGTAGATGTAATTACACCATGACTTTTCCATTTTCACGCTGTTTGAGTTAGATGCAGCTTGGAATGTGAATGCGAAAAAGAACAAAATTGCCTTCTATGACATTTAGCCATATGTACCAGTCTATAGAGAACATTTCTTTACCTCGTTTCATGCATACACACTTCAAAAACACAAGGGAGAGAGAGAGCAGTAATTGGCTCCGTTTTATGGAAGAATTTGGACTTAGCAGTGTAGTGGGGTAGTACACAGCTAGTGACGGAAACATGAAATGCTTACACTCTAAATCCTTTTGCCGGGATAAGATTCGCACTATGAAATGAATGCGTATAGGACACAATTTATGATTTAGGAACACCTGCAGGAGTATATTCAAACTGTACCAAAGTTTATATTACGAAGGGTGAAAATGAATTTTATCCAGACATTATGAAATGTTAAAAATTAGAAATGGGTCCAATAGCAAATTCAAAGATTAAACCATAGCTCGTTAAACTCGAATACTTTGAATTTCGAATGCTTTGAATGCTTAAATTACACATTTTATATTTAACCCTTTCACTACGAATGCCGTTCATAAACGCTGCAGATTTTTCTCCCCTGTAAATGAACGCCGTGCATAAATGCTGCAGATTTTTCTACGCAAGAGAACAAACGGATTCTTAAAACGTTGCTAGGGCCAGGTAGGCAGAAAAGGTCCAAGGTGTCATTAAGGACCCTACCTCGTGGGTCTGAGGACCCTTCCTGAGCTGGGATTGTCTCGACCCTTCTTCTCAGCACCGACCTCTCTCTAGGCATGGTCACTTGTTTGTTTATACAATAGAACAACCACAAAAATGTGTATAATTCACATGATATTTATTACCTGAAGGTTATTCCTTATGTTTTTTTGAGTCTTTAGAAATTTTTAAATGGAGCTCTAATGTTAAATTAACAAAGTTCCAGGTTCTAGAAATCCAGTCCAGAAATTCCATGAGGTTCAAGAAATAATTGTTCTGTGGAAAAATGTATCTAGCACTACCATTGCAAGTGTATTTGCTTAAAGATGATGCCTGAGGAAGGTATAGCACCAAAAAAGTATTTTTATATAAAACACGGGTATGGTTGGATTATGCGCAGAATCGTCTCACCACAAAATATTTATTATTGTAACCATTGATATGATGTCTATTGTGCTAGATATCTTAATATTAACAGTAGAATTTCATTTAAAAGCTCTAAATGGTACTTATAACAACAGGAATTCATTTCTGTATTAATTTGCACTTAAGAGTCTTACTATTATTTAAGAAAAATCACTGCGTTAAAAATAGCTGACCACGGATGCAGGCCATGGTGGGTTCTCATTTGCAAAAGGGTGAAGACAATCTCTGCTCTGTGGCCAAGGAAAGGGTCGGGAACCCTGCTGGGTCCGGTCCCAAAGCGAGGGAAAGATATACCTGCTCGAAACCTTGCTTCAAGAAAGTACAGGGAGTGAAAAAATTCTAGAGGAACCCAAGGAAAGGAAAGCTTTTTCCTGCGTAGGACTCCGGTGCGAAAGGGTTAATATTCTACTAATGTATTTGATGCCTGCATGAGTGAAATGGTATACTCGATAAAGTTATAAAAAAATTAACTCCTTTATTTTAAAATTTCAAATTTAATAAAATCAATAAAATCGTATCTGTCAGTAATATCATTTGAAACTTATTGCCTACTACAGCTTTTTATTTAAGAATACAAGCATCCTCACTCATTAAGGATCTAATCTGCTTCTTTTCTTGTCACAAATTAAACCTGAGGTGCTGAAGAGTCACTCAGAAAAAATTGTTGATGGCATAGTGATTAAATACTTTGAGGATAATTCCTTCAAGTGACTGTTCATTTTCCAGTAATCAAAAATGTTTTCACCATGTGGAAGCAAATCTTCTGCTAGGTATCTTCGAATTTCTTCCTCGGGAGTTTCCTGGCTCTTTCTGCTAGAACCTGGTGCTGTTACCATTAATTAGGAATAAAGTGCCCACATTGTGTGTTCATACTTTACATCAGTTTTTTTCAGTTTGACTTTTCTTGAGCTATCTCTTTGTTTTGGGTAACATTGCTCAGTCTTTGTTTTGGGTAACATTGCTCAGACAGACCTGTCAGCTCCAATGCCAATTGATTTTTCGTAATTTCAACATTATATGAATCTTGGAAAACACTGATTTTGAATCGTGGATCAAGAATTGTGGTAAATGTGTATCATTGTTCTTTTTCCAAAAATTCATACCGACTTTTGATGGAAAACAGCAAATCATTGGTGAAGCCTTGCAGATGACTGTGTGGAAACTTTGTAGTTTCGAGGAATTTAGTGATGCTATTCTCAAGAGGGATGACTTCTGAAACTGTCACTCTACTTCCACTAGCATTGTGTGAAAGCTTCCATTTGATTACATTGCATCCGGAGCCAGCTTTGGTTTTGCTGGTGTGTTTGAAGACGGTCATGCTTAAAATTCAAAAACTACTTTTGCAAGTATTCCAGATTTGGAAGAAAAGTTGCAGTTTTAAAATCAATGATGAAAATATATTAAGTAGAGCGATGTTCTTAACGAAGCTCGTATTGAGTGGCAACCATCGAAGATGCATACATCCTCACAACGATGACATACGTCCTTCAACTTTGCATCATGACAGGTTTTCTCTCGTTATTTAGCGTGGAAAGATAGTTATTCTTGCTGCTACAATTTTGGCAGCATGCCATTTGTTGAAACGGTTGTCTTTAAACCATAATTAACATGGTGAAGGCTATCATTCTTAGCAAAACGTAGCGTATCAACACCACGGAAACGTACCTTGGAACAAACAGTTCAACAAAGTTTGACGATTATCACCGACTGGATTATTTAAACAAAGTGAATTCAGTGGATGGTGACGATGTAGTAGAAGCAATATCTCATTAACGAAGAAAATGAGGGCAATAAAAATAAGCTAGATGCTACAGTCAGCAATTCGATAACGGTAGACATACCGATACCTCTTCACTGCGAATTTAATGTAGTTCGTCAACATGCTTGACAGTGCGCTGCATGCTTTTATGGTCCAGAGTCCTCTGGATGACATAACTCAATGCTACTCCTTCACCAGGCCACTTTATGGTTATTATTTGGCAATCCATAGGACTCTTTTATGGCCCAGAGTTCTCTACGTAGTCGCCGAGTTAACTACCAAAGGCTTTGTATTGATGCGTGTGGTATGGGTGCCCAATGGTGTATGGTGCAAACTTCAAAAGTACTGTTGGTTGATAAGAGGTTGTTTATTTAGCATCACTATTTGACACCTCGAATATTGAATATTTTCCAGTATTCGAGGTATTCGGGTATTCGCGGACACTATTCGCATATCCCTATTAAAAATACATGAACTGAACTGGTGGACAATAATGGGGGATCATTTGTCTGACCATTGTGCTGCATTGATTGAACAGTTTTACTACAGGTTACTACAAAACAAAACTTATTTTACTTGACACTTGTTTTATCGCGTGAAAACCACATTGAATAAATAAAATTATTTTGTTGAGAAATCTTTGAAGTTGAATAACTGCTTGCGCTGGCTGGCCATTGAGGTAGCTCAATATTCTCCTGTTTTGTTTATGCTATCCTTAATTACTCTAGAACATTATGACTATCTCGCATGGCATAGGATCGTACAAAAGGAAAAGCCAGCAATAATTTTTTCCTCTTTATTGTCTATTGGCCCCCGAACTCGCTACCTCCCTCCACGGCCCCCTTCCGCTTCATTCCTCGGCTGGCCGGCTCCTCACAATCTCTCACCTCGGGTTTCACTCAAACTTTGTCCCCGGTGTCATGGGTGCTGTCCTTTCATGACCCCATGCTCTGGCTTCTGGGAATTTCGCAGTCATATTTGACCAGCCCATGCCCCCATTGCCCACTTGCACCCCTCATGTTCGTAACAATATTCTAATGTGTTGTTTATGCTCTCCTTAATTACTCCAGAATATAAATTTTGTTTTACTTAGAAGTAGGAAATGGATGCGAATTACAATATATTTTCAGATGACACAAGGGTTTTCCGGTTTCTTCCATGTTGGATCATCCCCCTGGACGACAGTTTCGTCGGCATTCCAGATGCTATCTTTAGATCCAAAGATCGCGTCCCATCAAATACCCTATATCTTTATACTATGTATTACCTATATCTTCGTATTATATATTTCCTATGTCAAATTTCCTACACTTTGGACCTGAAGTTGTCATCTGGAATGCTGACGAAACTGTCGTCCAGCAGGATGAACAAATGTGGAAAAAAAATGGAAACCCTCAAGTCATCTTCTAATCACCACAGAAGCTGTCATAGCAACTAGAATATTCTCAATTTAGGCATAAATAAAAATTGTGGATTCTCATCATGAAAGTCACATTGATGTAGTGAAACGTCTAAGATAACCGGTCTCTACAATAGATACAATTATGAAAAATCACTATTAAATTCAGAAACATGCTAGCCAGAGCAGACATCTGTCGAAAAAAAAGTCAAGGCATCATGGTATGAAGGAATACCAACATAAAAAGTGATTTTTAAGTTCTAGTTCATCCTTTATTGCTGTGAATGTCTTCCTCATAAGAGATTAGTAATTGCACAATGCATTAGTTTGGAAATTATGGACTGTACAACCTCCAATGTTGGGTGTGTTGGAACGGTAAACATATATTGTACAAAAATAAGTCAGGACAGCTCTATAAATTAATAAATAAATAATAATAATCCTCTAATTTAGTTTATCAGCATTTCTTATTTATATGTTTACTCTATATTGTTAACCTTTTCCACTCGGGTGTCGAGAGACAGTATATATATATATATATATTATATATATATATATATATATGAATTTTGTGCATGTTCTCTGTGCATGTGGCAGTGGTGAGCTGTGCTAGTATTATTGCAAATGGCTGTGAATGTTTGATCTTGAAATTATTATTATTATTGACAGTGTGTGATGTTGGCGTGCCCCTCCTTTTTACATATTCGCCATTCATTTCATAAAAATACATTCTATGAGATTGTCATGTATGTATCCACCATTGCTTTTGCTCCATTTCATACTTTTTGCATTTTTTTTCATTATGACAATGAATGAATCTGTACAGTGCTAATACGAGTACATGTGTAATTAGAACTCCAAAATTGAGTTTAGTGCTCTCCCTGGTGTTTGTGGTGGCCCACCCTTGAGCAGGTGAAGGCAGAGCACTCGCATGACATAATCCCCTGGCAATCTTTTCCTCCCTCTTGTCCTGAGGGATGGCCACAAATCTGTGATACATTGCAATCTGGAAATGTCATACACTGTGATGGAATGAATGACTCGAGGAGGAAAGGTTGTAGTGAAGCAGCAAGGATGTTTGGTTAAAAGGGGTAGGGGCCCTGGAAGGCCCAATTGATGGTCAAATGCACTACAGCATTTCTTGTGCGTGTGAATTTCAAAGTATGTACCCGAGGCACAATGGTTAAGGTTTGGCCAGAATCTGAGGATAGCAACTTTAGTTCTGAGGAATCTGACTTAGAAGGACCATGTTAGTGACCTAGATTGAATATTTCTGTAGTGATTCATGAAGGCAGTAACATTATTTCCATAAGCCCATCTTCATTTGAATTTCCTACTAATATCAGGCAGTCATCCAGCTTCAAAAAACATTTTCAAAAGCTTAAGATAACTATGAATCAATATTTTTATTCCCATTTCTATTGTTTTTGTGATATGTGGTGCTAGAGGAATGTGATCCACACCACATTGTTTTAAAGCTTATCAAAGGAGAGACCTCATGGTAATAATTCCATTTTAATGTAGGTGCTAAAATACAAATGGAGCACTTATATCAATGCATTTTAACTTAATTTTCCATGCCATTTAAAACAATTAGGTAGAGAGAAGGTTAAGTAAACAATTTTGATAATGATCTGGATGGTAATCAGCCACCAAGTAATCACACATATAAAAACAATTTCCCTCATTTTGACTGTGGTAACGTGCCTAGGATTTCGCTAGCAACCATGAACCAAGGAGAAACCAAATGAAATTAGGATATCTGTCCAGCTTCGTGCCTCTGTTCAACTTTAAATTGTTGGCAGGTTTTACAGGACCTGATGTAATGGGGAAATGACTTTCTTCAAAGGTGGCCAAAAATAGAATCACTTTATACAATGGTAAGTTTAGTAATAATACCTTTATTTGTTTGGTGATCAAGGTATGCACCAGGGGGTGAATGTACAAGATACAGGGGACATAAAAAAAATAGGACAAATAAATGAAGAATCAAATGCAATTCGTTAAATTTCAGAAAAGACATAAGTACGTACAAAAAAACCCATTATAAATACCCAAGTGACCTGTGGAAGATCCACGGTAGTTTTCTTTCAAGATAGTTGTTTGCTGTTGATTCAGGACCACTTTTGGATTTTTCATTTAAAGTAACCAGGTTGAGGGAGTTATGCGTGACAGGAGGCTAATAGCCATTTGGCTCCTGTTTCACATCAAAAGATATGCAGGAATACTAGAAAGTGTTTGGAATTCAAGATCTCAATTGATGATAAAAGAATAAATTAGAATATGTACTTTGAATGTCACGACATATACCATTGGGCATCCAACCCTACATGTATAGTGCTATTTTTGGCATGTTGTTGAAATACATCAAATGCACTGCAAGGAGACCCCATTCTGTTTTATAAATATTTGTTTCATTAGTGTATTCTTGATTTTGTCATTGTATGAATCATTGCTTACTTTATTCTATGATACTTTTGTTACAAGACAAGCTCATCAGTCTTTTCAGTCAGTCAGAGAGTTCTTTTTACCATAATTAATGTGGCAAAACTAGTCACGATTAAAAATTAAAGGAAATATGTGGACATTGATAGTTGCCACTCGAGAAGAGTTTTGTTAAGAATGTAAGCTTTTACTCTGTTGCATATGTTAATCATTAATTAATAAGAAGTGACACAATGTCTTAGCTTCCAGTCTGGAGTACTTTTCCTAATATTTAATGAATTTTACATCAGGGTTCTGAGAGCTCATGCCAGGCTATGTTACTACAGTGAACTCTTGCTAAGCACGTTTTTGTAGGGACCTGAAATCCTTAATGTGGTAATGAGGAAAACGCGATTCTCGATACCACTGATTCTTGAGGATTGGTATGGGTATTCGAGAATCGATCACCTAAATTCAATACTGATACCGTCGATACTAGGGATGGTTGGATCGGATCTGTCAAGTGCAAGGATCAGCGGATCTATCATTTTACTCGGATCTGGATTCAGATCCAAAGACACAGTAAAATCAAATCCGGATAGTAGATTTTAAATTTTCGCAGCTTAGCGATCGAAGCATCCCCCTGCGGTACTACGTGCGGTAGATATTGACAAGGAGATTTTGTATAATTCAGATCACGAAATTAGATGAACATTTTCCTGTGCAACTAGAAGCAAATTAAGAAATCTGACTTTTTTCCCCATTGCCCCGGCATCGCGAGAAAAAAATATGTAGAATGTCATGCGGGCAGCCTACATTTGCCGGGATCAGGTGGCCATAGAGAGATAGTGTACTAAACGAAATTCGATCCCTATCTCAGCTTGATATTTTCTTTCAGTTATTGCATCGAAAATTTTATCATTCAATTTAAAACCCTTACATCTGAATACTCACTTTTTTATACTTTTGTTTAAATTAGATTTACGAATGTATCAATCAAAATTAGGGATGTTTGGGTTGGATCCAAAAACATGGATCTTTCATTTCATTCACCACTGAAATCATATCCAAATACTATAATATCGTATCCGGATCAGAAATTTTTAAATTTTGCGGCTTAGCGATTGATGCACCCCTCGAATGGAATACAGGTACGGCAGATACTGACAAGAAGAGGATTTGTACCTCAGGTCACGAAATGAGATGAAAATTTTTCTGTGCTACTAGAGCAAAATATAGAAATACATGTCTTGGCTTTTATTTCTCCTACTCAGGCCTGGATACGTGGGAAAAAAATTAAGCGGAATGTCACGAGGGTCGCCTACATTCGACAGACTCGCATGAATGAAACTGGAGTTTTTAAAAATGTAAGCTGCCATTCGTGCGTTTGATCCTTAACACTACTCTAGGAATACCGTCATACTGTATTCCTACAGTAAGGCAGGCTGGCAGCTATAAAAAGTAGATGATCAGAAATTGCATCTCCTTTATAAGTCAACAAAGTAAATTAAAATAATAAAATTTGGCATTAGTGAAATTGATTGGAAAAATATTTTATTACAGAATTAAAACCGTGGAAACAGTACGTTAACTTTCCAATGTATTTTTACATGATGCATTTATAAATCTAGTTTAAGTGATAAAAGTACAAAAAAGTCAGTATTCGCCTATAAGGGTTGGAAATTAAGGATGATAAAATTTTTGATTCAATGTGGAAAGAAAGCTTTTAAACGTCAATAAGAATCAAACTTCATTGCTGCAGGACACTACCCCACTCTGCTATTGTCTGCTTACCCCAGTTCAGAGAATGCAGGCTCCCTGCATGTCATTCTACTTTTTTCTTGGGATCCCAGGCCAATGGAGAAAAAAAGCCAAGACATGTATCTTTATTTAGCTTCTAGAACCATGAAGAAAAGGCTCATCTCATTTCATGATCATGGTTACACAGCCTCTTCTTATGAGTATAAAACTCACAAATTGCATTTTAAGGGTTATTATTAATAAGACAATGCAAAATTACTAGTTTAGCAGCTTGGAATATTCTATAATAATTTTTTCATCTTGAAAGTGGAATCCCCAGATATTCTATAAATGGAATATCCTGACTGCATTAAACTTTTTTTGTGTTTCTAAAAAAAGAATTTGAAAGCATTCAAGGATTTGATTTTCAGCAGCAACCCAAGTTAATGTAAACCGATTGTGCACTGAATTAATTTTAGGTTTTTAATTTTTTTTTATTATTTAATATTCTGTACTATATTATTCTTGGCATGTGATAGGCTAGGAAGTATTTTGTCTATATTACATTAAAACTAGGGATGGGTCGATTCGGTTCTTCGGTTCTCGGTTCCACCGGTTCTTGAGCTTAGAACCGGAACCGAGGCCAAAAAGAATCGGTACCGAAATAATTGGCGCGAAAACCAGTTTGAAACCTACTCACACTCCGAAAGTGGAGGCTTCACATTAAAACCTGGTGAAATAGTTTCCTTACATGCTTCAAAGTCGCGAATTATTGTAATTCAGTCAGGGAAATGATTATTTATTACCTTATCTTACCATTGAGCAATGCAAAGTAAGTGGTAAATTAAGAACCGGAACCGAGAATCGGAACCGAGAACCGACGTTAAGAACCGAACCGGAACCGAAAAAAAGTGGAACCGACCCATCCCTAGTTAAAACCTTTCTGAATAGAGGGCAATACAATGCGGCATAACTAGGATCTTATTCTTTGGAAATAATTCAAATATTAATGAAAATTAACTTATAATGTTTCTTTTAACTACACTTTAAAGAATTGTTGTACAGGTTTCACAAATGTGTTTTTTATGAGTGTGTGATAAGGAAAGTAAACTTTATATTAGAAGTAATAACATACATCTATTTCATCTGTAAATCTTGATCCAGGAAAATATCATCTGCACTGATGATGGGAAGTTGATTTTTTCTACTATAAATTTCCTTGTTTTTTGGAAATACAATTGTTGATGTTTTTCCGTATAGATTTAAAAAAATCCTAAAAGAATACGAAACATGAGTTTCTCATCAAAAATGAGAAACATATTAAGCACAGCAGGAAACATTTGTGACCAGAAACGAAATCGCCTTGATCCAGAGAGGTTAAAAATGGTTTTTTTGAACAAAAATCTAAAGTAGGCTCAAGGGTTTGTGTCATGACCTTTTATTCTTATTTCTTAATGTTGAAAGTTTGAATTATAAAATAGGTTAGTGTTTTCATTACTCTTATAACTAATTATTAATCATATTAAAATTCATATTATGACATTACAGTCATTATTTTGAATCTGTTATGACATTTTTATCTGATACCATATGTGCTTTGTTATTAAACATGGCATTTGTTATTAAACATGCTCATGTAAAAAAATATAAAGCTATTGTGTTAAAGAACCATTTTTATTTTCATAATGTCCTCACAGTGGAATATCAGAAGTTTTTTCCCAATTTAAAAAGTATATTAAAATTTTTGTTTTGTAAAATCGTATTTTTAGATTTTATGGAACATTTTATAATAATGCATAGGTGCAATTCAATAATGATCATGTATATTTTGTCAGTGTGACTACCTCTTTTTTATCCTTCCATGCCAGGTCAGTGAAGTCATGTATTACTCGAACCAATCACCTCTTTTCATTTTATTTTCTACTTCTAGTCAAAATCCAATGACATTCCTTTGCATGTAGGTCTCACAGTGCCACTACAGAAAATTTATTTCCTTTGGGTTATCTAAAAGAGTTATCCATTTATGGCCAACCCTTTATACTCTCCTTGTCAATGCTCTCACTGTCGCATGTGTTGCTGGCTTGTCTTTCATTGCAGTCAGTCTTTTCCCAAGCAAACCATCATGTCAAATGTATAGCCAGTCTTTTCCCACACTTATATTTTTATCCCAAAATGTTTGTGCTTCTTTAATATGTATTGCTAAAACATAACTATGCCTTTGAAAAGCACAACGATTTCGTCTATGGCCAAGTGATCCATCAGATGATAATACTTGATTTAACTGTTATTGAGCTTATCAAGACAGTTCTAATTTTCCACATCCACTCATTATGAGTTTTGTTGCTATTGACACTGAAATGGAGAAATTGTAATATGTGCAAGAATATATTGCGTCTCAGTGTCGTGTTGTAAAATGGAGTGTGACATTTTCATTATAGATAGGTTGAATCTATTTTTTCTCAAATCAGAATCATAAATTAACCCTCAAAGCTCATTTTGAACCCAAATCTTTTTTTTACCATTAATTCTAAATTTTACCTAAAATCTAAATGTTATATTCTCCTCAAGTCCCAAGTATAATATTAAAGCCAAATCTCTATTTTCTCCATAATTTATTTTGAATTCTAATATAAATTTTACACATACAATTGAATGAAGCACTACAACAAGTATGATTCGTTTTTTTGCTTTTACTTTTTAATTTAGAAACTATTGTAGCAACTACTATTTAGGAACTATTGTAGCGATACGATGGACTATAATCGTAAAAAACATCGGAAACCAGGTGATTGTGTTACGTATTGTGGAATATTTCTTGATATTCAGTCAGAATCATTATTGTTGAATTTGAGGCCACGCACAAGTTCCAAACAGAATTTCATCGATTTCTGCGTCATATCTACTACTGTAATGACGTCTAGTGCCAGCTGCGTGATCTTATTAATAATAATGTCCTTTCATCCTTCTACTTTAGCATTCATTAATTAAACAAAGTTTCAGATTTAATGACTTACAGTGCAACCTCTATAAAACGAGACCTCACGGTGCCCATGAAAACCCTCGCTCTAGTGAAGTATCATCTTACCAAGGTTGGTGTAAATAATCACCATGAAACCTATTGTCAACAATTTCCTAGGAATCGGGTTGGTGTGGTGGCAGAAGTATTTCCATCCAGAGAGTCTGAGCACGAATCCCGAAAGAAGGGGAAAGTTTTTGCTGTAATTCATATCCCTACTTAATTTACCAACCAACCATTAGATCAAATAGCACCGTACCTGCTCCAAAAAATGCGAAAATCCTCAAATTGCCAACCATTTTCCCAAATGGACAACTGACCAAGCTACTCTTTTCTAATGCTCATTCCATTTTCCAATGTTCATTCCATTATTTTGATTAGTTTCGCCAAAAATTTAAGCCATAACTGATAAATCAAAATTGTATCGCCTTTATTACTAGCCTTTACTCTTTCCCTTGGTTGGTCTTAATTTTTATGATCAGTATATTCGCATTCTTCGCGACATTTTGCGGAAGCCATTTGGAATAACGCATCGCATTTGTTTCAGCAGATGAAAAGAGACCGTGGAAGGGATCCTGCCTTGGAGGGCGTTTTCTTTCATCTGATGTAATGTCCACATTGAAATACAATCTGCTTTACCATGTGTAACAATTTTATTGAAATAGCGGTTGTATCACAATAACTTCCTATTAAAGGTATAGTTAGACCCTTGACGTACCTACAGTAATTCTGTCGGGTGTATAAGCTTGACGGTAGTATGAAACAAATGACTTAAAAAATGGGTCTAATGAAGAACCCTCCTATACCAACAAATGTGTTAAGTATTATTTCATATTATTGCTCAATAATGGCAGCAAAACATAGAAAGGAATATAGACATATTGAAAGTCAATAAACTAAGAGCGCTACTCCTTTGGCACCACATTCATCACATTGCATCAAGTATAGATAACAAATAATAATTTGCTAACTTCAATAATCTCGTAAATTTTAAAATTAACCCGGAAAATGTCCAACATTGATAAATATAGACTGAAATAAATTATTAAAACAAATTTAGGAGAGACAGTTGAATAGCTTGCCATTTTTCCCTTCCGACACTGAAGTGTTTTGCATCTTTGGGCCGTGTCTATCTTGGAAATGCTCTCAACATGTCTCAACTCACAGATGTGCAAGTGTGCTCTCGACCGCCTAGAAACAAAAGAAGATCAAATACATATTCGTAACTGCTAATGCTGTAGTATTTCCACCAATATTAACAATAAATTAATCGGATGTTGATTTATAATGTGCAGTTGATTACGTAACACTTCACATTAATTGCATTGCTAACAGATCGCAAGCTATGGTAGACATTGGCCACTTTTGGTGTTTGTTTGCCGGTGACGGAAACTCTCCCAATGGTGGGGGCCAACACCAAAGGGGCCTCGCAAAAACCATGTTTTCTACATGGCAATCATAGGGTCAATTGACGGTGCCCCTGCAATCTCTTGTAAGGGTGGGGGTCTCGCAAGAGGCCATACTCGTACTAGCGTGGTTCCACTGTACTTTTCCCTGCCATGAAGTTGACTCTTGAAGTGAACTGGGAGCAGCAACATAAGCAGGATAAAAACAAAAAAGCAATGAAAAGTGCTTGAACTATGGTGAAATGTACAAGCCCTTACTCTTACGGTAATGCCTCTGAGCTGCTGCGCGTGGAGATTGGTTGTCCATAGTTTGTCTATTACGGGCCGCATCAGGGTTAAAATAACGAAGAGGAAGTCTCGGGTATTTAATGGCTATATTATGTATTATTATATTTTTTGCCTTATTTGGTATAGTTTCTCGTTGACGATGAGTCAGCCTGGGACCTAGGTGTTTTGGAGGACTTCCCCTCGGGTGGCGGGCTAAATAATCGATTTCATGCAGAGATGAGATTAATGCCGCCGTCTCGGTTGAAGTTCTATGGACGTTTCTCTATTTAAACCACCTCCCTTATCAATATTGGGTAGTTGTGAGGTACTTTTGTTATTACACGTGCCCTTTTACGGCAAAATTTATGTACTCCGCCTGGACCTCATGAGTATTGATAAACCGAAACATGTATCTTTAGCATTACCCATTGCATAATTGTATTGAGGAAGGTTCAAAAACACATGAGTGAAAATGCCAACATTCTGTAAACAAAACTGCGGAATGTGTATCTGTCCAAATGTAGCGTACCTGTATGGGTTTGCTGGTCAGTGAATGGAGCTTTGTTAGCGTCCTCGTACGAGTATGCTGGGCGTTTAAAGGTTAATTTGTAAGTGCTTAAGCGGTCACTTGCCACCAGTGATGATTGAGCACTATTCAAACAGGTACATATGTCACAATATCTTCTTCTTCTACTAATGCAGCCTTCTCCTACAATCTCCACCTCTGCTACAATCTCCCTCCAGTCCTCTCTGATAAGGGCCTCTCACAGCAGTCAGGTCTGCCTCCACTCCTTCCTGCCACCTCAGGTGCTCGTACATTGAAAAACTTTCCCACCCTAACTCACTTGGCCACTCTCTTTTCTGCCATTCTTATCAAGTGTCCAATCCATCTGAGTGTCTGTGATTTGACATACCTCACCATGTCTTGGCTATCTATGAGGTTATCAAGTGCTTCGTTCTAATGTAGTAGAAAAATTCCATTCTAAGGTATTAGAAAAACTCAATTTTCTTGCAAGGTGGCAAAGATTCTGTGCAGGATTCTCCTCTATAAACACCTAAGCACATGTACCTCAGTTGTTGATAGTGTCCGATATTCACATCCATAAGTGACAACAGGTCTCATTAAAGTTTTATATACATATTTTATATTTAGCATTTCTCCTAACCATTCTACTTTTCAACAGTTTAACCTTTAAATGCTGACATTGCCAATATTGGCATGCAATTTGGTGCTTCTGACTGCCGAAAGTGCCATTTTTGCTTATTTGAATCCCTGCGGCCAATTTATTTCCAGCAGGGAGGGATTTGAAAGGGCATTTAAATCCGGCATTTAAAGGTTGAGTAGCAAACAATGCTTTGTTGCCTGCTGCACGCATGTCATAATATAGCTGTGAATTTTGCCATGGAATGTTCACTTTTACTACCTTGTCATTAAATGCATTTATATTTTAGTCAACAATTCATAAATCCATGTTTATAACATGCATATGGTTTCTATACCTTACATTTCTGCACCCTTCTTCTAATGACAATTGAGACAACCCTTGTGCTACCCTCTGAATTCTCCTCTGCCTTAATACATCTCAGAAAAAGACAAAATTTGCAATTTACCACATAAAAACTTTATTCCGACCCGGGTTTCGTTGGCACTGCAACATCGTCAGGTGAAAAATAACATCCATAGTGCGCTATATATAATATGCGGGGATGTGAGGAGTGGGGAAGAGGCGGAAGAAGGGGGGGGGGCAGTGGAAAGCCTATTGGCGGGCAGAGGAAAGACACGTGAATGGGAGGGCAAGGGTGCCGGGGTTAGGGTATGAGGCGGAGCTGAGGGAAGGGGGGTCATAAACACATCAACTGGCGGAAACACAGTATTTTAAAAAAGTCTCATTGGGGAAAGGGTTTCCACACTTCGGATCCTGGGAGCATTGTCACGGCTTCAACTAAGGTGCCACGTGGTGCGACTTGTTGTCACAGGGGAAACAAAGGGTCGAGGTCCCGGGGCTGGAAGGGACCTCATCACTGACCATGGTCGATCTGTTTCCGCATATGGTCTCCGTGTGGGCGAAATCCGGAGTGGGCGCCGGTCATCTAAGTCCTCGAAGACGGTGGAGGGTGGCTGGGGTGGCAGAGGCCGATTAGGTCTCGAAGCGTGAAGCGTAGTATACAAAACAGGGGGGGGGGTAGTGGCGTAGGGGGGTCGAGCACTTTCGCCTCGAAATCACAATTATGGTTCTTTTCTAATAAATGTTTCGCCACCATTGAGTAGGAGTAGGAGTTTTTATATATAGCGCACTATGGATGTTATTTTTCACCTGACGATGTTGCAGTGCCAACGAAACCCGGGTCGGAATAAATTTTTTATGTGGTAAATTGCAAATTTTGTCTTTTTCTGATATGTTCGAATACCACGCAATATCGCCAGAATCTACGGATTTCATTAATACATCTCATTGGTAGCTCTAACCCTGCAGTATGATTGTGTGCAATCTATTTGCTGCCATTTGGGGGATACCCTTCTTGTCTCCAAATCTATACATCAATGGTTTATGATCAGTTCTAAGCCAAAATTCTCTCCCATTCAGGTATTGCATAACGTGTTTTGCTCCAAAAACCAATTTTCGTGCTTTTGCAATTTTCAATTTGAGCATAATTATTTTCTGCCGCACTCAAGAAACGTGAAGCAAAGGCAATGGGTCACTTAGTAGGATAGGCATATGATCTCACAGCCTCTACACCATAGGGGGAGGCATCACATTCCAAAATGACAGGCAAAGAAGGGTCAAAGTGGGCTAAGACTTTAGTAGAGGTGTAATTGAGACAAAATAGCAGCCAAACCTATTATATTCATGTACAGTAACACCCTTTATGTACACATTTTACTAGGGACCTCAAGAGAAAAATGTAAATTTCGTGAAAATGCAAATAGTGGGAAAAGGACAATATTCAGTTTTACATGCATATATGTATAAGTAAGAAACATGGATAAACTGAATTATAGCAATATTATTAATTATTTCTTAAAATATGGAGCTGTCCTGATATATTTTTGTATGATATATTTCTACCAATGTTTCAACCAACGATTGGACGTCGTCAAATCCATCATTCTAAAACTTATACATTGTGCAATGCATTTTCTGTTATGACGAAGCCATTCATGGCGATATTTGATGACCTAGAACTTAAAAACCACTTTTTAAGTTAGTATTCAGTCATACAATGATTTCTTGAAGTTTTATTTTTTCCCAATACCTGCACTAGCTAGCATGTTTCTGAATCACATTGCGAGTTTTCATAATTGTATTAATTGAAGAGACCAGTAATATTAAATATTTCACTATATCAGTGCGAGTTGCATCATGAGAATCCGCAATTTTTATTTATGCTTAAATGGAAAATATTCTAGTGCCAGCAAAGGCTTCCTGGTGATTAGAAGATGATTTGAGGGTTTATTTGGTTATTTTCCTCGTTGATTCACCCTACTGGATGACAGTTTCACCAGCATTCCAGATGGCATCTTCAGGTCTGACATATAGGAAATTGGTGTAGGAAATATATAGTACAAAGATGTAGGAAATATATAGAATGAAGATAAAGGAAATTCGATGGGACACACTCTTCGGAACTGAAGATAAGAGTCTGGAATGCCGACAAAACTGCCATCTAGAGGGATGAACCAATGCGGAAGAAACCCAAAAACCCTCGTGTCTTCTGAAAATATTGTAATTTGCATCCATTTCCCATTTCCAAGTAAAATAAAGTATATGTTCAGGAGTAATTAAGGACAACATAAACAACACATGACAATATTGAGCTACCTCGCTTTCCGGCCAGCGCACGCAGTTATTCAACTTCAAAAATTTCATAACAAATTAATTTTTTTATTCAATGCTGTTTTCACGTGATACTACAAGTTTCAATATGTATTGTTTCATAGTAACCCGTAGTTAAACTGGTGAATTAGTGCTGTGCGATGGTCTGACAAATGATCTCCTGTTATCATCAACCAGTTCAGTTCATGTATTTTTAACATTTCATAGTCTCTGCACTAAGAAACTTTTTCATTCTTCACAATATGTACTTCGGCACAGCTTAAATATTCTCCCGCAGGTGTTCCTAAATTATAAATTGCATCCTGTATGCATTCATTTCATAGTGTGAATCTTTTCCTGGCAAAAGAATTGTGAGTGTGAATATTTCGTATTTCCGTCACTAGTGGCGCAGTGTACTGCCCCGCTACGCCACTAATAGGCCTATTCTGTAACTTGAGGGCGCTATATTACGCATCCGCTATTTCTCTTCGGAAATTACGCTTTTTCCGATTCTGTAAATACCGCCGCGCTATGTTACGCCCAATCCAAGGGCGTAACATAGCGCTGTGGCGTAATCTCTCGAGAGTATGAGAAAAGTAGTAGGGCAGATTCCAAGCGGCCAATAGGAGGCAGCAAGAACAAACAGTTTTAATTAAATCTGTATTATTAGGGTAGAATTTATTGAATTATGGCTCAAGAATTTCTTAAAACTTTAATAAAAACTTTATTCTTGATATAGACCCTCAAAAATGAAATATACGCAAAATATTGTTTGCGACCGGGACAAAGTAGAAACAGTTGAATATCGTGAAGCAAATGTTGACGAAGTTTTTGTTCAGCGGACGACAGAATTCGGGTTGATGTTAATGTTTTTCAATCGTGAGTTAGCGGTGTTTATGTGCTCAATTTTGATTTGTGAATGGTCTTTTATATTCATTTTCATAGTTTGACAAATTTTTCTGATGATAAATACATTGAAACACTTCATCATGCAAAGTTTAGTTGTTTACGATGTTAAAATAATGTGAAGTAGCCCATTGAAACGTTAGTAATTACTCATTGGACGGGGAATATTTTTTTTACTGAACCGATGATTGACATACGTGTTAAATTCCGTTAATATTTTCATGATAGTATGTGAAAAATTGTATGAAATCCTAGAATGACAGGATGTAGAGGAGGGATTTAAAAAGGGACCTCCTCTGACTTAAAGGATAGCAGCTGCAACGTTGCTGAACAGCAAGCAGCCAAAATATCTCCTATGAGAAATAGCCCCTTTATTGAGCTAAACAGCACGAAATGATTGTCAGCTGCACAGCTTATAACGTTATATCTTTATAAGTTTGATTGTCACCATGTCATTTAATAGCCTATTTTATATTTTCCTATTTTACATTTCGCACCAGCTAATTATGCAAAAATTAATATTGATTCGTTTAACATATGGAGTAGATATAAATACAAAATTTAATTTTTTGTGCATTCTATCCAAATATATGCCACAATGTAAAAGGTTATAACCTATATTAGCAATCAACTCATCTCATATATGTGTTGATAGATGTTCATGATTGCCGCATTTACGGCTTAGCTTTCGTATTATGTTTTGTAGGGTGAAATAAAGATAGTTCACATATGTTCGCATATGCGAGTGTATGAAATCGCTTAGATACATGGAAATTTCTTTGGATACCAGGTAAACATCGAATAAGATACGTTTAACCAAATTAGCGTCCTTTCTGAAGTTGAGGAATCAAATATGAACGCGAATACAATATTTTTAGGTTCATGGCTACAGTAAAATAAACTACAGCATGATTTCCAAGTTCAATAAAGTCATTGAAGGGGTCTCTATCTGAGATAACGCGAGCCATAGGCTGGCGTTATTTTTGGTGCTATATAGCGACCCCCCAGGGGCCGCTATTTACCTTATAGAATCAGGAAAGCGTTATATTCCGCCGATCTCTCCAAAATAACGCCCTACGTCATAATAGCGCCGGCGTAATCTGTTACAGAATAGCCCTATAAGTCCAAATTCTTAAATAAAAATGGAGCATATTACTGCTCTCTCTCTCGTGTTTTTGAAGTGTATATGCAAGAAACGAGGTAAAGAAGTGTTTTATATAAACTGGTATGTATGGATAAATGTCATAGAAGGGAATTTTGTTTTTTAATCTATCATACTCTAACACGTATGTAAGGCAAACAGCAGGAAAATGGAAAAGGAATGGTGTAAACACAGGGTTCTGCTAACGTTGGAGACACAGGAAATTGCTTTGGACCTGTTAAAAACGTAAATTGCGGGAAAACGTAAATTGGGATAACGCAAGTACGGGGTTATACTGTATATTCATATAGGCAAATAAAAATTAGATGCATTGTCTTCAGAGCTCCTGGAATCTGACTTTTCTTCACTCATTTCCAGTGAGGAGTCTGATTTCGATATTGATGTAGGTGTATTTCAAGACTTGGCTGTAGGTGAAGAAGAGGGGCTGAAACAGACTTAATTCATTCATGAAAAATTTGAATTGGGTGATACTTGACTTTTATCTTTTGTATTTTCTCTCGATTTCGAGAGAGGCATGCCAGAAATTAATTTTATAGAAGTTATTGTGTAGGATTTCATGTAATGGTAAAAAAAATTCCAGTTCTTCTCAATTCCTAAGAATCTTTCTACCCTCTTCTTTGAAGTATTTATAATGTTATTCAAGACTATGCATAATTACAGGGTACCCAGTGGTCAGGGAAAATCTGGAAATCATGGAAAATCCAGGGAATTTGGAAAAGAGGAAAAAGTAAGGGAAATGGGCCTGGAATTCTGCACTGGGAATTTGAGTGGCTCAACCAGTCCATCTGGCCAACAGAGATTAAACAAGGATGTGAAAAGTATGAGAAAATCATGAAAATATTCATTACTTAGGATCGATTCGCCTAGTGGGTTGTTACTGGCCTTAAAATTTACTAAAATCAGCTTAGCGTGGATAATCAATCTCCAAAACTTCCGCAGATCATTACTCCCTCTGGAATATTAATTTTTCTTCGTTAATGTTTACGATCCTTGCAGCCAACCACCCTAAACCACATCTGACACCAATATGTCGTGAGTATGACCAAGTCAAGAAAATAACAGAAAACAGGAAAAACAATTTAGAAATAACTGGTGACGGACGGATCCAGGTTTTTTTTTTTGATCCGGAATCGGGTCCTTGACTTCAATTCGGATCTTTGACTTGGTTTCGGGTCCCCAGTTTCAGATAATGGATTCTGAATTTCATTTCTTTTCTAATCCTACATTTTTAATCTATACAGAAAAACAGCAACAATAGTATTTCCAAAAAACAAGTACATTTATAGTAGAAATAATCAACTTCCTGTCGTATGTGTGGATAATATTTTCCTGGATCAAGATTTAGTGATTCAATAACTATATGTTATTGCTTCTAACATAAAGACCACTTTCCTTATCACATACTCATCAAACCATACATTTTTAAACCTCTTTTAAACTATTCTTTAGAGTGTAGTTAAAAGAAGCATTATAAGTTCATTTTCATTAATATTTGAATTATTTTCCAAAACATAAGATCCTAGTGATGCCATATTGTATCACCCTCTATCCAGAAAGGTATAAATGTGATTATAGAAAAAAGACTTCTGAGCATATCACACACCAAGAATAATATAATATAGAATATTAAATAATATACAAAATCCAAAACCTAAAATCAATTCAGTGCACAATGGGTTTACATTAACTTGGGTTACTGTTGTAAATCAAATCCTTGAAATTCTCCAAATTCTTATTTAGAAAGAAAAACTTTTTAATGAGGTCAGGAGATTCCATTTATGGAATATCTGGGGATTCCATTTTTAAGACTATAAAATGATCATAAAAGGTTTCTTACTGCTAAAATAAAAATTTTGCAATGGTTTATTAATAACGACCTTTAACGTGAAATTTGTGAGTTTTATGCTCATAAGGAGAGGTTGTGTAACTCAGATAATGAAATAAGATGAGCCTTTTTTTCATGCAACTGGAAGCAAAATAAAGAAACATGTCTTGGCTTTTTTCTCCATTATTTGCAAGAAAAAAGTTTGCCTGCATTCTCTGAACTCAAGTAAGCCGACAATAGCAGAGTGGAGTAGTGTCCTGCAGATAATGAAGTTCGATTCTTATTGCTGTTTAAATTTTTCTTTCAGCCATTGAATCAAAAATTTAATCATCATTAATTTCCAACCGTTGTGTGTGGATACTCACTTTTTTGTACTTTTATCGCTTAAACTAGATTTAAAAATGCATGCTTAGAAATACATTGTAAAGTTAACGTATTGTTTACACGGTTTTTATTCTGTAATAATTTCCAATCAATTAGTAAAATTGATTGGAAAAATATTTTTCCAATCAATTTCACTAATGCCAAATTTATTTGTGTTTCATTTGTTGACTTGTACATTGACATGAAATATCTGATAATCTACTTTTTATAACTGGCTGCTTGCGTCAACCTAGGAATACAGCAAGGACGATATTACTAGGCAGTGTTAAGGATCGAATGGTCGACCGGCAGCACGCTAGCTCTCATTTTTAACTACTATTGTATGTTACTACTTTGTGTCAAGATTTTACAAACAGTAAAACCTCGTATTTACGTTATCAGAATTTACGTTTTCCTGCAATTTACAACGTTTTTATTGGGTCCCAACCCATTTCCTTTATATCCAACGTATGTAGAACCCTATATTTACACCACGACTTTTCTGTTTTCCCGCTGTTTACGTTAGATGCGAGTAAGATTGCGATAGATTAAAAAAAAACAAATTCCCTTCTCTGACATTTAGTCATACATACCAGTCTATATGAAACACTGTTTTACCCCGTTTCGTGCATATACACTTCAAAAGCAAGAGAGAGAGCCGTAATGTGCTCTGTTTTACCGAAGAATTTGACTCAGCGGCACAGCGGGGCAGTACACAGCGCCACTAGTAACGGAAAGACGGAATATCACTCATGATCGTTTCAGCGAGTTTCTCTCATGATAGAGACACGCTATCCCTGATTTTGAAGTGTTAAAAATGCATGAACTGAACTGGTTGACAATAACAGAGGATCATAGTGCTGCATTAATGCAACAGTTTTTCCACACGTGACTATTAAACAAAAGTTATTGAAACTACTTTTATCATGTGAAAATAGCATTAAACTGATAAAATTATTTTGTTGAGAAATTTTTTGCCGTTGTATAACTGCTTGAGCAGGCTGACCAGCGAGGTAGCTCATTATTCTCATATGTTGTTTATGTTATCCTTAATTACTTCAGAATGTAATTTTATTTTACTTGGAATTAGGAAATCGATGTGAATTACAATATTTTCAGATGACTCTAGGGTTTTCTGGTTTCTTCCGCATTGGTTCATACCTCTGGATGACAGTTTAGTCTGCAAATTAGACACTATTTTCAGTTCCGAAGATCATGTTCCATCAAATTTCCTTTATCTTCGTTCTATATATTTCCCATATCTTCCTACTATATATTTCCTATACTTTGGACCTGAAGATGCCAACTGGAAAACTGGCGAAACTTTTGTGCAGTAAGATGAACCAACTCAGAAAAAAATGGAAACCCTTGAGTAATCTTCTAATCACTGCGGAAGCCTTCGCAGCAACTAGAATATTTTCAATTTAAGCATAAATAAAAATTGCGGATTCTCATGATGCAACTCGCACTAATATAGTGCAACATCTAATATTACCGGTCTCTTCAATTAATACAGTTATGAAAACTCGCAATGTGATTCAGAAACATGCTAGCTAGTGCAGGTATTGGGAAAAAATAAAACTTCAAGAAATCATTGTATGACTGAATACTAACTTAAAAAGTGGTTTTTAAGTTCTAGGTCATCAAATATCGCCATGAATGGCTTCGTCATAACAGAAAATGCATTGCACAATGTATAAGTTTTAGAATGATGGATTTGACGACGTCCAATCGTTGGTTGAAACATTGGTAGAAATATATCATACAAAAATATATCGGGACAGCTCTATGCTTTAAGAAATAATTAATAATAAAGCTCTAATTCAGTCTGTCGGTGTTTCTTATTTATATATATGCTTAATATTGTCAAAGTATGCATGTGAAACTGAAAATTTACCTTTTCCTGCTATTTGCATTTTCCCACAATTTACACTTTTTTCTGGGGGTCCCTAGATAAATGTAAATAAGGGGTTTTACTGTATATTATCTCATGGGAATGCCTTTGTTGAGAGTGGCTTTTCTGTGAGCAAAGACATAATGGTAGAGAATATGTTAGAAGATACATTAATAGGTCTTCTTCATATTTGGGACTACATCTCCTGTGATGTCAAATCCTTCATAATTACTTAGGACATGATGCGGTATGCGCAATCAGCACATGAACGTTAAAAAGCTGCTTTTGAAGATAAGGCTCAGGTAGAAAGGGATAATGAGTTACAGATGCAGAGGGAGGAAAGAAAGAGAAAGGCGGAGGAATCAGAGCAGTTGAAGCTAGAAAAGAAGAAGACGCAAGAAACACTTGATAAGCTGAACAAAGAAATTATCCAAAGATCCAAAAAGTAATTAAAGTATGCTTGTTATTGTAATCCAACCTGAATATCTCCATAATTGATTTCCTCTTCCTGTTTTCAAGTTTTGATTTGAGGCCAAATAAATTTTTCTAAAATTTTCAATGTGTTTATGATTTTTTACTGTAAATTAGTGTTCCTGTTATGCATGAAACAGCATTTGGCACGAAGACATGTGGAAAATGCAGATTTGCAACAAAAAAACACCCTATAATGGTTCACAAGTCAGAGAAAGTCATAAATTTTGGTCATGTAAATCATGGAAAAATCAGGGGAAATAAAAAGCTAAAACTGCTGGGCACACTGAATTAGCTCAATGTACACACATTTATTACCATGACAAAAAGGTTTAGAGAATGGGAAACCCAACGGTATACTAAAAACATCATCGCTAATACAACGGAGGTGCTAAAAAATATTTATATTGAAGTCACCCTCATCATTGGCCTTAAATCCTAAGATTGGTTTGATGCAGTCCTCCACTAAATTCTCCTATCGACCAAGTTCTTCATGTTGACATAATTTTTCTTTATATGGGAATATCCATTTGAATAATATGCCATTGCTGTAGATTAAATTGTATTAACAAATATGAATGATGCTCATGGTATTAGAGGTTTTTTGTATTGTTAATAAGAATACTTTGCTTTTGTCTTGACCCTGCGAAAACTAGAGGATTTTTCTGCATTTATTGACGACAGGTACCTTATAGAGTTCATATGATATCCTATTAAAACTTTTTATTTAATATATAGAAAGAAATAATTAAAGTCTACTGTTTTAGATGGCTAAAAATTGAAAATAACTGATATTAATACTGACAGGTATGACATTTTTCACCTATAACTGTGACTATAGTCACCGGTAGTGAAAATTCAAAATCGAAGAAAATTCATAAACATCATCGACGGTTGTCGCTCGATACGAGCTATGCTTACTCCCGTTGCATATTCATCATCAATTTATGAGCGGTGTTACAATGTGTCTATTCTTCCATATCGTACTTTCGCAGATAGCTAATGAATAGTACGTAAGACCTGCCAAGAACTTATGCCTCTACTCTGCTATAACTTCGAGCCACAGTTTTTTTTTCTGCCGAGACATTGTCGAGAATATGCCAAGATGCCCCAGATTGCGTAGTTACACCTCCCGAAAGAGGAAACAAATTTTAATGTAGTAAATTGTATTTTATAGAATGTTCATATCTACATTTATTAATGCATGTAAATTTTTTTGTCATCTTAGGTAAATTAAAAAAAAATATTTGAATTTAAACTGTTTTGGTGTTGAAATCTAATGACCAAGAATTGTGTGCTTTTTATTCTGTTAGCTGTCCTCATGTGAACTTGAAATTTCAACTAAATGAAGACAATGATGAATTTTTATTTATTTCGCATATTCAAAAGTTATTATATAATTCGTGAAACCTGACTTATTAACTGGTTACTTGACTGAAACTTGGGTGGGGCCACTGCAGTCACAAATCTTTCAACACGAAAAGTATAGAGAAGGAGAGAAATAAGTATCAGTATTATCTAACTGAATTAAAGTTGATTTTTCTTTTGGAAGAGAGAGCTTCTCAAACTCAGGGATACCAGTATACTTTACTCACAAAATGCAATGCATAATCTTTAATGCAACATGTTTACCTGGTCATAGTACTTCCGTAGTTCATTTTATCAGATCTGAGATTAGTATTTCCAAGTTTAGTCTTTTATGTAAATTTTCAGTTTACTTGAACTTTGACACTAGTTTGTGGTTGATGCATAACTGGCCAGAACTTGAAGGTGCATTAAAGTTTTCTGCCCACTTATTAACGCTTATAAAAGTTAATTTATTCAATGGTCCACCATTGATAGTAAAGTTATTTTATTATATGTTTGTCATTTTAAAATTATAGTAATTTTTTAAAAATTTAACCAAGTTTTAGCATTTTCCTTCGCCAGGAAACAAATAAATTAATTATGGCAGAATAACATTTAACATATGAATTGCAATTCTAGTATTCAAGGTATTCGAAATTCGAGATATTCAAATATTTGAGTCATGATTTAATATTTGAACTTAAGAAATCTGCTATTTGGCCCATTTCTAGTTAAAACACGTCATAACTCTTTCGCTGCAGAGGACGCACTGGTGTGTCCACCTAACTCTAGTCCCTTAACCAGAGGATGCACTATTCATCAAAATTACTGCCACTCACAGCAAACATATTTCATGCTTGGGGCCCGCGGTGAAAGTGTTAACCAGGATGCTTTGAAGAAAATTCACTTGTCAATTACTCTTATCGAGTAGGTATCTTTCTTGGCACTCCAAGAGCATTATGCTATATTCAGGAAAACTGTTGGAGATGAGCTGGCAAATGCAATAAACACAATAAACATAGGCACAGGCATTATGGCAATCCTCTGTTCAATTAAAGAAGACAACCCAGTGTGTGCTAAATTTGCAATGTAATCCTTGTATGTAATAGCCACAAACAATGTGGACAGTGAGAGGGTCATTCTCTCAGTATTCCATTTTAGTCGGCGAACGTTGACATCGATTGAAAGCAGGAAATACTGTAACTTTAACAATGCTTGCATTCAAGTAACTTAGGTACTTAGGCTCCACATCTAATGGTAACCTAAAGTAAATGAACTTTTATGCACTGTGAATGTAAAGAAATACCAAGACAAGTCAGACAAGCAGATAAATATATCAGTGGTTTAGTCAAGCTGTCAGTTAGCGTACAATCAAAATGAGCTATTACTCGGTTATTTACAGTTTTAATTTATAACTACTGATATTTAAGAACAATCACTAAGTGTGATGTTTACATCTTATGAATTATTTTTTTGTGCCCTTGGAAGGTACAGTAAAAAGTTTGTATCTTTTTGTTTTTTACTGTCTTATGTGTACTGGAAAAACCAAAAATAAGCATAAAACTATATTACACTAATTTTGAGGTTCTTAAAACTAATTTTGAATTTTGTATGAAACTATTTTCCTGGACCTCTACTTATTAACAACATCCATCTGGTTTCTTTTTTTGGCACTTTAATCTTTAACCCAGGATTTATGTGTTCAAGACTACAATGTCTTCACATTTTATATTCAGCATGACATATTCCTCATTTTGCATACCTTCGTTAGAAACTTACATTATTTATATTGATTTTACCTTAGAAGCAGCTTTCTTGGAATAGATAATATATTGGCCATCAATAGTAGAGCCATAAATGTTTGAACAAATGACAGTTGTGTGTAAAAATTCAACATTAATCATATAAAATGTGAAAAAACCTATAAAGTCTATTTTTGAAAATTTTAAAATGTTTTCTTGAAAAAATATGTATGTCCCGTCATCAGCTAATGACATATTTGAGATTATTCGTACTCCTATTCTGGAAATAATGTTGTCATAGGGTATGTGATTCAACCTAAGTTATAGATATGCCTCTTTTCCAATGTGTGCCCAAAAGTGTGGTTTTGTGTATTAGCCAAGTTTTTTGTTGCCAATATTGTTGGCATTGGTAGTAATGTGCATCTCTTGTGTAACATATTCAATCGTGCAGAATATCAATATGTGCTAATCAGGCCGTTTTTTGTTCTATTTTGGAACTGATTGAAGTCCAAGTAACAAGTGAACAGGAAAAATGAAAAACATTTTCTTTTTTTGTTGTCGTTTATGGTGAAAGGATGGAATTTGCTAGCTATGTTAGAGCAGGTGAAAATCACTTAAGGTGGTGGGTTTGACCGAATGATGTGAGAATATTTGTTAAAAAGCAAGTAAAATATAATGTTTGTGTATAGCATGCTGCTTGTAGTTTTCACTAGCATGTTGTGGAAAATGTTACCAATTGAACACAAGTTTGTTGGGGATTCTTGTTAACTGGGTAAGCTGGAGTCTACCATAAACCTTGTGAACATGTTGCTAAAATTTCCTAGACATGGCTGGGACCTAAGCCAGTCCCAGTTATCGTTGTGGTTGGCACACTGACGATAAATGCCATTTCCTTTACATGATTTCGTCAGTCTTTCTATCAGTTACCAGTATTAACTTATCTTGTGACTTGCCTCATCTTTTTCTTTAGCTTTTGTCAAGTCATTTAAGGTCTCTGGGACATTTGGACTTGCATCATCAGTAGTGAATGATTGTATATGTCAGCACTAGGGATTCAATTGGTATTGGGTTGTCTCTTATTTCCCCTATTTCCTATTTTGCAGTTTTTTTACATAATTTTACTGAATGCTGCTTTTTCAGTATTTTTAGTGACTTGGAAAGTTTTTTTTTAATATTTAGGCAATAGCATGTTGCATGGACATAATTATGTAGGGTGTTGTAATACATTTGAAGCTGATATGTATTTTCGATATTGGTATTTCCAGGTTTTAATTTAAAGGTTGTTATTGAGTTTTACTTGGAAAGCAATTACAGTAGTAAAACAAAATATGACAACTTCTTTTTATACTCTTTTTGTGTGTGGTGATTAACCCCATTTCTGTGGTTGGTTTTAAATGTCATTTTCTGTGTATAACAAAGTTTTTCTAAACATTACAAAAAATGTTGTAGGCTTATCTGTACTTAATTGAATAATGCTGGTTATGGATGTGCATCAATTAGTGCTTCTTATGAGCTGATGGGGAAATGAATTAATGTTTTGATGGGGAGAAAGGGATTAGTAGTGTACCGATGTGGTGGAAGTGAGTGGCACTGAGTGTGTTGTTGTTGTTGGTGGTTGCACAGGTGGGTTTGAGGTGTACCCTCCGCCCACGACCCCTCCTGAGCCAGCCCCCCCAGATCATCCTCCGAGGAGACTGATGAAGGCCTCCACTCTGCCCATGGGATCGCATACAAGCTTGGACGAAATCACATGTAATTTGTTCTCTTTAATGGAGTGGCATGATAGCTGTTAATATTTAGACCTGTGCTAAAATCTAAACATTTTAAGGGATTTGTGCAGCTGCTTACCATGCTGTATTCATTTCTTGAATCCACACTGTTTTGAGCTCTAAAATAATTCTCCAAGGATTGGTTATTTGTGTATAACATTCAGGGCACACCATATGAATAAGGATAAGAGAATAATGTGGAAATGGTATATTTGCGATGGTATAAAAATGCCAAAATTAGTGATAAAAATTCTTTTACAGAGTAAAATGATTCTTTTAGAAGCTTCAGTAGCTTTTACTTGAACACTAATATCTTTTTTCAAACTCAGGCAGTAACTTACTATATATTATTAGCCCCGTAGATCTAGGTCCATTAGCAATGCCACATGCCCTTAATACCACATTTGCTGGAGTATAGGATGCATAGGTGTATCTAACACACCCCCATTTTTATATACATAAAGGGAAAAAAGTTATTCTCTACATTATTTTAGTTATTCCTTGGGCAAAGTTTTCTTTTTGAGAATAATAATGGATGGCAGTTTTGTTGTATCATCACAGCTAGACAACATGAATATGAAATGTATTTTCTCATGTCACCAAGTATTAACACTCATTCAAATCTTAAGAAATCAACTGTTTTGTTTTAGGACATTTTGAATGTAAATCGGACCTCATTCATGTATACTATTTGGGAAGATTCAAAGTATATACCCTTTTCTCACATTAATGCCATGGGTTAACCTTGATAATTTTGTTTCCATATTCTCTAGACTTCTCAAATGCTATTGTTGTTTTAGTTAGTGTATGTAGGTCATTGAAGGCTGTTTTATGTAAACCTGGAACTTTGTCTGCATATCATTATGCAGGGATTTTGTTGATTTGATTTTCCTTGATATGGTTGGAGAGCAAAAGTATCATACTAGTTCATCCGATTTATCCATGCACCCCAAACGACCAATTTCAGTGAGTTCAGCAACATATTGGAAGACTTATTCTGAACATTGCGCTCCTGGATGAGGCTGTGTTATTGATAATGATTGTGGAAATGCAAAAGAAAGATCCATGATCACTCCCTGGTGCAAGTCATTGAGCTGAAAAATGTTGGGCTATGTTGAGACTAGTTTCCATTGTTGTACCAGCCTGTAATGTTTAAACAGTTAAAGAGTGGGTGAAGTGACAAATATCAATCGATATGTTCATTGTGTCACAACTGAACAGCGTGTGCTACCGCCATACTTTGCCAGATTTTCTCTACACTCAAATGAATTGTCATCACAAATGTGTGCATTAGCATAACCGTAGCTTTGAGATGTTAGTGGATGTGAATTCCATTAACCTGGAATTCTCCCTCTTTCAGTAACAAGGCATATATGTATCACACAACTAACTATTTTCCTAGCGCATAAAAATTTTTGGCAGCAGTTTATTCAAAAATATCCTTTCACGAAAGGACAAAAGGAAATAGAATACTCATATGTATGTGTATTGCGATAAAGTAGAAGTTTTACTCCTACTGAAACTTCAACTTGTAATTATGATTATTGGCACATAAGATGCACCTTCAATAAACCTCACTTTAGGTATTTTTTGAGTGAAAAAAGTTTTTGTCCTTAACATTGGAAAATACATTAGTTCTGGTTATGATCTGTAGATGTTCATGTGTAATGGCTGTGGCAACTGTCATGAGTCGAACTCAGATTTTATTCTTCACATGTGTGGATGCTTTGTAAATATATGCACATGGGATTGGTATTATATAGAGCTTCTTAACACTAGAGCGCTTGAATTTGTCTGCCAACCGAGAATGCCTCCGCAGGCATTTTGACCACTGTTGATACATTATAGGGATCATTGTTTAATTATTACTGTTGTTAAAGAAAATTAGAGGAACTTTTTTATAAAAACATTTTAGGTGCATAGAGTGCACATATCAGCTTAGGAATAATAGGGGGAGCTAGTATCCTCGGCAGAAAAAAATTGTTAATTATTTTGACTAATGATCATGAACATTGGCCGACTTTGTAATTTTCCTCTGAGAAATAGTAGAGCAATAAATGAATCAAGTTCTCCCAAAGACAGCTCCAAAGCATTAACCTCATCCCTTCAGCAGTTGTGCATTTATGAATATGCTGTAATATTTTATGATTGCAAAGTAGCCTCCAAGCACTAGTGCATCTGTCATCTATCTTTCTACTTGTGACAATGTGCATAGCAATTCTTTACAGACATTATGCTATTGTTATCTGCCAACTGAAATATTTTCAACTCTCCATTGTGTTTTTCCATTCCTTCCTTATAAATTTTCGCCTGGAGCAAAGGTTAGTGACTCAATCATCCGGTGAAATTATTAGCTCGTGCCCACCATGATTCTGACAACCACCTTGAGTTTGACCCCAAGCTCTTATTCCTATTGCCACACCTTGTTGGTTTGAACCTGCAGGAATACTATCACTAGTGCCTTCAGAAGAAAGCCAGAAGTCTCCAGAAACTATCAACATGTGTTAAAAAGGAAAAAAAAGTTTGAAGATGGAGAAAAAATGCTAGCAACTCAATATAGCAGGGGGAGAAGTAAAAGGATAAAAAAGGTAATGCTGATGCGTTGGAAGAAATAGTGACAAATGGCATGGCAAATGCTGCATTGTGTTACATTGAAGTGTACTAAAAAAAGTAGATTTTTTGATAGATAACATTTTGCACAATCTAGCAAAACTGGGCTGGAGGTGGATAAAAATATAGGGAGTAAATTGTGACAAATCGGTAGTGGGTGAAACTTTTTAAGTTTGCTGCTATTATAGTGATGGAGTTATCATGATTTGGAGGACATAATACAATATTTTACTCATTGTGAAGGAAGTTTTATTGGACTTAAATATATATATTGTGTAATCATGTCTTGAAAACTTAACGTATCTTCTCAAAATCCTCAGAAAAACATATAAAAAGAGTATGAGGAATAGAAAATATAACATTCCACTGATAGTTCCATTGTTTCCTTTATCCTTAGAATTGCCTGTTGTGGTTTTAGCAGCTTAAGCAAAAGTTTCATCTGTAATTCTGCGATATTATTCAATTCTTGTAGTATCTGGTGTGTACGAATGTCCATGAGACATTTTTTCCAAAACACTTGAAAAAATCATACATGAACTTCCTTAGCAGTACCTCCCTAATCACAGTAATATCCATGAACCCATCACTTGGCTGCTGTGATTTCAATAATTTGGGGATGTCAGACAACAAATACAAATAGATAGGTGAGTGATGGTCCTCGAATAAAAACTCTTGTCTCACGATGAAATGAACCATTTTTGTGAGTAGGTTACTTGAAGTACTGTATTTACTCGTGTAAGCCATGCCCTTGTGTATCCCGCGCACCCATATTTTCGGGTAGGCTCGTGAGGAAAAAAATTATTTTTTTGCCCTTGAGCCTGCATCATTTTGTCATAACATGAATGCATGTTCTTTAATAGAAATGCTGTGCCCAAAGTACATGTATGTCTTTCTCATTAATTTATTGAATTATGTGTTAATATCATCAAAATCGTCATCGCATCATGAATCGATGCATGGCCTCTTTTACTTTGCATCTATTTCTCGTAGAATCTCACAATAATCACAGTTACATACGATCACATCATCCAGGTACAAAAATGGTATCTGTTCAAAAAAATATCCGACTGAAATAATGGCAGAAATATATATAATTCCAACCTGTGATTACTCTATTATTACAGAAATCTGTTGGCATATCAACAAATAAAAGCAGAATGCCATCCGTACCTGATAGCGGTGGTGTTTTTGATCTAGCGTTTCTTCAAGTACCGTTGTAGGCTCAGACTTTGTTAAACACTAGAGGTGGGACGAATCCTAAATTTTCTCGAATCCGAATCCGAATCCTAAGAGGTTCTCGGATCTCTCGAATACCTTGAATCTCTCGAATTCTACATATAAAGTTGATAATAACAGAAAAGAAAAGACTTTAGCAGCTGCATTCAATGAAAAACAAATTTAAGAATAGTTTTCAAAAATACAACTATTTATTGCAATAATACAACTAAGATTTGAAGAGCTAACATAGATTTGTAATAAACATGATACACAAAATTTTTTGCATGAAATGAAAGCATATGAAAGTTCTAGGAGGCATAGCGATGATATGTTTCCAAAAAGTTATTAAACTGATACTGAATTGCATGTTTAAAAAGATATCTTTTTCCAATATTGTCGAGTCTTCAAGACTCATTCACAGTGATAGACGAGCTGCTTGCAGGAGACAATTCCTCATGTGTTAAACATTGTATTGCATTGTATGCAGGGGGACACGGAGAAATATATTAACTAGATTACATATGGTTGGGCCAAGATTAGGAACAGTGTGAAAAAATTGTAGTTGTAAATAGGGGAGAATATCAGGAACTAGTTTACAGGTGTATGAGGAAAGATGCAGAAAAGCAAGCAGTATGGTGCAGTAGACACAAGAGTGGTCAAGACACATTGGTTGTTGGCACAAACTATGGAGGAAATTGAGGAATGATGGAAATAGAAAGATTTAAACACAGCAAGGCGAAATAAAATTAAAGGAAACAAGCAATAGACTTAGGAGGGGTATGAAGAGTGTGAGAGAAAAGTGGCAAAAAGGTCAATGTAAATAGGTTGAGAGGTTCCAGAGAGAGGGAGAAATAGGCGCCCTGTACTCAAAGGTTAGAAGGTTATTCAGCAGCAAGAAGTGGAATGCGATATTGTGCATTAGTGTTAAGTCAGGAGAGCTGCTGATAGAACTTACAAGAAATTCTGCGATGATGGTAATGAATACGTGGCAAGAACTGGATGGCACTGACAATAGGCAAGGGATCTTGGGAATAGAAGAGAAGGATATAGATAAGGATGAACTGGGACCAGGAGTCCAGCCATGCTAGTAAGTTAGGGTAAACATTATGAGAAAAGAAGGTGTTAGAGACTATAATGTTATCCTATCAAAGCTACTTAAGAATCAAGGTTGAGAAGAATGTGATGATTTTACTGGTTTGTTTGCGGGATGTATGAGGATGAAGTTTGGCTGGAGGATTTTTTAAAATCTGTCTTAATAGCTAACCAAAAAAGAAAGAGAAGGCCGCAAATGCTGAAAAGCATACACTTCTTAAATAAAAAAAAAATTTCTTCACCTACATATGTGATAGCATCAGCCGATCCGCGAGTTATGCAACCCGGACAACAATCGCGACAAAAATGACGTACGTGTACTGTAATTTCTCGCGGCATTACAATTCCACAGATGACTGAGGTCACGATAACTGGTGGTAAATGTGAGAAAATTTTACTTATCTTTCATAGCGGTAACTTATTGCATGAGTTTTTACTTTGTCTTTCACGCAGCGTTGACTCCATCCACCAGTTATGCAACCAGGACGACAATCACGGCAAAATCGTCTCGTAAAACGCAAATGGCGAACCATTCAAAAATTTGATAGCGTAAATAAAGGGAAGATGTTATTTGCGCACATATGAAAATTATTAGGACTTGAAGGAAAAGTCGTTAATGGCGGGAAAACGTAAATTGCGGGGACGTAAAAGTGAGGTTTAACCTTATTTGTAATGAACGTTTTTATCGGTCGAAACTAATCTGTTCTAAGTTATTACATAAAGAATTCGATTTTTATTTATATTTTAGGATTCAAAAGATTCAAATGATGAAAATAGCACAAAGATTCGAGTATTCGTTTCTCGAATCTTTTTCAAGATTCGATTGATTCGAGGATTCGAAGATTCGATTGTCTCATCTCTATTAAACACGGAGTTTTATTACTAATTATTTCGAAATTTCAGAATACTTTACAATGTACGATTTATTACTAGACCATACTCACCAATTAACGTTGATATGTTCACAAAATGTGAAACTTAGGAGAAAAACCAACAGGAATTTGAGGAAAAAATGGTGCTTAGCTTACACGAAAGTCTGGAGGATTCTTGTAAGCCGTGCACCCCCATTTTTTCACTGGCATTTCGGGAAAATAGTTGTGCGGCTTACACGAGTGAATACGGTAATACTTAGTTTTTAATGTGAGGCAGTTAGCATCGGCCTTCTCCCTTCCCAAGCCACCCATCACACCTCAATAGTGTGATGGGTGATCTAATGCAACGCACACATTGAATCACTCTTCCTTTGCCCAAGTGGAGCAGGCGCATCATTGATGAAAAAAATGAGAACAAAGAAGAGTTTCTTAAAATGTGCAGCTGCGGTCAAAATGACTGTACAGGGATTCTAGATTAAAGTGATTATTATAACTTTACTAAGGGCCAGTTTCACAAACGAAGATAATCTTTTTAACTCGATTAATTTAAGGATTAACTGAGTTAATTTGACTTCTCTGTTTCACCAGTACTGGTAACTAGGTTTTGGGGCATTATCTCGGTTAATATTTTTACCGGAGGTTTTCGGGAGGTGAAAGGTTATTATCCGAGATAATTCTGTAATGTAACATGGCACGCAGGCAATTTCGTGAGCTTCTTTTAGATACTAATCGAGACATTTGAGCTCAATTATCATTATTTAAGGCAATTACTAGGTGGATTAAGGAACGCACAATTTATTTGAACCTAAAAGCTGAGATTTGATTTATCCCGAGTTAATAAACGCTACGAAAAGCACTTAGCAACAATTCAGGTGAGGTCTTCTCGGGAATTCCACCGGGTATAAATATTTATATAACACCAACTTCACTCACCCTGAAGACGATGGATGAGTTGTCCGTAGAAACGTTGGTTTTATATAAAGGATAAATAAAAGCAAATAGCACGTATTTAGCCTCTAAAACTCTACCTTATTTAAATGTAAATAGTACACTTCTCACAATAGATACTCCTACACACTTAAACCAGAATTAAACATTTTATAACCCTCATGAATTCTTGCTGAGTAATCAGGAAACGTCATATGCATATGGTCATGGAAACGATTTGCCCATCGCTATAAAATCTTAGCGTTATAGCCAGCCAGAATCGAATTGTAAAAAAGCATAATAATTATAAACATGTATACCTAAGGTTGATCAAGTATCTCGTCACCGAAATTGCTTCTCTCGTCGTCGTGTCCTATCTTACATAATCACGTCTGGTGAGATTTAATGCAGTACGAAATTTCTCCAGCGTCTTTCTCAATAAATTACGATAGGCCTCACATTCCTATAAAAACAGTTTATTTTGTATCCGGCCTAACATACCTCTACCTGTATTTCTCCTCTCTCGTAACTTTCTTGGGATCAATTGTGGCTGCCACCGTTGTAATGGACTCTAGCAGGAGATGCGAAAATTAAACCATACCGATTCATTATTAATAGCTCTACTTCACTTCAGATAAACGCAAACCTCAATATCTAGAAAGCTTTCTATAATGAATATTATAATTACTAAATATACACCATACTTTATTTCACGTATCACTTCTAAACAAGTCAGAAGACGTAAACAAACCATTCGGAGGACCATGAACATGGATATGCATGTTCGTCCGGAGGACATACAGCTGATACAGCGGCGTTGGCTGGAAATCTCTCGTGAATTGATATGTACTATCGATAGGCCTACCATTGCGCATCCTTTCTGCACGTAACAGGGATTCAAGGAATTAATTCAAAAGATCATTCGCCGAGTAAAACGCCCTAAGCAGAAGCAATTTCAGGTCATCACTTAAATTCATTTGCGAATGAATTCATTTGCTTGATAATTCACCTTGACACCAATGACAATGACGAAGGAAATTCTAAGATTTAAGTGATCGAAAGGTACCTATAATAGCAGTTCTTGGGAAAAGCGGGGTTTGAAATATCTTATAAACATTTGGATGATTTTTGAAAGTGATTATAGATGTTTTCTAGATATACGTAGAAGATAATATAGAAGTTTTGTGGACGTTTAGTTAATATTTTGTCCTTCGTGGGTCCATTGGAAATGCCTTTAGTTACAATAAGCACGAAGTTAAATCAGCTGAATTACAAATCGGTTGAGCGCTTTTATTTGTTTGTTGACGTCAGGAGTATGAGAAATTAACTAACCTAAATGTTCTCAGAAAAATCTCCGTTTTAAAAAACCGAGATAATAATAACAGTGGTGGAACGCAAGCAAGAGATTATTGAGATAATAATATTAACGGAGATAATGTAAACTGCGATAATGGGAAATTTTACCGTTTTTGGTGAAACTAGCCCTAAGTGACTTAATAAAAATAAATTTTCACAAATATGGTTCCCTCATTTTGTTAGAAAAAGTCACGGAGGGTAATATTTTAATGATAAAAAAAGTGGGGGCGAGTGCATGGTAGAGTCATAATAGGGATAGAGTCATCATAGGGGGCAGTGCTCATTAGCCACCATGTATGCCATTTTAAATATTACATTTGCATGAGGGGAGGAACCCAAAAACCAAATACTAGAAATGATTGGGGAATAAAATGAACTCCAGTAGATCAGTAATAATGTATCACTATGCCCAGAATGTTTCATGCTTCTAGTGAGGAAGCAAATAGACTTATTTTACTGTGAAGTTTGCATATGTGTTTTTCTCATGATATGGCCTTATTTAGGGCAACTCCTAGTAACATTGTGCTGAAAATTTGAGGTATATTTCTACCTTCTACCAGGATAGATGCTGAAGTAGGAGATTTATTTTTGTTGGAGGTGTAAATTTGACCAAAATTGTTTGAGATTATATTTGAGAGAATTATTGGTTGGACTCCCCCAGACCCCTCCCCACCCCAGCCACCCTCCACCGTCTTCAAGGACTTCAATAACCGGCGCCCACTCCGGAATCCGCCCACATGGTCAGTGACGAGGCCCTCCTTCCCTCCCCAGGGCTTGGACCCTTTGTTTCCCCAGTGACAACAAGCTGCACCGGCACCTTACTTTCAGCTGAGACAATGCTTCCCAGGATCCGAAGGGAGGAAACCCATTCCACCGTAGACACTTTTAAAAATTCTGGGTTTTCCGTCAGTTGATGCCTTGGCAACCCCCTCTCCCCCTCTGCCTCCTCACACCCTGCCCCCTAAACTCTGGCCCTCCCATTCACGTGTTTTTCCTCTGCCGGCCAATAGGCCTCCTACCGTTTGCCCTCAATTTTCTCTTTTTTTCTTTTAATTTGTTGTACATTTCTGTCATGGGAAAAAAATGAGCAATGAAATATAGACTTGGGTTGGTGCTGATAGTGAGTATTGAATATCGTCCTTTCTCCCTATACTTTGATGCTCTATAGTAATTGTCAAATCCTGATACCTTCATCTGAAAGTTTGTGTTCTGTCAAAAGCATATCATTTTTAAGTTTTCGCCATCTTCAACTGCCAACAGCAGAAGAAGTTTCCAACTTCTTCTGAACTTTCCAAAGAAGTTTCCAACTTCTTCTGCTACCCTCCGGCCTTTCTGCCGATACTTATATGCTTTATAGCATTTGTCAAATCCCTGTACTTTCACCTGCAAGTATTCGTTTTGTAATTCATCATGTCACTGCTCCGTAAAATCAAGTGATACTCCATTTCCACTACTATACACAGTCCCTTCAATGTGATCCTCCTACATGTTGTCATCATGAGATTAGATTTAGATACAGTAGACATCTTGCTTCATTCTGTTTGCATATACCTCAGGTTCAGTGTTTTAGAAACAAATGTTTTCAGAGACTGGTGTCATGTTTTCTGACAGAAGAATCCACTTAGCTGCTGAGGATGTTCAGCCGCAAAGAATTTTCAGTAATTTCATACACCCGAGAGCATAGAGGAAGAAATCTAATGCCAATGATCTATGATAATGATGAATTATAATAGTAGCAAAATTAAAAAAAAAAATTATCAAAATATTGTATGTCTCTAATTAACCACTCTTATATCATGCTCCTTACTGTTCAGTTTAGTTTATGATGATGATAGCACTTATCATTCAGTTTGGGAAATTAGAGTAAGGTACAGTGGAAGCCCCACATAATGAGTACGGCATGTAACGAGATGCTCGAAATAGCAAGGGATATCCTAGGGGCCATTTATTGCCCTATAACTTGCATGTAAAATAAATCAGCAATAACGAGGACAACAAGTTGCTTTCACAAGGATCGTTTGATGTTACGAGTATGCAGCATATTGCATGTGCACACAATTGTGAT
This sequence comes from Platycnemis pennipes, assembly GCA_933228895.1. Taxonomy (NCBI): domain Eukaryota; kingdom Metazoa; phylum Arthropoda; class Insecta; order Odonata; family Platycnemididae; genus Platycnemis; species Platycnemis pennipes. The sequence continues at coordinate 8,566,048 of OW121846.1, read as the reverse complement.
TGTGACGTTTGCATGAAAATGAAAACAAATTTTTCCGCTGAATGGTCAGGTACATTTACAGCATTCCGGGCATACCCTCATGTCAATTTAGGGATTCCTCAATAGTACATGCCCTTTCTTTTACTTTTTTGTACTGAGAGCTAAAATCCAGTTTTTCTTGAATCTGAATCTTAAATTCACCATCGAATCTCAATTCGAATCCGAATCTTATCTTTACCTTAAATCCTAATTTTATCTAAAATCTAAATGTTACCATTTACCTTGAATCCCAAGTATAATTTCAAAGCCAAATCTTTATTCTATCTTTTATCTTATATTTTATTTTGATTTATAATATTAATTTGACACATACAATTGAATTAAACACTCCAGCTACAAGTATAATTCATTATTTTGCTTTAAGTTTTTAATTGAAAAAGAACTAGCATGTTTACACATTCCGGATCCAATTTCTCATTTTATCATAAATAATACCAGCCATACTAAACATCCTCTCCGAGTCCAGTGTTGCCTGTGGTGCTGAAATGTAATTCCTAGCAGTTTTAATAGTACAGTGCTTTACTATACAGTACACAATACAATAGCCTTTATATAACAAGAGCCCTCGGGAACCAAAAAAGCACTCGCAATATTAGTAGTAAATTTTATGCGATTATTTGGAATAAAATTTGATTTTTCTGACCCCCTGCGCATTATGTTACTTGCTTTAATTCCAAATGTGTTGTGGAAACAAGCAATATAGCAATATGATTGACTATCATCTGGAAAAATATCAGAAACATGCAGCAATGGCATACTTATTGTAGAATATTCTCTATCAAAATCATTATTGTTGCATGCAAGGCCACACTCAAACAGCACTAAGTTCTAAATTGAATTTCGTCAAGTCATTCATCATATCTTCTACTGGAATGACTTCTAGTGCGAGCTGCTCAATCTTTTTGATAATAATGCCCTTCTGCCCCACTACATTTGTATTCTTCAATGAAACAAAGTGTGGATTCAAATTTAATGACTTACTTTTCGTAGCCTTGAAGCTGACTCTGGAAGTAAACTGAACTTGGGGTAACAGAAGTGGGAGAAAAACCAAAAAGTTATGGAAAATGCACAAACAATGTTGAAATCCACAAGCCCACCTACAGACATGCCCAGGATGATGAAAATTACACTTGATCTGTTGGGCGGATAATTGGCAGAATTTTTTTTCCATTTTATTGTGAATAACAGACGTCAGGGTTGTCTCTTTCGGGAGCTAGTGCATGTGAAGCTTTGTTCCCCAACGTTTCGTGCCGATTATGGGCCTCATCATCAGGATGAAAATAATGAAGAGGAAGTGTTAGCTATTTATTGGGGAGGCATGCCCCCTCCCTTACTGTTCTCAGCTTTATTTGGTATAGTTTCCCGTAGACAATATCCTCGCTTATGTCAGAAAGTGATTACTAAGCGTGGACTCCCTGGTGTTTTGAAGAAATTTCCCTCATGTGGCAAATAGTCTATTTTGTAGATAAGTTTAATGCCGTTGTCACTGTTGAAGTTCCATGGATGTTTCTCTATTTCGACCACCTCCCGTATCAATCTTGGATAGTAGCGAGGTTCTTTAGCTATTACCCATACCTTTTCCAGTAAAATGTTATGTACTCTGCCTGGACCTCTAAGGATACGTATTCCTTTATTGCTTAATGCTCCCATGGGTGATTGCTTTCCGGTGCTCTTTCAGCCTTCATGCCACCGAGTGCCATATGGCAAATGGCTCTCTAGATCTGAAAGCAAAACTTCGTTTACTTAATTAATACTAAAATGGTAGTGTGTGAGGAAATTACTGTCAAAAAAATTGCTCAGCTGGTGCCAGAAGTCATTGCAGCAGAAGATGTGCATATCTTGCTTAGATTCAATTTTGACTGTTTGTGTGTGGCTTTGCTTGTAACAATTCTGATTTTAAAAAAACCAAAGAATTATTCATCATACAATTATTGCTGTAAATGGCTATCGATTACTGTTATGTGCTTGCACATCTGTAAGTGCTGATGAAATTGGAGTCCATGTATTGTAGGATACGTATTCACGCTGAGAAAGGTGGTCACAGCCACCTTTCTCAACGAGAAGGGATTCCTCTTCTCGTTGAGATATCTCTTCTCCTTGATGTGTTTGGAATTCAAGAAAGTACAGCATTGTGCAGTGCCCTAAGTGTCAAAATTCTATGTTTTATATTCCAAATACATAATAATATAACATGAAATAAAATGTCATTAACAGTTAATACAACTACAGATCAAATAATTATATAGAGGAGTGTGGAGGGTCATGGAGTGAAATGGAGGTAAGAGGTGATGGCAGCTCTAAAAAATTCAGTCATAAAACTTTGTCTTTAGCATGTAAAACCGGGGGATCAAAGTTGCCTGGGTGCCCAGGTCTGTTGAGATTCTTTGCAAAGACAGATTTAGGGACATTTTTGTAACCAATTAATTTTATCCATAGAGTTGAAGAGAACTTTTTCTAAGGCTATTGGGTTATAGTAACAAGTTTTGGAAGCATCAGAAGGAATGCATCCTGATATTTTGTGAGTGATAGTACCTAAAAATAGTAGTTGACCATTTCTTAGGTTTTTCAGGCTGTGGTGACAGCTGACATGTTATTGTAGTCATTTCCCTAGGTTATAGTTTTATTGTTTCAATTTTTTCTCGGAAGGATAGTTCTGAAAGAGAGATAGAAATTAATGTTTAACGTTGATTTGATAGCTGTAAATTCGTGTGTTATGGTGGAAGGGGTAATCACATCAGAATATTTGTCTTTAGGTAAATAGCAAATGAGTGCTTATTGTCTTTGGTGATATCGTCAGATCTAAGTAATAAGTCTTTAGTTGCCTAATTCCATAGGAAAACAAATATAGTTATGCAAATAGGATGGTTAAAGTTTAATGTGTTATTTTCTAAAGAATCCATGAATTTATCTGCTAGCAATGGTGAGAGAGAGGCCATTGTTCTGTTTATAGAAGTTACGGAGAAGGAAATAACTCTGTTCAATGCACAAGGATAAACATTGGCTGAAATTCTTAATATGTATTTAATATCTTTGCCACATGTTGGTCTTCGTAGGCAAGAAATGGCCAGATATTGGCCTATGAATGTACGAATGTGTGACTGATTGATTAATAGGGATCCATTCCACGAAAATCCATTGCAATAATTACTTAAATAAACAATACTTAACGTAAAATTATATTACAACGACGGGTATGATAATTTTTCCAGTGCCAATGATTATCTATGGTCGCAGCGATGTATTTCAAACGAGCGCTTCGGGCATGCACGAAAAAACAAACGAAGGCTGGAATTCACTTTCGGCAGTTTTTACACTTATCTGAAGTTTTGAATTCGTGATTGAAATGTACCCTACATACTTAGCTTAAAACCCACTTATAAATGACAGATCATGTAGAAATACGTGGCGTGAGTGCGAAGGGAAAGTTAACCAAATATATTAGACATGATTACGTCGCAAATTTTCTACTTGTCGTACAACATGCCGATAAATCAAATAACTGTGACGCAAGTAGAATGTTAAGAGTTCCCGAGGCAAATGCGCGAAGATGGAGATCTGCAATACACAAAATGCAGGACGTGAAAGTTATTTACAGGTCCCAAAGCAGGCCGATTCCCTTACGTCGAAGAAGAAGTGGTGGAGTTCATACGAACTTTGTGGCAGAATGGTATGCCTGTTTCAACGGTAGGTATCACTCTTAAAGCTCACAAAGTTGCTAGAAGACTAAGCTACCAGCACAAGAATTAAAAGCACGTAGAGGTTGGTTCACCAGATTCATGCGACGAAATAATTTTTCTTTACGGCGCAGGACTTCACCGTGCCAGAAATTGCCTAAAGACTACAGCGAAAAACTAATCGTTTACCAAAAATATGTAATCGGACTTTTAAAAAAGATTATCTTTTGAGCCAAATCGGAAATGCATACGAAACTCCCGTTTTTTTCTACATGCCGTCGAATTACACATTGACCGAGAAAGGCGCTAAGTCCGTCCTTAAGAAACTACCGGTAACGAAAAAATGCGAGTGACTGTTAATATGTTGGGAGTATTAGCAGCTGATATCTATTTAGTAACATCTATATGGTACTAAATAAGCGCCGTATGTGATTCTAAAACGGAAAACTATGCCCAAGAGACACATACCGAGTGGAATAATAGTAAGATGCCAGGAAAAGGGATAGATGACAGAAGATCTAATGAAAGATTGGCTACATGTGGTGTGGAATAGACATCCAGAGGCGCTGCTGAAACAAAGAGCTATGCGTTTTTAAGTCTGAATGGTTCTATTGCAAAACTCATTCTGTGATATTTCATGCTATAAGGCAATTATGAAGAAGGAAAGTATCTGATTTTTTTTGTTACTCAGAATTAAGTTGTAATGCAAGTAATGTAGAGGACTGATATATAAGACAAATAGCATAATAATGGGTGATTTGTCATTTTATTTTTAATTGGGAGCTCAAAATGAGGGGTCGTCTTATATTCAGGGTCGTCTTAGAATCGGGTAAATACGGTATTTAGTTGTGAATCAGTCGTACAGTGTATCCCTTGTGTATATCCTTAATGCGATATTTGCCTAGTAGTGTTCAAATTCATGATCACCGTGCATTCTGCTCATCACAAGGAATCCGAGGCTAAGCTTTTTGGAAGATTATACCTAGTGTTTTTTTTTTTAACTTCCGAGACTGAGGTCGAGAGGTACTTGTAGCTCACTAGCTTGTAGTGAATGTGTGCTTGCAGTTCTAAAAATACCAGACAATGATTATTAAAACGGTAATACAAGTACGATCACACGTGTAAACAAAATCGTGAGATTGTCTTCGATTTCCATACCCCCCTTCGCGAGATCATTAGAAGAGTTCTCCTCCCCTCCCCACCTTTCACACTCGACGTAATTATAGAATGCTCCCTCTCCCCATTGCTCCCTCAATTTAGTAAGCAATTTAGTCAGGTCACAAACCACCTCAAATATGACATTCCTAAATATGACATTGCCGTTGATAATTGCCTCCTGTTTTCGCTCGCAGTGGGGCAATTAGGTTTTGTTTGTTTATACAATTATTTTTACATTTTTGGTTCCCTCTTACAACCAAGGGGCTATGAACACGTTAATCAAATTGTTATTCGCTTCTAAAACTCATGCCATCCAATTTTGATCCAGTCCAAGAACATGGCTTTGGTTTGAATTTTTCGCGTAGCTTAGTGATACCTGTGCCGGAGTCCGCCAGTAAATTGGCCATTAACTTTCCCTTCGATGCCTTTTCAGTAATCTTCAACTTCCCAAAAATACCACGACACGTCACTTCTTCCTTAAAGGATTAGACATTATCAGTTTGTAATGTTACCGAAGGAAACATGCACGGCCACGGAAATACGATATATGGCTACGAAAAATGTATTAAAAGTGTGTACAATTTGTGTGAAGGCATAAATTTGAAGGTTTCATATATTTTTTCATTCGTATAGCTTTTAATGTATTGATTTCAGCTTTTAACATTTTCTGAGTTTTGACGAACATTTAATTCAGCTGAAATAAAATATTGCGATAATAGGAGACCTTTTGGCGATTGGTCAGGGAAATTGGTAAAGCCATCAGGGAAAAGTCAGGGAATTTGAAAATTGGTTATCAGTAGCCACCCTGTTAAACGGAATCGCTGATAAAAAATTTATAACTTAAAAACTAATAATTTTTATTTTTATTTATTTATTTATTTACCAAATATTAAAAAAACAGCCACAAATGGCCTTTTACATTGAATACGTAACAAATAAATATATTTTTCATTTTTTAATGCAAAGAAACTAGCGTATTATTTTCATGTAGGTAGTACCCCAGCCAACACAGAAAACATGGCCACGTTATGGCCAGATTATGGCAAGCCATTATGGCCACACTCCGGCTGGCCATAATGGGGCCATTATGGTTTTGGCCCCCTGGCCACACTCGGGCCAAATCAACTATGGCCACACTCCGGCTGGCCATAATGGGACCACAATCTTACTCCACACCTTACAAAATAAAAATTCATTTTTTATTTCATACAAATAATTATTTGGCATACATACTGAACCCAATTTAGAACCCACAGAGGGCCAAGGCCATTTGTTAAATTATTATTCATTTTCGCAGAAGTCTATCTAGAAGTGTCATTTTCTACTCCAAAGGTGTAATAAATTTTCATTCTCCCTCAATAACCTCTAAAAGATAAACTCTATTAGAAATATCAGTGGTTAGATCACTCTCTGGTTCATTGGTCAGATTAAATTTTGTGACAAAAACCCTATTACTGGATAACTTCATTCGTTATAGTAATGAAATTCCCCTACACTAGAGTATGGCAGGTGGGTTAACTACTGCTTGTCTACCATCAAAGCAACTAATCCATTTATAAATGCATGGTATAAAACATATAACATTACTTAAATATCATACTCTGGTGGTCTTTTATTCTTGTTATTCACAGAATATATTGCCCTTTACTATTTCAGAAGTTAATATGTATTATTATGAAGGATTTAACCAAAATTCATCAAAGAAGGTTGAACCCTATTAAAAACCCCTGCTGGGAATTCCCTGAAGTGAAAAATCCATGATGAGCATTCACATATGGCAATTCCATAACGTCAATTTCAGGTTAAGTGAATACTTTAAAAAAATCTACTGATCAAGAAATGAATACAGCCACATAATACTAACAACAACAGCATTTATTGGCCACTAAAATATATTAAAAACAGGAATCGGCAAAAAATTGACATTAACAATTTACACTCTCACTCCAGTGAACTCTCATGTTCCGGTGACATCTCGTTTTCTTCCCACATATGGCACGGCATAGCTGATCCATTTCCTTATTTTCCAAGTTTTTAGAAGACACACCTTCACACTTGTAATGCCAAGGAGCATCTGTAAGAATGAAAAACATCCCATTACCATAACATAGAAAGCACTTATGTATTAGCACTTCATCCCTAGGCATAAGGAATGATACAAAAACCAAAAACTGTGCCAATATATGTCCTATGTCCCGATTAGCATTGCGTACTACCTAGACACCACAAGTAATGAATCTACAGATATTGTACTTTGTGAGTAATCTCATTACTTTCCTTAGTAAAAAAGAATTATAAATTAGTAATTTAGACACCCGGTCCAAAACTATTGTGGGTAAAGCATTACTTACTTGCTCACGATGATGCCCGCAATTACCAGTTCTGTAAATATTTCCACTTTGCTCCCTCCGAAGAAATCTTTAGGCCAGATTCTTCCTATCCTTTTCAACACTCCTTGTAGTGTAACTCACTTCACTCCGTAATATTGAATACAATCGGGCTGAAATGCATAAAAGTTATTTTAATAAGTAACTATATGTAATTATCATTCAAGTAAATCACAAATGCATTCAAGTTTCTACTGACTAATTAATTCACCAGAAGAGCAAAAAAGTAGTGTAATATCATGCACTGGTTTCCCAAGTGAGGCTATGAAGTTTGGTGATTGCTTTGAACACGATTGACGGCACGTAATGTTACATTTATCTATTATAAATGCACTGTTTTTAGAAGTATGGGAACCAGCCGTAGCTACTTGCTTACAGCATGATTATGTATTAATTCTCACCGCGGCTCACCACGTAAAATTCATCAAACAAGAAAGCTTCAGGTACATTTGAAGTGCTAAAGTAGTTTATGTAATGCAAAATATGCAACATGACCATTGATTATTTAGAGGAAAGAAACTTACCTCAAATATTAAGGCGCCAAGAATACCCATGAGGTGGTTGTGTTGCTAATTTACGATCAAACCGTAGAGCAGATACCTAGAGTAAAACACCAAAGAGTACGTAGTATAACTGGTATAACCAACGATATTAGTTCCTTGAGAATAAACATGAATACACATATATTTTAGTATATTCATGAGGTTCACAGACTTATATTTTAGCGATTGCCGCACACGCCACTCGATGCTCAGTTTTTCTCTTACGACCGTGATGTAAACAACAGCGGTTTCATATGAACGTAAAATAATTATGTTAATGTTTAGTAGTGTTTCATTTCCAGGCCAAGGTATCAAACTATTTTATCGTCACCTATTACACATTTTAGATTCCTAAATACGTAGAAGTTAAGTAATTAGCACTGCGCTATGTGTGGTATTTAGGTTATGGGCCGCGGTAAATTTGTTGTGAATTGCATTTAAAGATTTTATTCATTAAAACGCAACAATAAACTTGCTCTTTAAGATAACATTTAAAGACCACTCTGCCTTTCCAAGGGGTGCACTACCTATGTCAGTCCTTCGGACGTGGGGTGAAGTAACCTATTCCTATGAAATAATATCATCGAGGTATAAGCATAAGAGAAAATGTTATATAGTTTCAAATGATGTGCCGTTAAATCGATTTGATCATCGCAGAAGAAAAGCAAAGAATTTTTAACCAAAAAAACTTGAAAGATAAGTTTTGGAAAATTCAGAAAAGTTTCAGAGACAGTAGAGCTACCTTTGGAAACCAAGGGAAAACAATTCAGATTACTTTCTTAAGTAAATTAAATTCCTCTCAGCTGGAATGTAGTGGAAATCAGTCTCAAAACATAATCAAATATAACATTTGAAGAACCTGAAGTTGTAATACATGAATGTGGCCAACCAAACTTAAAACTTAATATGGCCACAAACTGGATTGGTTTGGCCAGCCTAATTATGGCCAGCCAAACATGATCCACAATTCGGCCATAGTGTGGGAGAATTGTGGCTAGCCATAGCCATAACTGCCAGAGGTAGCCCACAATATGGCCAGAATGTGGCCATATTTCCTGTGTTGACTGGGACTATTTTAAAAATGCACAATATAATATATTGTATTAGGCATTTAAAAAAAATTATAGTTGCACATGCACGAAAAGCCACATCTTGGCAAAGCGGGATTCAGGCGATGATGGTGATGATTATACAAATAAATATGAAGAATATACCTCATTCTAAAAAAGAAAAAAATATTTATCTGATATCAATATATATTAATTAAATATAAAGATATTGATATTCAGTGGAATAGAGCGCTTCAATATATAATTTCTAGAAAATCTTTAAATGAACTAAAGTTAAGGAGCGAAATATAAATGAGGGGTTAAAAATATTTTTTCCTGTTTTTTATTTTTTACTTTTTAGTATTAGCATATTAGATGTTTATAAAACTACACTAGTTTATTGTAAAAGTAAACATTTGCACTTTATGCTATATGTTATGAATATGTTAAATATATTATATTTAAATATGTCTAAGGGCCAGTTTCACCAACGAAGATAATCTTTTTAACTCGGTTAATTTTGGGATTAACCGAGTTAATGTGACTTCTCTGTTTCACCAGTACCATTAACTCGGTTTTGGTGCATTATCTCGGTTAATATTTTTACCGGCCGTTTTCGCGAGGTGAAAGGATATTATCCGAGTTAATACTGTAAAAGCAACATGGCGCGCAGGCGATTTTGTCAGCTACTTTTAGATATTAGTCGAGACATTTGAGTTCAATTATCGTTATTTAAGGTAATTACTAGGTTGATCAAGGAACGCGCAATTTAGTTGAACCTAAAACTTGAGATTTGATTTATCCCGAGTTAATAAACGCTACGAAAAGCACTTAGCAACAATTCAGGTGAGGTCTTCTCGGGATTTCCACCGGGTTAAATATTTATATAACACCAACTTCACTCACCCTGAAGACGATGGACAAGTCGTCCGTGGAAACGGTGTTATATAAAGGATAAATAAAAGCAGATGGCACGTATCTAACCTCTAAAACTCTTATCTTATTTAAATGTAAATAGTACACTTCTTACAATAGACACTGCTACACACTTCAACCATAATTAAACATATTTTATAACCCTCATGAATTCTTGCTGAGTAATCAGGAAACGTTATAGCCGCATACGGTCATGGAAACGATTTGCCCGTCGCTATAAAATCTTAGCGTGACAGCCAGCCTGAATCGGATTGTAAAATATCAATATAATTATAAACATGTATACCTAAGGTTGATCAAGTATCTCTTGTCACCGAAATTGCTTCTCTCGTCGTCGTGTCCGATCTTTCATAATCACGTCTGGCGAGATTTAATGCAGTACGAAATTGCTCCAGCGTCTTTCTTAATAAATGACGGTAGGCCTCACATTGTATAAAAAGTTTATTTTGAATCACGCCTAACGTACCTCGACCACTATTTCTCCTCTCTCGTAGCTTTCTCCGGAAGACTTGTGGCTGCCACCGTTGTATGGACACTAGCAGTAGATGCGAAAATTAAACCATACCGATTCATTATTAATAGCTCTACTTCACTTCCGATGGCCTCAAACCTCAATATCTAGAAAGCTTTGTATAATGAATATTATAATTACTAAATATACACCATTCTTTATTTCACCTATCACGCATCACTTCTAAACAAGGCAGAAGACACAAACGTAAACAAACCATCGATACCGCTGCGTTGGTCGGAAATCTCCCGTGAATCGATATGTGCTATCGATACGCCTACACATACTTTCTGCACGTAACAGGGTTTCAAGGAATCAATTAAAAAGATCATTCGCCGTGTTAAACGCCCTAAGCAGAAGCAATTTCAGGTCATCACTTAAATTCATTCGCATGATAATTCACCTTGACACCAATGACAACGACGAAGGAAATGCTAAGTTTTAAGTGATCGAAAGGTACCTATAATAGCAGTTACTGTTCGTTTTCGAGACGCTATAAATAAAGGCAATGTAATTTAAGTTCATTCCAGTATTTTATTTCTCTATCTCCCAAACGTAACAGTGAAGACAATAAGTGATATCTTAGGGGAAATGTTTAGTAGAATTAGGAAAAGCGGGGTTTGAAATATCTTATAAACATATAGACGATTTTTGAAAGTGATTATAGATGTTTTCTAGATATACGTAGAAGATAATATAGATGTTTCGTGGACGTTTAGTTAATATTTTGTCCTTCAAGGGTACATTGGAAATGCCTTTAGTTATAATAAGCACGAAGTTAAATCAGCTGCATTACAAATCGGTTAGGCGCTTTTATTTGTTTGCTGACGTCGGGAGTATGAGAAATTTACCAACCTAAACATTCTCAGAGAAATCTCGGTTTACAAAAACCGAGATAATATAACAGTGGTGGAACGCAAGCAAGAGATTATCGAGATAATAATATTAACGGAGATAATGTAAACTGCGATAATGGGAAATTTTACCGTCGTTGGTGAAACTGGCCCTAAGATGACTTGATGACCAGTAAACATCTAATTTGTTAGGACTAAGAAGTAATCGTACGTGAAGTGCTTTGTATTTCAGAGACATATGACCAGACAAAAGGCACATAAAAATCTTCATTTTGAAAAGGCTTCCTTGAATGTGTGTCCCATATATTGGGATAAAATCACATTGAAATGCTTCATGAACTCTGAGTAACGATTCATTTATAATTATGAAAGTCAACACATTGAAATCTTAAGATTTTTGAGTGGGAAAAAAATTTCCATGTGTGGGGGTTTAAACCCGAGTCTTTAAGTGTTAACCATGGGAACAGGACCCGTGGATGGAACCGTGGAACAGCAAACTAAAGAAAAGCATGTAAAAATGGCCTACCTCAGTAATTCTGCTTTGTGAGGTAGATCTCAAAACGGTCAAATTAGAGTCCCATGTCACATTCTTCACACCAGTACACAGTATCTCTTCTCCTGGAATGTTTTGTGCTGACAACACACCTCCTTTGCAGATGTTGTTTCTTTCCTGAGGGAGGGATCCTTCTAATGAAATACTTTCTGTCAAGCAAGGCGATAAACTATCGATGGAATGTCGCCTCGGCACTCGGGCATCCTTTTTGGCATATTTATGAAACAGTTTCTCTACTAGCTGGACACAAAAGGTGAAATGGTCAACGTTTTTATTTGTGTTTTCCCGGTATATTATTAGAGCATTTAGTATAGCCACATTCAGGAGTCTTCTAAATAGCTTCATGTACCACTTGTAGAGACACTTTCTTTCAGTCAAGTAGGTTTGAAGTAACTGATCTTTTAGATCCACCCCACCCATATATCTATTATAATAAATAATAATTATGGGTTTTATGAGTTCGTTCCCTCTTTTTACGATGGCTTTGTTTCTATGCCATGGAATGTGGAAATTATGGTGATTACTTTTTTATCTCTCCACTTTACAACTGAAACTGGGCTGCAGTGTTGACTGCCTACCTCAAAGAAACAAAAGAAAAGTGAAAGAAAATTTCAAAAATTCCATATAATTAAAACAATCTCAATAAAATATCAGAAATTAATATATTATAACAGCTATGATTAGTAAAAAACCAAATTATTCCACTTCTGAATTATGCCATATATGTAAGGATCGTGAAATTATATAATGGATAAAAAAATTAAAGTATGCAGATGTTCGCCGCAACGTAGTGGCTACGTCACCTGATGGCATGTGCAGTCCGGGCCCGACGTACTCACTACGTTTTTTGATGTTGAAGGGTTAAGGGATCATCACCCGAATGAGAGCAGATTATTGGACTTACCTGGTATGCGCAGTGATCCATGTGGTGATCCATATCCACTTACATAATTTTTTCAATCTAAATACAGTTAAAATATACTTTAAAAGTACATAATACATGAAAATTTTGAATTTAAATGTATTAACAATTAAAATTTGTTTCAATTTATGTAATACCTGACATTTGTTAATATAAAATAAAAATTAGTTATTACTAATGAAATACTAATGTATATGACTACATTAAATCATGGATGCCTGCTTATCAGCAAACCTAATCACCCTATTTTACCTTGATGTCATTAACATGAATTTTTCTAAACAAACTTTTCCTGGTCGCTTGCAGCTCGCTTTAGTGAGGATGTGCTGGAAATAAATAATAACATTATGATATGAATGCTAATTTTTTGGTCACCTCTAAATTGTGCTACTCATTAATAGCATTAGGGTAGTGAAGTTATGAGATTTAACTGTATGATGTCCATCAGAAGTAAGTTACATGTTAGAGCTGCTTCACATTTCAGGGTATCTAGTGAACTGGGTTGCGCATTAACAAAAGGCCATGCAAAATGAATATTTGAACTTGAAGTAAATATCATTTCCAATCTAAAACAGCGACACATTGGTCTTATGTTGGAAAGATTTACAACACAGTCATTAACTAACGGTTCCGAGGTTTTCAAGTATTGGCAAGTATTGTTAATCGCACTACACAAACCTTCCTGCCACAACCTAGATGAAAGTAATATAGGAAATGTAAGGATACAATTAATTTAAAATACAGTCCTTTTCATATGTAGCAATCACTGATACAAGTTAAACTCGTTTAAATCAAGTCGGGTGTAGTCCCTTGGATGGGACAACTCATCTCATTGCAACTATTTCTGACCTTACATGAACTCATATTCTTCGAAATGAATCAAGTTTCATTCTTTTTAACTGCTAGCATTGCTTGAATTGCTATTCATTCTCTACCATGTAAGTACGTACTTCAGGTATAACTTCTGCTAGATACTGTGATGCAATTCAACATCAACTCAAGATCACAACAGGTGAAAACATGCTGGTTGTAAATGATCCCAGTAGTAATAAATAAATTGCTTAAATAATGCCTAACTTAACATATTCCAAGAGTAATTCTAAAAGGTTAAATCCATGCTTCTCCAAGTTCATAATTTCAAAAAATTTGAATTCTTGACACCTCATTTTCGAATTTTGCCATGTCTTTACCAGTCTTTTAGTCAGGACTGGCAGTTGTGCTTCATGTAATCGAAACTTTGTATTTTTCGTGCTTCGTATTATCGAGTGTGTACTGTAATTCCTGTATCTATTAATTTGACTGTGCCTTATAATATTTGATTTTAGCTGAGTGCATGTGGAAATAGGTGTAACTGTATTTTGTAAAGCTTTTTGGCATTAATGTTTATTTATGACTGGAAAATGCATGCCTGAGAATCAAGTCACTGATGTAGAAAAGGAATCAACCATCATGTGATGGCAATTAAAATATGGTATGATTAGACATGCTAATTTCCATGCAGTGGTGGGCACCAATCCTATGATTACGTTGAATGCCAGGGTAGCACAAGAGGGAACGGGCTGTGAAATAGGTTCTCACCTTGAAGTCCTGGGAACACAACAGCAAGGATAAGGGTCTCAAGGAATTATTACTTTGCCTTCTCAGGATATCACTATAACAATAACGACATTAATCAGTTCCACACATGAGACAAAATTCCCATCAACTTCCAAAATGACCCACCAGACACTGCTCAATATCATGCTGCAATTTATGAAAGAAAAAGAAAATGAACTGTGAGGAATGTAAAAACATAAAAAAGAATTTATTGGTTCCTATATGATATATTTGGTACATGCGTAGAACACGTAATGTTCACTCAAGGACATTGAGACATAGACGTACAAAAATTGATAGCACAAATAAGGAAAACAAAGTAACAGAGTTACTAATAATAATTTGTCAATCCTTTGCCAGCAACTACATGTTGGGTTGAACAAGTCCAAATTTTATTTCAGACAAGAGATTACAGATCCTTATCCATAAGGAAGCGTATTGAAATGCCCATTAAACAAAAAAAGGAATGTTCACAATGTATCATCACACCTGAACAGCATTGGTCAATTGTACTACAGTGATGGGGCACCACCTCAGAATAATGGTTTAGACAAGGGAAAGGATAGGTGAATGGGACTTTGGCCTCATGCTGTGTGTGGTGTGGTGAGGGTCATTCGGAACTGGAAAATAGTCATGTTATGTGGGTGTGGTCCAGTGGATAGAGTGAGGTGTTTCCTCGAGTCTCGAATATGCCTCTCCACGGATGAGAGCTTCCATTCCTCACAACACGCCTTCATGAGTGATTCCCTCTCATGTCACTCATTTCTCTCAGAGGTGTCTCCCACCAAGGAAGAGAGTAGTAGCTGGTCCTCCCGCAGTAGCTGGTCTCCCTCCCCTCTTCCCTTCCCTTCTTCTTTTGGCCAAGGGCTGGGTGGGTTATAGCACTAGGGTCAAATATCCCCCACTGGTGAGCTCTCCTTTTCACCTTCACCTCATTCTGCACGCCACAGTTCAATGCTTCTTTATCACTCCCTTCTTGCTCATTAACCCCTTAGGGAAGATACTGGCTAATAATTAGTGATGGGGCAAATCCAAAATTTGATCGAATCCGAATCCAGTTTTTTTATCAAAACCAAATCTCGATTCTTAATCTCAAATCCTAATCCTCCTCAATTTCATTAAATTCAAATCTTCCTTTTGTCTGTAAATTGGCAAATAATGCTTCCTTTCTCGTGAATTATCTAATTAAACCCAATCGAGCTGAGACTTATTTCTTAAAGTAAGTAATAAATAAATAATGGTCATATAGTTCCCACTCAATGATATTAAAGACATGTTTCAGGGCAAATATAAACAATGGGTAATTTCAAAAGTAAATCAAAGTTTATTTTTTCCTAAATAAAATTAAAAATTAAATGAAAACAGATTACAAGTTTTTGTTTAGAAAATGCAGAATTTTCACTTTGTCAACTTCTATTCGATTTCCTTTTTTATCAACCAAATTTCCCGCAGTACTGAAGGCTCTTTCTGAAAAT
The DNA here is from genome assembly GCA_933228895.1 of Platycnemis pennipes. Lineage (NCBI taxonomy): Eukaryota > Metazoa > Arthropoda > Insecta > Odonata > Platycnemididae > Platycnemis > Platycnemis pennipes. The sequence continues at coordinate 8,550,352 of OW121846.1, read as the reverse complement.
ACTGTTTCAGGAAGAATGCAGAGGAACTTTTTTGTTAGAATTTTCAAATTGGGGAATTTCAAAGAATTTATATGTGGACAAGAATTATTAGATTACAATATGCTGCTTGAACATTTCCTACCATGGTATTTACGATTTTAATGCTAAAAATTAGCTATTACAGCAAGTCCTTGACTTAAGCGGATCCGAATTACATAGGTCTGGAGTTACGCGGATTATCTGTTAGGCCGGTGAAATGCTTGCATTTCTCCGCATTTCTGTTGCCGCAATGGATTCAAACTTCGTGACAACCCATGACTCATTGCCAAGTGTGCAAGAGTTGATGCCAAACTACGGTTGTTCGGAATGGCAACTGTGGTTTAAGACATTACATAGTTCGATAGGTGATATTTGATCATCGTGATGGTGAAAAAGTCTGATGTGATTAACCATCAATGTCTTTGTTTTTACAGCGTAGTTTGTCCTTCCCAAAAAGTCTACAGGTAGTTAATTATCTACGCCATAGATGATGCCTGTTGTCCGTTACAGCAAAAAAAGAAGTTTTGGGTAATTATATTTATTTTAGATTTAAATATCCAGTGAAATAAAGATTGAGTTTGTGTTACTTACCGCTTTGTCGTATTATGTTAATTTAAAACAGCCTCTCAAAATATGGCATTTCTGTAATTGTTGACGATTGCCGCTGTGAAAGCGGCACCACTAATGGTTCAAAAATGGGTGGGTACGTGTTTTGACTTACACGGATTCTACTTGTTTTTTTGCTGTAATGGACAATAGGTGTCATCAATGGAGTAGATAATTAACTACGCGTGGACTTACAGGGGAAGGTCAAACTACATCGAGAATGACGTTGATGCCTGATCACATCAGACTTTTTCACCATCACAATGATCAAATATCACCCATTGAACTATGTAATGTCTTAAACTAGAGTTGCTGTTCCGAACACCCATAGTTTGGCATTAACTCTTGTGTGCTAGGCAATGAGTCACAGGTCATCATGTGGTTAATTCTGCTGCGGCGACAGAAACGCGGAGAAACGCAAGCATGTCATCATCCTAACTGAACATCCGCGTAACTCCGGATCTGTGTCACTCGGATCTGTGCAAGTCGAGGACTTACTATAGTTCTCTGCAGCTGGTATATAGAATCCGCATGACTGGTATTCAAATCTTTAATCCATTGATTTGATCGAATGCAAAGATTCGATTGAATCTTTTCTTCTTAAGGCAGCACCGGATTCAGGTCTATGCGGTAATGGTGTCTGAGGTGGTAAACAACACCTGGTGAGCTGAGTTGTGCCGGTTAATGTATGCATTCTTTGCATAAAAGCTGCAACCCAAGAGTAAATGATCTAAGACTCTGGCTGCCTTCTGCATGATAGTCATCTCGTGCCCGTCACATTGCCCCATAGATGAGACATGGTGAGGGTGTTGATGACACCATCTTGACACTCGAGCACGAATCCCTCGGTTTTGGACTTCAGACCAGCGAAATGCAGGAAGGCCAACATGAGCTCTTTCGGCCTGTGGGTTTCCAAGTTTGGATAGAAACTTAGATGCATGGGCTTATCGGTGTGCTTGCGGAGCAGGGTCTTTTGCTCCACTTACTTTATTTCGGGCTTTAGTACATCTGCCTTCAACTACAAGATCAATGTGTCACATGCTTCTCTGTTGGAAATAAGGTCGAAGTCTAAACCAAGGCCGTCTGCTGTCCTTTTCGCCACCTGGAATAAGAATGCCCCTTTGCCGACACTCTTGTCTTTCTTCACAAGCAGCGTCAGTGGGTCTGTACTGTGGAACACATGGCACGCCATTTTGAGGACTACTCTGTTGTGAAGACACTCCAGGCTTATTAGCCCTCTGCCACCTAGCTTTCTCGGGAGATACAATCTGGCAATGGAAGACTTGTGGAAGAACTCCAATGTGGAAGAACTCCGCGTGCACTGGACATCATGTGGAAATACAGTGATGATATAGGGATGGGATTGGACAAATGTGCTTCTATCCATCTGGTGAGAGGAAGACTTTCGGAAAATACAGAAGACGTGCAACTCGTTGACGGTAGAGTCATCTGTCACCTCGACGATGACGATGTTAGAGGCCGAGGTAGAACAAACGTAATTCACAGGTTCAGATAATGAACAGTACTTTAATGTACGTACTTGGATTACAAGAACGTGCACATCAGAACGTGTACATCGAGAGACTGACAAAAAGACAGAGACAGCTGACCAGGCATGGGCCGAGTCACGAACAAAAGAATAAGGATAGTAGCAGTAGAAAACAACTGCACAACGTATTGATGCTTGAGTTATATCACAACAAGTACAAACACTCAACACACCCCCTTAAATTAAGCATCATATATGTTCACAACATTCATAATCCTAGAAAAATATAAATGCTTTTCTTTACATAAAGGTTTGGTGAGAATATCAGCAACCAAGTCATCTGTTGGATTGTATTTCATTTTTACAATCTGACGCCCAATTACATCTTTAACAAAATGGTGTTTTATATCAATATGTTTACTGCGTTTCAAAGTTTGCTTGTTCTCAGCCATACATTGAGCAGACAAATTGTCATTCAATATTTCTATCACACCAAGTTTCAGCTCCAACTCTTGACTTAAATTGTTAATAAAACATGCTTCTTTCACTACATTAGTTATGGCTAAATATTCAGCCTCTGTGCTGGATAATGCTACAGTTTTTTGTTTTACAGATTCCCAACTAAAAGTTGAGGTACCAAGTTGCATGATATAACCTGTTTGTGAACATCTATCACCAGGCACACCACCATAAGAAGCATCAACATACCCTTTAATATTTAAATTTCCAGATTTAACATAAACCAAACCATGATTCTGAGTACCTATTAGATAACGCATTACTCTCTTTACAGCTGACCAATGAGACTCATCATAGGCCGTACTATACTGACTTAATTTATTGATTGCAAATGCTATATCAGGCCTCGTGTTAACTGCTAAATACATAAGTCCACCAATTATTTCCTGATATGGTACAGTTCCACTATACATAAAAGTGAGATCTGTGGCTTTGGTCAATACCAATCCAGCAGCCATAGGTGTAGGAGCAGGTTTAAGATCAGTCATACAAAATCTTTCTAACAGCCTTTTAACATATTGAGCCTGGTCAAGAGAAATAATTCCCTTTTCTCTTTTTCTGATCACACGCATTCCCAAACAATCTTTCACATTACCAAGTAACTTCACATCAAAGTTTTTGTACAGTGAATCACACAAGATTTTACTGTCTTGTTTACAGTTTGAGAATATATAAATATCATCTACATACAAAGCCACTATGGTAAGATTTTTATTTCTATGACACACATAAACACATGATTCAGATTTTAACTGTTTGAAACCTGTTTTAATTATAACGTCAGAAATTTTTCTATTCCACATCCTACTGGATTGCTTTAATCCATAAATGCTCTTTCGCAATAAACATACTTTTCCTGGAACTGAAAAACCCTCTGGCTGTTCCATGTATATTTTCTCATTAAGATCTGCATTTAGAAAGGCTGTGGTTATATCCATGTGACTTATATCCAGATCCATTTCATTAGCAAACGCAAATAACAATCTCAGTGTGGTGTAACTAACAACTGGAGAAAATGTTTCATGAAAATCAATCCCATAAGTTTGAGAAAAACCTCGGGCTACCAGGCGAGCTTTGTGCTTTTCAAATTCACCTGAACTTCCATTTTTTAATTTAAAAACCCATTTAGATTTTACAACGTTACAATCTGATGGTCGGTCCACTAGTTCCCATACTCTATGATTCATTAAAGAATTATATTCGGATTGCATAGCTGACTTCCACATGGGATCCAATAAAGCGTCCTTAGTCGATTTAGGAATATTGACAGACATATCAGTCAAAGCCTGAAAGGACATGTCATAGTCAGCATGCCAACGAGGTGGCTGTCGCATGCGTGAGGGTCTATTACAACCCGCAACATTAGGGATATCATTGACAATAGGTGCATTTTGAATATTGTTTTCTGACAAAGTACCAACATCATTCATAGCATCCACATTTTGAACATTTCTATCTGAAAAAATGATAACATTATTGTCAATTTCAAGCTTATTTCTATCCATATCTTTGTTTTCACTTGCAATAGGAATATCACCAGCCATTAGGGTCTCAATAAATTTGACTTCCCTAGACATGTAAACCTTTTTAGGATCATGTATATCACCTAATCTGTATCCTTTCTTCCCGGGACCATATCCCAACATAATTACTTCTTTTGATTTGGGATCTAACTTCCCTCGCTTTCTCTTTGGAACATGAATAAAGGCTTTGCAACCAAAAACCCTAAGGTAAGATAAATTAACTCTTTTGCCTGACCAAACTTCCTCAGGTATTTGAAAGTTGAGAGATGCCGTTGGGCATCTATTCTTTAGATAGATCGCTGTGGAGACGGCCTCTCCCCAATAGCGCTTGTTTAACTTAGAATCACACAACATAGTCCTAGCGCAGTCAAAAATAGTTCTACCTGCCCTTTCAGATAAACCATCCTGTTCTGGTGTATCCGGACACGTTGTTTCATGAGAAATACCATGAACTCTAAGAAAATCTGACATTTGCCCATTAATATATTCACCACCACAATCCGATCTTAGGCATTTAATCACATGACCTGTCTGTTTTTCAACTGACGATTTAAATTCCTTAAACTTATAAAACACTTCATTTTTGGTTTTCATAAGATAGCCAAAAGTTTTCCTGGAAAAATCATCTGTAAAAGTAACAAGATATCTGGCACCACCCCACGTCACAACTCCCTTTTCAGGATAGCAGACATCAGAATGAATGCGTTCTAACAAGCCAGATGCTCGACCAACTGTTTGATGAAATGGTCTTTTGCTATGCTTACCCTGAATACATGGAATACACTCTGTGTGTTGTCCTTCAACAAACTTTATGCCATCAGCTAAATCCTTGAGCTTAGACAAATATTTGTAATTAAGGTGCCCTGTCCTTTTATGCCAAATTTCCTTAGATACATTGGAGACATTCATCATAAAGGGTAAAACCTTGTTCACATCGTCTACAACATGAGGAATTTGTTTAGGAATATCAGAGACAATACCTTTAGATGGACATACAAGAGATGCACTTGCCATAGTAGATATCTTAGGCATTCCATTGTCACAAACAGTTGCTGTGGTTTTTCCATTTTGGTCTAATTTATAAATGCCACCAACAGCACTACCTGTAAGCTGACTTGTACCTGTAATGTTAACTTCATTTTCATCAAACACATTAACACCATATCTGTCAAACACAAGTACCTTACCTTTTTCTGCAATTTTAGAAACTGACAATAAATTTGCAGCACTCTGTTTACAAAGCAACACATCAGTAATTGTACCATTAACTAGAGAACTATTACTACTAAAAATAAAGGGCACATTTCCAACACCTTGGCATGACATTACAGAACCATTAGCCGTTAAGATATCAGCATTCACAGAAGTTTTGAGGTCATCAATCCAATCACCACGAGATGTTAGATGTTGACTTCCACCACTATCGAAGAACCACTGATTTTTTGGCATTTTAATTCTACTATATGTCGCAGCAGTCATGAGAACTAAGCCATCATTGCCATCAAATTTCTTGGAATTTTTTGATGTATCTTGAAAACTTGAGGAATTTTTGTTTTTCAGTCTCTTCCACTTAGTGCACTGAGGTCGTTTATGTCCTTCTTTCTTACAGTAATGACAAATAATGTTGTTGGGAACAGTTTTCTTGTTTGAATTAGGGGCATGAGAAGCACTTGACCTGAATTTGACGGATGCTAGTGAAGATTCGCACGCATTGGCACTTCTTCGACAGTCCTCCTCTATCAAAAGCTTTTTTACTTCCACACTTCTAACTTCAGTGTGAGTGGACGCAAAACCTTGCACCAAAGTCTCAAAAGACTCCGATAGACCACTTAACAAAATTTTCCCAACTTTGTCATCAGGGACAACGACGCCGATATCTGCCAGCTGATTCACAACGGAAAGGATCCCATTAATGTATTCGGACATGGAACTAAAATCTTCGTAACGCATTCTCATTAACTGTCTCTCTAACATTAGTTCACGAGTCAGCCCTGAGCTGCCAAAAGCCTTTTGTAGATTATTCCATGCTTCTTTGGCTGTGCTACAGGCGTAAATGTGAGAAGCACATACGGGTTTTACAGCCAAGCTGATCTTTGCTAGCGCGCGTCGATCTTTGACTGGATCTATGTCCTGACCAGTAACACTTTCCCACATGCCATAATCTATGAGTAGCATCTTCATTTGCCATTTCCACGTGTTGTAGTTCCTTTCGCCTTCCAACTTCTCAATACCCGGCACGCCTGCCGGTGCAACGAACACCGACTGTGCGAAGTCAACGGGTGTCGAATGGTGAACAGTTGCAGCAGCATTTGAATGTTCCTGTTCGTTATCCGACATTTTCGCATAAAACGCAAGTTCAAATATATTGCGAGAATGCGGAAAGTGAATACGTCAATTAATATTGCAGTCGTGACACTCTGGGCCCATAACCTGTTAGAGGCCGAGGTAGAACAAACGTAATTCACAGGTTCAGATAATGAACAGTACTTTAATGTACGTACTTGGATTACAAGAACGTGCACATCAGAACGTGTACATCGAGAGACTGACAAAAAGACAGAGACAGCTGACCAGGCATGGGCCGAGTCACGAACAAAAGAATAAGGATAGTAGCAGTAGAAAACAACTGCACAACGTATTGATGCTTGAGTTATATCACAACAAGTACAAACACTCAACAGACGAAAGCTATGAATATCTAGGTGTTTCGGAAAATGTACACGGGCAACTGTGTGAAGCTATAAGTCCTAATCGTGGGCGTGCTAGGTGGTGTCAGGAGCTCACTGGTTGAGAATCTCAAGTGCATCCAAGCATGCAGGGCACGAGCGGGTGCACTTGCAAGTGCAATGCAAAAGGCTGTCATTTTCGAGACCATCTGCCTGCTTTGTACGCTTGACCCTAATGAAGGGTAGCCACCTATCCAGGGTGCCCAGCAGTCGGGGAAAATCTGGAAATCAGGGAAAAGTCAGGGAATTTGGAAAAGAGGAGAAGGTCAGGAAAAAGTCAGGGAAATTGGACCCGGAATTTGAGTGCTTCAACCTGTCCATCTGGCCAACAGAGATTAAACAAATATATGAAAAAGATGAGAAACTCATGAAAATATTCACTACTTTGAATCGATACTCCTTGTGGGCTATGTTTGTCATTAAAATTTACTAAAATCACCTTAGCGTGGATAATCAATTTCCATAACTTCCGAAGATTCCTTCTAAAGTATTAAATTCCCTCGTTAACATTCTCGATGTTCACAGCCAACCACCCAATCCCACATCTGACACCAATATGTCTGAGGGGTGGCAGCATGTGTACTGATCAGGACCAGTTACACAAGTATATAGGACTTGGTTCTCCGCCGGGCTGACTCTAGGCTGACTCCGCCAACGCCCTGAGGACGATGGCGGAGTCAGCCATTGATACGTTGGCAACTGAACACTTACCACGGTGGAAAACCTGAGAAGAATGCACAGCAGTTATACAAGAGTAAGACCAAGACAAGAGAAGAACAAGTACTTGAGAAAGAACTCCTAATTATTGCATTTCTGGCATGAGTGAACCCTGGCTCGGGTAGGAATTTGTTTTTGAGGTTTTCTGCGGTGGGTTTTCTTAAATTTATGAATCCGGGAGTATTATCCAGCTCCCTACCTGCAAGTGAGAGACTCCCTGCACTCATGAGCCCCTTGACCCCTGAGCCTGAGACCCCTGACCTGCGGCATTGAATCTAAAATACCTGTCTTGAGGTAGTGGGTTGAGGCGGGTTTGGAGATTAAGCATCTTTGGGGCAGTGGGTAGGGGTATTATACGTGTGTCCTTAGCCTTACAGAGCATTCGGCCATTAATTAAGGAATGGACCTTCCTCTCAGGGAAGAAACAATTTCTCTCTTTCTTCCTCTAGGAAAGAGGAAAGAAATGAGAGAAATTGTTTCTTCCTTGAGACAGATTTTTCATCATTGAGGGTCAAGTCTTGTGTTTAACATTTTGAAAGTGTTTTTAGATAATATTTTTAAATTTCTTGTGTTAGAATCTGAAAAATACACGGCATTTATTGATCATTCATCAAGTAGTATTAGTGAGGAGGAGACAAAAGTTTTCGCTATGATACTCACATCATTAGGCTACAACAGTGTCCCTTCCAAGTGATTCTATTGGAAATATTCCAGTTATGTCCATAACTCAATGGTGACCAAAGCAATGTGCAGGAAAGGGTTCTTAGAGATTTAGTACTGGTATATCATAACTGAAGTATAGAGGAGCAATCATCCAAACATACTTGATAACATGTTAGTGTCAACCCACATATAGCCACCAAATAACTTCCTTTCCTGCAGAATCTGCATGCCATATTGCAATACATTTGGCTAATATACCAAAGCTGCAAAAGTGGAATTGCTTGCCATCTGGTAGAGATTTAAAAACATACATTTTTGGATGTGAAAGGATTGGATAAAGATACACCAAACATGAGAGTAGTATTTATCAAATGATCCCTTGGAAATATGTAGTAAGTAATACCAGTGCCAATAATATTTAACGAACAAGGTTACTTTTTTAGGTTACTATATGAAAAATTATTACGATAATGGCAATGACAAATAAAAAAAGTGTTTGTACACAAGGGGAATGTCCATTATCAGGTTTCAGGCAAGGCAGAAAAGTAGCAGAGGTATTAGGAGAACATGTGTGCACACTCACTGAAAACAGCTTACACGGAAGTAAAGCCTTCCTCATTCACACAAAGACTAAAATTCTACAATGCAAGGAGCTGGTAAGAAGCAAGAGCTATTAGATTGGAGCAATGCTGTTTGTGACATTTTTGTTACAATTGGCAGATCCACGTTAGTACAATTTCATGAGGATGTTCATACAATTATTTTGTATTACTTTAGAAAATTTTGCAAAAAAAAGAACATATTAGGTGACAAAAACAAGACTAATCGGGTATAAAAAAGCAACATGATAAAAATATATCCAATGTTGCACAATGTAACACAGTATTTAATTCACTTGAAGTAGTTTATTATGATATTTATTTTTGAAATTGTTTGCATTTTAATTTTTTTTACATCTTATGACCTGTGATTCTATACTCTGCTAGGAGTGACTTGGAAAGACCTAGTGTATACAGATGTTTGATAGTGTGGGATATGGGTTTCTTCCATATGGTGTGTTGAATGCAGATTTGTACTAGCATTGCATTTTACATTCTGATATAGATGTGTAGGAACTTCTGTCATTATTAACTTTTATATGAATAAAGTAGATACCAAACAGTATTTCTAAGTAAGTCCCAACAATCATAGGTACTGTTTTCCATTTTTGAAGAATCTTCCCTTTCCCTTTTCAAGTTTTCTAAGAAGAATTATAGTTTCCCTTATTCTTTAATCCATCCTTTCCAGCCTTACCCTCAGCCCTTCTTGGGGAATAAAATCTTTTATGGAACTAATGAGATTGTTTCTAGATTAACCATGATAATTGTTCTAGTGAATAATGTTTAGCCAAAAATATTACAAGACTGACTAGGTGTTACAAGACGATTGGTAATGAATGATATCCATGAGTGGCAGACCTCCATTTTCATATTCCATAACAGACTAGGTATGCCTGAATCCATGGATCGTATCCATGGATGTAAATCGTATCTTTATAACCAGTGAGAAGTATCATAGAAGTAGCATATTTTTGGAACTATATCATGGTGAATGCAGCAGTGGTAATTTACATGGGTGTTCATAGATCATTCATGAAGTGAAGAATATGCAACTAAAAAGTTTTAATGGTATTCTCAAAATATCTCTTAAATAAATTATGACATTATGACATCTTGTGCTCCCTTTTGTGTAGCAGGAAAAGAAATTACTTGGCATCATCAATTTTGCTTTTCTTTCAGATTTAAGCTGAGTTTATTTGGTAGAGAATTGATTGATTTATTCAAGGTGCATGTATGTATCACAAGTAAGACCGTACTCTTCCCATGCCATGCCATTTTATCTCGCTGACAAGTATCAACATTTTGATACTTGTCAGGGAGATAAAATGGCAAAAATTATCACTAAAAAAATACTGGATACAAAACTATGTAAAAAAATTAAAATACTGTCATTCTAGTCATTAATACCAATAATATAAATAAAATTTTACAATCCAAAGGTTTACCCTCATAGATACATAAAATTAACTAGACTGGAATGCATTTTTTTACAATGTGGGACCAAAAGAGGAAGGGTATTTGGTAAAGATATTAATGTTAGTTCATAAGATAGAGTGAAAGGACATCAGTGAGCTCTAGTGAATGTGACTGTGGTACTAGGATATTCTTTCTTGATATAATTTATTTCAGTTCTACACATTTATGGAATTAATACCATTAAATTTAAAAACATGAATATTTTCTTGGTTGATTGTCATTATCCAGGATAAATATTGTCACATGGACAATTAAAAATAAATCAAAGTATTTTATTTATGATGAGAACTTATTTGTGCTTTTCAATAGCTTTTGAGTAAATTCCAGTTTTAGAAGAGTAATTAAAAAATGGCCTAAAAATAATTTGTCTACTCTGCCTTGTACTCCATTTTATGATTTTTTTCAAATTTTTGTCAAAATGGCCTCTGTTATGCTTGTACATATTTGTATTCTTGGCTAATATGTTTTATTGTGGTGGAATTACTTAACTATAATTATGTCAGTTATATGTATTAGAGATAAAAGTAGATACATAAGGAAACTACTTATTAAGCTCTTATTTCTATCACTGAATGAGTAAATGCTAAAATGCTGAATCTATATTTTCTTCTTCAGCTGACATCAGTGGTTCAAGGGAATCCTTAGCTACTCGTGACTCAGGTGACATTTTAAGACCTTAATTCAATGCTTTTGTGTTTAACTCTGCTTTTGGATGTTTAGTGCTTCATCACTTATGAATTAATGTTTTCTGTAGTTCTGTCAGCTATTGCATGTATACCCCTACCCCTTCAAAATTCGTTATATGAGTTTAGCCTGCTCTGTTATCAAAGCTCACATTAAGGCATTTATATTTAGCTAATACCATCTCTATTTTAAATAATTTAATCATCTTGATTGTTATGTAAGTTTTCTTATTTTCTTTGAAAATTGAGTTTTAACTATTCAGTAAAATGCCTGCTAAGTAAATTAATACAGGGTGCATCACCAAAATCAAGACAAATTGTAGAATTTTGCTAATAAGAAATAGTATTATGCAAAATCATTTTTCATGGCATGTGGGGGGGGGGGGGGAGGGATCTGTTCTATGCACAGTTATTCAATGTGTCCCATTAGCATGAATGACAGTTTCCATTCTTGGTCAGAAGGATCCGTATTTGCAATGCAGCGCAGTTGGTGCTGGTGAATGCTGCCTCAATAGCATTCCTGAATTAGGTCACAATGGGATGCCATGCCTTTTTGGTGGCCCTCTCAACTAACTTTATGCAGCATAATCCAATAAACTTAAATCTAGGTTCATAGGAGGCCAGAATTCTAGAATTTTGGCATCGTCTGAGAACCAGTTTTGGTCCAAAAAGCTTTATTTAGCCAGTAAATCATGCTCCTGAAAAACATAAGGCATCATAGATGCCAAAATTTCCATCCTCAGCTTCATCACAACCTGTTTGTTTTGTATTTGGCTTACCCACACCAGCAATAGCTGCAATTTTTTAAGTCTTTGGGTCCTCCGACACCAGGGCTTTAACTATTAGGTTTCATGTCGTCTTAACCGTACATTTCGTAACCAAAATCTGGTTACCGACATCTTGTAAAGAGACATCTCGTCACCGCGACATCTCGTCACCGTGACATCTCGTAACCACGACAATTGGTAAGCAGACAACTTGTAACTTACTATTTCATAAACGTGACAACTAGTATACAGTAGTTTGGTAACCAGAAGTACAGAAATCGACTATCGCAATCCCTCTGTGTTTTCCTTCCCATGTTTTTGAGGCCAAATTCCCATTTATCAACATCCTTTTGTTTCATTGATGCGGCCTGCTGGCCTCAGTGCAGTCCTTGTATTGTCTAAGGTTTATCATTCCGTATTGAATACCATTAGCAGTTAGTCCCTACCCCGATATTTCCTTAGATATGTTGCTTCTACCAGACTATAGGCTCCCCTGGTGGCCCTCCAGCATAGAAACGGCCATCATGATTCCCCTGTAAATTTTCCTTCTCATATTTTTGGGGCTAACTACCCATTTAGTTAACATCCTTATATTTCATTATTGGTGTGAAAGTTAAAATAAAACTTAAACAGAAGCCATACTTTTCATGTTACGCATCATTTTTAATTTGGGTATGAATATTTCTCATACCCCCCAGCAGTCATTGTCTGCACTTCTGGTTAACAAATGACACTAGTTGTTGCGTTTACGAGTGGTAAGTTATGAGTTGTCTGGTTATCAATTTTTGTGGTTACGAGATGTCCATTTAGGAGATGTTGGTTACCAGATGATGTTACAAAATGTATGGTTACGACTTGACATGATACCAACTATTACAATGACTGCTTAGATCTTCACAGTGACTTATTTATAGTGACTTCTCCCTGCCAGAATTGTGGAAACAATCTTGGACATTGTTGAGAGCCCAGTGTGTAAGCCTTCAATGACCATGGCTCTTTATGTGTAATCTGTATTAATTTCAATATTGTAGCCAGTTTGAGGTTATGATTGTTTGCTAGAAGTATCAGGCTTTCACAATTGCCGGCAGTGACCTTTGGCTAATGTACAAAAGTGCAAAAAATGTAAAATGAAGAGCTCCAGATTTTGGTGATGCACTTTACTCTTCGTGCAGAGTTGCTTACCTGGATTAGTTAGAAATAATGCATTAATCCATTCGGTTTTAAGTTAGAAGTTAAAAATCTTGAAATGATTTTAGTGTTAACTTTATTTGCCTTCTTTAGTGGAAGATTATAACTATAATAGGATGGGCATGCTTACATATTTGCCAACTATTACTTTATTTGGCCTCTGTGACTTGTATTTTCTAGAAACTTGAGCTGTTCTCTTAATGTCAGTTCTCTTTTATAATACTCATATTTTTGGAGTGGGGTTCATTGCAACTTTTTATGTCACTAATGATAAGTGATATTATTACCTGTGTAATTGCATTGCATAAGCATTGTGACGACTCCTACGTTCTCATTTATAAAAATTAAGAACTAGTGCTGGCTACTTCTTGGGAGTGTGGTTACCCTTTCCATGTGGATGACACAAAATACATACGTATACACATATGCATAAATATCTTGAAGAAGCACCCTTATTGTGGAATGCATAGTATAGGGGTAACAGGTGTGACAATTAAACATGAACAATGCCAAATTCCAAATGATGGTGAATATTTTGGTGGTCACAGCCATCTTCTTCAGCTGGAATAAAGGAACAAGTTGGGAAAAAGGTAAGAAGGGCAAGGGCAGGAGGTGGTGGCATTGGAAGAAGGAGCCTTCTTCCCATTCTTCTCATTTTTTTCCTTCCCAGCAGTTCCTTTTTTTACCACTTAAGTAGGTGGCTGTCACCATCAGGATACAAATATTCACATTTGTTTATGATAATAATATTGATACAAAAGTTACTTCAGTTATCAAATATATGATGAAGGGCGAGTGAAGATACATAGCAAAGTATATGAAGGACTTATATGAAGTATATTTGCTGATCAATTCATCAATGTTGATCATCAATAACAATATTAGTGCTAGTTTCGAAAGTAAATATCAGCTCACGTACTTCTGAAAAAAAAACAGTGTTCGACGAGAAAAAATTCATCCTAAAGAGGTCAACAAGTGCTCACGGTACTGGCTCTCCACCTCGTTGTCGGGAGGTTCTCGTTGAATGGGAGTTCGTTGTAAGGGAGTCAAAATGCGTGCTTCATAATGACAGCTTGATAGGACCAACTCCATTTGCTCGTTGATCGGAGGTACTCTTGGTAAGGGAGTTCGCTGATGGGAGGTTTTACTGTATATGTTTGCTTGAAATCAATTTTGACTCAACCACACGCTTGCAAGGGAAAAATCTCGCTGAACTTCCTTGGCCAAAAGAAGAGACTTGTGTTCCTCATATTCTATCATTAATGTATTCGCTACCTCTAGGCAGAGAAGAATCAAAGTCTTATCACATAGAGATCCACTGATAATGTAATCCTCCTATAAATGGCCCAAATGATTAGCTTGTAAGGTTGACAGGTGATACCAAAATGATTGCAAAGCAATGCTTTCATATGTGTTGTATCACCGTAGACTTAGTTTGCAGTTTTGTATTACCAAAACACATTTGTAGGATACTAGAACTATCTGGTCATTTGCTTATCAATGCCTGTTCTTTGTAGAAATAACACTCAGCAAAAAAAACAAGTATGATTAGTCTGAGCAAATCAATGCCAAAATTTAGGCATTAATTATGCTTTATAAAAAGTATTTAAAATTGCCTCAAGTATTGTAAATGAGCCATCACACTATTGGTCAAAGATGCAACTGCCAATATATCAGCCCGCCGCACTAAGAGGGTTAATAAATTTTATCTAGCAGATCACTCTAAATTTAAACACAGAACTGCTTTGGATTCCTATAAGATGACTTGGCAAAGCATTAATAAATTGGAGCCTCCTTGTCGTGGGATTGAGCACAAATATATGGAAGGTATAGATTGTTATAACCTCTGTTTGACAGTCAGTTTGATTGCCCTTTTTTATAGATTAAATGATATGGATATATTGGGTGAGGAGCCTCTGAACAGTATGTGATTTGTTAATTTCTAAGATTGAGTAATATGGATACATGAGTTGAGGAATCCCAGAAGAGTATGCCATTTGTTAAATGTGAGAATAACTAACCATAATGAAAAGGGAGCAGTACTTTCAATGTGTCGATTAAGAAGCATTTGCGACAACTTTTTGACCAGGCTACTTATGTACATCTACCAGGTTAGTGAGGTGGCACTACGTAGACCAAGAAATAGTGTATTTGACTCCTTGGAAATTGATTTACCAGTGCTATCATTGATAGCATCAGATAATTAATTTTTATGCTTAAAATCAATATGTGAGACTTCTCAGCAGTTAGACTGAAGGTTATTGAAGTACCAAATGCTTATGCATGAGAATTGAGTTTATATTTATATTCTATTTATTGTACTGTTGAGATTATGAGAAGTGATTTTGATGGTAGTGTCATTTGCGTAGAGAAGTGGATATGCATTTCTAGTTTTGAAAAGGGTGTTCGGAAGGTCGTAGAAGTTCATCTAAAATAAAATTGCATTCCAATACAGGACCCTGAGGGACACTCTTGAGGATGCTTTGGTGAGAAGAGTACAGGCAGTCCCTGAGTTACGTATGTCTCGACTTGTGTAAATCTGTACTGGCAAGTGGCAAATTTATCTTAAGAGATGCCATTGATTTACGAGCATGAGTGCAAAAAAGGAGAAATATTCCTTTGTATACTTGCTGGTGGAGAAAATATCGAATGGTTATCAAGATTTTAAAGTGATGCATAAAAGAAATTGGTCCATTTTTATTATGGTTGTTTGAGCACCAGATTTTCAATTCGAGTTGAGTTCGAGTCGATCATTGCAAAAAAATCGAGTTTCGAGTTCAGTTGAGTTTGACTGTCAATATTACAATTTATGTTTTTTAGAGAAAATAAAATTCCTTAAAGTCTTATTTAATTCAAGATAAATTTCCGAATTCTCGTCATTTCCACAAGTATAAAAAATATTTAATTTTGAAAGTCAACCAGCTTAGTTAAGCGTTAAAAATGAAACATGTGATACGATGATTTTCATTTATTTTTTATTTATTATACACGAGAACTTATTTATGAATAACAATATTTATAAAAAATAATAATTATATTTGTATGTATTCGAGAACATTTTTAATGTTCAGTTACAACATTAATATCTCTTGTAAGAGAATGAATTTTACTTCCTTTAGAGTCACCTCAGTAATTTTTAATGCAACAGATCATATTTAAAAATGGTCTTTTGAAGGATAAACTAAACTTAAATGAATTCAAATAAAAATCTTAATCTGGGAAAAAAATCATAACCAATCTCTTTATTCACCACCTATTAAACCAGTCATTTAAAAAAGTAAACATTTTCACTTTTCTAGGTCACTCAATTAATACAACATGAACCCTTTAGAAAATGAACTTCCACACTCTTGTGGTGCACAATAACACTTAACAAACAAAACATGAACTTTTAGTGGCACATAAGTTAAGTATTTATTCAATGCAACACAACCTTTGAGAAATGGTAAGAAAAGCAAATGAATCTGTGAAACTTAAGTTCCTAAACTTCCTTTCATTTCTAAATTTGTGTGAAGTTGAAATCAAATTATAAATTGCAATGCAAGAAAACAAGTTGCTCCACATGTTCAGGCTGGAGATTCCCTCTTGTTAGACTTACAACATTTCCTGCAGCTGAAAATAGCCTTTCACTAGATACTTGTGTAGCTGGTATTTACATATAATGCTGTGCAATAACCTGTAATGCGGAGGCATGACAAACATCTCAGTATCCCGTTTTTGGAGTTGATTTAGTTAACTGCAAATTATTTCCTATAAGCACTCATTAATGCTTAGGCAGAATTAGAGATGGGCAACTCAGTAAACTACCACGGTAATTTTAGTAAATTACCGTAGTATTTTTCGTAAATTACCAACACCCCTGAAAATTACTGTAATAAATGGTAATTTTCAGAAAAGTTCTTTTTCAGAAAATTTCTTCCTCACGAAGAAACCTTTGGAATGGGTAATATTATAAATTAAGAAGCTAGAACAATTTTGTTTACATTGTGTCCGTGATAATTTCCAATTGATTCAGAGTAAAATATCAAATGCACATTGCGCAGAGGTATGTCTTAAGAATGAAAATTTCTCATAGTGTGAGAAAAGAGAGGCAAATTGCGTGTTGCTGCCAACTTCGTTTTAATTTTTTTAATGAGATAACAGATAAACGTCATGATACGTTTAATATAAGCATCGGCATTTATATCTCAATGCTTTTGATTTTGTATGGAGTCCTCTGACGAGGATTTGCAGCTCAAAACCTAAAATTACCAGAAAATTATGGTAATTTTCAAAAATTACCGTAATTTACCATGGTAATTTACCTCAATTGAAAATTATGGTAATTTGCCCATCTCTAAGCAGAATATGTAATATGTGGTACATACTTATTACGTAAGTATTGTAAATTAATAACACAACACGAAATTCTAGTATTGCTACCTACCTTATGGAAGTGAAATATTCTCTATCACTGATCTAAGGACATTCACCATTAGAACAGGATTGAATTTGATGAAATTGTCAGCA
This sequence comes from Platycnemis pennipes, assembly GCA_933228895.1. Classification (NCBI taxonomy): domain Eukaryota; kingdom Metazoa; phylum Arthropoda; class Insecta; order Odonata; family Platycnemididae; genus Platycnemis; species Platycnemis pennipes. The sequence continues at coordinate 8,532,869 of OW121846.1, read as the reverse complement.
ATCTTAATTAAATACCCTATTTTTTCAACCACTTAAAAATCTATCGACTCGACTCGAGGTTTATAAAAATGCACGAGCAGAGTCGAGCTTCTTTTTTAAACTCTACTCGAATTTCGAGCTGCTCGCACATCCCTAATTATTATCATTCACTTCGGAATTTTCATGATATTAATTAATTGTTGTCGCAAAGTCACGTCTCATACCCAACATCTTATACCCAACTGACAAATCTTTGTAAAACCTTATACAGTCGTAGCGATATCTTATATATATCTACATGTATATCAAAAGAGTGGTTACCTCATCATTCATTACTTTGTAGATTCTGTAATGTTCAATTCCCAGTTTGCTTGAAAAACTCTTCAGCGTCGATTAGTCATGTCAGAAAACTATGTAAAAATATATTTAACCCAAGCAATCAAAAGCGTCTCGTGTCATTGGTACATTGTATTCCTACTTACAAAAAATTCCTATCGCTATCCAACGCAACCCGCTCAATGGTCTCTTTAAATCCTCCATATGACAACACTGTTGCCGTATTCGACTGCCGAATGCCATCGTGCTGGGTTAACGATCTCAGAAGCAGGAGAAACCCGAATGAAATATGAGCTGGCAAAGTGAAGGCCTCGTGATACTGGGGAATGAAAGTTCACCGCTAGCAAGGAAGGTTTTCTTTCCCGAAACAACTTACGAATTCCTTTGACGATGTGGACCACCATTGTGCCTCTCCATTTCGCTTGCTGACCATGCAAGCACAGAATTTAGTGAACCCCAGTTTTCCAAATTGGTAAGAGATTATATGACAGAACTGCTTTTTGAGGAACACTTTTGCACGATCCATTGCCGATTCGGCCTCATTGGGCTGTCGTTCATGGAAGTCGGGAAACCAAGCGGAAAAATATGTCGGCGAAACCAAGTCTAATAGATTTACAGTCTCACAATGCTATGCAAGCCACCACGAGAGTGTGTGGAGGACAGTTTTTTATTCCTGAGATAAGTTTAGATTGCCTTCCTGCAGTGAAAACTGACATTGTTTCACTTAGTTAACACTACTTGTCGTTATTGGAAAATTATGCCTTGGCATTAGTATTAGTAATATTAGTATTAACTAAAATTGATTTAGTTTGAAGGCGGAGGCGAGTCCTTGAAACAGTTTCAATAAAACAGATCTCGACACATCAGCGATATTTTTCTATTCTACCAAAATAGTACGATTATGTTTTTTAACTTTATTGAAACAAAAATTTTCCCTCGAGAAGAAAAATATAATATGTATATTTTTTTTTATCTATGAGGGGCAGTGCCACACATGGAGAAATTTATATCCTTAGATCTGAATCATACATATTTCCAGTAACGAGATTTCTTTGACACTATGGAGTACATCTTTTTTCAGACACGATAGTAGACCATGAGCATAACACGGAGTTTTTTCTGGGCTACAACTCACCAATTCCGAAAAGAAAGTAAATGCTTATAATTTTAACTTATTTTTCATTGTTGCATTATGCGAAAGAGATATTTTTTGGAATCACTCCGTGACTATTACAAAATGAAAGATGATAAGAGAGGAAAAATATAATATATGAAAAAACAATAAATGAAGTCCAGACATGCAACTTTGTGAGTACTTGTATTAAATTTCATTAAACCTGCACGCCTTACCTAAAGTCCTATGCATTGCGTACTCCTACGCACAGTCTGTGGACGTGTCCAAACACGAACAACATCCCTAGTCTCTTCTTCCACAGTCGAAAAAGTATTTGCTGCCCTGATGCGGTCCACAATGCACACATCCTCCTGAGTGGTCACTTTAGGTCTCCCTGAATACGCCTTCCTGGAAACCTAATGGGATTCTTTCCTTTTTTACTTTTTCTTCAAATTAATAATTGTCATGTGGGATACATTCAATATCTGTGCGATCTCCTGAACTGGCATATTTGCCGTGAGCATTACTGCCTCTCAGTTTCTCCGTCTACTGTCGACCAAAATATTATGTGCACTCGAGTTTGAAGTGTGTTTATGAAGTAACAAAAATTTCTACAGAAAATTTAATCATATCAATTTTTAGTCGTTTAATTCTGCATTTTTGTCGTTTAATTCTACATTAATAAATTTAAAAATGTATTTCTCAAAAACCCTTTAGATGATTTAATGCAATTTTAACATAATATGAACAAAAATGTTATATGTTTTTCCTATAAATTTTAGAAATTTATCTGTAAAAGAATTGACTCTGTAATCATTTTTATCAAAGCGTTTTTCTCGGCTCTGGGTGGTCGAACAAATGCTGTTTTGTGTTGCAATCCTTATATATGCTAATGTTATGAAACATCTTTATTAAGAATGTAGTTTAATCAAGTAATTTTATATTAGTTTTTATTTATTGGTTAGAATGAGAAGGGTCAGCGGTTATTTTTTGCTGGGAATGCCGTTTAGCACTGCCGTAACAAATAGCCGCAGACCCGTCTCACTCTGACTCATACAAATATAAACAGATATAAAATTATTTGATTAAATTACATTCTTAACAATGACATATTGTAACAATAGGATTTCTACAAATTGTAACGCAATTGAAATAGCATTTTTAGACCACCCAGAGCTGAGAAAAACGTTTCTGATAAAAATGATTATAGTATTATTTCTAATAGATAGACAGACAAAATTCTTAAAGTTATAGAAAATGCATAAAACATTCTTGTTTATATTGTTAAAATTTGGATCAAATAATTTGAAGGCTTTTTGAGAAACAAGCTTTTAAACTCAGCATAATAGTTGAACACTTAAAAAACCATCTTAAAAAACCATCAATTATTCAATTCAAACTTTGGTATGAAATGCAAAAATATAATACAAAGAAAATGAAAGTGCACAAAAATTAACTTAGATTAAAATGACAAAAAATATGATTAAATTTTATGTAGTTATTTTGATTACTTCATAAACACCCTTTAAACATGAGTGCACCTAATATTTTGGTCGACAGTAGTTGTAGTTGACATAATTGTTTGGGTGCATCTCTTACCGAGATCGCCAGTCCGACGCAACTGAATTCAGCAGTAGAATACATCGACAGTGTTGTCACATTGCTGATTTTAAAGGCCTGTTGACCGGGTTGCATCAGGAAGTGGTACAAATTTTTTGTAAGAGGTAAGGTAAAAAGTTGTTAGGAAATTTTAAGCCAATGATATTTTCAACACTAAAGAAAAAAACTTTTTATGCATTGCTAGATTTGAAAAAGTTGTTAGGAAATTTTTAAAACCTGATGAACCGAAAATGCGTGGCTTTACTGAAATTTACATGTAGAGATGGGTTGGATACCAGATTTCTTAAGTTCAAATATTAAATCATGACTCAAATTTTGCTTACCTCGAATACTAGAATTTAAATTGATATGCTTAATGTTAATTTGCATATTAATTTGTTGCCTGTTGAAGTAAAAAGCTACAAGTTATTTAAATTTAAAAAGTCTGGTTTTAAGATGTCATGTATCAATTATTGACTGTTGGATACATTAATCAATAAGTGAGCAGAAAGTGTGAGTACACCATGTTCTGTCCAGTTATGAGTCAATATGATGCAGTCCATCAACACAGAGAGTATAGGGTAATTAGCATAATTATTCAAGATGTCGAATGTTGAATACTTTCTAGTATTCAAGTATTTGCAAGTAGCATTTGCACATCTCTTCTTATGTTGGACCATTGTGGCAAAAAAGTTGTGAGCATTAAGAGTCAAGAGAAGTAGAGAAATAATAATTTCCAGTCTTACCTAACTGCATAAAATTGGTTTCCTCTTTTAGAAAATATAGCTTATCAAACTCAGGTGTCTCCACTTAATTAATAAACATTTAATCCTGATCCTTACCAAAGTTTGGATCAATTGGGCACAATATATTTATCTTGTAATGGTAATACCGCGCAGTTATGTTGAGTTTGATGTTTATAATGTTCTAGAATTTCATCTATTCCGTAACTTCTCACTTTATTACTTTCTTTCCACTAGTTTGTGACTAGATTCAAAAGTGGACAACTTGAACATGTATGAACACTTTCTGCTCACTTTTCAATGCTTATAAATGTTACTGTATATTACAGTCTGTAACTGGTTTAATAATTATTTGATTATATTTTTTAAATATCAAAACAAGAAATATTTTTTTCATTTAATCCATTTGTAACTTTTTACCTAAACAGACAACAAACTATCATGATAATATTTTAGGCCTAAATTGAAATTCAGGTATTTGTGGTGTTCAAGATTTTAGTTTTGATTTATGTTCAAATTCGAGAAATCAGCTTATCATTCCATGTATAATATTTATGGATCAGGCAGTAATTAAAATCCTATTTTTTTTGGAATGTAATATCTCCTCAATATGATTGGTGTAGTTTATTTATCATAGTTGATACCATCATTTAAAACAGTTAAAGAATTTTGTCTTGGTCTCATGGATTTATAGTTGTCACCATTATCCATCGTGGTTCAGACAGTCCCAGTTTCTCTGATTTGACCAATTTGCTCCTGTATGTATTATTGTGAATTTTAATTCTTAGTAGATGGTTGATTTATAGTAGAAGATTGATAATCCAGAATCTGCAGGACCCGATGCATTCTAGAATTTCATTATATTTGATGTTTGGATCACTTTCCTTTGTTTGGATCGTCATTTGGATCACTTCCTAGTGAGTAGTATGTTTGAAAAAGCTGTAGTAATTCATTGTATAAGATATAATGAGGTGGTAGTTCTGTGAAAAACAAACATTTATCTTGCCCTGAAGTTAATTTAATGAAAAATAATTTAATATTAAGTACATATTACATTCTTAACTGATGAATTACGAAGAAAATAAAAGAATTCTGATGAGACTACTTGAAAAGAGAAAAAAATAACACTTCGTTTTTTAACCCTTTCTCGCCGGAGTCCTAGGCACCCTGCGGAAAATTCCAGTTGAAACGAGTTGAATTCAACTCGCATGTTTTCATCCGTTTTCAACTCGCTCCATCTCGTCGTTCCAACTCGTTTGAACTCGGTTATGGCTCATTTACCCTGGATTTAACTTGTTAAATCAAGTCGTCGTAATTGGTTCTACCTTGTTTGAACTTGCAGTTCGTAAGTAGAACCTTGTCGTTTTAACTCTTTTCAACTTGTCCGTTTCACATCGTATTAACTTGATTCATCTTGAAGAGAGGCAACTCGTTTCATATCGTATTAAGTGGATGCATCTTGAAGAGCGGCAACTCGTTTCATATCGTACTAACTTGATCGATCTTGAAGAGAGGCAACTCGTTTCATATCGTATGAAGTGGATGCAACTCGTTTTTTATCGTATTAATTGGATTAAAGAGAAGAAAGTAGTGTCATATCGTATTAACTGGACCGACGTGACTTATTACACCGCGTATTAAACCGTAGGTTCAACCATGCTAATTATTTAGCTCCACATTTCAAAGAGATCAGGAAAATACGTTAGCCATCTCTACAAAATGAACCGCGATTCTAATCAGTCACAGCACTCTTTGCGACAAGGTCACTACAGATAAAAGCTAGACTAGTATTTACACAAAATTAGGATCGAAACATTTACCTTTGTTTTCACTTCATTCTGGATAATTTCAAAATACACTCGTTCCTAATATAACTCCGAATAACATTTATTACGACAGTCACACAACAAGAAGAGGGTGAATAATTTAAACACTTTTGAATCTATTTACCTCTACATTTATTATCAGTCGTTAATTACACATTTCCAATAGGAATCAACGTTTATCTTGCATCCACTGGTGACACTGTTACTCAGAAATACATTCTTTGGCTTTTAATCTTCTCCTTAGCTCCTACACAAAAAGGCACCTGAAAGCAGCACGATAAGAAGACATAAATATTGCAATAACAACAAACTTTCTATTTATTATTAAAAGCAGGAAAGAACTATTAACAGTTAATTTCAATTAATTTACAGCCACTCTTTTCAATTCAACGACCTTCCGTCAGGACATGGCACAAAGAGCATAAATGTGTATAAATATACAAAGCACACCTACACCTATGAAAGTTTACTAAACAAATAAACTCACCCTTGTCTTCTGTACTACGATGCACGATGATAACAACGCCATAAAAACTCGTCCGTAGTCCCGGAACCTTGCGAGAAGTATTAGTGACAATACTCTCATCTACAAAAAAAAACAACAGAACTATTAAGCAAACAATTCCCAAGAGAAATATGTATATTTTCAGTGATGCCGTGAGCGAACATTCTCTGCTCAACATTATATAAACACATATTATCAGTTCAAAACATACCTCCTAGAATGAGGATTTTCACATCACAAAATTTATCCGTTCCTTTCACTTCGTCGTAGTTTTCTTTCTAATTTAATCCTGGAACGAAGGCCAACAAACTTCCTTTTCACGGTCCACACAAGGCATGGTAATGAATATCTTCAACGTGACCACAGTTCACTGGCCTTTTATAAATTAACTATTTTAACCATATGAGATTGCTTTCCGCTCTAAATGCAGTAGCAACCAATACTTCACGATATGATGCTCAACGGAAAGTAAACACTTCGGTGATAGCGTAATAACCTTAAGACAATAATCCAAGATGGAGCGTTATCACGCACTGCATTCGGAGTGAAGTTAGCATCTTAATTCGAAAGAGGGTTGTTAAGTACTCAGAATTATAACTTTTTAACCGTTTATTCTCATTTTGAAATTATATCAATACTTATTTTCTGCTTTATTTCCATATTTATTTACTCGTACTATTATATGAATGAATTTCAAGCTATCAAATGCTTAAGTAGTAGGTGGTGGGAGGACTTAGTTTTTGTAAACATCCGGTTTCATGTTGTTGATTTTCGAAAACCTGGAGCCAAGCAAACAAAAAAACTAGATAATAAACATCATTAATATGCATGAATTATTTAAACCAATAATGTAATGATGAATTACAGAATGGCCATATTTCATTTTCTTGGTGTATTAACAGGAGGAAGTTTCAATTTCTACATGGGACTACAAATTATCAGAACCTGTATATATGTCAACAAAGTCAGCAACAAGCTTTGGTCAAGTTTAATGCCGATTGGCTTGTATATATGAACTATTATCAATATATTGACGTTCAAATCATAAATGAAAAAAACTGGACAATAAGAATTAAGTAATTTGCTATGCTATGCCGGTACCTATATATAGGTACTTATACCGGTATACCAGTCTGTATGTCCCGAGTACGCCAAATTTCGCCGATTATACCAAAACTTCGTGTGCTGTAGGGGTGGTCTGCCTTTTGACCATATTTACTCAATATCAAACAAATGAACTCATTAACGCTGAAAATATTTCATTTAAAGTTATCAACCTATGGTCCAATTAAAACGAGTTACCTCCCCGAAAAGATGAAACGAGTAAGAGAAGGAACGAGTTGAAACAAGTTACCACGAATTACCTCGCCGACGAGATGAAAGAAGATGAAAACGAGTACGAGAAGGAACGAGTTGATTCAAGTTAACACGAGTACCTCGCCGACGAGATAAAAGCAGATGAAACGAGTACGGGAAGGAACGAGTTGAATCAAGTTGGTACAACTCTCCTCGCCGACGAGATGAAACGAGTATGAGAAGAAACGAGTTGAATCAAGTTAACACCACTTACCTCGCCGACGAGATGAAAGCAGATGAAACGAGTACGAGAAGGAACGAGTTGAATCAAGTTTATACGACTAACCTCGCCGACGAGATGAAAGCAGATGAAACGAGTACGAGAAGGAACGAGTTGAATCCACTTAATTGAAGTTCGTTGGAGGTGTCATTGAGCTGCGGGTAGTGTACGTTCACGGGGTAACCGAGTTGCAAACAGTTGTTACGAGTTCAGAACTCGTAAATGCAAGTTCATCCGATATAAAGTCCAACTTGATTCATCTCGTTTTAACTGGAAATTTTCCGCAGGGCAGGAAAAAGCATTCCTTTCCATGGGTTCCTCGCGAATTTTTTTCCACTCCCTGTATGAAGCTCTTTTGAAGCAAGGTTTCGAGCAGGTATATCTTCCCCTCGCTTTGAGAGCTGAGCAGAGATTGTCTTCACCCTTTTGCAAATGAGAACCCACCATGGCCTGCATCCGTGGTCAGCTATTTTTAACGCAGTGATTTTTCTTAAATAATAGTAAGACTCTTAAGTGCAAATTAATACAGAAATGAATTCCTGTTGTTATAAGTACCATTTAGAGCTTTTAAATGAAATTCTACTGTTAATATTAAGATATCTAGCACAATAGACATCATATCAATGGTTACAATAATAAATATTTTGTGGTGAGACGATTCTGCGCATAATCCAACCATAGTGTTTTATATAAAAATACTTTTTTGGTGCTATACCTTCCTCAGGCATCATCTTTAAGCAAATCACTTGCAATGGTAGTGCTAGATAGATTTTTCCACAGAACAATTATTTCTTGAACCCCATGGAATTTCTGGACTGGATTTCTAGAACCTAGAACGTTGTTAATAATAATGTTAAAGCTCCATTTAAAAATTTCTCAAGACTCAAAAAAACATAAGGGTAGAGGTGGGACGAATCCTAAATTTTCTTGAATCCGAACCCGAATCCTAAGAGGTTCTCGAATCTCTCGAATACCTTGAATCTCTCGAATCCTACATGTAAAGTTGGTAATAACAGAAAAGAAAAGACTTTAGCAGCTGCATTTAATGAAAAACAAATTTAAGAATCGTTTTAAAAATAGAACTCATTATTGCAATAATACAAATAAGATTTGAAGTAATAAACATGATACATAAATTTTTTTGGATGAAATGAAAGCATGTGAAAGTTCTAGGAGGCATAGCAATGATATGTTTCCAAAATTGTTGCATCTTCAAGACTCATTCACAGCGACGATAGACGAGCTGCTTGCAGGAGACAATTCCTCGTGTGTTAAGCATTGTATGCAGGGGGACACGGGGAAATATATTAACTAGATTACATATGGTTGGGCCAAGATTAGGAAGTGTGAAAAAATTGTAGTTGTAAATCAGAGAGAATATCAGGAATTAGTTTACAGGTGTATGTGGAAAGATGCAGAAAAGCAAGCAGTATGGTGCAGTAGGCACCTGGGTGGTCAAGACACACTGGGTGTTGGCACAAAATATGGAGGAAATTGAGGAATGATGGAAATAGAAAGATTTAAACACAGCAAGGCGAAATAAAATTTAAGGAAACAAGCAATAGACTAGGAGTGGTATGAAGAGTGTGAGAGAAAAGTGGCAAAAAGGTCAATGTAAATAGGTTGAGAGGTTCCAGAGAGAGGGAGAAATAGGCACCCTGTACTCAAAGGTTAGAAGGTTATTCAGCAGCAAGAAGTGGAATACGATATTGTGCATTAGTGTTAAGTCAGGAGAGCTGCTGATAGAACTTACAAGAGATTCAGCGATGATGGTAATGAATACGTGACAAGAACTGGATGGCACTGACAATAGGCAAGGGATCTTGGGAATAGAAGAGAAGGATATAGATAAGGATGAACTGGGACCAGGAGTCCAGCCATGCTAGTAAGTTAGGGTAAACATTATGAGAAAAGAAGGTGTTAGAGACTATAATGTTATCCTATCAAAGCTACTTAAGAATCGAGGTTGAGAAGAACGTGATGATTTTACTGGTTTGTTCGCAGGATGTATGAGGATGAAGTTTGGCTGGAGGATTTTTTAAAATCTGTATTAATTCCTAACCAAAAAAGAAAGAGAAGGCCGCAAATGCAAAGCATGCACTTCTCAAATAAAAAAAAATTTCATCACCTACGCTATAGCATCAGCCGATCCGCGAGTTATGCAACCCGGACAACAATCGCGACAAAAATGACGTACGTGTACTGTTATTTCTCGCGGCATTACAATTCCACAGATGACTGAAGTTACGATAACTGGAGGTACATCTGAGAAAATTTTACTTATCTTTCATAGTGGTAACTTACTGCATGAGTTTTTACTTTGTCTTTCACGGAGCATTGAGTCCATCCACCAGTTATGCAACCAGGACGACAATCACGGCCAAATCTTCTCGTATAACGCAAATAGCGAACCATTCAAAAATTTGCTAGCGTAAGTGAAGGGAAGATGTCATTTGCGGACATATGAAAATTATTAGGTTGGTTGGTTATTCAGGGGAGGCGACCGTCAGCTGAGGTCATTTGCACCATTTTAGGATAGGTGGGTAATTGGGTAATGGTAGGAACTATTTTGGGAATGGAAGAAGGGTGGAGAGAAACCCGGCGTCGGCATTAGCCTACTCTTAACGAAAGGCGCCAAGGGGACCACGGCTTAACGTCCCATCCGACGGACGGAGTACTGAACTTGAAATGCCCTCCACTAGGCACTCAAGTGGGGACCGGGTTTTCCACTGAAAAATCCGCCACTGCCGGGAATCGAATCCGGGCCCTCGGGATGAGAGGCCAGTACTCTAGCCACCACACCAACCCGATCCCCAAAATTATTAGGGCTCGAAGGAAAAGTCGTTAATGGCGGGAAAACGTAAATTGGGGGGACGTAAAAGCGAGGTTTAAGGCGTTATGATACCCTCGGCCGTGGGCTGTTTTGGGCGAGCGTCTCTTCGCTCTGTCCGTGTTTATATATCACTCAACTACGGGATAACTATTGAAGACAGAGACTTGCGGTTTTCTTTATTTGATTCAGGAGATATCATTCCACATAAAGATTGGAAAGAAAAAATTTTATTTTTCCAGGTTAGCGAGAAAATTAAGCTGAACTTTGGCTTATTAAAACTTGCTTCAAAGACAGAAATTCAAAAATCAGAAAAAATCAAAAAAAGGCGACATCATTCTTGTACAAGTACCTTTAAGCACATAGGTCAGAATTAGTTTCCAAAGTCGCTATCATCAAAGCCGTGGACCCCTGCACGCCGAAAATCTTAATCGTTTCGGCGGCTGAGGAGGCCCACTGGGCCGCTACGAGCCTTTCCCTCATTCCATTCTCCCCGTAGCCACTGGTCAGCGGCAACATTGTTTCAGCCTTCCCTTCTTCCTCCTCCCCCTCTCGTCATTTGCACGTGGCTCGCTGCTAAAAGGCCTGGAGGGCCGGGAGTGTCGGATTACACACTGAGTTCTTCTGAGAAATGATTGAAAGACTCAGCTACATGGTCGAACTCTCACCGTATTGAAGTACGCTGCCAGGGTTTTTATAACCCTCCTTTTTCATTTTTAAAGTTTTGCGAAAACTACTAATTGTAGAGAGGAATACATAGGAAGTGAAATAATGATAATAATGCTTCGTTCGCGCTCCCGGCACTAATTAATACCCATTCGGAACTGTCTTTAAATTAATTAATTTATTTTACAATTACTAATGTGTTATCATACTCTCTACAGCTATTCTTCCTCAGGAAAAAAGTTTCTATATCTTCAACCTTTCATTTTTATCATTTACAGCATTTATTACTTACTTAGCCCTCAGTGGTCCCACATAAGAAGCTGCATTTACATAAGCAAATACCAATATAAATTTGGTTTTTACTTCCAAAACCTTTCTCCTTTAAAGTATGTTAGAAATTAAGAAGGGTTAAGGGATTCAAAAAGATACGGCGTATGAAACACATTAATAACCTAGCGCAAATTTGAACTGAACAACCTTCAGCTGCATCTGGCACAATGGCAGGTGGGAATAAAAATTTTGTCCTAAGAAATACGTAATCAACCATTAAAATAGTTCTTTTGTGGCGTTTTGCAATATTCTGATTGTGAAATGAGCAGATAAATAACTAAGATTGATATTAATCGCTTCTCGTGTTCTCTCGAAACCATCATTAATTTTCACTCGAGACTTTTCCTTGTGAAAGTGATTGATTTTAGTTCATTGCAAACAACCACAATGTATGTATATCAATATCTTTGTAAAAAAATAGCAACAACTATATTCGCTCTTTGTCAAACAATCTACAACCGTTTTGCCTTTCCGAGTATTTATTGTTCTACACCAGACATGAGCCAGATGAAAGAAAGTACCTAACATAAAAAATCTAATCCTTAGCAAGAAATATAGTTGCCTGTTTCAAATCATGTGAACTTCCATAAAATATTCGGTTGCTCAGTTGTAATTTACAATTAAATAAAAATAACAATTTTGAAATGAATTTAAAATAGAAATAAATTTTGTGGTTTGTATAACCTCCATCTTCACAACCAATGGAATGGTAAAAGTTGGCTATCATAACAATTCATGCAGAAGATAGGCCTATACAAGGAGATTAGATGCACGCATGATTTTGTCGATGCACGCGGTGAAACTAGGAGTAGTAGATAGAATTTGGAATAAAAATCGTGAAAATAATAGAAAAAGTGACAAATCAAGCAAACGTATGTAATTTCAAGAGGTTGAATTTGTACCAGACGTTAAGGAAAGAATTGTCTTCTAGTGTAATAAAATACATTTATAATTTTCTAAATTTTTCTTTGCAAAGACTGATGACTCCGCCGAAATGTATTTCGGACACGATACTGTTGAAGGGTAATATTAGTCATAATTATTTAGAGGAGGCAACCGACAGCTATAATCATTTGCGCAATTCAGAATACGTGAGTGAATGCGTAGAGAAGAGGCTTTCATGGAACGGAAGATGGGAGAAGAAAACCCGGAGTTAGCCTTCTCCACAAGAAAGACTCCAAGGAGCCCACGGTGTAGCGCTCCATCTGACAGACGGAGCACAGAATTTGAAGATCTCTCTATACAGCACTAAGTAGGGACCGAAAAACCAATGAAAAATTTCTGCTACAGCTGGGAATCGAACCCGATCTCTGATGGTGAAGACCATTACTCAATAATCATGACCACACAATCTCTATCTCAGTCGTTATTCACATTGTAATATGCTTAAATACTCCATAAGAGGCCAAAGAAAACACCAGGTTTAGTCCTGTTTGTCGGGAGCAAGGATTTATTTTTACGTAATTAATACGTTTTCTATTCAGGTAACTCGCTGCCACACTATTAAGGTGTTTTCACGTGTCATACGTTCCACGCTTGAGGTCAAACTATATTATTTTCCAATTTTTTAACAATAAATTCCCTCAAAAAAAAGCAAATCTTTGTCTTAACTGACAAAAAATTCATCCAGATGAGTCATTATCTCATCAAGAATATACCAGGCGTATTCCACAAACCTACTATACTTTCTCACTTATTCGCCGTTCGCTTCGTAGCCCTTTTCGTAAAGTTGCACTAGCTTTTTAAATCTTGTTTGCATGCATATACATGTACATAATACCCAGCAAGCTACCATAAATGTGTATGGCAGGGGGTGAGTTCACACCAAACATGCATTACATATCATGCATAAAAAGTAGAGATGGGACATTCGAATAGTCATAACCTCGAATACCTCTAATAGTGAGCTATTTGCACTATTCTATATTCGAGGACACAAAATAATAATTTCACCATCACGAATACATTACACAAATCGACTATGCTTTTATAATTCACGGGCATCGGTTGGTTAACATGTTACAAAGCATTTGGGGTAGCAGATTTGGTTGGTGCCAATTCAATACTTAATATTTCAAACCAAACTTCATCTTTAAGTTAAGCATGAAAATATAAATCCATAATAACTTCACGAGAATAACATGACAAAGCAAATGATCAAACGCTCGCGAGATTGGTTGTTCCTTTTTTTTTACTCCTCGTTGCATGACTACGCTTACATTTTATAAATTCAATTTCGAAATACTTTTGTTTTCCTTATTTAATTTCAGGTTTGTGATTAACATAGTAAAATGCATGCTTATAATAAGAAACAAAAGAATCGCGGTGTTCAATTGGCGCAAGTTTGCCGCGGTTTGTCAGTTGTATAAGGATTGAGGAGAAGTATATGAGCCGTCGTAAAACTTACGTTCGTTTTTAATCCACCAAATTTCTTATTAACGTAAACTTATTAAGTTATGTTAACTTATTAAGTTAACATATTAAACTCAAACTTATTAAGTTAGAATGAACATCGAAGTTTGGCAACATTTTCACATATGTGATCTGGACGAGAAATTCGCAGTTTGCAATTTTTGCAGTGCGAGGATATCGCGTGGTGCGTCGCGTGCTACTTCAGGTTTAAAACACCATTTGAAAAGGCTCAAAGATGACATTATGCAGATGATTGACAAAGGCTACCCTGAGACCCATGATGACAGCAATTCTGAAGTTATGTCATCTACTCAGTGCTCTTTGCCATCGTCGTCAGCAAGTGAAGCTGGTGAAGCAGCATATCCGTCAGGGAAAATTAGAAAACATCATCATCCTACAAGACAGTTATCCTTGCCCAGTTTATTGGATAAGAAGGGGAAGTTCAAGCCAGGGGACAAGAGGAAAGAAAAAATAACAAGGGTAATAGCACAGCTGGGATATGATAGCATGGGATATGATATGATATGAAATGATAGCACAGCTGGGATAATCTGCGATCAAAAAAGAAATAGACGGGACCCAGACAGAGTAAAAATGTTAGTTTTTTTGAACAAAAACTTAAAATAATGTTGTTCGTTTTTAAAGTACCTTATTGCCAAAGGTAATTAGTGTTTTTATTAGTCCCTAATTAGCGAGTTGCAATTTGTGTTTTTAGAAGTTAGTACATACCATATTTGCAAAGAGAAATTTATGTTTTAGTAGTACTTTATTTGCAAAGTGCCAAGTTACTTGTGAAGTGCCAATAAAAAAATGTTAATTCTAATAAATCAGGATAAATAATGCAATATTTTTATTGGAGTTTGTGATATTTTTACATTGATTGAATTATTTTTATGGCTCTGCTCCAACAGATTGACCAAATATAAATATGTGTGAATATAATGTCAAGAGCATTGTTTCTTTTTAGAATCTTCAATACTTCAGAATTTTAATACATTCTGTTCAGCTAATTTTATAATTTAGTTTTTTGTAACTTTTGTTATTAGGGTCTCAGAAATAGTACTACTATGTTATTTTTTATTTGAATTGTCATTTGTAATTAAAATTGGTGGAAAAACGCCCATGTAGTATTCGATATTCAAGTGCAATATTCAAAAAAATATTAGATATTGGAATTCGATACTCGAAATCGAGAAAAATGCTATTCGACCCATCTCTAATAAAAAGAATGTATAGAAGTTCTGCTCCTGAGAATTGAGTAGGTTGAAAACGGCAGTTCTGAGATCTTCGCCATCTTCAAAACTTCCACTAATCCTTGCTTCCAGTGCAAGAAGAGGTAATAGTAGCTATAGGGACTGTAAGCTTGAGAAAACGACTCAAACATAAGTACAGTGGTTATTACCTGCGGCTTAATTTTACCGCAAAACGTATCTCCCGACGTAATAGGGTTTCCACAATGTTTAATTAGCCGTTGTTCACGAATACTTACTACAATAGAGGATGAAATATACACATCAGTTACACCCCTTAACGAAAGCTATAAATTTTGAATAACGCTCCGACAGTATGATGCTGCGTTAAATTTTACAGCAGATTACAAGTTGTAATAATCAATAAGAACCGGCCGTTGAAGCAGGGTAAAGACCGTATCGGCCAAGAAACCAAAATATTCCGGGTTCAAGTACCTTCTGCGTTGTGTTTTTACTAGCGTTACGGGTAAATGTGTGATGCAATGTCCGTATTTGGAGTAACATATTCCCATTTCAACGCCCATGAAGTTAATCCAATTAACAGGTGAGAATAGTGCATGCGCTTGGAAAATAGAGTTGAAAAGTCTTTAGCGTCTGAGCCTACATCTGAGGCTAAAAAAACACAGAAAAATTGTAGTCAAGGAATCCTCTTAGTTTCCGCTAGTTGCTAAGACGGTAACAGGAAACCTAATTTGCATTTCAATTTCGCATTGAGAAGTACTAAATAAGCAATACGAGTGAGTGAATACCACATTATAATAGTGCTTTCATAAATTATCGAAGGAAATCTTGAGACACGGTGGCTAGCGTCCGAGGAAGCTGTAAAAAATCAGAGTAATGATGGCAATGACATAAAAAAAGTCTTGGGCGGTGAAATTCAATGCATTTTCTGTATATCTTATCGTATTGACGCAACCACTTTACTCTCTTTACTGTAATGTTGTGGCATGAAAACTCAACAAAATTAAAATAAAATTGCGTAATTTCTTGTTCTTAAGCGAGTGTAAACGGATTTCGATAAATCATGACTGACTTCTCACTATATGTTTCAAAAATAATTTAAAAAAATATTCCCTTTCAGATAAGAAAATTTCCGAAAATTCTTCGAAATTCTAGATATGTACCCAAAATTCCCCTCTAATTCCCGGTGTTCAACCGGAAGGTTGGTCTTTGATAGGTGAGAGTAGAGCTCACCCCGCACTAAGCCATTGGCGTGTGAAATTCACACATTCAGGGTAGGGGGGCCACCTACTTTCCCTGGGCCACTTGCGATTTCCTACGCAGTTCTGACTCGCAGAAAATCAAATCACGAGGATTTTAGGCTGGGGCGTCCAGAAAGCCACTTGAACCCGAAACACTCCGGTCGGTAGCCCAGTGCTCTATCCACTAGGCCACCCCGAGACACCCTGTTAGCTTATTTCCAATGCGAATGCGCGTCCAAAAGGACCCTCACGAATTCCTAGAAACAGTTGAAGAACCAAGGCAGCAGAAGACCTTGAGCTGATGACGAAATCGGCGAGGGGCCGACCAAATTCCCCTCCCCCTTATGCCTTGTTGAAGTTTTCTCGGGTTATCCACTGGGTAAGGGCATCCATTTCGGCCGAAATAAGCATAATGAGCACACACTTATTTTCACTATCCATATTAAAATGCACTTTGCACTTTTCCACAAGTTTATTGATGGTATGATGCTTTTCACCTCCTTACAGCATTGTCAGGTGCATATAGTCAATAAGTACCTGATGATTCCGCAAGGCAGTGAAATGCATTGCACCATCAATAAACTTGTGGGAAAGTACAAAGTGCATTTTACTATGGATATTTGTAACTTCTACAATGTGAAGCCTCAAACAGTCAATTGCATTATTTTCATTACGTTCAATTGTTGCAACTTCCACCGATAGATGCCTAACTCCATTCATTTAATAAAAAAATTAACTTCGCAGAATCCTGGGAAACCTTTCACGATTTAGACACTTCCATTTTTCAGAATTCTGGATAATCGATATTTTAATGTATATGAATATTATTCTGTGTACCATTCTTCTATTTACCTCTGGCGACATGGGGATACTTTCATTTAATATTTTTTTTCCATTTTGCCAGTTTTTTTGTATGAATTATAATAGCTGCATTTATGACATGCTGGGCCAAGCAATTTTGTGTATGATAATATGCAATGTCCTCATTGTATTGTATCATGTGCTTCACAGAAATTGGTTTTCAACCATTCCCATGGTGATATAGTGAAATATTTACTTTATTATGGTATGCCTTGGAAAATGGCCATTAGTCAAGGGAAAAGACTAATTTCATATACAATTGAATGGTATTTCACAGAACTTGTCTAACTAATAAATCCCATTCCTATGTTTGGTATGGACTATTTGTTGTCTGGTGATATTTTGTTCAACAGACAGTGTTTTGATATGAATTCTGATAATTAAGTACCTGAAGCCTGTGTCAATGATGTAATTGCTATATTTTGGCAGTATGCATTAGATTACTCTGCAAGAGAGGATTATTGACTTGGCTCTAAACTTCCCTGGAAAGTAGATTGAATTTGTTGTGTTTGATTTACTTCACAGATAGAGATGATGAGATGTGGGTGAACAGTTATGGCCTGCATGCCTTCACTACAGGTCGTCGGCATATGCCCTCCTCAAAGTCAAGGCCCAAAGGAAGCAGCCAGACTTTGAAGGTAAGCCTTAATTTTTTACCTAAATGCTTGATGTGTAGGTGTCATGGTCATTTTGACGGACTTTTATGCTTACATCACATTATAATTTAGCCTAATCTCACAATGTTTTTGACTTGTAGCATGCCTTATACTTTGATTTTTCTGCTTGTGTGTTTTTATTTATATCATCATTCACATTGTATGGGTATGTAGTTTTCCGAATAAAACCATTATTTTTATTTAAGCAATGGCAGTGTATGTGATTTTTTACTAAGAAAGGTCTGTTCATGCAATATGAAGGAATACTAGTTTTTTAGTTATAGACATGCCTTCAAACTTTCATGAGTGTGTTTGCTTTTTATCATCTAGCAACCTGGAAAATTAAATTTGAAAGACTTTTCGTTAGTAACCGATGCTATTGCTCGAATGAACGTTGGAGGGAAGGAAGGAATGGCTCAAAAGTTATGCAAACCTGGATTTGGACATGCTCCATTGGCTACACCAGAGAATGTGGATTTAGGTTCTGAGTATGCACAGGTGGGCTTAGATCATTAATTTTTCTCCAATGCATTTTTTTTTCATTTTTTTAGTGCAATGAATTGATTCATAAACTGCATTTCACATAATAGCAAGCTCTAGGTCAATTAATATGCATGCCAAAAACTGGTTTCCTCTCTTTCACTTTTACTGGTCTTGACAGTGTTGTGATTATGACTTACCTTTTTCAATTTAGCTTATTAGCAGCTTTGTGGGAATGAAAACTATGCTGAGTAAATTATTTTAATAACATATTTTATGTTGTTTATATGAGTTCTTTGTCTTTTATTACTGAATAAATTTTCTTCCGAAAGGGAAACTGCTGTTGTCTAGGTTACATTATCTTCATTTTCCTTGTTGAATTCCTTTGCATTCTCTTTTCAGGTGAAGGATGCGGTACCAGGCTCATTTCCAGCTTATGATGGTGATTACAGTTATACCCTTGTCCAGGATGCTGTAAGCAATAGCAACAAGTCAAAATTGAGGCATCGCCGGGAAAAGGGCCGACCTTGTGAGTTCTCAAAAATTTTACTTTTTACCATTTTCACTGGGAAATTCTGCTATATTACCATGTTCTTATAGGGGGCAATCCAAGCATAAGGTCCCTGAAGCACTAAATCTGCAAGAAATTTTTTGGGCAGCAGTGGCTTACCTGCTGTATTTGACCATTCCTTTGCTTTCGAACAAGTGGTTGCCGAGCTTGCTAGGTTGATCAGTCTGGGCTTGGCAGCCATTGCCAATGGAGCTCAATCACTGTTCCTACCATGTGCAGGTTTCATGAGGTCACATGATTTCGTAATGCAAAAGGTGTCCAACCAATTGAAATTCATGAACAGATGCCGAAAATGCCCATGAGTTGTGTAGAGAGTTAAAATAGGCAGAATTCAGCTTCACCAAGGTCAGGGAAAGTCAAGCAAATGTGGTAGCCAGTGTGATCTGTAACCCCTCTGCTGGCAAGACTGGCAGCTGTGTTTTGGGACTGAAAAGGAAGATTGTTAATCATTTTCCTGTGCATTGTGACTGCAATAAATGCAAAGGCATATTTTGAGACACTCAAAACTCAAAGAGATGATTCAGACCTGGAGAAGATCATCAAGGGCACATGCGCCACCAAACATTGATCTTGAGAACAAATTTGGATGGAACATCATCGCACGCGGATACCCGTGGTCCACACTTGGCACCCAGGGATCAACATTTGTTTACACATTTTAAATAACATTGGGGTGGAATAAGCAGGTGATGAAAGACCTAAAAGGTTATCTCAATGAAGTGGTGTCTATTTTTTTATGACCTGTCACATTGAATCTGCCCCAATGACTCCAAAAATGCATTGAATGCTATGACAGTTATGTAGAACTATAGTGTGTATTGTACTTCATAATTATGTGTAATTTGATCGCCCGTGACATAGTGATGGGCGGCCGTGTGGACAACACCCACGCGTTGACATTGCGCTGAATCAGCTGATAACAAACCAAGCACAGTAGGAAATATGTTGCGCGAAGCAATGCATAAGAAATATCAAATTATATATACCCTTTTCCAATAGTATTAGACTTAAAAATGTGCAGCAATATGATGCGTACGATACTTAGATTCTGTTATTTTCACTCGGTGTGCAACTTCGATACTTTTAAGCAATAACATTGCGAATTATGGAATTTTTTTCTAATTATTTTTCATTTCATTCTAATTATTCTCAAGGACTTTTTTTAAATAATGTTCAGTAAATGGCAAACGAATATATTTTGTAAAAAAATAACTGACTCCTTTAAATGAAAGCATCCGGACGTCAAAATAGACCAGTTGCCATGCATGACCTTTATATAGTGTGGCAAAATCCCTAATCTGGCATCACTTCCGTCCCGACTATGTGGGATTAAAGATGCTCAACTGTACTAGAATTGCAATTGATATGCTAAATGCTATTTTAATTTGAAATTAATTTGTTGCATGTTGAAGTAAAAAGACAGTTGGTTAAATAAAAAAAAATAATTCTGGTTTTATAATGTCAAATATATAGTAAGATATTTTTCTATGAATTCTGGATTGTTGAATACATTAGCTATTATAAATCTTAATAACTAAGGATAAAGTGTTCATAAACCATGATCTGTGTAGTTTTGACTATATGATGTAGTTCAACAACACGCCAAATATATTCTAATTAGCATAATTACTTGAGATCTCGAATATCAAATTCTTTTAGCATAATTATTGGGAGTCTTGAATATTGAATACTTTTTAGCATGCGAGGTAAAGTTGAGCACCCTTAATCTGGGAACACCCATAATCAGACAATTTTGCCAAGACCGCAAACCAGGTGCTTTGAACAAAATTTAAACATTTGTTACCGAAACTTTGCTTCATAACCTGCCGCAGTATTATCCAATTCCTATTGTTAATTTTCCCACTCCAAAAATCAGAGTAATTTAACACATTCAACGTGGCACTATTTTTTTATGGTTTTGCCAGTGACTGAAATTTTTTTTCAAGTTTCTTAATGTATTACCACTAAGAACAATAAGTCAATCAACTAAAATACTGTAAAATAAAGATTAAATGTTAAAAATGAATTTTTTTTGGACCACTATCGTCATCCGCCGCCACAAGTTTGCAACACTAGGGTGTTGTGTGTGGTTGCATACCCTGACTGTAGTCAGTTTCAAAGTTTCTTCCATTGATTTATGTTACTTGCGATGAAATATGTGCGTGTGTTTCTTAGTAAATATTGTTGGTTTTACTGTTGGTTACAACATTTTTTTATGAAACAAAAAAATTGTTAATAATAAATAGTAACAATTATCAAAATAATTTGTTAATAACAATAATCAAAACAAAATTTGTTTTTCATAAAAGTAATGGAAAAAACTCAAAAACTACATATAGAGCTACAGTAAAATCTCGATAATACAAAGCACGATCATACAAAATTTTGATTATACGAAGCTAAACAGCTGGTCCCGACGAAAAGCCTATAGTAAATACATGGCAATATTTGAAAATATGAATTTTTCTGAATTACGAACTTATGGCCAGGTAGAAATGGAATTCGTTTTTACGAACCTTGGCGAAAAACTGCTTCAGCAAAACTATTTTTGCCAGCGTAGACACCTAACAAATCAGTGTTGCTGATTATGGTGCATCAATAAAGAAATGCGTGAATTGGTAGTGCATTCATCTCCCACATATGCCAGTCTCTCACCACCATTTTCTGCATGCAACTCCGTGTATAATTCAGACATTAAGTAATGTGGAAATCGTAGTTAATGCTTTTATATATCCTGGCTATTTTTTGTTTTACCTGTTATCAGCATTTTCATAAAGTCCACGATTCTCTTTTAAGTAAAGCTTATATGTGATGGCACATACCATGCTCGCCACCGTGCGCCCGGAATCATGGCAGTTCAAGTTCTCTGTGAATCCTACGTCGTCCTTTAAGGTGAGGAGCACTCCTAGCTCAGCACTCCGTGAAGGGGCACTCCGTACCAAACTCTTGTAGGCTCAAGTTTCAAAATTAATAACTCTGAAATCGTTCATTTGAATTTCACATAGTTGTATTTAGATAAAACCTTCATTATAGTGAAGTATCGCCTTACCATTGTCAACAATTTTCTAGGAATCGTGTTGGTGTGGTGGCGGAAGAATTCCATCCAGAGAGTCTGAGCACAAATCCCGAAAGAAGGAGAAAGTTTTTGCAGTAATTCATATCCCTACTTAATTTACCAACTAACCATTAGATCAAATAGCACTGTACTTGCTCCAAAAAATGCAAAAAGCCACGAATTGCCGACCATTTTCCCAAGTGCACAACTGACCAAGCTTCTCTTGTCTAATGCTCGTTCTATTTTCTAATGTTCATTCCATAATTATGATTAGTTTCGCCAAAAATTTAAACCATAACTGATGAATCAAAATTGTATCGCCTTTATTACTAGCTTTTACGCTTTCCCTTGGTTGGTCTTAATTTTTATAATCAGTATATTCACGTTCTTCGCGACATTTCGCAGAAGCCATTTGGAATTGCGTATCGCATTTGTTTCAGCAGACGAGAAGACGGATCCTGCCTTGGAGGGCATTTTGTTTCATCTGATGTAATGTCCACATTGAAAAACAATCTGCTTTACCATGTAGGTGTTCCATATTAATTAAAAATATATGTATATTTAATTTTGCCAGGGGAAATTGATTGCTGTGTATCATTTTCATTTGCATTGTGCGTGTGTACTGAGGTGGCTTCTAGAGTACCAATTCTCTGAGCAGGTGTTCAAATGATTATGTGTAATATGTTTTCACGTAGGCAAAATGCAAGCAATCTCTTGAGCGTAGTGTGTGTTGCAGAGGTGGCAGCTGGCTGTCTATCACTGTGGGAGCACGGAATCATGCGGAAGGGGCCTAAACTAAATACACGAGACAATGTGTGGAGGGTCTCAGTCGGTAGCCGAGACTTGGGTGTGTCAGAACAGCATATCAGTGTCCCGGGATCTCCTCTTAAGAGTTTTCACTGCGAGTTGATATAAAATTTTTGAATATGAAGTCGTCACGACCAAAAAGAAAAAGTAGAGGAATATCTCTTAAATTAAATGTTAAAGGTAGATCCTCTTATTTTTATGATACTTATCTGCATTATTTTAATGTTTATTTTCCCGCATTATTTTAAAAACTAACTTTAGTTTCAGAGCCTAAACCTTGGATTATGTACTGGTGAGATCCATGTATTATCAAGACTGCTTAAAAACAATGGTACAGTGCGGGTCACTGAAGATAGGGTACTACATGCTGTTTATCGTGAAGTTAAAAAACACTACCATATCCTGAAAGGAGCATAAAGAACATTCAGTGGTGGGAATTTGCTCAGATCCGAAATCGTTATTTTGTGCACGAAATCGTTAGATGGATACAAAAAATGAATTTTAATGAAAAAATTAATCTTCTAACCAGTGTCATTCACTCATAAATCAAAAATTAATATAACCAAAAGGTGGCACTCACTTAACGAACTGCTTTAAGGATTACTACATTATCCGCATCCAATCCTTCTGCAACAGTTCATTGTATATTATGTTCATTATATTCTGTCATTATTTATGTTGTATTATGATGTTTTGTGATGCATTTGTTATCTCAACAGTATATTTGAAATCACATACAGGTACACATGCAAACAGTATTATGGCTTAGTCCCTTGAAATTTCTGCTCAAATTATAAACATGCAAAAGAAAAATTGCATTGATATGAACTTCGTGATATTTAACCCTTTATGGGGCCTACCTACTTTTTTGAGGTAAAATTATATTATTTGTGTTTTTGTGATGAAGTAACACTGCTAATATTATTTCTACTTTTTTGTTTGAAAAAATTTTATTTTTTCAAAAAATTTACGGGTGGTGAATCGACCGTCAAGTTTGCCACAAAAATTTTGTTCAAATTAAAAAAGGTTTTTTTTAATTTATAATAATTTGCATTTGTCTTTATAAAAATTATTTGGAAGAAAATATTGATCAGGGTTTATAGGAACCTGAAAATCCTGGAAAACCTGGAAAAGTCAGGGAAAATGAAAACTGCCATGGAAATCCTGGAAAAGTCAGGGAATTTAACGTGTGGTCAGGGAAAAATCACAAAATGTTTAAATTTATCACCTGAATATGCCAAGAGATCAAAAACTGCACATAGGAGTGGAGGAGGGGGGTGAAGGAGGGGACGGCTGGCCTCAGGCTGGCTTCGCCGTGGAGGCAGCCCAGGGGGCCTATTCTGGTTCTTTCTGGCTATAGCCTGCACGATGTGGTGAATAGAATGGCGAAAGCTGTGCGCATTCATATTTTCATTTTCATTCGCTAGCGATTTCGCCAGGAATGCTTCGCTTTGTCCCCCTGGCGAGGAAAAAGTTATTCTCAGTCAAATTTGAAGTCACTTAGCTAAATTTGTGGAAGGATGTGAGGAAGAAAAAATCAAGATTGATTCAAAGAGCTACTTTAACATGACATCAGGTTTGAAGGAAAAGCCAGGTTAGCCTTCTTTGCATATATTTTTCTGCAATTAAAACCCTCTCTGAAGGCATATCAATGTAAGGAATGATAATTTTTATTTTGTTGACTTAAAGTTGTTGATATCTTATTACTGGAAGTTCATGTGATTAATATGATAATAAACCTACAATTTTTCATAAGTTTAGATTTCTTTGCTTCTTCACTACCACTTTTATCTCTATAAATTACCGAAATCTTGGAGTTTTCAGGTGCTCAAAAGTCAGGGAAAATCACTAATAATGGTCAGGAAATTCTGGAAAAGTCAGGGAAAATGATAATGAAAACCCCTATAAACCCTGTTGATTTAACAATGAAACTTAGTACCTATGCATTGAAAATATTAAATTATTTAATGATGGGACGAATCCAAAATTTGACCGAATCTGAATCCCGAATCTGCATCTTTTTGTTTTATCGAATCCAAATCTCGAATCCGGATCTCAAATCCTAATCCTCCTTAATTTCAGTTTATTCAAATCTTCCTTTTATCTGTGAATTATAAAATAATGCTTTCTTTCTGGTGAATTCTCTAATTAAATCCAATTGAAGCTGAATATCATTCCTTGAAGTAAGTAATAAATGAATAATGGTCATATAGTCCCCACTCACTGAAATTAAGGACATGTTCAAGGGTAAATATAAAGAATGGGTAATTTCAAAAGTAAATCAAATTTTAATTTTTCTTAAATAAAATTGAAAATTCAATGAAAACAGAAATAAGCTTTTGTTCAGAAAATGCAGAATTTTCACTCTGTCAGCTTCTAATCAATTTCTTTTTTTGTCAACCAAATTTCCAGCAGTACTGAAGGCTCTTTCTGAAAATACAGTTGCTGGAGGAATGCAGAGAAAGTTTTTGTAATAATTTTCAAAATGGGGAATTTCAAAGAATTGATGTGTGGGCAAGAATTAGTAGTTTACAATATGCTGCGTAAACATTTCCTACCATGGTATTTACGATCTAAATGCTAAAAACAAGCAATTACAGTAAGTCCTCGACTTGCGTTGATCAGAGTTACATGGATCCTGAGTTATGCGGATGTTCAGTTAGGCTGGTGACATGCTTGTGTTTCTCTGCGTTTCTGTTTCCGTGACAGACTCAACTGCATGAACTGCATGACGACTCATTTCCAAGGGTGCAAGAGTTGATGCCAAACTACGGGTGTTCAGAACATCAACTCTAGTTTGAGATTACATAATTTGATAAGTAATATTTGATAATAGTGATGGTGAAAAAGTGTGATGTGGTCCGGCATCAACGTCTTTTTTCGATGTAGTTTGACTTCCCAGCGTAAGTCCACACGTAGATAATTATCTACTCTCTAGAAGACACCTGTTGTCCATTACAGCAAAAGAAAGAAATAGAAATCCATGTAAGTCGAAACACTACAACTTACTTGTCCATTTGTGAACCATTTGCGGTGCCACTTTCACAGCAGCAATCGGCGATGATCACTCAAAATGCCATCTTTTGAGAAGTCGTTACGTTAACATAATACGACAAAGCCATCAGAAACACAAATCCAATCTTTCTTTCACAGAATATTTAAATCTAAAATAAGTGTTATTACACAAAACATCTTTATTTGCTGTAATGGACAACAGATGTCATCTATGGAGTTGATAAATAGCTACATGTCGACTTACTCGGGAAGGTAATACCACACCGATGGACAACAGGCATCATCTATGGAGTAGATAAATAGTATGCGTCGACTTACGTGGGAAGGTCGAACTACACCGAAAAAAGACTTTGATGCCTGATCACATCAGACTTTTTCACCATCATGATGATCAAATATCACTTATCCAACTGTGTAATGCCTGAAACTACAGTTAGTGTTCCGAACTTCCATAGTTTGGCATCAACTGTTGCACGCTTGGTAATGAGTATCGGGTCATCACGTGGTTGTAACTGTCGTGGCAACAGAAACGCGAAGAAACGCAAGCATGTCATTGTTCTAACTGAACATCTGCATAACTCCAGATCCGTGTAAGTTGAGGACTTAGGGCCAGTTTCAATAACGAAGATAATCTTTTTAATTCGGTTAATTTAGGTATTAACTGAGCTAATTTGACTTCTCTGTTCCACCGCTTTATTATTAACTCGGTTTTGGGGCATTATCTTGGTTAATATTTTTACCGGAGGTTTTCGTGAGGTGAAAGGTTATTATCCGAGATAATTCTGTAAGGTAACAGGGCGCGCAGGTGATTTCGTGAGCTTCTTTTAGATACTAGTCGAGACATTTGAGCTCAATTATCATTATTTAAGGCAATTACTAGGTGGATTAAGGAACGCACAATTTATTTGAACATAAAAGCTGAGATTTGATTTATCCCGAGTTAATAAACGCTACGAAAAGCACTTAGCAACAATTCAGGTGAGGTCTTCTCGGGAATTCCACCGGGTATAAATATTTATATAACACCAACTTCACTCACCCTGAAGACGATGGACGAGTTGTCCGTAGAAACGTTGGTTTTATATAAAGGATAAATAAAAGCAAATAGCACATATTTAGCCTCTAAAACTCTACCTTATTTAAATGTAAATAGTACACTTCTCACAATAGATACTCCTACACACTTCAACCAGAATTAAACATTTTATAACCCTCATGAATTCTTGCTGAGTAATCAGGAAACGTCATATGCATATGGTCATGGAAACGATTCGCCCATCGCTATAAAATCTTAGCGTGACAGCCAGCCGGAATCGAATTGTAAAATATCAATATAATTATAAACATGTATACCTAAGGTTGATCAAGTATCTCGTCACCGAAATTGCTTCTCTCGTCGTCGTGTCCTATCTTTCATAATCACGTCTGGTGAGATCTAATGTAGTATAAAATTGCTCCAGCGTCTTTCTTAATAAATTACGATAGGCCTCACATTCCTATAAAAACAGTTTATTTTATATCAGGCCTAACGTACCTTGACCTCTATTTCTCCTCTCTCGTAGCTTTCTCCGGAAAAATTGTGGCTGCCACCGTTGTAATGGACACTGGCGGTAGATATAAAAATTAAACCATACCGATTCATTATTAATAGCTCTACTTCACTTCAGATAAACTCAAACCTCAATACCTAGAAGCTTTCTATAATGAATATTATAATTACTAAATATACACCATACTTTATTTCACCTATCATGCATCACTTCTAAACAAGGCAGAAGACGTAAACAAACCATTCCAACCATTGATACAGCTGCGTTGGTCGGAAATCTCCCGTGAATCGATATGTACTATTGATAGGCCTACCATTGCACATCCTTTCTGCACGTAACATTCAAGGAATTAATCGGTTTTATGAAACCGAGATGATAATAACAGTGGTGGAACACCACCAAGAGATTATTGAGATAATAATATTGACGGAGATAATGTAAACTGCGATAATTGGAAATTTTACCGTCGTTGGTGAAACTGGCCCATAATGTAGTTCTCCACCACTCGTACATAGAATCTGCACGACTGGTATTCATACTTTAATCCACTGATTAAATCGAATCTTTGGATTCGATCGAATCTTTTAATCAGGGATTTGATTGAATCATGAATCCATGGATTTGATAGTATTCGACCGAATCTTTGAATCCCTGCCCGAACCCCAGGCACGTAGCCAGCGAGGGGGCTTCTTTTACCCATTTTCTCGGAATAAAAACCTATGTTCACGTTTTCTTGTACTACTTAGAGTATAACGTAGTTGTGTTTCTGTAATTTGTTTAAAAAGATATTTCCTTTTTTAATGTATTTTTCCTTGCGATAAATGTGGAAAAGCTTTAGATATCACCTGAAAAGAGCCATACTAAAATATCTGAGATAAATAGTGGTCATTGATTCATTATTTTGTTTTATATTCATTAAAACATAGCATTAAAATGTTTTAACAATTATAACATGTTAAGTTTTAAGATGTTTGTGATATAATTACAATGAAAATATTCACATTTTTCATCATCTAGTTAGTTTTTTACCATATGGATATACAGTAGAACCTCTATTTTACGAAGTTGAAGGGACCCAAAAATTTGAGCTTTGTAAATCAGAGGGTTTGTAAATTGGAGGTTATCTTCCACTAACTCCTCTGTCTCCAGAACTGATGTGTCACCAAAACCAGCTGATCTCCAACAGTTGGAATTAGTTTTTGTGGTGACACTGTCCCATGCTCTGGCTACACCTCGCACAGCATGGAGCGATGTCTATGGAGGCACATCATGCACATAAGACGCTTGATCTGCGACAAATGTACATTTACTAAAACTCTGCTGACAGTAATGCAAGTATACTTTCAATACAATTGAACAATATGCGGTACTAAACTTGTCAAATAGTTATGTCAGGGTTGAAGTCAAACTAATTTCCATAACAAATAATAGTCATTTGCTCATTCAGGGAAAGAAAAACAGATATTACGTGAAATTCTCTGTGTGTAGTGTATCTGCATCAAATTAAAAAATTAGATCTTAATTGTTTTGATTCGCTGTATAGCATAGGCGTTATTCCTAAGGCTAGGAGACTCACTTTAGTCTAAAAGAATGAAACTCACAGCCGTAAATTCCAAAAAAAACTGGTAAATATTTTTCTTCTAATTTATAATGGTATGGCCTTGGCTGCTGCAACTGAATTAAGTTCTTGTAGCTTCAAGTAGGTAGATTCATAATAAGGTCGATAAGTGAATTAAACCATCCCATGGAGTATTTTAAGCTAAGCATATGCAGCTATGCATTAATTAGCGAAAGGAGTATATTTAGTGCTCGTAGATTTGTGTTTAAAGAGGCCATTTTAACATGGGAAAGCCAGGGGTGCATTCTAACTATAGGAAATTTCAAAACAAAGTTCCAACTGACCCAGTATATTTCAGTGAAAAGACCGAGAAATGCCTTCTTTGAAGAAAGCATATCATTTGAAATACCTTCAATAATATTTCGCAGCTGATGAAAGTCAATTTTAGAAATTAACTCAAGATAGTTTGAAATTCCCTCTTTTTTAATGTGTGTTCTACAGTGCTGACATCTAGTGGTGATTTGCGATTACTATTTACTTGTGGGTACAGAAAGCTATAAGTCGAGATCGCAAATTCTTACCCAACGATGTAAAACACTTCTAATGAAAATTAAATATTCAAAATGCATCAAGATTCGAATATACCAGAAGATGTAAAGACATACATGTGATATTGTCGGCCCCGGTGGCGGCGTGGTTAAGCCCTCGCCTGCTAACCCGAGGGTCGCGGGTTCGAGTCCCGCCTGAGTGGGTTTTTTCACCACTCAGGACATGGTTGTGTGTGCTCGTCCGTTGTTATATGTTAAATACCCCGATGTAAAGGCCACATGTGCTGTTTTCGGCGGTAATGGAAAAAAACAAAAAAAAAAATAAAAAAAAAAAACAAACTTGTCTATGGTGGCCAAGGGGTCAATATCAATGTACACAAAATTGTTCAATAACCTACCTAATTGTTTAAAAAATGAACAAAGATTTCCATTGTTCAAGAAAATGTTATTTGATTATCTGGTCAATAAGTGCTATTATAGTGTAAATGAATACTTATCTAAGTGTGTACCTACAATTTGATGTATCTTTGTTTTGTCTTAATATTGTCTTTACTTTTGATGTGTCCTTTACACCTGCCATATGTATTTGTAATACTGTGCATTGTGTCTGCTGGACAAACAAACTTATTATTATTATTATAAGTAATTTATTATTACAAAGTTAGTATTTTTTTTTGTAAATTGTAATTAGTAAATTAGTATTACTAAAAAAAGAACTTCCTACGGGAATGCTACTTTCAAGTGAAAGGCCGAACAAAGTTCTGAATTGGGGTTGTGGCGGCTATCTTAAAGCTAATTTTAAATAATTGCAGAGAAAATATGGATTCTTTGTGACGACAAGTTAGGTATTCGCAATACACAAAATGATAGAAAAGGAATAGAAATTACCAATTTCTAATCCGGTTATTTAATGAACTGGGGCATTGTTTACGAGAAGTAGATGTCGTGGCATATGTCTTTGAACATTTTTTCCTTGGATCATATAATTAGGATTGAATTGCGATTTGGATGATCAGTCTCTGCGATTTTTGCTACAGTTTAAGCACGTCAAAAAGCACTATGCTCGCATTTGATTTTTCCACATTTTCCCATATAAAATAATTGGACGGAGGGTCCTCTCAACATGACTGATCTGGCTTCAGCTGCTCCTGTCGTGGTATGCAGCGATCATTATTCCATTGTACTGAGTTCAGTGCTACAAAATCATTTCAAAACTTCGTAAAATAGGGGTCAGTCACTCCTAGGGACTGGCCTCTCACTTCGTAAATCGGTAAAATGGAGGTTTCGTAAAACGAAGGTCATTTTACATAGTTTTCCTATATACAAAGATTGGGATCGGTGGAATGGTTTGTAAATTGGTGTCATTTCGTAAATTAGAGGTTCGTAAAAAAGAGGTTCTACTGTACTTGTTTTTCCTTTTTTCAGACGATTCCCATTAATTTATAAACAAATATTATTTTTAAAGTAAGAGGTTACTGTCAATTTTTGAATTGTTATTTAGAATTTTTTTATTTGTTACACTTAAAAAAATGGCACTACGCGAAGACATGGCATCACACTCTTTTTTTCCCCTCTCCACTGCTTCGAACTATTTTGTCATCATGCATGCTGCTCAATATGCACACGTCTCATTTGTTTCCACTTCATAGTCACAAGTTTCCTTACAACAGGCTGCCTATTCCTACCCATTTTGCTACTTTTTTCACATCATGCTCTGGAGGACAGTTTTCCTTTTCCAGAAATTACATAAGAAATAAACATCTACAGTAATCTCATATCATGACATTACTCAGTCACTTAAGGAGCCAAAGAACATTGTATTAAGTTGTATTTCCAAAGTTTCTGGGAAAGCATTGGTTCTTAAATCACTTAGTATATTTCCATATGAAGAAATAGTCCACCCACTGTCCACATTGGAACATGAACCCACAATACCTTTACACAAGATTC
This sequence comes from Platycnemis pennipes, assembly GCA_933228895.1. NCBI lineage: Eukaryota > Metazoa > Arthropoda > Insecta > Odonata > Platycnemididae > Platycnemis > Platycnemis pennipes. The sequence goes on along the minus strand of OW121846.1, from coordinate 8,501,450 downwards.
CACAAATTCACTGTGGTCTCCCTTGATGCTCAGCAATGTATCGAGCACATCAATTTTCTCACCTTTTGAACTTTCTCTTTTACAATAGATTACATGCGCAATTAGCCAGTAAGAGCTTTGTGCTGTCAAGTTTATTCATAAGATTAATGGATGCTGCGATCCGCACAATGGATGCTTCACTGTTTTGGATAATGTTCTTCACATCAAATAATTTTTCCATGCTTGAAGTTAAGTTCCAGGCAGTATCTGATATTAAAACCCTAGTTAACTTAACCACATACAAACTCCCTAGATTTATAAACACTTGTATTAACTCTCCCCTATTTACCACTGACTTAAGGTTATTAATTGCAGATACTGTCTGACTGCTAATTAACCATTACTAACTACCTAAAAATTGTCAAGTAGGCCATCAATTCTACTTTGCAACTTATGTATGAAAGGAAATGTTGATCCCTCTAAGGTGATGATGGAGTCAATTATCTCTTACCCATGTTTTTGAGAAAAGTTGCCCTGGCTTTGATTAATTGAATGTTTTGCTCTTCTAATTCAGCAAAGTATTTCACGGCAGCACCTTCCTCATCCACAGTCTTGCTAAAGTCTGCCATATCCTGAATAACTGGCTGACGTGAACCAAGAATTTCATCTTGTCATGACTGGTGATGGAAAAGCAGTTGTCTTTGATTCATCTTCTGGGTAGTGCTCTTCTAAGAAAGAAATATATCTATGTTTCCTCGTTCTAGTGTTGAGAAAGAACATTTTTCCATTGGACACACATGTATTCAAGTCTTGAAGCTCTGTAGAGAACAAATTGGCTACAAGATTCAGCTTATGGGCACAACACTTAATGTGAGCCATTACAGGGCAGAGATCATTGCGCATTTGGGCACACAACGGCATGTATCCAGCTGAATTTGTTACTAAAGCTATGGCATTGTCATAAGAAATTCTTGTATTACAGCCATTACAGCTGTGGAGCATTCTGTTGCATTTGCCTGTTGTAGCATTTTAACTGCCCCTACTAAGAACTTCTGGTCAGCTTTGCAGGATGTTTACCTTAGCAAGACAATAAACACACCTACCCTTCCTGTTAGTGGTCTCATCACACATAATTGCAACTTGTTGGCCTTTATCGGCTCCTTTCTTTTCTTGGCAACTTGTGGGCCATATTTCGCTCTGCAGGTATCAGCACCCGGAATGTCTCCTGCTCCTGCAGTTATTCAGAAATTTTCAACGCTTAGTATGCAATGCCTCTCAAGGAATCGAGGGTGCTGGAGGATATCCCTTGGAAAATTAATTGACATATAAGACATAAACATAAACTCACCTGGAATGTATTTATTCATCAATGCTTTGAAGTTTGCATCGTCTAATTTTACCAAAGTTATGTAAGCTTTCATCAGAGCGGTAACCATGTCACAAATCATTTCCTCTTTTTCTTGCTTTACTTTTAATGCATTGTTGATGGCGTCTGATATGGACAATTGCCACTTATTGTCATTGCTCCCTCCTTCAATATTTTTGGATTCTTCGACATAATTAATGGGCTTACTGCTATCCCTTATGTGCTTCGTGATGGAATCTTTTCTGCTCCAGTTGATTTGGGAATTACAAAATTTGTACATCATAATTTTGCTTCTTGTATTAGATGTATATAAACCATCGCTTTCAAACTCCTTTTGGAGATCAAATATGCTAACACTTTTCGGCATTTTTGTATGCAGAGATACCTTTTCTGAATAACAGTTTAATTGAATGATAAATGTGTGTTGACACTAGTTCATCCAGAGGTACTGAGAATCAGAGATATCTATCTACCTGCCCAGACTTGACTTTTGTAGGTACCTCCCCGCCGTGCCGGCACTGCGGCTTATTCAAAATGACAATGCCAGCTTGCCTGCCTGATTTTCTTAAATTATTTGGTAAATTTAGAGGAAAGGATAGTTAGCGGCCATGATACTATCACCACACAAAAGCCTTAAATGTCTTGACGCCGTTGCATCAGTAAAGCCTTTGTCTGAAACATACTACATGGGATCTTCAACATTATAAAACATTAAGAAGCTGAAGGAGAAAATACTCAAAATGTTACTGTGTAAGTGACATGAAGAAATGGATGACGGAGAAAAACTATGAAGGAAGATTTAAGTGCTGATTTAGATCGCGAGGTTTCGATTGCGTCAAAGTGAAGGCCTTAGTATTTCTGGCCAAATGCTAATGGAGCAGGATATACTTCTTCAGAAACAGACGTGATCAATCTAAAAGATATGATATGGGAAATTTTGCGTGTATGGAGTAGTATTTCACAGACAGTTCTAAAACTCGTGTGGTTTAAATTGTGGCCTGCTTTAAGGTTTGATGCAGACGAAGTAAGTGGGGATTTTAAAAATTTCATGTTTTTGAGGATAAAAATGTGATGATGGAGTTTGCAAACAGCATCTGTAACCCTGAATTAAAGGAAATGGAATTGGTAAATTTAGAGCAAAGAATAGTAGCGGCCATGATACAATTACCACACAAAATTTCAACGATGATGAAATCATTGAAATGGTAATTAATAAAAATTTTAAACCTCTTATGAGACTTGCATCGTCAAATCAACCTATATGGTGATTATTATCTTGGGACATGTTTGGTTTGGTTTTACTCTGAACCTGCTAAAGAAGTAACTGAAATGTGCTAACCAGTATTATATACTACAATGTGACGCAAAATTGAAAAGAATGTCCAAAGGGAAATGTGTTATCAAGGAGTGTCCTAACCAGAGTCCAATGTATAAATTAGATGGGTCAAATCTAGTTTTTTTCGAATCTGAATCTTAAATTCAACCTTGAATGTCAAATGTAATTTTGAATCCAAATCTTATCTTTAACTTTAATACCAAATTTTATCTAAAATCTAAATGTTATCATTCCCATGAATCCCAAGTATAATTTTAAAGCCTAATCTTTATTTTCTCCTTGATCTTACATTTTATTTTGAATTCTAATGCAGTAGAAACTCGAAATTATGAAGTCAATGGGACCGGAAAAATCGACAATTCATGATATCAAGTATCGTATGATCGAGTATCAACAACATCGCGATGACGCTAACCCCTCCCCCTGAAATATATGCGTTCCTACAATGAACTTGTATGATTGACAATGTTATAATTCATGAATGTATCTTTAAATGTGTATTCAAGCAACAGGAATCATAAAGTTAAACACAACTAACTTCTTCCTTTTCTCCATTGAGTTAGAGATTAGGCAATCGAGCATATTTGAAAAATTTTCGTACAGTTTGGACTAGGCCTATGAAGATTCATTAATGCATTTTTCATTATTACTTTAATCTCTACTGAAAAACTCTAGACATAAAGTGAGTATTTATATTTTTAAGCTATATATGCATACACTATGGAAATGTGCAACTAGATGCTGCTCTGGATCTAGAATTAAGAGGAATAAATTTCTACTTGAAGAAATTATATGCTTCATGTCAGGCACAATAGATTTTACCTAAATTAAGCTAAAACAGTGAAAAGATTCTCTCACAGATGCTATTCCATGTATTTCGCACAAATAATCATATGCCCTTTAATTTCGCGAAATAGTAACTGTAATTTTCCCCTAGATTCAGCTTATCTTTTTGTGGTTATTCCGGAGATGAAGGCACTGAAAGAGGAGCTTTAAAAGGAGTTCAACTTAATGTTTACCTCCTTTCAAAAGTAGATTGTACATGCCAATCACTATAACGGTGAAGGCGTGATCATTTCCTTTACACTTCTTTAGCTATTAACAGTGGTAACATAATCAATCAATAAATTACGTTTTTCAGTCTGCTCTCTGAAAGCTTCAGTTGTGGCTCTGTTCAAATAACGTTGCCTCCTCTTCATCCACTAAATTGGAGGCATCATTTAAGTTTCGTCATAGGTAAAAATTGTGGACTATTTTTGCGTATCGTTCTTCCTCTGCTTACAATCAAGCAAGGGGATTTTCGTCTGAGCATTGCAGCTCCAGTTACTGCCACGCACGAAAATGGAATCAGAAGTTTTATCCTCCTTTACCCGTCACTGAGGGGATTACTCAATTCACCCTCACAAAAACAGCTAGTCCCATGGTCTCTGAGTATCTTCCATCACTTGGCAGGTTGATCCAGCTGGGATTCAAGGCCAAGAGATGTGTACAGGAAATAAACATCGAAAGAATCATATCCTTCTGCAGCGTAGTCACATCTTATCTTCCTCCTGCTTTACCTCAACAGAAGAGGGAGGACAAGACCCTGGAGAGTGGGATCTTTTATCATGAATCATGATATGCCCACAAAACAACATTTAGGGGCCCAAAGGTGGGCTTGTGAGGCCTGCTGAGCCAGCGGGGGACACTGAACCCGTTGAGTGGGTGGGAGTGAAGGGGCACATGAGGGGGCCTTATCCTGGCTGGGTATTAATCCACTCCCACCCCTGATGTCCTCCCGGGTGTATCGTCCAATAACGCAAGGGAGAGATGAAAGTGCCTCCGATTGGACCAGGATTCTGACAAGGCTTTCTGCTCCCTCTCCAACGGCATGAATTGAGGTTGCTCATAGGATAGTTTCACTTATCATCTAGACTTGTGTGTAACTTTAACAAGGATTAGGCTACAAAACAGTTATCAAATTCTGTATCACTCTGCAGGAACACAGCTGAGAAGCTCTCTTTTAGGATATCTTTTTGATCACTGGGTTAGAGCAAAAGGTGGGAAAGGTTACCTATTCCCTGATATAAATATATAAGGTCGATTGAATGTTTTTTACCATTGATTGTGCATGCACCCAAAACAAAACATCATTTAGAACGAATGTGAGACAAACAAAGTGATCGTAAGAACCACACGAACTCGTATTTTCTCAGATTTTCTCGGCTCTCGGATAAAAAAAGCTTCCTTGTGGGACATGCATTACTGCATTTACCGCTTGAACATTATAGCATATCTTCCAATGCCCGTCAAAACTTTTTTGAGCGCACACGCACAGTAAAATATTTCTGTACTAGGAATACCCTTCATGCATTTATGTTTGGGAAAAACAGTTAACTAAAAATTCCAGAGATCATGAGAAGAAATGCTGGTAGCAGCAAATAGTTTCTCGTGGGCGAGTGTATCCGTACTTGACTAATTTTCGTTTTTTTGACTCGTTGTTGGTAACTCTGGAACTGTGGCAACAAAGCCGAATGCATTTTTAGTCGTATTGGTGCCATATTTTATGTAATACTTAGCCGATTCAAAGACATCATTGGTATTTTAGCATTGAAAATTGTATTGTCATCCAAGCAATTCACATGTCATGCATAACGTGCATGCCATCAATGATTGATTAGGAGCCTTACTCTGGCAAGGAGCATCTGAAAATCGCTGCTTTGATCCATCATTATTCATAAAAACGAGTAAATTTTTCACGCCGGTACGGAGACCAGAGGTTATTAATTTCAAAACTTCGTTATTTCGTAATATCGAGTACCGTTACATGTATTTAGTTACCCGTTTGGTCGGGACCAAAGATTTTGCTTCGTAAAAATCAAAATATCGTAATTTCGAGGGTCTAAATTTCTAGTTTTTACTGTATTAATTTTTACAAATAATTGAATTAAACACTCCAACCACAAGAATAATCCATATTATTGCTTTTAAGTTTTTAATTAAAGAAACTATTATTTTAACACATTCCAGATCAAGCCGATATCTCATTTGATCACAAATGATGCCAGTTGTGCTGAACAATCTCTCTGAGTGCATTGTTGCCGGTGCTGCTGAAAGGTGCTTCTTAGCCACTTTTGGTAGTACAGTAGATTCTCCGTATAACAAGAGCTCTTGGGAGCCATAACCGCTTGCTATATTGAACTCCCCTTACTAACCAAGATATTAAAATGGTCATTCCTCAGCCAATACTGAAGAATATAGCTCTAGTTTAACCAGTAATTTAGGTGATTGGCAAAAAGATATTAGTAAGGCATACAAAATGATATTTTCACTCACTTGATTAACCCGTAGTTGTCTGCATCCATGGACAGGGAATTATCGTGAGAACGAGGAGTGCAAACGAATAAAACTTCGTAAATTGGTTATTGATGTGACTCTTATATGCAACCTAATAGCATCCGTATTTTTCAAAATTAGCATCTATTTTTTATCATCGAATTACTTAGAATTAAATATCCATTCTTAAGCTTGTTTGCATAATATGCATTTAATTATCATTTTTAATAATTTATCATTACTTCAATAAGTTTGTTCAAATCCATGCATGGGGTTGTGTTGAACTTGATATATTGAATGTTGTCAAGTCCATAATTCCAAAACTTATAAATTGTGTAATGCCTTTGCTCTTATAAACCATTCATGATGACATTTTACAATTTAGAACTTTTAAAGCCACTTTAAAAGTTTAAAAACACTTAAAACCACATTTCAAGTTGGTATTCCTTCTAACCAAGATTTCTTGAGGTTTTCTTTTTTTCGACAGATGTCTGTACTGTCATTCATAACTGTCTTATTGTGCGAAAGAAAGCTCTCACTGTCCACCTTATTAGTAGGTGTATGTCTAACATGTTTCTGAATCAGATCGTGAATTTTCATAATTGTATCTATCGTAGAGAATGGTAATTGGATGTTGCCTATCAGTGCGAGTTGCATCATGAGAAGCCACAAATTTTATTTACGCCTAAATTAAAAATATTCTAGTTGCTGTGAAGGCTCCTGCGGTGATTAGAAGATGACTCGAGGGTTTCCGATTTTTTTCCGCGTTGGTTCATCCTACTGGACGAGTTTTGTCGGCATTCCAGATGGCATCTTCAGGTTCGGAACATAGGAAATTAGATATAGGAAATATATAGCGTGAATATATAGGAAATACATAGAAAGAAGACGAAGGAAATTTGATGGGATGCGATCTTCGGACCTGAAGATGTCGTCTGGAATGCTGACGAAACTTTCGTCCCGAGGGATGAATGAAGGCAGAAGAAACCCGAAAACCCTAAAGTCATCTGAAAATTTTGTAGTTTGCATCTATTTCCCAGTAAAATAAAATTTATGTTCCGGAGTAATGAGGAATAACATAAACAACATGATAATATTGAACTGCGTCGCTGGCCGACCACCCCAAGCAGTTATCCAACTACAAACATTTCTCAACAAAATAATTTTATTTATTCAATGCGGTTTTCACACGATAAAATAAGTTTCTATAAGTTTTGTTTTGTAGTAATCTGTAATAAAACTGTAGAACCTATTCAGCGCGATGGTCTGATGAATGATTCCCTGTTACCGTCCACCTGTTCAGTTAATACAATTTTAACATTTTATAATGTCTGGTTAAAAATTAATTCTCATTCTTCACAATATGAACTTCGGTACAGTTAAAATATACTCCCACAGGTGTTCCTAAACTGTAAATTGCATCCTACATGCATTCATTCATAGTACGAAGCTTTTCCTGGCAAAACGATCGTGGGTGTAAAAATTTCATAATGCCATAAACATTATTGCATATCACATTTTTTCTATTTTTCTGTAATTATATTTTCCCTTTAGCCTTATTTTGCTTTTTGTCTCATTCTCCACTTCTTCCACTAGCATTTTTACTGTTTTCAATTTGGTTATCATAAATGAAATACAGTTGAGCACCCTTAATCCGGGAACCCCTAATCCGGGAGCACTGATAATCCGGCAATTTTGCCATGACCAACTATCTGGTACTTGGTGGAAAATGCCATAAAATTTTTAACCGGAATATTGTTTCATAACCTGCCGAGATATTATTCTCATATTAATACCGAGATACCATTCTTAACGTTAATTTTCCTATCTCGAGAATCCGAATAATTTAAACATATTAATTTCTGGTACTTCGCCTACACTGGAATTATTCTGGAACTTGAAGTGAACTTATAAATTTGACGACATCGCCGAGATGGAATACGACTAATTTACAGATCAGCCACTTTCAATGGTGCGCGCATTTTTGATTGACCTCTAGATGTAATATGATAAAATTTTTGGTTATATTCTTATATTTCATGCAAAACAAGTCTCATCCATACAGTTGTGGCAACAGCACAAAACGTTAACCATCGCAGAAAAAGTGCAAGTTGTGGAAAAGCTTGATGCCGTTGCATCAGTAAAGCGTTTGACTGAAACATACTTCGTGGGATCTTCAACAATATAGCACATTAAGAAGCTGAAAGAGAAAAATCATCAAAATTTTACTGCTAAAGTGACACGAAGAAGTAAATAACAGAGAGAAAAACTATGAAAGAAGATTTAAGTGCTGATTTAGATAGCGTGGTTTCGATTGCGTGGAAGTGAAGGGCTTAGTTAGTATTTCTGGCCAAATGCTAATGGAGCAGGATAAACTCTTATAGAAACAGACGTGATCAATCCAAAAGATGCGATTCGGGAAATTTCACGTGCAGGCAATAGCATTTCACCATCCGTTCTAAAAACACGCGTGGTTTAAATTGTGGACTGTTTAAGGTTTGATATAGACGAAATAATTAGGGATTTAAAAAATTTCATGTTTCTGAGGATAAAAATATGATGATGGAGTTTGCAAACATCATCCATAACCCTGAATTAAAGGAAATGGAATTGGTAAATTTAAACGAAAGGATAGTTAGCGGCCACGATATTCTCACCACACAACATATCATAGATGATGAAATCATTGAAATGGTAATTAATAACAATAAATCCGAGTGGGGATGACGATGATCAGCCTGAAATTGTTAAAGGAAGACTACTATTGATGATGGTCTTTAAAGAATAATCCAGTCCGGTCGCCCGTGGCGACGTAGTGATGAGCGGCCATACACACGACACCCACGCGTTGGCATTGTGCTGAATCAGCTGATAACAAATTGAGCGCAGTAGGAAATTATGTTACGCAAAGCCCCGCATAAGAAATATCAATTTTTATACCCTTTTCTAATAACGATATGAAACTTTAACATGTGCAGCTATATGCACAATGCTTAGATTCCATTATTTTCTCTCACTCCGCAACTTCGATAATTTTAAATAATAACTTTGTGTATTAAGAAACCATTTCTTTGTAATTATTCTCAGTAACTCTTTTTACAATAATGTTAAGTAAATAGCAAACGAATATATTTTGTTATAAACATTGACTCCTTACAATTAAAACATCCCGGACGTCAGAAATAGACCAGTTGCCATGCATGACCGATAGTCCTGCAAAATCCCTAATCCAGCATCACTTCGGTCCCGACTGTGCCGGATTAAAGATGCTCAACTGTAGTAACTATCATTAGAGCTATGCTAATATACGCTTTCATGCAGATTGTACATATATTGATTTGGGGACAATTGAGCGCGAAATGTATTGCTTTAAGCATGAATTTTCTTATTTAGGCCAAAAACCCTATCATTGCCCTGTATTACATTGTCCCGATAATTAGGAATGAGTGGAGTATTAGAATACACAGAGATATACGTGTAGCGTCTTTGGCTAGGTCTATAGCATCCCATATTTAAGTCTCGATTCGAATTTCAACTTGGCTGCTGGTGTCAATATTGTCATAAGAATAGTGATAACTAGATGATTCGATTTTGAAATTTCTCCCTCCCTGTTAAGATTTCTTAAATTGCTACATTATAACCAGATAGGTGGCTGTAATTTAGTCAATAGTATGCGTAACTGGAAATTTTCCTTAAATGCATTGACTCATTCTAACTGCACCATCACATGCATGAAATATTAAACATTTTTGAGAAAGAAACAAATGCGCAATCCATTAATAAAAATTATTCCATGGAGCCGATGTATAAATGATAATATCAAATCATATACTCTATTAGCAGTCCTAAAAGAGTACACAAACGAAGCGAGAAAAAAGCGAGAAGTGGTTAGCAAAGTATTCAAACCACTAGGAGTTGTAGAGAAAATTTCGCGAGATCCAATACTGACACCAACACAAGTGAAATCCGAGTTGAAGTTCCAGCAGCTTATGATTTAAACCACTGTAAAGATGAAACTGAATGCTCTAGTGCATTTCTTTGCAGACTAGAAAACGTTCTCTCAAAAATATCCAAAAATAACCGTGTTAAGAGCTCCTTGGTGCCATAAAACAACCCTTCTCCTTGAACCCAACTATAGTGAAGGGGGCAGGGGAGTTGCAGCCATGCGACACGAGCTGTGGGTCGGTGGCCTCGAAGAAACAATAATCCTGTGTGATATGCATGCTGTCTCCGTTAAAAGTGTACGTATTTGTCAGTAGGCAGTGTCAAGATGGTAAGAGGAGAACGTGGTGCACCCGAAGAAAGCAGTCTTTCAGTTCCTCCTAGCCTTTACTCCACTTGATAAAATGCGTAGTTTTTTCTGCAAATTCATCAAAATGCAATGGATGGAGGCTCTTGTCAATGTTTGTATCTCGAAAAACTCCATAGCGGAGTGGATGCGGCTACAACCCATTCCACACACTTGCCGCCCGATTAACTCTAACTCTAACCGCCAGATTAACTCAGTATGCCCCGTTGCAGGTGGGTTGGACCAGACTCGATCGAAAAACTGATGTGAAATTCGGCATCGTAAACAGTCGCAGCATAACTCATCGGATTCACACTATAGAAGCTTTGTGGAGTTTCCCCATATAAGTTACTCCGTGATGCTTGGCGATGCAATTTACTTTTTCTCCACATATGTTAAAAAAATGACCAAAAATGAGGGTCCTCCATTTTGTTTAATATCTTCAGTAAATAATAACAAAAATGTAAGTGGACTACATTAAATAAAGATAAAAAACTGTTTCATCTAATTACATCACCTTTTATTCCAATTAATCACCCATAAAGGTTCAGCAAGGGCTTGATTTTGAAGATTTCGTGAAAAAATTGAGTGTAGACCATTTTTGCGAAATTTGTGCATCTTTGACCCCATCCAAATTGTTAATTGTTGAGTACTAAGGAAAATATATTAGATTATCGGATGCACAGGTCTTTTGAGAATATATATGCAAAGTTTCAGCTTCCTGGCTTGAAAAAATCACTTTCTGAATTTTGGCCAGGTATTTTTGATTTCATCCCACTGTGCTGCGGTTGGAAATCATCCAAATCATTTCTGCAATCCTTCCCTAGCATCAGTCCCATGCACGTGCGTTATTGTCTCAATATATCTATCCTCCCTATCCATCTTTTCAGACAGTATAAAAACGCGTTAAATCGAAGTGAGATATAATCGCTGACAAATATTTGACACGCGAGGATGTCTCCCCTACTCTCAGTGAAAGCTGAGCTTTGTGGGAAGATCATATTCAGTGATATCGCTAGATAACTGGTAGCGAGAAATTGTCTAACCTTTTCAAGGCTGCCGGAAAGTCTCCGGAGAAATAGATTTATCAGATTGGAGAGTTTTAACAGAGCTTCCCATTCATCGACATTCAGGTTAAATAAGCTCTTTGATAAAATGTTGTTTGTAGACAAATGATGCTTCCCAAAGTAATTTGCATTGGACAAGCAATTTGAAGAGAGCTGATCTTTTAAACCAATATATAAATAATTACCCACTGATTTTCCCAAATTTATAACATTAGTCCATTCACTGTGAAACTAACACTTGTCTTATTTGACTCATTAAATTGCACTACTGGTTCAGTATCTGCTGGGATCGTAACCCACACCAACACTTAATGATTTTACACCATTCAGATGTAATGAGTCTACTGTTTGAAGTAGTTAATTATTGCTGCTACAAGATGATAGGGGAATGGGAGGATGTCCAGCAGGTCTCTTCCTTTTCACTGGCGGAGACTCCTTCCTCAACAACGACAGCATAACGACTGATGATCGACAGGATATTATCTTGCTTAAGAGGGAGTAGATGGAGGAGGGGTAGGGGAACAGTTGCTAGAGCAAGGCTCAACTTCTGCTTTGAGGCGGTTATATTGCATCCATTGAGCGAGTGAATGAGCATCTCAGAGTGGGCACGTACTGTTACACAACTTACGACATGGGTTTTGATAGGAAAAGGTGGGGAAGGAGCATTTTATAGGTGCGGGACAATGGAGTTATTTCTTTAACACATTCATCCCGGAATATTTCTAGTGTGCAATCATGAAAAACTGAAAGCTTTTTCTGTCACATTAATTTGGCCAGTCACTTAAATATAATTTAAAATTAGTTAAAAAATTTTTGGAATAACAAAACTCGATAATTTATTAAAGATGCGAGTTCACATCCTTTAGAGAGGTCTTCCGAGAGGTCATCAGAGAGGTCATTAACAGACGTAAATGCGCGTACTTCGGTATGCTGGCAACGCACCTCGGATGTGCATTCGCGTCTGTCGGGTTGAACGTGTTAAGGAGATGAAGGTATGGTCTGTGAGGTCGGAGAGGAACTTTAACAATGTTTAACTTCACAAAAAGCTTTAACAATTCAAATTGCAGTTCTGAAGGAACATTTTCAACATCTACCAGAAACAGTTTCACCAAACAATCGAGTCTTGGAGCAAGTGCAGCGTAATCCTGAAAAGAAATTTATCATAGATTAAGAATTGTTCCATATGAACTTTTATTTCCTGCATTTTCAAAATTGCAAAATTATAACGTTTTATTTCTGATGTTAGTTCAAGTTTAGGAGTGCATTACCTGGAATCTGTTTGAGAACTCGTTCTCGAGGGTTTCGGTCACCTTCACGTGCCGAGGAAACTCTGTGCCGTCTTAGATAGATTCTGTTAGGAACACGGAAAATATTTAGGCACAATTTAAGTATAACCTACGATAGTAATTATCATATACAGTGGAACTTGGTTAGTACGTTCCTCCTCAGCACGTTTTCCTCCTTTATACGTCGATTTCGCTACCATCAGTACAAGATATAGGTAAAATAATTTGGTTAGTATGTTTTTAAAAAAGGCACTTTCCTGGTTAGTTCGTTCAATTAATTGCTATAAAGCAACCCGCAAGACCTTTTCTGTATATTTTTAAGTTGTGTATGCCACCAAATTTACATATTAGTTTATTATTATCAATCCTTGACCGGTTAACGTTCACCCTAATGCATTTCTCAATTTTCATGACATGGTGAATAACAATACGTGGCTCGAAGCGAGACAAGTTAGTGCGAAGATTAAACGTTGTTGCATCCACTTTAAGCACGATTGTAAGTAATCATGAAAAAATCCGAAGTCTTGGTGACAAAAAGAGAAAGCGCATTCGTGATGGGAATCATCCTGAAATTGTAAATCAATTGCGAATCATCGGCATGGTAAATATCATCGGGACAATGATATTTACAATGCCGATGAGACTGGTTTATTTTTCAACTTATTACCAGTTTGAACGTACGCATTCAAAAGGAGAAAAACGCCATTTTGGAAAATTAAACAATGAGAGACTGACAGTTCTGTAGTGCTGCAACGAGAGTGGAACTGACAAGCTGATGCCACTAGTGATAGGGAAATATAAACACCCGAGGTGTTTCAAGAACGTTCGAACTTTTCCCTGTCAATACACAGCCAACTCTTCAGCATGGATGACGACATCTATTTCTGAAAACTTTCTGCCTGGGTTTGATGCCAAACTGGCTGGGTAAAATAGAAAATTTTCACTTTTTGTCGATCAATATGCTGCTCATCCCATAGAATTTGTTTCTATGGGATGAGCAGCATAAGCATTCTTAGGTAACTTGTTTCAAGTTACTTAATACGGTTTGAATTCTTTACAGCGAACACACCTAGTCACCTTCAGGCCCTTGGCCAAGGAATCATCCGATTTTTCAAGCAAAAATAAAGATTGTTTGTACAAACGAGGCTGGAAACCCTACAAACAGCGGAGCATAGATAGGCGTTATGCATGCCATGCATTTCGTCAAATATGCATGGGATTCCGTCGCCAAAGAAAACATCAACAGCTGTTTTAAAGCTGCTGGATTTACTTATATAGAGTCTGAAATAATGGATGACACAGCAGAGGAGGCACAACTGACTCATTTCCCCCCAAAAGAGTGGCTTCAGATTGCTAGAGAGGTGAATTTGGATGAGTATACTGCGAGTGCGATATTAATCTTACTCAGACAGACCATTTCGATTGACAAAATTCATGAGCAGGAGTTGGTAGAAATGGACAAAAATGATACTGAGCAAGAAATTAAGAGAGATCCTGTCCCCATGCTTTAGCCAAAACAGTGGAGGCTATGGAGAACATAGGCCGTTAATTACCAAGTGTTGTGGGAGCAGACGACGCTCTGGATCTCCACACGAAGCTCGACGCAAAAATACTTGATCTCGGCACAATAAATAAAAAAGACTACATTGGAAAAATGTTTTATGTGAATTTAAACTGTACATTTAATAACATGATTGTAATAAACACGAATTGCGTTTTTAATCGATATATCGATCGATCAAATGGTATCATACCAAGAACGAAGGAACGAAGTGGGTACAGCCGTTACAGCTGTCGCCGAGTAAATATAAAATGTTACCTAATTTTTACTAAGCTTTAAAACAACAAACTGACATACTTATGGTTGTTTTATTCCCAGAGTAAGACGTAAGAAAGATGAAAAGACTTGGCTTAACTTGTCCTCTCCGTATATACATTATAAATCATGGGTAAATGCCGCCGTGTTTATGTAATTGTCTCGGGGAAATCTATGAAACATTGTGATTTCCATACATATTGTATCATTTTGGCAATGTCCCGCCCATTTTATTAACTTTAAACGTGCAAAGAGGTGATCTTATGGGAACTTCTGAAAGTAATCGTAAATTCGACGACTTTTCCTCATTACAATTACCCCAATAGCTATTATTTACTTTCCTCGTTAGCACGTTCATTTTTTGCAGTCCCTTCAAAAACGTACTAACCAAGTTCTACTGTATTCATTTTTGATTACTACTTACCTAGCCCAGGAAAGTGATTCATTTTGCTCAGCGATAGATGAGTTTTGATGAGTTGGAGCTGCTTTTAAAAGGCTTTAATTTTAGTCACCATGTCAGTGATGAGGAGGCTATCACCCTGGAGTTTCAAACTTTAAGTGATTTAGAAGGGAAGTTAGATCGACCAAAAATGCTAAATGAGCAATCCATTTCGGATCTTGTAATGATAGCTCTGGCCATCCTTTTAGCTCTAAAAGCAAAGCAATATCTTCTCTAAGGTGAAGAAAGCGGGAGTACCTTGCCCCTGCTTAGCCACCACACTTCGGTGAAGTAGGGAACATCAGGGTACTCTGCCGATAAACTAGAAATATATTCTTTAAATAGGCGTTGTGTGAGACCGTGAGATCAAATGCAATTTACCCTGGAAATCACTACTTTCATAACTCCAAGTTGTCAATCCCCTTAGTGCAGATAGTGTCTTGATGAGAAAAACAGTGTAATGCCAGTAACGTAGGCCTTTTAATGTTCTTACGAAGCAGACTGATGAACCCATTTTGATTTCCTCTCATGGCTGGCCCCCCATTCGTTGTAACTGACTCGATCTTGGTCCAATCCAACATAACTCCATCGGCGGCTTCCTTAGTTGCCTCGAGTATATCCACCCCGTGTATAGTATCCTTCAACGATAGCATATTGAGAAACTCCTCTGATATCGTCAAATTTTCGTTTACGCCTCGGAAAAAATCACCAATTGCGTGGTGTCTCCGATGTCCGTAGACTCGTCGAGTGCGATTGAAAATACAATACAGTTTTGCAATTTTGCTTTCAGTTGCTCGTGCATATTGTCCGCAATATCATTTATTCGACGTATAACCATATTTCTTGAGAGTGGCATGCTTTGATATATAGGTAGTACACCTGGATGGAATGTTTCCACCAGGTCGGTGACAATACCCTTTGCTAGCTGCCCGTCTATGAAATGTTTTCCAGCCCTTGTTAATGCAAGGCAACTTTGTAACTGCCGTGGAGAAGAAGCTCATTATCACATTCTTCTCCTTCTTCATCATCCTAAAAAGAAACGGGTTGAAATACAGTGAAACCCCTCTTAACGACCACTCCTATCAAGCGACCACCCCTCTCAACATATCTCATATTTCATCTGGGAGGGGAAGTTCTACGAACAAAGGAAAGGCGCGGCCAAGGGATTCCCCCTCTCACCAGTCATCGCCAACATTTACTTGGAAAAATTCGAGAAACAGGCCCTGAATTCCTACAAGATGGCTCCCAAAGTCTTCCTCAGATATGTTGACGATACTTTTGTCATCTGGCAGCATGGGGAAAGAGAGCTAAAGAAATTCCTTAACCACCTGAACAACCAAAATGATTCCATTAAGTTTACAATGGAGATGGAAGAGGACAAACGATTGCCTTTCCTGGACGTCCTAGTGGAAAAGAATAACGACGGAAAGCTGGGCCATTCGGTATTCAGAAAAAAGACGCACACCGACCGGTACCTGCATGCATCGTCACACCACCATCCACTACAAAAGGCCTCTGTAATCAGATCATTGTTTAACCGGGCCCTTACCATCTGCGATGGTTCCTCACTGGACAACGAGAAGAAACATGTTCGGAGAACGATGGAGAATAATGGCTACCAACGAGCCGTAATCCTAAAGGAAGAAAAAAGATTAGACAAGGTCCACAAAAGAACCGACGATCAACCATTGGAGGAAAGGCCAAAACCCGCTGCTTTCGCCCTAATCCCATTTGTCGCAGGAACCACTGAGAGAATCTCACGGGCTCTCAGTAAACACAATATTGTGACGAGATTTAATTGTGTTTCCAAAACATCCAACATGCTAGTGAGAGTAAAAGACAAGATAAAAAGTGAATCTAAGAGTGGTGTATATCAAGTGAAATGCAGCTGTGGGAGCAGCTACATTGGACAGACATCCAGATCATTGAAATGCCGCCTACAAGAACACCAGAGGGCAACAAGAAATAGACAGCAGAGACTCTCTGCCATAGCAGAGCACACATGGTCGGGCCCCAACCACAATATCGATTTCGAAGACGCAAAGATCATCGCCCAAGAGAAACGATATTTTCCACGGATGATACGAGAGGCCATCGAGATAAGCAAACATGAAGACAACTTCAATAGGGATGACAGCTACTCGCTAGCAAACGCCTGGTAGTGAGTTCTACGAGAGAAAACTCAACGGCCAATGACAGACGCCAATGCAACAGCCAATCATGGGAGACCTAAGCAGCCAATTACGGACACCAATACTACAACCAATCACAACGGACCTATCCCCTACGGATGAATATATAAGACGGCCAAAAAACTCTGCACATCACTTCACTGACCTGAGGAAGCCGACTGCAACGCCGGCGAAACTGTCGTCCGAGCAACCATGGACCAACGCGGAAGGAATCCCGAAAGACAAGCATCTTCGAGTTTTAGTAGACGTACATTTATCTCAGATCAAGCCCCTTATGTGCATGATGTGCCTCCATGGACATTGCTCCATGCTGTGCAAGGTGTTGCCAGAGCATGGGAGTGGACCGCAAAAACTATTTCCTACTGTTGGAGATCAGCTGGTTTTGGTGACACATCATTTCCGGAGACTGAGGAGTTAGTGGAAGATAACCTCCAATTTACAAACCCTCTGATTTACAAAGCTCAAATTTTTGGGTCCCTTCAACTTTGTAAAATAGAGGTTCTACTGTAGGTCAGTCCACAGTCAAAGGAGGGCCAGTCTGCCAGCGGGTGTGGATTATTTAAGTGTGATTTGTAACATAGTAGTCATCGTAGCCTCGCGTAGGGAGAAGGCTCGAGGCCGCGTGCCGGGCTCTCCGGCGCTGTGCCGAGGCAACGGCGAGAGATGCAACTGAGTTATGTCCATGAAAATACTAACATCAGTGGTCGTGCAATAAGAAAAAGTCTCACTCTTTTTAGCCGATGGTATCAGACATATCATTACACAGCTGCGGACGCTTCATTCATACTTTTTGAGACAGTCGGTCAATAGGAAGAGATAAAAAGTCAGCTATGTAGAAGGAAAGGAAACTTATTCTAACTAATGATTACAAAGTGAGCACACGTTTGAATTTGGTGTGAGAGAAAATCTCATTGCGCTACCAATGGGGCTAAGGGGTGATTCAGCGAGTCTTTTCGTGGGGAATGCTGTAACTTCGTTAGTGACGGCACACGATCCATCACTGAGTCGAAGATGTCAAAGAGAATTTGTTTGAGTTTAGAGGAAAGGGTTCGAGTTATTGAAGAACGAGATCAAGGTGCATCTGAGAGAAGGCTAGCGGATTTATTTAAATGTGGGAAAACTCAAATAAATGGAATTTTAAAATCTAGGGGCAACATTTTAAAAGAGTGGCGCAACAGTAACAGGAATGGTGGGGTGAAGAGAAAGCAGCAAGAAAAGTACGAAGGGATCAATTTGAGTGTTTTTGAGTGGTTTAAAGTTGCACGGTTGAAAAATATTCCTATTAGTGGTGTATTAATAAAGGAGAAGGCCTTGCAAATTGCTCGTAAATTAGGAGATGAAGATTTCATGGCCAGCAATGGCTGGCTCGAACGGTTTCATGTACGGCATGCCATTTTTTTGGCCTAATTTTAAGACGAATGAGAATTAAAGAAAAAAATATTATTTTTGGAGGCATAGTGTTTTCTTTATGTTTCGATTACCTCATTGGTCAATTTAATTTCTTGTAAAATATCAGTTTAATGTTAACGATGTAAGTATGCATGTATTTATATATATGTATGTATAATATTTTTTGTACTGCATTTCCGCCAATATAGTGTAATTACTAGAGATGGGTCGAATCCAGTTTTTCTCGAATCCGAATCTCGAATCCGAATCTTAAATTCACCCTCGAATCTCGAATCTTATTTCGAATCCAAATCTTAACTTTACCTTGAATCCTAAATTTTATCAAGAATCTAAATGTTGCCTTGTCCTTTTTACATAAGCTTGTATTTATTTTGAATTCTAATATTAATTTTCCACACTATAGAATTAAACACTCCAACTGCAAGCATATAAAAACTTTAATGCTTTAAGTTTTTATTTAAAAAAATGAGCATTTTAACACGTTCAGAATCAAGCCGATTCCTCTTCTTATCACATATAATGCCAGCCGTGCTGAACAGTCTCTCTGATTGCACTGTTGAGGGTGGTGCTGAAAGGTACTTCCTAGCCAGTTTTGGTAGCACTGAAAACTGATGTACAACTCTTTTCCAGTATTCTAAGGCATTGTTTTCAGGAGGAAGAAGCTCTTCTTGCAAATACCTTTCCACTTCTTCCTCAGCAGTAGCAGAATGATTAGATGTTTGTACAGGGCTCATAATACGACTATAAAATGACCACATTCCATGCATCGACGTCTTAACATCTGATGTGGGAGCCTATGATAAGAAAGAAAATGGAAATATTTTAACATGTCTACATAAACCATGATATAAGAAGCAATCAAATGAAAAATTTCTTACGCTAGCCTACTTACCAGTTCTCTCCTTTCCTCAGGATATGTGCCACTTATGCTTTTAACCTCCTGAATTAGCTGGGTTTTGGCTTGTTGCAAAAGCTCCTTACTTTGGAAAACACTTTCTTTGAACCTTGGATCAAGGAGAGTTGCAACAGCGTAGAATTCATTACTTTCCACTGATGGGTATCGGCACTTCAGTGCAGTCAATAAGTCGTTCTTCACACCTTGTAAGCCAGAAGAGACTGGTGCAGGTTTCTTCAATTCATGCATTGCACTGTTAATGATGGGGATAACTTCTGATATGGTTACATCAGCTGAACTCACGGCAAACGTTGCTTGATTAAAAATGTTTGCAATGCCTGCAACACTTACAATCTGCTCCCAATGATGAGAAGTTAATTCAACAGGAACAGTAAGATATGTCGCTGCCAGTGTAACTGCTGCCTTTTGTTCAAGCAACCTTGTAAGCATATGCAATGAGGAGTTCCATCTGGTGGGCTCATCCTGCAGTAGCCTGTGTTGCTTAACTCCCACAGTCACTTGGGCTTTTTTTAAAACTTTGGTAGCTTTGGAAGAGTGTTTAAAATGACCTACAAGACGCCGACATGTAGCAATCAAACCACTCACAATCTTATTATTAAGAAGTCCATCTTTGACTACCAACTGCAGGGTGTGAGCAAGACATGGAATATGGCTGAAATCAGACTCATTAAGAGCACAGCATATGTTCCTCCCATTATCACGCACAATCAAAAATATTTTGTCTTCTATGTCCCAGCTTTTAAGAGTTTCACAAATAAATACCCTCAAGTTTTGACCAGTGTGTGACACTTCAGGAAAAGGCACTACCTCTAAACACAAATGGTGAGATTTAAAGTCAGCATCAATGAAGTGAGCAGTTATACTGAGGTAATCATCATTACTCGTTGATGTCCACATATCTGTTGTAATGGAAATACTCTCTGCTTTGCTGAGAATAGCCCTGACTTTTGTTTTTGTTTCATCATACATTTCTGGAATTAATTTATTTCCAATATGCTTCCTAGATGCCATTGTGTATCTTGGCTCTAAATGGAGAACCAGAGCCTGAAAACCTTTATTCTCTACAACTGACAGGGGCTGATTATCCAGGCACACCATCTCAGCAATTAATCTTGTGATTTCTTTACTTCGTTGATCACCTGGCTTGAATTTTCCCTTTTTCTCCATGAAACCTTTCAATGTCAATTGTGATGGCCCAGAGTTTTTCCTCTTCGGCAAAGGGTAATTAGGGCTCAAGTCGCGTGAAGGGCTGTCCATTACAACAGAGAAACTCGAGGAAGCAGAGAGCATTGTCTCCTCTGCATTGGAATCAAGGGATGGTGACTCTGGCAAATCACTAGAAATATAAGGTAAATACTATTGAAAAACTGAAAAGATGGTATTCCCATGGGAAATTTGCTACTTCGATAAATAATCAACATAAATGGTTTGTAAGTTCAAAGCTAACATATCTTCAAAAACATGAGTTAAATATGTACCATGCAACATCTATTAAAACTACCAGGGCATAAGCGATAATAATACGAGAATACAAATTCACTTTCTAAACTGCCAGGAAAATTTTAACTTTTAGGAGTAATAGGCACTAACGAGAAACCACAAGAAAAACTCAACATTCCATTAAAGTACCCCGGGTCCAACATAAAAACTTTCTAGAGGAGAAACTACTCATGATATTGATATGAAATTTGCTGGTGTTACAAATAATAAGTTTATTCCCATTGCTTTTAGGATATCAATGTAGGAAACCTGGAGCCAGTGTGAAACATACCAAACTTTTACAATTTGATTTGCTAGTAACTTCTATTTCTAGCCGGTGCACAATGTTTCTCATACACTACTTCAGGAACGAAATAATTGAGTAAGGAACGTGAAGCTTGGATCAAAATGCGATTAAAACTAAAAAAGCACAAATACAAGAAACAGACTATTCTCGAGAATCTCGATGTCAGTATAGCTCAATGTGCAAGGGCAAGAATACGTATCACGTGCACGATTTAATACGCTGGATCGGAATATCAGTTCCACGAAATAGACTGCCATTCCGGTTATTAGCTTGATCATTTCATTGGCATACTTATTTTAGTGTACCAATGTGCAATTATTTGAATTCTACCAATGATTTCTTTAATAATATATATAAAATGCATATAAATATGGAGTGTGGGAAAATACTGCGTGCTCTCATACGCATATAGGTGAGGATTGGATTATAAAGGCTCGGGCTGAATAAATATTACATTAATTTAAAGTATGAACAGATGTGTTTTATTTTTACTTACCTTTCTCCCTCCTCGTCACTTTTAGCGGCAAACATTTGCAAGCAATGCTTCCTCATGTGTTTCTTCATTGCGCTCGTGCTATGCGATTTCCCACCGCGTGATATGGATGTCTTACGATACTTGCAAATGGCAAAACTAGAGTTTGTATCTGATATTGTGAAATGCTTCCACACTTCACTAGACATTCAGGTATTATTTCGTATTTTCTACAACACAGCACTATACTCATTGAAGCTTGCTAGAAGACTGGATGAAAGCGCATATTCTGATTTTACCCGCTCAGGAAATAGGAATTGATAGGAATTTATCGAATTTATCACTCTCGAAGAATCGATTCTATCATTGCTTTCGATTGCACTCATGGTAATGGCGGTAATGTTCAAATTGTTGGTTGGTTGAAATAAACGCAAGGATTTTCATCTGCTGAGGATGTAAGTGAATAAATATATATAGGTTGTTATGAAGTGTTAAATTTATAATCGAAGAAGAGAAGTCACAGCTATCCCAGAAATAAGAGTTTAGTGAAAATGTAACTATTGCATTGCGCGTACACACATGGAATAGTATCTCATAGTCGTTTAATGTTTCGTTGCAGTATGCATCCCATCTCAAAGTTTTATAAGTAATACACCGCAAATTATTAATATATTGCTGAAGGTCCTGGTTTTTAAAAACTGAAATGAACTAAACTATTCCCATAGGTACTAAATTTAACTATACTATGCCCAACTAAAATATACTACTGCTAACCAAAATGAACTACGCATGAGGCAAAAAGGAGACGAAACTCAAAAAGCCGGTTTCAACCGTGAACAGAAGCACAAGGCGACAAGTTCCAGTGCCTTGCAACGCATTGCGATCTTCTTTTTTCATGCCGCGCCGCAGAGCTATGAAGGTCCACCGATTTCCTTCCGCGGCGAAATCCATCGTAAGTGCCGCTGCCGCCGAGCTTTAAAGCCCCCCTTAAGGATTCGGATTCGAGGTGAAACACAATGGATTCGAGGATTCGAAGATTCGAGAAAAGAGCCATTATTCGAGGGATTCGAGGATTCGAAGATTCGAACGTCCCATCCCTAGTAATTACTTACCTATATATTGTAATTCACATCTAGTAACCAGTGCAATAAATGTAATTATTTGCTTTGAAAAAATCTAATGTTGATGAAATTCCTATGCATCAAAATTTTGCCATGAGTTGGTAAAAAATATTGAAACAAACTCGACTATTATTAATGAATCCTGAGCTCAGTAGTTTTCCCATTTTTTTCAAACTAGCCGCCCGGTCATTTGCAATTACAATATTCATGGAAATAACCCCTCCAGACTCCTAAACCCCTGTCAAGCAACCATCCCTCTCAAAGACCATTTTCCAGCGGAACCATCGGTGGTCGCCTAATACAGGTTTTACTGTAATATAATTGTGACAGGGTTTATAAAATTGTTTCTACGGTATTGCAGGTAATGGTTAAAATAATAGCCCTGTCAGAAATGTGTACTTCTAGCACTAAGCATACTACAATTACATACTACCTCATTGCCGGTCGTGAAAGATTGATCCTCTTCTAGAATATTTGCTGCTTTAAGCTCCTTGAATTTTTCCAATCTTTCCTTTTCGGTAAGGCCTTCAAAGGCCTCCTTGTGAAAACTGTAGTAACAGCACTTGAAAGAGGCTTTTCTAATGCATTTAATTATATTTTGACAAACCGCACAGTGCGCATTATGTTTACGCTGTACAAAAAAATACCACTGTTCCCATTCATTTTTAAAATGAACCTCAGTCTTTAACCTTTTACTCGAGGATGGGATAGTGTCCATGAGTTCAACGTCTTTTATGCAGTGCTATTCAGCTTGTTATCATGATCTGTCCCGTCTACCGCCAAGGTGGATAGAAACAACAACGCCAAAACAAACAGCACGCGTCATCCATGTCACCCGAATACAGCCGAGCCGTGTATAACCGATGAACAGTGCAGTGCACCATAGTGTTTGGTGGGTATTATGAGCAAAAATATGGATGACCTTCCTTCACAAATAGCTTACTTTGCCTTCAGTACCTTCCTATATCCTCGAGAAAAGCACAGTACCGTTTACGGCATCTCTCTGTGATGAACTGTTTAAGCATCAACGATGTTTTCCTTTCGTAGATGATAATGGCAAAGGCCTTAGCAACGCTCAGAAAAAAATGGAAAGAAACAGGATTTTTCAACATAAATTTCTTTTTTTCTTAGAAACATCAACGGCGAAGTGTAAATCGGTTACAAGAGTAAGAAAGCTAAAACATTTCCTCATTAAATACAGAAAGAATGAAAAAAATTGAATAATATTTAGCAATTCTAATCCTATCACATCAGCCAAGCTCCATCCGCACCCCTTATCTTGGAATTCTTTAGAAATTTTGAAAAAACCTCATTTATTACTTCCCCCTTTTCATCCGCGTACAATAAATGTCAATTGTTAGTCTTGATTGATGCGTCTAATTCCTCTTCCTCCCCTTTATGAAATTTGCAAATAAGAGCAAGATTAAATTTATCTGAATTTTTATCAACTTCCTGTTCCACTAATTTCTCGGTTACCTGTTCTTTAATGTAATTGAGGAGAGAAATTACGTCCCTGCCTTTATCCTCCTCTGGACTGATCCAGAAGGTTTTCAGTTTAGATCGGATTGCCGATTCTATTTCATTAAAACCTCGACCTAGTTGTATCATTACATTCTGGCTATGCACATTCGTACTTTCGTGTGGTAAGGCTTCATTTATATTGTAGTAAACTTCACGGGAATTGAAAAATTTTCTACCCTTATCCTTATCTAGCACGTGTTTCATCTGTGTGTAGGTTTCCATATCATTTATTATATTTCTTAAATGGCATCATCATTAAAGATTATGTGTTCATGGATGTCTGTTAGTGCTTGTTCTAGTACCTGTGAGAGGTGGTGATGTTCTGCATTAAAGTTATCGAGTATGGTTGATATGGATGATGGCATGTTTGGAGATTGAAATGACTGTCTAGAGAAGAAAGAACAAATAATATACAATATTTGAATGTGTTATTTAAGTTCACTTACTATCGATAAGAATAAGAAAAATTTAAACTAACGTCATCACGATGCTCTATATTCTGCCTCTGTATTCCTCCAATATGATATGATATTTTTCAAAATCTTTACCTACGGTTTATATGCCTGTTGATAATATTTGTGGAATGGTGCGGTTGAAATGAAAGTTTTCTCCTTAGAAGTTGTGTTGGAAATGACGTTTTGGTAAAACAATTGCGTTTTTAAATAGAGGAACTCAGTAGTAATGGGTTCAAATAAATTTAATTATAATATTTATGAGGTCTTCTAGTTATTTAAAAAAGAGTTCTATTTGTTCTTTTTTGTTTGTCAATGTATTTAGCTGAAATTTTGCATTTAGGAAGAGAGGTGAGGTCCTAACATGTGTTTTACCTAAAATATGGACCAGATGCAGTTAATATTTTCCGAGTAATTAAAGAAAGTAATTTTTGAAAATATTTTTTGTTTTTCAATAGATGTAGCTGAAATTTGGTACGGAGGTGTAGGAAGTCTTAAGGGGTTGTTTTACAAAATATGAACCAGGTACAATTAATAGTTTCAGAGTTATTAAGGAATAAAAATTTTGATAGTACTTTTTTGTTTACCAATGGATTTCGCTGAAATTTGGTGTGAAAGTGTAAGATGTCTTGTTGTAAAATATGAACTATATACTATTAATATTTTCGAAGTAATTAAAGAAAGTAATTTTTGATACAACTTCTTTGTTTATCAATGGATTTAACTGAAAATTGGTATTTGGGTGTAGGTGGTCCTATGACGTCTATTTATGTAACATAAAATCATGTAGTTTATGATTTAATGAGATTTCACGAGGCTTTTAACAGAAAAATGACATTTATGTTTACCAAAGGAATTTTTTTAAAACTTGGTACACATAGTATGTGAAACGGAAAAACGAAAGTTTGACCTGTTCTTGTTGATAGTTTCCAAGTTATACTTATGCTCCTAATGTTATGTTATGCTTACAGTTCCCTCTTACCCCTAAAGTCACCATCCAGGGGGGAGTAAAGTAGTCCAGAGTAGTGAGATCTGGTAGCAGTCCAACCAGCAGTATCTGAGAGAAGTTCCTCAGCTGCGGGATTCATTCACTAGGTCTCGAGTATATTCTATGCTCTACTTGGAGGTAAACCGATGTTTAAGGAAAAAAGGGGAGAAGCTGTGATGACTCAGGATAACAATTTGATAGTTTCCCCTTGCCTCCACATGGCAGTACTACAGACGTTAAAGTAAATGTTACCTCGCCTTTAGTGAAATGAGTGTCACTGTACTGATCATTCTAGACTTCACCTTCATTGATATGAAGAAAAGTGGCTGCCCTCTCTTTGGGTGATGAATGTACAATTGTAGGCAGGCCTCCATCACCAAGTCATGGCACCTTCATGGGTTTATGTATCATTGGAAAGGCCTACTTTACCCAAGAATCAACCAATACCACCTCGGGATGCTGTTACTTTTTGTCCAATGCTGCTTATTTGATGAGTAAACTCTCTTATCCAGCAGCTAACCTTTATATCTAGAGGCCAACCATCGGCAACTCAGTGGACATAATCAATGGCTTTAAGCTCAATCCCAAGGAATATTTGGAGGGAACATAATAAAAGAAGTCTTATTCTTATACAAGGTCAAATATGCCAGTTTTCTCTGTGAGAATTAGAATTCTTAGCCTCCTCCTTATAATTCATTGATCACAAGTTTATGTGACACATGCAATTCTGGATACAGTACACCCTCACATAGCGTGAGGTTAGGCTCCTTAGGAAATCATCCCATCTTGTAAAATCACGCTACGTGAAACAAAGAGTAAACAGGAAATACTGAGATTAATTCCGTAATCTAAATGCCTTACGTATGGTAATACCGAATTTCATTACTTAGTCTTAACACCGAACTTGTGATTCAGGCCGAAAGTGTTATTTCTCAGTAACTATGCATTTCAGTAAATAATTTCATATTTGTACAACGTTTGGAAGAGATTATTCATATTTTTGGGAAAGATGTCCAGTATAAGAAAATTGCCTTTTTAAATAAAGAACATGTTATTCCATACATGATTTTATCATTTAGGTCACATTAACAATACAGGTAACATGCAAGATTAAGTCAAATGGCTGCAACAAAATCTTTTTAAATAGACTTCAGCACTAAATTTTTTTCTCCTATTTAATGGGAGCACGGGAAATAGAACAATCAGCTGTTTCTATCTTCATAGCTCATCTTGGTTGAAAGAAAAATAAAATTCATGATAATTTGGCTTTCAACCAAAGTGTGTAAGGTGCAGAAATTGCAAATGCTCACCACAATTTAGGTTCAAGGCAGCATCATCGGTGGACACGCATCATGATAATCAGATGGATTGAAACAATAATATTGCTTACCATTTTGTTGCATAGAAATTAATGCCATTTATTCTGACAGTGATGCACCACCCATGACTTTAATTTGAGCGGAGTTGAGCGTTATTTATCAGTGTTTTACATATTAACTTTGGTAGAGGATGTAGAATCGTTAGAACACAAATATACATTTACAGTAGAACCCCAGTAGTACGAGTATTGCGAGACCCCCGCCATTATGAGAGATTGCAGGGGCACTGTCAATTGACCCTATGATTGCAATGTAAAAAAATACAGTTTTTACGAGACCCTTTTGGTGTTGGTCCCCGTCATTGTGAGAGTTTCTGTCACCGGCAAACAAACACCAAAAGTGGCCAACGTCTACCATAGCTTGCGATATGTTAGCAATGCAATTAATATGAAGTGTTGCGTATCAACTGCACGTCATAAATCACCATCTGATTAATTTATTGTTAATATTGGTGGAAATATGGCAGCATTGGCAGTTACGATTACGTATTTGATCTTTTGATTCCCAGGCGGTCGAGAGCACACACGCACGTCTGTGAGTTGAGAGCATTTCCAAGATAGACACTACGCATGACCAATGACATTGCCAATCACTCGTTATTGCGCGATTCTCGCTATATGCTGTACTCCCTATAACAGGCTTCTACTGTACTTGGCCTTTGCATCAGTAGGTATGTCTCTAGAAGAAGGTTTTTGTAATGATGTTGATTTTAAAGTTTAAAATTTAGTAAATACCCTTTGAAAAACTGGAAAAAGCCTGGAAGTTTTGTTTTCTACTTTGATTTACACCATTTTAAAATTGGAAATTGGAATAAAATGGAAAAAGCCTGGAATTTTAAAATCACAGGCCATACAATTTTGAGAGTAGCCAAATAAGGGATAAATATTTGCAACCACCCAGAATCTTCAGTTATTACTGAACGGGTAAGGAACAGGGAATAATGTTCTGTAAAACTTTAACCCTTTCGCTCCCAAGCACTTTTCAGTGTCCTTAAATACCAGCCTTTTTTTAAAGAAATTTTCTCTCTTCTTTTAAAAAATTTTGTTGTCTTTATTTTGCAACATATTAACATGAAAAAAATACACTTCTGATTAAATGTTGGATGTTTACATGTATAATCTTATTTTTCCTCATGCTTCTTTAGTTTTGTTTAAAAAAAATAAAAATCAAATTATTTTTTAATTTTTTATTAATATATTTATTTAAAAGCTTATTCAGTAAACCTTGATTATTATTAGCAAATTTAAAGTATGTATTTATATAGTAAACTTTATTCGTAATAAGTTGGCTTTTGTTCATATTTTTCCATAGGTTATGGTATAAAAAAATATATAATAGTATACCTTTACACTAGCGCTATTGAGGCCTAATCTCGCTGTGTAACTTATGAAACTGTCCAAATGTAAAGTTTTGAGAATGGCAAAATGAATATGATAAACAACATATAATACGCTGTAAATCTAACAAAATACATCTTTTTTAGTTAACATATTAGTTACATAGCTATAAATAATTAGATTGCCAGAGCATATGTATTGAAATTTGTAAAATGTTGAAGGATAGCATACAGCTTGAAAACAACTGTTTTTACAGCACGTTTCTCGGAAGTATTTCCCATGTCAATTAGGAGGTTAGTTGCACTTATGATCTTCACATATCACATATAAATGAAAATTTGTGAGCTACTCACGGTCTTTCAGGCTAGCACTTATGTTTAGATAAGCACTTGCCGTGCAATCCCCGGTTGCATCGGACGCACACTGTCCTGGATCTTCTCCTCTGTTCCTTTGTGCTGCAGATACAGCATCTGGACTCTTTATGGCCTCCTAATTACCCAATTCCTGGTGAACCACGTCCACTCCCTCTGCTCTCCTCCTTACTCCTCAACTATTCTGCCCGTAACACTTCTATCACATTTGTTGTGTATAAAAATTCTCAAAAGAGGTTTTCCGGGTTCACTAAAATTTTGTTCGTATAACCCTTAACCAGTGACGTGCAATTTTTGTTACACAACCAGTGACAGAGTCTGGGAGACCGCAATAAAACCGCTCAATCGTTACATTTTAAGAGTGTTATATCCTTATTAGACAAACATATGAAGCTAATGAGAATTATAGACATTTTAAAATAGTCATTTTGTAAATATTCATAATTTTAAAAATGCAGCGGTCTCTCAGACCTTACGTCACCGTTTAAGGGATAATATGTAGCTATTCAACACCATCCTTCCGATAATATGGAATGCTACCTTTTTACAATATTTTAATGTTTTCCTTTCATCTAAATATGTGTACAGCATCATGTCCGATGTGTCCACTCCTCCCATGAACTTGTACTCTAATATTATTCCTGGCTCTACATTTTTTTTCTCCCGGCTTTGCCTCACTCTCGTAACTTCTCTCTCCTCTGCTATTGACTTGCTCGAAAGGAGCATCACCCGTCCTTTTTGGGAACTTTTTTCCCTAAATGCACATCCTAAGACACACCGAGCGCGGCAATAAACCTTTTCACCGATGGAAAACTTCTTCTTGAAAAGTAGATGGTATATATTTCCATTTTTTCCTGACATTGCCTGTAATATACGTGCCCATTTCATAAAGGGTATGCACCAGTGGAATTGACATGAAAAAAATTTTCCACAAAAACATGGTAGCCCTTGTGCAAATAATTATTCACTCCAAGAAGTTTCATCACCACCGCGTATCCCAGTCCATGTTCCAGGGTGGCGATCATCAGGTAAAACCGGGAAACCCTGGAATTGTCAGGGAATTTTGGAAATCTGTAAAAATCAGGGAATAGTCGGGGAATTCTCGTAACAGTCAGAGGGATAGGGAATAACAGTCACTGGGATAGGAAATTCTCGTTATTTTCCTGCCTTTACGTTTATCGCTTTCCCGCCCTTTATTTCACCAACTAAAACTAATGTCCGTCGCCGAAGTGCATAGAATAAGCTCCGTCAATTCGTTGAACATTCAGTTGTGAATCTTAGTTATTTAGCTGTGAATCAGTCGTACGATGCATCTATTTTGTATATCCTTAATGCGATATTTGCCTAGTAGGTAGCGTTATAATTCATGATCACACGTGTTCCGCTCACCACAAGGAATCCGAGGCTATGTTGTTCGGAAGACTTTACAACTTTTTTTAACTTCCGAGAGACAGGTCAAGAGGTAGTTGCAGCACACTAGTTTGTAGTAAATACAGTTGAGCACCCTTAATCCGGGAATCCGTAATCCGGTAACACCCATAATCCGGCAAGTTTGCCATGACCACCTACCCGGTACTTCATAGAAAATGCCGAAACATTTTTTACCGAAACATTGCTTCATAACCTGCCGAGATATTATCCCATTCTAGGGATGTGCGAGTACTCGAAAATTCGAGTCGAGTCGAGTAGTTGGTACTCGACTAGAGTACTTCGAGTATTTTTACGAAAGTCGAGTCGAGTAGTTTTTGTCGACGGAGCCGCCAAGGCCAATAGGTTCAGAAATCTGCCGACTGGAAGCGCTATCATCATAATCGAGTAAATCTCCGATTACACGATAGATTAACACGTACGAACATGTACTTACGTACGTTAATTTACATTTGCGTGAATGGTTTCATGTACGTTTACGTGAATGGATTCATGTACGTTTGCGTGAACGAATCGATGAATCGGTGGTTACATGGTGCATGAAACCGCAGATGTACCTTATTCCTTGCTGTTGTAGGCCCCCCTTTTTGGCAGAAATGTTGGTGGAAAATGGCTGGGGCGACTATATTCGAGCTCAAAGCAACTAATGTCCGTTGTAAAATTCCATCCCCTGAGTTTGAAGGATTATATCACAAAAATGAGTAGTTAAATTTTTAAATAAAGTATATCGAACTGAATCTAGTTTATTTATACGTTTAATAATGTCAAATAATATTTTTAGTTGGTTATATTAATTAATTTTTCGACCAGGACAGATAAAAACGCCGAATATTTTTCAAATTCCGGGAAGCAACTTTGACGCCCACTTGAAGATACACAAGGAAAGCCACTTCTATTTTCTTCGCAGAAGATATGGAACACATATTTAATCTTAGACTAAAAAAAGTTTAAAATAGATTACTCAGTTACCAATTAATAGGGACAATTACAGGATTCACGAAATAAGCGACTTTAGGGTAAAATGCGAAATTAACCGTGTCTTCTTTGAAACGCGATTTTTTTTAACGAAATTTGAGATATTTTGCAAATGCCGAATTTTTGTAGCGTGAAATATTTTCTTTAGTGATGGCCGGTTCGGATCTTTCATTTTTATCGGTTCCGGATCCAAAGACACGGAGTAAAATCGGATCCGGATCTTAGATTTTAAATTTTCGCGGCTTAGCGATCGAAGTGCCCCGTGAATGGAATGTAGGTGCGGTAGATATTGACAGGAAGAGGATGTGTAACTAAGGTCACGTAATTAGATGAAAACGTTCCCGTGCAACTAGAAGCAAAATAAATATATGTGACTTTTCCCCCCCATTTCCCCGGTATCGCGGGGGGAGGGTGAAATATACGTAGGATGTCATGCGGGTGGCCTACATTCGCCGGGATCGGGCGTACTACGAGAGCTAGTGTACTGTGCGAAGTTCGATCCCAATCGCAATTTAATTTTTCTTTCAGTCATTGCATCGAAAATGTTATCATATTCAATTTCAAACCATTACATCTGAATACTCACTTTTTTATACTTTGTTGTGAAATTAGATTTACAAATGTACCACTCATAAATTAAGGATGGTCGGGTCGGATCCAAAGAACCACGGGTCTTTCATTTCATTTGCTACTGAAATCATATCCAGGGACAGTAAAAATTAAGATCCGGATCGGAGATTTTAACATCTCGCGGCCTCGTGATCGATGCGCCCCGCGAATGGAGTGTACGTATGGTAGATACCAACAAGGAGAGGTTAAGTAACTCGGGTCACGAAATGAGAAGAAGATTTTTTCCGTGCCACAAACGAGGAAAACAAAATAAAAATACTCGTCTTGACATTTTTCTCCATAGGCCCGGGTGTGCGAGAAAAAAATTAAACCGAATGTCATGCGGGTCGCCTACATTCGCCATATTTCCCGTGAACCAATGAGAGCGTAGTTGTGAAAATGAGGGCTAGTGTACTGCCAGTCGCGAGTTCGATCCTTAACACTACCTAAGAATACAGCCGTGCTGTATTCCTAGGGTAATGCTAGTAGGCAGTTAAAAAAAGTAGATTATCAGAAATTTCATGCCCAATTATAAGTCAAAAAAATAATTAAATTAGGCGAAAGGAAATAATTGGAAAAAATTTATATTACAGAATTAAATTGTGGAATCATTACTTTAACTTTACAGTGTATTTTTGAGTGATGCATTCGTAAATCTAGTTGAAGCGATAGAAGTACAAAAAAGTCAGTATCCACACACAAAGGTTGGAAATGAAGGATTATAAAGTTTTTTATTCAATGGTTGAAAGAAACATTTTAAACAGAGTAAGAATCAAACTTCATTAACTTAATTAACTTAATTTTGTCTACTGTGTTTTTTATGTTGCGTAGGGTAGCCATAACTTCTGTATTGGATCTCAAATGTATGTACTATTAACTGTTTGTTCACATTGGTATGAAGTCTTTATAATATTTAAAAAACCCTTCCTTTAAGACTCCTTTTTCCCAACATTAAACACGTCTTTCACCTTTTTAAAACGATTTTATTTACCGTATTTGTCATTTTTAAACACCACTTTTATGATTTTTTATTACCATTTTTCGGTGTCCGGATCAATTACGTTACGAATGATATTTAAAAATAGGCTATCTCAGCTTACCGAAGTCGGAAATTTAGTTCTTTTTGACGTAATTCTTCGTGCTTGAAAACTAAGCACGTGTAAAATGACTTAAAAAATTGGGAGAATTAGATATGCTTTCAACGTGTATATATTTATTTCGGAAAGCGAGCTCAATGCGACAGGACTTTTGGCCAGGAGAGATAAGCTGCTCGAGGTTGTCAAGTGGTAAGCTACCATAGGTACCGCGTGCACCAAACACCATGCGAGAAAATTCCTCTAGTATGTACAGGAAAAATATCCTTGCCTATGCTTGAATAAAAGTGTATAAGTTGCAGTATTCACCAAAATAAAATCAGCGATAAGAGAGATAGCTTTTGTCCCCACATTTCTCGACGAAAGAAACAAATTGCATTTTAAATTATCTTCAACTCAGTCTCCAAAAACTTTGCACGAGGAGGCATAGTGATGGTATGCTTCCAAAGATACTGTCAGTTCTTAGACTGACACTACCTTGCATTCTTAAAGGTGATGATTTTTTCTGCTATTGTCGAGTCCTCATGACTCATTCACAGCGATAAGCGATCTGCTTGCAGCAGAAGTTCCTCACGCGCGCTACCTTTCTCTTTCTGGCGTGCTCTGGACAGTTGAGCGTGCTTTTATAGCCTAAAATAAATATATATCGGTATCAAATAAACAACGAATTCTAGAGAGATTTCATAAGTGGATTCATATTAATGACTCGAGAGCAAGAGAAAGGCCCAAACGGTGATTTCCGGAACGGAAAGCGTGCGGGACGGAAAATAACGCAGTCTGACAACTTCATCAATAACAAAAATATTGATTAACGTAATAGTATGAAACTTCGTATGAGTATTAACAAAGGCCTTAACTAAGAACGTGTAAAATGACTTAATAAATTGGGAGAATTAGATATGCTTTCAACGTGTATATATTTATTTCGGAAAGCGAGCTCCACGCGACAGGACTTTTGGCCTGGAGAGATAAGCTGCTCGAGGTTGTCAAGTTGCAAGCTACCGTAGGTACCGCGCGCACCAAACACCACGCGAGAAAATTTCTCTAGTATGCACAGGAAAAATATCCTTGCCTATGCTTGAATAAAAGTTTATAAAGTGCAGTATTCACCAAAATAAAATCAGCGATAAGAGAGATAGCTTTTGTCCCCACATTTCTCGACGAAAGAAACAAATTGCATTTTAAATTATCTTCAACTCCGTCTCCAAAATCTTTGCGCGAGGAGGCATAATGACGGTATGCTTCCAAAGATACCGTCAGTTCTTAAACTGACACTTACTTGCATTCTTAAAGGCGATACTTTTTTCCGCTATCGTCGAGTCCTCATGACTCATTCACAGCGATAGGCGATCTGCTTGCAGCAGATGATTCCACGTGCGCGCTACCTTTCCAAGCATGCTCTGGACATAAGAGCGCGCTATTATAGCCGAAAATAAATATATATCGATATCAAATAATCAACGAATTCTACTGAGATTTCATAAGTGGATGAATATTAATGACTCGAGAGCAAGAGAAAG
The DNA here is from genome assembly GCA_933228895.1 of Platycnemis pennipes. Classification (NCBI taxonomy): domain Eukaryota; kingdom Metazoa; phylum Arthropoda; class Insecta; order Odonata; family Platycnemididae; genus Platycnemis; species Platycnemis pennipes. Next base: position 8,466,987 of record OW121846.1, on the reverse strand, counting down.
GTCCTAACGGTGATTTCCGGAACGGAAAGCGTGCGGGACGGAAATTAACGCAGTCTGACAAATTCGTCAATAACAAAAATATTGATGAACATAATAGTATGAAACTTCGTGTGAGTATTAACAAATCCCTTAGCTACAATATGTGAAAAGGAAAGTTTGATATCTCGATCTGTGTTGTTCTTACGATGCCCCAATTCGACGGATCCATCCAGTCCCAAAAAAATTCGCTAAAAATCCGTTCTTACACACGTACTTAAGTAAAAAAATTGTAAAAATATTTTAATACTACCAGTAAACGTAGAAATAAACTTTAAGTTGATATACTTTAATTTAAAGTCGCATTAGCCATCTTGGAGATAATGGTCTTCAAACTCACTGGTGAAGGAAATTTTGTAACAGATGGTGGCAAACTTTTTAGGGCATTACGGATGATATAGGTATCGTATGAAACTTATAAGTTTTACTATTCCATTTTTTTATTTCCTATTCAGGATTATTAATTACATCATTAATTGCCAAGTTCATAGTCATATCTTATCTATAATAAATTTTTGTTCAAATATATTTCCTTAGAAATCGAAAACTTTAACCCACAGGACTCTATACAAAATTCATATACCTGCTCACATTCATCTGTGAATGAAAATTCATTGTTCAAAAATTATTAACTTGCATTAATGGAATTCGGAAATAACCCGTTCCAATATTGGGTGTTCATGCATCGCGCAAATGATTGGGTGATTGACCCAGGTCCTTTACGATTCTAAGTTCTATCATCTTTAGGCAGAAATCATCGATTTTGAAGAGATGGTGTCAATAATTGGAAGAGGAAGAAAATTTAATTTTAAAAAACTAACTATGTAATTAACGGCCAATCATAAATTTGAGGCGGGAGCTTATCAAATATTTACTGTACAAACAAGGCATTTTGTATGAAATTCACTGCACTATGGACTAACCCCGGCATACACAACATCACTGAGAAAGCGTTTAGCTTTGAAAAGAAATAGAAGGAATGCTCTTCTAATTTGGCTTATGTATTCCTTAAGAAGAAATATTTTGCTTCCTGGCTTACTTTCATTACAAGTTAATAGGGCATGTTACTCGTGTAGGCCTCATATGTTATGCCTGAGTACACTCTAGGTACCGTACTGCAAGCTAATTTACACAATTTTGAGTAATCCTAGGAATGAAGGTAATTTTCTTATTTCGTAGGTAGACCTGCCGATTTGATAGTCGGATTGCTGGCTAACTTTAATTGCGATGACTTAAGTAAGAACCGGGTATTCTCTTCACTCATGAACAGTAATGTACAAACTCGACTCGATACTCGAGACATACTCGACTCGGGTCAAAAAGTACTACTCGCACATCCCTATCCCATTCCATTCTTAATGTTTATTTTCCTATTCCAAGAATCTGAATAATTTAAACATATTAATTTCTGGTACTTCGTGTACACTGGAATTATTCTGCAACTTGAACTAAACTTACAAAATTGAACACTCGGATACCGAGTACTACTAGTTTTCAGATTGGCCACCCACAATGGCGCGTACATTTTTCATTGAGCATTAGACGTAATTTGATAAAATTATTTGTTATCTGCTTTTGTCTCTCCCTAATCATGTCTAATCTATACAGTTGTGGCTACAGCAGAGGCATGAGGCATCAGCACTAAATGTTAACGATCGCAGAAAAAGTGCAATTCGTGAAAAAGCTTGACGCCGTTGCATCGGTAAAGTGCTTGTCTGAAACACACTGGGTGGGAACTTCGACAATAAAACACATTAAGAAGCTGAAAGAGAAAATCTAAAAATTTTACTGTTAAAGTGACAAGTAGAAATGAATGACAGAGAAAAACTATGAAATAAGATTTAAGTGCTGATTTAGAAAGCGTGGTTGAAACTGCGTCCGAGTGAAGGGCTTAGTTAGTATTTCTGGCCTAATGCCAATGGAGCAGGCTAAACTATTTCGGAAGCAAATATAATCTAAAATACGATGTGGGAAATTTCGCGTGAATGGAATAGTAATTCACAGTCTTATCTAAAACACACATGCTTTAAATTGTGGTCTGCTTTAAGGTTTGATGTAGACAAAATATGTGGAGATTTCAAAGGCTTTCATGTTTTTGAGGATAAACATATGACGATGGAGTTGGTTGACAGTGCAAGCAGCATCAATAATCCTGAATTGGTACAGAGTGAATTAGAGCAATGGTTAGCTAGCGACCACGATTCTCTTATCACACACAATTATTACACAGATGATGAAATCCTTGAAATGGTAAATAATAACAATAAATCCAAGTGGTGATGAAGATGATGGGCGTGAAATTGTGGAAGAAGGACTACTATTGATGATAGTCTTTAAAGAATCATCCAGTCCAGTCGGCCGCGATGTAGTGATGGGAGGCCGTGAAGACGACACAACGCGTTGACAACACGCTGAATCAGCTGATAACGAATCAAGCGCGGTAGGAAATATGTTGCGCGAAGCACACCATACAAAATATTAACTTTGATATACCCTTTTCCGATAGTAATATTACGCTTATAAATGTGCATAAATATGATGAACGTGATACTAAGCTTATGTTATTTTCACCCACTACGAAACCTCGATACTTTTAAGTAATAACGTTGTGAATCAAGAAACCATTTATTTCTGATTATTCTCTGCGACTCTCTTAAAAAGCGTGTTCAGTAAATGGCAAACGAATATATTTTGTTATAAATAACTGAATCCTTTCAATAAAAACATCCCGGACGTCAATAAAAAACCAGTTGCCACGCAGAACCCATAGTCCGGCAACATCCCTAATCCGGCATCACTTCAGTCCCGACCGTGCCAGATTAAAGATGCTCAACTGTACGTGCTTGCAGTTCTAAAAATACAAGATGATGATTATTAAAACGGTAATACAAGTACGATCACAAGTGTAAACAAAATATTTTGTAAGATCATCTTCGATTCCCGTACCCCCCTTCGCGAGGCAGTAAGAAGTGTCCTCCTCCCCTCGCCTCCTTTCACGCTCGACGTAATTATTGAAGTGCACCCTTAGCTCCGTCTCGAAGCAATTTGGTCAGGTCACAAACCACCTCAAATATGATTGTTATTCCTGAACATGATGCTGCCATTGCTAATTGCCTCCTGTTTTCGCTCGCAGTGGCACAATTATGTTTTGTTTGTTTATACAAATATTTTTACATTTTTGGTTCCCTCTTACAATCAAGGGGTTACAACCACTTTAATCAAATTGTTATTCGCTTCTAAACGTCACTCGTACCATCAGATTTTGATCCAGTCTAACAACTCTGGCTTGGTCTGTATTTTTCGGGCAACCTGTGCCGGAGTCTGCCAGTAAATTCCTCATTTGCTTTCCCTTTGATGCCTTTTCAGTAATATCAAACTTCCCAGAGCTACCACGACACGCTACCTCTTCCTTGAAGAATTAGACATTGTCAATTTGTGACCCGTAGCCGTGAAAAATGTATTTTAAGTGTGTATAATTTGTGTAAGGGCTTAACTTGTGAAGTTTTAATGTGTTTTTTCATTATTATAGCTTTTATGTATTCATTTCAGCTTTTAACATCTTCTGAGTTTTGATGAAAATTTATTTCGGCAGAAATAAAATATTCCAATAAAAGCAGACCTTTTGGCGATCGGTCAGGGAAATTGGTAAGGCCATCAGGGAAAAGTCAGGGAACAGTCAGGGAATTTGAAAATTGAATATCAGTAGCCACCCTGATGTTCCTTTATCTCCAATCTTTCTTTCTCACTTGCCCTACCTTTATACGTAAAGAATCCCAGGCAATAATTGGACACCGCATCGCAAAGCATTCAAAATGTGATTCCCCAGTGCTTATTTGGAAGGTACTGCAGCAAACTTGAACGGTTTTTAGTCCCTACTAGACTTTCATCCACGCTTAGTTCCTCGTGAGGGTTATAATGGTATTTAAATAAATACTCTATTGGCATGATCTAAAAGGGGTTGGTACCAGATACATGGGTCATAACCGGGATCATTGCGTGTTTTACACTTTTCAGAGTCTACCAAATGAAAAAATCTCAAATTTTGCTGAAAACGATTCCTTGGAAACATTTTTCCAAACCAAGGAGTACTTTGGGATGTCGATTGCGACCAGTACGAAGCATTGGTAGGTTTCTGGATTATTCCCATGTTCAAAATACATGCCAAGAATTCTTTCGTTTCTGCAGATGAAATGTTTTCCCACTTCACTGATGGTGATGACCTTTCAGACTGAGAGGAGATGTACTGTTTGGCATAGTGATCAGTTTCAGTAACAAAGAGACTAATGAGAAAATCTGTGAAAAATAGTTGAAAATATTGAATCGGAGGAGAGTGATGGGGAGGCACATGCTTGGGGCCGGTCATTTCCTGGAAATGGTAACGTGTGGGAGTTGATTCTTATGGTGGCACTACTTCCCTCCATTTTCTCCATTAGAACTGTCTTCATCACTGCACTGCTCATCAAAAGGCTGCAATGAATGTTGATCTTCATCACTGTCATTCCTCGTCTCACTCTCACTTTCAAAGAAATCAGTCACACTTTCATCGGATGAATCGTCTAATATATTCAAAATATCTTTTTCTCCAATATGTGATGGTCCAGCCATTGTGTGGTTATATTTTTACAAAAAAATATTCACCACTGTAAAAGAATGCTAAAGTTTTACAAAAATTCTTGTATTGATGCACTATCAAATGAATACCTTCAGCGATTCAAAACGAAATAGAAGGTATGCAAACAGCACTCACATGCGCGTGTGGTTGCGAACTAAGGCGTTACAACTCAACAGGGAAGCACGCAGCCAGAGACTGAAGACCATTTGAAAAGGCATTCACTCAAAGAAAGCAAAGTCAGCAAGGATAAAATGATTCAATTACGAAGATAACCAAGTATCTCTTGACGATAGAAAACTGTGGACGCAACACTTCTCCGGCGATTCCTCGTAGCATTAGTTTGCAGTATGCTTAGAAAAAAATGGTTCGCTACACCAGATGATATTACATGGATATCTTCAATGTAAATGAAAAGCTACATAGTATTTTAGCGGCAGTTATAATACTAGTCTCCCGTATATACATTTCATATGCAGTTTATTTTTACACATACCTTTTGATTATATTTGAAAAGACGATATCCTGAATTTATCACGTACCAGACGCGGGAGGAGGATTATTCGCTATATATTTCAGGACTAGAAAAATACATAGATTCATGAACGCATTAGAGAAGTAAGATATAAACTGGAAGAAGTAGTTTTGTAGCATATAATCTCGTAATGAAAAATCTGGTTCACTGCGAACATCAAGGGCAAATTAGTCACCTGCAGTGACATTTTCCGTGATGCAATGAAAATGCAATAGATCAGAAATAACGACATAATGCAGGTGTAATGAATAAAAAAATATCTTTCGATAATATATCATTTCCAGTTCTTTTTTCCAAAAGATTTTGACGGAGACTATATAGGGTTCAGATTTATAAGCGTTCATCGAACAATCTACTCTTCACTTCAGCATGTATAATATTTACACGAGGTGCTGAAATAAAAGCCTTTAAAAAATACTCATAATGCCGTAAATATTTTACAGTTACCACCAAATGACGATAAAAGATGTTGTCTTTCATACAAATGACACTTAAAGTGCATAAACAAATTTGTTAATGAACAATAGTCTCCGAAACGAGCAGCCGATATATCGGCCACTTGGGAGTATAAGGGTTAATGTGGCTTAACTGACTAAAGTCAAGCCATCCATTACTCTTGCATTTATGTTTAGACTGAATTTTAGTCTCCAAATGGAAATCCCTTCATAAAACCATGCCATTCTCATTGTATTTTAGTTTCCTGTAACTTCTGCTTTTAAAAGCTAAGTTTTGGAGTAATAAACATAGGTCGACCCAATGAGGTCTGAAGAATGTTTGGTCTCTGAAGTCTGTTCTGTATTCCAGTTCACCAGAGAGAGACTTTCATTAAATCTAATCATTTAAGGACATTAGCTCATCACGCGTAAAATATAGTTATTACTGATTATTTATTATTGCACTAGACACCATTCAACAAATGATTTGGGAATAGTAATTGCAACATTTCCTATTTGTTCATTGAAGTTATCTGTGAACTGGTTCCATTTGATCTCATATTTGGTGTTACATGTATTGATTTACCTTTATGAAAAATAGTTTCTAACTTCTATCAATTAGAAATAAAATATTTAAAACAGTTTGTATCCAATAATAATAGTTCTGGGTTGGGTGCCTCCTTTTTTGTAGCTTACTCTGATTCTGACAGTGATTGGAGTTCACTTGAACGACGGCAGAGGGGCTTGGACACCTATTCAAAAGTAAATCGTAAGCCTACTCCTCACAAGAGAACCCGCAAGAAACGCACAGCCATCCCTGTTGCAACTCCAAGAGTGCCTCCAATACAACCCTTTTCAGCCCTCTCAGATGGGCCAGGGTTGCATAGTTATCGATTTAAGGAGGAGAGATCTCGGGGGGGTTGTGATTCCAGTGAGAAAGGTATTCATTATTTCTTTGCTGTGGTTGTTGCATTTTATTATGAATGTGATATCTGATCTATCTGTAATGCAAGTCATTCAGTAGCTTAAGTTGCATGCAATTAACAAGGAGAGTTGGGCTCACATTGCATGTGGTTTTTTACATGGGTGGTTGCATGCGCTTAATGTGCTTAATCATGTTGTATCCAAGTGATTACTCTGTTATTTCTATGAACCTTTTGGTCTTGTAATACATGAATCATTACTCTACTCACATGTTAATCAGTCTGCACCTAGATATTTAGATATATATTTTGATTATGTGGCTAAATTATTTGTTATAGCTCAATTGCATAAAGCATCTTATCATGTCTCATCATGGCATATCCTATTTTTGCCTTAAAATTGCATTTCCAATTAAAGATTTGATCAATTGACAGTTTTTTGTATAATTTCTTTATGCTCCATGATGGCTACTATTAAAACTTGTCATATCAATACTGTCATGCTCTTAAGGGGAAGTATAGTATTTGATATAATATGAGGTGCACACCCATTTCTTTAGGGCACATTTTTGAGGCTGAATATTCATGCATAAAGCCCCTATTCTGTAACTCGTATGGTGATGGGCCTCCACCAGTGGTGCACCATCATCTATCACCACTCTTCTGATTCTGTAATGTGAGGACTTGACGCTCTTCACCCCAAACAAGGTGATATCACATCACTTCCTCAATAGCTGACCTTATCTCATCACACCTTAATGCATTGAGGTTCCAGCATTTTGTTAGCGAGAAAAAACATTGTGCATCTGGTCATTGTGTTAATGTAGTAATCCTGGGTAATTTGCAAAGGAAACAACAGTGCAAGAATGTAATAATAAAAATCACAATAGTAAATTTATTGTAGTGTAACACTGAATTCATTTATTTTGGCCTAAGTAAATTGGAGACTAGATGCCCTGGTGAAAAAGTTATGAACCCAAACATGTGTATAAATAATGTACATTTTGTAACATTGCACATTTATTTCACTTTTCTCCTTTTAAAGTCACCCAATTTGTACAGTTGTTACACAAATTATACTGATACGTTACCACTCTTTAGACATTATGTGTGTACACAGTGCATACTCAGCGATTACCATTGCGGACAAATGCAATGTGTGCACAAATGTTACCACTATCATACCACATGCATACACAATTTGTTGTACCACATGTTACAAGCTTATACCGTTACGTTACAAGTCTTGAGACATTGGAAGTGTAATGATTCCATCTTTATTTTCAACAATGCAATTCTTGTTCTTGTAAGTAATGAGAATCCAATTTCAAACATGATCAGATTAAGAATTGACGTGTTAAAAGCAAATAAAGGATGATATCATGGATAGTGAATCCTTATGTTAAATTGCTTACATTTCAACAAAGAGTACACAGTATGTATGCAGGTATTACCATTGTTGGGTACTCAAATGTTATCACTATTGTACTAAGGGCATACTAAATTTGTTGTAGCAAAAGATTATATCACTGCATTACCAGTTCTTCCTTTTTCCTTGGTTACCTGCTGTTCACACGTAACTCTACTCGTTTTTGTATGCCTATATTGAGAGAATATCTGTAATATGTATTCAGTCATGCTTATTTTTATCGAGAAAATGGAAATAGAGGAAATGTTTTAAGGTTGCAAAATATAGCAGTATTTTCTTTGCAAATTAATTGTCACCTTAACATAGGTTCAAGCAAGCAGCAGTACATATATGTATAGCCTTCCAAATGTTCACTGCTCACTGAAAAGTTTCTTAGTTAACATGCATAGATATTCGTATGACTGGTAGTTAAGTATGATTAGAGTTTGTATAGTGAGTATACAAGTAGGCCTGAAAACTAAATTCTTGCTTAAATTAACATGCAACCAACTGGCTAAAAGCATATTTTATTGCAGTGAACCTCAAATGCAATGAACATGCTTACTATTAATGTTTTCCCCAGAGACATAACCGCCATTACTCCTTGTAACGTAGTATTGGTTGTCATTTCTAAAGATTGCTTGTTGGTTACAAGGAGTAATGGTGGCCATGTCTCGGGGTAAAACATTTTTACTAAGCTGTTTGTGGTCCATTGCAGTAAAAGACACTTTCAGTCCATGAGTTGCATGTTAATTTCAACAGTTCTTGTCCAGGTATTTGTAAAGGTAAATATGTATATCACAGATCAGATGAATTTTCTATTGTAGTAGTTTCACTTTTTGTGCCGGATTGAAAGAACGGATTTTGTTTTTATGAGGAGGAAACACACGAGAGCAAGGTGAAACCAATAAATACAAGGATCTTGTGGATAACTTCAAAACAATTTTCTATGAGTTAAGAACAAACTGATTGAAGCATCGATGCTGAATTTTGTACATGTACCCTCTGTATAACTTTGTGGTAAAGAGGCCCAATCTGTGTAGGCTTTGTGTGCACCCAATGTAACCATTGATGCTGAATTGTGTACTGTACACAATCTCAAGATATATTGTGTATACTAATATTACGCAGTCAGCATACACAAAGTTTAACATTTTCCAAAAATGTGTACACCATTCGCAGTTCAGCAGAAATAGTTACCTAAAGTGTACTCAAAACCTACACAGATTTGGCCACTTTGCCACAATGTTACACAGATATCACACAGGAGATATAATTGTATGCATAATTATTACACGCACAGCATACACAAAGTGTTCTATTTTCCCACATTAATGGTAAACTTTCAAGTTACCACAAGTTCACACAAATGCTACCATCCTTTCTGCCAGGGTGTGCACCAACCTATCCCAAATTTAGCATGGTGTACAAAATTTCAGGGGTGAAAAGGAAGGGGAATACAAGCATTGAAATAAATGTTTATAACATTTTTAAAGCAATAGCAAAGCAGTGAATTATCAATTTCGTGAGAAAGGTCACAAATATATGTATAAATACAGTGAAACCCTGAATTTACATTATTGGAATAAACGTCCTGCAATTAACAACATTATCATTTGGTGCCATCATATTTCCTATTTCTCCAACATATGTAGAACACCATTTTTACACCATGTCCTTTTATGTTTTTCCATAATTTGTATTATAGTGCGATAGATTTTTAAGAATTTTACTTTGTAAGGCACTTAGCCAAGCATATCAGTCTACATAAGTCACCTTTTCACTTCATTATGTGCATAGACTGTTCCGTAAAATGCGCGCTTCCTAAGTTTTAAATAGCTTCCATGGGAGGGTGCTGGATGGAGGAAACCCCCTGATCGAGTAGTAGTGAAAGTGGTCAGCCGACCGCAGGCCCCCAAAACAACCCCTCGTATGTGTGGGTGAAGCCAGTGTGTGCGCCCTACTCACCGACCGTCAATGAGTGAGACCTCTGGAACTGATGTGCTAAGTTTCCTTTCTATTTAAATGATTTAATTATGTTTTTTTTCATTTACAAAGTGATTATTATTCCCATGCATATGTTATAACATTTTTTTAGTGTGAACTAATTATTTATCATGGCCCTTCGGATCATTATTGTTTGACGTTCTTGATACTCGACATAGGCACTTTAAAAATGAATAGAGGGAACAGTAATGCACTCCGTTTTATCGAAGAATTCGAATGTGGTGGGGCAGTACACGGTGCCACTGGTGATGGAAGGATGAAATACATACACTTGTAATCTCTTTGCCCGAGAAAGAATCATGGGATACATGCTCTGAAATGAGTACAATAGGAAACAATTCATACAATGGGGATTGAAAATGAATTTATCCAGACATGATGAAATGTTAAAAATAGAGCTTGAAACGGAAGTAAGCAAACATCCATCCCAAAACTTACATCTCATCTACTCTCCTAAATTTAACTTCCCAGAGTTTTTGTCTCGCCTTGTCCTGAAAAGATTTACATCCTGGAATTTTGATAATCAAGGTTCACTCAATTGCGTTCTTTTATTAATATTATTCAGATATTCCTTCCATTTGGTGCATTTAGGCAGAAATAATTTTAAAAAATTCCGCAAGCAGTGAACAAAGTTTTATTATGATGGTAATTGAAAGCAAACAATTATTCTTTTTAATCTTCCTCTTTTTGTCGCTTCCCAGTCTGCTCAATGTCTTTGTTCTAGGATTTTTGCCCAGTCTCACCCAACATTTTTTTTGTCCTGAAAATATCTTCTTGTCTCGTCCCAACATTTCTCTCCATTCCATAATTGTCGTCTATCCTCATCCTGAAAATTTCATCTCATCTTGTCCCAACACTTTTCTATGTCCCAAAATTTTCCTCCCGCTTCGACCCAGCAAAATCTTTGTCTTTGGTATGATACTTTTGTCTCGTCCCAAATCGTTGCAAACCCTGGTTAAAAATACTAAAATTGAACTGGTGGCCAATAACAGGTATTATTTGCACTGCCTCGAGCCAGAATGATCGATTTAACACTTTGGCTATGACAGGCTACTATAAAAAAACTTATTGAGACTTGTTTTATATCAAAAATAGACTCAAAAAAATTATTTGCTTTAGAAATTTTTAAAGTTGAATAATTGCTTGCACCAGCCAACCATCGAGGTAGCTCATATTTTAATGTGTGGCTAATTTAATTATAATTAATAATTAATTTAATTAATTTTTTCCGCAGAGCCTTGACACAGCAGTTTTCTATTGTTCATAACTTAATTTTCATTGGGTCCTCTGCTCAGATAAAAGCATCAAAATTCATCATAGGAATACTACTTTCACATATGTAATCTTAAGGAAAATTGCTGACATGGCTTCACAGCATCTCTCTGATTGAGCTGAAAAGGCTCATAAGGAATTTGAACAATGGCCATTGTTTCTCAGGTTTTCGGTAATGATAGAACTATCGTTAACATGAAATGATAAGAGGCTCTTAAATTATAATTGAAACTATGAAACACTTACCTCTCCAATGATATATCAATCGCCATCTTTAAGAAACCTTTTCCTTATGATATCCTGAGGGGCAAAATGTTTCTCGCAGTCAACCTGTCTTGCTCTTAATCCAAAATCCTTCCTTGCAAGAGCAGCTTGTCATTTGGCATGCTTCTCAGGATCTTTTAGAACGGAAAAAAAGACTGATGACTTTTTCGACTTGTATCCTTCCTTGCAACCTGAAGCCACGCAACTGTTCGGCATTAATCCTGAATGATAAATGGCATTTTAGGCTCAGTATATTCAAAAGTAAGCCACGTACCAGTATAAAATCAACATTTATACTCACTGATGAATCTGTTACAATCCAAGGGAAGCTGAAAGCCACTGATGAACAAAATTTTCTCACTTTTCTTCTCGAACACACCATAACTCACCTCTCTCACCATATAATCCTAGCAGAAAACGTGAACAGGAGGGCTACCAGTACGAATAGGAAGGAAATACCCTCTTAGCCTCAAAGGGTCTGCCAACTCAGCCTGTAGGGCTGTATAGGAAGTGGCCAGACCTGTATATACGACCGTGGGCGAGGCACAGCTAAAAGATGAAAATTGGTCTTCTGTGTTCTTAATCAACAAGTACCTTATTGTAGAAAACCAGTTGGATGAGTTGCTCATTGCCCAGTGTCATGTTTACGATGCTGTCAAGTCAGCAGGGGGCATCAAGTTGCTTGAAATCAACAAGAAACTTATCACTGCATACCGCTTGGCCAGGAGAAATCACAAGGATGTTCTGCAAACAAAAAATGAAGAAGACTAGAAAGAGGGAGAGAAGAGGCGAAGAAGAGGTCACTGGCGCAAAACTTGGCTGACCTGTAGGCCAAGAGGGCTAAGTTAGCGTCTGAGAATGCTGTGGAAATAAGTGCAATGGATGACCAGATTGCTGTAATAATGGCAAGCTTAGGATAAGTCTTTTGTGATGATGTGTTTGATTTTTTATAATCTCAGATTTTTAAGCAAAGACTGCTTAGATTTAACATTTTGTTTTGTTTTTGAATTTTGACTGGAATATGTTACTCTCCTGGAATAAATATATTTTATTTCACAATATACAGTGGAACTGCGATAGTATGAGTATGGCCTATTGCGAGACCCCTGCCATTACGAGAGATTGCTGGGGCGCTGTCAATTGACCCTGTGATTGCCGTGTAAAAAAATACGGTTTTTTACGAGACCCTTTTGGTGTTGGTCCCTGCCATTGCGAGAGTTTCCATCGCTGGCAAATGAACACCAAAAGTGGCCAACATTTACCATAGCTTGCAATCAGTTAGCAATGCAATTAATATGAAGTGTTTTGTATCAACTGCACATTATAAATCACCATCCGATTAATTTATTGTTAATATTGGTGGAAATACTGCCGCATACAAATACGTATTTGATCTTCTTTTGCTTCTTCTGCTTCAGTCGAGAGCACCCTCGCACGTCTGTCTTTTGAGATTATTTCCAAGATAGACACTGTGCATGACCCAAAAATGCAAAGCACTCAAGTGTCGGAAGGGAAAAACAGTAAGCTACTCAATTGCCTCTCCTAAATTTGTTTTCATATTTTCTTTCACTCTATATTTATCAATGTAGAATATTTTTGTGAGTTAATTTTATAATTTACAAGATAATTGAAGCTAGCAAATCTTTATTTGTTACCTATGCTTGTAACTGCTTGTTGTAATATGATGAACGTGGTGCCAAAGGAGTAGTGCTCATAGTTTATTAACAGATTTTCAATACGTCTATATTCCTTTCTATGTGTTGCTGCCATTATTGAACAATTATATGAATTAATGCTTAAAATATTTGTGGGCATAGGAGAGCTCTTCATTAGACCCATTTTTTCAATTCTTTTTATGATACTACCATTACGCTTAACACCCAACAAAATTACTGTAAGTACATCGAGGGCCCAACGAAATCTTTAAAAAGAAATTCTTGTTATACAACCGTTATTTCATTAACATTGTTTTGCATGGTAAAGCAGATTGTTTTTCAATGAGGACATTACATCAGGTGAAAGAAAATGCCTTCCAAGGCAGGATCCCTTCCACAACTTCCACAGTCTCTTCTCGTCTGCTGAAACAAATGCATTACGTTATCCCAAATGTCTTCCGCGAAACATCGCAAAGTACGTGAATATACTGATCATAAAAATTAAGACCAACCAAGGGAAAGTGTTAAGGCTAGTGATAAAGGTAATTTTAATTTATCAGTTATGGTTTAAATTTTTGGCAAAACTAATCAAATTATGGAATGAACATTAGAAAATGGAACGAGCATTAGAAAAGAGTAGCTTGGTCATTTGTGCATTTGGGAAAATGTTCATCAATTTGAGGCTTTTTGCAGTTTGGAGCAGGTATGATGCCTTTTGATCTAATGGTTAGTTGGTAAATTAGGTAGGGATATGAATTACAGCAAAAACTTTCCCCTTCTTTCGGTATTTGTGCTCAGACTCTCTGGATGGAAATACTTCCGTCACCGCACCAACCCAATTTCTATAAAATTGTCACAATAGTTTTCATAGCGATTATTTACACGAACCTTGGTAAGACGATACTTTACTATAGCGAGGATTTTCTTGGGCACCGTGAGGTCTTGTTTTAAGGAGGTTGCACTGTACCTTGCTGCATTTTTCCATCAAATCCCTATATATGACTGCTTTGCCACTGACATGAAGTCGGGGATCTTTCAAATATTGGGACTGGAAATGAGGAAAGTCAGGGAAATTGAAAATGAAAAGTTGGTGTGAACCGTGATATTACTTGCCAGCCTTAATGTCATGTGATGCTCTTTATTGGATGATCTCAGCCAATCACGTAGCCTGCATACTATACTGTGCACTTTTTCATAGCATTCATCATCATCTGGGTGAAGAAACTTCACCACCCAATTACAGAATCAGAAATGATAAGGCCAGGTGAAGCTTTTTGCTGATGCCAATCACCGGTGATGAACAACACCCAAGTTGCAGAACATGGCCCCTGGGAGTGATCTTTGAACCATACTTTTTGAAGGAAGTGCATCTTATATGCTGTCAAATATGATAATTCAGATAGGGAAGGCACTACTTGGCTGGAAATGTATGATGATGCCATAACTCTACCAAATCTCTGTGACTTTGATGAAGTATGCAGAGTTAATTGTGATTCTAAGTTATGTTTTTTAACTGTGGAAATGTTGTTACTTTTAGCTGTTTGGAATTTTAAGTTTAATTTCTTTAGTGTTAGTGTAATTGGTCTATATTTTTGTACATGAGTTTTTGCACATTTTTCCATTTGTTATTTTTTGCAAGGGGTGAATTTTTCTTAGAAATTCCTCCATGTGTGTTCATTCAAATTTTTGTTACCAAGTATTCACAATGTGTCAGTGTTAAAACTTTTGAAAGGTGAAAGATGTAGGCTAATTTACTTAGCCTTGAAGGATCTATTCAGCCTTTAAACATTGCTGAGTAAGCATCACTCCTTGCCTGTGGACATAATGATGGTTTTTCCAATGTGTGAATTCTATCTGGGGCAAGAATGCATTCATAATTTTTCAGTGATATTCCTGTCACAATAGCCAAATGCTGTCTCAAAAATTGTCGCTGAATATCTGTTACCTAATGTTTTTGTGCATGCCAAAACCAAAGGAAAGACAAATGGGTTATGAGGTAATAAGATTAGAAGTTGGCTACTGGTAAGTGAGCATGATGCCAAAAAAAATCTATGCTCATGCATACATACATACATACACACACACAGCTCTCAGATTGATAAGGAGTTAGTAATGGAATGATTTATATGGAGTGGGTGGCAGCTGAATTGCATTCACTATTTTCCTTGAACTGCGTTTACTCTGACGCACACATAACTTGACTTCTATGAAAATTATTATCTATCTATATTGTTCACAGTGCTGGAACTCAATATTTTGTATTTTAATGGCAATCAATGTTTACATTTTGTATGCAAGCTATATTTCCCTCTTTTTTCAAAGTTTTTAGCAATGTGATTCATGAAAGACATGCACTCTGCCATCTCTTGCTCCTTCATTTTTTCATTCTCTTCGATGAAGTAATAATAATATTAATAACCTTCATCTCCCCCAGGAGACTAAATGCTGCTAAACTGCTAAAATTTGGCATTATGTGTGGGTGTTGTTCACATTAATTTCTGCAACTATGGCAGTACAATAAAATATGAGGAGGCTATTAAAAAAGCATGGAAGCTTTCTGTGTATCGTGTGGAAGGGACAGATTTTTGTAGATACATGAAGTATCCCTGCTTGTTGCACTTTAGAGAATAAGTGTTTTTGCAAGTATCCCTGCACGTCACAGCAAAGGGTTAAACATAGTCATTTGCCATACTTTAACACGTTCAACGCGGCACTATTTTTTTATGATTTTGCCAGTGACTGAAATTTTTTTAAAAAGTTTCTTAATGTATTACCACTGAGAATTCAATAATGCAATTAAACATAAATTCCGTAAAATAAAAATTACACGTAAAAATGAATTTTTATTTTGGACCACTAATGTCTTCCAACGCCACCAGTTTGCAAGACTCGGATGTTTTGTGTGGTTGCATACACTGCACTATAGTCCATTTCAAAGATTCTTCCATTGATTCTTGTTACTTGCAATGAAATATGATTTCATTGCAAGTAACAAGATACAAGTAACGGATTTCCATATTACATATTGTTACTTATACTGTTGGTTACAAAATTTTTCAAAATCATTCCTATAAATGTTCAGGTAGTTCTGGCCTTCATCAATTCCTTCTGAAATCCATGACCTCGCAGCTTCCAGTGTACAAACCGCCGAATCCTTTGCAATAATTCTTTACCAATTATTTCCAAATTTTTTGTGAATACTAATTCCTGCATCTCTTACCGTCATGAATAATGTATTTAGTTTTGTATACTTTCACAGTGAGATTCAGTAATTCACTTCATTAGTATATTTTAGAGGTGGGACGAATCCTAAATTTTCTCGAATCCGAATCCTAAGAGGTTCTCGAATCTCTCGAATACCTCGAATCTCTCGAATTCTACATATAAGGTTGATAATAACAGAAAAGAAAAGACTAGCAGCTGCATTTAATGAAAAACAAATTTAAGAATAGTTTTCAAAAATACAACTCCTTATTGCAATAATGCAAATAAGATTTGAAGAGCTAACATAGATAAGTAATAAACATGATACACAAAATTTTTTGCATGAAATGAAAGTAAGTGAAAGTTCTAGGAGGCATAGCGATGGTATGTTTCCAAAAAGTTATTAAACTGATACTGAATTGCATGTTTAAAAACGATATCTATTCTCCATATTGTCGCGTCTTCAAGACTCATTCACAGTGATAGACGAGCTGCTTGCGGGAGACAATTCCTCATATGTTAAACATTCTATTCATTGTATGCAGGGGGACACGGGGAAATATATTAACTAGATTACATATGGTTGGGCCAAGATTAGGAACAGTGTGAAAAAATTGTAGTTGTAAATCGGAGAGAATATCAGGAATTAGTTTACAGGTGTATGTGGAAAGATGCAGAAAAGCAAGCAGTATGGTGCAGTAGACACAAGAGTGGTCAAGACACATTGGGTGTTGGCACAAACTATGGAGGAAATTGAGGAATGATGGAAATAGAAAGATTTAAACCCAGCAAGGCGAAATAAAATTTAAGGAAACAAGCAATAGACTTAGGAGGGGTATGAAGAGTGTGAGAGAAAAGTGGCAAAAAGGTCAATGTAAATAGGTTGAGAGGTTTCAGAGAGAGGGAGAAATAGGCGCCCTGTACTCAAAGGTTAGAAGGTTATTCAGCAGCAAGAAGTGGAATACGATATTGTGCATTAGTGTTAAGTTAGGAGAGCTGCTGATAGAACTTACGAGTGATTCAGCATAGGGGTAATGAATACGTGGCAAGAACTGCATGGCACTAACAATAGGCAAGGGAACTTGGGAATAGAAGAGAAGGATATAGGTAAGGATGAACTGGGATAAGGAGTCCAGCCATGCTAGTAAGTTAGGGTAAACATTATGAGAAAAGAAGGTGTTAGAGACTATAATGTTATCCTATCAAAGCTACTTAAGAATCAAGGTTGAGAAGAATGTGATGATTTTACTGGTTTGTTTGCAGGATGTATGAGGATGAAGTTTGGCTGGAGGATTTTTTAAAATCTGTATTAATACCAAACCAAAAAAGAAAGAGAACGCCGCAAATGCTGAAAAGCATACACTTCTTAAAAAAAAATGCATCACCTATGCGATAGCATCAGCCGATCCGCGAGTTATGCAACCCGGACAACAATCGCGACAAAAATTACGTACGTGTACTGTAATATCTCGCGGCTTTACAATTCCACAGATGACTGAGGTCACGATAACTGGTGGTACATGTGAGAAAATTTTACTTATCTTTCATAGTGGTAACTTACTGCATGAGTTTTTACTTTGTCTTTCACGGAGCGTTGAGTCTATCCACCAGTTATGCAACCAGGACGACAATCACGGCAAAATCGTCTCGTAAAACGCAAATGGCAAGGCATTCAAAAATTTGCTAGCGTAAATACAGGGAAGATGTATTTGCGGACACATGAAAATTATTAGGACTTGAAGGAAAGGTCGTTAATGGCGGGAAAACGTAAATTGCGGGGACGTAACAGCGAGGTTAAACCATATTTGTAATGAACGTTTTTATCGGTCGAAACTAATCTGTTCTAAGTTAATACATAAAGAATTCGGTGTTTATTTATATTTTAGGATTTGAAAGATTCAAATGATGAAAATAGCACAAAGATTCGAGTATTCGAATCTTGAATCTTTTTCTAGATTCGAGGATTCGAAGATTCGAATGTCCCATCTCTAGTATATTTTCAGCTCCTCTGACGTTTTATATAACCTACTTATATGAAATTTTTACTTTCTACTGACTCAAGATGTGCTTTGAGCATAAAAACATTTTATGATTTAAAACTGATCGCTGAAACCTTTTCTTACAGCTATTTATAAATTTTCAAACATTTTAATGTCAGTACAGGACTGACATTACAGTCAGTACAGTATTTTAGAAATATAAATGAAAAAATAAACAAAAGAGTGTAAATTACCTAAATGTTTGAAAGAGAAAAATGCATTAAACAGATGCAGTAAATAAGTCATTTTCTTCCAAATATGTATAAATTTAACATTTATTCTTATTATAATTACAAGAACTGGATTTTGGCCTAAATACTACAATTTAAACTATTGATTGCACTAGGAAAAGAAATATAATGAAAATCATGAACACCAGGAGTACATACATGCATAAAATGTCATAAGTAATATAAAGCCAATACAGAAATAAAAATTACACAAAAAATTTAAATACATATAATATGCATAATATCATTAAGGCGCAAAATGGCCAGAATATAGACGAGTAGAAACAAAGAATTCAGTTACATAAAAATATCAAATCACAACCTACCATTAACAAAAAAAGCCTCAGAATTTCATTTGTAAAATATACAATGACATGAATGGCAACAAGCACTTCAAATGCACTCAATATTTTTATGAAAGTCCACAAAACACGGCTTGAAACAAAGAGGTTGGCATCCCTCACAGGCAGGGCGAAAATACTTGGGGTGCTTCCCGAAGCCTCTAGATGTGCAATGTGTGCATCATCGTTGAGGGACACGTTTCCGACTTTCGTCAACGTCATAAGTCTCTGGGAACTGACTAGATTATCCAAGGGCCCTGAAGGGTAGGTTGGAGGAGGAACAAGGTTCAGAGTAGGAAGGACCGAGGAGGGTTCTAATTATGGAGAGGTGGAAGTCGTAGAGAGATGTTTTGGGATGGGTTTTACGGTAGAGGAAATAACTATTAACCAAAACGAGGTGAAGTATGTGGATACCAAGCTTCTTATACCATTTTAGAGTCCTACGCTCAGATATGACATCATTTGATCAAAATGATGGATGCAACTCATTGTATCGAGCAATGGCCTCCAGTTTGGAAGTGACACCACCCCCTCGCTGATGACGCTCATCGACCAAGTTACCTCCGAATTCGGAGCTGATCATCACATTGTCCCCATTACCCTTCCACTTCATAATGCAGAATCCATTGGTGCTGAATATGTCCACTACCTCCCCTCATTTCAGTTTTTTCAGTATGAGGTGAGGTAGATTCCCCTTTCGAGTAGCTCTTAGAGTTCCAGTAAAATAGGTCCGTCGCTCAAGCAAGTGGTGGGCCAAGTCAACACTGTTGTAGTAATTATCCAAAGATTTAATTATCCATGAAAAGAGACCGTCCAGTGTCCAGCTTTACTTCCATTAATTTCCATACAATATTGTTGACATGTCCCTGCCTGCCTACATCAGAATCGGAAGGCCCTGAGTAAATAAGAAATCGTAAAACTAATCTGGATGGTTCGGTGAGCATGTAGAGTTTGATAGCATACCTGTGCCACTTACCATTCATATGTACATATGGAAGATAAGACAACCCCTTCAAAGTACTCTTGATTCATCTATATATAGTCGTTGTGTTAGAGAAACAATATTGGCCATTTTCTTTTGAAATATGTCAATAAGGGCCTTATTCTGAAAGTGGGGTTTTCCCGCTTGAGTTTCCTTTTCTGAGTACTCTTTTCAAGGTAATACCTTCTCCTTCCATTCTTTTCTGCTTTAGCCACCCGACGAGTAGAACCATTCTGAAAGAAAAAAATGTGAAATTTGTCTCGGCTGTATGGAATATTTATGTGCATACCAGAGGAAAAATATTGAAACCTTAGGAAAATCCATAAATTTACGTACCTCTTTCCATGGAGAGTAACCCAAGAGTTGACATTTCTGAGATATATTTCTCTTGTCCCTACATGAGAGATAAAAAAATATTAGAAATAAAAAATCCACAAAAATCAGCAATTTATTTGCTAAACGAATGTTAACATCAATTAGATTTATATCACAAACATATCATGACTTTTTTAAATGACCTATGTGAAAAACTAGGAAAAAAAGCAGTACTTTGATCAATTGGGAATGCTTAACAAAGTATGTTCTGGATGTTTGCAAATAGCCTAACATTGTTATATTTTCAGTGCAGAAGCAAAATTATAAAATCTGGAATAAGTATATGTGAAAGCTTCAATGAAGCCAAATTTATGAGTAACTAATGAAAATAAACCAAAAATATCAACAGTTCTATTGTAAAAATGAGGCTCGATATTGGAATAAATAAAAAAAATGATTCATTTACTCGTAAACTAATTTTTATATCACTATAACTATTCCATTAGTGTGAAATAGGGGTGGACATGTCAAATTTTTAAGGTTAGGGTTGGGTCAGGTATTTTTTTTTGACCCTCGGGCCTCAGGTCTGGTTGCATCTTATAGTTAAACCCCAATTTTTTTCCAGAAGCTTATACAGAAATGTCAGAAAATATCTTTATGAAGACCAATAAAAGGAAAAGTAATGATCTAAACCTACATGGTGGACTAAAGTTAAACTGTATTAATTCAAAATATAAATTCAAGTATCTAAAAACAGTTTACTTTAATAATAACAAAAATACATTAGTAACTTGGAAAATGAATTAAGGGGCAAAACAAAAATCTTCCTGTATTTCCTGTACTAGTAAATGCATCCCAAAACTGTTCTTCCAGTTCCCTCAATTTTAGATAGGCTACTATTAAACTGAATGGCCCAGATTAGAAATTTTTAAAATAAAAAAAATTATGCACAGGAAATATTTTGTTTGCATAAATATTCAACTCTTCACTTCATCATCATCAAGGGTCAACAATCCTAGGATTGGTTTGACGCAGCCCTCCACTCGATTCTTCTATCGGCCAACCTCTTCATACCGATGTAGTTCTTCTCTTTCACGTCCTTTACGACCTGCTCCATGTAACTCATACGAGGCCTGCCTCTTCCATTTTTCCCATTCACTTTTCCTTCGACGATATTCTTCATCAGGCCATCATGTCTTAAGATATGGCCGATTAGGTTGTCCCGTCTTCTTTTAATAGTTTTCAGCAGAATTCTCTTTTCTCCCACTCTTCTTAGGACTTATTCATTTGTCACTCGGTCGATCCATTTTATCTTCATCATTCTTCGATAACATCATATTTCGAATGCTTCCACCCTTTTCTTCTCCGCTGCTGTCATCGTCCATGCCTCACTGCCGTAAAGGAACATGCTCCAGATATACGTTTTAATGAATTGCTTCCTTACTTCCAAGCTTGTATTTCCAGCTGTTAGTAGCTTCTTCTTTTGAGAGAATGCCCTCTTTGCCTGGGCTATTCTACTCACTAATTCTTTCTTGCTTCGTCCATCGTTGGTTACTCTGCTTCCCAGGTAACAGAACTCTTTCACCTCTTCCAGTTTCTGTTTTCCTAGTTTAACGTTGGTTTTGGCCTCTTCTCTTTTGCTGCACACCAATATCTTAGTTTTCTTCTTATTGATCTTCAGATGATAACTGGCCATTGTCCATTCCATGGTTTTTAGCATCTTATTCAGCTCCTTCTCTGTCTCTGCTATGAGAGCTATGTCATCAGCGAATCGTAGCATGCTGATTGTTTCTCCGTGGATGTTCACTCCAGAACACTTCTCCTTGACTTCATTGATGGCTCTCTCAATGTAAATGTTAAAAATTACGGGAGACAGTGCACAGCCTTGTCTCACTCCTTTCCTTATTTTTGCTTCTTCACAGCTGGGTCCAGATTTAATCACAGCTACTTGGTTTTTATACAAACTGTGGATAATTCTTCGATCATTGTAGGAAACTCCAATTCCTTTCAGAATATCAAGCATTGAATTCCAATCCACATTGTCAAAAGCCTTCTCTAAATCCACAAATGCAATAAAGGTTGGTTTGTTCTTCTCCATTCTCTTCTCTATAAGCAGCCTAAGGGCCAATATTGCTTCTCTTGTACCCTTACTTTTCCTGAATCCGAATTGATCTTCATCCAGGAACTCCTCTGCTTTTCGTTCTATTCTTCTGTAGATGATCCTGGTCAGTATCTTCGATGCATGTGTCGTCAGGCTTATAGTCCTAAAATTTTCGCATTTCTCCGCTCTCTTCTTCTTGGGAATAGGAATGATGACGTTATTCTCGAAGTCGCTGGGTATTTCTCCTGTTGAGTACATGTCGCAGATGGCTTTATAAAGATGGGCATTTCCTTTCTCCCGCATTCCGTATCAGTTCTGCGAGTATATCATCAATTCCAGAAGCCTTATTCATCCGAAGGTCCCTTACTGCTGCGTCGAATTCCGATCTCAATATTGATGCTTCCATATCATCCTTCTCGACTTCGCTTTCCTCTTCAATCACATTCGTGCTGAGATTGTTCCCATTGTATAACTCTTCCAGATATTCTTTCCATCTCTTCACTTTGTCTTCATTTTCAATCAAAAGTTCTCCATTCTTGTCCCTTATAGCATTGCATCTTGCGCTCCGTTCCTTGAAGTGGTTCCTCACTATCCTATAGGCAGCTTCCACCTTTCCAATAGTAACGTTGTTTTGTACATCTTCGCACAGATTGTTCATCTACATTTCTCTAGCTTTCCTGGCTTTGCGACTTACTTCGTTCCTTATTCTTTTGTAGCAAAGCTGCCCTTCTACAGTTTTCGCATTCTTGTACTTTCTTCTTTCTTCAATCAGCACTAAGACTTCTTCCGTGATCCATGGCTTCTTCTTAACAACTTTTCTTCTTTCAAGAACTTCTTTTGCGGCTTTCTGTAGTCCATATTTAATGTTTTCCCAACGCTCTTCTACTGGTTTCTCAATCAGGTCCTCTCCTATGTTGTTTTCTACTGCTTTCTGAAATTCCAGCTGATGTTGAGTCTCCTTTAGTTTTTCTACTTGCCAAATGTTCTTAACTGTTTTCTTCAATCTCTTGAATTTTAGATGGCATTTCATCATCACTAAATTATTGTCACTGTCGATGTCTGCACCCGGGTAGCTTTTGCAGTCCTTCACCTGATTTCTGAAACTCTGCTTCACTAAAATGTAGTCTATTTGAAATCTTCCTCTGTCTCCTGGCATCTTCCACGTGTATTTTCTTCGGTTGTGATTTTTAAACAATGTGTTAGTAACCACTAACCTATGTTGTTTGCAGAACTCCAGCAGTCTTTCTCCTCTTTCGTTTTGGTTTCCCAATCCATATTTACCAGTTATTCTTCCATCTTGTCCTTCGCCGACAACAGCGTTCCAGTTACCTAAAATAATTAGGTTTTCTTCTCCTCTTACCTGTTTTATTACTTCAGTGATATCTTCGTAGACGTCTTCCACTTCTTCATCTTCATAGTCTGACGTAGGCATGTAAACTTGCACCACAATGGTATCTGTAGGCTTAGTTTCAATTTTAACCATTATAATCCTTTCGCTGTATTTCAGGAAGCTCTTCACACACAGTCCCGCATTCTTCCTGAGCATTATGCCTACTCCAGCGTTACCATTCAATGATCCGGTGTGAATAATTCTGTAACTTCCACTCCAAAAGTCTGCTTCTTCGGGCCATCTCATTTCACTGATTCCTAATACATGGTCGACCATTCTCCGCATTTCCACCTTCAGGTTCTCCAGTCTTCCGCAGGTCGGAAGAGATGGCACGTTCCACGTTCCTACCCTAAAATGACTATCACACTTGACTGATGTACTCTCTTGCGTAGTCCCCGCCCGGAGATCCGAATGGGGGACTAATTTACCTCCGGAATATTTTACTGGAGAGGGTGCCATCACGTCTTGATAATGAAGGAAAGAGTGGAGTAGCTGCGACTCCTCGGGATAGTAATGTGGTGGTTTCCCCTTGTCTTCCACATCGCAGTACTACAGCTGTTAAAGTAAATGTTACCATGCCTGTAGTGAAATGAGTGTTGCTTTACGGACCACTGTGGTCTCCACCTTCACTCATGTGAAAAAGAGCTGCTGTCCTCTCCTCGGGGTGATGGGAAGCGTAATTGTTGGCGGCCTCCATCGCCAAGTCACGGCATCTTCACAGGTTTTGTATTATTTAAGGCCTACCTTACCCAAGGATAGACCAATACGCCCTCGGAATGCCGTCGCTTTTTGTCCACGACTGGTTATTCGACGAGTAAACTTGCTTATCTCGCAGCTAACCTCTATATCTAGAGGTCGACCCACCATCCGCAACACAGTGGACGCACTCGGTGGCTTTAAGCTCAGCTGCGAGCTCACTCTTTACTTACAAAAAGATTAGAGAAACCAAAAGCTCAGTCTTATAAGAATACAAAAATAACTGGTGAAAGCTAGTACCAATTATCATTAACCATTAATATTTGTCTTGTAAGACTCATGACTTATGTCTAGTTATTTACTATTAATTACACAATATATAAATTATTAGTAACTTTGTCAGAAGTAAAAACACTTAAACCTATTTTTTTTACTCTTATAAGACAGAGGATGAAAGTACCTTAACATGTAAAGTGTTACCAAAAGTCCTAAGTGTAAAACGTATTTGTAAATAGAAAACTGAGTTTTAACTCTTATAAAACAATAGCATTCCTGTCTTCTAAAAGTTCATTCAACCCTAGCTTGTTAATTTAAAAAAAATTAATTCTGGTTGTATATTGACAAATATATAATAAAATATTTTTCTACCAACTGTGGACTGTTAGATACATTAACTGTTAAAGGCGTTAATAAGTGATCACTAAGTGTTAATGCAAAATGTTCCGTTCAGTTTTGAATTCATATGATGTAGGAAATCCTGTGGAAGTAATACCAAAAAAATTGAAAAAAGGAGAGATGATAGAAAAGGGATGTGACAACGGGATATGTGTACTAAAATGGAAGGACTAGCGAGAGGTGATTATGGTTAGTACACAATACACCGGAGAATTGACGAAAGGTGTCAGTAGGAGAAACATCGAAAGGAGAATTCCTGAAGCAGTAATGGAATATAATAAATACATGGGAGGTGTATAGGTACATAGGTTAGATCAGCTTATGTCATACCACGTTACCTCGAGGAATACCTCGTTTTTGTTGTGATAAAAAAGTGGCCCTCATTTGTTCAAATTCTGCTGCTGAACAGTTTCCAGTTGCATAAAAACAATCAAAAGGGAGAGGCATTTAATCTAGCAAGTTTTAGACTGAGTGTAATTGGCAAACTCGTCAACTTTGGTCAGAAACAAGAAAACATCTTGGCTCCCAGAACAAATATGCTTTCACTGGTTTTTCATTTCCCCAAGTCCAACCCTAGGGCTTCCAAAGGTTATAAAATAACACAAAAAGATTGCTGGCTTTGTACAAAAAATGGTAAATGTAGGCAGAATACTGTCCTGATTGCCTGGAAAATCCTCCTCTATGCCTTGACGAGTGCTTCAAGGAGTTTCATGGGAGGATAGGCTAAATCATATCTATTGGGTTTAGAGTAAATTTTAAATTGGTGCCGTAGGGCTATATTTTATTAGGTTTTGAGTTTTTTTCACTGATAATTGAAAAATGATTGTGTAGTTTTAAGATTCTAATTGGCATTATTAGCTAAATGGTTATTTCATTCACTTAGACCTATGTCCTGGGATGTTTACAGATTTTAAATACAAAAAGTTTTCTTAGTAACCATTAATGTCATCAAATATACCTATAAATTTCAGAAAATTATATATTTTTCTATTTCTTTGTGTATTTCCAGCAGATGAATGAACAATAATACAATTTCTCTTTATTATGAAAGTCATCACTAATTGTCGGGAGAATCACACAACAGCGCGGAGGAGTGAACGGTAAAGGTGACAAGGGAAGGCATGCAAGATAGGGAAAAAGGCTATCAAAGGCAAACAACTCAGCTTTTTCCACAGGTTAGGCCTCCCTTCGAAATATGCATGAGTGGCAAAGAGCTAGCTATAAACGCAAACCCTGTCCCTGATGCGCAAAGGGTGCAGCACCAGAGCTAAACATGGTTTGGGTAAGAAATATTTGGTGGAAAAAGAACGTAGGATAAGAAGTGGAGATTAGGCTTTCGCTGAATGATACCTGACATAATTTAAGATTCGTAGCAATTTACAAAAGAACAAATCCCTAATATATGTATGGTGGACAAAAAATGTTCGTGAATGGAATAGAGAAATCAGAAACGGTGTGTTGCTGAGTTGCATAACTACGAGTCTTCTGATACTGGGGACCACATTGGTAGGAGTGGAAAATTATTTATTAATTGTCACCTAAAAAATACGTGATACTTGCAAGATATTTGGCCAAATTTGAATGACATTGATGATGAACAAAAATTCGCATTTTGGGGTGATTTAGCATTTAAAAAACCGCAGTCAGAAGTGTTAAGGAAATTACTAGATGGATTAAGGAATGCGCTAATTGATTTGAACCCAAAAACTGAGATTATATTTATCCTGAGTTAACCCTTTTACTGCCAGCCCCTTGTAGGTAGACTGTGCGAAAACTGCAAAGCACATTTCCAAGAAAATCGTTAGATTATGAATTATATATATACATATATTTGAAACATTAAATTTTATTATATGAATTACATTTTGTCTCAATGTTGACAACATTTTCAGTTTTTATGAGAATAAAAAAATCATTCATGCTGTCTCTGATTTGAAGGAAATATAATATTACGAATATGTTATGTAGGTGGGCCGATATATCGGCCCTTGGCAGTTTTCGCACAACCATAGAGGGCCGATATATCGGCCCACTGGCAGTGAAAGGGTTAATAAACGCTATGAAAAGCACTTAGCAACAATTCAGGTGAAGTCTTCTCGGGATTTCCACCGGGTTGAATACATGGTTTTTTTGTTTACACCGAGGATTACATGGTTTTTTTGTTTGAAAAACTAATAGCAACTGAATATTTTAGTGGTTACATTCATCATAGCAGAATTTCAGTGTGTGAATGCATGTGCATTGCTTTAAAAACTCATCAGTTTGAAAAGCCAATGAAGTGACTACTCTTCTTGCTTTAGTGTCTGTCTTTCTCATACAAATAGCATGCCAATCTGCCAACTATTGTTAACACTTACCAAACCAGTAAAAATTGTTCCTGTGGAGTTTTCTACAGTGTTTGAATTGATTGCAACCTACACCACCCATCTGCTTTTGTTTCAAGCCAGTTGTCTCTTTCTTAATGACATTTACATGCTAATGCCCATCTCTTTACTTGACATCATGTACCATCCCATTTCCCTGCTTCCACCTGTGTAACGCACCATATTCTCTCTTCCACTAACACACCCCCAATGACCCTCGGTTTCTTGTCTTGCTGAGGAAGATAGAAGAACTCATGTCCAGAGTTGGATGCGTCTCACATAAGTTAGCGGGCAACTTGTCCTTTGCAAGCATAGTGAATTTAAAATTGAAAGCCATGACTTATAGTTAGACCTTCACGTCGTAGGAAGATGAAGGAATTGGTAGGAAGGAGTCTTCTTACATGAGCCAATAGCTGCAACATATATATAATTTTTTTACCAAAATATATTCATTAAAAGATCATTTGTAAAATGATTAACGGGTAGTTTTATGCATTAGTGAATGACAAATTTGATAATTTTAATTACTATTAAATTTCACGCATTGTAGCACCCTTAACTTTGTCCTTGTGCAGTCTCTCCTAGAGTGAATATTTGTTTCATCATAAATTATTTCACTCTTTAAGCATTTTTTAGAAAATCATTGTAGCTCTTAACTATTGTTTTGCAGCTTTTTCCTGTTACACCAAAGCCATATTAGTTCATGATAATATGTGAATTCTAGTAATTATTGAGAATGTGCGAAACATTGTGCAATCATTGTATTCTTATAACCAATATGGACTTAATGTTTTAATGATTCATTACTTTCCAGGCTTTATTGTTGAAAAATATGAAAAGTTAACAAACACACTGAGAAGTACAATACAAAGATTCAAAAGAAAAAGTGGTTACCAAAAGATGCAAAATCAATAATAGCTTTCCGTGAAGTGTGTATAGCCGTGTACATTTCCAAGATATTTCTACGTTCAACTTTTCAACCTGTTGTTTCTGTTTCGTGACTCGAAGGCAAGGGTTTTGTCTATGTAATGAGCAGGAAAGCCATGTGGTGTAGTTTTTGTTTGTATCAACTGGCTATTTATGAGTTTGGTGATGAACATTTGTTGTTCTCAAGTATCTGCCAAATTCGTAACGTTTGAATGCCCCCTCTAGTTTCTCATTGTTATCGTAATCATCTGTAGTCAGACTTTTTTAATTTCTTGGTGCATAGTTTATTTCGATGTGTTTGAATTTGTACATTTCTTACAAATTTCAATTTATTTTTAAGTTTTTCACTTAAATTTGATGGCCTCAAAGCAGCTTACCTGCTTGATCTGACTCAACAAATCAGCTCGCCTTATTTCTCAATAGGGATTTAATAAGCTATGCATCAGCATTCCTCAAAATCACTATAAACCTCATTACCTAGCAAACTTTTACTGGCCGCTAGTCATCTGTTCATCTGCTCACAGAAATTATGGTATGCTATTTGAGTTATTTTGCATTTGCTCCTGTAATTGTCATCTTTCCTTCAATACGTAATAATAATGAGCTCTTAAGTTGGTATGATTTGTATGAAATGATTTGTTTATTTCCTGTTGGTCAAATTGTTAATTTATGTATTGGATCATTTAAAAGCATTTCAGTGTGTGTGAGACTGTCTTTTGAAATTGAGGGCCAATGCTGCAGTATTGGATAAGATGTGATTGATATGATATTAATGATGGAATTTTTTTTATTAATCTATTGTTGGTTTCTAAATGTATATTATTGATTATTCTCAGTTGCTGTTATTTGTTGTTTTTGCTGATTGTGTGTAGTTACTATGTTTTTATCCAAAGCAATATTGTTATTATTTATGTATTGCCTACTGCAGTAGCATTTTCAAACACATTAAAGCATATAGATGAATTTTAGAAGTGTTTTTATTATGGCACAAATATTTTTATTATTTTGGCATGCTAGTCAAAATGAAACCTAGTTATATCGATTATGTTTAATAAATCATTATTTTTTATTAGTGTTATTATTTTATATCTGATTTTTATGTCTGTTATAATTGTTGATTCTAATTGAATGCAACAATGTCTTATCAGAGAGCTGTATTTCATAAGCCATTATTTTATGTATCATGTCTTGATTCAGCTGGCTGAGCATTGAAAGCCAATATGCATTGTCATACTTCTTGATTTTGCTACTCTAGCCATGAAGGGTCGGCAATTTGTCACCATCTTAGTCTAGGCTTTTAGATTGTTGATCAAACACTTCCAGAAGTGTTCATAATGTTTTAAATTTGTTTTATCTGATTTGAAATGTATCAGGCCATGTACGTGTAACAAATATTTAGAAGTTGCTGCAGTTGATGTAAACCTAATCAAAGTAGGTGAATGGTGTTTTGGTGAGCATGTGGTAACTAGGTTAACAACAGATTTGTTATGCATGGATATGTTTTGTATTATCAGTTTTTATTTTGCATGCTGTTAACGATGGTAGTTACAAAGTTTAACGTTTAATGGTGATTCATATACTGATATTTCCTGTACCTTTTTCAATAGACCATTCATTATAAGTGGATTTTTGCCTTATACTAGTCTTGCACCTGCAAGTTAAGATTTAGAGAGTGATCATAATTCAGTCCATAGGTGGCTTCAGGGGGTGCATATTTGAATGAAAATTTGTTGCATATATGCGGAACACTAAAGTTTAAAATCTCTATAATTCTTTGATTTGATATGGGATGAAATATACTGCCATCGTACTGCTCTGATGAACTTTTGCAGATATGAGTCTGAGGTCATGAATGTGGGAGATGACAGAGGGCAACAGGAAGAGTCACAAATTTTTGTATATCTTGGGTGTATAAAGTAGACTGTGTACTCTGTTATTAATCATAATTTGGTATGTTCGCTGCATTGAGTTACAAAAACATGTGTACCAATGTCTGACACAGGTGAGCAACCGATCCTTCTGGTATAATATATCAAAAGAAAGCTACCCAGTGCCTCACCATATGCTCCCCAAGTGAGCGATTAGCTCCACTTAGCGGAGAAGGATGGGCGCATTGCCGTTAATGATTTATGATCTAACAGTGTGGAATGTTTGAAGGTGGATGCAAAGTGCATACTTTGTTGCATATTTCCCAAATGGAGAAGTTTTTAATTTCTTACTGTTGAAGTAGCATCATTTTACATTGAGGGCTTAATGCAGAAAAAAATGCATATAAGATTGTCATCTCTTGCCTCCCTAATGTTTACTACAAATTTGGAAACATCATGTACTCACCTTCAAAATATGTAATAGAGAAGTTATTCAAGAATGTAATGGTAATAATTTGTATTGTCTCCCTAGGCCATCTAATATATGTATGCCTTTCATAATAGGTACCCCTTCTGGCGCTCCGTGCCCCTTAAGCCTCCTAACGCCATTCACTATTTTGGCTTTGGCTATGCACTGACTTTTGCTATTAGGACTACCTGAGACTTGTAGGGCTGGTATCATTAATGTGGACAACAACTTTTAAAAAAAATGTTCATGCTGTTATAATCACATTTTGTCGCTAAATGGGTGTATGGTTAGCATCTTTAATCCTGCACTGTTGGGACCAAGGTGATGACAATTTGGGGATCCTGCTGGACTATGGGTCACAGGTGGTAACTAGTATATTAAGAAGTCGGGGATATCTTCAATGAAAGAAGTCAGTTATTTGTAACAAATTCTTCTAATTTGCCAGAGATTCAACATCATTTCACAAACCGTCACTGAAAATAATAAGAAGGGAATTGTTTTTTAATTTGAAAAAGTTATTGCTGATAAGTATCATAAGTTGAGCAGTGAGCGAAAAGAATGTAAGATAACTTTCGAGTATTCATTTTTTTTCTTAAACTCCGTATACTTTTATTCAAAATTATTCGATCGGTGAAAATCATCTACAAACATAAGCATAATTTTGAAATCCCACCTTCTTCAACTGACTTACCAACCTGTTGAGTATCTGCTTACTTAGCTGCGATCTTCGTGACAGTAAAAGTGAGATGAGTGCTTAGAATTGGCTGTGGGAGAGCCTGAGACGAAAAGCTCAACCTCCTCCGAAAAGTAGACTATAATCCACGTACCAAGAAAGTTTGATGAAATAGCGGCAAAACTTAAAGTTCTGCCATTAACTCAAGTTCGTTCTGCTCAACGCATATGTTGTTTGGCATTTCTGCCCACAATCCAAGCTCGTTTGCCAAAAATATAAAATTCAAATATCATGGCATGGTCAAGTGCTGTGACATTAATGGATTCGCATTAGAAATTTTAAAATGATGAAGGCCTCCAATATTCCACACTTATGGAGAATACCCGGTTTCATCAATTGACTATAAAAACTTGAACGAATATTAAGTAAATATTTGAAAATTAAAGGATGTCATGGCGAAAGTACGATTCATATTATATCAAAATTTTCTTTCATTTGTGCATTTCATATTGGTCTGACAATCTCCAAAGTGACGCTGGCCTCTGCGACTCTAAGAAATGTACCATTTTTCGTCCTCACTGCAAAAACAAGGCTCAAAAGTAATTATTAAAAATGTCTGGTACCTGCATTAAACGAAAGGCTAAGGCAAGGTATTGTACGTATTTTTTTGGGAGGCATATTAATTGAAAATGGCACTTTGATACAAGAAATTTATGTCAGCATTGAACTAACATAATGACACATGTATGGCCCCCAGAAGTTATGCAACCCACACACATGTTTTCAACATAACCCAAGAAGGCCTAACCTGTTCAGCAAGTTTTCCTCGTTACAATGTTCAGGATTTCGGGTCCCTACAAAAACGTGCTAACGAGAGTCCACTGTATTTGGGTGTACCTGCAGGTTTAGAGTTTTCTAAGCAAATATTTTCAGAAACTAGTGCTATGGTCCAGATAGAAGAACCCTCTTAACTGCTGAGCATGTTCAGCAGCCATGTCAATAATATGTCATTGAGCAATGCATTCAAATATGAGCTGCTGAGTTTTTACAGATGGGTCCTAGTCCAAATCATCCACTGCCTGCTCTTTTGTATCCCAAGCATCAATCTCCCAGGTGAAGCTACACCCTTTTTGTAGCGTCTACACCGCTGAAATACTTGCGATTAAGATGGCCTTGGAGAACATATTACTGAGGGAACCGGCTTACATTACTTGCTCTGATTCCCTGAGTGCCTTGCAGTCTATTGCCACCGACTCCCCTCGGGACACTATCGCCCAAGACATTCAGGATATTCTCTCTAGACTGACAGCCAAAGATGTCGCCATTACTTATGCTTGGTGCCCAGGTCACATAGGGATCTCAGGCAATGAAAAAGCAGATTTTGCAGTAAAAGAAGCCCTCAGCAAATGAGAAGTGGATTTCACCCATGTTACAACTAATGGCATGCAGACAAAATTTGGTCAAGTATTAAAGGATCAGTGGTAGAGAACATGGGTAAACGAAACCCAAAATAAGCTGTGGGAAATCAAGGCTGTTGTCTACCCTTGGCCATCATCCATTTGGAAAAACAGAAGGGAGGAAGTTATAATAACTCGTTTAAGAATTGGGCACACCACTCTTGCCCATAAATTTCTCTTCATGCAACAGAAGGAGCACCCATTATGCGAGCATTGTGGATCCATTCTAACTGTAAGGCATATCCTGGTTGAGTGCAGAAAATACGGCAGCAACCGTGAAAAATTTCAAATCACAGGGGACCTGAAAGATATTTTAACAGATGGCGACACCAAGATAGACGGAGTTCTTAGCTTTCTCAAATACATGAAATTTCACCATCTTATCTAAAACATATAATGCATAACTTCATGAATATATGCATAGCTATAAATGGTAACAGTTTTATCAGGGAATAATATTTTTAAACAAGATATACATAAGGTACTCAAGGCTTAGAAGGTGCAAAATGATCATGGCTGTCGGAGCAACTTTTTAATTCATTACTACTACTGCTATGAGCTGCTGAGCATGTTCAGCAGCTCTTATTTCTTAAAAAGAATTTTCAGTATTTACAAATGCAAGAGGGCTTAGAGTTTGGAATATAATTCCAGTGATAATTGTAAGAGTTGCCACAATGTCATTTCTCTCAATAATTAGGTGCTCTTTTATAACACTTTTGATTCCTGAGTTGACTTCACGAGAAGAAAGCACTTATCAAATTTTTTTAGAAAAATAAGTAAGGTATCGGCAAATAATACTATCGGTATCGCCACTGGTATCGAGGTATTGGTTTGGTGTCGGAAAAAGTGGGTTCGGTACAAGTCTATATAAAAGTATAATATTAAAGTGAAACAGGAAATACAAAATTTTGAATTGCTAATGCTGTGTTTAGCAGTATACATTTACTACTGTGCTTCATTTGTTATTAGGTGATTTATCATGCTGTCATCGCTTGGTGTAGCCATCATCTGCATGGCCATCCGTCACTACATCATGGGTGACTGAGATGGAAGATACTTTTCCTAATGCAACATCTATAGTTGCTTTTCAAAACATAACTATTGTATCAGAAATTTAAAATAAGTAGGTACACTTTGTATGGTTCACTATAGACTGTAGTGGACCGTGCAAGGCGTAATTTTTTTAAATTTCTGATATGGAGTGGTTCCACATAGTTAAGCCTGAAACCATTAGTCATATCTACAATATTCGTTTGCTTAAAATGCTTTGACTTCTCTCAGATAATTTCGCAGCATGTAGAGTTTCTTAATGTGTTGCACGTTAATGAAACTTTGCTGTTCCAGACCTCTTATGAGTCTGGTAGCACAATAAATGCAATAACAGTCATCAATAGTTACTCTTCCTCCAACAATTTCAGGCTCGTCTTCATCCTTATTTGAATTTATTTAATAATATTATTAATTGCCACTTCAATGATTTCATGATCTGTGTAATGTTGCATGGTGGGAGTGTTGTGGTCAATAGCCATTCCTCTAAATTTACCATTTCCTTCAATTCAGAGTTATGGATGCTGTTTGCATACTCAACCAACACCATCATCATATGGTTTTTCTCAGAAACTTGAAAGCCTCTGAAATCCCTACTTAATTCGTCTCCATCAAGTCTTCAAGCCAACAACTTTTTAAACCATGGATGCTTTAAAACTGAC
This sequence comes from Platycnemis pennipes, assembly GCA_933228895.1. Lineage (NCBI taxonomy): Eukaryota > Metazoa > Arthropoda > Insecta > Odonata > Platycnemididae > Platycnemis > Platycnemis pennipes. Next base: position 8,432,405 of record OW121846.1, on the reverse strand, counting down.
TGTGAAATATTATTCCATGCACACAAAATTGCCTACATCATTTCTATGAGATTATATTCTTTTATTTTATCAGTCACGAATTTCTCCAAATTTAGACCAGTAAGGAACCTTGTGATCAAATTGATATCTACAATTAAGTGGTCTTAATCTGCCCTGATCTTGAGGCTGTATCTGGGATGTGCAGTGTTGAGCTTGAAGAACAACTGAAACATTGTCTCTTGTCATAAGCTCTGCCTTAGGATGAGCTGAAGTAATATCTAGAATTACTAAAATTCTGTGTTTTGGGTCTCAACTTGAATCATTATGATGGCCTCATGATTCATTAACAAAATGGTTGGCAAGCCAATCCATTATAATGTCAGAGGTAATTCAACCACCTCTATTTGAAAGGTACACTCCTAGAAACAAATGTTTTTAAAAGCTCTGGGTTTTTTGGTTTTTCCTATAACTTATAATTTTAAGCTTTGTGTTCTTGCAGCATTAGGACTTGCAAGCACTGTCACTCTGTCCTTAACCCGGCAGTGCCCACAATAGGATGTGTAACGGGAGTTCCCACAATATATCTGTCAGATATGGATGCAATTTTAGTTCATTAAATTGCATTACTAGCATGTTCTTTGAATGTGTGGTCTCTTTTGAATTCTATATTCTTAAGCTTAAATTTCCTGCATTAAAGTCGTGGAAAAATATATTTTCACAAGACCATTTTCGTAAGAAAGTAATAATTATGAACACAAACATTTGTCGTCAAGGATTTTTGAAATCAGCAGCTACCCTCCGCTTGTAAAACTATTTTTGTACCTGCCTCTGCAGTTCATCTAACGTGAGACAATGTATTAGCTCATTCAAAAAGTCTCTTCTGTTTCCAACTTTGAGGCCATTTCCCCAGTGCAAAACTTGGGCATTTATTGCTGCTGTGTTTAGCACACTATAAAAGATGACCATAGGCCACCTCCTTGTGTTTCTCGCCATTTTGTAAGTTTCAATCATCACATGTAACATGTCGACGCCCCCTCTATGTGCATTGTAATGCTTAAATATTTCTGGTTTCTTAACCTGTCCACTTTTCTTGTCTATCGAGCTGTCATAATGCATGCTGGAAACTAAAACTAAGCATTTGCTTTTTTTAGGGATGTAGAATAGAAGTGTTTCGCAATCGTTGAATCCGATAATGGAACTAGATACTTGTTCATCTTTTCCAGATATGAAATCTGGAGGAATCTCTCTCATTTTTTTCATAGTTCCTACGTATGACTATTTTATTTTTCTTAGACTTTGAACTATTGGAATGCTTGTGAACCAATTGTCGGCTATTATATTTCTTCCAGTTCCGTAAATTGTTTCAGATAGTCGTAAAACTACATCAGCGAAGAGTTATATTTACAGTGAATTCCAATTGGCTGCATTCCTACGTATATTTCAATGCTACATAGGTAATGCATTCTGGAATCTGCCATAGTGAACATTTTTATTCCATACCGGGATGGCTTGGATGGTATATATTGCTGGAAACTACATCTTCCCTGAAATTTGGGTAGCAACTCAATTGTAACATTCTGACCAACAGAGTATGGGCCTTTGCACTGCTGCACAAAGCAATCAAAAAATGCCTGTATGGCGGCAAGTTTGTCAGTTCTCTTCCTTTCTGTGTGAGTAGCTATATTATCAAATCTAATGTAGTGCAGCAAAAAAACCAAAACGATTTTTTGACGTCACCAGCATAAAAAATTCAACCCTGATTCCATTGGTAGACCATAAATGTTGCACATTTAGCCTGTTTCACTTTGTCACTTTCACAATCAATTTTCAAAATAATATTTCTAATAATTTTGACATCATCAGGATCAGTCACATTGAACTCACACCTTGAAGTTGAAGCCATTCCGTCTCACGCATGGCCACAAAGAGCACTGATGTGGAAGAATGTATCTCTCGGATACTAGGCACGGACTCGACAGGTCTCACCCTGCTCTAAAGGCGACAGTTTGGTGGCATCTGAGTGATTGTCACAAAACAGTACTCAAGATGAAATGCTCTCAGGATGCAAAGAAGCTCAGCCCGGAAGATGGAGCCAACATTGTAATAATTTGCATTTTGGCTAGAATTATCTGACAGATACATTGCGAGCACTACCGGGATAAAGTCCTTCAGCCCGGAGATTACCTTTTCATCCACAAAAGCTAATGTTTTATTTTGGCCAACAATGCCAAAATAATGCTGTTTCATCAGCATTGTATACCTGCTGAGGACTCAGGACATGAGCACGGTCTTCCAAATCTACTGAAAGTCTCTCTTTTGCCACACTGCACTGTGATATGCCATGCCTTTGCTTGATTATCCTGTTGTGTAATCACACCGATAAGTGAGGTTCATTTCCATATGAAATGTTTTATTCTGCTCCATTAGCATTTGGCCAGAAATACTGAGTGCTTCGCAATGGAAACCACTGCATAAGCACATGATCTCAATCAACACCAGAGCCTTCATCCATAGAGTCATTGTCATTGCATTCTTTGTGACACTTTAAACAGTGAAACTTAAGGATTTTCTCTATCTGCTCTTTAATGTCATATATTGGTGAAGATCCCATGCGGTATGTTTCACATGAACACTTTTATGATGCCTCAGCATCAAGCTTTTTCACCACTTTTTTATGCAGTTATTAACATTTTATGTCAATACCTCACTCCTCTGCTGTTGCCTCTATTTCTTAAACTAAACATGGATAGGGATAAATATGAGCAAATGACATAATTTTACTAAATTATGTCTAGTGGTTAAAAAGTATCAAGCAAAAATGCACTTGCCATTCATTGAGAGTGGTCAATCTATAAACTAGTTGTGGTGCATCTTAGTGATGTTGTCAATGTTGTGCATTTTGGACAAGCTGCAGAATAAGACCTGTGTACACAATGAGTACTACAGGGAAATTAATAAGTTCAAATGCTACTAAGTTGCTAAATGGGAGAAATTATGTCAAGAATTGCATAAAATTTTGGCAGGTAATGATTTGGAAGTAATGATTTGGCAGTAAATGTTTACATTTTGCATGAAGTACGTGGTTGGTGATCTTGGCAAAATTGCTTGTTTATGGGTTTCCCAGATTAGGAATTCCTTCTGCTTAACTGTATCAATTTAATCAATAGTTATTGCTCTTTGTTATTGCTCTTTGTTATTGCCTATTTAAATTATTACTCATGTAATTGATTTTCAAGTATAAATAATTCAAATGGCTAACATAAAAGCAGTACCAATGTATTCCAAAGTGTTACATTTTCCCTAAAAAACGTGTGGCACTTTCATGGTATGGTTGGATTCTGTGGCACCAAGAGTGTCAGTATCTAAAAAAATTTTTAATGGTCATATTTAACAGATTGTTGATTGATATATTCCAATCAACATCTTACCCAAGTAGCCATGGCTCCACGTTGGCTGACTAATATTGGTGGAGCATTGGCATGAGATGTGAACCAATGAATAGTTAATATTGGCCACCCAATATAAGCCAATTTTGTGAATCATTGGCTGTTCAATATTCGGGATTCACTAGCTGACCAATATTGGCGGAGCGTTGGCATGAGATATGAATCAACGAATAGCCTGTAAGTCACCATGTCCCCAATGAGCGTACACAATATTGAGCCTAATTAAAGTTTCTCTGATTGAAGCAAGTTCTAGAAATGCCTAATAAAATCAGTGTGTAACCAAGAAAATGATCTCCCACGTGCGAATCTAGCACCATTGCAGTGAATAAATTATCCAAAGGTCAAACTCATGCTCTCATAATTTCTACATGTGTCCAAGCAGTCTGGGTCAAACAATATTACGAATCCACAGGTCCAAATTATGCCTGGTCGAAAGATATATCACAGCTAGTGAAAACGAAAACTGACAGAAATGATGAAAGTGGTGAAACATCATCAAATGAAGTGAAACACCCGATTTGAATGAATATACACCTGGCAAGAGTCATGTACCACCAAACCTTTTCTGTGTTTCACTCGGTTCAAAATTACATTCCCGCAATTCCGCCAATTCAAATTCCCTTTTTTGGTAAATGAAAAGGATGAGAACATGGAGTATTCTTCAAATTATATGTATGGATATGAAGTGGCATTAATTTTCAACCCTATCTTAGTTAATTCACACCATTATGGCATTTCATCAATAGTTTCGGTAGTCGTAGCAATAATATGTTTGGCTGGAACGTATACGTGAGAGTCGTGCTTCTGTATTTGTTAATATACACAATTATGCAAATTCTTTTCTCTATAATTATTACAGGCACTCAAAAGCACCTTCGTTGATTACCACATTTGTATTTGTAATATGGACTTCACACTATTCATTATTTCCACAGCAAGAAGTAACAGATTTTCCATTCCCTTTGTGGTCCAGAATTTGCTTTCTATCTAGTGCCAATGTTGGGCCTACATTGGCCCAATGTTGTAGGCTACTTGGGTAATATCTTTCCTTTTGTGAAATGTCATTTGAGCATAGTCAATATTATAGAATTATTTTAATTTTTATGTTGATTTACTTGCTATTTATTGTTGATACAAATATATTTCCTCAGAAAGTACTAACTGGAGGCATTACGGTTGTTATGATTTTTTAGAATTAATGGGAAAACCATAAGTTCCAAAAGGAAGAAAAATTATATTTTTCCACTGAATATTTTAAAAAAATATGCAGTGGGCAATTACATTATTAAATGTTTGAGTGCATTTTTGATTGCTATTTTTTTATCCTTTTTTATAGTGAAGTTATTCCTAGTGATTTCATGTGTCATTGTCTGTAAAATGAGACTTAACTGATTACTGCTGCTGATGGGCCAGCTTGGTTTTGGGTCCCTAGATTAACCTACTTTTGTTTTGGCCTAACACTAAACTCATAAAAGAAATTTTGGTTCCCAATAGAGTCATGCTTACTGCAGTAACTATATTAACGCATTGCTGACAGGAAAATTTTTAACATCTTTCTTCTGCGGCTGTGCATTTTCTCCAACTATTTTGCACACAGCTATTAAGTAGGTTATATCTCCACGACTTTATAAAACATTAGGTGTGAAGATTCAACATTTGTGAAAGAAAAGGAGGGACATGGTTAACTAATAATTTCAAGGAATATGCAAGATTATTTTATTCCAAACTACCACTGCAATACAATTACAATGTTCATGTAAACACAAATATACTTATGACCTGTCCTTAACAGATGGCACACAAAACATGTCAACTTTTGACCTATCCGCAATGTGTTAAAATCACATCAATTTTTGTTATTAACCATAATATAAACCAAATACTTCTATACATTTTGTTTCATTATCAAATTGGCTATTGCTAGGGATGTGCGAGTAGTACTTTTTGACCTCAAGTCGAGTTGTAAAGTACTCGCGAGTATCTAGTCGAGCCGACTTTGTACATTATTGTACATGAGTGAAGAGACCCAGTTTTTACTTAAGTCATGGCAATTAAGTTAGTCAGCAATCTGACTATCAAATCGGCAGGTCTACCTACCTAATGCATAATTAAAAAACAGTCAAATTAATATGGCACGTAGCGCAGGCCAAAAGACCTAATGGAAATTTTCCGGTAGCTCTCGAAATAAGAAAATTACCTTCATTCCTAGGATTACTCAAAAATGTGTAAATTAGCTTGCAGTATGGTACCTAGAGTGTACTTAGGCATAACATATGAGGCCTACATGAGTGACATGCCCTATTAACTTGTAATGAAAGAAAGCCAGGAAGCAAAATATTTTTTCTTAAGGAATACATAAGCCTAATTAGAAGAGCATTCCTTTTCAGAGCTAAAAGCTTTCTCAGTGATGTCGTGTATGCCGGGAGGGTTAGTCCAACAGTGCAGTGAATTTCATTCAAAATGCCATGTTTGTACAGTAAATATTTGATAAGCTCGCGCCTCAAATTTATGATTGGCCGTTAATTACATAGTTAGTTTTTTAACATATACTTTTCTTCCTCTTCCAATTATTGACACCATCTCTTCAAAATCGATGATTTCTGCCTAAAGATGATAGAACTTAGAATCGTAAAGAACCTGGGTCAATCACCCAATCATTTGCGCGATGCATGAACACCCAATATTGGAACGGGTTATTTCCGATTTCCATTAACGCAAGTTAATAATTTTTGAACAATGAATTTTCATTCACAGATGAATGTGAGCAGGTATATGAATTTTGTATAGAGTCCTGTGGGTTAAAGTTTTCGATTTCTAAGGAAATATATTTGAACAAAAATTTATTATAGATAAGATATGACTATGAACTTGGCAATTAATGATGTAATTAATAATCCTGAATAGGAAATAAAAAAATGGAATAGTAAAACTTATAAGTTTCATACGATACCTATATCATCCGTAATGCCCTTAAAAGTTTGCCACCATCTGTTATAAAATTTCCTTCACCAGTGAGTTTGAAGACCAATATCTCCAAGATGGCTAATGCGACTTTAAATTAAAGTATATCAACTTAAAGTTTATTTCTACGTTTACTGGTAGTATTAAAATATTTTTACAATTTTTTTTACTTAAGTACGTGTGCAAGAACGGATTTTTAGCGAATTTTTTTTGGGACTGGATGGATCCGTCGAATTGGGGCATCGTAAGAACAACACAGATCGAGATATCAAACTTTCCTTTTCACATATTGTAGCTAAGGGATTTGTTAATACTCACACGAAGTTTCATACTATTATGTTCATCAATATTTTTGTTCTTGACGAATTTGTCAGACTGCGTTAATTTCCATCCCGCACGCTTACTGTTGCGGAAATCACCTTTTGGGCCTTTCTCTTGCTCTCGAGTCATTTATATGAATCCACTTATGAAATCTCTCTAGAATTCGTTGTTTATTTGATACCGATATATATTTATTTTAGGCTATAAAAGCACGCTAAACTATCCAGAGCACGCCAGAAAGAGAAAGGTAGCGCGCGTGAGGAACTTCTGCTGCAAGCAGATCGCTTATCGCTGTGAATGAGTCATGAGGACTCGACAATAGCGGAAAAAATCATCACCTTTAAGAATGCAAGTCAGTGTCAGTCTAAGAACTGACAGTATCTTTGGAAGCATACCATCACTATGCCTCCTCGTGCAAAGTTTTTGGAGACTGAGTTGAAGATAATTTAAAATGCAATTTGTTTCTTTCGTCGAGAAGCCGAGAAATGTGGGGACAAAAGCTATCTCTCTTATCGCTGATTTTATTTTAGTGGATACTGCAACTTATAAACTTTTATTCAAGCATAGGCAAGGATATTTTTCCTGTGCATGCTAGAGAAATTTTCTCGCGTGGTGTTTGGTGCGCACAGTACCTACGGTATCTAACAACTTGACAACCTCGAGCAGCTTATCTCTCCAGGCCAAAAGTCCTATCGCGTGGAGCTCGCTTTCCGAAATAAATATATACACGTTGAAAGCATATCTAATTCTCCCAATTTGTTAAGTCATTTTACACGTGCTTAGTTTTCAAACACGAAGAATACCATCAAAACTAACTAAATTTCTGCCTTCCGCAAGCTGAGATAGCACATTTTTAAATATTATTCGAAACGTAATTGGTTACTGATTAATCTATTTTAAACTTTGTTTAGTCTAAGATAAATAATGTTCCATATCTTATGCTAAGAATAGAGAAGTGGCTTGTCTTGTGTATCTTCAAGTGGGCATCAAATTTAAACTTGCTTCCCAGAACTTGAAAAATATCCGGTGTTTTTTTATCTGTCTCGGTCGAAAAATTAATTAATATAATCAACTAAAAATATGTATTTGACATTATTAAATGTGTAAATAAATAAGATTTAGTTCTATATACTTTATTTTAAAATTGAACTACTCATTTTCGTGATATAAACCTTCAAACTCAGGGGATGGAATTTTACAACAGACATGCTTTGAGCTCAAATTTAGTCCCCCCCAGACTTTTTCCGTGAAGATTTCGGCCAAAAAGGGGGGGCTATATTCGGAGGAATACGGTACAAATGCGGTTTCATGCACCGTGTAACCACCGATTCATCCATTCGTTCTCGCAAACGTACATGAATCCGTTCACTTAAAGTACATGAAACCTTTCACGCAAATGTAAATGAACGTATGTAAATACATGTTCGTACGTCTTAATCTATTGTGTAACCAGAGATTTACTCGATTTTGATGATAGCGCTTCCTGTCGGTAGATTTCTGAACCTATTGGCCTTGGCGACTCCGTCGACAAAAGCTACTCGACTCAACTCGAATTTTCGAGTACTCGCACATCCCTAGCTATTGCCCATACTGGTGTCTCATATTTTTCCTAAAAATTTATTTAGAGTACAATAGCTGATATCTCCTGCCATTTAATATACTGGCTCTCTACTGAGGGGCTAGCCTGTAAGCACATTGTTCACTCTCATAGTTCTTGAAGTCTACTCAGCTATTTTATAATGCTGCTAGAGGTGCAGACACCAAGCCAAAATCTAAGAATCATAGTCAAAAATTTATACCCTTGTGCCATGGAATGAATTATGTTAATTTGATTGCACATTACATGAAATTTTATGTAAACATTGGTTTGTTAATAACTGGGGATGGGATGGTTCCACATTTTCCTGGTTCCAGTTCTGATTCTATCAATCAGCTCTTCTTCTCTATTACTAATGACACTTATACCACTAATATAATGGTATTATTATATTGCAATATATGATGTTATGAAGTACTAAAACACCATACACTTTCAAATACTTTAATTGATGGAAATGTCATAATATGCCTGAATAAGTAAGTGTTAATTACCAATTAATTATTTAATCAAAAGTAAATGGACCACATTCATAGCTATAGATACAAGAAAAGACAGAGTACAAATTAGGAATAATTTTGACATTTTATTAATATCTGCCCTCTTTGAGTTTTACCACTTACGTTAGTCATAAATTTTATTTCTTAGATTATGTATTCCTTAACCCTTTGCGGTCCAATTTTTTTTGTGGAATTCAAGTGTTAGCCGAAAGAAATAATTTTTGCAAAATAGGTGAAAAGGCTTCATAAGGTACTAGAAGTTCACAAAAAAGACATAAGATGGCAGCACCTTACATAAAATGCGCATAATCGCAGCGCCATCTGATGTCAAGCTCAACTCGACGTTGGACCTGCTGCTAGAGCTAGGCCTGTCGAGCCAGCCTCGATGTTGGACCACAAAGGGTTAACTACTAAATAACTTCTTTCATTGACAAAGCTGTATGAAAGAAACACACTTTGCGATGAAAATAACTACAATCATGAACATTTTGCTGTCACCAATCAGATTTAATGTTCTTCACAAAGAAAGAACTTCATGCTCTGCCTTAATATCTGGAATAATTATTTAATAAAAAAGAGTGAATGAGATTTACAGTGCAATAAATGATGTTCCTTATATCTGTAGGTGCCTCATCACCTGGTTGTTCCCAGTAAGGAGTCCCACTACTGTTCGCAATTAACCCATGCTTAGTGACAGATGTCTTTTGACAATCCCAGGCTTAGGTTCCCATATACATATGTAATTTAGCATATTTTCCCAGAGGGATTGAGAGCTTCCTTGGTGTGCTACAGTAGTAGACCCCTGCACCTGGTCTTTCTTCTTTCTTGGAGCCATCCATACACTATACATCGGCCTCAGTATGAAGTTCTCTCCCCTTTCCTCTAGCCCACTGTTCCCTGTCAGGGAAGCAGGTCTTGAAATAGAGGGGTGATTGGTTTAAATGTGGCTATCATTCCATCGCTGCATATCTTGAGGACGGGACTTGACTTCATTAGCTCCATCCAAACTTGTCTATGACCAAAGGAACTTCCTTTGTCATACCACTGTTCCATACACTTGAGATGATAAGCCGCTGTCCTCACTTGAACCTCTGTTTTCACTTGAAGTGGAACAAGGTTTAGCAGAGTTTCTAGCGCCAGAGTTGGGGTTGCTCTCATTACCCCTGAATGCCCATACAGGCCATTCTTTGAAGGTGGTTAAGGTCCTGCAGTTTTTAACAGTTAAGGCCCTGCAGTTTTCTGCTGGGCTCTCTACTACCAAACTAGAGCAGTACATGAAACTGAGTTTAACAACTGCTGTATAAATCTATCTATTGGCTTTTGGCTGAAGTCCACAGATTTTACCAAGGGCCCTCCTACACATCCAAAAGGAGGCGCATGCTTTCCTTGCCTTGGTCTCCAAATGCTCGTCCCAGTTAAGATTGAAGTCCAAAATAACCCCAAGGTACTTAACTGATGGTGAGGGGCAAAGAACCTTACCCAGCAAAGAGACTAAAGAGTTCTAAAACCCTCAATTTTCCTTCCATTGGTAAACAATACAATATTGGTTTTCTCTAGATTTACAGTCAGCCTAGTTTCGGCACAACAACCGATTGCCTTATCCGGAGCTTTCTGCATGACTCCATAGACAGTATCAATGTACTTGCCGGTGATGAGTACAAGCACATCATCTGTGTACCCTTAGTGTAGGTGCCAGTCTTATTCAGTGTTGAAAGAATACTGTCCACTACCATGTTCCGGAGAAGTGGAGATAACACTCCTCCCTGAGGGCAGCCTCGAGTCACAGCTACCTTCATCGAACTCCCTCTCAGGACCACCTTGACAGTTTTCTGTTCCAACATGTACCTACTCCACCTAACAATATGAGCATGGATGCCATGTCTTCCTGCTGCAATGCAGATTTTATCGAAGGACCTGTTATTAAATGCTCCATTGACATCAAGAAATGCCCCCAGTCTGTATATTTCATGTTCCAGCACTCCCTCAATCCTGATAGCAAGATTGTGGAGCTCTGTCTCCATACTCTTTCCCTTTTGGTACGTGTGTTGATACAGGTGCATGGAGTGGTCCTTCAAAGGCCCATCCCTTATGTACCTGTCAAATATCTCCTCCATTGTCTTCAATATGAAAGATTAGAGGGCTGATTGCTCCAAAGGAATCTGCTCTTGTGTAGTCCGTCCTACCTTGTTACGGTATGAAAACCACCTTGGTGATCCTCCAGGCCTTTGGTACATATCCATAGGCCAGGCAGGAACAAAGCATTCTTACCATTGGGAGGAGGAGCAACTCCTGTCCTTCCTTAAGGCCGTCGTTCATCGTGAAGGCTGGTGGAGGGAGAGGTGAGCCTAGCGGAGAGATAAGGCGAATGTGGGGGAAGTCCAGAGAGGGGAAGCCCAAGGTCGGGGAGGTGAATGGAAGGAAAGTGAGGGTATGAGAAGTCGACTGTTTTTTTTTGGGTTGGGTTTCCTAGAGTTTTTGGAGGGCATGGGGTCGACTGTGGGGCCAGTGAGTTTTCGGAGGGCTAGACTACAATGCGGAAGCCGCCACATACGTATTCTATTGTCCTACCTAATGGTTTCTAAGACAGGTACAACGGATGTAGTCGACTGACGGCTCATCATCTCGGCGGCTCATGCTGGTAGCAGCATCCCTCGGTAGGCGTCATTGTTTGCGATGGAGGTTTCCGCGGGGCGTAGAGAGTAGTTGACTCAACTGCTTTATGAATGTTCCACCAAGTCGATTCATGTCACTTTACCTGTTACCCTGCAGGTGTCTTCAAGTCGTGCAGGATATCCGTCAAAATATTGCCCTGAGCATGGATTGACGTTGCGTAAAAAGTGTAAATCAGTTGAGTCAACCTCATGTAATTTAGGCGCTCATGAAGATTCATATTTAATTGAGATCCTAAAAACGGCACACATCACCGTTTACTTGCATTGTTCTGCATCGTCTTGGAGTTGTTCAACTCTAGCATTCTACTAGCAGATTCGAATAAAAAATATTCTACCATCATTTACCCGGTAGGAATATGAAAGAATTCAGATCTATAGTACTTTCTGGCAGTAGAGGGTGATTCTGTTTGGAGAAAACAATGCTATCATTCAAATTTAATAATCAACAGATTATATTCTTACGAATATTCACACTGGGTACTGTACGATAATTTAGAAAGAAAGCCCGTCACAGTGATGTATTCCATGGAGTAGCTTATCATTTAAATATGTTGCAATTGGTATAAAAAATATTAATTGATTTGTTCTAAATTCGCAATCTCGGGTAGAAGATGGTTTAGGTAAAAGGTTTTTAACTTCTCCACCATACGATTTTCCCGGAAATTCTGATCTCTCTGCATTTTTTTCAGAATGAAACCATGTCGGGTCCAAAAGATAAACATGCAATATTCCCTTTTTGCAATATTTAGCTGCCCCTGTACTAGGTAGAAACTGGCAGAATTTCCATTCAACCACGAATTTCCCTCCCACAAATATCGCCGTATTCTGTGGCCTGATGCTTTAAATGACTGGCATAAAATGGCCCGGACTGTATTTTTCCGAGGTGCCGAGCCACAATTTGCACACACGACTGAAAGTGGAGGCAGTCAGTCTCTTCAATCTCTCCGTCATCCATTTCTTTCTTTCAAAAGTAATCTGACATAAAATAAAAAAATGACATATTTCCTCGTAGACAATTTAGTGCGCAATGTAAAAATAACTTTTCAGTCAGAAAAAAATCTGTTTGACATTTTATATCTTGGGAATTTACGGTATCATAAAAATGAACCCTTGCACACAATAGCGTGCTAAAACCAGAATTTCTAATACAATATCAATATGCATTAGTTAACAAAAGTCTAAAACTTACGATTTTTTTCAAAATGCCGAAAATTTGGCATTTTCGAACCAAGTCTATTTATTATCAATTCTCATATCGTCAAGAATGCATGATTCTTAAACTTTTCGTTTAAATTTCAAGGTGAGAAATACGAATTCTTCGGATGCTGATTCCGTATGCAGGGCTTGTTTACCTTAGCCTAGAAATTATATTGTATCAAACAATTACAACTGTAGGCTTGGTCTCAAATGTTACTTAATGAAAATCATTAGGAGTTCAAATATTTTTCACTTGAAAAAATTTCTCACTTGCATTCAAAATTATCAGTTTTTAAAACAATAAATGATTCATAAAATACTCTATTCTCATGGTATAACATATTCTTTTTGGTAAAGCGTGCAATACAGTTTTGTATTGTGAAAAGCATTTCGCGTTCTGCGCTTCGACTCTGACGTTCTCCGTTCACGTCTGAAGCAGCAGTGCAGCAGGGCCGGTGTCGATGGAGCGGGCCCCTCCCCCATTTGTCTCCCTTCCCTAGTGCCTGCTGAGACACGCTCACGGGCTACATGAAAATCGTCGCCCCGTGAAGGAAAGTGAAAATTGAGGTGCAGTGGTTCGGGATTACGCTCACTGTGTTGTTGTTATAAACAGTATACAAAAGCATGATGGAGCTACCTAGAGATGAAAGATTCCCGCTTTTTAAGAGTGTCATAATGAATCATTATGTTCGGAATTTAACGTCATACACGCCTTGGCAATCAGCTTATTTTTGCCAAAATTTGCGTTTTTCTGAGGTCAACAGAATTAGGAGAAAAGCAACGAACGAAAAATTACCAGACTTATTTAATAGATGAATCCTTTTTCTCGAAATTTATGCAGAAATCTTTCATTTAAATGGCGAAGCAGAGTATTCAAATCAAGAGGCGTAAACGTCTGCGGAAGCGTTTTTGGCCGTGGTATCCGACAGCCTTAAGGAGTCCAGGAAATACCCCATCCTCACTAGCTGCATTGAAGGGACTAAAACTCATATTTGCCCATTTAGTAAATTTGTGCTTCACGATGCTGGAGGAAAGTCTCCATTCGGACGGATGGGATTCCTATCATAATGCATCTCCTTCAACTCCCTGGAGCCAGGAAAGTGGGTCTACAGCATTAGCTTTAGTGTTTCTTTGTTGGGAGACGTAAAGTCTCTCGAGGGAAGCAATAGAGACCCCACTCCCACTTCTGAGTCTTTTGATAGGATCTTATGGAGTCTTGCCAGCTGTGGAACAGTCTCTATGCTTGCACAGAAGCCCCTCCATGAATCCCTCTTAGAGGGCTTAATGGCCACTTTGTACCTCCATTGGGCAACCCTAAAGCTTGCCCAATCCTGAGGCATTGTCCTCATTGCCTTGTTAAAGAGTCTCCTTGTCTCGTTGCGAAGACCGTTTAATTCTGCACCCCACCAGGGTAATTGACACCCTTCCTTCCTGGTCCACCAGCGTGATTGTCACCCTTCCTTCCTTGTCTTTAAGGTGCAGCTGTTTTCGTAGGATGTGATGATGCCTCCCTGTAGATAATCAACATCAGCATCTATTTCATCTACATTTCTAAACCTGTACTGAGGTGCCATCTCTAGGGCAGCTCCCAGCCTTTCCCAATATAGTCTCCAGTTGGAAGCCCTGGGGTTCCTATATGTTACTTGCCTACAATTGTATTGTAAGAAAGTGGTCTGGCAAAGTTATCTCCCCTAACACTCTCCACCTATCAATCCTATGCAGCAGGGAACTGGTGCACAGTGTGATATCTATCACCTCCTGCCTAACACTATTTGCAAAGGTAGGTAGTGATCCTTTGTTGAGTATATGTAACTCTGTAGACATAAGATATTCCAACAGGGCCTCTCCCCTTCCACTGGTACTTCCACTCCCCCACACAATGTGGTGAGAGTTAGCATCACCAAGAAGAAGATCCTACTTGTTGGTCTTACAGTGACTCACCAGCCTCTCCACCTCATTCGATGGTGGAGGAGCCGGTGCATCGTATGGCAGGTAGGAGGAGCAGATGACCACCCTCCTCCTGTTCTCACATTCCCCTAGGGTCAGCCAAAGTACTGTCTGTTCCCTAGTGGTAAATTCCAATAGATGCAAAGCATTTATCCCATTCACATAGATACAAGTTCTAGGTCTGTCAACAGTGGTTCAATAAAATATTTTTCCCACTGTCATGCTCAGGCCCCTGACTCTTCCCTGGGGTGGAATTCTGTGACTCGGAGCTCCGGAGCTAACTGTCGAAAAGAGCTTCATGAAGCTCCTAGCTCCAAACGGCATTCTAGATCTCTGGAGAAAGAGCCAGAGGAGTTAGCATTTGCTCGCTAGCTTCTCTGGCTCCGATCGGCATTCTGTATGCCTTTGCAGAGCACTTACCGATGCTCCAGCTGTCTCCAAAAGGAGCTTCACGAAGATCCAGCCTGGACCCCACGCTAGGCCTTTCTCCCGCAGATCTTTCAGTGTATGTTGTTAGTCTTTTGTTTTAGCAGAAGAAACTTTCAGTCCGAACTTTGACATGACTTGAATGCTCAATTGTTGGATTTTGCTACTTACGTTCAAGGAAGAGCTGGTTGCCACCCAAGAATCAATATTATTCTTTGAAATATCTTTATATGCCTTTGCTTTGTGGAAATACACTGCCTCATTTTGGTGTCATGACACTGTATGCTTTCTTCAACTTTACTAAGCAACAGCATAAACATATTCTCAGGAAGTTATGACCTTAGGCCAAGATTTTAACTTGAGATAATAATTAATGTAAACAATAGTTCTGCACTGGTAAAAATATAATTTTATTAGACTAAAAAATCCTTTAATGAACTACATATAACAAAAATGAAAATATCTTTACAATCAGAAAGGAATGAATGGGAAGTCAAGTTCTGCACATTTCTCAACACCTTGATGGAGTATACCGTACACATTAAATTATCATAAATTAACGTTTAAGTTTTATGTAACTCACCATCATGAGTGCACCAATTGTTATGACAGGTTATGACTATTCTATTCACATTTCACTCAAATGAAAGCATTATCCATTACATAATCACTCACTCATATACCAAGCTCAATAAACAAATTTGGACAGTTATCGCTGTGGAAGACATGCTTCACCTTACCATCTGGCAAGAAGACCGTCTATGCAGGTTTGGTAACATACCACCGTGGCGTTTTTCAAGGCGATACCCTTAGTCCCCTCCTGTTCTGTTTATCTCTCCTCCCTCTGTCTGTTCAGTTGAGACAAGGTAGGGGATATATGTGCAGTGTCCTAAGGGAGCACAAGGTCACCCATCTATTCTACATGGATGACCTGAAGCTTTACGCTTCTAGCACGAAAGATGTGCGCTTGGAGTTGGACACTGTAGGGAGATACAGTAATGATATAGGGATGGAGTTCGATCTGGCGAAAGCAAAGATTTCAGATGACAAGGAAGACATGCAGCACATTGACAGAAATGCCATTCGTCATCTTGATGATGACAAGGTATATGAATATCTTGGCGTCCTCCAGCACTGGATGCAGGAGGTGAGAGCAGTGAAGGAAAGGCTTACAGCCAAATACAGGCAGACTCTCAGGCGAATCTGGAGCTCTGACCTGTCTGGCAAGAACAAGGTTCTTTGCGGTTCCAACACTGCTCTACACCTTCGGTTGCATCAAATGGAATGTCAACGAGCTGTAAAACCTCGACAGGGGAACGAGGAAAATGATAACCATATACCATATTCTTCATCCGAAGTCTTCCGTCGCTAGATTGTATCTCCCGAGAAGGCTAGGTGGTCGAGGGCTGATAAGCTTGGGAGTGCCTTCATGACAGAGTAGTCCTCAATACGGTGTGCAACATGTTCCGGAAGGGCAGGAAGACATGCGGCACATTGACGGAAATGCCATTCGTCATCTTGATGATGACGAAGCATATGAATATCTTGGCGTCCCCCAGCACCGGATGCAGGAGGTGAGAGCAATGAAGGAAAGGCTTACAGCCAAATACAGGCAGACACTCTGGCAAATCTGGAGCTCTGACCTGTCAGGCAAGAACAAGGTTCTCGTGACCAACACCTTCGTGGTTCCGACACTGCTCTACACCTTCGGTTGCATCAAATGGAATGTTAACGAGCTGCAAAACCTCGACGAGGGAAAGAGGAAGATGATGACCTTTTATCGAAGTCTTCTTCCAAAGTCTTCCGTCGCCAGGTTGTACCTCCCAAGAAATCCAAATGCTTCTCTTGGTACAGGTCGTGGTTAAAAATTAGAAAAACATAGGAACAACTAAAATATGTTTTAACAATATCACTTCAGGATTGATGTCGCGCAACTTAAACATAAGAAAGAGAAATAATTTGTTGCAGTTTCCCATTCAATGATTCATTAATTGGAAAACTGCAAAACAATCTTCTCTTTTGAAATATATGATTTCTTAATTTTTCTTTAGAAGTGATCTGTGTACGCTCTTTTTTACTGATTTGTGGTTCCTACTTCCTAATGCAAATTCAAATCATTCCTGTACATATAAAAGTATTCAGAAGTACTTTTTCAATAGAAAAGTCTTTAGTTTGCATTTAAAAACATTGTACTTTACCTGTGTTATTTAATTCAGCAGACATTGTTGTAACATTGTACAACCATTTCCCTGGAGCCCTGTTTGCTACATTAAGTTCTAATATCTATCCAATGGATAATGCATTCTTGCCTCTAGTGTGAATCAGGTGATGATCACAATTGAGAAGGAAGTTGTTTACATTTGCTCCAATGTTCATCTCTGTGACCATTTTGTATATATATGGACCTGGGAACAGCTTAAGCTCTTTAATTATCTTGTGGTCTACATGGGTGCAAGTAGTATTTTTGTGTTATTCTAATTCATATGGCCTTTTTCTTTAAAGCCCAAAAAATCAATTGAAAGAAATGTGGAACCCCAAAAAATAATGCTGTAGAGAATGTGGGAACAGAATTTGTCATAGTTGAGACCAGGCAAAGTCTTCATATGAGTGTATTTAGCATTATGACTGCGCTACTAAGCTGCCTCAACAAATAACAGGGGGAGTTAACTTTAAGACCAAGTAGATGAAAAGAACAAAAGGTTTTAGGCTTTATCTTGTGGAACTCCATCAAATTGAAAAAGAAATAATAACTTGAAATAATACAGTCCACAGACCAAGTCATTTTCATGACCTTGATAATGATGGTGATCCATTGAAAATTGGCTGGTGGTAGTAATAAATTGTGTGGACTCTACTATTGCAAGTTTTTTGCTACATGTGCAATTTTGCTATATGTGCATGTGATGACCCCAGGAGATATTTAGGCAAATGCTTACACTCAGGAACTGTAGAGAGTTCACCTGCACTTTGGATTCCTGATTAACACTTACTAGCTGGCATCTGAGGGTTTTTAGAGGACATAAAAGTGTGTGTTTATTCTTATTAGTATTTTCAACAAGAAAATTCTCAAAAGCCCACATATTTACTACACTTCCAACCTGCTTTTTCTGGCTCTAAAATGAAGTGGAATATATAATCACATTGGTATCATCAGTATAAATGATTGTTTTAATATGGTCACTGTAGGATAAAACAAAAGGCAAGTCATTAAAATAAATCATAAATGGAAGAGGCCCTAGGGTTGATCCTTGAGGAATTCCCACTGATTATTTCAAAAAGTTTTGTCTATGTTTCATTCCATCCAAAGCTGTTTGATATCCATTCAGAAGACAAGATTCAATCCAGGGGGTTTGCCTCTGATTCCCATTCTTTCAGGTTTATGTGAAAGCAGTCTGTGATTGCGTGAGAGTAAGAAATTATGCCTCAACTTATCAAAATGGCTATGTGAGAAGTCTTAAAAAGGCTGCATACACAACTTTAGAGAATTGAAGCAGTGTGAGTGTATGAAGAATTAATTCCCAAGATCTATTATGTATGAGCTAACAGCCCTATATTCCTAAATGAAAACAAGTTAGATGATAGCTAAGGTTATGGAAGGAATACTATGCTACAAAATATTAGGAACTTTCTTTAATAAATGACAGTGATAATTTTATCAATACAGTCCACCAATTTCTCTATCTTGGTAGAATTGAAAGGTGAAGTGTGATATTTTAGAAATATGAATCATTTTTATCCATGTATTTGTACATCAGTTTTGGATGTTACATTTTTGTTAAGACAGTTTACTCTGCCTGTTATGGTGTTACATTTTTGATCTTTTTATCCGCCTCAGGCTTTGTTTTGATTAACTTTTTCTTATTTTATAAAATTTTCAAAATTTTCACCATGCTTCATAAATTCAACATTTCTTGTATCCCTTTCTGTTTATGTCCACAGTATTACATGCAATCTTTCATGCCAATATTATTTGCTTGTAATCATGCATTCTAAAAGCAATATAAACGAAAACAACATTGTGTTTGGCCAAAAATAAAAATGGGAACTGATGGGGTTAAAATAGTCTGACAATTTCCTCACAGAGTTTTACAGTGATGCTTGGCACTCAAAAGTGTTGAAATTAGTCCTCTGAGAGCTATCTTTTCATTGATTATATTTTATTGTTATGTGACAGTATGATCGAGTCCACTTTTTATACCGTAGGAAAAAATGCCAATGTGTACACTTAATAAATAGTTATCCAGCTGTTTTTGAGTAGATATTTTTTTTTACAACGAATGTTGAGCTTTCAGTTACTGGAATGCTAGTTTATGAATGGACTTTTTGTATTTGGGAGTTGTTTCATTTCAGTATTAAGTAATATTTTTTTTTTATGCATGGGTTACTTACATCTGGGGTTTGTCGGAAAAGTAATGTCAGTGAGTCAATGAAAAAAAATGTATTGATCAGATTGGTACAAAACACTAAAAGGTTTCACAATAGGCTCCTCCTGCACCTATATATTGCTTTCAGTGAGATTTTCATGCATCAAAGGCGTCACTGTAGGTCGCCTCCAGAATGCCTCTTGGAGCCATGGTGCAAACCTCTTTGACTTTGTGAACTGTCCTTAAATGATGCCCTTTCGTCGGAGTTTTCAATTGCGGGAACAAAAAGGAGTCTGGGGAAGCCATGTCAGGACTGTATGGTGGCAACCATTGGCACCTTAGAATCGGCCAGGAAACAGGTCACGAGGAAGGCGTTGTTGCCTAGTGTGTTGTTGTGGTGAAGTTTCTAATCTTCCACAATATTGGGCACCAGCTTTGCACACACTTTCCACACCTGCAAATTGTTTGTCACAATTTCGTTAATGGTACTTTTTGGAATGTTTAATGTCTGTGCCACTTAACGGACGATCAAACAATGGTCTTAGTTCAAAATGTCCCTCACACGCATCACATTTTGGTCAGTAGTGGTCGTTGATGGCCGTCCTGCGTGGGCTTCATTGCTGACCTCTTGACGGCCTTTTAAAAATACCTAGTGCCACCTGTGGACTTTAAGTTCTGATAAACAATCTGCACCAAAGGCTGCTTTTACCAAAGAAAAAATTTCCACAACGCACTTGCTGAGTTTTACGGCAAAATCAATGCCACTCCTTTGCTCCAACAAGCACTGCTTTGCGGCTAGCATATTAGATGAAAAAGAGTTTCAAGGAAAATCCTGTCCTTACTCTCCTGATGGTCAGAGACAACAAAGTGGTCATGTGTCGTAAGCTAACTTCCCCTCCACCAATCCCAACCAGTCTGAGCGCACAGCGACATATAGTCACTTCACAATAAAATTGCTGACATTGCTTTTGGGACAAACCCTGTACAGTTGTGGGTTTGCAATAATTGCATCTTAAATATTGCATTAAGTGGTTGTCATGGCTGGTGTGTTGTGGTAGAACATCCTTTTAAATTCATCTCGTGTTCCTCTTGAAATGCTTGTCACTCATTTATGTACTATTAGGATATCCAATTTTGTAAACTTCGCATTCTCAGGGTTCATACCAGTCAGGGAAGTCATGGAAATGTCAGGGAATTAAAAATCGGGACTTGAAGTCATGGAAATGTCAGGGAAATTAGATTCTGGTCAGGGTAAAACTCTAGAGATGCAGAAAAAATATGAAAATTGGTGTTGAATGCATGGAGCATTGCTGCGCTCGAGTGGCGAGGTGCACATTTTGATGCCGTTGTGGCTGTGTGGCACGGGGTAGCGCCAACTTGGCAGCTTGCTCGAGCTGGGGATCTGACTGCTTGGTCTGGTCGTCTGCTGTTTTGTTTTTGGAATTTGACTTGAATATGTTACTTTCCTGGAATAGATGAATTTTATTTCACAATATACCTTGCTCCTTTTTTCCGCAAAATTCCTACGTATGACTGCATTACCATTGATATAAAGTCGGGGAAATTTCAAAAATTGGGACTGGAAATCAGGGAAAAGTCAGGGAAATTGAAAATGGCAAGTTGGTATGAACCCTGATTCATATGAGTTAATTTAGCATTTCCTGCAGTTTTATCATCTTTTGGTGCATCTTTTGGAGCTGAAGAGCCTTATGATAAGGCTTAATGAATTTTAGTTAAACAACTCAATATCATAATTGTTTGAACTTTATCTTTTTGGAAGTAGCAGCCATGTCAGCACAAAGTAAGGTGATGCTTAATGCTCACCCAGCCATTTTTTTACTTTTAATTGTGTAAGATAAAATTACTGTATACCAGAGAAGATGGTGTTGTTGAGTATCTGCCAGTATAAATTTAAGGCTAGGCTGAAGGTAGTTTTGTGATCATTACTTTGATTTGATGAGCACAGGAGGTTGCAGGATATGTGCTGCATATGATGCACTCTATCTTGAGCAAAGTCAGAAACTTATTTCTCCTTTTCAGTCCACAGTGAAACCCCGTCAGATGAGAGTGATGGTAGTGACCTTGATGTTTCCAGCTCTGCCACGCGGCCTCGATACAAACCTCACAAACGTTCCTTTAGGTTGAAAAAGAAGTCTGGTATGGGTGTTGGGCGGGGACCTGTTGTCCCTGTAGGGCCACCATTAATACCAATACCTCCTGATCTCCGTGGCCCCCCACATCACCCTTCAGCCCTCCAGCAACAGCTCACATCACAGATTACTTCTGACAATGACCTCTTCTCACCTTCATGTAAGTTCTCACCTTCACATTTTGCTTTACCACCTGAAGTCAGGTGCGTTTTATCTTAAGAGTGAGAGCATGCATTGACTGTTGACTTTCCCTGGGATATGAACCTTGGCGATGGGAAATGGTGATGAATCATAGTGTACCAAGGCTGGTGGGGTTTCCTTGTGTTGAAGTTTTGTAACAGTGTCCAAAAAAAACATAAACTTCATTGGAAACATAAGGCACTTAAAATATTCTTCCTCACAAAGTGTTAGTTTCTTTCAACCTAGAGCTGTGTCCTTATCCAAACTGCCCTAGAGAGCATATCCCACTGGCTACGTTCAAAACAACTCACAGAGATTGAGAAATATATTTCACTCACAAAATTATGTATGGATACTGCATATTTTCGGCTTTCAGTTGCTTCCCAAGGTTAGATATTAGGTACGTCTATGATGTCATTTCTATATTTGATCTAATAAATCTGACAAACTGTTTCATTGGAATACTGAAAAATGCACATATCTCAATTAATTTCATGTGCAAAATAGAACAAAATAACTTACTCCTATTTTTAGGCTTCCACGTCATAAAGAAAGCTAAGTAACTTTGAGTTCAACATCTTTAGAAAAAATTCATATACCATCAATCACATTAAATCTGACTTGCAACATTAACAGAAAATGGCCACCTTTAAATTTTTGGTAAGCAGGGTACTCGTGGTACCCCTCAACACACAATGCTACACCAACGAGCTTAAGCACATGAAAAAAATAGCTAGCAACAATGGTTATAATCCAGGGATCAGTGACAAAATGATAAGAAATAAAAGAAATTTAACTCCATGCACATGACCTTAACTCCACCCAATAACCCTGCAAAGGCAGAAGACATAGCCCTCCCCTACTACCCACGACCAGCAAAAGATATGTGGAAGATATTTTGATGAGTTGACACAACTGTGGCTTTTACCTACCAAAAGGTACTTGAAAACGTAATTGGTAATCCCAAGGATAAAATCCCGCCGTGTCGATTGCCAGGAATATACTTAATTAAATCTAACACCCACAAACTCTTGTACATTGTGCAAAAGAAGTACCATCATAAGAAGAACACACAGCCTGATGAAAGATACAATGATAATTTCATTATTTTACTCGTTATACCCATTGTCTGCAGGCATGTCTCATTCAATTCCTGGAAGGGGACTGGATTTAACTGGAAGCTTAATCCATTTTACTCTCAGGCACACAGCAATATTCCCTGTCTTTACTGCAAAGGGACTTCTGATTCTTGCAAAAGCAAGGCACCAAAGCTGATGGCATTTCCTGCCTTCAAATTTTGAGTGGGTGATTTTAGGTGGCCCCATGTAAATTTCACCTAATAAAGATGTTATTGTTAATCAAATGTTATGGTCTGTTAAATGCTTGTATGCATTATTTCCATGATATTGCTAGATTTTTTCCATTATTCATAGGTGTGTTGTTATTTTCTTTTAGCTAAATTGAAAATGGATGCATCCTATGGTGTTGTCCACGATGATGAATCCAGCCTTGATGTTTCCTCACCGAGGGATGTGAACTCACCCATGGTCTGTATTCCAGTGGATGTTGTAAATTAAATTAAATTGCCTCTGCTAATGTAATAACTAGTGAGCGATACTTAGAAATATTACATGCTTAGTTAGCTTAGCGGCTGGCCTTGGCTATAAATTTAACTCTTAAAAGCCATAGTTCGTTTTATATTTATTTTACACTACCACCAAAACAGCACATGTGGCCTTTACACCAGGATATTAACAATTTAAAAACAGACGAGAGCACATGCATCCATGAAAAAAACCCACTCAGGCGGGACTCGGACCTGTGACCCTCAGGTTAGTAGGCTAGGACTTAACCACGCCGCCACTGGGGCGGACAACGTTATGTAGAGCTCAGAGAAAAATCACGTGATTGAAATTAATAATAATAATAGCTGAGAGAAAAATCATTGTAAGATGATAATTTTTTAAAAATCAACAATAATAATAATAATTTAAAATCGTTAGTATTATGTGGATGCAGCATGACATTACTGTATTTTAATACTAATTTGGTTCAAGTAACATGGGAAGCTTTGCGTCATTCAAGAAAACTATTTAAATATACCAACCACTTCTGAAAATGGTAGCAGAAATTCATTGCTTAGTTTAAAAAAAAATTTAATTGCAGTAAAACTTCACATAGTGTGGTTTCTCAAGATACGATTTTGTTAAGATGCAGTTATAGAAATGTACCCAATTTTACAAGACACAATCTCTATTTTTGGTAAGACACGGTTTCAAATATCTGGATCAGAGCAAACCTGGGAATCACACTCCATCATAAATCTATACACTGGCTCAAAGATTAGGAGTAATGTTCAAAGCAGTGCACCTGTGTAATCAAACCACATTGGGAGTAAAGCACGTCATAATTCATGACAATTACTGTTGCCATTACATGACAATTACATTCATCATTTCATTATGATGTATGTAACTTTCTGCCCACTACACTTGGTGTTTATCACCTGCATTGTTTGCGTTTGACGTTACCATGTGTATGCTCACCACACTTTTGATCCCCATTCCTTCAAGGTTCGCGATAAGTGATTATTGGTGAAATACAGTGTTGTCCAAGTGAAAGAACTGAAGTTTCAACAATTTGATGACGTCACTTACGTCACATTCATTACCAGGGCTGGATCCTCCTTGAACTTCTTACTCCTGTTGTATATTATTTATTTTATGACTCCAATAATCCTCTACACTCTCCTCCTGCTTCATATATTTAAACCTATCTTGTCTAGGTCTCACCACCATGTTCCTTTGCTCCTCAGTGTTTCCCTCCTTCCATGCCCTATGTACCCAAACATTCCATGTCCCTATTGGAACATTCCCTTTCATCTTCCAAATCTTATTTTATGCTCTTGAAGCCTGTCTGTTAAACAGTGGGAGGTGTTTCCCCACAAAGTTTGGTCTTATATAAAACTTTGAAATGAATATTGGCTGTGATTGACTGGGAATATGGCAAAGCATTCTCTTGAGATAGTAGAAATCAAAGGCAAATTATTTCCTTAGTTACTATTGCTACTATGTTGAAGTAAATTATGCATGTTTTCACTTGTTTTGGCAGGAATGTGTTAGTTTGAAATTTTGATTTTAGACAAAAACTGTTTAGGCTAATTGTGTGGTGTGTTCTCTTTGGCCAGTTTGGTGTTGTCCCAAAAGTGAAGGAGGGAGACAAGAGTACCCGCAGAAAAGAGAAGCAAAAAGCAAAGGAGGATGAGAAGCAGGAAAAGCGGAGGCTCAAGGAAGAGAAGACGAAAAGGATTGAGCGTGAAAAGAAGGCAAAACAGAAGCAGGGGAAAGCCAAAAGTGGGGCAGCTGTCATGGCACCACCACTGTCCCTCGAGGACTTTGTGCAGTCGGAGGAGAATGCCATTCCTCTGCTGTTGGAGAAGTGTGTGCGCTTCATTGAAGAGGAGGGGCTTGACTCGGAGGGCATCTACCGTGTCCCCGGCAACAGGGCCCATGTTGAGCTGCTATTCCAGAAGTTTGATGAAGGTATGACATGCATTGTCCTGAAGCCTTTTGCAGTGTTGGTCCTGAAATAATCTTTCTAATTTTAAATGGATCAATATTACATACAGTGTGTTTTTCTCCAACTTTGGTCTTCAAACTCGCAGGTGATGGGAATTTTGCAACAGATAGTAGGCATCCTAATGAGGGCATCATGGGCGATATGTTATACTATTCCATTTTTTTTATTTCCTATTTAGGATTATTTATTACATTATTAATTGCCAAGTTGCAAGTCACAGCTTATGTATGGTAAATTTTTGATAAAAACATTTTACTTGGAGATCGAAAGGACTGTATACAAGATTCATATACCTGTGCACATTCATCTATCAATGAAAAATTCATTGTTCAAACATTCTTAACTTGCCTTAATGGATGTGGAAAATAACCCATTCCGATTCTGGGTGTTCATGCTTCATGCAAATGGAGGTGATTGATCAAGGTCCTTTTTACAATCCCAAGTTCTATCATGTTCAGGCATAAATCCATCAATTTTGAAGAGATAGTGTCATTAATTGCAAAAGGAAGCAAATTGTATGTTTTCTCGAAATATTATTTTGCCCCTGGCATAAATAGAAGACAAATAAAATTATCAGAATTAAACAAATACCATGTGGAGTGGAGACAGTGATAAAAGGTTTCATTTACCGTCCTTGTTGAGCGTTTCGATGTAGTCATCGAGGAAGGATATCTTCTTTGTAACTAAACATTACCCTACCCTTCTTCCATTGCAAGCAGTCAATAAAATCAGAGAAAATGAGTTTGCTTGGTTCATACGATCACTTAGTTTGTCACATTAATTCTATATGATATTTTGTTTTGGGTGCATGCATAATCAATGGTAAAAAACGTTCATACGCCCATACATATTTAGGTCGTATCATAGTATACATTTCTTGCCTTTCTCTCCTACCCAGCAATCCAAAAAATATCCTAAAAGATATGTACAGAAATTGATATCTCTGCAATTGTGTTAGGGACATAAAGACAATCAAATTGAGTGTACTGGTTGCCTTTCACTACATTTCATGGGCCTGTAAACAGGTTAAGGACTCTACAATATATAACTGCTTTAGAAGAGCAGGATTTCATGTTGATATTGGTGAATAAATTCCAGTTGAATTTACTTGTGATGATGATACTATAGACAATGACTGGAATCTTCTTGAGACAAATTATGCTTTCTCGTAGTTTGTCAAATTAGATTCTTGTGTTGTGACAACTGCCGTAGAGAGTGTAGATGACATTTTGGATAACACCTGGAGGAAGATGCAAATGAGGAGGACACAGAGGATGAAGAGACTCCTTTACCTTCATACCAAGACACAGTATGTGCTGTTCACACACTAAGGATTTACTTGTTAGGTGGAAACTGCAGTGAATAAATGCTTGATGAACTGCAAAAAATTGAAAATAAAGTGCATGATATCAATACACAAAGGAAGCCAAAGCAGTTGAAAATATCCGACTCTTTTGCTAAGTAATATATATTACAAAGCAAAAAAGTCATAATCATTAGATTGTTTCAATGATTCCTGATAGCAAGCAACACTGAAATGACACTGCCATCGTAATTCTTGCTTATATTTACAATATCTTCTTTCTAGGGATGGGTCGGTTCCACTTTTTTTCGGTTCCGGTTCGGTTCTTAACTCCGGTTCTCGGTTCCGGTTCTTAATTTACCACTTACATTGCATTGCTCAATGGTAAGATAAGGTAATCAATAATCATTTTCAGAGACTGAATTCGAATAATTCGTGACTTTGAAGCATCTAAGTACACTATTTCACCCGGTTTTAATGTGAAGCCTCCACTTTCGGAGTGTGAGTAGGTTTCAAACTGGTTTTCGCGCCAATTATTTCGGTACCGATTATTTTTGGCCTCAGTTCCGGTTCTAAGCTCAAGAACCGGTGGAACCGAGAACCGAACCGACCCATCCCTACTTCTTACACTATTCTCAAATCGATACATTATTGTGTGTAGGATCCACATAACCTGAAAATTGCATTTTCATTAAGTTCTTTTTTTACATTTGATCATTTTTTTCTTGATTTGGTGCAATATGACGTAGTCCTAATTTGTTTTATGTTATGGCAATGAAAGAGAAAAATAGTTTACTTTTTATTTTATTAATTTAAAATATATAATGTTATGTTATTCACAGTAAATGAAGAGAACTGTAGTTAAAGAAATAAATAATACAATTCCTATGTTTCAGTCTATCAGCCTGCTTTTTACTTTTGACATTTCCCAAGCTTGTACGTATGTAAAAGTGAAAAATTCTCTATTTCCCACTATTTGGATTTTCCCGCAATTTGCACTTTTTTTCTGGGGTCCCTAGAAAAGTGCAAATAAGGGGTTTTACTGTATATCATTATCCAAAATTAGTGCAAGTAAAGTAGAGGACTGATAAATGTAAGATAAGATGAGCTCAATTTACATCATAATAAACCAGTTTTAATGTAAACTCACCTCAGAAAATGTATTCAATTTGGTTGTAAATAGGGATTCTCGATACCACCAATTCTTGTGGATTGGTATCGGTATCAAGAATCAATCACCTAAATTGATACCGATACCGGTATGTACCTGGACTGCATTGCCACTTTATTTCTGTTCCTCAACTCACTGAAAAGGGTGTTGTTGTCATGTTCAACAATGACAATGCCCTAGGCTTACTGAATAGTAAGGTAATCTTTTCTGCAAAGAAGGCTGGAAGGATGTATGTACCAATAACCCCAGTGAGCAAGAGCTGGGAAGTCATGCTATATCTATCTATATGTACAACATACCTCTGCAAGCCACCTCGAGGGGGTGTGGCAGGGGGTGCATCCACACCAAAATGGCCCCTATGGCCCCACACCTATGCAGCATCAACCAAGGGAATGAAACTGAAATCGACTGACCAGGGGAAGCATGAGTTATTCACAAATGATAATTTTATAGACAATGACGATGGTCATGTAAACATTCTAGATGAACCAGAAGGAGGCGAAGAGTTGGCGGCTCACAAACAAAAGCAAGAACTGTATGACCTTAATGAATCGATCAATACCCTGGATATTTGTCTGCACGAAGATAATGCCAAAACTGATGGAGTAGAAAAGGTACTTGTTATTCCAAGGCATTTGAGCTTGTTACACAAACCTCCTAAATTGTGTGGCTGCCCTGACTGCTACTCAACCCTGGTGTCACTGTCAGAAGACATCCCCTCTGAACCTACATCTGTCGAGGAAGCAACGCATGGTCCTCATCCAGCCAATGGGGTAACTACCATGAAGGAGAAACTCACCGTGTTGAAGGAGAAGGGAACCAGTGGCCAGGTACCAAGACCTCACTACAAGAGGTTTATTCATGAGACTGGGAAAAAGAACATTCACAATCAGCTGCTCAACCGAACCAAGCAAGGTGTAAAACTCAAGAGAGCTGTCACAAACGACAAAAGTAAACCTTTTCCGGATGGTTTTCAAAAATTCCGCAGACAAATGACCATTAAGGAGCTAACCCAACAGGTTGAAGAGGACTATAGCACTCTTTTTAATGCGAGATTAAAACCTTTTGTGAGATATCCATTGTCTAATGAACATATATGGTGATTATTTCCCTGGGTAAATGTGTTTTGGTCCTCCTCTGATTGTGCTAGAGAGGTAACCAAACTGTGCTAGCCAATATTCTTTACCTGTACGGTGATGCGGACCTGAGGAAATGAACGTGCTAACGAGGAAAACATGCTATCAAGGAACGTCCTAAGGAGAGTCCAGTGTATGTGCCTACAGTTGAATTTGAAAATTAGCGTTGACATATTAGATTGATACTGATTTCATTCCCAGAGTAGTTCATGGTTTTCCCTTAGTACCTTCAACAATTTATAATGTTAGCTGATGTCCTTAGAGTGAAAACTCCTTTGGCATAAGTCACAAAAGATGAATTCCTTGTTGGAATCAATGACGTGGTCGTGGGAGTGAGTGAATACATGCTTTTATTATCAATTAATACCACCTGAGGAAATCTGGTGGCGATAAATAGAGGATTTGAGTGTTTGGCACTCCCTAGTAATTCTCTTATTTGTCATTTTAGTTTAGAGACTATTCCATTATTTGCTCTTCCTCAATGCCGCTGTGGGAATTTTGATTTAAAAGACACCCTGAAATGGACTCATCATTGCGTGTAAGAAGCCTCGGGCATTGAAGGGGAAATATTGGTTTTAATCAATTTGACTTTGAGAGTATCCTAAAAGTTTTTTCAATCAGTAAGATAGTCCATGTAAGTTTGAATCAGTTACCTTACTAACTCTTTGTTGTCTTTTTGCAGATCCTGCCTTCAATATTCATGATCTTGATATACCAGTGAATGCTGTTGCTACTGCGTTGAAGGATTTCTTCTCCAAAAGATTGCCTCCGCTCCTCACTCAAGAAATAATGGCTGAATTAGAAGACATATCAGGTCAGATCTGAGTTAGAATACCTGACTGAATAATTTATAATCCTCAGTTTCTCATTCGAAAAAAAGGAAATGATATTTGCAACCTTGTCATTTGAATCAAACTGCCTAAATGCATAACTTATGAAAATGATGATGATATTAATATTACTCAAAAGTAATCTTGAAGGTACCCTGCCCATGTAACTAATTGAACCATTGCTACCTACAGTTAGTTATAATTGTTAGTTATAATTAATATTAAAAGTGGATATGGTTTTTGATAGCAAAAATATACTAAAAAGGATTTTTTAGCTGTTATCAGAAAATTCAGTCCGGTTAATACTCTTTTATAAGCATGTCATTAATAAGCATGTTGAGATAACTTGTTTTCTCTATGTATATAGATTACAGAGGTACTTGGTATTTCAGCCTGCTTAGTACAACCTCAGTGTGCTTTCTCATCATTTTCTTGCAGGGTGAGACTTGAAAGTAGCTTAGCATTGTCAACAGGCTCGAAAAATGTCTTAATGTGTTAATAGAAAATAAGAAATTAATGAACTGAGTTTTATGAATATTTTGATTAAGTCTGAAGCATTTTTGTGCTAATTGGCCACTCGTTTTGCTGTAAATTTTGTTTATCCTGTAGTAGTGTTTTAAAAATTACACATGAATGCATTGAAGTAATTGTTTTTTAAACAAATCTTGATAAAATGTATCATAGATAAGTTGTATAAAATAATGTGTTGCAAATTGGCTGTAGGAACTTTCTCACAATATTCATATCATGTAGAGGTTTAAAAATCCAACTTTTTTGCAGTTTTTGCTTTCTGTTGTAACTAAATTTTGC
This sequence comes from Platycnemis pennipes, assembly GCA_933228895.1. Classification (NCBI taxonomy): domain Eukaryota; kingdom Metazoa; phylum Arthropoda; class Insecta; order Odonata; family Platycnemididae; genus Platycnemis; species Platycnemis pennipes. The sequence continues at coordinate 8,401,836 of OW121846.1, read as the reverse complement.
ATTGCTAGTGAACCTAAAAAACCTTAATTGATTTTTTCAATGTAAAGCCATCCACAAAAAAAACTGCCTTGGAAGCACATTTTTCTACGTCCTGAGTTGATTTGACTCTGTTGAAGCACAATCCCTTTGTGTGTAGGGTTTAAATGCATAGACTGTAAGAGCTCTGGCCCTTGCCTTTTATTGCGGTACCCTCTCTCGATTGCATTAAGATGGGCACCAGGACAGCTCTCAAGTGTTTCGCCTGCACCATCTGCCTTGGTTGCAATTCTGCTCGAAGAAGAGTCATCCAAAGTACTCTGTGTAGATCACCAAGGCTACAGGGAAGAGGCATATGGCATGAGATGCAAATGCTGCCCTCTGCATTTTGGGCAGGAATAGGCAATTTATCTTTATGTTTACAAATTACACGTGCTGAACCACTATCTATCTTGAAAATACCTAACATTTAGGTTTACTCTGCTTTAGAGTTTCATGAGAACTGAACAATTTTCTGATAGTAGTAATTGATACTCTAAATCCTTGTAATGTTTCCATGAATATGATAGGCCTGAAATTATGCAGTGTGTGAGTTCTAGTTGGTATTTTAGTATTGTAACCTTATTACAGTTGAGCACCCTTAATCTGGGAATCCATAATCCGGGAACACCCATAATCTGGCAATTTTGCCACTACCACCTATCCGGTACTTTGTGGAAAATGCTGAAAATTTTTTACAGAAACATTGCTTCATAACCTGCCGAGATATTATCCCATTCTTAACGTTAATTTTCCAATTGTAAGAATCAGAATAATTTAAACATATTAATTTCTGGTACTTTGTGTACCCTGGAATTATTCTGCAACTTGAACTAAACATGCAAAATTGAAGACATCGCCGAGATGGACTATTTTACAGATCAGCCACTTTCAATGGTGCGTGCATTTTTGATTGACCAGTGGACGTAATTTGATAAAATTATTTGTTATCGGCTTATGTTTCTCCCTAACCATGCATAATCTATACAGTTGTGGCAACAGCAGAGGCGTGAGAATCAGTACAAACGTTAACGATTGCAGAAGAAGTGCAAGTTGTGAAAAAGCTTGGCACCGTTGCATCGATGCACTGATCGGTAAAGCGTTTGTCTGAAACATACTGCGTGGGATCTTTTACTGTATAACGATATAACACATTAAGAAGTAGAAAGAGAAAATCCTCAAAATTTTACAGTTGAAGTGACACAAAGAAATGGATGGCAGAAAAAATATGAAAACGAAAAAGTGTTGGTTTTACATCTCGTGATTTCGATTGCATTGAAGTGAAGGGCTTAGTTAGTATTTCTGGTCAAATGCTAATGAAGCAGGCTAAACTATTTCAGAAACAGATATAATCTAAATTATGTAATGTGGGAAATTTTGTGTGCATGGAATAGTATTTCACAGTCAGTTCTAAAACATGCGTGGATTAAATTGTGGCCTGCTTTGAAGTTTGATGTAGATGAAATAAGTGGGGATTTCAAAGGCTTTCATGCTTCTGAGGATAAACATATGATGATAGAGTTGGTTGACTGTGCAAACAGCATCCATAACCCTGAATTAAAGGAAATGGAATTGGTAAATGTAGAGGAATGGATAGCGACCATGTTATCTCTCACCACACAACATTTCACTGATGATGAAATCACTGAAATGGTAATTCATAACAATCTGGATGAGTGGGGATGAAGATGACGAGCCTGAAATTGTTGAAGGCCGTACACACGACACCCACACGTGTACATCACGCTGAATCAGCTGATAACAAATCAAGCGTGGTGGAAATATGTTACGAGAAGTACAACATAAGAAACTTAAAATTTTATATCCCTTTTCCAATAGTAATATTAAAGTTTAAAATGTGCAGTAATATGATGAACACTATTCTTAGCTGCCGTTATTTTCACTCACCACTTGACTTCGATACTTTTAAGTGGTAATAACTTAGGAAAGCCATTTCTTTCTGATTATTCTCAGTGACTCTTTTAATAATTATGTTCAGTAAATGGCAAACGAATATATTTTGTCATAAATAATTGACTCCTTACAATGAAAACATCCCGGACGTCAAAAATAGACCAGTTGCCATGCATGACCCATAGTCCAGCAAAATCCCTAATCCGGCATCACTTCGGTCCCAACTGTGCCGGATTAAAGATGCTCAACTGTATTTTGAAATTCTTACATTTATTAATGACCAAATAACTGTTTCCTCCCAATTCGTCCCAAATTCTCATTTCCAAGTGGGGATGGTGATAACAAAAATTCACAGGATTTATATTCCAGAGATAATAATACAGTAGAAACTTGAAATTACAATGCTCGAAATTATGATATTTTGATTTTATGAAGCAAAATCTTCAGTTCTGACACATATCATACATACATGTATCAGTTCTTGATATTATGAAATTACAAAGTTTTGAAATTACAAATTAGTCCTGACATGAAAAAGTTACTTGTTTTTACGGACAAGGATGGCAACAGCACAGCAGTGTTTTTCAGACGGTCCTTGCCTGAGTAAGGCTCCCAATCAATCATTGTTGGCATGCACATTGTGCATGAAGTGGTAATTGCTTGGACGAGAATATATTTTTCAGTGCTAAAATACTAAGAATGACTTTGAATCATAGGCTAAGTAGTACATAAAATATGGCACCAATACCCCTAAATGTGCATTCAGCTTTGTTGCCACAACTCCAGAATTACCAACAAGTCAAAAAAACATGAATACAGCCTAGTAACCACCACCAGTAGCAATTCAAAAAAACATAAATTGGTCAAGTACCGATTTACTCGCCCGCTAGAAACTAATTGCTAAAACCAGCATTTTCCTCTCATAATCCATGGCATTTTTTGCTACCCGTTTTCCCAAAACATAAATCCATGAGGGGTATTCCTTGTACAGAAATCGTTCACTGCGTATGTTGCTCAAAAAAGTTTCCTCGTGACATTTACATGTGGAAACCATGGTCGAAGTCAATCAAGTGTGTGTGTGTGGAATGTACTTAGCGACGTTTCTCTTCCAGTCTCGTGGTTCCACAAAGTTAAGCCTCAAATGTTAAAATCAATTTTATAAAGTTAATAACAATTTTAAATTCTCAAATCATTTGATGGCAATGTACCTATGTACATAACTACATGCTGCCGCGCACTCACAAATAGATAATTTGTGGCTTCACGGCTGCAGATACTTACAAATGGATTAAATTTTTGGCCAAATGGGTTGCAACTTGGCAAAATCCATGGGGAACCACTATAAAATAAAAGTTTTTTTTATTGAATCCAAATCTTGAATCTGAATCTTAAATCCTAATCCTCCTCAATTTTATTAAATTCAAATCTTTTTATCTGTAAATTGTTAAATAATGCTTCCTTGTAAATTCTCTAATTAAAAAAATTTAATTTAATTCTCTAATTAAAAAAAATTTCTTGTAAATTCTCTAATTAAATCCAATTGAAGCTGAATCTTATTTAATAAAGTAAATAATAAATGAATAATGGTCATATGGTCCACACACAGTGAAATTAATGACATGTAGTTTTGGACATGTTTTTAAGGACATTCAAGGGCAAACATAAAGAATAGGTAATTTAAAAAACATATCAAAGATTAATTTTTCTTAAATAAAATTTAAAATTCAATGAAAACAGATTACAAATTTTTCTTTAGAAAATGCCGAATTTTCACTGTCAGAATCTAATCGATTTCTTTTTTTTTTATCAACCAAATTTCAAGTGGTACTGAAGGTTCTTTCTGAAAATAGGTACTGTTGCTGGAAGAATACAGAGGAACTTTTTTGTTAGAATTGTCTAATTAGGGAATTCCAAATAATTCATTTGTGGACAAGAATTATTAGTTTACAATATACTGCTTAAACATTTCCTACCATGGTATTTAGGATTGAAATGCTAAAAATGAGCATTTAGAATAAGTCCTCAACTTACGCGGATCCAAGTTATATGGATTTGGAGTAATGCGGATGTTCAGTGAGGCCGGTGACATGCTTGCGTTTCTCTGCGTTTCTGTTGCCATGACAGATTCAACTGCGTGGCGACCCGCATCTCATTGCCAAGCGTGCAAGAGTTGATGCCAAACTACGGGTGTTTGGAACGCCAACTCTAATTTAAGACATTACATAGTTTGATAGGTGATAATTGATCATCGTAATGATGAAAAAGTCTGATGTGATCAGGCATCAACAGCTTTTTTCAGCGTAGTTTAAACTTCCTGCGTAAGCCGATGCATAGTTTTATATCTACTCCGTAGATGATGCCTGTTGTCCATTACAGCAAAAAAGAAGTTTTGGGTAATTATACTTATTTTAGATTTAAATATCCAGTGAAAGAAAGATTGGATTTTAGTTACTCTTGGCTTCGTTGTATTATGTTAACTTAATGGCCTCTCAATTGAATGAGAAACTTTGTAATTCCACATGTATTTATTGGAAACGACCTAGGTTTCGACATAGCATGTCATCATCAGGTACAAATATCACAGAACACTCAGAATATATACTTATGGAGAGTCTTCTGTGGAGGATTGCCTTCAATGCGTTACTGGCGCACTTGATAAATTCTGTTGTTTCAGGCGTGACTTCATGGAATTTGCTTAGCATATTGAATGAGAAGCTTCTAACCATGGATTCGATTCTGGGGTGACAACTGTCGTCACCCCAGAGAGGACACACGCAGAAGAAATGCCGAAACAAATGGATCCTCAGTGTTGCATAAATTTCAAAGCAAAGTTAAATTATGAAATTTGCTTAAAAATATGAGTGCCAAACTCAAATTAATATTCTCTGAATTAGCTCTCACAGAAATTTGTGGGTTAGAGCTGTGTGTCCAATTCTCAACCGTGATATTACGACATCTTCCCTTCTATTTTTCCAGCTGGATGATAGCCAAGGAGAGATTGATGGCAGCTTATTTTGGGTTTCGCTTCTCCATGACCTCTGCCAATGATCCTTAAGTACCCGAGCAAATTTTGACCTCAAGTCATTTGCCCTAGCATAGTCAAACTCCACATCTTGTTAACTAAGGGCTTTTTTTGCTGCCAAGTCTGCTTTTTCATTGCCTGAAATCCCTACATGAGCTGGACACCATGTCAGAAGGATGCTCACACCTTCAGATTGTATGTAGTCTTGATAGGATTTTGTGAATTTCTTCTGTGATTGTGTCCCGTGGGGAGTAAGTGGCGATAGGTTGCAAGGCGCTCAGGGAATCAGAACAAATAATGTACACTGACTCCTTCGCTTCTATGCTCTCCAAGGCCATCTTGATGGTGAGGGTCTCAGTTGTGAAAATATGCAGCTTTACTTGGATGGTGGCCACCTGAGATATGAAGGAGCAGGCGGTAGATGCTTCACATCTAGACGCATCTGTATAAATAGGGGTATATCCACTATATGTATCTAGAAGTTCCAAGAATGAGGATTTCAGTGCCATCGGAGAGTTTGCAGCTGGATGCCAGGCTGAGATCCACTTCAGGCTGTGGGGTTCTCAGGGGTGGGTTCTTCACGACTCCACAATTTAAAATCCTAGGAAGGTCCATTCCAAGATAAAATTATAAAAACGTATCCCTAAGGGTAGTGACGTTCTAGGTCGCCTGCTAAAAAGCCGCATAAAACTTTGATTAAAAATTTGGCTAAAACACGGTTGTCCCTTCTGGGATAAAATTTTTACGGCGTAATTATACATGAGTTTTGTCCTGCGTGTTTCCAATGGAGGTTCCCCTGCATCCGAAAAGACAGGACTTGTCCTGAAAGCCCCCGATGCTAGTCGTAGTCCAGTGTTATGCACTGTCGTTAAGGCTTTTAGGTAAGTGAAGCGAGCTGACCCATAAATGAAACACCCGTAGTCCAGTTTAGACTGCACTAATGCCCTATACAGAGTGAGCATGGACTTATGGTCGGCTTCCCAGGAATGATTGGTGAGATATCTCAAAATATATAAAATTTGAAAGCGACGTTCTTTTAATAATCTGATGTGGTCACGCCAATTCAGGTAGGACACTATACCGAGAAAGTGTATGAATGCCACAAACTCTGTCTTCGCTACCAAGTTTTACAGCTGGCTGGGGAAATACGCCTCTCATCTGGTGAAAGTGTATGCATTTAGTTTTTTCATGGGAGAATGTAAATCCGATCTCCAACCCCCATGAGTGTAGCTTATTAACCGTTAGCTGTATCTGTTTCTCTGCCATAGATAGCATTTGTGCCCTGCAGAATATAGCTAAGTCATCGGCTGACAAGGATGCATGTAATGGCGCCTTGACACACTGGGTAATGTCGTTTATGGCTATGGCAGTTCATTAGTTGTCATCATGTTAGAAGCATCCATTGCCATGATAAGTGGCTCATAATATGAAGGTAATCCACTGAGCGGAATGGCTGCAAATAGTTCATCATCAAGTCCACTGTCCATATCATCCAATCTTTGAGCAAGGGAAATGATTTCAGATGCATACTCTGACATTCTTGAATCCTGAATAAGTGTTAAAAGAGTTTTCTCAACAAACTAATTCTGCCGACCAGTCCTCTGTCTTCCAGTGCCCGAGATAAGGACACCCATGCTTGTTTAGCCATTGTAGCCTTTTGCATGTGAATATACAGATTGGGCTTGATCATAGGACAAATTTTTGCGAGAGGCTTCTTGCCCTTCTTTTCGTCATAAGCATCATCGTTGAATTCTTCTGTGATGTAATCCCATAAGTCCTCTTATTCTAGATACATTCTCATGGCGAACTTCCATGTCCGTCCACACCACTCAGTTTATCTATGTGAGGTAGCGTCGGAGCGGAAGCCATGCTAGAATGACTGTGTCTAACCTCACTTCAATAAGCGATGCACTTAACAAAATAGAACTTGGACTACTGACATCAGATATTTCACTAAGACTATTTAGACATATCTGGGCCCATAACCTGTTGAAAAATGTGGATCAATTATGAAGACTTATCAAGGGTCAAGGGAGACACAAATGACGACACAATCACCATGCTTGCAAGAATGGAACAAACAATTTTATTTTGACATAAAAACAAAAGAGAGCTAAACAGCGTGTCGTAATTGTGGGAAGTTTGAATATGTTAATCAATTTTAAGATGAATTTGCATAAAAAATAACGATAATGCAAACAATACATAATGAAGGTGTATGATCAACCCCCAGAAGTGTAATATATGCAGTTTATGAGCTTCATAAGAGAAAAATACTAATTGTTAATTTCAGAAATAACACTGAATGATATACTTGACGATATAATCTCATTTATCATTTTTCAAATAAAAGATCCAACAATTCTGGATACATGTTTTGTAGATTCAGATAAATATGGCTTAGTTTTGAGTGACTTTATTGGTATATGTATGCTAAATGAAAATTAATATGCCAGTGACTCAAAGTGATATATTTGTTTGAACTTTGAAATTTTGGTCTAAATGGTGAGTTTTATTTCAGACTCACCACTTTGTCTTTCCAAATAAAACCCCCAATTCAGCCACGTAATCATTTATGTAATTGTTTTCCTAAAATTCCTTTCTGAGCTCATTGATATATTGCTGTGAAACATGAAAATTGGGTTGGAATACCTGGAGCAGTGTTATGAGACTGAAGTCAGTTGCTGAAATTCCATGTGAATGAGTGTTGCCTGTCTTAATAGATAGCTAGGACTTATGTGTGTAAACTACTTTGCGCAACTAAAAATTTATCTTGGCCAAAATAAGGAACTTTGACATTTTTGGCAATGTGGAAGTATGTGGCATTATTTGATTCCTTTTGGCCTTGGTCATGTTTTTCCATAACCGAGTATATTTTGCTTCCATGAATAGTTAAGGGGTGATGCAAGGCTCATGGAAGTAAGGAGAAATAGAGACTCTCATTAAACTTATTTCATTGAGTGCCATGTATTTTCAAGGGCATATCCTACTGCATTAATATATGCTGCGTGTTTCAGATCATATCACAGATCTGAATTTATAAGGTATGGCCCTCACTTTTGAGACATTTGATATGGTCTAGTTTGTCTTACTCTCTTTTCAAATCGCTTGTATCCAAAGTGAGGGGTTACAATGAGGGGACTTCCAGGTTTGTGAATTCATTTAAATTAAGGTAAAATAAATAACTGTTTTAATTTGTAGTGATGGGAAGTTGATTGTTATTAGTGACCAGAGGGTACAAATGTGTGTACTTTTTTTCAGTAACAAATGCACATGATTATGAAGCAATGAGAGGTCAAAATCGGTTAGCAGGTGCATCTCCTCTCAACCCGACTCCGGAACATTTTTCATACCCAGGTGCGGATGTAAGGGTTGAGGGATATTGAGGATGATGATTAAATCCTTTCAATTGTTTCTGTTCATTTAGGATCTTTTATTTTGCTCTTATTTTCTAATATCCATTTTTCTTAGCATGTAAACTTTTTCTAAAAAAAGTGTGGGTTGGGAAGAGCATAGTGTGCCAAAATTTTGCGTAACTTTTGTGAGATTTTAAGTGAACCAAGTGTCTCCATTTTCTGTACTTTTTCTATGTCTAGTGTAAGAAACTGAATGAGTGTTTTAATAATGTTGACTTTGAAATGGTTTTCAACATCTTTTGTAGAACCTAATTGTTTTTGAGCATTAGATAATCTTGTCTGCCCTTTCTCTCCTTTTACGTTAAACTCCTTAAATTTAAATTTGTTTTATGGAATCAATTTTTTATAGTGAAACTTCGAAGTTGTGCTGACTTTATTTTTGTATCTTCTTTCTGAGTAACTATGGGCTTCAAATGTGTCAATTGTGGCACGACTGATTTATAGACAATTTATGTTACATGCCTATGACCTGATTGCTAGATTTGATTTGCAGGAAAATGCTTTTAAAGCAATTAATTTGTGTCATCTTTCTTTAGATTTCTTATGTGTTTTATTTTTGGCTATTACATGTGATTCTCTGTCACTGGTGTGCCAAAGATGACAACTGATTGCTACCAAAAATATGAATTCAGTTAATGAACCTTGCTTTTATTGCTGTAACACTTTCATTGTCATTGGTGGCACGTGCATGATGACTGGTATTTTAGTTTAATTTTTTCTTTAATTTTATTTACTATTATTCAAGACTTTTCAGTGTGTGCTATAAGATTATTCTCATGGTAGAAAAGTAATTGTGATTTTTCATGTCCACTTTACAGTTAAAACAGATAGAAGTTGCCGACTACTTGCCTTGCGTGGGTTGTTGAAGAAGTTGCCTCGAGTTCACTTTGAAGTGTTAAAATTCATTTTTCAGCATTTTGTGAAGTGAGTATACTTTAATATTGTTAAGTAATTATTGTAATTATACCAGCACCCACTCCTTAATGTATTAATTTTAAGAAAAACAGTTGTGTCTTATCTGCCAATTTTTTATGAACGTATAATGTAGCATGAGTCAAATTTTTTATTGTGAGAAGTTTTCCAAGTATCCTAGGTAAAATCATATGCACTAGTGTGGGCGTAAGTATGCTGGGTAGAAAAAGTGTGCGCTGCTGTGAGCCTGGACTGAGAATTTTTTAAATGCAGCACCATATGAGTGATAACTCAGTAAACTATTTTCATAGCATTTTTCATCACTAGCTATCATTGGTTTAAACAAGTTGGTGTATGGTTGAAATAATTTTTAAGAGAAATAGAGAGAAATTGCACTTTAAAAAAGATATTGAGCAATCAGCAAGATGCCCTAGTGTAGTGAGTACTCTAATAAATATCATTCTTATCTTGTATAGTTTTGTTGAAAGTCCTAAAATGTTCTCAAATTTTATGTTAAGGAACATGTCCATATAGTGGACTCTTCAGGACGATTCTTGATTCCAATGTTTCCTTATTTGCACGTTCATTCCCTGTGAGCACTCTAAAAATTGTAGACATCTAAATTGGTCTATTTAACGTTAACAGAAACTTCACTGATTGAAGTTTGCTGTAGACCAAGAATAGACCTGATGTAGACATGATAGTAAAGTCAAAATGATGGACACGATAGACCAAATTTGAAACCAGAAATTACCAACCAAGAAATATGTAAAATAATGTTTTAAATAATTCACCATTAGACCCTTTTAAATATTTATAAAAAACGGAATTGCTGGTACAGGCACTTCCAATAAAAAGTTACCACTTCAAAGCTGAAATTTTTCTAAGTCCGGAGTTGATGGTGATTTGATAATGCTGCATCATGGCTTCCCTCTGGCGGAGCCTCGCAAAGTTCTAACCGAAAACAAACACTCTTCCCTCCTCCCCCGTCCTTTCCTTTCCCTGTTTAGCAGAAGGGATTACTGAACAGTCTTGTTTTATTATACCCTAAAGAAGGGGGCTATGGGGGACACTCGTTTTTTCCGACTCGCGCTGCAACACATTGAAGTAGACACGAACACATCTCTACGCTCGCCACTGTCGCGAAAAAAGCTGGACAAAATTCCAAAATAGCTTTCTTTGATATATAGACTTGAAACTTCACATAAATACTCAGAAAAGATTGCTAATTAAGGAATAATGCATATTTGACATGCCTCTCATCTGTTAGCCAGATACAGGGGCTCAAACATGACCAAATTTCCAAATAAACACCTGAACTAATTTTTCTCCGAATGTCTTCCAAGTTAAATTGATGGTGTCGTTGTGTGAGGAATTTGATTGAATAAAGAATAGCATGTAACACAAGGCTTTGCCTTTAAATTGCCTGAGCTTCAAATATTTTTTAAACATTAAGGTGCTATTCCATTACTTAAGGCCGTTGTACACGGTGAATGATCATGCGAATGAAATCATGCGCATGAAGTTCATGCGTCGTGTAATACGGAAATCTCCTCGCATGAAATTCATTCGCATGATCATGCGATCAAAATTAGAACATGTTCTAATTTTGCTCGCATGATTCCTTGAATGATCACGTGATACGAGCGCACGACGTCCGTCTTTGTTTTATGAGCGGGTAGAAGAGGCAGAATAGGATTCGAATTAAACAAGTACAAGACGAAATGCAATTATAATTGGTTTTCGGAGCTTTTCGTACATATACAATTAATTGGCTTGCCCATAGAGTATATATAATCTGATGTAATTCTGATTGGTGAAGTTCTTCAATTAATCACGTTTTGGGCGAAGGTTGAGTTGAAAATAATATATTATGTATGTAGCTATTCGATTCTTTTGATAATTCTTGTGACAAATAGGTATTAAGCAATAAAGTATTAGAACAGAACATGATAATTATACCTGAAAACATTACATTGAAATAGGTATCTCCAAGGGCGTTTTTCCATTGTCTCTCATGCGGATGTCACCTGTTGTAATTGTTATCACAGCTACCATGAACTGGGATAAATAGCACGTATATAACCTTTAAATAGTGCACTATCTATTCTGATAGATACTCCTACACACTTCATGCATAATCAAATTTATTTTACCTTCATGAATTCTTGCCGAGTTATCAGGGAACGTTATAACTGTATACGGTCAGGATACGATTCACCCATCCCTTAAAATCTTATTGTTAGTGTGACCGCCAGCCGGAAACGAATTGCAAAATGTCAATATTATAAACTATGTATATCAAAGGTTGAATAAGGATCACTTGTCACAGTAATTGCTTCTCTCGACGTTGTGTCCGACTTTTCATAACCATGTCTGGTTGGATTTAATATAGTATGAAATTGCTCCAGCGTCTCTCTTATTAATTACGATAGTCCTCACAGTCTTATAATAACAGTTCATTTTTAATAAAGCCTAGCATATCTTAACCTCAATTTCTCCTCTCTCCTTCTAGTTTTCTCCGGCTAAATGGTAACAGCCACCATTGTAATGGGCACTTGTAGCAGTAGATGCGAAAATTAAATCATACCGAACCATCATTTAGAGCTCTACTTTACTTCAGATCAACTTAAACCTCAGTATCTAGACATCTTCGAGTAATGAATATTATAATTACTAAATATACACCATACTTTATTTAATCTATCACGTATATCCGACGATGCAGACGACGTAAACAAACCATTCCGACCAATTTCGAACATCGATACAGCTGCGTTGGTCGGAAATCTCCCGTGAATCGATATGTAATATCGATAGGCCTACCACTGCACATTCTTTCTGCGCATAACATTCAAGGAATTAATTCGAATGATCATTCACCGTGTAATATAGCCTCTTCGATTACACGACGCATGAATTTCATGCGCATGATTTCATTCGCATGATCATTCGCCGTGTAAAACGGCCTTTAAAGGCGGACGCTGTTCTCAGACAAAATTTTTACATAAAGTAGAGAATATCTAGCATTTTAAGGAGACACTTGTCAAGTCACTCATATCGGATCACTCGTTGAAAACTCATGTATGCAAAACAATAGAGAAATTAAAAATAAGTGTGCGACACTGAAAACTACATATGATTTTCCGATCGCAAGTCCGGGATCTGGCTCCTTGCGGCAGGGGCTGGAATTGCCGTGACTCGCTGACATTGCTCTAGTGACATGGACCCAAGGCTTCCAATTTGTCATTTTTCAGCTGTGCTGTGCTTGCTTTGGAAGTTCGGAATGGAAACGCAATAAACACAAGTAAACATGTGCCAAAACTTATTGGAGTGTAGTAGAAATTTATTACGTCAATGTTTTGTACACACTCTAGTTACATAATGTACAGTTGTCTTATGCATTCTTGTATTCTACGGAATAATTTGGTTCCGGTTCATCCATTAGGTACTTGTGTACTGAGGCTGTATCGTACTGGTGTGTGCTATCTTTGAAATTCAAGGCTATGGAAATATGTCTGCTAAGAAATCCGTTTTTCTTTCTGTAGCATTTGCATTTTATTGTCTTTACAGATTTCCTTAACCATAGAATACTTGTTTTCCAAAGTTACCTGTACATTACGAAGTTGTTAAAAAATGCATCGTGGAACGAAGGATCCTTGAAGTATCGACGTGCGTTACTTTACTGCTAGCAGATATGGTATTTTAGTGGGGTATTTGGACCTTTTTCAATTAGTTTATGCCAAGTGGGGCTCCATTTTGTTTGGTTTGCAATATATTGTCGACTGAATAATCGTATTTGGCAACAAAACAATATGATATCAGTGAACTTCTTTTCACTTAAAATTTTGGTGACCCATGGACAATGTCTTCAAAAACGCTGAGGAAGTGTCATTGATTGGGTGATGAGGTGCTGTGCGTAAATTTTGTATAATTCATTTGCATTGGGCTTCTGGTAAATAAAAGTATTTATTATTATATTTTTGTTATATGTAGATGGTTTCTGGCGTAATTCCTGCAGAAGCGGTTAGATTTGGTGTTTTTCAGGCATTTTTGTCGAAACTGTTTTTGCACATGAAACAGAAAAATTGTTTTTGTGCACAGAATATTTACTTTACTACCTAAGTTTCAACTACACAGCATAATTATCAGTTTAACTGATGATGACGTGTCGTAGAAACGTAGTTAATATATTTAAATATTCTGTATGGAAAACCAAAGTTTACTGCCTTGTTACATTTTTGTGTTTATTATCACACTACTATGAAAAATATTTCATGTATAAATCTAGTATGTTGCAAACCTACTTTAATGGTTACCAGTAGACTATAAATGGTGGACTTTTCTAACGTATTTAGACCACATGAAGACGTATTGTAAACCAAAATAAGATGTTTACATCAGGTACTAAGCAAACCTTATGGTTTACTGTGCACCAGATGTAGACATTAAAATTAAGTTTACAATAGGTATGCTGCAAACAGTAACATGGTTACCAGTAGGCCATGATAGGTGGACATTATTTCGACCACATGTAGATGCAATTTTAGCCAAAATAAGACATCTACATCTGGAATTCAGCAAACTTTATGGTTAGCTGAATACCAGATGTAGATGTTTAAATTAGGTTTACATTAGGTCTACTGCAAACTTTGTGCTCTCAGGGTAGTATTGAAGATATTCGAAATTCAAGATATTCGAATATTTGAGTAATGATTCGACATTCAAATTCGAGAAATTTGCTATTTGACCCATCTCCACTAAAGAAGTCATCAAAATGTGCCAACCATAATTATTTACATTCACTTCTGACTTGAGGAAATGAATGTGCAAATGAGGAATTGAACCGATGGAATCAGAATATCAAACCGATGGAAAGGAAGGGAATTGAAAATTGACATTATTTACTTGTATGCAAGTTGTTGCAAAATTCCTGCTGCACTTAGGGAATGACAAAATTAGTACAAAACCTTTCTCTTCCAGGGTGGATAATTTCACTCCTCATTTTTGTGTTTTGTGTGTTCAGGGGTGAAATTATTATTATCAATATTTTTTTGGATATTTATACGAATTATTGTTTCTATGACATTTGAATTAATGCTAGGTCCCTCATGCTTCTGAGAATTGGTATATTTTTAGCCCTGATAATATCTCATCAGCTTCTTTGTCTGATGGAGGGTGGGAAATGGGGCTCTACTGGTGTAGTGACTGGAATAAAATGGTTTTGCTCTGTTGTAAGCTTGCCTGCTCTGGTGGCCACCGTCCACACCTACTCCTCTGCCTCTAGGGTGCTCCGCCATCACCAATGTCCCAACATTTTCCTTCACGAAGGAAACATAAACAGTGCACAGTCGAGGGTAGTTATGCATTCACAAATGTGTGCACGCATACATGAATGGGTGTGTGATTGTATGGGTGGGAATGAACGCATGCAAATGCCTGATTCATGTCCATTTTTGCAGGCTTAACTTGATATTTTCGTCTTGTTTTATTCCTCTAGAATATCTGAAAACTGCAAACTGAACAGCATGGATTCCAAAAACCTTGCTATATGCTGGTGGCCAACCTTACTGCCAATTGAATTTAGTGATATGGGAAGATTTGAGCAAATGCGCCCACATTTAGAAGATGTTGTTCAAACAATGATTGATCAGTATCCATTCTTATTTTGTGGGAAAGAGGCATTTGTAATGGTTTGAAGGTTTAGCCAGTTGTTGTGAAGTGACATTGTAACTATAAAGGTAATATATTCCATTTTGATATGAACTCATGCATGTAATGGTCATTTTCGAAAAGGAAGTTCAATGTTCTATTTATTTGTTATTGAATTGTATGATAGAATGAATAACGGTCCATGTACCTTGAAAAATATTGTGGCTTTCCATTTCATGGACGTAATGTACACTATGCCAATGCTCTCATTTTAATATTTTTTTATCGTTTCTGTGTAGCATTTATAATATAACAAAGTGTTGTGTTTTGTCTGTTGTCAAATAGCTACAACGGAATTCAAGTGCTCCGCCTATGTGTGGTCTGTCTCTATGTCCACCATAAAAGCACTGTGCCATGTCCTTATTATGAGTTCCATTAAGCCTGTTGAACGCATTCTGGTCTGTGATTGTGAAGAAATAGACTTTCATGCATTAGAAGTGTACATTGTGCTTGCACCACTTTCACTGATTTAGCAGTGGGAGTGGATATGTTGGCATATTGGCTGTTCAGTGATAGTCACTTTTCCTATTTTTTACGATTCATTTGATGGCATTTTATGCTAAATTAATGGCATTCTCCATTTCCATTAAATTGATGTATTAGGAAAAAATGTGTATGTCATACAAAGAAATTATGTTGTGCAAGTAAGGTGTCATTATTAAAAGTATGCTTGTGAAGACTTTGTGATAAACATAATTCTAAGTCAAGAGCTAATGGGTTAATTAGAGAATAAAAAGTGTGTTGATGCAAAGTGGTGACAAATTACTGAAACTCGCCAAAATAAATTTATTTTATGCAGTATTGTTTACCCTCAGCTAATCTTATTTAATTGCTGAAATTTATTTTGGAGCACCAGAACAATCTGTGATTTGTCGCAAATTTCCAGAGCCTTCTTCTTCAATCTTGGAAGTAAGTTAATATATAAGCTTTTTACATGAACCTGGTATGGTGGTGCATTGCCTGGTACTCTGTAAAGTTGGATGAAGTTGCTAGCTTCAATTGTAAGACATGTATTGAATTTAATAGTAATACAGTGGACATCTGTTTTGAAGTGTGTCTCATGGTCATTTTTTGCAAAAACCTTTATTCTGAATGCAAACTTATTTTTAGTAACCTTTGGTGTTGTAAATAATTCATGGTGAAATGTTTAATTTAGCAATAAAAGGCCCTTAGCACAGACCCACATGCATCCATTCTGCTTCATTCAAATGTTCTGTTTATTGAATGATTTAACTTTTCTTGTCCACTAGTGCCTGGTGATGAGGGACATCCAGCTGTAAATTGGGTGAAATGGATGTCAGTAAATGTGTACGAGAACCAGCCCCATGACTTCCTATAAAGGCATTATACTGTGACCGCTTATTGTCCACCTAGTTCATGCAATTGCTGTAGGGTGGTAATGGTACTACCATCCAGTTCTCTCATTTGAGGAAGTAGTGTTTTACAAAGTTTCAGTTGGATAGGTAGTCCTTGTTCTCATCTTTTTGTGGAAATCGTGACATTTTTGTGATTTTACCAAAGGTGGTGTTGTATTGTTAAATCATCCTTATTTCATGCAACTCTTTTCAGTTCTCAACTCTTTGAAGTCATCTTCACTTCAAATGAAAAACTCAAGATATGACTAAGATTCTTCCTCATACAGTCATCTTTTTTGCCTCAGGATGCACTTACTTTAATGCATTGTCGTTGGGAGTTATAAGAAACAAAAGGCAATCAACTCTATATAATGCCAAGGTGCAGCTAGGTTTTCAGGTTGTCCTCCGTGTCGATTCATCGTCAAGACGAGAGTTTTGCTGGTGTTGCAGCAGGCATCTTCAGGTTTGAAGTGTTGGATGGAAGTTTTTGCCCATCTTATATAGACCTTGATTTTGTGCAGGTGCGTCCTGATTGGTCGGTTTGTGGAAGAGTCTCTTCCAGGCATTGGAGAGCAAATAGCTGTCCTCCCTGTTGAAAGTAGGTGTTTTGGCTATTTCAATAGCCTCTCGTATGAGTCGGGGATAGATATATAGATTGTTGTTGTGGTGGAATTCTTTCAAGGAGGCCCTGAGGCACTTAGACCTATTGGCCCATTGTGCCAACCACCCTTCTAGAGAAATCACCCATATAGCCCAATCGCCTTACTGAAGGCCAGCAGGTCCCCTATGGGGATTTCCCTTACCTCCCTGGGTTCCAAAAATGGAGACCCCTGGTACCTCTTCCGAGTCCTCATCAGAGCAGGGAACTCGCATAATATGTGGGATGTGGTTTCATCCTCTTCTCCACACCACCTGCATCTAGGTGAATCTACGATTCCCAGGAGGGGAAGGTGCCTCATCATCTTGTAGTACCCAGTGAGGAGTCCCACTACCGTTCGCAATTGACCACTGTTTAGTAGCAGAAGTCTTTTGGCAAGCCCAAGCCTGGGTTCCCCTATGTGTAGTTTGGCCTGTCTTAGGCTTGGTGTAGTTCGCCAGATCTCAGAATTCCGGGCTAAGCCCCTTATTCTAATCTCTGCTATCCCTTTTGACGTAGCAATAGGTATGATTGGCTCTGGTCCAATTGGATTTCGGCTGGAACCAGCTGTTGCCAGCTCATCAGCCATCTCATTTCCGGATATGCCTGCATGACCAGGCACCCAGAAAAGTTCCACCTTGCTGCATCTGCCTTTATCATTGAGTGCATCGCGACACTCCTGCAGCAGCTGTGATTTGCACCATGGTGATGTCAGCGCCTTTAGAGCTGCCTGACTATCCATGCATATGTGTATCGGTCTGTTGAACATTCTGATCTCCTTAATGGCATACGCGCAGGTCAGAAGTGCATATACCTCTGCTTGAAACACCGTATGATTGGTTGAACCTGGCTATCATTCCATCACTGCCCATCTCGAGGATCGGACTCAACTTCATGAGCTCCATCCAAACTTGTCTGTGACCATAGGAACTTCCTTCATCATACCACTGTCCCATACACTTGAGACGATAAGCGGCTGTCCTTGCTTGAACCTCTGCTTCCACATGGAGTGGAGCGAGGTTCAGCATCGTCCAGCTCCAGAGTTGGAGTTGTTCTCATAGCCCCTGAAATGCCCATACAGGCCCATTCGTTGAAGGTGGTTCAGTGTATTCCCAGCAGTTTTTAGTCGGACTCTTTTCCACCAAAATGTATAGCAGTTCAAGAAACTAGGCATAATGACTTCCATATAAATCCATCTAATGGCTTTTGGGTGAAGTCCCAATGTTTTTACCAAGGGTCCTCCTACACATCCATAAGGAGGCAAGGGCTTTCTTTGCCTCAGTCTCCGAATGCTCTCCCCAGTTAAGCTTGGAGTCCAGAATAACCCCAGGGTACTTAACCGATGGTGAGAGATATAAATCCTTACCCAGCAAAGAGTGAGGTCTAAAGCCCTCCATTTTCCTTCTATTGGAAAACAATACAAGCTTAGTTTTCTCCAGATTTACAGTCAGCCCTGTTTCTTCGCACCAGCCCACAGCCTTATCCAGGACTTTCTGCTTGAGTCCAGAGATAGTATCAAGGTGATCCAGTGCCAAGGTTTCCAGTGATGAGTATAGCCACATCATCTGTGTACCCTTAGTGTATGCGCCAGACCTATTCAATTTTAAAATAAGACTGTTGACTACCATATTCCAGAGGAGTGGAGATAACACTTCTCCCTGAGGGCAGCCTCGAGTCACAGCTACCTTAATTGAACTGTCTGTCAAGACTACCTTGATCTTTGTTCCAACATGTATCTAATCCAGCTCACAATGTGAGCATGGATACCATGTCTTCCTGCTGCAATGCAGATTTGATCGAAGGACATGTTATTAAATGCTCCCTCGACATCAAGAAATGCCCCCAGTCCATACATTCCATGTTCCAGCACACCCTCAATCCTGCTAACAAGATTGTGAAGTGCTGTCTCCATGGATTTTCCCTCCTGTTAGGCATCTTGATTCAGGTGCAGAGGGTGATCCCTTAATGGCCCATCCCTTATGTACCTGTCCACTATCTTTTCTAGTGTCTTCAGTAGAAAAGACATAACATCGATTCCTCGAAAGGAGTTTGCTCTTGTGTAGTCTGACTTACCTGGTTTAGGTATGAAAACCACCTTGGTGACTCTCCAGGCTTTTGGAACATATCCATAAGCCAGGCAGGAGGGAAATATTCTTACCATTGGAAGGAAAAGCAGATCCTGCCCTTCCTGAAGGAGTGCAGGAAATACCCTATCCTCCCCAGCAGCCTTGAAGGGGCTAAAAGTTATGATTGCCGATTTTATAATTGTGTATGTCGTGATGCTGGAGGAAAGTCTCCATTCTGTCCAAGCCGGACGGATGGGATTCTTCCCATGATGCATCTCCCTCGACTCCCTGGAGCCTGGAAAGTGGATCTCCAGCATTAGCTTTAGCACTTTCTTGTCGGAAGATGTGAAGTCTCCTGAGGGAAGCAGCAGAGAACCCACCTTCACTTCTGAGTCTTTCGATAGGATCTTATGAAGTCTTGCCATCTGTGGAACAGTCTCTACACTCTCACAGAAGCTCCTCCAGGAGTCCCTTTTACAGCGCTTGATTGCTGCTATGTACCTCCGTTGGGAAACATTAAAGTTTTCTCAATCCTTAGGCATTCTTGCCCTCTTTGCTTTATTAAAGAGTTTCCTAGCCTCCCTACGGAGAGCTTTTAATTCCGCTCCCCACCAGGGTAATTTACACCCTTCCTTCCTGGTCCATAGGGGCAGCTGTCTTCGTAGGATGTGATGATGCATCTCTGTAGATAATCAACAGCAGCATCTACCTCATCCACATTTCTAAACTTGCACTGAGGTGCCCCCTCTAGGGCAGCTCCCAGCCTTTCTCAATATAGTCCCCAGTTGGTAGTCCTGGGGTTCCTATATGTTATTTCCCTGTGATTGGATTCTAAAAAAAAGAATGAAGAGTATGTGTCTGTGGTTGTACAAAGTTATCTCCCCTGACTCTCTCCACCCATCAATCCTGTGCAGTAGAGAACTGGTGCACAGTTTGATATCTGTCACCTCCTGCCTAATGCTGTTTGCAAGGTAGGTTGTGATCCTTTATTGAGTATATGTAACTCTGTAGACATGAGATACTCCAACAGGGCCTCTCCCCTACTGTTTGTGCTCCCACTCCCCCACACAATGTGGTGCGAGGTAGCATCACAACCGATAAGTAGATCCCACTTGTTGGTCTTGCAGTGACTCACCAGCCTCTCCATCTCATTTGATGGTGGAGAAGCCGGTGCATCATATGGCATGTAGGAGGATCAGATGATCACCCACCTCCTTTTCTCACCTTCCCCCAGGGTCGGCAGAACTGCTGTCTGATCCCTAGTGGTAAATTCTGATAGATGCAAAGTACTTATCCCATTCACATCGATACAAGATCTAGGCTTATCAACAGTGGTACAGTAATATATTTTACCCATTGTCGTGCTCAGGCCCTTGACTCTTCCCTGGAAAGCCTAGGGTTCCTGAATCAGAGCTATTTTGACCATACCTTCAGAGAGTATCCTTTGCAGAACCCCTGAGGCAGCCTTACTGTGTTGTAGGTTGGCCTGAAGCACGGCTATACCAGCCATGGTTCGGTCCCGCCCACATCCCTTGTCTCCTTCTCTTCGAGGGGGTATCGAGCCTTCCCTTAGGCCACTACCCACAGGGGCTCCCGAGTCAAACTCTACCCCCATGGGGGAGCCCAGGCTCGGTGCCTCCTTGAAGTTGGGCCGAGAGAGGTTGGAAAGGATGTAGTCCTCCTCTCCCCACAAAGGGTAAGGGGGGCAACTGGGATGTGAGGGTCTCCCAGAAGGACCCTCCACAGGTAAGGTTAAGGTAGTAGAGGGTACGTCCCGACTGGGATCCCCATCTGGGATCTCCACCGGTATCGCATCCCCCAAGGAAGAAGACGAGACTACAAGAGTCCATGTCAAGAGTGTGCTTTTCAGCACACTCCATTAAATTTTTAGGATTGGTTTCCATGCATGGTCCCACGAGTAGCTAGGGAATTAAAGGGTCCACCCACACAGAGCCCTGCATGCATGGGTAAGGCTAAATAAAAGTGGAGGTCGTCCAGTATTCAGAGTCTCTCTGTTAGCTACTTCTTACCCTCCACCCTGCGGCTGCGGTCACACTTGGCACAGGGAATCACCGTGTTGATGGGAGCTGCTTATTGACAGCCAGGTCTAGATCCGTCATGTTCAGCGATACCAGGGGCACCTCGAGGAGGATGTGGCTCTTCACCACGCATGATGGTCTTGGTGGTCCATCGGCATGTTCAGCCCTTGTCCCACCCTCGAGTCACTGACTCCTTACCCCCATGAGTCGGGGATAGTAATTCTTCTCTCTAGCGATGAGTCTAGCATTTTCGTAGTCCACATTGTGCATTGGCCCTTCCCATATGTGCTCGGTGATGGCAGATAAGCAGAAGTGTCTATTCTTTGTGGCCCTTTGGAGTTCCTTCATTCTGCACTTTATGGCTCAAGAAGTTTGGCCAATGTATGAGTCTCCACGATGGCACTTGACTTCGTATATTCCGCTTTGTATCTCAATGGTTGTGTGGACCTTGGCCTTACATAGGAGGTTGGCTGTCTTCATGGCACAGTTAAAATATGTCACTATATGTGTTTCTCGAGAATTTTCCTGTCTTTTTATGATGTCCTGGCTGCATAGGGAATCAGAGCATAGATGGAGCTTTTCTTCTCCTCTATCTCTCACTCCATTTCTCTGATGGTCCTTTTAAGGGGAAATTCTTTGTGCTTCTTCTCTTCCTTGGCAGCCATCTTATCAATAGTGCTGATGGGAAAGTCATTTTTCCAGTCATGTACTATATCATGTAGTAATTATATTCATGTTTTAATGTTCATAATAGACCAATTCCATTTCAACTCAGGCAGGTACCACCAATATTTGTCAGGTGACCTCTTCAAATTTTTTGAAAAAATTATTTTAGTTAGTCCTACATGACAGAATAATCATCTCATAAAATTTTTGGGAAAAATTTTTTTTTACCGATTTACAGCATGATAACACAGAAAGAAAAACACAAGCCAAATCCACAAAAATAAACTTTACTACGACCTGGGTTTCACTGTATTACAGCATCGTCAGGTGCTGATTTATTTCTGATTTATTTTTGTGGATTTGGCTCGAGTTTTTCTTTCTGTGTTATCATGTTTCGCTTCGACTCCATATCGCCTGAATCTTCAGAATTTGATTTACAGCATTTTGAAAATCTGCAAAAAAAATGCCGCTAATTGGGAAAGGGGTGCAGAATGCAATTTTTCATATCTCTATTGCTCTGAAACTATTTGGACTAGAACCTTCTACTTTTCTTTGTTTTGAAACTGTTGAAGTGCACCTTGCTCCAAGCAGCTGAACAGCAGTCAATTAATGTTTAAACACTTATAAAATTATTTATTGTTAGATGGATAATTTACATTTTCATCGAAGTTTGGAATTTTATTATAACTAAAGAGGGATTTAATCTGCCAAGCAATTGCACCTTTCTGTAGCCCTGTTTGCTTACTCTCCCTAATAATTTTATCTCTCGCTTTTAATGCATACAGTTCCTGAAATTGACCGTCTAAAGTATGCAAAAAAGTTGCATCTTGAAGGAGCGAATTCCCTAAAATCCCAGCCTTAAAAATTCTGAAAGTTTGTTAAAATAATCTACTGGTAGCACTCAATACGATAGTTAAACCAGAAAACTGGATATATGCCTTGAATCGATGCTGTGTATTAAACAAAACTGATTTTTTTAAATTTTTGATGCTCAAAGTATCTCCCTGTAAATCAATCCACAGTCATACACTAACTGTTAATGTTATAAATACTTAAAACTATTGTTACAATCAGTGAAATATGTATTAGCATGCTAATAATGCAATATTATTCCTCATTTTAGGCAGAACTGACTTTGCCACTGATATTTAAAATAAGTAGTTTCTAACAAAGTTTCAAGGCAAACAGATGTAATCTTTTATAAATTTGTTTAACATTAATGAGAATCGTAAATTTTATTCAGCATCAATTTCCAAGACCTAAATTAGAAGCATTTACTGACT
Organism: Platycnemis pennipes; assembly: GCA_933228895.1. NCBI lineage: Eukaryota > Metazoa > Arthropoda > Insecta > Odonata > Platycnemididae > Platycnemis > Platycnemis pennipes. The sequence continues at coordinate 8,378,799 of OW121846.1, read as the reverse complement.
CCATAGTTACTTTTTTATCTTATTGAATTTGCTTAAGAAATATGAATATATATTAAGATTCCTTTTCCAAACTTGGTATTATTTTAGTACACTGATGAACAAAGAAATATAATTTACCTATATTACTTCAGTGTCATGCCAGTATTTGTTGAGCAAATCTTGTCCTGGATGTCACTGTGTTTCCTGGTGTATGTATCACTATTAAAGCCCACAGGAGTCAGGCCTTCTCCTACAGAAGCACATTCCTGAAGGTTGCTGAACACTCAACTCTTATCACTCCCCTCTAGCCATTGCATTGTACTCGCTGCACCCATGTATGCATGCATGATACAGTTGTATTTGGAAGCTCAGAATTGTTTGTGTCACACCCCCATACTAATTTTAACACAGTAACAAAGTTTAATGTGAATATCTTGCCCTGATTATGAATGTATTTTTCACTTAAACTGGTTTTAGTTTGACATTGAGTCTTTTCACTGCTTAAACTCTGTGCAGTGAATGCTTTAGTGTTCTAGCCATGACCTTCGCACTTTCTTGCACTAGCCAGTAATGATAAGATTGTATCCCAAGTATTGGTTTTACACTTGCCCACTCTTTTAGTTTGATTTTTCTGAAGGAATGCATTTTAGTTTTAGGAATTAGGAGCAGCTTTATTTTAGTAATAAGGGATGAGACAGTTTCAAAACATGTTTGAGCATTTCTAATAGCTTTATGCGGCTCTTTTTGTAGATTGTATTTTGAGGCATATTTTGCACATACCACCCACTTCATCACAGGCACTCTTCCCACGACCTGTAGCTGAGAAGATCCACTTCTTTTCAACCCACAATTCTTCTTTGGCAAGCTCATGAAACTGATATTTGTTTTTGAAATGCCCTGCTGCTCCATCAGAAATATAAACCACACTTTTAATTCTCTCCAGTGGAAGGCTCATTCCGATTTCATTTTTTATTTTCTGAATAGCACAGAGTGCATGCACTGTGTCATGGATTGTATCATCACAAACTACCGCAAATGACTGGATTTCATGCCCAAAATAACAACACATGTAAACAATGAAATTTGCTGATTTTGCCAATGGTAGCTTTGAATTTCATCTGGAAGAGTTATTGACCAATTCTCGGCAAAATTAAAGTGTAAAACCGATACTAAATTTTCCAGTTCAGAGTTCTTAAGTTCTGCAATGCCACTTCTCTGTATCTTGCGAATATGATTGTGTGAAATTCCTTTTAGTATCCATTTTCTAGCATCTTCCAGGAACTTTAAAATGGAGACTGTCTTCTTGATGAGGTCTCCTCCTTCCAAGATGGCAAATTGTATCTCCTCATCTTCCTCTAATCCAAGAGTAACTAATGTGACTCCATCTTCACCAGGGCAATTTCTACACTCCTGAAGCCAGCATTCTTCTGTGGGTTCTTTACACAAACACAACTTGAGAAGATTCCATTCATCTGGTTTTTCGCCGGTTATATTTTTTAAAGCAATAGAAATCAGTTTTAAGTTACTGCAGTAAATACAAGTGCAAACTTGTCGGACTGACTGAGGTTTAACCCATTTTGGAGCAAAGAATAAAATTTTGCAAGGCCAATTTTTAATCCTACAGTTTCCTGCATGGATGATTCATAAGTTTCTCTTATTGTTCTGGTCATATATCTTTTTACCTTTTTAATTCTTTCTCCATCTATATTCACAGAAATTATGTCATTTTTGTTGGGACTTTCACGGGAGCAATCTTTGCTATCATCAAGGTAATATGAAAGAACAGTGGCCACGATATTATGGGATAGAGGATGGCCAAGATAAGGATCATGTTGTGCATAAACACCATATTCTTTTTTCATTTCACGGGATTTATCTCAATCATATGCTGAGTAACAGACGGCAAATGTTCCTTGAGCTGGCTTTTACTTTAAGTGGATTTACTAGAGTTAGTAATTGTATTTGCTGATGATAATTACTTGCTGCCTTTAAGGCCACTTCTAGATTGGCTAGCCATTCAGAACATGTAGAACACCAGGCTGTTCCTTGTAAACACTCAGTTCATATCAATTCTGGACAGTGTATTGGGAACTAGTTCCAACTCTTTCCTCATAGCATATGTTCCTCTTCTCTCTGGTCTGATTAATGAGGGTGTTTTAATTGGTGATACATCCATATCCAATGCATTGATATTTTGATTGAAAACACAACATCTTCCCTGGGAATAAATGAATCCTCAAGATTCTCAAGTAGATTTAAATCTTCAGGACAGCTTCTAATATCTTTTGCATTTTTCTTGTAAAATGCAAAACTATTCTGGCACAAATTGTCATCAAATCTAACTTTTACAGAATCTCCCATAAAATCCTTAATAGATTGCACAATTTCCCCACTTTATATAATTTAGCACCAACTGATTTATACACAAGTTTTTTTATGTCTCTTGATATAGTCCACACACTTGACTCTCAGAACTATGAATTTCTGACATTATTAAAGAAATAAAAAAACTAAATGAAATATGACTGACTACACTGCACCAATCTAAAGACTGAAGCGGACTGAATATGAAGAGTTTGGCTATAAGGTTGGGGTGAAAGAAGGCATGTTACTGTCCAGCTAACTTACATAAGAAGTTTAGATAGAGTGTAATGTGATGGGGAAATGGAATGTTGAATGATTATCACATTGAAATACAATGTGATGAAATTAGTAATTCAAGATGCCACAAAAAAGCCTTGATGAGGAAAGGACACTTTGAGATCCAATTATATCAATGCTAGCACAAGCTACAAAGTAAGTTATTGATGGCTAAATCACTTTAGCATTCACTCCTGTAAGTCCAAGAAGGCAGACTGCATGATTCACACACACAAATTCAATGGTAGATTGATATGTTGAAGAGTCATTGAGTTGCATTTATGACAATACTATAGGGCAGGTCTACCTCTACAGTGGGACATTCTGCAGGGAAACATACAATTGACTGATATTTGATGAATATTTATAATAGTTAAGGATGAATGTAGCAATATTAGGAACATCAAATTTTTTAAAAATCAGTTTTTTTTAATACACAGCGTCAATTTAAGGCAAATGTCCATTTTTATGGTTTAACTATCGTATTGAGTGCTACCAGTAGATTATTTTAACAACTTTCAGAATTTTTAAGGCCGGGGTTTTAGGGAATTCACTCCTTCAAAATGCAACTTTTTTGCATACTTAAACGGTCAATTTCAGGAACTGTATGCATTAAAAGCGAGAGATAAAATTATTAGGGAGAGTAAGCAAACAGGGCTACAGAAAGGTGCAATTGCTTGGCAGATTAAATCCCTCTTTAGTTATAAAAAAATTCCAAACTTTGATCAAAATTAAATTTTCCATCTAACAATAAATTATTTGATAAGTGTTTAAACATTAATTGACTGTTGTTCAGGTGCTTGGAGCAAGGTGCACTTCAACAGTTTGAAAACAAAGAAAAGTAGAAGGTTCTAGTCCAAATAGTTTCAGAGCAATAGAGATATGAAAAATTGTATTCTGCACCCCTTTCCCAATTAGTGGCATTTTTTGCAGATTTTCAAAATGCTGTTAATCGGTAAAAAAAAAATTTTCCCAAATTTTTTGTAAGATGATTATTCTGTAATGTAGGAATAACTAAAATAATTTTTTCACATAATTTGAAGAAGGTCATCTGACACCCCCTGCCTGAGTTGAAATGGAATTGGTCAATATCTTATCGTAAATTTCAGATTTTCAGCTCGATTTGATTGTGTAAAACTCCGAAAACATTATTTTTCTTATCTCCATATTACCATACATAACTCCATATCGAGTGCAATAATTCACAAAGTAGGTACGTACCTTTAATATTGAAAGTCTAATTGTGATTTTCCACCTACTAAAAATATTTCAGAAATGTGATTTTTATGGGTTACAACTTTGCATGGTATAACTCCATGTTAGGAATATCGTTATGCACAAATATTCAAATTCAAAAAGTTGGTGTGAATTATTTGCGTGCGAGAGATGCCAGGCCCACTGATGAGGGAGAAATTGAATGTTTCATAGGGCGTCTGCTCTTTGCAGGAAAATATATATCTGGGCGACAAAATATAAATGATTCATAGGATCGATATGGCTTGGGTGTTGACATATTTTACGTGTCCATGTAAAATATGTCAGCATCAAAGATTCCGTTTTATTTTGCAGTGTCTCAGATTTGATGTTATAAACAGTAGGGCAGAAATAAAAATGATAGACAAATTAGCTCCGATTCGCCAACTTTTTGAAATCCTGGTGAGAAAGTTTCAGGATAACTGTGCCATATCGAAGTACACAACGGTAGACGAGCAATTAGCATGGGCGTAGCCAGGGAATTTGGCTGGGGAGGGGGGCCATGGGACCACCCACCCATGGGACCACCTCTGGGGGGTACCCCCACTTCAAGAGGGCGTGTTTCTCCCCCGGAAATGTTTTTTAATTTAACCTTCTCAGAACTGAAATTAAGCCAAATTGATGATGACATTTTTGTAAATTACTGAATGGGATTGTTGTAGACTAGAAAATGATCACACCGAGTTGGAAAATAAAATAGCTTTTATTTTCCACGAGGATTCACACATTTTCAGAGGGATCATAGTAAACTTTGGGATGGTTATCTGCTAATAAATTAAATACTCACAACTTCAATATTAAAGTGAAAACAAAGAAAAGAAACAAAAAATTTTGTTTAAAAGAATTTTCAGTTTTTTGACAAAAATGTTCAATGATGGTAGTGCTGGCAACCCTTTCTTTAACAAGTTTTTTTTTCGAAGTGAAGAATGGATGGATTTGAAAATCTTGATTGGCCGGTTGTAGACCGAACCCACGACTTGATTCTTCGCATGACTGAGAAAGTTCTTTCACACTCACCCGAGCTGACAGGCAGGCCAAACGCTACTTGGAGAAGTCTGTAGATATTCGGCATGATATCTTCATTTATTTCTGCTCAGACATTTTTAAGTTTGACCTCTAGTTCCTTGTTTTTTAATATATTTCTCAATAGTGTTGCCTCGGCATATAAGGAATGGGTATCAATATTCAAAATTTCTTTGTAATTATAAGTAAATCTTCAGCTTCAGTTTAGTTCAACTGTGTAAAGGCATCCGCTGTCTTTGCCAGGGGAACGGACTCAAACCTGTGCTGAAATGTGAAATAACATTATCCAAAACCCTGTTGTACACATTGATTTTCCAGTAATCTCAAGTGTTGGGGTTGGTCAGATGGTAGGTCGGTCAGCTGGCTTTTTCCTACAGTAGTTTCAACATAGTAATCGCTCATTATGCCGGATGGCTGTTGCCTTCTTTTCTTTGAGACAGATACAGGCTCTAGCAAAATGCCGTTGTTGTCCGCAAATTCAACTATCTCGGCACATAAACCATCAAAATTATTTCTGCTTCCTGCGAAAGTAGTTTGAATGCTGGCAATAATTAATTGAACTTGCTCTCCCGAGCGTCGCATCCCCAGCTAGCACAGATTTGGTCGTATCCTTGGAGAAATCTGATATATTGGGGATAAGCTTATCTTCCACGTTCAATATCCCTATTTTCCACTATTTTAAGCATTGGGGGAGGGGGTGTAACATACATTAGTCTACGGCCACTTGGAGAAATCTGATATTTTGGGGATAAGCTTATCTTCCACGTTCAATATCCTTGCTTTCCACGATTGCAAGCGTTTGGGGGAGGGGGTGTCACAGTTACTTGGCAGTGCAATTATTGAATAAATCAAATCACCAGCAACTATTTATCATTTATTAAACATTGTTCATGCAACTAATGTGGGTGCTATTAATTGCATTTTGCGGCAGAAAATTGCATGTTATTCAGTGTAATTGGTAATACCCCAGTCAGCACAGGGATGGGCTTATCCACATAATTAGATAAACCTGGGATAAGCATATCTTCCACGTAGTATATATCCTCGACTCATCCCGGACAGAATTAGATTAACCTGGGATGGGCATATCTACAACATTATATACCCTCGACTTCCATAATTTTTATCGCTGGTGCAGTAAAATTGAACATACTCTCATTTTAAGTGAGATATCCAAAAAAATATTAGCCGCTTTTACGCAGTGTCAATCTAATTGTACGGCGAAATCGTATTTAGTGGATTGCATAATGACTTTGGTGACTGTAACTTAAAATATGGATATGAATCCACACGATGCACGTTTCCGTCGCTAGGTCACTTAACTTATTTCATTCATCAACACCAAACAGCGCGAAACGCCTGCTACCTCTTCTTACCGCTGTAGTAATTTTCTTTCCACATTGTAGGGATGGGCAAAAATAACCGGTTATATTCACAACAGGTTTTTTTCCTTAGGTTAACCGGTTAAAAACCGGTTATTTTTTAGCGCCGGTTAACCTGAGTACTCGGTTATTTTTTGGCATAACCGAAAAATAACCGGAGAGAAATAACAAAATGAAAATTGCTGCTGCCTGCACTCTCTCGGGCAACGCTGGCACTACTTGCCGATGATCGTATGATGCGCCCCTGCCGGCCTCTGCGTTAGTTATAACCTGATACTTTTTGATATAACCGAGATCAAAAAACCGGTGACACGGTGACACCGGTGACTAGCCAGAGTGAAATAACCGGAGGCACGAGCACTCTCCACTCACTGGGAACAATCGCACTACTCGCAGGTGATGTCTAGGTTTTTTTCTACGCAGGTCATCGTGAGTGGAACGAGTACTCGGTTGTTTTACAGTTATACCAAAATGTAACCGGAACAATAATGCACAGCGGTAAATGCTGCTATCAGAATGCTACCCAGAATAATAAAGGGCATAAAGTTCCTGAAATATTTAGTAGATAGCAAAAAGGAAGTTGGAAGAACTGGAGCTCAATTTCTGTATTCTTAATAATATTCACTCAATTTGAAGAATGAAGTGGAGGCAATGAAAGTGTGTAACGCTTCGCAATAAGAACATTCATGCACATCCCCCTCTCTATATTACCCATCGTGCCCTCAAAATAGTCACAGCTCAATTAATGTATCAACCATACATAAAGTTTTCTTTTAGGATATTGGCCGTGAATTAATGCTATCAAATTGTCACGTGTTACAGGGATAATATTTGTTTTCTCTTTTAAAAGAACTGGCTGAATTTTACTGCACTCTGGAGTTGATGTTTGGGGACTGTGAAGACTTAGTGTGATTGCAGCAGTTCGACCTCTATTTCCATTTAACCTTATGAATATTTACACCCTGAAAATTGCTTGACCTACCTGGGTTATTTATTTATAATTACTGAAATTATTAATGAAATAAACCTCTAGCAAGGATATACTTGGTATACTTGTAGTGCCTCCACCGACGCCTCGACCATCCATGCAGGAACCCTGACTGTCACCTCGGACCCATTCCCGTGCCCCGCATTTTTCGTGTGTGACCCAGAATTCTGGGTCACACACGAAAAATGCGGGGACCAATGCGTTCCCTAGGGGACTACACATCTGGAGCGTCCCGTGTAAATGATCTTTGTCTGAGCCGTCCCACGAACCCTCTCAAACCTTTCATCACTAGGAGCATGTGGGGCAGGACCAAGAGAGAAAAGATGATGTAGGTACTCATGGGGTCCGACGTCGCCTACCGCACGAAGCACACACACCGCTCTCCGCAGAGCATCGTCGTATCCCTATTTCTCGTAATATAATCAAGTTCACTTCCTTTGCGTGTTTTTACTTTCCACCTGCCAACCAGTTCCTTTGCGCGAGAAGACGCCCAAAACCGTTCGTACTGCCATATGGCAGGAAGATCATCAAATTATTGAAATAGAAATTACAAGGGCAAGAATAAGTTACATGTTGATAGTGCATGATGCACGCATCTGTAATTTCTTCATAATAATCCAAATTTCCAGACCAAAAATATTCACGATAACGTACATAGTTTGGAGGAACATACATTCCATGTTCCATGAATTCACATTCGAGAGGCGAATTCATTCACTATCATAGTCCCTGATTCCAAAAACATTTAATATTAAACCTCGGAATATTTCCATGAAAAGAGCTTTTTTTCCTTCTTAGGTAATATTTCCTTCATTATAGCAATGGTATGACATAGTTTGGGAAAAAAATCAGGCCATATAAATTGTGAAAGATTAGGATGCAAGTACTTTGCCCATGCAGATGAAACAGTACGTTAACAACAATAACGATGCTGGATTAAAAGCACCACCAGTTCACTCACAACATTATATTAGTATACCACATCCGATAGAATACCTATAAGCATCCGATACTACCTTCAAGTAAAATGACAAAGGTTTCAAAACCGAGCACTTGATTCACTGATAATAATCGGTTATAACTATTAAAACCTAACGCAGTAACATCAGGCAGCTCCGAGTACTCAACGCCACTCAACACTACTCACATAACCGAAAAATAACCTGACCGAAAAGGTTTTTATGCGCAGGAGTCAACAGAGTGCTCGGTTATTTCCTGGTATAACCGAAGAATAACCTGCTGGTGAAATAACCTGCTCAGGTTTTTCTGCGCTGAGTACTCGGTTATTTCCCACTCATCGCCTCTCAACACTACTCACATAACCTGAACGAAAAGGTTTTTATGCGCAGGAGTCAACAGAGTGCTCGGTTATTTCCTGGTATAACCGAAGAATAACCTGCTGGTGAAATAACCTGCTCAGGTTTTTCTGCGCTGAGTACTCGGTTATTTCCCACGCATCGCCTCTCAACACTACTCACATAACCTGAACGAAAAGGTTTTCATGCGCAGGAGTCAACAGAGTGCTCGGTAAGAATAACCTGCTGGTGAAATAACCGGCTCAGGTTTTTCTGCGCTGAGTACTCGGTTATTTCCCAGACGACCACGAAAAAACCTGGGCAAAATAACCGGAGCACTGCACTCTGTCGGGGAATTTTGGTACTCCATGCTACCGATCGGATGCTCGCATGAAATGGGATGCACGAAGTTCAAAAGTATATTTGATACTTGGGAATATCCATGGCAATTAAATATATGCAATTGACTGTTTGAGGCTTCACTTCGTAGAAGTTACAAATATCTATAGTAAAACTCACTTCGTACTTTCCCACAAGTTTATTGATGGTACGACGCGTTTCATCAGTAAACTTGTGAACAAGTACGAATTGCATTTTACTATAGATATTTGTAACTTCTACGACGTGAAGCCTCAAACAGTCAATTGCATATATTTATAGAAGGGACCTTGATTGTAGATTTGGAGTACATGATGCATATCTTCCGTAAGTAAAATAGCTGCTCGATTTTATGTAATAAAAGTACGTCATTACCATGAATATGGTCATTACAATGTTTATTATATTAGTTAGAATACCTTTTAGCATATAAATCGTTCAATATGTTCATTTGAGAGATATGCAATATGCAATACTCAGGTTATATAACCTGATAAAAACCGGTTTTTTTCTTCAGGTTTTAATACTCGAGTACTCTACTCACTGAAAATAACCGGTTAACCTAACACCGGTTTTTTTCTCATAACCGCCCATCCCTACCACATTGAGTGCCATGGTGCCATTCGTTGCAAGTTGTAATAGCTCGTGAATCGGCCGGTAGGTAGCAGCACGAAAGGTATTTTGCCTTCGTAGTTTATTAATTGGTCGCCTAGTGGCTCTGTAGCGGACGTCATTTTGTGGGCAAATTGTAAATGCGAAATGTGCTTATGTATAAAATTCTTATTAAACATATGAATTCTCAAAAACATTTATGATTATTGAGACTAAAATTGTTCTTTACAGTTGATTAAGTACCATTATTCAAGATTCACGACGTTCTTTCCATTCTTTCTCTATTAAGGCGGCCAATCATTTTGTCCCACCGTCGGCCAATGAGCAATGATTATGGCATTTCAAAATTAACGCCGTAGGAAATGGTAGGAAGACGAAGCCGGTGTGGAAGGGCTGGAATTCCCTGTATTTTCTTGTGATAACATACAAAACATGGTCCTCATTCGCGGTTATTCCATTCCAACAGTTGTGTATCAAGTTATTTGTTGTGAATTGAAGCATGGGATCTGCTAGCGGTTCGTTTTTCTAGCTACCTTGAGGAAAATGCTTCATCTCGCAGTTGAAAGTCGATGGTAAAGAGTGAGTAGGAGATAATGTAATTACCACGCCAATGGTGAAGTTCGTCCATGTGATCAGCTTGTCTGGACGCTGTTGACTGTGCTCGAAGTGTCGTATAGTGTTTTGCAGTTTTGTGTAATGGGTGATATTGATGAATAAATACGACTTGTACCGTAACGTATTCGTGTCTTCGACGAACACTGGAAAGGCAGAACCCGCGGTATGAGGACTCTTTCTCGCTAATTGCGGACTATTTTTGGTAGTGATGGAGCCTATTGCACCATGTATTGTGATTTCGTAGTGAAATATACGAGTGAAATGGTTTGTGTGAGTGAGTGCACCATTTTCTATTCATCTCTTGATTTTTTGTCACTTTGGCTGTCGTAATATTTTTGTAACCTAATTTCAGAAGGCATATAGTTGTTTATTTCCTTTTATAAGTGCAATAATATTGGTCTTTTTGTATTCACTCAATCACTTTGTCCGTCAGCCTGAATTTGTTTTGTTTTTTGTATGATTTACGATTAATATCTTTTATGCTGCCTCATCATTTCCATATTTTCTTTTTCATTTATGGAACTTACATATGTTTTTCTATTTAACGCACCATTTCCTTTGTGTATGTTGATATTTTGTCACTTTGGGTGCCTTAAATATTTTTTGTAACTTCAGTTTCAGTGTGAAACAATAAAACGTGCCATCAGTGAAGTTTATGGATTTCATTTGTGTACGCTAATTTGAAACTCCATGTGTAAATGCAACCCGCACCACAGTATGAACCGAGAGGGTGGGGAATGTAGGGGAGGGGAATTGGGATGGGGAAAGTAGGGGAGGTTACTACCATATATGGAAGAAGCTTCTGCCCAGCACCGCCCTTGGCGCTGCTACCCTCGTCCTTTCATTGGCCCCTTTCAGCCAATGAGGCTAGCCCGCTAGGGATAAGCTTATCCTTAAAAATGCGGAAATTCATCCCTCGTTTCGTCAATTTTTAGGCGTGGAGTCCACGATCTTTATCCTTGCTCAGAAGATAGGCTCGTCACGATTTCTGCGGATACTATCCTCATATTTGGGGATACGCCTTGTCATGTGCCGGCTGGGTCTGGGCCTTGCAAATACTTACTCAGCCGGTTGGTCACCGATAAAACTGAATGGATTACGAAAAGATTAACAACGAATTCAGGTTTTGGGATAGATCTCAACAAACCGATGGCCTCCACCATACCCCCGTACAAATCTCGTGCAGCGTTGATTTCCTCCTCAAGGGCTTCTTTGATTGTGTTGAAGTTATTTATTACAACGTTACAATTTGTGTAACGGCAGCACCATCTTGTACTACTTAAGCTCCCCATTTCTTTCGCTTCTTTTGAATCTCTGCTAAGATGGCATGATTACCAGGTTGTGAATAGTGCATATGGAGGGCTTCAAGAGTATTGAAGAAAATGTAAGCTGCCTGGATATCGTTGCAGGAATAGACAACGGCCAAATTTACTTTGTGAGCTAAGCAGTGGATATAAATTGCCTGTCGGTGTAACTCTTTCATTTTCACCTGGAGACCTGCATTCTTTCCTGACATTACGTTGGCAGCGTCGTATGATTGTCCAATCATTGGTATATCGTCCAAGCTGTATTTAGTTAAAAAATCTTGAATCATTTGGCTTAGCGACTCGGAATCTCTTGCTGTGGAACAATTTAAGAAACCCAGAAACCTTTCGATGGGCTCCAATCCTCTTACGTATGTACCTCAAAACTACTGACAACCGTTCTTCTTTGTAACATTTAGCTTCATCTACCATCAATGAATAAAACCCACAATCCCGCACTTCCTTTACAATTGCTTGAAGAGTTAGACCGGCTGCAACTTCTATTATTTCGTTCTGAACCGTTGGGCTGCAGTATAGTTAAGGCACTGCTCAAAATGTTTTGCAAAAAAGTCATCATACTTCGCAAAAACCTTACACAATTCAACGAAGTTTCCCCTATTCTGAGATTCAGAGCTCTCATCAGGTCCTCTCGGTGGCATGCCTTGACAACTGACACAGGAAATGATGTCAGCTACTTCTGTCAAGTAACGTTTTTTTCTCTACAATCTCTTCTTTACTCTGAATTACGACTTTCTCGTGTACAATACCAGATGCGTTAGCCATTTGCTACCCCAGATACTTTTGATGACAATCCGAATGAGATCTTGATTTTTCGTGTTTTCGATCGCATCTTTTAATTATTTCCATTTGCAAAACTCAGTTTTAATAAACTTTTCGTTTTGGTCTGGCGCAACCCCGGTAAAGAAAAGTCTACACACAAAGCAGTATGCTCGATCTTTTTCCACACTGTACTCCAACCACTGGTGTTTTTCATAGTAAGTGTCGGCAAATGATCGGTTTCTGTCTTCAAATAGTGTTATCGGGAAATTAATTTTCAGTTGTTTCGGTCCAGTTTCCAAAGTACCAAGATCTGTCGGTTCAGATGCTCTTTCCTCGGTTACTTCCATTTTTTCATCTGTGGGTTTCGTTGAAGTTTCAAACGTTGACGGTGCAGAGGAGGGGAATGTGCGGTCGTCTCTGGGAGAATCATCATCTTCACATTGATCATTTCTTGGAGGGGGAGAGAGTTTTCTTGAAAAATGATCGAATATATCTGAAACTTTCTTCATTGCACCTAAATAAAAACAAAATAGAAGGGAAAAATCACAAGATTGCGCGAAACTTAATCAACTGAACAACACTATAGTGCTTTCCGCATTTAGTTGACAGTATGGGCTCTCATGGAGATTCGTTTCCCATGTTAATCTCCACAAGAGTGGAGGTGCGCTGTTGTCAAATGCAGCATTAAAATTAATATTACACTATGCACTGTATAAAAATGTGCCATGATGCATAACGAGACGTTTCATTTAGTGGTGCCAATAGTTTTTCGATACAGTTTGTAAAAAAGTTTATAAAAAATATTTCCTTAAACTTCCCCTAGAAACTCGGTTCTTTTCACTTTATTTTCTTCACTCGATCGTCGGCAAACCGTTCCTCATGCTGGATTAAAACTTGTACATAAAGGTTTCTCATACTATTTTCTTCGTAACAGTGCACATGTTTTTTGTGGTTAATTGAGCTAAAAGGTTGTTATACTGATGTAAATATCTTAAGGACAAAAATTTGAATTTTTGTAAGGTAAAAAGTAGTCGCCTGCTAACTTAGTGAAAAAATAATTTCTTTATCTCAATCGTGAAGGGAGTAACAACGTTTTGATCTTAAGAAAAATTATTACGGCGCCGTCGAGGCGCGATGTTTGCTCAGTCTGCAAGTGAAGACAGGAGACAATTAGTAACGGCAGCATCATATATCATATTTGAGGTGTTTTGTGACTTGGCGAAATTGCTTCGAGAGGGAGGTAAGGGGACTATTCAATGAGCGTGAAAGGTGGGAGGGGAGGAGAGCTCTTCTTGTCTCACGAAGGGGAGTATGGGAATCGAAGATGATCTTGCGTTAGATTATGTTTACACATGAGATCATAATTTTATTACCATTTTAATAATAATCGTGTTTTTAGAACTGTAAGAATGTATTTACTTCGAGCTAGTGTGCTCCCGCTACCTCTCGGCCTGAGTCTCGGAAGTTAAAAAAAAAGAGAGGTAAAATTTTCAGAACAACATAGCTGCGGATTCCTTGTGATGAGCGAAATACATTGTGATCATGAATTTTAACACAACTAGGTAAATATCGCAACACGGATATACAAAATATACGTCTGATTCACAACTAAATAACTCTAAGATTCACTACTGAATGCTCCACGAATTACTACAGCTTACGGCTACGGAGCTTATTCCATGCACGTCATCGACGGACATTAGTTTTACTTGGTGAAATAAAGGGCGGGAAAGACTGGCCGATAAACGTAATGGTAGAAAAATAACGAGAATTTCTATCCCAGTTTCTCCCTGACTGATACGAGGATTCCCTGATTTTTACAGAAATTCGAAAGCCACAAATTCAGGTAACCTGCGCCAAACCTAGCAACTCAAGGCTGGTAAAATCAGGTTACCAGCGTTTCTCCAACCTGCGTTCATAGGACGAACTTGATACTCAAGTTACTAGCATATAGGTACGGGTTACTGGCTTTCCAACCTAGTAGTGTGAACGGAGCCAAAGGGACCGCACCGCCGTGCTGTGGCTCGGCCGCAGGCGACCGGTTGCCAGCGCTGTGTGAAGCGTGGCCACCACAATTTCGATTTTTCAAATTTTTCTGGGGGGGGCCACGAGCCTTCTGGGGGGGGCCGGGCCCCCCCAGGGACCCCTCTAGCTACGCCCATGGCAATTAGTCTGCTTTAGGGGAAGATATTCATTCAGACAATATCTCCCAAATAAGCCTGCAAGATATGGTATAAAAATATTTGCATTGGTTGACGCTAATGTATTCTATACTTACAATATGGAGGTGTTGGCAGGGAGTCAACCTGAGGGACCCTACAAAGAAGATAATACTCCTAAAGATGTGGTAAAGCGCTTAGTGGAACCAATTGTAGGGACGTAGAGAAACGTCACGGCTGACAATTGATTTGCAAGTGTTCCTCTGACAGAGAATTTGGTACAAAGTAAATTGGCACTGATGGGAACTCTGAAAAAAAAACAAAAGGAAATGGCCACCTCAGATGGTGTGCACAAAACAGAGGGAGGAGAATAGTTGTCTCTTTCGATTTAGAAAGAACATGACTATCTTATGTCCCCAAAAAAGGTAAAAATGTAATTTCCTTGTCAACAATGCATAGTAGTGCGAGCATAGACGGGTCGACAGGTGACAAGAAGAAACCAGAGATAATATCTTTTTATAGGTAACGTTACTAAGGGCAGTGTTGACACAGTGAGATGTGCGACGCACATTGTGCGTTGCACGTTTAAAAAAACGCTAATAGATGGCCAATGGTAATTTTTTTCCACTTGATAAACGTGGCAGGCATTAACTCTTTTTTATATACAATATCGTTAATCCAAGAAGAAAGATGTAAGTATAGATCAAAATTTGTACGAGAAAGTGCGAGGGAATTGACGAAGCCATTTATAGGGAGAAGATCGGAAATGAAAATGGTCTGGACGATGTTATTTTGATAAGTTACGGCAACATTCGTGAGTACGCAGTGACAACGGACTACGGTGCCTATGCCATGATAACAGTATTCACAGTAGTTCATATTCAAGACTCTGATAAAGTAATTTATCGTACGTAAGAGAAAGAATCGGATTCGGACATAAAATTTGGGGGGAGCTCCCCCCCCCACCCAAATTAGGACTCGGCAAATTATGTATAATCTAAGTTTTCCGATGGATGTGTGAACAAGGAGCTTCTAGGGTGGTACACCGGGTCGCAGTGTTCATTGTAGCAGTCGTGTCAACTCTCTAATCAAGCATCGTCCTCAGGGAAAAGGTGAGTCATCTCTGCCCTGAGAACGACGCTCGGTTAGTGTTGAAACGTCGGCTACAATGAGCACTGCCACCCGGTGTACCACCCGAGATGCTCCTCATACTCTAAGCAACTTAGATTCTGCTGAGCCCCATTACCCCTCAGAACTTAGACTCCGCAAAAAACTATTTCCCTTGGATTTGGGGTGGGGGATTTTCCCACTCTCCCCCACCCTGGATCCGCCACCGGTGGGAGATTACGTATTCATTGTAGCTCCCTGGGGATTGTAAGAGTTGAAACGAGTTAGAGTGAACTAGCATGTTTTTACCGGGTTTCAACTTGTTTTAATTATTTTCTTTTAACTCGTTTCAAGTCGATTATGGCCGCTTTTTGCTAGCTTAACCTCGCGCATTGACCTCGTATAACATCGATTGATGTCGTATCAACTAGTAGCTGTCGTTACTGTGCAGCTTGATCATTCTTGAATCATCTTATCTTATCTAGAGAAGAAGTGATTGTTTCATCTCGTAATGCATAGTTTCACCTAGTAACACGCTTCCTCGTTTCACATTGTATTAACTCGTATTAAATATGCAAGAATTAACTCGTCTTACCTAGCATAATCCCGTTTAATCTAGAACAGACTACCTTGATTCTTATCGTATTACTACGTTTGACCTGTACGAGAAGCAACTGGTTTAAACTAGCACTACTCAATTTCAACTAGTAACGCGATACCTCGTTTTACATTACATTAACTCGTTCGAAACAAAATTAGCTGGTTTCAACGAGACCCCCAGACCCCACGTCGAGTGATACCCTCTCGTTCGAACCTGGTTCCTCATTAACGTCGCTTCACAGCTTATCTACCAGTTTGATAACAAATAGTTTCAACTGGAACCCCATACCTCATTTCACATGGTCTCAACTCCTTAGAACCAGAATCCATCACCTCCTTACATCACTTCATTTCCTACTGACCTGAACATATATAAACAGACACAACTGGAATACATTATTCAGCCGTATCCTTCATTGACTAATCTGTACAGATACAAGATTAATTATCCCCAATGTCACAGCCACTTTCAACAGCATTCATCCAAAATTACTCATATTCCACTTCTTTTGAGATACTAATTTGAACCAAAATCATCCCTTATCCAAAAATGTAATATTTTTTTTACAACAAATTGCCTCAACATTGAACACCGGGTTTCACCTAAAGCACCAGTAAAACAAAATTTCACCCATCATAATACCCTGCATTTAGGTAAACACCCTTGGGGAATGAACACTTCCTGCTTCATGAGAGATCACCAAAAACCAAGCACTTCATTGTATAAAATCAATACAAGATGTGCATTAGGAATAAGTTACCACAATGATACACCTACATCAACCAATGTGGATTTGAAAAAAACGAAATAGGCCCGAGGAGTTTAATAGGGCTATTCTGTAACAGATTACGCCGGCGCTATTATGACGTATGGCGTTATTTTGGAGAGATCGGCGTAATATAACGCTTTCCTGATTCTGTAAGCTAAATAGCGGCCCCTGGGGGGTCGCTATATAGCACCAAAAATAACGCCAGCATATGGCTCGCGTTATCTCAGATAGAGACCCCTTCAATGACTTTACTGAACTTGGAAATCATGTGTAGTTTATTTTACTGTAGCCATGAACCTAAAAATATTGTATTCGCGTTCATATTTGATTCCTCAACTTCAGAAAGGACGTTAATTTAATTAAACGTATCTTATTCGATGTTTACCTGGTATCCAAATACATTTTCATGTATCTAAGCGATTTCATACACTCGCATATGTGAACTATCTTTATTTCACCCTACAAAACATGATACGAAAGCTAAGCCCTAAATGCGGCAATCATGAACATCTATAAACACATATATGAGATGAGTTGATTGCTAATATAGGTTATAACCTTTTACATTGTGGTGTATATTTGGATAGAATGTACAAAAAATTAAAATTTTGAATTTATATCTAATCCAAATATTAAACGAATCAATATTAATTTTTGCATAATTAGCTGGTGCGAAATGTAAAATAGGAAAATACAAAATAGGCTATTAAATGACATGGTGACAATTCAACTTATAAAGTTATAAGTTGTGCAGCTGGCAATCATTTCGTGCTGTTTAGCTCAATAAAGGGGCTATTTCTCATAGGAGATATTTTGGCTGCTTGCTGTTCAGCAACGTTGCAGCTGCTATCCTTTAAGTCAGAGGAGGTCCCTTTTTAAATCCCTTCTCTACATCCTGTCATTCTAGGATTTCATACAATATTTCACATACTATCATCAAATATTAACGGAATTTAACACGTATTTCAATCATCGGTTCAATAAAAAAATATTCCCCGTCTAACGAGTAATTACTAACGTTTCAATTGGCTACTTCACATTATTATAACGTCGTAAACAACTAAACTTTGCATGATGAAGGGTTTCAATGTATTTTTCATCAGAAAAATTTGTCAAAATATCAAAATGAATATAAAAGACCATTCACAATTCAAAATTGAGCACATCAACACCGCTAACTCACGATTGAACAACATTAACATCAACCCGAATTCTGTTGTCCGCTGAACAAAAACTTCGTCAACATTTGCTTCACGATATTCAACTGTTTCTACTTTGTCGCCAACAATATTTTGCGTATATTTCATTTTTGAGAGTCTATGTAAAGAATAAAGTTTTTATTAAAGTTTTAAGAAATTCTTGAGGCATAATTCAATAAATTCTACCCTAATAACACAGATTTAATTAAAACTGTTTGTTCTTGCTGCCTCCTATTGGCCGCTTGGAATCTGCCCTACTACTTTTCTCGTACTCTCGAGAGATTACGCCAGAGCGCTATATTGCGCCCTTGGATTGGGCGTAACATAGCGCGGCGGTATTTACAGAATCGGAAAAGGCGTAATTTCCGAAGAGAAATAGCGGATGCGTAATATAAAGCCCTCAAGTTACAGAATAGGCCTATAAGGAACAAAGCAAAAAATTTACAAAAGAAGTATTAGGCATCTTTATTAGACTTTTTTTCCTGCTCAAATCTTGAATTTTTGAGCATATATATGCACTCACTCTTTCAGCTAGCTCTTCTATTAACGGCACGAGGTGAAGCCATGAAAAATTGCAGTGAATACCTTAAGTACTTCCCATGCCTCACGAGCTTGCGTACAGGTTTCCAATTCCGTTAAGTATTGATCATCAACATGTTCAGTAATAAAGTTCAATGCTTCTACATTGAGATTTCTGTGAGCATTTGACCAATCTACAATTTCATCTAACAATAAGTATCCAGGTTCAATTGTCTCCCATAGTCTTCTCTTCTGCAGCATCAACCGGATTCGAAGCGACCAAGTCCCGTAGTTATCATCACCCAGGGTCTGAATTATCGTGTTTTCAGACCCCTCGTCGTCTGGGGGGGACAAAAAACCGGTCTGTATTGGAAAATACTCGTCGTCGGTGGAAACACTCGTCGTCGTCGGCTGCATATAGTCCCACACCATCAGTAGTTCGTCATGTGCCTATATTCGTCACTTCATAAATATATTTGTTTCACCGTCACACAGTGGAAAGGGAGCCTGGGCCCATAACCTGTAATTTTATAGGCACAACAAAATGCACGATATTTTACCTCATACTTTAATGGCGGCTTCCACCAAGATTTATCAACTCATGCTGGTCGACAAGAAGAAAAATAATAACATATCATAAGTCAAAACAATTGCCTTTGATGTAGCACTTGGCACAATGTGACCAACACAAGAATATACACGAATGACAAAAGTCTCCCAAGGGGGTTGATTGAAAATCTAGCAAATAGTTCGAAAATTTAAAAAATATTGTTGTCACTGCCGTAGAAATATGGGATTGAGCACTTTACAGTGGTTCCGCAAAATATTCGTAAGGAAAAATTTGCCCAGACTGGGAATCGAACCCGCACAGAATTGTGCTGTTATCATTTTCAGCGCCTTAACCCACTCGGCCACATTTATTGCTAAATCCTACTAAGAATTTATAGGAAGGGAAATTCTACAGTTGCTTTTTTTTGCGAACCCAGGCCTCTGTGGAAGAAAGCCGTGACACTTTTCCTCCATTCCCTTTCATCATCATCATCGGTCCACAATCCTAGGATTGGTTTGACGCAGCCCTCCACTGCATTCTTCTATCGGCCAACCTCTTCATATTGGCATAGTTCCTCTCTTTTACATCCTTCACATCTTGCTCAATATACCTCATACGAGGCCTGCCTTTTCCATTCTTCCCATTTACTTTTCCCTCGACAATTGTCCTCGTCAGGACATCGTGTCTCAAGATGTGGCCCATTAAGTTATCCCGTCTTCTACTATAATTTTCAGCATGCTCCTCTTTTCTCGCACTCTTCTTAGCACTTCTTCGTTTGTCACTCGATCGATCCATTTAATCTTCATCATTCTTCGGTAGCACCACATGTCAAATGCTTCCAGCCTGGACTTCTCTGCTGCTGTTATTGTCCATGCTTCGCTGCCATATAGTAGAATGCTCCAGATACATGTTATAATGAAATGTTTCCTCACTTCCCCGCTTGTATTTGCAGCTGTAAGCAGAATCTTCTGGTAAAATGCCCTTTTCGCTTGGGCAATTCTACTGTCGATTTCTCTTTTACTTCGTCCAATGCTGGTTACTCGGCTTCCCAGGTAACAGAACTCTTCCACCTCCTCGATTTTTTGTTTTCCTAGCTTAACGTTGTTCCTGGCTTCCTTTCTCCTACTGCATACCTATACCTTAGTTTTCTTTTTATTGATATTCAGATAGTATCTGGTCATTGCTCATTCCATATTTCCCAGTGTCTTATTTAAATCTCCTTCTGTTTCTGTCATGACTTCTATGTCATTGGCGAATCGTATCATGCTGATTTTCTCCCCGTGGATATTCACTCCCGGAGACTTTTCTTTGACTTCTTGGATAGCTTTCTCGATGTAGACATTGAATAATATGGGAGACAGTGCACGTCCTTGCCTCACTCCTTTCTTTATGCTTGCTTCTGTACTGCAGGGTTCTGATTTGATTATGGCCACCTGGTTTTTATACTATCTCTGTATAACTCTTCGGTCATTGTATGATACTCCAATTTCTTTCAGAAACTTTAGCATCATATTCCAATCCACGTTGTCAAATTCCTTCTCCAAATCTACAAATACAAAACCTTGGTAGATTCTTCTCTATTCTCTTCTCCATAAGTAGCCTGAGGGCCAAAATCGCTTCTCTTGTGCCCTTATTTCTTCTGAACCCGAATTTGTCCTCATCCAGGAACTCCTCCGCTTTTCGCTCTATTCTTCTCTAGATGATTCTCGTGAATGTCTTCGAGGCATATGTCGTCAGACTTATGGTCCTAAAATGTTCATAGTTTTCAGCTCTTTTCTTTTTGGCAATAGGGATGATGATGTTCAAATGTGAGCTATAAAGTAAGGAAGCGCTTTATTCAAACGAACGCATAATAATAATAATGTAATTTTATTGTTCAAGGATTTATATCCGATATGAACATATTGTCTTCATATTTGAGCTCAAAATAAAACTTACATTTTGTGTGCAAAGCACCAGTTTAAGAAAAAGTGTTACAATTTGATATTACAAAAAACCAACATGCCAAATGTATGCAAATAAACATCGTAAAAAATAACATAATAAGAAATATGGGATATGAAGCAAGTTCACACAAAGAAATTAGTACTACATTATTATTGTATGTAATGAAATAAGTATTAAATTAAGTTCAAACATTGAAATAAGAATTAAATATTTTGATGCAATAATTTTGAAGTAATTGATTAAGATTATCAATTTGACAGATTAACATGGGAAAATATACCCCCCATACATGGTATAAAGCAATGAAATGAGTAAAATTCGGCTTATTACAATTTCAATTTGATATTACAAAAAAAACACATGCATTATATAAAACCAGCAAGGCTTATGACGGGCAAGTTAGATACGTATATAATTTGGTGGAGAAAACAATCTTTGCAAATTTCACTTAATAGACACATGTGTTGAAACCCGGGTCGTGAATAAATCTATTAAGTGAAATTTGCAAAGTTTGTTTTCTCCACCATGGAAAAATTTCACAAAGTAACCCCTGAAACAGTTCGTTTTCACGTATATAATTTCTTTTTAAATTGGGACAGGGATGAGGAATCTTTGATAGATTTAGGTAGGTGGTTCCAAGTTTGAGAGGCAGCGACAGTAAATGATTTCTGAAATGTGGAGGACCGATAATGTGAAATATGCAGGTAATTAGGGTCGGCTCGAGTAACTATATTTGGCAATATTGTTCTCTTGGGATAAAAATCAATTATGTACTGTGGGTCATCATTTTTGAGCAGGGAATACATGAAGCAGACCAATTTGAATTTTATTCTAGTTTTTATGTCCATCCAAGAGAGCTTGTTAAAATATGGGGTTATATGCTCTTCTTTCCGCAAGTCGTAAATGAATCTAACGCAGGAATTCATTAGGCGCTGAAGCTTGGTATTAAGTGCTGCTGTGAGATCATAAAATACAAGACAACAGTAATTAAAATTGGGAAAAATTAAGGTGGAGAAAAGTTGCTTTCTTACCTGGATAGGCTGCAATTTTTTATGAATTTTCAGTTGATGTTATGCAGCATTAACTTTATTTGAAACGTACAAAATATGATATTTCCAAGACAAATTATTGCTGAAGATGACCCCTAAGTTTTTGGCCGTCTTGGAATAAGCTATACAATTTCCCTGGACCTCAATCATAGGCAGTACGGCCATATTAAGTCTAGACATAACCCTGGAATGGCCAATAATCATGGATTTGGTTTTATTGCTATTTATTTTTAAAAAGTTGTCTCCTGCCCATGAGACAATGGCAGATACTTCTTCGTTTACTTGTCTAATGGTCTCGGCGAGATCGTGCGGGAGACAGTGCATATAAATTTGGAGATAATCTGCTTACATCATGTATTTTATACATGGTAATACATGCTGAAAGGTCTCCCACGTACAGCGAAAACAGCAATGGCCACAGGACTGACCCTTGAGGTACACCGCAAGAGATAGGGACCCACTCAGACAAGTTGCCATTTCGGTATTTTAAAGATTGGCGTCGTCCACATAGGTACAAGTAAAACCAGTTTAATGAGGAACAGGAAAAATTGAGGTTTTTCATTTTTTGTAAGAGCAATGCATGGTTTACACAGTAAAAGGCTTTGCTAAAATCAAATAACACCAATATTGTCAATAACCTTTTGTCAATGGCATATCTTATGTCATCGGACACCTTAATTAAGACCGATAGAATAGAAAAATGTTTGCGAAAGCCTGACTGGAATGGGTCAAATAATTTATTTGCAGTAATATGATCTAAAGTTTGTTGAAGTTCAAGACTTCTAAATGTCTTGAAAATATCTTTTCAAGACATTGAGAAGTGGCGCAAAGCATAGATGTAGGACGGTAATCCCTAGGGGAAGAGGGATTTTTAACTTTGTTTAGAGGGCGAATTAGGGACGATTTCCAAAGTGTAGGGTAAATGCCACAGGACATCAGCGAGGAGTTCAATATTTCAAGTAGAGCAGGAGTCACAGCGTTAGATACCACTTTGAAGTATCTAACAGAGATGTCGTCTATTCCAACTGAATTAGATTTCGACCCAAGAAGTACCTTACGCAGAGCGTATGGCGTGACGTAGTTAAAGTAAAAATTTTTATCATTATACGCCACTATCGCATCAACTGAAGAAATATCAGGTGGTCATTGGTTGGACTGGAAGACGGGACACCGCTCGTGGAAAAATAAGTATTTAATTAATTAAGTGAGAGATCATTAGCGATTGAATTGTCTGACAGTCTAATAAGCCTGAGATTTTTTAGTTTTTTCCAAAGGTCATTAGGATTAGCTGGATTAGAAAGAACATTTGTATAGTACAATCGTTTAGCGTTCATAACTGAGCGTTTTACAAGGTTACGTTGTCTCACGAATAATTGGTGAAGGGCTATGCTCTTCGTCCGAACAAAGGTACGTTAGCCTATCTCTTTCTTTGATTTGTTCCTTTATGGCTGGGGAAAACCATGGAGCTGGAGGACGCCTAGGATATATAAGTCGTTTGGGGGCATAGCGATCAGTCAAGGAATACAGAGTTGAAGCTATGCAACATTGTATTAACATTCAGGGAGTTAAGCACAGTTTTCCAATCAAGGCTAAATAACTCTCCCTGGAAGCCTTCAACATCAAAACACTTGTTATTTGTAGCAACTATAGGAGACTGAGATGTTTTTGTTACATTAAATTTATAGGTTAATACAATTTTATCGTGGGCTGAGAGAAATGTAGCGGGAGATTGATGAAAAGAAGAAACTTTTTCTTGCGAAGCAACAATTGTCATCCCATACCCATCTCTATCATTATGAATCATAAAATTAGGACAACAAGTCCAAAACTACTAAGATTTGAGGAATGACTACTTACCCACAATGATATCCTAGATTTCCAATTAGTAATTATTTCTACTTCACTCCCACCAAAAAGTGATATGTACAGGTTCATCCCTAAATATCCTCTTTAGTACGATTACAATACTTATTTTTGTAGTATCACTGACTTCACTGCACAATGTTGTTTTCTTTCGCACTGCAAAACATAAAAGTTATGTTAATAAGTAGATCAAAATAACATTCATGTAAAGAATGAATGTTGCATTTACAAGTGTGGCTACCAAATGCAGCACATCGCGAATGCTTGAAATAGGTACATTTACAGTGTGAAATGAGTGGTCGTCAACATTATTCCGCAAGCACATTAATTAATAAGAGAATGAATTAAACTTACCTCACCAATTGATGCTTCGAGAATAGCGGTGTGAATATGATTGACGATTCAACCGATGCCTTCCATCACAGTAAAAGACTAATTATACTACTATAATTAATCGATAATCGCCAATTCTTTGATGGTCTCACGCCATTTCTGCCGTTCAATGTGAAACATGCGTCAATTGCTGTTCCGTTGTTTCCCAGCATTCAGCATTAAACTACGTACTTCGAATTTCAAAAGCAGAAAACGGTTGATTCACAGCTCTGTTACAGCACAGTTTGAGCTACAGTGCAGTTCCAGTAATGTTTCAGAGCTCAGTTACAGTACAGTTTGAGCTACAGTACAGTTCCAGCCCTGGTTCACAGCTATGTTACAGTACAGTTTGAGCTACAGTGCAGTTCCAGTCATGTTTCAGAGCTCAGTTACAGTACAGTTAGAGCTACAGTACAGTTCAAGCCCTGATTCACAGCTCTGTTACAGTACAGTTTGTGCTACAGTACAGTTCCAACCCTGTTGCATAGCACTGTTACAGTGCAGTTGGTGCCACAGTACACTTCCAGCATAGTGATGCAGCACTGTTACAGTACAGATCTCGCCTAGTTATTACTGCCACAGCACAGTCCAGTGCAGTTGACTGTACTGTAACTGTGCTAAACTCAGTGTTTAGCACAGTTACAGTACAGTTACGGTACAGTTCCAGCACAGATTTTTCTACCTGGGAATGCATAGATCAAGGAGCGTATGGCTATCCTCAGTATGATGAGTTTCATTCAATGGAAGGAGGTAAAGGTCATTGATATATATGAAATCATGTAAAAATGTGCTGTAATAGTGATCTCGGAACAAATTAGCGTTGAAATCTCCAACAACTACAATATTTTTAAACGTTGGGCTAAATTTCATACATGGGTCATTCCCCCTCAATTCAACAAACGTTTGTCCCTTAGGGTCTCAGATTTTGATAAAAACTTGTGTATGGGAACATAATCAACTCAAACTGAATACCCTCAAACAGTTTTGCGAAAAAAAATTATTGAGCGAATTATGCATACTTAAATTTTTTCGCATTTTTTAGCAAAAAATCGAGCCTTAAATCATATTATCACTTATATCTCCGCTTGTAATTGCCATACAGCAATGATTAATAGCTCTTTTTAAAGCTAAATATTTATTAAATGCAAATGTATCAATAAAAAATTATTTTCTTCTAAACCCTATTGTTGTTCATTACTAATGTTTAAAAAATTGTTAATAAACATTTCTCAAATAGTCCATCTCAGAATCGGCCGAAACTTTTTTTCCATAAGTTAAACATACCCAGCTAACTATTCCAAAAATAAAATTTAGTGATTATTCACAAACGCGTTTTTTATAAATATTTAAACATTTACAATTTTCTCTCCCGCGGTGAACGTGTGTGCTACTAGGCGCGGTAGTGTTGGTGGCTTACTCTTCGGTCTCTTTCGAATTATCCCAGTCATCTGCTTATTGATGTCCTCTGCCAATGTTGTGTTGATCACTGCAATCCTGTTGAAGGTGGTCATCCTGGTCCGCGCCAACCTGTGGAGGATAGGTTCCATATCAGTGCTTTGGTATATTAGTTTCCTGGGGAAATTGTAGGGGAGGAGATAGATAGTGCGGATCATGTTTCTTTCGAGGCTGGCCCAAGTTTCCAGGGATGATGCTGGTGTGATGGCTGCGGCAGCGTATTCCATTACTGGCCTCACGAATGCTTTGTAGATGTGGAGGGCGCAGAATGGCGATACTCCATGTCCTACTGCCCTTACTGCCCTAACTAGGTTCATCCTCCTTAGGCATCTGCTTCTTACATCTTGGATATGTTTGTTGAATGACAGATGTCTGTCAATCTTGACTCCTAGGTAGGTGATGTCCTTAGTCGGCGCTATCTTCTAGTTTGATGTATCCCAGGGAAAGTCCGTTTTGGCGTGTGTCATTTGTGCCTGCAAATATAATGTGAGAGGATTTCTCCGGATTAGGTTTTAGGAACCAGGTTTGCATCCATGTCTGGAGCTTGTCGGTGACTCTCTGAAGTTTTTTCAGTGCTGAGTAAGGGTCTCTTCCAGTAGTCCACAACGCCGTGTCATCCGCATACTGAGCTGTCACTACTTGTTTTTGCAGGTCCACTGGCATGTCGTAGCAGTAGAGGTTGTATAGTAGCGGGGATAGTACGGTTCCTTGTGGAACCCCTGCCTTGGGGGTGTATCATTCCGACATCTTGTCCTTTACCTTTATCCTGGCGCTTCTCCCTGTAATGAATGAATAGAATAGTCGCATTACTGGTTGCGGGAGGAAAGGTATTTGTGTTATTTTTGCAATAAGTCCATTGTGCCAAACGCCCATTTTGTCCTTTCTTCTATCCAAAATTCTTCATGCTTTATACAGAAGAAACGAGATTTTACCAATGAAAATGATGTAATTAAAATCTATACCCAACTTCATTAACAGCGTTTGGTCCCAGTGTTCAGCCAATATACACGTGGTTTCCCTCAGGACTCTGCAGTGAAAGACAAGTTTTTTAATGCAAAGCAAGTTGCATGTCCTTAATGAAAGCCAAATGTAAAAGTGGAACATATGGCTCCGCCAAGCTGAAGTGAAGCTGTCGCCATGACTGATGTATTGAACATAAGTTTGTATTTACATTTCATCATCATCATCATCATTGGTCAACAATCCTAGGATTGGTTTTACGCGGCTTTCCACTCGATCCTTCTATCGGCCAACCTTTTCATTGTGACGTAATTCTTCTCTTTTACATCCTTCACAACCTGTTCCATGTATCTCATGTATTTACATTTACCAAAGGAAAATCATGGAGGTGCTCTGTTAACTGTCTTAGATTATGCTACATACTTCTCTAAATCATTCCTTGGGTTCGAAGTACTAATTAGCGGCAGCTCTCTACATAATTACTAAATAATATAAACTTTCTCACTTTCTCAAACGAGAGAAAGAAAGCGAAGAGGCGAACACCGGGTGAATCCCAGGACCTTGCCAGAGTGCGAGGAAGAAGCGAAGTTTGTCGGAAAGGCTCTGCGTTCGGAGGAAAGTTCGGCGAGAACGAGATAGTTGAATAGAGCGTTTAAAATGCATTTGAGGAATAATATGCGCCCCTTCTGGACGCCATCTCGTTTACAGCTCGGGGCAGGCAAGCTTTCGGTATTCCGTCACATACTCGGGCGATGAATCCATCACCTAACCGTGTTTGAACTTCCCTCGTGGTGGCCGAGACCAAAGAATATTGTACCGTCAGAAAGGAATTCAATTTTCTCTCAGGGCGATAGTGGCGACGCTCCATTTGTTGGGAAACTTTTTTATCCTATAGTACATCTGTTTGCATGTTGCAGTACAAATACGAGCGATCAAGTAAGGTCCCTCAGTCTGGTTATTATTTCAGACTAAATGAACCAAAACGTCGTTGCATTTCACACTTTGAAATAAAGCTACTCCATAGTGCAACAAGTTTACTTGACCTCCGCCAAAAATTACCCTTTCGATGGTGCAGGGACTCAATGCAAGAACCGCTACAATATGTTGAAATTGTTGCATCGCCAAGATTTTGCAGTCGATGCTGAATGGCATTTCTATACTACATCTCAGGGCAAGGATCCGTGTGACTAACTTGGAGGGAAGCTGAAGAGACTCGTGCCAGTCTGCAGCCCCCGTTGAAGAATTCAGATTCATGAGGAACTTTTCAAATCGAACGTGAAAGGGATGGACTTCGAGTTTGTAACCGACGAGCAAATGAAGGATGAAATAGTGGAGAGGCTATTCTGAGAGGCACCTACCGTGGAGTGTATCCGTTCCTACCATGCAGCTTCTCCACAATCGAAAGAAGATTTGCTGTTGAAAGGCGTTCCCAGATACCCGAAGGAAAAAATCCTACTCTTGCGGTGCAGATTTGGAGAGTTTCGAGGAGTGCATATAAGTTTCGAGGCTCAAGGAGGCAGGTGAGTGTATTTCCGATGTGAAATTACACAGGGACACCTAATTTCTCATCTCTATATTTAACCGATATTTCAGGTTTACGGTAAGGAGGCAACCAACCTCGGCAATCCTATCTGCCAGCACAGCAGTAAGGCATCAGGAAAAGGTACATATGTGACACTTATTTTTTAAAGTCACCTTCGATTTTTGCTGCAATAAATATTATTGTAATAATTTGTAAATTTCATACTATGATGAGTAGGATCAGCAAATTGTGCCTGAATAGGCTGATAAAGATCTGTCAAAATTTTCTTATGCTTATTTTCTGATTCTGTTCAAGTGGGTTGTAAAATAAAGGTAAAATAAAAACTTTTACACTTGGAAATGTGAATTGTATTTTAAGATGGGACTAGTTTTTATTTTATCTGATAAGGAGAGATATAAATAATATTTATAACACACATAAATATTAAATGCGAAACTAATTACATCGCCTCACATAATGTTTTTTATTTTTTTGGCCCATTCCGAACACTTACGTTATTCATGTGTGAAGTCATGTTGGAGAAATGTTTGCTCACATCCGAGTGAAAAAGAGGTGACCGATAGCAATAACGGCTACAAGGGGAACAAAATAATCGTTGAGTTGTGGACGGCTAAGTGTGGGGGACGGATGAGCGGCACAAAACCTTGAAAAGAGAAGTGTGGAAGAGGTTTTGGAGAACATGCTGTAGGAGAAGGCGAAGGAAGCAGGATCGGGGCTGAGAGGAAAGTGGCTGTGGAAGACGGGAAGAGGTTTGTCTATTGTGGTCCGAGGGCGAGCGCTGGAAGGCCGTTCCTCGTGCATTCTGAGGCGGCGGCGGCGGTCACATCAGCTTGAAGCGAATAGCAAATGACACGGGTGAAGGGGATTGAAGGTTTGGTATGCAGTTGACACTGGTGAGAAGAAGATAAAAGAGAAAGTGTATTGAGATCTGGAGACTGTACCAGAGTACCGTACGGTCGGTGCTCGAAGGAGGAAGCGGTAGGAGAGGAAGGCGACGACGAAGCAACACCAATTATTGGCTGGTGTCCTCAAGAGCGTTTGTAGTTCTGATTGGCAAGCATGCTATCTCCGATGGTTCCATGTTCTCTCAAAGGCGCAGTTCCATATGCGCATGAAATATCGGCGTTCGATCCGAAACCCTCCAGGAAAAAGCAGTCTGTAGGCCTCTTACATCGGAATCTGATATCGTGGCCTAATTCATATCGAATCATATCAGGAGCGTGGTGGCCTGGTAGGTAGACATTTGGTGTCAGGTGTGAATTACGGATCATTGCTACGACAGTTTTTCCTCACTTTTCTTATTAACGGGAGCCAAACTTGTATCAAACGTAGTTTTGCGGCTCAATACTAGCTGTGCATCTATTCCCGCATTATCAGTGTTTCATTGTAATTTGTTTATTGTAATTTTATTATTTATTGCCATGAATCCGTGCATCCAAAGCCCTCCATCCGCTCTTTTCCCACATTCGTCTTGTGTGCAACAACCCTTATCTAACTTCATTGACTTTGAGCCAATGATAAATTCAATCACTCCATCTACCACTGGAAGTAATAAGGATTCGTCCACATCGGAATGCTTACCTGTTGCAAAGAATGCCTTAGGTAGCCAAGTGTATTTCATACCCAATTTCAGTGGTGACGATGATATTTCTGTAGATACCTTTCTTGAAGGACTGCGAATAACTAGTCATTTCAGTGCTTGGAATGAACAGCAAACGTTGTGTATCGCTCGTCTACGTTTGAGTGGTTCTGCCGCCGAATATGTATCAGCAAACTCCCATGTGGTGGAAAGCTTTGACAACTTCTCCACATTTCTCAAACGAAGGTTTGCATGTCGCATCTCGCCACTCTCCTTAGAGCGAATGCTTTCCAATTGTGTTCAGCAGCCTCTAGAGTCTGTTTCAAGTTTCGCGACGGGCCTTAGAAAAATTTCACGGCAGCTAAGGGAATCAGTTGCAGATGCTGCATCAGTAGGAGCCACAACAATGCTGGAAAATAGGCTTCTCATGCAATTTCTGCTAGGCTAACGCGAGAAGATTGTTCGTTTCGTCCAAGTGAGAATTCCTAAAAATATGCTATAAGCAGAAGAGTACGCCATCAACGATGAATTTAATGTTCGCAATTATGCGGCAAAGACCATAGACGCCAATTATCCATCTCTTCGCGAAAATGAAGCTTCAGTTAACTACGTGTATAGAATGCAATCTCACCAAAATTAATTGAATTTTCTATTGGCGACGGCAGTTTCTCCAGCTATCTCTCATATACAAGTTCAGAAAGGGCTATTCACAGTTTGCACGAAGATACAAGATTTATACACAAGCAGTGTTAATTACAAGAATAGAAAATGCGCCGTCTCGAGTCGACATGGTGTGAAAATAATGACTGTTACTACACTGACGCAACAAGCTTTCCGTAGCAACAAACAAAAAACTCAAATTAAGGTTCTAGATAAAGTAAAAGAATAAGTTGAAAAGCCCTTTCTATGGGTAGATTTAAACCAGAAACCTTTTCTCCCAGTAACTACGAAAAAGTTGCCTTTTCGAAATCGCTATGCATAAGGCTGCACGCTAAGGTGGCAAAAAACGAGACGTAATAATTAAAAGTGTCGTTGCAGAACCAACGTCAACAGAAAATGTTGCCACCTTTGCCGTAATCCATCGCATTGCAGGAAAGCCGATCATACATATTTTTACTTGAATTGAGGGAACAGTTAGAAAACTAACAAATGTTATGCAGTGATATGATTTAATTGAATCTTGAATACAGAAAACCCTTCTAAAGATGTTTTTGAAGCTCCCATGGTAGGCGTCTAGGGTGATAAGGTGTCGGCTGCAAGAACACTAGAGTGCTGCAAAGAACAAACAAATATCTCTCCACTCCACTTGTACATGCATACCTGGATATGTCAACGTCGGCATCGACTTCATAGGCTTAAGTAATTTACAAAAGGGGCGGTTTCTTTCCGCGACCCATCCGGGAAGTGATGAGAAAAACGTCTGCGTAGCTTGGAGTGAAAACCATGGAGCATAGATGGAGTGGGTAACGCGTCACCTACTGTTGCATGCCGGGAGGTTAATCAGCACCCATTGATAAATCGGGCGGCGGCGGTTCGTCTGCTCTGCTCTAAGGGTGGTGGTCTAAGTCTACGACTCCGGGAATGGCTCCGGGAAGCTCTTCGAGTTCCTCACGGAACTGAATCTCGTCTGGAGGGAGTCGGGATTTGACATTCGGCACCTTCAGCCAAGTCTTGCGGGATGTGTGCGCTTTTCCCATATTTGGAGCGCGATTGATTGCCTAAACAGAAGGATGCAGGAATATAACCGGAGCGTAGAGACCGAATTCGTATATCTTACATGATGGGATCGTTTTCGTTTCACGTTCCGGCTTCTCTCCTTGGAGTGCAATGTTCACCTTCAATTTATCTCTTTTACACAACATGACTTTTATCTCCCAATGCATACATATCCTTGAAGTATTTGCTCCTATGTATTCAAATAGGCTCCTCTTCATTGTCAGTACAGAGTGAGATGCCATCTGCGAAGCAGATCATGTCAACATCTTCACCGTACATTCCTTTGATTACTCTTCTTTTCACTTCATTAATGACATATTAAAAGTATATACTGATTTTAACAGGAGAATGATTGCACATCAGTCTTATTCCTTTGTTTAATTGATCTTCTAATTTCATTACAATTTTTGTGCACGGCGTAGTGACTTGATTTTTGTAGAATTCATTGATTATTCTTCTGTTGTTAAAATAAATCACTATTTGTCTCGATAACTTGAATATCCTATTTCACTCAACGTAAACAAAAGCCTTCTTTAGGACCACGAACGGTTCACACACCAATTTGCTTCAGCCTATTAATTTTGTCGACCATAAAACTTAAATCAGTATGGCCTCTATTGCTCCTCTATCTTTTTTAAATCCAAAGAGGTATTCCGAGTGGTTTTGTTCCGATTCTCTTTCCATTAATCGTTGTATATGGGTAGAGTTATGTTATGTAAACCATCCATGTTACAGCTTAAGATGCATTTGAAAATAGATTTGGAGTACGGTACTCCCCACACCTCTCCCACTCCCATTCTCGCCATTCTGCCATTCCCCCGGATGTCTTTCACTGCTCCATAAAGGATATATTTGTTTTGCCTATTAGGCTGACGTAGAGAGTAAGAAGGAAGGAAAAACCAGGTAATGAGAAAGGAATAAAGAAAGAGGCAGAGGGGGAAGGAAAGAAGTAAGAGGAGAGCGGAACCTTGAAAACAACACCGGGTCACCCTTTTACCGCAGAAGTGAAGTGCATTTTACCTTGTGGCATTAGTTGACACCGCCACGAAGCAAGACCCATGAGAAATATTGGGAATGAATACAGAATGGTCACCTGAAATGGCAAATAAGAGCCCGGTGGAAAAGAATCGAGGCAGGCAAGGAAATATCACCATTCCCCTGCAATTGCAACGAATTTTCAACGTTTGTCGTCCATTTTTCATGAAGGAAGAGCATTATGGTTCCCAATAATTTAAAACCGAGACACCCGTCATGAAATTTTATTTTTGCAGGTTTTTTTTAAAATATTGAGGCAACTTTGAAATGGCAGGACGAGTGAATTGTGTGCGGGTCAGTCATTATCAGCGACTCGTCATGCAGTTAGCTAACAATAAAATAGTACTGTTACATTAAGGAATAGCTGAGTATCATTTGATCAATTCTGGACGCAAATAGTCCAAGGAATAGAGAAATATGAAATAAAGAAAAAGTGTCATCTTTCTCTGGTAAGATATCGTTCATATTTTACGATCGGTCCCTGGTTACCAGCCGAAGAAGGTTTATTCCCAGCATTGAGAATTCACAAATTAAGGCGGTTTGCTATATAATAAACTAAACTGAACAAATATGTTAAAACTGATATTCAACACAGGTATTGCAACAGGTTTGGACTAAATTAAAGCATAGATTTACACTATGCTAAACACTGAGTGACCACGATCTCTTTCGTTGCTAATCAATCTTTTCCTGGACGTCAATGAAGTTGAATCTATTACTTTCAAGATAAAGTTCCGGGTTTTATCCCCTGAGACTCCTTTGAAATGTGTATCAAATAACACCTGCAGTATTCCACTGCTGAATTATTAACATAAGTTAATTCCCACTAAACGTCATTTTCAAGTGAGCGTCATGGATCAATAGGCGTACGATTAGATTCGCAGGGGGATGCTTGAGGAGAATTTTGAGCGAAGCAGAGACAACGAGGACTTTTGACGTCTTGCTCACACCCAGCACAGAGAGCCTCTGAACCCTCTGTGTGATTTCCCACACTTAATCCCCTCCCAAGTTATGGATTGGGATTAGTGTCGCAGCGCTGTTCAAGAGGGGTTTTCATGGACCGCCCTTTCTCTCGACGCATGTGAGCCTTTCTTTAATCGCAATTTTTCCCTATTTAGTTCAGCATTTGCCCCATCTCCCGTCATGCAACCCATAAAACATAGCCTCTTCCTCGTCCCTTCCTTGTCCTTATTCTACCCTATGCAATGGCCTTCAGTAAACCATTACCTTAAGTTTCTTAGCCCAACCCCAAGTACTATGCCTTCTCATAATTTCCTCCAGCAGCTGTCTCTCTTCCACAACCATGTCCACTACTTCATAAGTAGTCTTTCTTTTGCCCCACTGCACTAATCCTTTGTTCTCCATTTGAAGATATGGGTAGGAGCGAAATAAGCAGGCTTCTCACAAATAAGTAAAAAATAATTGACGATAAAATTCATTGGAAAGGTAGGGCACCAAATCTTAATACAGTAGTTACACCATGACGAGTGCCTGAATATTACCAGATCTTAATTCTGAAACCGAAAGGCATGCGTTTGATTGAATGCATGCATGAGAGAAAGACAAAATATAAGTTTTTTTCGGAATTTCTAAACACGAATGTCGAGAGAACGTCGTGCTGCCGTGGGAGACTACAGTTCCGTGGTTTAATGCCACGTTTCTCTTGGAAGAGAACTTATCGAGGACCGTGGTGATCTTCATTGGCTTCCTGCTAGTCATTCCACAAAGACAATTGCTGATCTTCGTTCCAGTGCATGAGGGCCGGAAGCGTGTTCCAGTGGCACATTTTCCGCACGCACGTCGGCAATGGCGGCGTGGCGGAAATAATTCCCGCCGGAAATAGAAGCGGCGGCAGCGACGCACCGTGGAGGGGGGGGCGTCTACGTCGTGCGGGAAGCACAGCAAATCGATACGAGGCGACGGCGGAGGCGCGGCAGGGGCGGGGGTGCGGGAGCCGCAGCGAACCCGCTCCCTCGGCGCCACGAAAACAATCTCACGTCGAGCCACGGGCTGTTTGTGAGCGCAATGGGCGAGGGAGAGTCATTTGATTTCTCAGTATCGTGACCATCAACACTATGTCAAATCATTTTTCTTCCCTCGTATTTGAATAAGGTGCTTCGGTGCCACCACGGAATTGGTTCCATCACACCGTCTAAAATAATCTTCAATCCATGATTAAATCTAAGATGAACATATCATTCAGTCCGGTGGTGGGATTCGAACCCGCAATCTTTGTGCTGCCAGCTTCGCAATTAAGAACTGGTGATTTGCGGCCTGGCAAACGCTATTGGGTCACTAGTGTGGTCCACGATTGGTGCCCTACCTTTCCAATGGATGTTATCGTCGATTATTTTTTGCTCATTCGAGAGAGGCCTGTGTACTTCGCTCATACCCATATCTGCAAATGGAGAACAATGGATTAGTGCAGTATGGCAAAAGAAATGCAGCTAAGGAAGTAGTGGACATGGTTGTGGAGGAGAGGCAGTTGCTGGAGGAAATTATGAGGAGACAGAGTATATTTTAAACGTTTTGAAACAAATTTTATCATTTTAATTTACTACGTAGAGAACCTCGCGGCTGAGCTTAAAGCCACCGAGTACGTCCACCGGGTTGCGAATGGTGGGTCGACCTCTAGATATAGAGGTTAGCTGCGAGATAAGCGAATTTACTCGTCGAAGAAGCAGTCGTGAAAAAAAGCGACGGCATTCCGAGGGAGTATGTGGTCTATCCCTGGGTAAGGTTGGTCACTAAATAATACAGAACCTGTGAAGATGCCGTGACTTGGCGACGGGAGGCCGCCAATAATTACGCTTCTCATCACCCGGAGGAGAGGGCAGCAGCTCTTCTTCTTATGAGTCAAGGTGGAGACCACAGTGGTCGGTACAGTGACATTCATTTCACTAAAGGCGCGGAAACATTAGCGGCTGTAGCACTGCGATATGGAAGGCAAGGGGAAACCACCACATTATTATCCTGAGGAGACACAGCTACTCCACTCATATCTTTTTTCTCATGATGTGATGGAACCCTCTCGAGTAAAATGTTCCTGAGGTAAAATAGTCCCCCATTCACCGGGTGGGGACTACCCGAGAGATAACATCAGTGAAGTGTGATAGACATTTTAGGGTAGGGACGTGGAACGTGCGATCACGCAGGAGAACCTGAAGGTGGAAATGCGGAGAATGGACCTCGACATACTAGGAATCAGTGAAATGAGATGACCCGAAGAAGGAGACTTTTGGAGTGGACGTTATAGAATTATTCACACTGGATCACTGAATGGTAACGCTGGAGTAGGCATAATGCTCAGGAAGAGTTCAGGACTACGTGTGAAGAACTTCCTTCAGTAGAGTGAGAGGATTATAACGGTTAAAATTGAAACTAAGCCTACAGATACCATTGTGGTGCAAGTTTACATGCCTATTTTGGATTACGAAGATAAAGAAGTGGAAGACGTCTACGAAGATATCACGGAAGTTATAAAACAGGTAAGAGGAGAAGAAAACCTAATTATTTTAGGAGACTGTAACGCTATTGTCTGAGGTCAAGATGGAAGAATAACTGGGAAATATGGATTGGGAAACCGAAACGAATAAGGAGAAAGACTGCTGGAGTTCTGCACACAACATAAGTTAGGTGTCTCGAACACATTGTTTAAAAATCACAACTGAAGAAGATACACATGGAAAATGCCAGGAGACAGAGGAAGATTTGAAATATTTCAAATAGACTACATTTTAGCAAAGCAGAGATTTGAGAAAAAAACATCAATAAAGAATACACTTATAGGAATTAAAGAATGATAAATTAACACAAAAGAAATATACATACACAATATATCAATATTACATATCTAATAGTGTGTGAAAGAATTTACAATGTGGGAAAAACGTGAGGATTACAGTGAAACCTCGGTTAGCGAACGCCTCTGATAACGAACAATTCGGATAACGACCAAAAATTTCGCTAAAAATTTGCCTCGGTTAGCGAACAGATGTGTAGCAGCCATGTTTGTGTTCGGTGCTGTGCGATCCCAAATGGATACAAAGTAATACAATGTCGCAGGCTACGCATATACATCGTCATCCATTTACACACACACTCTCATCGCGGACGTGCAGCGTGCTGGTGGATTCCAGAGACATTTCAGAAGTTACTCTTGTCACACTCCTTTAGCGATCATGTACTAATTATAAGTGAATTAAATCAGTTAAAAACCGAGTTGAACCGCCTTCAGATGTGTTGAACACGTGTGCTACGTCACGTACACCTGACCAGCGGACAGGGGCCAAGTGCTTCTCATCTTTCTTTGTGCTCGAGACACAGTTAAGAACACACGTTCATTATCCTAATCCTTGTGCATCCTTCCTCTTTAGTGATTTTTTTACTTTATTTTAATAATCATCAAGCCTTCAATCATGGCACCAAAGAAGTTTAAGAGAGATGTTAGCAGTTCAGAGAGAAGGAAGCGGACAACAATTGAATTGAAGAAGAAAATGATTGCCAAGTATAAACGAGGCATGCGTGTATCAGATATCGCAAGAGAATGCGGCATGTCAAAGTCGACAATCTCTACGATTTTAAAGAAAAAAGCGCAGCTTGAAGAAGCTAATTTGTCAAAAGGAGTAAGTATTATAACAAAGCAAAGGCCTAAAATAATAGATGAAGTAGAAAAGTTGTTGCTTTTGTATATAAATGAAAAATAGTTAGGTGGTGCTAGCATCAGTGAGGCATTTATTGGTGAGAAGGCGCTGCAAATTTACGAAGATTTGAAGAAGAAAACCCCAGGGACAAGTGCTTCAGTTGATTTTCTTTTCAAAGCCAGTCGAGGCTGGTTTGAAAATTTTAAGTACAGAACAGGCATCCACAGCAACATAAGGAATGGGGAAGCAGCTAGTTCCGACAAGGCAGGGGCACAGAAATTCCTCCTAGAATTCAAAAAAATCATAGAAGAAGGAGAGTACGTCCCGCAACAGGTATTTAATGCGGATGAAACAGGACTGTTTTGGAAGAAGATGCCGAATAAAACGTACAGAACGAAGGAAGAGAAAGCATTGCCAGGGCACAAACCTATGAAAGATAGGCTAACTCTTCTATTGTGCGGTAACGCCAGCGGGGATTTTAAGCTTAAGCCACTGTTAGTCTACCATTAGGACAATCCAAGAGTATTCAAGAAGCACAATGTAATAAAACAGAAATTGCCTGTTATGTGGAGGTCTAACTCTAAGGCTTGGGTGACCCGCCAATTTTTCGTCGTGTGGGTGACCGAAGTGTTTGCCCCGACTGTGAAAGAATATCTACAGAAGAACAAACTTCCCCTCAAATGCCTTCTACTGCTGGATAATGCTACAGCACACCCTCCAAACATCAGCGAGTACTTAGAAGAAGAGTTCGACTTTGTTCAAGTTTGTTATCTGCCACCGAACACAACCCCCTTGCTGCAGCCCATGGATCAACAGATCATTTCAAACTTCAAGAAATTGTACACGAAAGCCTTATTCAAAAAGTGTTTCGATATAACGAATGATACCAACTTAACTCTGAAGGAATTTTGGAAGAATCACTTCAACATTTTGAATTGTGTTCGTCTTATAGATAATGCATGGAACCAAGTGACCTACCGTACTATGAATGCAGGATGGAGAAAACTGTGGCCAGACTGTGTTCCAGAGCGAGATTTTGAAGGAATCGAACCAGAAATTGTTGATGAAATCGTTTCCCTCGGCCAAAAAATGGGGTTGGAGGTGGATAATGACGATGTTGAAGAGCTTGTGGAAGAGCACAGCAATGAACTCACTACTGAAGAGTTGCAGTACCTGTAGGCTGAGGAAGAAAAGAATTTGGCTGAGGATATGTCTTCGGATGGGGAGGGAGAAGGGAAAGAGGAAGTCCCAAGTTCGGTGATTAAAGAAATTTGTGCTAAGTGGGGGGAATTGCAATTATTTATAGAAAACTCTTTCCTAAACAATAGGCAATAGGAGCCTAAACATGTTCAATGACAATGTGATGTCGTATATTCGAAAAGAGTTACAAAAAAGGCAGAAGCAACAGACACTGGATAAGTTTTTTCCTTCAACCTCCAAGCGACAGAGGACTTCCTCCGAAGTTCTCACAGAGGGGGATTCCCCCTCCAAGCAGTAATTTCACCCCTTCCTCCCCACACCTCCATCCACTCACGACATCACATGGCAGTAAAAACGGTTAGTTTTTTCTGTTTCCTTATGTTTAAATGCTTTCTTTGATGTTTTTATTTATATTTAACTCAATTTGTACTGTATTATAACTATTCTCATTTAAAAAAGCATACCTATATAGCCTGTAACTTTCATATAATAGCGAGTCAATAGGAGCTAGGAACCAATTATTCCTATTTCCTTTATTTCTTATGGGGAAAATTGTTTCGGATGGCGAACATTTCGGATAACGACCAGCTTTCTGGAACGGATTGTGGTCGTTATCCGAGGTTCTACTGTATTATGCTTACATCCTTTACGCAAAAACCCACTGCAGGAAAACACCCACGCAAGAAGGGGGGTGTGAAAAACCTGCGAAATCCTACTGACAGTAAAGCTAGTGTTTATTAATAACTCAAATATAATAGCATGTACATAGGAAAATTAGTAGATTATAATGAAATTCAAGAAAAGAAAAATACAAAAGGTAAGGAAAGAAAAAAATAGGGAAAAAATAGTTAAAAGGGAATTTTGGAAAAATTAATAAACCAAAAACAAACATGAAGATGGTGTTAAATGTGCGCCGTTTATCTTGCCATCCGTGTTCTAATCTATCAATTGTTTTGAGGGAGTGCCCGTGACTTGTGATGCTCATGTGCCCGTCTGCTGAACTTTCAGAAGTGTTTTATGTAGCGCCCTTTTAAAAGATGGAAGTGATGGAGAGTTTCTTAAGGATAAGGGAAGTTTATTCCATTCACGACATGCAGTGACAATGAATGATTTATTGAAAATAGTAGTCCGGTGGAGAGGTATTACCAGCTTATGATTTCCTCGCGTATTGGATTCATGGACATTTTTCAGCTTCTTGAATTCTTCAAAGAGGTAAAGAGGCGTTTTAGTGTTCAGAATTTGATAAAGAAGAGAGAGGGTGTGAAGTTGTCGTCTGTAGCTAAGTTTTAACCAAGATAGTTCATTTATGTATTGGGTGATGTGATCTGATACCTGTATATTGAAAATGAACCTGATGCATGCATTCAGAGAGCGTTGAAGTTTTAGTGACAGTTCTTGTGATAGATCTTGATAAACTGTACCGGCGTAGTCAAAGTGCGGTAATATTAACGCCGAAACCAGCTGTGCCTTAAGAGATGTGGGGATCACATGTTTCAATCTGAGAAGGGGAAATAATGATTTATTGACGGTTTTACAGATATTATTTACATGGTACGACCATGATAGGTTTTCATCTACTAATATTCCCAAATTTCTAACTGCCTCGCAATAAGGAATTGGATCACCATTTATTCGTAAGGGCGGAAGCTCAGATTTTTTAATTGATGCATGAATTCTCGGATATCCAATTATGATGGCTTGTGATTTGTCAGGATTAGTTGTTAAGAAGTTGGCTTTGCTCCAATTATTAATTTCTACAAGATCATTATTGATGTTTTCCAAATTATTACGTAAGTTGTCAACAGCTGAGTTTAGATATATTTGAAAATCGTCAGCGTAAAGATGGTGTTTGCAGTTTCTGAGTGATAATGGACAGTCGTTAATATAAAGAGGGAATAAAAGAGGTCCGAGGATAGAGCCTTGAGGTACTCCTCGAGATACATCGGCCCACAAGGAGCAAGAGTCATTGGAGATAACTTTCTGTTTCCGGTGGGATAGGTATGATCTAATCCAATCCACTACAGAGGAAGAAAAGCCAATACCCCTCATTTTTGCTCTAAGGATATCTCTATCTATTGAATCAAAGGCTTTGCTGAAATCAAAAAGTACAAGCACTGATACCTCTTTCATGTCCATTGATCTTCTAAAGTCGTCAGTAATTTTCACAAGAGCTGAGGTAGTGCTGTGTCCATGTCGGAAACCGGATTGAAATTGATCAAGAATATTATTGACTTTTATAAAATATGTAATTTCTTCGTAAATTAGTTTTTCAAATGCTTTTGATAGAACTGGTGGGAATGAAATTGGACGAAATTCTTTCTCTTGAGAAGAACTGGTCTTTTTAGGGATTGGTTTGATCAAAGCACCCTTCCACTGACAGGGAAATTGTTCTTGAGAAATTGAAGAGTTAAAAATATTGGTGATATATGGCAAGAGGAGAGGGAGTAATTTTTTAATGAAATCTATTGGGATTCCATCAGCGCCCCTGGCCTTAGATTTGATTCTATTAAACGAGGCAAAGACTTGCATCTGGATCACTAGGGAAAATTTGAATTGTTTTCTGCTGTTTGTCAATGAGTTGGTTTTGGAATTGTACATATGAATGGTTTTATCCTTAATATCCTTTGCTATAAGATTCGTTATAAGTACATGACGAGCGGTGAAGGTTGATTAATCCTCACATACCTCACCCAATCTGCCGTTTTAAAGCATTGTTCTTCGGAGGCATGACGGCGGTCGTGACGTTCCTGCACTCTCCTACCTTCACCGCTCCCCAGCCGCGTTTTAACCCACCGCCGTGCCGTGAGAGATGTAGAAGAATCATTGGAAAGTCCGACCCGGCATTATCTGGGTTGCGCCTTCCCTTCTCTAGTCCTCGGAAACCAAGTAACACTGCCTGCCGTGAGTAGAGAAGGCGATTATGATGACAATGACAATGATTAAGAATACGCTGGCGGTGCTAATAATTACGGCAATGGTACTTATGGTATCACAATTGAATGGGAGAGTACGTTTGATTGAGAGACATTTGATCTGTAGCGCCAGCTTTGTGGGATACCTTTAGCTCATTATAACAGTTACTAGTGCAGCACTACCCCAGGGAAACAGACTTGAATTACGATAGATCACCATTTGAGTCCTAAAGACTCAAGGCTGTCAGGTGCTCTAGATCAGTGTATCCCAACCGGTGGCGAGAGTCCCAATTGTAGGACTTCAACGCGTAATGACTAGAACCTGAGCTGGCCGAATACCCTGCCCACCGTTCACTTCGGCGAGGATATCGTAAACACATGCGTTAAAATTGTATTCACTTAACTATGAATGTCCAAAAAATAAAAATACGGATCTTCGTCAGGTGTATTCGTTGGACTTAGTTATCCTAAGGAAGGAAGATGGGGCACAGAGACTCAAATATTGCCAACCACTGCTCACTGCCCATGGCTTGGCAAAATATGGTTCGCTGCGAGCCTTCTGTGGCTCTTTAGTTACGTGCTTGTGGCTCGCGACATCTTTTCATAATATTTTTAAGCGAGCGGTATTGGAAAAATTACCAAAATAATAACGTAAGCGGCTATTATGATAAAAATCCATACTTACCTTACCCCCCACTGGCATTACGGCCCTAGAAGAGCCCGTGCCTCCTCAATCATTCCTCTTCAGGTCTCTCACTCCAAAGCACGAAGCACCCCCCCCCCCTTACACCCATTTGACGAAGGTTGCCTTCCACATCATCCAGCCACCTTCTGCACGGTCGCCTCGGACGTCTTCGACCCTCTGGCCCCTAGCTGAACGTCCTCCACACCGCCCTATTTTCAGGCATTCTTTCTAGATGGCCGAGGCACCTCAGTCTGGTACTCTTGACTTCACAAACCAGACTAGGTTTACCATACAGTCTATATAGCTCGGGATTAGTGCGGATACGCCACACGTTGTTTTCATTTATTGGTCCATAAGTTCTTCCCAGGATCTTCCTGTGTTGAGCATCTCCTCACCCCGTATTTTAATGACCCACGTTTCGCAGGCATATAGAACCATGGGTCGAAGAACAATAAGCTTTCTTTGGATCTTCGACTCAATAAACGTGACTTAAATAGGCGCTGGGGGCCCAAGTAGGCCTCATTCCCCGCATTCACTCTTTCTTTGATTCCCAGGCTGTTATCACTATTTTCTGACACCAATGAACCTAAATATTTAAAGGAAGACACTCTCTCAAATTGGTATCATCCTGCTGCGAAATGTGCTGGAGGCTCATTTCCAGTCCTTTTCATAACGATAACCTTAGTTTTTTCCTAATTTATGACAAGGCCTACCCTTACTGATTCCTCATCCATTTGCTGAAAGGCTTCTCTCAGCCCCCACTTATTCCTGCTGATTAAATACACGTCGTCATCATACGCCAGATATTGTATTGTCCTGTGTAACAATGTGCCACCAGGATAAATCTCGATCTTCCGAACATCTCTTTCCACTGTCAGGTTGAAGAGGGTACATGACAAGGCGTCAGCCTTGTTTCAGCCCTCTATTGACGCTAAATTCTCGTTATAAACTTCCGGACATCTTTATTTTGTTCTGCGTTCCTTTTAACGTTATCTTAACAAGTCGAATGAGTTTGTTCGGTATCCCTAGTGTAAGAAAAGTATCATGTAGATATGACCGTCAAATGCTGTCGTATCCCTCTTTATTGTCAACGAAGAGCTGGTACACTGGTATATTGTGTACATAGCATTTTTCTATAGGATTCCTTATTGTAAATATGTGATCAGAGGTGGATCTTCCTCGTCGGAAACCACACTGATACTTTCCTAATGTGTTTTCTGTTCATGTTTCCAGCCTTCGTGCTATGATCTTTGTGAGCACTTTGTACGTGACGTTTATTAGTGATATGCTCTGGTAATTAGCATATTATAGCTCTGAACCTTTCTGTAAATTGGGCATATGAGTGCACAAGACCATTCTTTGGGCATCTTCTTTTCTAGCCACCCTCTTACAATAATATTGTGTACTTTCTGCATGGAAGGGAGCTGTGAGATCCCCTCCATGCTTGAGCAGATCAGCTGCTATGAAGTCATCCCCTGGAGCTTTATTGTATTTCATAGTTTTGATCGCTTGTACAGTCTAAAGTCTGCTAGGTGGTGGAATCTCGACCTCCTCTTGTGCTTGGTAGATGTTTCCTACGTCTTCAGCTTCCTCTAGTCCTGGTCGATTTAGTAAACATTCAAAGTACTCTGCCCACGCTCCGTTCGTCTCCAATCAAATTACCTTCCCTGTCATTGATCATGAACGCTCTTGCCTGAAACCTTGTACATTACATTGGTTGCCAACCACCCCACAGCGAACGCTCCATCCCCTATTCTCTCTCCATCCGCGGACACAGGGTCTGCAATAATCCCGACGACCTACACATTTTCCTGTCGAACCTACACACCTCTCATCTGCGTCGTGGGTACCCAGAAAACCTTCTTCAAAGAAGAATATTAAAAATCCCAGCATTCTACAACAACCTCGCACCAAGGAACACACTTGAGCAGTGGTGAAGCGTGAGTTTTCAGCTAGGGGAAGCGTCACCTTGTAAAATATGTAACCTTCAATAATTTTTTACCCTCCTGCCATTAGGCATGTGGAACTGTAAATGGAAACTGCCGTAGTGCTGTGTCGTATTGCTATATCAATTTTAACAGAAACTTTGACAATATGTATGAGATATGAATTAAATAAAAAAAACATACTCTTGGTATAATAGGCCTTCCTCTCATTTCTTTTATCGAAGGTCTACTCTTCGACTTTTCGCAAACATTTCTA
Organism: Platycnemis pennipes; assembly: GCA_933228895.1. Taxonomy (NCBI): domain Eukaryota; kingdom Metazoa; phylum Arthropoda; class Insecta; order Odonata; family Platycnemididae; genus Platycnemis; species Platycnemis pennipes. The sequence goes on along the minus strand of OW121846.1, from coordinate 8,334,484 downwards.
TCACGAAATCAAAGAACGATGACAGCCAGCTTAGCTCAACAAGAAACGCCTTTTCAGTACCTAAGAGAGCTAGGAATGATGTCCTCTCCTAGCCTTGGGTGTTTCGCAGGTATGTCTTTATTCTCTCTGACACAGAGAAGGACCTCTCGGCAGATTAGCTAGACGCTGGGATGGTGATTGCCATTGGAACTAGTTTGCACATTCCCGGGAAAACTTCCACTAAATCAGCTATTGTCAAGTTACGTTTTAAATTCACAATACTGTCCTTGTGCATTTCTAAGTCGTTAAACAAGACGCATAGTTCACGTGTCAAACATGGGAAAACGAAGAAGTTCTCGTAGCTTTGTTTTAAACTTGAATATTTCTTTTCCGGAAATTGATTTTGGAATTTTTTTAAACTAGTTTGAGTCTATAAGGCCAACAAGTTTCAATCCTTTCATATCCTTAAAGCCGGTGTCCCACGGTAAATTTTTTCGTGAATTTATTCATGAATAATTCATGAATTCTCTCCGAGCAACACTGCGCATGCGCAAGCCAATATTTGGCGAATTTCTGTAAATATGGAACCTCTGTTAATTCTTCATGAAACTCGACCACTGATTGGCCTATCTGCGCGCATGCGCTTCGACCAGTACTCTCCTGGAAGACATCTTGAAAGAAAGCGAAAAGAATTCCGGCCGTGTATTTCAGGATAATACGGGGAAAGAGTCACAGATATAGTTCATTTGAGCGGATTGATAATATTATTTCATTGTGGGGCAAATGCATGATTTTTAATGCAAATATTTTCGCTAAATCGTAAATAAATAATTAGATTAACAAACCATGCATTATTACCGGGGTAGTGCTAATTTAGCATTCCATTGTGAATCATTATTAACCAGTTTATCTGCTCATGCAACTTTTTCTGTGGATGTGTAAATGATATAACCATTGCCATGTAATAACTGCGTTATATTAACCTGAAAAATATTGTTATAGTATGAATTGTGCAGATGAAGATTTTCGGTCATCCTCAGATAGTTCTGAAAGCTGTACGTATATCCTCCAGTAGTAGCTCATTGCGCAATTAGCTTAAGGATCCTCTATTATCTTCTCGCCTCATAAGACACGATCTAACCCAATAACGGCGATTACTCATTCTCCTGCGTCGTATTATCACTGTTCCGCAAGCAATTACTAGCAGTATCGCCGCAGCCATCTGGTCGTCATCCATAACAAATTCTCTGCGGTGAAGTCGAAGTAAACATATCAAATTTTTGTCACTCAGTTGATAAATTGCCTACACCAGGTACCTATACTAGGCGCAAAAACTCAGCTCTGTTTTTATAATTTGGTACCGATCGTATGCGACAGAATACGGTCGGTATTATACGACAGAATATGCCCGAAGAATTTCTTCTTTTGCCCGTCTGCCAAACAGCGCCAATTTCATGAATTTATCCTGCTCGTGTGACATAAGGGTTATAGACGTTGATGAAACAGGTTTCATGAAACGATATTCATGAATAAATTTACGAAAAAATTTACCTTGGGACACCGGCTTAAGTCAGTGCATTCTTCGTTTATGGGACATCAGTAATTTTATAATAAATTATTTTATTTGATAACTTCTCTGATATACAACTTGTATAAAAACCAGGTGGCTATAATGAAATCAAGACCCAGCAGTAGAGAAGCGAGCATAAAGAAAGGAGTGAGACAAGGCTTTGCACTGCCTCCCGTTTTATTCAATATTCACATCGAGAAAGCCATCCAAGAAGTCAAAGTAAAGTCTCCGGGAGTGAATATCCACGGGGAGAAAATCAGCATGCTGCGATTCGCTAACAACATAGCAATCATGACATAAACGGAAGGAGATTTAAAGAAGATACCAGGAAATATGGAAAGGATATTAGCCAGTTATCACATGAAGATCAATAAAAAGAAGACTAAGGTATTGGTATGCGGTAGGAGAAAAGAAGCCAAGGCAAATGATAAAGTAGGAAAACAAAAAATTGTGGAAGTGGAAGAGCTCTGTTACCTGAGAAGCTGAGTAACCAGCGATGGACGAAGTAAAAGAGAAATTGCCAGTGGAATTGCGCAGGTGAAAAAGGCATTTTTATTAAAACAAGATTCTGCTAACAGCGGCAAATACAAGCGTGGAAGTGAGGAAACATTTCATTAGGACATACAAGAACAAACAAGGATAGAGTCAGCATTTTACTATATGGCATCAAGAAATGGACGATAATAGGAGCAAAGAAAAGGCTAGAAGCATTTGAAATGTGGTGCTACCAAAGAATGATGATGATAAAATAGATCGATCGAGTGACAAACGAAGAAATCTTAAGAAGAGTGGGAGAAAGGAGAAGTCTACTGAAAACCCTGAAAAGAAGACGGGACAACTTAAGCAGCCATATCGTAAGACGCAATGGCCTGATGAAGACAATCGTCTAGGGAACAGTGAACGGGAAGAATGGAAAAGGCAGGCCTTGTATGAGGTAAACGGAGCAAGTTGTGAAGGATGTAAAAGTGAGGAGCTGCGTCAATATGAAAAGGTCGGCCGATAGAAGAATCGAGTGGAGGGCTGCGTCAAACCAATCCTAGGATTGTTAACCGATGATCTTGATGAAGTTCTTATATCTGATCACGTTCTTGTTATCCCCCCAAAACAGTATCAAGCTGCATTCTTTGTCCAAATGGAGTCATTCTGGTCAAAAGCAAATAAATTAACCTTTCTCAAAACATTATTAGCCTTTTCTGAGGTTTTTCACATAAACAGAAAATTTGTCTGCCGTGAAAACCTTCCTACCTTCTACTTTTCTTTTTTGAAGTATTTGTAACAACAAACCACACTGAGGAAGTACGTAAGAATAGTCAGTAAAATTGAAAATTGAAATCTTTTAAAGTTTAGGCCTCGCGGGATACACAATTCCTCTGAATCCCATAATGCGACAGAATTTTCGGCAATTGAGTATAGTAAATGAAGGTATTTCATTTCTGTAATCATACGGCGTCTCAGTCAGTCTACTATTGTAATTCCACATTGTTGGAGCTAATTTCAGAAATGTTTTCTATAGCGCTGCGTCTAGTGCTGCTGTTATTTTAGTTGATTTAGAAAAGAAACTTCTACATGCGGGAAGGGCATTGATAATATTTTACACGGCTTTATGACTTTGAGAAATTGAGATAATACAAATTCAGTTTATGAGCATAAGTGTGCAGAAAAATTTCTTGACGGCTTTTTCCTCATGCTCTCGTCTGAAGACCACTGTGTTTACCCCATTATACGTTATAAACTGCACAGTATATTTTCACATTTTCATTCCTGTAAAACATCAATAACATTCCGAGCAAAGGAACTAACTGACTGGTTGTTACTCACAACTTTAAAAGACGAAAACCTTTCCAATATTTCCATGACTCGTAAAATACGGTAATATTGTGGATGATTGAGATGTAGTAATAATATTTGTCATTTCGTCTAGAATGACTGCTACGATATGGGCCAAAAACTTCCTTTATTTAATCAATCATTGGCTCTGTAGTGGACGATAATAGATAATTTTCAATATCACTCTGCATTCCTGAAAAAAACAGTTGAATAGTTAACGTAATTATTCAGTTAACTATCGAAACCTCCAAGTTCTTGAAGCAACTCATTTCAATTTTCTATTTGATAGCTATCTGTCTCATTATGCCCTCATGAAGCAAAATATTGCTTTCCAGAAAAATATGCAACTCTGATCGAGTGACTAGCAAATCTGTTCACCTTCTCCTTGTGTTTTGTTGTATTCAGTGTGTATTTTTCCAAATTACTTTCACTGTTTCAGGTATTAGCGATTTGCATTATCGATATTTTATGTCTTATTTGTGCCTTACGAAAATTGATCAAATCCTCAAATCCAGTTTTACTCCATTCATTTTTCTCCTTAGAAAACAAAATGCAAGGTAACAGGATATTTTTACAAACTATTACACTCACAGAGCCATGTCACGGAATCATAAAGTTTTTCATTGAAATGATGATTGCAGATTTCACGTCTTTCTGTTTTTGTGTGCAAGTGTATTATTGCCGTTTGTGGCCTTTCTTTCTCGGTAATACTTCGCTTTTTATAAGAAAGTGAACGAACATTACATCTAAAAGGTTTTCACTAGTGAAATCATCTCCGTTCACTTGTGTGGGGAACGCCGTGGGCATGGTACTACTAAGTAAGGTAAGCCATTCCGGTGAACGGAAACGAGACCGGTCTGCGCATGACGTCATCTGGGAGTCATACGGCCGCGCCACTTTAAAATCTAGCGTGAAATCATACGCGGAGCACGCAAAAACTGACCAATGAAACACCCATCTATATGGTAGAAATATCGTATAACAATGGAAATTACCATATTTTTGTCCTTTTTTTCCACTCTGACCTTTCCAATCAAGATTTTCTAAGACGAACCATGAGTTTATTTCGTCGTTTTGTGATTTTTAGAGAGTGACGTTATACTCAACTTTGTGATGATAGGTAGAAGTTGACATATAGCTATATTGAAAGGAAGAAGAAAAAAGCATTCTTCGTCGTAATTATATCAACCATGAAAAATACGAGAGCCATTACAATCGTCGTAAATGAAATTTTCTTCGATAAATTTAAGTTAAAGTACGTCGTGTACCCGATGAAATAGACTATTCTACCTATTATACCTAAACTATTACATACCTTCATTGCTATTTATTAGCAGCCATTCTGCCAATAGGTATATTTCAAGCTTGAATGAAGGGATAGAAATTTGAAATAATAACAAATATATATCTTGGGAATATTTTACTGATAAGAGGCAAAGTATGTGTAAACAGCCATGTGTAAGGATATATTCCATGAATCTTTGTATGTTAATCAAAATCAGCCACTGGAAGTAATGAATGCAATGAAACACATAGCCTAATGGTAATAATAACACAAACAATAATAAAATCCAGGGCTGCCAGTGTTGCAAATTTTGGTCATATCCCATGAACCTCTTTAAACATTCATCAAAATCAGCAACTGGCAGTAATGAACACAATGAAGCACATCATCATCATCATTGGTCAACAATCCTAAGATTGGTTTGATGCAGCTTTCCACTCAATTCCTCTATCGAGCAACCTTTTCACTGTGATGTAATTCTTCTCTTTTACATCCCTCACAGCCTGTTCCATGTATCTCATATAAGGCCTGCCTTTTCCAAACTTCCCAATCACTTTTCTCTCGACGATTGTCTTCATCAGGCCATCGTGTCTCTAGATAAGGCCGATTAAGTTGTCCCTTCTTCTTTTTAGAGTTGTCAGCAGGCTTCTATTTTCTCCCACTCTTCTTAGATCTTCCTCGTTTCTTATTTGGTCGATCCAATTAATCTTCATCATTCTTCTGTAGCACCATATTTCGAATGCTTCCACCCTTTCCTTCTCTGCGCCTTTGATACAAAATAATAAGGAACGAAATAAGTCGTCAAGCCAGGAAAGGTAGAGAGATGTGGATGAAGAATCAATGCGAAGATGCACAAAATAACCTTGCACTTGGAAGCGGCCTGTAGGATAGTGAGGAATCACTTCAAGGAATGGTGCGAAAGATGCGATTCCATAAGGGACAAGAATTTAGAATAGATAAATGTTGATTGGAAATAAAGACAAAGTGAAGAGGTGGAAGGAATATCTGGAAGAGTCATACAACAGAAAAAATGAAGCAGATAGCCTAATAATAGCAAAAAAAAGGTTAGAATCCAGGGTAGCCAGTGTTGCAAATGTAGTTCTAGACAATACAAATGTATTTATATACCTATGTTCTCAACTTCAACTTTTTCTTAAACTTCCTACCATTTACATCATCTTTTAAAAGGCAGTTAATAGATTTTACCCGAATGTACGTCCTTGTCCTAATGAAGCATGAAATAACCTCTCCCGGCCATATCGGGTCTATTTCTCTCATCACCAGTTTAGCAAGATATAGAAATATATTCCTTTCTTTGGAAAGATATTCCCCATGAAAATCACAAAATTTTCTGTTGATCGAATTAATCAAAGTCATGAATTCTTCAGTTGGATGCATTAAATTTCCTCTTGATATGCGCATCGTCCATTCCTTTCCAGTGGCAGCTAGGTTTTTAGTCACATCTCCTAACCATGGGTACTGCATTCTAAAGCTGGAGGCAACATAACCTGCAACATACACTAGGCCATCATTATCCAGCTTGTCTGATATTAAATCTGTGAGGATGAAACATCCTCTTGTTCTTCATCTTCTTCATTTAAGGCATTTGGAGGAAGCAGGTCTTTCAACACTTCTACAGTAATGCATAACTCATTGTGAAGTTGGCTTGAGTTGTCTTCACTCCCGAAATCAATAAGCACCTGATCTTTATTGTTGGGCACTGTTTTTGTGTTAACAGCCAATACTGCTGCAGAATGTTTTCCCATGACATATGCCCTCAATCTATAGGAAAACTCAACTGGGTTAGGGTGGTCATTAGTACTTCCTAACCCCCTGATGTAAGACAAGAAACATTCCAAAATGTCTTGATTGAGCTTTGTAGTCCGAATAAAAAGTGATTCATGATTTGCAGACAAATAGTCATATAGCTTTTTCAATGATGTAATGGTAATTAATATCCCACACTGAAATGGTTGGTGGGATTTAGAACCAATGACATGCACCCCCTTGATGAAGTTCTCCACTTGATCCAATACCTTGGGTTGGGCCTCTAAATTTGTGCCGTAGGCATTCCGATGACAATATCTATCATAATGTACTGTTGCATTGAATATGTCAAAGAAGTAATTCATTAATTTAATTGTATTTGCCACATCAGTGACATCATCAATTACACCTTTCTCCTGACAATGTAACAACGCACAAGCAACTTGGTTTGAGAGTAATTGAGTGGCAAATTTCACCTTCTGATGTGCAAGAGTAGATGGATATAGGTGATCATTTGAAATTTTTGGTATGATATTCAATTCTCCCTTCAATGATAGCAGCTTACTGAGGCATGATGCAGATATAATCTTCCCATTATCTAATAGAAACCCACTGTCAATAAAATGGTGTCTGAATAACTTCATTAAATGTGGTACATCTGAAAAAACAAATACCTCTCTTGCGGGATCAGGTGGATTATTGAATGAGGTCCTGTCCACAGTGATTCCAAGTTTCTTCCATAATGCTCTGTTGGTTGGCCCCAAATTACTCACCTCGGCTATCACTCGTGTCCGTGACTAAGAACGGAGCTTCTAAGTGTATTATACTGATTATAAGTCAGCCGCCTAGTGATCAGTAAGGGCAAAACCTCCACAGGTAACATCTCCATTACCACATCAGGACTTTTCCTACATTTGAAAGCACTGTCCTTGCTCTACTAAGAGTGGTTGTGATTGAAAATGAATCCAAAAATTATTCAAATAACAAATTTACCTCAGTTAGGAGTGAACTGAATGGAGTGCACTAAAGAACATATGGACACTACTAACTGATCCATCCTTTGGAACCAATATCCTCGAAAAATCTTCTTAATAGAATCTTTAGAAATCAATGACAGCATGCAAAGCCTGAAAAAGTTAAATTCGAGGATTTATTGTCCACACAACATGAACACTCCAACGGAGTTTCCGTATTTCCAGTCCCGCTGCGCGGAGCCGGGCCGCGACGCGCGATCGAAAAATCGAGTTTATTCTCGGCGTCGCAAACTTTTTTCAAATATTTTTACGGAATAACCTAGAAATATCTTCAATTTATACTCTGATGAAGTATCCCAGAGACCATTTCCCGAATAAGGATTATATTGTCTACTTTATGTAAAATTTTGTCTAAAAAAAGGGTCCGCCATTTTGTGACGTAATAGCACTCAAATATACGCAAAAATGTCTGAAACTTATGCATAGTATAGGCAAAGTACCCTGTTCACAATTGGTAATGTTTTTTATTTCATAAAAATCCTTTAATGACTCCTATATCTGCTCAAGTTTTAAGATTTTCGAAGAAAAATGAGAGCGGGCGCTTTTTTCGAAATTTGGTCGTGTTTGAACCTCTGTATCTAAGTAACAGGTAATACCTATGAAAAATGACTAACCATTCCATAATCAGCAATCATTTGTGTGTATATGTGCCAAATTTCAAGACGTTATCTCATAAAAAGCAATTTTGGACTTTTGTCCGGCAAAATGCGATTTGGCCCCACTGTGCGATGTCTTGGTTCTCTCATCTTGAGCGATGGGCACCAAAGAAACAAGTACAATGATGACATTATTTTTAAATAAAATTATTTATTTATAAGACAAATTGTGAGAAAACTATGAGTTTACTTCACATTAAATATCAAGGAAAGCAGTGCTACCAGAGTTCCTATTGACGTTTCGCCACTGCCCTTGGAACTCATCGAAAGGGGATCACGGATAAAATAGGAAACGTTCTCCGCAGACGCGAAATCAAGGCTATTTTCAAGCCTCATACACAAGTTAAACGTTTTCTCAGAAGCGTGAAGGACAGAAGTCCTCTTCATGTGCAAGGGGTATACGAAATTTCCTGCGGAACGTCCGGGAGCAATTAAAGTGGCGAGACTGGACATTTCGTGAAAACTCGACTGTACGAGCACCAACTGAGGCAAACATCGACGTGGGCAGTGGCGGAACGTGCCGAATCGGGATACAGGATTGACTTCGGAAGACCAATCATCATTGCCGAGGCTGGAAAATTCAAACGCTGGTTAATCCATGAGCCGATGGAGGCAAGGTGGAACAAAGAAAATTTCAATAGGGATAGTGGCCTCAAAATCAACCACACTAGGCGACCAGTCATCAATAAAGAGTCCCCCCCGTGCCCGTATCCCCTCTCCCTCCCACCTCTCCCACATAAGCACAGAGTATAATAAAATACAGAACAACATCGGCAGCGGGCATTTGTTGCCTTGAAGAAGTGGCAACGAACAGGGGTCACGAGACGACGGGTTGTTACGAGACAAGACGTGGCAAAACCTGAAAATTCTTTTCCCTTACGATGGGCCGCAAAAGTTTCAGGGACGAAATATTGGAAGAGCCATTTTATTAGGGAAGAGATGAATTAGATGGCTACAGTTTTACATAGTTTAAGATGGGTTATTTTGTTTCGGGTGTTTTAGGAGGGAAGACTAGATTTCGATTGGGAATATTTGTTCAGGGAAGGGGATAGGTTTTGCGCTTCTAGTGCGCGGAAGGAGGTAGGAGTTGCGTCAGCAAGGATGAGTAGGGCTAAACTCTTAATCTCTGCCTCCCTGACTCCCTCAATCGATATCAGCGGTCGGCGGTGCAGAACGAATTCGCTACCTGATCCCACTTCTAACATGAACGCAACGACCCTCCTAAGCTGCAGATCGGTGTGCGCTGAATACCGCCGAGGAAACGGTTTTGGGAGGCAAGGAGGAGCATCCGCAGAGCAGAAAACCCAGCTTGAGCAGTGCGCAAGTGTCCGTGGCGGCCAAGTGGAGCTTCCCGACTGGCCGTTCGAGCGTCTACGTGCTGCAATGACTTTTCATAGGTGTACAAGGTAGGAGTGCGACAAATGTATTCACTCATAGGTATTTGAGTACCCAAATTGAACGCGACGAGTGCATGAGTACCTGAATGAGCACATGAATACATCGATGAGTAGATGAGTACCCGAATGAATACAAGGACGACTACCTCAGGGAATACTTGAATAGCCCTGAGCACCCGAATGAATACGAGCCCGGCGAGTACCCACCTCGATGAATACCGCTGTTTACATTCGACCGCTAAGTTGTCGGGATGACTATTTGACCACCTCGGCTGAAGTGGCGAGGACGGTCCCAAGTGGCACGAAAAGCCGAAGTCTCCTTTCTTCCGTGCCCTCCGTGAGGTTTGCAAGACGTAACGCATGAGGAGATGCTTACATTCGCTTTCGTTTCTCAGGAGCCTCGAGTAGCAAGTCTAAGGAAAGCTGGGTGATAATAACAATGCATAATCTACGTATATACTTTGGATACTTTTGGCAATGCAGATTCCAAATAAGTAACCACTTTTACTTGCTACGTGCCTTGTGTTGCCTTCGATAAAAACGTTATTATGTTTACTCCTAATTTTTCAATTAATGGAGTACTTCGGGTACTCATCTACTCATCGAGGTATTCATGTACTCATTCAAGTACTCATGTATTCGTCCGGTACTAATGTGTTCATTTGGGTACTCAAATACCGATGAGTGAATACATTTGGCGCACTCCTAGTACAAGGTACATAGGTGTACGTAGGTGTTACAATGACTTTATAAGATTTCTGTTGGAGGGAACACATCTGGGTGATATGCGGTCAAGCCAAAGCAAATAAAGGATTTATTGAAAGAGTACTAGGGAAATTTGATGAGAAGAAAAAAAGGACAGTATTTTGTTATTTTTTATGCCCAAGCTCTAACATGAAGCGAGTTATGGAATGAAAATGAATTAGGTATGATCACAGAAATAGACAGTGAGCAGCGCAGAGTAGCTAGCTGCATTTCAACGAGGAAAAAAATTCAGCTACTGTACATTTTCAGCGGGTGACTCTGCAAAGACATTCATGGCTAGTTCGCAATTCTTGTATCAGATCAGCTATGTTTGTTATAACGCTTTACGATGCATGTAGCAGTGTATGGAAACTATTAGCATAATTAGTTTGAGAATATTTATCAAATCTTTGGTTAAATAAACAATAAATCACCCGCATAAATTTAAGGTGGACAGATTTTATAATTATTTTACGAAAATAATAAAAGCTCCAACGTATCCACCCAACGGTGGATAGCAGGGTATTATGTTAATGAAGTTGCTAGTTCAAAGCCTGTCTTGTTGTGAAGTGTGAAAGCTGGTGCCAACTTGAGGCCTCTCTGTTGGTTTCCTTTCTTCACTTGGCGGCCGCGGAGGCATTTAGAGAGGCCCCCAAGGGACGGCATGCCGTGGTATCATTCTGGGAAGCGCGAAAATCACGTGGTGGCCGTGAAGACGCTTTCGTGAAGAATTTCCTGTTCTCCGCAATCCCGACTCATTCTCCCTCCTTCCTTATATTTCCGTCTCGTTGATCTCAATGATGATGTGTGATTCATGGCCCCTGTGGTGAAAGTGAAACTCGCTGAGGAGATCACGAGATGCAAGTACCGACCGCTTTCCTCGTCCTACCCTATTGAACCCCTACTGTTCGTTCCCTCTTCAGCCCCGTACTGGCGACCACAGCTCACCATGGTCTGAGCTCCTCCCCCCATCCTTTGGCCTCCCCACAATGCCACCTAGCCCAGAGACCATCGGCAGGTTTAGGAGCCGTCACAACGTCTGAAATCCTTTGCCCTAGGAGAATACCCTCTCGTTGTTGTCGTAGTCATACGAAAGAATATTTGCTAAACCCATCGTCTGTTCCACATTCTGACAGTTTCATTCCAACCACATTTATTGTTAAGAAATTTTGCCTCATAAAAAACAGAATTTATCTAGGTCCTACGTCAAAAAATAAAGAAATATTTTCTTCGCATGTTTCAAATAACAATTTTCCTCATCAAACGTGGAAGAGGATTTTTTAGTTAGACACTAGTTGATAAATCAAGTCTTAAGTGGGAACATTTTCGTGGAAAAATTATGTTCGTAAGCCTACATAAATAATTAATTTAGTTAATTATCATTGGATTTCATGCTCTATGAAAGTAGTATATCATGAAAAAAGAACATCATTTGAGAGATAGCAGTCGAGGTAAGAATTTATTGTCCATTAAAATAGCCTTGACCGGCGGAATACTACTGCTAATAATAAGGGGGGAAATGGCCAGAATGCTCTCTTTGTATCCGGTGAGTTGCATCCGGGTTACCACCATTCGTCAAAATTGACTGAGGCAGGCGAGATGTAGTGGAAAGTATACATGTTTGTAATAAAATAATTTTTTTTCCACAATTTTCATGTCGGTATGACGCGTTTCAACCGTTAGTTCATCATCAGGTACATACATCAGTGAATGGTCTGTGAGCCGTATGCATATACCACTCAGAGGGGGAAGTGGGGGGTGGGGAAAGGAATAATTAGGATGGGGGAGGGGTGAAGTGGTTACTGAAAGGACGGACGCTTGGGAAATGGAATGGCGAGGAGTGGGGAGAGTGACACGTTTGTTCATTCATCAGACTTCCTCCCAGCACAATCTCTCTAACATGCCCAGTCTTTGACGAATCAATCGGAATCACAACACTTGTACTTCAAGATTCGCAAATCAATGACGTCCTCGTGGAGGAAATTCATTCCCTTTTAGTAACCTGCACCAGCCAAAACTATTTTATTTTTAATGGCAGTTTTTATCACCAAACGGAAGGCCTTGCGATGAGTTCTCCCCTGTCCCCGTTGCTGGCCGACATTTTTATGACCAATTTTGAATCCAAGCTTTTTAATGCTGGACGCCAACTTTTAAAAAATGTGACGTACTGGTACAGGTATGTTGATGACGTCATCTGTTGCTGGTCGGGGAGTGATCCCCAGTTAGACTGTTTTTTTTAAACCTTTTAAATAATTAACACCGGTGCATCAATTTTAAGTTTGAGAAGGACAAAAGTGGACGGCTGAACATTTTAGACCTGGTAATATCGATAATCAATGGCAAACATAAGTTTGGAGTGTTTCGTAAAGAATGACGCGGTTATCCCCAGTGAATCAGTTCATCCAGTGTCACATAAACTGACAGCCTTCAATTCGTTGATCCATAGACTGGTGTCCTTACCTCCTCAACCCCCAGAATTCCACAAGGAACTCAGAATAATAAAACACATCGCTTCATCCAACGGTTATAAAGACAGCATTATTGACAGGATTCTGAAAGAGAAACAAGAGAACATAGCTTTCAGAAATTTGACCACACTCTTAGTGCCCCCAACTAAACCCATAAATTGGGGAAAATTACAGTGCATTGGTGGCATTTCGTATAAAATTGCTAAATTGATCCCGAAAGACAATATAAGAACTTCTTTTTACAACCCGATCACTTTAGAAAGGTTATTGTACCGAACTGAAGACAAACTACTTCCCTCCCTCCAATCAGGAGTGTGCAAAATCAAGTGCTGTGATTGAGACAAAATATATATTGGCCAGACGGGCCGAAGTTTCGCGACCCGCATGTCCGAGGAGCACAAGAAATGTAGGGAGAAAGGAGACTCCACCACTCTCGTGGCGAAACACCTCCTCGAAGAACGTCACACTTGTGCATTTGAGATACTCCACGCGGAGAGGAAAGGCCAAAGACTGGAGATGTTAGAAAGATTGTGCTGGGAGGAAGTCTGTTGAATGCACAAACGTGTCACTCTCCCCACTCCTCTGCATTCCATTTCCCAAGCGTCCGTCCTTTCAATAACGACTTCACCCCTCCCCCATCCTAATTATTCCTTTCCCCACCCCCCACTCCCCCCTCTGAGTGGTATATGCATACGGCTCACAGACCATTCACAGATGTATGTACCTGATGATGACCTAATGGTTGAAACGCGTCTTACTGACATAAAAAATGTGGAAAAAGTGCTGTCTTGTTTTATTACAAACCATGCGTCAATAAAATCACTGAGGTTTCTAAGGGAGGTAACTATCCACAGACTCGGAGTAAAACAACTGGACAAGCCTCCCCCAGCCACAGGTGTACCCCCATTGAATGAATGCTGCGCCATTGGTATGTCACTCTCATGGGGAAGGGCCGTCTCTGAGCTCAGACCATTGAGCACAACTGACTCATTGAAGGGACATACTCGGCAGCGAGATACTCTCACCTCAAGTTCACCCAGCGAGCCGCACAATGCTCCCTTTTCAACGAGAGCCTGAAAGAAACGCGTCCGGCCTCTAGAACATCGAGCGTGCACGTGTTTGCTACGGTTCGGCCAAAGCAATCGCTCACTCCCAACAGCTAGGGGTTGAACATCTTCATTGTTAGAGGAGTTCTGTTGGGAGTGACCCGTGAAGCGGCAAAATCGCTGAAATAGTTGCAATCCAGGATCATGCAGGCTCGGCGACAGGTGCCGTGGATTCGGTGCTTGGTGGGATAATAAATGACATCTGGGCGAACATTTACACCCAAAGTTCCTCAGGTAACATTATCAGACAATGAATAAAAAGGTGCAGCTTACTATTGAACAGCAAGTGATCGACAGATTATGGTTACATACCACCTTTCTCCTTCAGCTATTCCGTCTTCTCCACTCTCCTTCGCCTGACGTTGAATCTCCGCGAAGAGTTTAAAAGGTCGAGCGACAATGGAGGGATGCCTAGGAGACATGTAAGCCATTCCATAGGGACACTGCCCACCGTAGCCTCTTTGAAGAGATTTTTGCCTAATGATGGACCCCTTTCAATCTCATAAAGTGGTGCGAAGAAGGCTTTCTCTGGCAAGAAGAACTTAACTGCTCTAACTTGGACAGATGAACCCCGGATACTGTTAAGGTGGTAGTCCTCATAGACATGCTCGATGGACAGCTCGCTGCTGAGGTACATTCCGACCTGCGTGGCACAGGTGGAATCACTGAACTGCACGCAAGTTGGAACCGTCATCCTGGGGTCCTCCGTCTGATACGTATGTGTACATATAGCATAGCCACTCCTCCGATGGCCACCGAATGTGTCTATGAAAACTGTCAAACCCATCCCGAGTCTCCGATTATTATGACGCTATCAAAACCTAAATCTTTCAAGGAACTCGTTGGGTGTGTTTCAAAAGTAACAGAATAAGAATGCTAATTGCATAAAAAAGATCATTTCATGCCATTCGGACAATTTTGGGACTATTAGATACATAGGTACGTAATTCCTTATTCCAATTACCAAGTGGTAAACTAGGCATATGTTGCTGCACAATTCGGTGTAGATTAGTATTGATTACAATGCCATGTCAAGAATCAATTGCGAAGAGTCCCGCGCGGCGGGCCAACGCGGTTGCGCAGTGTCGAACGCCGCGAGCCACTGCGCCTCTCTTTTGGTCCTTCCATCGACGAATGGCCTGATTCGGTGCTCTTATGCGGGGAAGGAAGAGTTTTGGGGCTTCATAATTGATACGCTCAGCGAGGAAGGGACTGCGGGAAAGGAGAGAGAGAGAGAAGGGAAGGGAGAGGTCGTGAAGGAGCCGCGGGGCATGATGGGGAGGAGGAACGAGATTAAAAGTGCGGAAGACAAATATTTGATTGATATTTTCCCGAGAATAGTGAAGAACCGGATTGACGTGCGCATAGATCTTGTATTATTACTTTGCCTGCCGTGTGGGTTAGTTGTCTGTCGCCTCTTGAGGTCGCAGAGAGATGTGGAAAGCGCTGCGGACGTCTCGGAGTCCCGTCTTCCGCAGAGGAAACGGATGCGGAGTCTTGCCCTCGCGACGAAGAAAGGCATCCGCCATTGATGGCACTCACGTCGACTCCGAGACCCACTCCCGCCAAGGCAGCGAGCCGCTGGCCGAGAAAGCTCCCGGCACAATACTCCGAGGCTCCAAAGTCTCAATGCACCTCAGTAAATCTTCTCGGTCAAATGCTTTCAACTCCTCCACAAAAACACCCCAATGTCTTATGAAGCTTCTTCTCTAAACTTTGCTTATATTATTTCTCTCATGGAAATAAACCGTAAAAGCAAACCAAGAATGTTCCACCTTTCCGTTCTCTATTGGAACTGTAACAGCATTACAAATAAAATAATACATCTCCACCTCCAAATACAATAATAAAAATGAGATATCATTACCCTTATTGAAACTCATCTAGACCCTGATAAATACCGTATGCGCCAGGCTATACTTTCTGCCGTCACACCCTGCCCCTATGAAACGCGGACTCAAAGACAAGGTGGTGGCTGAGCGATACTTATACAGAAAAGTCACTATGGCCATCCGAACTCCCAATAGTACCTAGCCTGCTTCAACCCCCACGTCACAAGAAAACAATAAAACCCTCAGTGCCTATCATCCTGCTAAACCTCTGGACACCAACTGTCTGAAACCTGTTTTCTCCTCAACCCTTCCTACCTTTGGCCTAAATTGTAAACATCTTGACTGGGGCTGTCAGGCTGCCAACCCAAATGGACATTCTCTCTCTCAAGTATGTGCATGGGAAATAATGATTTACAGATACGCTCTCTATTAGAATATACACGCAGTAGTGCATCATTTGACACAGTTACTTCAGACATTCTTGATATAGTCATACCTTCCCCACCTGGATAGTCTTCTGTATCATTCCGTCCCATTGTGATTCCCCATCATTCTCCCTATCACTCTCCCATCCTCTTTTTCCCGAGAAGCCTCTCCAGTAATCACTCTTCCCTCACCCATAATTGCATTCATTTCGAAAGAATACTTTCTCAGTCCACCCCGGCCTTCCACAAAATGATTCCCACGACAGCTTCCATATAAAATGCAATAAAGTGTATCACATCCTACACCCAAACGGTCTTTGAACAATCCCAAAACAAATCCCAAATAATACTGCTAATTTTCTTAGCCCTCCGTAACCATATCCTACTGTTCATCAAAGATAAAAAACAGAACGCGCAAACTATTTCAGAACACTAGAAATTACATACTTAAACCCAAACTGAAAGCTGTTAGAAAATGATCTACTCCAACAATAAATTAAAACTGAACGCGGGGAAGCTTTTGTTAATCGAATCGCTCAGCCTGATAACTGCGACACCAAATTCAGGTTAATAGCTGCCACTTGGAAATCTCTTCAATTTCTCCGCACTCCTGAACCGGTGAATACACTCTTGATGAACTTAATTAAAATATTTCTAGCCTTCTCCAACATTTATGCTTCTCTTATCCAGGCCACACGTCAACTTAAGTCCACTTGTTTCCCCCTGTGTCTCAGATTCTACCTTTCGCAAAATTTGAATGCTTGTCTTTCTTCCTCCCACTTCGCAGACAGTTGGAAATCCGCAATTATAATCTGTGATGGAAAGTTACAGAGCAAAGTGACGGAGTTACCGGTAAAGATTACTTTATTGGTATGTTTTACTTGTAGTATTTTCATTTTAAAAATGTAACTATTACTTGTTATCGACTCATAGTTTTCTGAGAGTAATCGTTGTATTCTTGATTTGTATGTCGTATGATTAGTTCAAACTTAATTTTAGCAAATACTGTTGTGCTTTTGGAGGTTGACGGCACTATAGACAGTGAAGGAGAAAGTGGATTCGATATTTTGTGGTTTTCAGCATTCGTTGCAATCGTGCCTCGCCATATATTCTTCCATCTTGCCGAAAGTTTTCCATCAGCAACCCTCAGATCCGAGATTGAAAGAAAGTTACTTATGAGGTACTTAGAGTTCACTGAAAGTACAAGTATCAAGAATATGACTAGGAGATAACAATATAGCATCGGAACAAAAGGTTCGTAAGTGTTTGTGAGGTTACTCACTTTTACATTTTTAGAATCCGTGCTTATAGCGTAATTTATCAGGCAAAATATTTGGATGCTAATAGACAATATACGTTCCATTAAATTAATTGTAATATAGTATAAAATTGAAATTAATCGCGTTCATTGTTTAATCTATTGCTTGAAATATTTCTATGTGAAAACACATCTGGGAAAATGTGGCCAATCAATTCATTGGGGCCACCACAATAGTACCTAATGTAGAGATAATATTGCTTGAGCAGGGAAGAATTGGTAACATGCGCTCATTATTTCTATTAAATACAATAAATGAAAATAATTACTTGAAGTAAAAAAACAGCATGCAATACATCCTCCAAAATTGTCCTTTTTGAAAAAGTTTTTAACGTAAATGTGATCTACTTGTAACTGTCTTTGGTTCATTTAAAAACATGTACTGTTTGTGACTGGTAACAAATTATAAGAGTAACTGTAACTGATCTCAGTTACATTTTATTGGTACCGTTCCCATCTCTAATTATAAGCATGAATCTTAGTCTCGTTTGACAAGAATATTTAAAAATTACCGCCCTTCCGAATTTCCTTCTCTAGCACCTTCTGGAAACTGCTGGAAAAAATTCCTCAACCGCCTTCCTACACTGCGCGTTCGCCTTTTCCACCATGAACAGTACGAATTGATCGCCAGGACCTTCACGACTCATCAAATTTGTAGACCGATGGGATTTATCATCTATAATTTAGATTCGCAAATTATTACCTCGGCTACATTCCTTGACATACGCCAGACAGGCCTTCGAAAGGTCTGATACGAAGGATTCATTTTTCAATCAAGTAAACTTCCTATTTCACTTTATGTAGAACACATTATTGAGTCCTTTTTTAATAATAGACATTTTAAAATTATGCGGAAAGAATGCCTTTCAAAACTAAATAAAGTAAAAGAAATGGAATTTATGGTGATTGTAATTCACAGCTTGAGGAAGGATAGGTTAACTGAATAATGAAACCTGACCAAACTTTGGACGAGTATAATGAAAAGGTAGGGAATAAAAAGGATATTGAGTTATGAAAGAGTTAGTCAGCGTGAGGAAGACGAGATTCGGAAGGACGAGATGAACTAAACCCTATTCACAACACCACAGTTCTCCATGCCCTAACTTCCATGCTGACTTTGAGAGAGGCTCCCCGCAGCTGCCAAATATCCCTCTTGCTCACCCTGGCTAACTCTTTTATGCCTCCATATCCTGCTTCTATTTTTATAATACCTCCATTCCATTATTCATTAGTGGAATAATCCGCCTAAAAATATACCTTCATCCCTAGTTCCTTAGCAACTCATCATGTTACTCACCCGAATTCAAATCCAATTCCATCACAGCGTTATGTCCCACGAGTAATAACTATCGGGACTAAAAAGGGCATCGGAGTCCTTTTACCCAGTGGTGGAGGTCAAAGAAAGATAAGTATCGCTGAGAAAAGAAAGTTAAGAGAGCTAATGTCGTGCGTCCAGAGAATTCTGCAGAATTCACTGTGGAAACTCAGTGTGTGATGTACATTCTCCTTCATGTACTTGAAGCTGACTTCAGCTGTCGAGGAAGGAGGGTCTATTCTGCCTCCATCTGCTGAAGCTCCCTCCCATTGACACCTTCTGCCATAAAGGACTCCATAATTATCCACTACTCGTCATTTTCCTTTATAATAGATCTCGCGTAGGCCTCTCATGCGGCAGCGGCTCAACGGAGCGGTACCGTTTGGTTGGAGGGACAAAATTACGGTGGCAGTAAGCATTTTTCCTCCTAGGAGCATATCCGGATTAACTGAGGAAGTAATAGAATGTGCCTGCTCATTGATGCAGGATGGAAGCCTTACGACGTTTGCGGTTGGATATGAATAGAGGCGATAGTGGGATGCGAGTGTCAATTGCGCTTGTGAAGCCATTCCAAGGTTTTCTATTTACAGAGTTCATGATTTTTTTGTAACGGGGAGGAATGATAGTATCTAAGACTGTAATGAAGAGATGAAGAAGATTGGCAAGTTTTGCGAGTGGATGTGGTAGAGGAGAGAAATGTACCTGGGCCAATGCCATCAAGAGTTTGCGTTCAGGTATTTTCGAGTTTGGCGTTGGGAAAGATGACGTATTCTAGTTCTACGCGGCGTGGGTGACTTTGGCCTGAAAGACAGCATGGTCATCGTAGATTTTGGCTTGCTTTGCCACTCCTATTTCGTGTTCACGTATGATGGAGTCTTTAAAAGGAAGATGAGGCGTTTTTGGCGCGTGAAGGACATAGCGAAGTGATTCGAATCCTATTACTCGGGATACGGGGGAGTACATCTACATCTACGTAATACCCTGCAAGCCACCATAAAGGTGTGTGGCGAGTGAGGTGATCTCAGCTATTACCTATATCTTAATCAGTGTCTCCAGAAATTGGGAGTGCGTGCCGGAATAGTGATTGGAATTTTCAATGAAAGAGAGGAGGGAGAGCCCAGAGGGTTGTGGGCAACGCTCAGGAACAGGAAACCAGAGCATAAGATGAGAGGAAAAGATATTTCATTTGGTCGTTTTCATTGCATCAAGACGCAGTTGAAAGAGAGATCAAGGATTAGCATTGCCGTGTCCCAGCTCTCGTCGCTGTCATGTCCGTGCCGAGAGGAAACGAAGAGAAGTGAGCCACCAGTGTTTCGGGCGCTTGCCCCTTGGCGGCGCTCTTATTCGGCGCTCATGTTTGCTCTGCAAGCACTCACTCGGGCGCGGATGAAATATTCAAGTGGCCGCCACGCCGACGGCCGCTTCGACGGTGTCTGCACTCGGCGGCAGTGAGAAGGCCGTCTGTGCTGCGTCGCCGCGGGCGGCCCTCTCGCTCAAATGCGCGGCCCGCCTGCAAACATGCGATCGCTGCCGCCGCTCTTTGGCGTGACGCCGCCGTCTTGTCCTACCCGCGAGATAGGCTCGCGCGACAAAATATTGCTTGGCTGGTGCTAAGAACACAAACGACACTATTTTTCACGCAAAGAAGGTTAAAATATGTGTGTCCCAGGTTTCATCTCCCTAGAACTAATTTCAATGTTGGCATGATGGACGTGCGGATAAAAACTCTGCAACAGTCGTTGTTTTGTAAAGCCTGGAAAATCACGGATTGCCGCTTCCCAAAATTTTTACGAAGTTCATTTTCAGAATTCATGCCAATTATTTCCATATTGGCAGCGGCGAATATGCCGCCTTAATTTCACTCTTGTTTTCAAAAATATATGATTTCGATATAAATATTGCGGTACGCTAATTTTTTTGACGCTCATGAGTCTTAATGGCAATTTCAAAAGGAAGGTTTTGAAATTGCCAAAGTTCGTGTTTGCTGCGTGCCTCCAAGCTGCATTGTCATTGAGAAAACTTTCGTAAATTGAATGACATAACGTTACAAACAAAGTTAAACCTGTGAATTTTTATGTAAATAATGAAGAAATTACGACTCGTATTATATCTACAATTTGCCGGCGTTTATGGGCAGCGTTTCCGGAATGAAATAAAGATTTTATTTCGTTAGATACGCTCGTCCAGGGGAAAAGATTCTTTCCAAGCTTCGGTGAGCGATATGAGGTCAAATAGAACCATAAACAAAAATTATGAGTTTAACTATACCAGAATATGTATTTGAACAATAGACAGAGGAAGTTCAAACCAACAACTGAATCAATATTCTGCCCGTCAGGAAAATCTGCAACAATTTAGGAACAATGGCGAGTAGCCCTGCAGGACCATGTCGAGAACGGCGAAGTCTCGGAAAGCGAGTCGAAGCGGCCTCCCGACTCCTTGCCGTCTCAACCCGAAAGGAGGGAGGGGAGTTTTTTTCTGGCATAAGGAGGGGGTGCATTCGGTCAAGGAGGAGTGGGGGCGAGCGTGGAATCGGTCGATAGGTAGATTTGGAGGGGAGGGGAAGTGGCATGGGCATGGTCATCATCGGGAACTCTTTCGAGACTCCGGCAGGAGGACACCAGCTGATGGCCTGTGTGCTGGGCAAAATTCTGCCCTTCTTCCGCAGTCAGGGTGCTGCATAAGTGACTGGTGATGGGGTGAGGTGATGGCGCGGAAAGATGGTGTGGACGAGATGGTGTGGACGTGATGGTGTGGACGTGATGGTGTCGACGAGATGGGTGCAGACCGGATGGTGCAACCCGGAATCGTTGCATTTTGCAATCGTAGGCATTGTTGGCGTCGTTGGCTCCGACTGTCGTTAGCTACGCCTGTCGTGCAAATCCTTCGGCTAAGTCCCGAGGGTAATTAGTCCGCCGAGGGGTAATGTCCAACAAGGTGAGGAGAGGGGGTACCAACAAATGCAACGCATGTATATTATATTGTTACCATAAACAACGGAACACTACATTCCGCGACTCTCAAAAAATGGGAATTTTTTATTCTTGCTACAAAAACACATTAAAAGTAGAAGTAATTATACACGCTGATACGACTTGCATGAAAATAACGTCAGGGTTGGTGAGGTGACCAAAACAGTACTGGCCTCCCATCCCGAGGGCCAGGGCTCGATTCCCGATACTGGCGGATTTTTCATCGGTATACTGGTTCCTACTTGAGTGCCTTCTGGAGAGCACTTCGAGTCCAGTACTCCGCCCTTCGCATGGGAAGTTAAGCCACGGTCCCCTTTCTGCATTCGTAAAGAGCAGGGCGACGCCAAGCCACGTTTCTCTCGCCCCTTCCTCTCCAACTCTCGCCTCTTCCGAGTGACCGCCTGCTGACCGTGCAAGCGATCTCTGTTGTCTGCCGCCTCCCCCAAACAATTACGACTACCAAAAGAACGCCATCCGTTTTTGAGGTAAAAAGCCTCTAATTTAATTGCACATGCACATTTGAGCGGGAATTAGCTCTCTCCTCCAATCCTACCACCCTCCCTCGTAGCCCTTTTCCATTTCTTCCCATCGAAAAGGTAGATACATATAAAGTTTATTTACTCTGGGACTATATAGTCCCAAGGAGCACAAGTACATAACATTTACTTTTATACATATTTCAGCTACTAATATTATAAAATTTACAAAAAGAGAGACAGGTAATTGCTACACAATTACATTCAGGAAACACAAAATATTGGTGGTAGGTATTGTTTCAGAAAGAATGACATAAAAAAATTAAAGACATAACACTTACAATGCTTTCTATATACACCCACAAGTATTACATGATTTACCAAAAGAAAAAAACAACAGCAGGAATGAATTAAATGCTATATTTGATGTATTATTATTTAGAATATAAGGTCTGCTTTAGAGCTCCCTTGAATGAATACACAGAAGTCTTTATATTCTGAGGGAGAGAGTTACACAATTGTCTCTGCCAAGAGTGCTATGTAAACTGCTTTCCTATCATTAGCTACTACAACATACATAACCTGTTTTTTCTCTTCATCCTTTGTTAGCACATTATTAAAATACTTTGGCTAAAGGGACGCCTCTTTCGGCAGCATCATTTGTGGATGGCATATTATTTACATAGAGCTTGAGTCTCAAGCAAACTGCAATTGCTCTCCCAGGCTTTAGCTTCTACGTACATGGGCCAACATCCAGCGGCAACCCCTGGCACTCATTTGCAGCTATTGAAAACGTTTCAGCTTGTGATCAACCGTCACAAGAAGAATGATGCCGGGGAGAGACTGTGGAAGACTGCTGGCTGCAAATCTCTGGGACCACTGGTATCTGTCTCCTGAGCTTGTGTGCCTTGCTCTGTTTGATCCCAATGTGGCTTTAGAGGGAAAAAAGGCTATAGTTTATGCTATCAAATCATACGCCATCGATGATGCGAATGTGTACAAAGATCATGTCAACAAAGTAGACAACTCCATTCAGGGATTGCAGCTATCTGATTTTGCCAATCATGGTTCGCTACGTTTTTTCTCGAAACTCAGTGTGAAGCCCCAATTTCTCGAAATAGAACCAAGACTGGGAGAGCAATCGTAGTTTGTTTGAAACTAAACTCCATGTAAATAATACGCCATCCACAAATGATGCTGCCGAAAGAGGCGTCGCTTTAGCCAAACATTTTAATAATGTACTAACTAAGGATGAAGAGAAAAAACATGTTTTGTATGTTGTAGTTGCTAAAGGATGAAGAGAAAAAACAGGTTTTGTATGTTGTAGTTGCTAATGATAGGAAAGTAGTGAAACAAGAATAACGAAGCCTATACAATTTTCTTAAATTTGTGCCTTTCATTCTTAAACACCCAGATTACAAGCGATTAACACTTAAAAATTAAAAAAAACATTACTTTTCCTGGAAGGTAGGCAACCGGATGCTCTGAAAGTGTGACTGCGTGGTCCAGAATGGTTCCGGGTGACAACTGACATCAAACGATGTCACTTTCGTTTGATAAATTTTTTGGTACGGTCAATAACAGAGCTCTGAAGTGCAAAAAGGTGCCATTTTGGGCAAATTCAGCATTTCAAATTTCCCGCGCCATGCGTGACCAATGAAAGTTATCGCACGCACTTCCTGTTTTGGATTTGAGATCTGTATGTAAAAACGAAACTTTTGACGAGTCCACCCCTCACATTTTTACCCACTTTGCGGATATGGACCACCCTAACGACCTGCTCATTGATATGTCAGGATGCTATCCAACATAAGCGAAAACTATCAATGGTGTGGGTGGACTATCGTAAAGCCAGTTGCGCACGATACTTAATCCAGTACAAGGTCTAGTGTACTCGATAGTATGCTAGCTTTCCAGCATCGTGTGAACAGAACCAGTATGCTGGCTGGCCACCATTCTAGCTAGTATACTCGCTGAGATACTGGATTTCATACTTGATGCGGTACTAGATTTCTAGTAGGACCTTAGTAGTCCAGTAGCCATCGACCAATCAAGTCACGTTACAGACGCTGGTGCGAACTTCGCTTTCTTTTAATTAGTATGGAATCAAATGGAATAACCGATGCATAGCACGCACAAGGTCGATGATCGTGTGAAGCCTCCCAGGACGGTTGCAATCACATTAGATTCCGTCCTCAATATCAAGTAGCGGCTAGCACACTAGGTCTTGTGCTGGATCAAGTATCCTGTGAAACGGGCTCAAGGCATTTGACACCACTTCGCATGAGCTACTCATCGCCATGCTGAAGCTGATGAAAGTTCACCCAGAGTTTGTAACCTGTCTGCATTCAACGCCTGTTGCCGCTCGGGAAGACGCGCTATGTGCTGACCTCAGGCAAGCGATCGGCCTCCTCAGAGTTGGTAACAGACCACCGTGGAGTTTTTCAAGGCGATAGAGTGAGCTTCCTCACATTCTGCATTTCCCCTCCCACTGGCTTTTAGGCTGCGACGAGGGAGAGGATACAAAGGCGGTGTCCCAGGTGACAAGAAGCGTAAGGTCACCCAATCATTTGTTTTAAATGGACGACCTTAAGCTATATGCTTCCATCGTGAAAGAACTCCGCGTTGCACTCGACACCGTGCAGGAATACAGTGAGGATATAGGGATGGAGTTGGGATTGGACAAGTGTGCATCATCCATCTGGCGAGAGGAAGACTTTCGGAAAACAAGGAAGACGTGCAACTCATTGACGCGAGCGTCATCCTTCACCTCGACGATGACGAAAGCTATAATCAACTAGGTGTTCCCCAGCGCCGAATGCTGGAGCTGACAGCGGTGAAAGAAATAATTGCCGCCAAGTACAGACAGACTCTCAGGAAATTTCTGAGTTCTGAGCTGTTTGGCCTGAACAAGATTCGGTCCACTAACATGTTCGCGGTCCCTGCTGTACACTACTGTACACAGGCATATCCAGGGGGGGTTTGGGGGTTGTAACCCCCTCCCATTGATAAAAAAACATATAAATAAATTGTTTCACACATTCTAACAGTACAGTTACAACACAAACTTTAGTTTATAAGTTTATTTAATATCATTTGCTCGGCAACAAACCAACAAATAGGACAACTACCATACTACTGCACTACATTTCGATTTCACACGCTCCATAAACTTTACTAAGCTTCTACGTTGCAACTATAACAGTAGACAGAAAACACAAGATTTCGCTGAGTAATTTTTGCGGAAAGACGAGTCCATTGCTAGGGTCAGTCGGGGTATACTGCATAAACGTGGGTGACGAAAACGTATTCGTCGGCGGTGGCGGCCGACCCGTCAAAGAATGCCGAGGCTCACATGTCTTCTAACCTGCAAGGCTGTGAACAAAATCGTCTTCATGTTTCCTGCGCGAATTGAACGGTCACACCACAAAAAGGTACAAAGTAATCGAAAAGCAGAGTGAAGGGGCTCCTATCTATATGAAGCACTCTGCCTTCGAGTTAGTTTGCTGTTTGCACTAGGTATTATACTTGTTAACATTTAAAGAAATTTTTACATAGGCCTACTTAATAGGCTTGCTACTAAGAATCTGAAAATGCTGCACAATATAGTTTCCCTGCAAAAAAGTCCTATTATGATAAAAAACTTATATATTAATTTTATTAAATAAAAAGAGTATAATTTAAATCTCCTTTCTAATTAGACTTGTAAGTATGATTTTCTCCAAAAGTGTGTACCGTACGTAACCGTGCAGAATATATAAAATGAATAAAATGAATATTTATTAAAATTGATGTTTTCTCAAGCCTAGTTGAACGACCATTACACATAAGATTATAATATGAATGAAATAAAAAGTATTTAAACATATTCTCATTTTTTACTAATCGTTCAAGTTATAGCAGTTTTTTCTAGACATAAAAAAGAACAAGGTTACCCTCATAAGTCTTTAAACCTCGCAATTTTAAGGTTCAATTTAAAAATTTTTAAAAACTTTGATTCAAAACATGACATTACTAAGGGAATTTCATGGCTCAGAACACCTTCAAACGTCATTTTAAGATGTAGGTATATTTTTCAATATTCCCGGACCCCCTGTTTACATGGGGGGTGTTCCATGCTTCAATATTCCCGGTGGTGATCGCCCCCCCTTCAGACGCTTCTAGATACGCCTATGCAGCTGTACACCTTAGGTTGTTTGAAATGGTACGTCAACGAGTTGCAGATTCTCGACAGGGGAACGACGAAGATGATGACCATCTTCAGAAGTCTTCATCCGAAATCTTCCGTCGCTAGATTGTATCTGCCTCGCAATGTAAGTGGTCGAGGCCTATTGAGTCTGGGGTGCCTCCATAACAGAGTTGTCCTGGGTACAGCATGCCGAGTTTTAAACTGCACGGACCCCCTGATGTGTCTCGCAAGAGAACATGAGATGACTGGAGCAGATGGAGCAGTCATCAAAAAGGGCAGCATAAGATATTGGTCTGAACGTCGACCTGTCATCCGACGGAAGCGACAATGACACGTCCATCCTGTCATTGAAGGAAACTATTCTGAGTGGACACAAACTGCTAAGGGTACTCGAGGGGGAATGATAAACCTTAGACACTAGGCTTGTGCGATGAGTGGATTAATCGAAGTTATCGACGATGATGTCAGTCATCGCGGTGCGTTGACTGAAATCGATGAAGATGGATGTCATCGACCATCGACTGCGATGAGTCAATGTGAATCATTGACGTCGATGATTCGTGAAGTGCTGCTGACACGAGAAACGCTACCTCTGCTGACGACCCCATCCTGGCGGAGCTCCGCAAGTACGAGGAGGTCCCAGATTTATCGTAATCTTCGGACTTCTTACATTGGTATAGCAAAAGGAAGGATGTGTATCCCCGCCTTCAGAAGTACGCGAGGAAATACCTCTGTATTCCTGCCACTTCAACGTCGTCAGAGCGGTTCTTCAGCGATGTAGGGAACGTTGTGTTGGACGACCGACTTGTACTCACCGATGAAAATGCGGATATGAGAATTGTATTAGTATTTCAAAGAGTTGTTGCTTAATTTGTAACTTGGTGCTTGTTTCGCTCTTTAATAAATAGGCCTTGTCCTTCTCAATTAATTTTGACCCAATTCAGTCTTCACTTACTAGCCACACCAAACCTCCAACCGAGATATCTGCACCGATCATCGATAGCATGGATCATCGATAGCATGGATCATCGTAATTCATCGATCATCGACAGTCATCGATAATCGATATTCATCGATAGTCATCGATCATCGAAGCATTTCGATGGAATTTTTTCATCGTACCGCCCCAATGCCCCAGATGGATATTTTCAGGTGCCATGAAATTAGGAATGTAGTTGACGCTCAGTCGCTATGAAAAGGTTTAGATGCGGTTGATATTTGGTCTGCTAATTAGCAGCATAGATTAAATTTTAATTAGTGCGCGGTGTTGAAATTCTGGAAAAAAACAGCTTTCCTCAAAATACTAATTGCAACACACAATGGAAAATATATAAAGTAGAATTAATGAAATATTTAAGAGTTTAAATATTAAATATATAGGAGATATTTAGCAATTTAAATATTAAATATTAGAATGTTTCTTTCCACAAGAGATGTTCACGATATTATGATCTCCGGTAATCCGGTACTAATTTTGATGTTATCGTAATAGATTCATAAAAATGACATACAAAAATCCCTAGAGTAAACTAAAATTAAAGATGGAATGGTTTGATACTAATAATGGCGTTGCATGTACGAATAAGGAACAAGTCAGTGTGAACTGACTGTCGTTATAGATGGTATTTTGTCCGACAAAATCAATGTTGCATCGGGAATTCCCCATGGAAGCGTAAAATGGTCTACTACTATTTCATTTGTAGATCAACAAGGTGAGGAAATGTCGTAAATAATACGTTATATCAGTTATGTAAATGTAGTAAATATACGTTATATATAGCAGTATCTAAGGTTTATCATTCCACTTCGAATACCGTTTGCAGTTTGTGTCCAATTAGAATAGTTCCCGAGATATTCAACACAGTGGTAATCCCGGCCCAGTGCGGCCCCTCAGCCTCAGTGCAGTCCTTGCAGTGTCTAAGGTTTATCATTCCGCGTCGAATACCGTTAGCAGTTCGTCTCTACTCCAAATAGTTCCTGAGATATGACGGTTTTATCAGAGTACAGCCCCCCCCCCTGCCGGCCCGCCGGCATAGAAACTGCCAATGTAATTCCCCCGTGGATTAAGTTTTCCATCCCATGTTATTGAGTCCAAATTCCCATTTCATTAACATCCTGTTGTTTCATTGATGGTGTGAAATGTATTTACAAATTCACGTTTTTAAATTATTACTTGCTGAATAGAAGCCATACATTTCATGTCACGCGTCATTATTAATTTGGATATGGATATTTCTCATACTCACCAGTAGTCGATTTCTGCCCTTCCGGTTACCAAATGACCGTAAAGTAGTTGTCGTGTTTACGAAATAGTAAGTTACGAGTTATCTGGTTACCAAATGTCGCAGTTACGAGATGTCGCGGTGACGAGATGTCCGTTTACGAGATGTCAGTTACTAGATGTCGGTTACGAGATGTACGGTTACGACTTGACGTGGTACCGTTGAAGGAGGAGGTAGCGGACACGAGATGCAGAACGTGCCGGGCCCAGCCGGAGACGTTGAGTCGTCTTCTTTCCGGCTGTAATTTCTACGCCAAGCCAGCGTATTTAACTAGGCCCAACGCGGCTCTGAGGGTGTTACATTTTCACCTGCGGAACCATTAGTGCTTTTCTAGCACTTGAAAATTGAATGAAATCAAAAAAGCAATTGAAATCAAAAGCAAATGAAAAAACTTCGAGATGGCAGCAATCCCAGTGTAGGTACAGGTTGGTAGTGTTTACGTGGACTGATGTGCTGATTTTCGTGTCATTTAAGTGGATGTCTACATCTAAGAAGGTAATAAGGGAGGTGGAGGAGCGGGTGGTGAATTTTAGGCTAGGGTGCGAATTTATTCGCTGAATGAAATTGTTTAGGGTATATTGCAATGTTTCCAAATCATGAAAATATCGCATATGTAGCGGAGCCAGATTAAGGGCTTAAGGGGATTAGAGGACAGAAGTTTTTCCTCCCATCTACCAAGAAAACAAGACGCGTAGGAAGGTGCCATCTTCACACCCATGGCCGTACCCCAAACCTGGCGAAAGTGGCCTCCACCGAGGGAGAAGTTGTCTTTTGTGAGCACCATTCTCATTAAATCAAGGAGAAATTCGGTGGAGGGACGTGAGTCCGTGGGTCTGCTGTTTGAAAATTCTATTCCGGCTTCCAGGCCTTCTTTGTGGAGTATGTTTGTGTACAAGGAGCACACATCTATTGAATGGAGCGATGGAGCCGGGTGGAAGAGGGGAGGGGAGGAGTTTTAGTCTTTCAAGGAAATGATTTGTGTCACGCACGATGGACGGTAAGTTCCGGGCGAATGGCTGGAGGTGGAAATCAATTAGGGCAGAGATTCTGTCGGTGGGGGAGTTGTAACTCAAGACTATCGGGCGACCAGGTGTGTGAGGCTGATGTATTTTGGGGAGAGAGTAGAAGGTGGTGGTGCGGGGATTCGGGGGTGCAAGGAGGGAGATCTCACTTTTTGAGAGACCTTCCTTCAGAGCGTAGCTTCCGTGCAATTACTGTGAGATGAGAGGTTGGAATCTGAGGGAAGAGGTTTGTAGGAATTGGTGTCGAGATTCGCTTCCTCCTCGTATTTCCGCTGGTCCATTACGACTGTTGTGAAGCCCTTGTCGGCAGGAAGGTTAATTATTTCTTTGTTCTTTCTCAGGGCGTGTAGTTCGTCCCGCGAAACATTCCCAGAGGGCGTGTGAGGGAATTGGAAAATTCTTGACACGCTAATTGAAAGGAGATTTAATTTAGGTACAATTCAATTGGGTGATTAGCGGGAAGAGTGGGCGGGCAGAAAGACGACTGTTCCCTAAATTTCGAAAGAGGAATTGGCGGCAGAAACTTTCCCTCCTCGTTGGCATAGAGTGAGGCGCTGAAGCCGTTAGCGAAGTAAAATTTTAGTCTTATTTTCTGCGCGAAGTCCGTAAGGAGGCGGAAGAGGTCAAACGTTGGGGTGGGGCAGAAGGAGAGACCCTTGGACAGAAGGGATGATTCAGAGGGGGGGAGTGAGTGGGAGGATAGACGGGCTCCTTAGAGCGCTGGTCGAAAGGGTTTTGTGTCTAGTCACGAGATGGAAAGGAGGTCCTGGGCTTTTTTGACGCTTAAATCGTTTTATCCGAAATGGACTTCCACATTTCCGGAGGAATAAGGTACCTACGCATGTTTCAAATGGTCTAGTATATATTTTCCCTATACCGCAGTGCTCTCATCAGTATTTCAATTCCATTTGATCACAATACCTCTAACAGTGCCCGAAGAGATCTCGGAATGAAAGAAATTTATAATTATTAATGTTTTTAATATCAGTGGCCGTAGTGTTTTCTGGAATAAGTCCAACGAAATCGTTACGCATGAGTTTTCTGATGTTTCAAGTTGTCCCATCTGCGCGATTTTTATGGAAATGCGCAGGTCATCGATAATATGGAGTGAGAGGCATTAAAAAGTAACGTAGTGGACTAGTGGATGTGAGAGGGGAGGAAGGGTGTGGCCACTTCAGCCAATTACTTCGCGGCCTCCTTGCTAATGCCAAGGTATTTCCTGAGGATCAATAAGTTGGGTGTCCCTGCAATAGTTGCCGTATCTTGATGAGCGCATGCAGACTCATCATGACTTTGACAGGGCAGAGAAGAGAGAGCTATTTTGTAATGACGCTTGGTTTTTGCAGTATTTCTTCTTTTTGCAAGCTGTTTGTCCTGTCCATATCCTGTACGTCTTTTATTCGAGTAGTAAAAGGAGTAAAATTAGGTTTCATGATGCTGTGACTGCTTCAGTTATATCGCACCGGCTGACCAAACTAGAATACATTCGGGAAAGTAATTGTGTTATCATCGAAGAAAATCAGTGTTGGGGAGCACAACTGGAAACATACTTAATAGCCATAAAAATCACTTTAGAATGTTAGAGCCGCGTTGTTTAACTTAAACATTGAAGTACACAACGAAAAACTGATCTTCAAACACGGTCTATCATGACAAGTGTCCGATTTTGTAGATACAGTGGAGGTCAGTTGGCATCAAATGTAGGGGATTCATCAAAAGGGGGAAGTGATGCATCAAACCAAGCATTTCGTGTGAACAGAAATTTGTGCTAAACGAATTTCTATCCGGCACTTCTTGCTGCTTTGGGTTCCATAGATATTTATCGCCTATTATGTATGAAGTATCATACGTTTTCATATGCTTAATATAAAAATTTAACCAACCAGATAAATAAATTTGTTACTAATATTATCTCAGAATTATTTCAAAATCTATTATTACAAATAAATTAGTACAAAATCAATTTTACATTGATTATGACAATACGAGTCTACTGCAACGCAATAATCGGTGATGTCTTTAAAAATTTTGAATTATTTTATGCCCCACTAATTTTTGCAACTCCTCTGCCATCCCATACAATTTGTACCCATCCTCCTGAGCCCATCTGTCACCACTTCGTGGCATCCCGCAGAACTGGGAGGTGGCAATCACAGGCATTTTATCATCACAGACGTCACCAGTTTCGCCGCTATCACATTGTTGCATTGAACTCGGTACAACAGTAACTATAATGCCAGTCTCTTACAATCTTAATAGTGGCAATTCGTTCATCTACTTTAATAGTGTCAATCAGTGTGATTTCCGAAGACAATTTCACTGAAGATTATATATGATAAAATAAATCAATTAAATCTCTTTCGGTGCCTTATGTTCTCAAGTAGTTCACAGTTTGGTTCTTGTTCAGTATGCTCTTCGAAGGTATCCACTCCTATGGATGAAGAAAATTCAACGTGGAGCAAGTAATCAAAAGCAGTCACGGTCCTGTATTTTCAATTTCAATACTGCATAAGTAATGTTGGGGCATTAATTTCCGGTAGTTACATTTTAGAATATTGATAATTCTCTGGTAGCAGGACTGCGGAATACTTTTTGTATTTGGCGGAAAAATATAGGTTAACTATCTAGTCTTTCTAGGATAGGGTGGGCTGTTGTCAATTATCAAGGCAAGTCAGTGAAATCATTTACTATCTTCCAAGGCTGTTTTTATGGGCATATTCCTCCTACAATTTCTTTATATTTTGAAACACCGGGAATAATGGAACTCACCAATAACATACATAAGGGCGTCATTAATTGCAAGCTATCATTACCGTAACACGTTCTTTCGATGTTTTCCACACAAACACTGCCCATGGTTAAATGCTAGTCTTTTCTTGGAGGCAGCGAAAAAATTCCCGTTTTGTCAAGATCAGAAATGTCCTTTGCTGGAAAGTCTTACCGCAATTTCAGCAAGGCAGAACTAAACCAACCTGACGTCATATTACCGTAACATATCTCGACTCACCGGACTCACTCATAAAAACTCTTCTCTCACCTCGAAAGTCTCCAGCCATTCATGATTA
Organism: Platycnemis pennipes; assembly: GCA_933228895.1. NCBI lineage: Eukaryota > Metazoa > Arthropoda > Insecta > Odonata > Platycnemididae > Platycnemis > Platycnemis pennipes. Next base: position 8,301,755 of record OW121846.1, on the reverse strand, counting down.
GACTTGAAATCAACTCCAAAATCAAAAGCCAAATTGTCCTCCTTTTTCAATAAAATAGACCAGATAATAGAGCATTCTGGACACTTCCTTGCTTAAATCAAACCATCAGGGTCCAAATACTCGTGCTTAGCTGCGCATAGATACTACCTTTCCGGTTCAAACTTGCTTTACTTGAGCATATATTTTAGCTTTCCATGAATTTTATTCGACAGAGAAAAGATAAAATTTGGTGTTCTGAACACTGCAGATGTCAGTGATTTGTAGTTCAGTGCAGTGTCATTTTACAATTATCATCCACTTGTAAAAGCTATATTTTCACTTTAAATGACATTGTATTTATATATATTGCTGTTAAGTTCTCGTTATTTCTCATGTAAACGCGCTGCCACACATCTCGAGAGTTAAAGGAGGAGATATGTGCAATCTTTCCGTCAATTCTGACAATTTTCAATCAATGACATTTTTTGTGAACCTTTTTATATTCTCTTAAGTAACCTATCTAATCATTCAATAAAACTTGGAGCTTACCAGAACATTTCAAATGACATAGGAAGGATGAAGTACTGGTTAAAATGCGATCGAAATGGCCTAATAATTTATGCAATACTAGTTATTTTTCCTAACTGGCCGTATAAAATTAGCAAAAACACTTCAGAAATAAATTAATTATTTAATTCAAAGTTCTGATGAACTGGCCGTAGAAACTTTGGCGGCATTACCCGCTGAAATTGCACAATAGCATATATTCCACAGAGAAAAAAATCATTCGCCTTGACCGGGACTCGAACCAGGACCCCCTGATCTGCTATTGTGCAATTCCAGCGGGTAACGCCACTAAAGCTTTCACGGCCATTTCGTCAGAACTTTGAATTGGTTATAAGTTAGCACGTTAGTGCTTAGCGTCGACTTAAGCTCGTGGACGGTGGCGCCATGCGCACGACTTCGCCTGCTTTGTGACATAATATGTCCAGCAGTCCGGTAACATCTTGTTCCTTTGAAGCCTCTATAATAGAGTATTTGCATACTTTTGGGAAGTGACGTCTAAAAAATGTATTGATACATCAGACACTAAATTTTCATTCTGACGATCGAGAGGCTTATCGTTAATTTTTTATTAGCAAACAAAATCTAATAAATTATTATTGCGCCGAAACACAGGTCGGCCATGTTTAGTAGACTCTGACGTCATCTCCCATACTCGACCATTTGGAGAAAGTATGACTTTTTAGCCTTGGCATGCGACTGTTTTTCTATTAATTCTGCTAACGTTATTGGGACGAATTCTGTTTCTGTGTGACATACATTGCCATGGAAAAGAACAGTTATTCTAGCAATGAAATTACAGCTACAAAGATGAGGAACGATGAGATTTTGTTTGGCTGTGTAGGTGCACAAAAGTGGCAACACCCGAAAAACTTTCGTAAACGTTCAAGATAATCAAGAAACTGGTTAATTTCCACTTAAAGAGACCTGAAAACCATGCTATTTCTGGACCATCTCATCTGAGCTGTTGTGCTGATCATTTTAACTTAAGTATAGCAAATATAGGTACTTAATAATTGAGTTGTTAGTAGTTTAATAGGCATAATTGTCTTACACAATTCGTTGTTAGGCGATACTTTGTTTAAACTGTAATTATAAACTTTTTGTGAAGTACTTTTGTTGTTCGTGTGGGCCGGATCGCGAGCAATTTGGCCAAAAACCCTAAAGACTTTTTTCTCCTGACAGTAGTTTGAAATGGCTAAAATTGAAAATAAATATCCAGAGCATACTGAGAATTTTTCATATGAACCTTTAATTTATTCGATAATTACACTCGTAATATGGAGATAGAATATAATGGCGAATGGAGTGTCGGAACGTAACCTTTAGACAGACGCGTATGGCGGAATAATTACACGGTAATCATAGAAATATTTTAATTGTAATAATATGCATGAATATTGTAGGAACTCTGCATGACGTTACCGCACAGAAATATTTAATATATTCAGCGCAATATAGCGATTATTATGGAGAGTACAGTTTTCAGTAAAGACGCTCATTCTTTTAGAGCTAAAAAAAGCTGAGAGAAGCAGAGGTACTATCAACTTAATTTAGTGAGTTATGGTGTTGTTTGCGAGGAAACCAAAATTCATCTGCAGATGATTGCGGACCCTCTAGTTATTGCTTATTTTCTTCCGGAGAGCCCCCGGCTGGCCCTTGGCGCGCCCGGCCGCCGCCGCCGCCGCCGCCGCCGCCGCCGCGCCAATTCGTCGCTCGCTTGGGTTGTGACCTCAAGGAGGTTTTATCTCAGCGCGTCTGGTCAGGGTTACTGGGAAATGTTTACAAAATCCAATTTTATGATTCCTTTGCTTCTCTGCTGCCTCACAATCAGTTAATTCCCAGCATTTGTATGGTAGAGTTGGGTGTAATCTTGAAATATTGTGCTGTCAAGCCTATTCCCAAAGTGCAAAGATGTTTACAATAAAGCGTTTAGAACTTTTTTAGCTGTCCATGTTGAACCCAATGATTAATGGATCCGTAAGATTTCGGCTAACATGCTTATTTGTTGAACATACATTAAATTTATCTAGGAAGGAAAACCATGCCATAAAGATCCGTACGCAGTGATTGTGAGGAGGAAATGGGAAGAGTGCCATCGAAAAGAAGAAGTGTTTCTGTATGAGGCATTGTTGGAATACATCACATCCTTCCAACTACCAGGTGTTGCTGCTAAGGCCTCTTCTAAGTCATTGTTTCATCAGGGTCTCGGTGAAACAACTATGTGAAATTATCTTAAGAGAAAAAATGTTAGACGTGAGGAGATCGTATTTGTGTGATAGTAAAAACTGAGACATGAAAGAGAAAAATGTAATCCTCTGAGTCAACGTTAGTGCACTTATTTAAGTTTATCTCGAATTGTAAGAAGGGTAAAGCTCGAATATGACCTTTACCCTTCTTACAATTTTATTTCTGTAGCCAAGTGATTTTCACCCTGACGATTGATTTTCATCATTAGCCACTAAAGTTTAAATTGTGAACATTTCAATTGACGCATGTCTATGACTGGATAATTCAGGAATAACCAGCAATCTCTTTGATGTATTTTGATTTATTCATTTGTCAATCTATGAATTTTTCTATTGTCTGTTCGTTAGCATCTTTTCGATATTTTGGATGGATTGTCATAATGATTTAGTATAGAATATGTCGATTGTTAGAGGATAAGGTTGATGTGCTAGAATTAAATTATTGGATTTGATATTGGAGAAATAAAAATAAAAAGTTCAAAGGGAAATAAAAAATTCCATTTCAATCGCTTTGGCACGATAATAACGATGGTATTTTATGTTTTGTCATTTTTACTTCCTATGAGAGCAAATAAATTAAACAAAACCGAATGAAAAATATTACAAATTGACTGTTGCTCACTGTAATACACGTTGTTCGCACTTACAGCTTGATAATTTCTTCGCCTTTTGGATTTGCTGCGTGTTAACAACAAGTTCGGGGACAGTAATGTTACATTACTACACTAGGTCCAGACTTAACGAAGAAACTACTACTTACTTGGAAGAAATATTAATTTCGTTTTTAAAAACTTTCAAGATATTCTACGTAGTGTCCGCCGTTTTGTTCTCACTACTGATGAAGATTTGACTTCAAATTCATAATTAGAGCCCCAAAAAACCCTAAATACCAAGTTACATCAAAATTTAACTATTAATTCTATTTTTGGCTAATTTTTCCCATTCCGGACCACTGTGCGATGGTTTTATTTGTCAGAAATGGTTTCTAGCGTGACTGCGTGGAACTTCTTCATGATTAAATAACCAAAAACAAACTATGTGAGTCCACATACAAGGAAAATTTATTTGCGACCTGGTTCCGTTGCCGCGCAACATTATCAAGTAAAATACAGAAATTGTCACAGGTGTTTCTACTCAGTAAGGAGTGGGGGTGATTGGCAGGTGTGGAGGGGCCGTTGGGGTAGGCAAGAGCGTCATTAGCTGAGTGATCCAGGGGAGGAGGAGGGGGAGGGTGGGGTGTGGTGGGGGGGGGGCGGAGAGAGTTGAGGAATATGATTGAGGATTGGAAGAGGGTGGATGTTGGTGGGGAGTCGCTCGAGGCCCGGATGAGGGATGGAGGAAAGGTTACGTCAGCAGGGCCTGGGTTAGGGATGAGGGGAGGAGGGGGAGACGGTAAGGTTTTTAGGGGTGAAGCGTGGGTAGTGGGAGGTTGAGGAAAGGGGGGGGGGGGGTGGGAATTGAATAAATATTCGTTTGCTGCATTACAATAATTTGAACATTGTATTATTTCTATTTTTCCATATCCAATCTTGGTCCCTTCTTCTCTAGCTGGAGTATTTCCGGGAGAAAACCACTTCGATGGTCTTGCTCAATTAAATGTTTAGCGAATTGGGAATTTAAGTTTTTGTTTCTTAGAGAGAGCTCGTGTTCATTAATTCTCTCTTTAAATTTCCTCCCTTTTTGGCTTATGTAGACAGCGTTGCAATCGTCACAATTTAATTTATGCACAACACTTTAGCGTAAAGTTGCAATCCTGTCTTTGGTGTTGTTCAGCAAATTGTGTAGATTGTGTTTGTTTTAAAATGCAGGTTTCATTATGTCCATGGGTAGGATGTTGTTTATTTTGGTTAAAATGTGTCCTAGAAAGGGTATTTTCCGCCATTTTGGAGCGTTGCTGTCAAAGATAGAAGTTCCGTAGATGTGCCTAATTGCTAGTTCGGTGCGTTTTCTATGGTATAGGGTGTCAATGATTTTGGCGGAATAGCATGTTTGGGGCAATCTGTTTAATGACTTCAAGTTCGTTGTTTCTGATAGGGGAATAGTTATTAGCCAGTGTAACATAGAGTGAAAAACCGCCATTTTTTTAGACCGATGGTGCCTCGAGTTGTTATGGATAACTTGATCAGTGTATGTGTTTTTTTCTAAAAATTGAGAATTCCATCTTCCGGTCGACAATGGCAATGGTGATGCCTAGGAAATTAAATTTTCCTTTGTTTTCGAATTCTTTTGTGAATGTGATTGATGTGTCAACTGTGTTCAGAATTTTCATGAAGTTGTCAAGTTGTCTCCTTGAGCCTGACCAGACACAGAAAATATCATCCACGTATTTGTACCAACAAACGACATTTTTCACAAGTCAGTGACCCCATGAAAGCAACTTTGTTTCAAGATTGTCCGTAAAAATGTCCGCTAAAAGAGGGGAAAGCGGGGAACCCATGGCCAGTCCTTCTATTTGTTCAAACACTTTGTCATTGAATAGAAAATAATTCTGTTTCACACACATTTTAAGCAGGGGGAGTAATTCAGTTATCACTGGTGCAGGGGTTCCCGCCTTGACGAGTGCTATTTCGGACAGATTCACTGCTTGAGATGTGGGTACACTGGTGAATGAATTGCACACATTGAATGACACGTGGGAACAATTCGGGGGCATCACTTTTTTGCTAAGGATATTTATCAGCTCACCAGAATTCTCGATTCCGTATTTTGGGTAGAATTTAGAAAATTGGAGTAAAAGGGTGTTCAATCTATGCGCTAATAGGCGATTAGGGGTAGACACACTTGATACCACAGGTCTTATGGGAATAGTGGGTTTGTGGATCTTCGGAAGGCCGAAGAACTGTGGGACAAGGGTTAGTTTGAACTTTTCACTGGGATGGAAAATCACTGTGCATGAGGAAATTAACTTTGTACACTCTCTCTAGAATTTTGGGGCGGGGTTACTTGGAAGTACTTTTATGCTGCTGGACTGCATGAATTCCTGGCATTTATTGGTGTAACGGTCTCTGTCCATGATCACCACTGCGTTGCCATTGTCCGCCTTCTGTACGACGAGGTTGTTGTCGGAGAGTGATATCTCCTGATGCCTGTGATGGTTCGGAGGTGTGGTTCAGCGATGTTGCGGAGGTCTGGGGAGTGTTGAACCATCTCAGAAACAGATCTCAGAAACAGTTCTCAGAAACGTTAAACCAGAACCATCACAGGCATCAAGAGATCAACTCACTACCGTTACTGAATGCTGATAGTATTCAAACGCGCTCTCCTTATTCCTCTTTTTAAATTGATTCCCTATCCTTTAACTCTAAATGATTCTAAGTGTAGAAGTTTCCTAATACTCATGGAAAAAAGAAGCTTAAACATGCGGGGAAATATGAGTTAAATATTTAGTATTTACAACTCTGTAAAACAATAAATTTGCACTAAAACGAAGGATTTCTGTGATAAAACACAAGCCACTTCCTGTAAAATACAAAAATGGAGGATATGAACTTTTTCGGTACCGGTATCGGTTTATCGGTAGTCACAAAAGCAAGAAATATCCCATAATTAATAAATTAAATTTAAATGTATATCATTCACGTCATGCGGTATTACTCTGATACAGCTACCTCAAGGTTTAATAGTGTGCTGTTCAGGAAAGCTTAATTAGATACTTAGTACAGCTTAGGTAAAAATTAAGGCTTTATAACGGTGAATACACAACGGAAGGGTTAACTCATCGTTTACTACATAATACAACGCAAGAAAAATAATAAAAATACGGCGACGATTTTACGCCTCACTGCTCACATCCAACATAGTCTGCGTTGTTGCTCAGAAAAATGTTCATTCATTATCGCGTCCACGATGGGAATATTGTTGAAACTTGCGTCTGCAAATCCAACTTCCATGAACACAAACTCAGTTTTATGTCAAATAATGAAATAACTTCAGAAAGGCAAAGACTATTTTCACACTCAATACAAAGCTAGCCTATTTCGGTACTGCTAGTATGGGAGATGACGTCATACTACAAATAACCAATGGTTGGGAGTTAAGACCTAGGCATTTTCGATGCTAAAACAATGCATATTAAAATTTATTCCTAAAATTATTTAGTTGGAATTATACCTTGGTATTTTGAACGTGGCATTTCAAAACCAAACATCACTCGCCACAATAAATTTCAGCAAAATACCTCACCTACCCAAATATTCTATTTCCAGAGAGAAAGAGCCCAGGTATCCGATGTCGGTCCAATGTCGGCCCGACATTGGCACATGTCGGCTTCAGGTCGGCCCGACATCGGCAGCCGACATCGGCCCAACGTCGAATGATAACGTTTGGCCGGGCTACAGCCGACATTCCACCCGACATCGGCCCGACATCAAACCACCATTGGGCCAACATCCAACTTACACTGGCCCGACATGAAGCCGACATAGGCCCAACGTGAAGCCGACATAGGCCCTAAACCAGACGCACAGGCAATGCACCAGCATTGAGGCGATATATTCCGAATCTAGCGACATATGTGATGTATTCATTTAATATTAAGTCAACATAGGCTCAGGATTGAATCAACCTAGGTGCAGCATATATAAATTATATGAAGTCCACAAACTAACAAACAATCGTTGAAATAATTCAGTTATGCAAGATGAATTCGGATCACCAATTACCAGAAGCATGATAATATGTATGGAATTAGATGAAATTAATTAATTCTGTGTAACTATTGAGAACATAAGTGATTGTAAATGCTGGTGAGAGGATAAATCAAAGGGAAGTGATTTCAATCAAATCGATATCCAAACCAAAACAGCAGCATTTTGATGCTGGCCCGATGTCGGGCCAACACCGGCCAAAGTCAGTTGTGCATCGGTCCGATGTCGGCTGGTGACATTGGCCCAGTGTTGGAATGATAACGTTTGCCGGTGGAAAACCGACATTGGCTACCAATGTTGGCCCAGCATCGGCATGATGTCGGCTAGTGTCGGGATGAAGTTGGCTTGATGTCGGCTGCTGACACAGGCCCAATGTGGGCTGTTGACATTGGCCAAACACCGGCTATCAATGCTGGCCCAATGTTGGAATGCTAACATTTGCCAGTGGTAAAACGGTTTCCAATGTCAGCCCAGCATTGGTTACCAACATCAGGATAGCATTGGGACAACATAAAATGGTGAAATGACAATTTCAGAGGATTGGTGTTTGAAAAGTTTTGGCCTTGTATTTGAAAGGTTGGCTAGTGTTAAATTCAAATTAGGAACTAAATAACGAAGGAAATCTACAGCAGATGTAGAAGACCAGGAAAAATATATTTGTATACACGCATTCAGTTAAAAAGAAATTAAGCTAGACTACATTTAGGGTATGTAACTTAAGAAATGGGTACACAAATTAATACTAAAAACAATTTCAGTCAGAGAAATCCGAGGAATATATACTCCCGTATCACCTAAATTGAAAAACTATGTATTCCACATAATTACTTATGACTATACATGCTTTAAAACGGGAATAAAAATTATCACTGAAAGCTGATAAGTTGAAGAAATAAGTAGCAATACTTGGCATCATATGAGTGTTATAAAGAGCAGTTAGCTAAATTCAACCATTACGAAGTTGCAACTTAAGTAGACTTGCACAAACCCCATGTAACACCAACAGTTGGGCCAACTTTGGGGAACAGTTACGTCAACTTGTATTCATCCGTTTTTCCAACCGTTATGGCCCAACAATTACCCAAGTATTCACTAACAATCATATTACAATATATTCCTATTAACCTGTGTTGCCATTAGGCATAGCATTGGTTGGAATATGCCAATGCGAAAATCCCTGTACTAACTACCTTCACCTTTCTCTAAGCCAGCATAACTGAAGATCAGGTTTCATTTAAAAGAATACTGATATTTTAGCACGACCTCAGATAGTATAGAACAGATGACGGAATGAGCTTCCACAAAGTGACGGCTACAATCAATAATCGTCATAATATAACTTTCAGGAACAACTCGAAAGCAACGTGTACGATTTTAAACAAAAACAGCTTTATACCTACTTTAATATTTATTGGCACTACTTCAAATTTCAATGATTGCATTCACTTGCCTATGTAGCATACATTTGAAATAAGATTCCACATTTCAGGCATTATCCAACGCTGCATAAGTCACACCACATGGCATGGGAATCAACAGCTGCAATCGAGATTGCTTCTTGCACAACACTAATTTTTAAAAGGTTTATCTGGGTATTCAGTAACCAAGGGTCTTTTAAAAGAATAATGGTCCACTCAAAATTAAAATTAGATATTTTGAAGAGGGAGTTCTTTGAAATTTCATCGAAAGTCAAGACTGCACTGAGGAAGACACAAATACCCAAAAAGTTTCACATTCATCACAAAGTTGATTTGAATCTTCATTAGGTCATTCCTAATTTCCCAATACTTTACTTGTATAACGTGCCTGTAAAAATAAATAAAGTCACTACTTTCGTTAAGAATTCAATCAAGACTACACGGAAGGCAGATCAAAACAATGGCAAAGTCGTGAATTTTCTTCAGCAGTCTCGCTTTGTAAAGACAAAATTACTCACCGTACATTATTCGTCAATTCCAGTTTTAAAGTAAGCTTCTTTGGTGACGAACTTCATAAAGACGCTATATGCTTCGATATCAATTTCATTCCAGTTTCTTGCCTCCGAGTTGACTTTACATGATCATATTATTCACAACTATGAACAGTAAAGAACGAAAAACACAACTGCCATTTTAAATGTAGAACAATGTAGAATTCGATTAGCATTGCGATTATATCGATATAGTCGATACCTTTCACAGCCGCGAACTACAAATGAATATTCGGGTTAAAGTTGTGCGTGGACAGCAAAGTTGTAATTTATCGTTGATGATAGTGCTGTAATTAAAAAACATAAGTTTTCCAAACTGTAGTGCGTTTGAACGAATCTACTTTGAATTTCATCAGTGGAAATTAAAACGCAATAGTTAACTTGTTTAAAAACATGGAGTTTTTAATCCTAGAATTTTACTTCTCGTATTAATATATTATAAGTAAGCAATGGTTTTAAGTTTAACTGGAACTGAATTGCCAGTCCGTACTGAATTTTTTTAATGATTGTCAAGGAGATGAAAATTTAGTCTTTCGGCACATCGGCTCATGTGGCCATGATATGATTTTCAAGAACTCAAAAATGAAATATCGGGCCACCATCGTACCGATGTCGGCAAGTGGTGTCGCCAATGCTACTTGTAGCCTGGTGTTGGCTTAGGTTGGCCGACTTTGCCGACACAAAGCCGACATTGGGCCGATAGTTGATGTTGCCTGGGCTAGTTGTCAGAGACCCATGCGTATCAGAATCCAAATAACTATGTCCACTTACACGTTAGCAGGAACCTTAAGTTAAAGTTATATCAATACTAAGGAAAATAATTTAGTTTTAAGACAAATAATCTGATTTATTAAAATTGATAGGAATTTAAAAATTTAGTAAATGAATTCAACAAAAAATAAATTATATATTTTGTTCTCTATTAATAAAATGTAAGATATGGATTAAATGGTTTTAAATGTAAGATATGGATCAGGGAACATCCATATGATTTGATTAATTAATAATAATGATCAGGGATATGGCCCTCTTTAATACAGGGAGTAAGAGTATTTGGCTCGAATGCATAACTTGTTTTAAATGAATGGAGAGGTATGGGTATAAAGGTTTAATTAACATATAAAGAGTGCACAAATTAAGCCAAAGTAACATATCTAATAAATATTATTGGATCCCTTAGCAGCAGAATGTTGAATACTCCACCGTTATGAATAACGTACTACGATAATTCTTATATAGAACTAGTTACAGAACACTAGGAAATCAATACTAATACACGTCTTTCACCAAGGTTGTATTCCGATGTCGGCCCTAGGTCGGCCCAACATCGGCATAAGTCGGCTGTAGTGTTGGTACGGAACGCTGTAAACCGATGTCGGCCCAATGTCGGTCCTATGTCGTATATGTCGGCCGACATTGCCGACATGAAAACAATGTCGGGCCGACGTTTGATGCTACCTGAGAGGACATCTTGATAGCTCAAATTCTAGAGAACCTGGCCGGAAATTAGGGGGTCCGGGTTTGAGTTCCGGTCAAGGCGAATGATTTTTCTCTATGGAATATCTGCTACTGCAGAAATTAACAATTTCACCGATGTGAGGGAGTCACGAAGTGGGTATTTGGAGTTAGATATAAATTTAACTATTTTGCATGTATTTTGCGACTTGGAATTTGACACCTGTGACAGAATATGCTTCTACTACTTCTTCTTCTGTAAGCTGTCAATTATAAGAAAGTGGAGGCATGGTAACTATTACATTGTCCTTAATATTGGGCTTACCAATTCACCTGCCTTCGATTAATGTAAAATGACAGTAAATGGTGCTGTTAAGTCATTATTTCTGCCGCCATAATAATGAGACATGAAACAAATAAATTGACTGGGCAAAACCAACCTAGCTGCTGGATATATTTCCTAAAACCTGTGATTGCTCGTAAAAATAGACACCAAAATTACTCTTACTATCCATCACACAAGAGTAATGTTTTTAAAAATCCCATGCTATAAATGCCATAAAATGATACCTACCAAGAAGGCTCTTGGCCAAAATGGATTTCCTCGGGCGTCAACCCCGTGCTCTCCTGTGCTATATCGTTAAACAACCGATTTATGAAAGGCAGTACCTCAGGCCATTTCTTGTGAACATTCGATCAGTAAGCTCGGAAGACCCGAGAAAGCTCTCTCATATCTCTTTCACTTGGGTTGGACTGGGGTCTCCAAATGGAGGAGTAAACAACTCTAATTCCCAGGTCCTCCTTTCCTGTTTTCCAGACATTGCTCGTAAATTGAGTTCCGTGGTCGGATAATATACGTTGGGGCTTTTCGCACTTATTGAAGTATTCATTTATCAATAACCTGAGGCAATCGAGTGCTGCAGGCTTATTTAAAGGATGAATCTATACGAACATGGAGAATACGTCGTTCACAAACAAATGCATACGTATTTCTGAACTTAGCCTCGGGTATCGGTCCACATAGATCGACATCGGCGAGTTCCCTCACAGGTCGTGGAATAATGTTTTCCATGTTCTATGTTGATGTTCCATTGTAGTTGCGCTTCGGGTGTTTTGCCTTTTGTCAGAGTTCACAACTCCGCAGGAGCACCCTTATAAAGCGACCCATGAGAACCCAATAATATTTTTCCTCAAGCCAACTTTCCACTTTTCGTACCCCACAGGGTCCATATTTCGTGTGTGTGTGACCGGATTAGATGAGTACGTATCCCTTCCGGAATCCATAGCTTGAACTCCTCCTACCTCCTGCCGCTGCTACGTTTTCGCATAATACATTCTCTACCAATCTACACCTCTTCACTAAGTTATTTACATGTTTATAGTCGTGATCTTCGGGATCCAACCTACCTCTTAATCTATCGCAGATTCGATTTAAAAACGGATCCCTTTCTCGAACTTCCGCGATCTCACTCATCGCTTCATCCGGGTGTTCGGAAATGTTCATCTGTAATACCGCGGTGAGGAAAGCATTCCCATCAGTACCCTCCTCCCTTTCATGTCTCAAATCATTCCGGCGCAACCAATCCGGCACAAAATATTTTCGTCCGGGGCGGTGCTGGATTCGAAATTAGAATTTCTGCAACTTTAGTATCCAGCGCGTCAGGTGACAGTTATTTAGCTTTCATTTATTTAAGAACGTTATAACTTTATGGTCTGATATAATCGTGAGATCACTTTCTAGAATGTATGCGCGGAATTTTTGTAGGGCCCAAACTATGGCCAAGCAGGTGGTAGTATAAAATAGCTCCGGGGCTTTTCGCGTGCGACGCTGTAACAGCTGCTTCAGCATCATCTTCCTGCTGAAAGAGAACAGCCCCTAGTCCAGAATCCGAACAAACAGTTTTTGAAAACATTGGTGGATTGTGGTTCAGATGCCTTAGCATGACTACCCTGAGAAAGGCCTGTTTAATTTCTTCAAAGCATCCCTGATGCTGCGGAGTCCACTTCCATTTGTTCCCCTTTTTACTTAGCAACGGGATGCTCAAATGTGCGTATCTTTCACAAAATCGCGCGTAGTACTTACACGTTCCCAAACAACCCCGCAACTGTCGCACATTCCGATGAGGTTTGACTTTCTGGATCACTCGTATATTTTCTGGGTCTACCTTTACTCCCTCTGGAGTCAGAAATATGATATGTGATCAAAAATAGAACATTCAGATAGCAAAATCGCGATATTTTTAAATCGAATGTTATGCCAGCGCTAATTATCTTCCTAAAAACGGCGTGTGCAAATGCTCGAAAAGTTTCTCGGAGACGCAATTAACAAGTCATCCACGTAAGCAGTCGCGAACGTCTGATGTCATCCCCCAATACGTTATCCAGACATCTTATCATCGCTGCTCCGCTGTTGTACAAATCATATGGTGTGCGCGTAAACTCCTAAGTCCTTGATTTATACAAGAACGCCGTATATTTGCGGTCGTCGGGGTGAAGTGCCAATAGGCGGAAGTAAGTCCGCGGTTGAGAGAGATTTCATGCCGGCGAATTTCGAGCGGAGCTCCTCCATCCTAGGGGGCTCGTCAAGCTCCGGGACGGTTACACTATTCCGCGCGTCTACGCAGACGAACACGCCCGTCCTTTTCTCTCACTGCGACCAAAGGGTTAAAAAACGGACTAAGTGGTTTGGATGGTTTTGATGGCCATGGTTTGTATTTTCTCGTTCATTTGCGAGGCACAAGTATTCGGTACGGGGTAGCACTTTTGCACGAACGGTGCCTCGTCCGAAAGCTTTATACGATGAACGAATCCGCTTGCTAATTCGGGCCTCTCAAAAAAACCTTCTGGTTCTCGAGCAACTCCGTTTTGAGCCTATCCTTCTCACCAGGAGTCAACTTTGACAAGCAATCTGCCAAACGGCCACTCTTTCGTTGGTAACGGTGTTTTCTAAGTCCTCTTGACGTATTTGTGAGAGCATATGAAAACTGTCCTCCACAGTCTCGGAAGCATAGCTTTTTAACCTAACCTTGCTCTCCTTTAAATCAATCACGTCCCTATTTCCAGAAGCCAATCAGTCCCTACAATTATTTTCCTAGCGAGGTTCTTAACCACCAGGCATACCACTACGTTACGGCGGCCGCTTACACTGATTGGAATGAGGGCTTGGCTAGTGATCGGGCAGGACGTACTCTTCTTGGCACATAGCAAAAAACATTTGTTTAACGGTAGCATCGGAACATTGGGGTTCGCGACAGCATAAAATTTGGAAAAATTCTTCCCCAATAGCGGATATTTCGCTCTTTGAGTCAGTCAAAGCCAACACATAATTCCCTAGAAATTCTACGTGGATTTGAGGACACACCCTCCTTTTCACGTCTTTTATCTATACCCTAAGCAAGTCGTCCAATGGGTGCCCTTCCAAAGTCAAAGTGGCCACAATCGCTATCGTCCCATCTGCTGGATTGTCCACGCCTTCGGCACTTCTCGGCGCAGACCTTACGAGTTTAAAGGTTCCCGGTCGATCAGCCACCGCCTCTAACCGCACAAAATGTTGACGATTTCCCAAAATATCGAGGTCTGCGGGACCCTCATGATCCCGCAAGTCTGGATCATGAAACAAGGTCAGGAAAGGAGGCCCTTCGCTCGCCTCTACCTCTATTCTTCTCCACCGTGCATCTTAACCGCGTCCTCCACCCCGCCACTGGGTTACTCTCGTGCATTTCACCTGTGGTTGACGATTCCCAGTGTTAGGGCCGGCCCTACGGTTTTCTTCAACTGATTCATCAAATCATCCTAGCACTACTAGTAACTTGTCCAATTTAACGATTCCGCGATGCATAAGAAATTTTGCACCCATGGTGGAAACTGGCGAGTAATAACGTATATCAACTCCTCGTCCTCAATGGGAGGCTCGCACGCCTCCGTCTCCGTTCACTTTCCCAGAGCATACTCGTTCATCTTGCCATCAGTAGCAATTGAGTAATGGGCCGGAGTCACCATTGATTTATATTCGCACCGCGCGGCAGTATTCCAGTAATTTCTTAAGAATCGTACCTTGAGCTCCTCGTAGTCGTCAGGCAAGGGTTGCTCCGTGTGTCGAGCTGTCCTTTCCATCATGATCAGGAATGGTAACGACCATCTGGACGGTGGGACGGCAATCAATTTTAAATAGTTCTCAGCCTCCTTCATGAAACTCATTGGGTTTTGGCGATCCTCTCCTCTAAATACTGGTTTAGGGGCAGATGTTCGGTGCCGCAGTCATGACCAACCCGGTCCCTGGCCCATCTATTTGCTTCTACGAGAAGGATAAGCGTTCGCATTGTTCCTTCCAAGCTGTTACCCTGCGTAATGCCTGAGCCGAGATCTGCTCGATTTCTTTAGCAAAATGCTCTTCCCTTGGCAATGCCACTTCCTACTCTAGTGATCTACTCTGGTATGGTACGCTTCGGGTCTCAGCACCCTCTCCATTTCATCTTCTTCTCACCAATCACAGCCGTGTACATAGTCTTAAATCCCCTTTTCCCATTCCATTCACCATTTGCTTCCTGTAGATGTGACCACCGCACCAAAATACTCAAGGATAGCGAGGACCTTACAGCAGTCGGCCTCGGAGAGCAATATAGACACGTCATCTCGTCTTCGGTTTGCAATGTTATTGGCTGTTTTAATTTTTTTAAAAGTGATGTTAACATGATGTATGGAATTCCGCCTGAATTTTCGCAAAATTTTAAACTTTAGAGCTCGGGCGGCAGTGGTTAATATTATCCGATTTCGAAAAAATTTTGCATGCCAGATCCTGATATCAGTACACAACTTTCCCGCATAGGGCAAATTTGATCCGGAAAAAAACCTTTTTTCGGCCCACCCTACTGCCTATTCTTCTCTTAGGATAGCGTCCTGGCGGTAGCCGTTTTCCTCCATTGCCTTCCGAAGATGTTGCTTCTCCTTGTCTGTTGAAGTGCCGTCGCAGGCAGCGAGGGCTGGGCTTAGCATCGTCATGATTACAGATGTCTTCTGTTGAGGATGGTGGTGTGACGCCGATTGTAGGTATCGGTCAGTATCCGTCTTCTTTCGGAATGCCGCATGGCCGTCGGTCTTATTTTCCACCAGAACGTCCGAGAATGGCAAGCGTTTCCCTTCTTCCATCTCCATCGTAAACTTGTTGGAGTCGTTTTGGTTATTCATGTGGTGTAGGAATTTCTTCAGTTCCCTCTCACCGTGCTGCCAAATGACGAAGGTATCGTCAACGTACCTCAGGAATAGTTTTGCTGACATAATCTTCTGCACCGGCTTCCAGGCTTCTACGGACATAATCAGGCACCTCGTTACACGGGTTTCTCTGCGCATCTCCCACGGCATTCCGCGGATCACTTCCTCGAGCTAGCAGCGTCAACAAGAAACCATGGCAGACGCGGAAGTTCAGACGTTTTGAAGTCGCCAAGCTTGAGGCGGAACTCGCGGAACTCCAACAGCAACTCGTTGCCCAGCAAGCGCAACACATCCGACAGCTGTCCAGCAGCAGCACCAACAGCAGGCAAATAACAAGAACAGCAGGCAGCGCTACATCCGCAACCACCGCAGCAGGTCTCTTCGCTTCCCGACCCCGCCACCATCGCCATGCCGTGCTGCCGTCTACCGTGTCACGCCGAAACTGCCTCCTTTCTGCTCAGCTCAACCTGCAGCATGGTTCGCACAGGTCGGAGCATCATTTTCCCCGGTCAACATCACTTCGTACCCGACCATGTGGGAAACATACGTCGTGGGAAACCTGGACCTTCGCTTCGCCAGTGAAGTAAGCGACCTCATAATAAACCCAGCAGCCACGACTCGTCATCAGACGCTTAAAGCTCTGTTCATACAGCTCGTCTCTGTCTCCGAAGAGCAGCGGGTTCGGCAACTCCGCGCAGCAGAAGGGCGATAAGAAGCCTCCTCAACTCCTACGACATATACCTTCTCTCATGAGCACCACGCAGGTGCAGCGCGCAGGCCATCCTCCAAGCACTTCCGCTCGATCAGCTTACAGATATTCCCCCACCGCCCACGCTGCACGCTCCACGCCTCACAATTCAGCTCAACGGAAGGAGAAACTCTCCAGGCAGCTCCGACATGGACGAACTAGTCTCAGCAATCGCCCACACCAATACATTAACAAAAGTCTGATGAAGCGTTATATTAAATGGTATCTCCAATGTAAGTCTTCTTCCACATATTTATCAGTAATTTAATGCGTCTCCTTAAATTAAATTCCACTTACTGCATGTAGTAATGAAGTCTTTCGTTCCTTCAATGTAATTATTGTGACGTATAATACTGTAAAGGATATTTAAGGCATTCGCTTTGCATAGGAACCGGAATACTTCGTATTTTTATGAATCCAATATTCCACTCAAACATTTAAATAGCAAGTACAATTTGAAAATAGAAAGGGACATGATTGACAAGTATAAAGGGTGGAGGCATTTTTTTAAGTTTTGAAAAGACCTGTCGTGCAAATTAACTGCCCTTTAATATGCGAGTAATAGCCTCTGCATATTGCAAATCTATGTGACAATGGAATGGCGTTTAGAGAACGAAAACAAAAAAAGCTCAAAAATTGACTACATTTTCCTCGAAAAACCAAACTTTTTTTTGTTTGGTTGTAAGGCTTTATTACAATGAAGAAGTGGATGAATAAATTGAAATATGTGATGCTATCACTTCGTATTGGTCCAAAATTCACACATCACAATTACATCATATTTTAATAAGCGAAAATACTGTTGCTACACACGGAAATATTTGTTTTCCCTGTCTGATCCAATTTTAAAAATGAAATTCTCTCTTGGCTTGAACGCAGGGAAAAATTACCAAGTGTTCCTTTTTTCCTGACTCATCGAACGAATAGGAAATTTACCTGAAATTTCAACCCTTGAACTTCATTATAAATGCCCAGGAATTTGCATCAATGAGTGAGTCAGTTCTGTAGCTGTATATTGTGTATATTACCGGCTAAAGTTACCCGTTGAAATTTAACAGGAGGGAGAAAAATAATAAGTACAGACCGTATTAGGTTTTATAAAATTTTCAGCAAAGGGACGATGTCGAAGCTGTCCCTAAAGTCTGGTAAACATTTATCATACTCAACTTCATACATGGTGCTCCTTTGCTCATTTGCACACTTTTACTGTTGATTTGACGCATTTCTGAAGTTCAATTCATTTTCACCATAATATTATTTCGGTATAATTTTTTGCGCTTTTTTGTGCATTCCATTATTCGCCTAAGTACTGTTAGTTTTACCGCGCGTAAAAACCATGTCAGGAATCAATCCAGGAGCGATACAAAAATGAATATAGTTGTTCCGGGCCTCGCAGGGTGCTAGACACACAATGCAGTTTACGGAAACCTTCTAGGACGAATCGTTTCCGAGACAGATGGGGGCACGAACGGATGGGTGGACAAGAAATAATATTCGCCTTTTTGTTCTCTCCAAACCTTAACCTTAAAAGTGGACCCCAAACTTGGTCTTACATGGACCTTCCACACCGGGTTTCTTTCCACTCATTTCAAATGTGCCGTAGAAGGCTCGAACTCCTGACCTACAGTTTGGTTTCGGAGTGAAGAACTGTAACCACAGCACTAATCCGACCTCTTATAGGACAAATCATTCTTTTACTTTCCGTCCCTTCTTGTGCCAGTCGGTTTGGTGTCCAGTCGGAGACCAAATGATAAGCCTCCGATCGGCCCAACGAGATCGTGGATGTGAGAGTTTCTTCGGCAGTGCATTCTTTCGGCTTTTGTTCCTCCAATTGTTTTGACTCGTTTCGCCAGCGCTGTTGCACCCACGGCCGTACTCGTCGGTGACGCAAGGCTATTCCACCTATAAGCTATGTATGCCAACCCAAAAATGTTTTCCTAGTCGCCCCCAATCAATCAAAGATTAAAAGGGGCATGTGGGGGTATACATACTCTTGAAAATGTTAACACTATGTCATAGCTATTTCAGTGTTACAGATGGATGATTAGTTACCTCTCCTCCGTCATCTTTTATCGCACAGTCAATGTGAGAGATTACCGTTTCAGTATCGAATCCCTTTCGGCTATTTGTTACTGCCCCGTTTGACCGCAATCCACTTGGGTGATAGGGTGAATCGATGCATAGAAGCCCACGTGATCGACCCAGCAGCGCCTTCGTCTCCGCACACCGTCCATCGATCTGGCGGCTCCTCCAAGCAACGCCGAATCCTCGCTGCTCGGACGCTTCAAGAATTCGGTTCCCAGGTGCTACGCTTACCTTATAACCTTAGGCATGAATCCTGAAGTCGAGCCAACATCATGCCCTCGTAGCCACATTCGTCCGACCCCGACCTGTGCTTCTTCAGGTCTGGGGCCCATTCGGAGCGATGTTGCACTGGTCGCGTTGGTAAACACTTATGCGGATCCCGAAGTCATCGTAAGCTTCTTCTGTGATGGGTTTGGTTTATAGAATAATAAGCCCCTGTAAGCCACCGCGGGGGTGTCTGGCAGGGGGTGAAGATCACCAAACAGCACTGTTGACATGCAACTAGGGTGCTACATGGAAACATGATACATAATAGGTTCACATGCAGCTACATGGTTAGTATCTACATAGTAATAAATGGATTGGTTGTTAATACATGCATCATGCACTACAATATTTTACCTACCTATCCCTTTGCTATGCTGCCTATTGTGTACTCTAATAGTACGGGGAAAAATTACATTTTAAATCTATCGGTACGACAATCTATCTCTCTAACCTTATTTACCTGGTCGTATCTAGCATATACGCTGATGTTTTTAATATATATATATGCCATCTTTAGTAAAGCCTTCCGTTGACATGTATTTTAACCTACGATATAATAATGATTCCCAACCTAATGAATTAGGTTTGGTCAGAGAGCTAGACAGTGTGAAGCGTAGAGTAGCTAGGTTGTTTAAAAGGTGCTACGATAGGTACATCCGTGTATCAAAATTAATAGAAGAATTAGCCATCGTGCTGGAGAAACTGTGGTCACCATAACACGGCCTGACGCGGAGGAACGCCCGGAGGCCGTTACCACTTATGTTGGGAATCACTATTGAATTGTGGGGTGGAATTGAATTGCAGATATTTAATTATTTTAGAAAAGCCTTCTTATTATTTTAGATAAATATTAAAATCTATGTGTATCATGCTAGATTTGATCAGTAAATGTGTTTAGAGAGATAGACTGCCATAAAGTTCATTTTTCCCGGGTACCATAAGAGGAAATAATACCCACGCATAATAGCAAAGGGTATTCTAATCCATAGGTAGGTGAACAATAATTTACGTAGTTTTGCGCATTAGACATTTCTAACGTTACTAACCCACATATGCTAAGAAAATAGATACATTTATGCAGAGAACCTCACACAC
The DNA here is from genome assembly GCA_933228895.1 of Platycnemis pennipes. Lineage (NCBI taxonomy): Eukaryota > Metazoa > Arthropoda > Insecta > Odonata > Platycnemididae > Platycnemis > Platycnemis pennipes. The sequence continues at coordinate 8,281,490 of OW121846.1, read as the reverse complement.
TCACTCAGTGAGGTTGGTCACTCACTCACCCGAAGGTTGGTCTTTGATAGGTGAGAATAGAACTCACCCCCTACTAAGTCAATGGCGTGTGAAATTCACACATTGAGTGTAAGGGGGCCAGTTCCTTTCTCCTGGGCCACCTGCGATTTCCTAAGTTGTGACTCTCAGAAAATGGAATCGTGAGGATTTTAGATGGGGGTGTCCAGACATAGTGCAGACCATCTTGCCCGGGATTTGAACCCAGGACCCTCCGGTCAGTAGCTCAGTGCTCTACCCACTAGGCCACCACGACCCCCTGTAGTTAACCAATGTTTTATAAATTTTGTATAGATAGGTGTAGCCTACCTAACCAGTAATAAATTCATTGCTATGTGTTTATTATCCATCTAGTTGCACGTGACTTTTATAACTAACGTGTTTCCATGTAGAGGTAGCATTTTAGCTCTTAGTTTCATTTCAGTAGCATATGTTTGGAGATATTCACCCCCTGCCTCACACCCTCGCGGTGGCTCGCACTATATTTCGTGGAAGTAGATATAGAGTGGTGAGGCAGGGGATGGGTCTTCACCGATCTGACCGATCATGTTTATAGAGGATTAGGATCGGCATTTTAGCCGAACTATAGCAGTTTTAAAAAGTTTTAAGATGCACAAAGATACTTCCAATAATATTGATGCTCTTGTATTCACAATATTATATACATTTGCAACTATTCTTATCCCTTATCGTACGAGGAAATCTGTCAATTAGGCCACCAAATTCCTTAATTTTAGGATCATGGTATAGTCTACTGCAGTAAGTTGGAATTCGCTAAATGCTTTTAAAGTCATCAGTGAAAATATTATCTAGGAATTTATTTAACAGATTAAGTCTAAATTTCAACCAACCGTCTGAAAACTATTCCCATTTTAGTTCTAGTAGACTGGTTACGCTAATATATTTATCATACCGTCCCTTTGCAAACCTTGCCGATATTCGCCGCAAACGCTCCAGTTCTTTATTTAATCCTTTTTCGTAAGGAGCAGCGTATTCCAAATGAATTCTAACAAGGGACATATAGCTAATAACTCGTACATGGTCGTCACATTTACCCAATACTCTTTTGATGAATCCCAGTCTACGATTAGCTTGTCCCATTATTTCACGCATGTGTTTACCCCAAGAAAGATCATGTGTCACTCTTATTACAAGATATTTCATGGAATCCACGTTGGTTAATTTTAATCCTTATGTGGTAAGTGCCAGGAGAACTATTCACTTACCAGCAAATCACTACTTAACTTTTTTCAAACGCAATTTTAACTGCTATGATTCTCTCTGGTTTTCAATTGCTTCAAGGCCATCATTTCAGATTCTTCAAAGTAGTGGCTGTGATATCGTGATGAGAAACGAAACAAGATCACACTACTGCGTCATCGGTAAATAGACGAAGGTTACTTTTTACCACCTTATTGACATCATTTAATGGAAGGAAAAAGGAATCTATGGCACTTCCCCGTGGCACACAACGTGAGTTCAATTTTCGGACAGATAACACGTCCAAAATAACCCTTTGCACGCGTTCATATAGAAAATCCCTAATCCATGATCTAATATTACGCTTCGCTCAGACGGTTTAGACGTTCCCGCCGTCGGGTGGCGTGAGTGGTTGTCCAACGGACCCTGTTGTCTGGTGTGTAGACTGCACCGGAGTGGGTCGTGGGCCATGTGTATGTAGTCTACTGCTAAAAGTGAAAGGTGCCGGAAGTGAAAAGTAGAGAACGGTACTGAACGGTTTCTGCACAACTGGTCCTTCATTGCGGGTCATCTAGAAGACGCCGTATTCGTGTACTGTGCAGAAAACATCTTTGAGGTGAGTGCTGCACGAGGTTTGAAGTGTATTTGAAGGCGTTGTGTAAATCGCAGCGCAAACGGTCGCTTCCATTCGATCGGCCACGATGGACTTCGACTCACCGCTCTCTTGTCTCCTGTTTCCCCTCCCCACCTCCTCCCTGTCTCTCTCCCCCTCCATTCCCCGTCATCCCTCCATTCCCCGTCCCCCCCTCCGTTCCCCGTCCCCCCCTCCATTCCCCGTCCCCCCCTCCATTCCCCGTCCCCCCCTCCATTCCCCGTCCCCCCTCCATTCCCTGTCTCTCCCTCCCCTCCCCACCACTATCCTCGGCCCTCTTGCTCACAATCAGCTGTCCCCTCGGGATCGCGACGATTACGAGGCTGGGCGTGCTCTCTTTCACACGCGTAATAATCCAGAACATTTTTCTCTTCTAAAGCCTTCCGTTCGAGCGTTACTTTAATTCACACGATAGACTATCCGTCAGAATATTGGTGAAAATCATGTCTCTATTGGTAAAATAACTGATTACGCAACAGGAACAACGGGGTCAAGCAATATCCCGGCCAGTTCCGAATTAAAGAAAAATTGTGCTTTGAATATTACCAAGGAAGCCGTTCAGACGAGAATTGACTCCCTCAAGCGGTGTTGGAGCGATCACAGCGCCACGCATTATGAGCTGTTGAAGATGCGTCGAAGGAGCGTTATTTTGCGGAGGGTCAATAAGAGAATACGGAGGAGAGCAATCTCGACGCGTTCGCCGTTCCCAGGGTTCACTCAGTGACATGATGCGCCTACACCCTCACCTGGACAAAGTGGATCACGCTGTTTACCTTAATAACCCCGTCCAACTACCGAGAACGACGCTGACGAGGTTTTCGGGCGCCGCGGCTGATTCGGAATCGTCGTGCGATCTATTTACAGATCGTGAAATGCGAAACTCGATTTTCTTCTTCAACAAAATTGCAATAGCCGAAAATTTGCTTGAAGGACTCGGCTACGGAGCTTGTGAAAAACATCTCGGTCTCGGACACCAGCAATAAGCCGACCTGAGAGGCTGTGAAAGCCTGAGATAGTAACCCATGACTCTGCATGCATTTGCTTCGATGCATCTTCCGAAAATGATAAGACCCAAGTCCCGATAAGTCTTCATATAAACCTTCGTTCGGGACTGCTGCGAATTCTTTACCCAGAAGACACCCATAAATAGAATGTTCCCCCAACCGTACCCACCTGTTTGCCTCAGCCTCTTCCCCTCCCTCCTGTCACCACAAACTGCACGTTTCACGAGTTCTATGCCTCTAAAGTACGCTCAACCTACGACAACCTAGCTGCGCCTTATACGCTCACCCTACTCCTCCTAGATTCAATAGGATATGAAATATTGACCTCGGTTATTATTTGTTTACAACCGTAGAGGGACTTTTTCATTAAACTTTGAAAGGAGAGAAGTACCTTTTTTTACAGCCCCTTGTAAGCAACTGAATGCCTTTGCATCCATTGTCCTAGGTTCAGCAACAGAGGATGGGCTGTCCTTGTTTATATGTTCCAAACCTGAGAATGTAACTAAAGAGATTTATAAAAGGTGTAAATGGCTTTTATTTACATGACTCTTCAATAATCAAACGCGCTTACGTTCGTCCACATAAATTCAATAACAAAGGAGGTATTTGCTATAAATCACAGGGATGTTACTGTTCTGAGCAGGGTTTCGTCACGTAGTGATCGATGAATGCGGAAAGGGTCTAGTGACGTAACCTAGAATGGTTAAGTTTTGTATATGGCTCTTCTATTCGAAAGACTTTGAAGATGCTTGTCTTGCCACGTTGGTCTATTTTATCAGACAAGAGTTTCGCTTGCGTTGCTACAGGCATTTTAAGGTGGGTGAAGTGACGGTCTCATGTGTGCTCTCCACTCTGTGCCTGAACTAATAGGCGCTTCAGACCGGGAGGAAAGGTGGGATGGGAATGGAAGGAGGAAGGGTGGAGAGAAGCACGGCGTCGGCATTGGCCTGCTATTAACGAAAAGGCGCCAAGGGGACCACAGCTTAACGTCCCATCCGACGGACGGAGTACTGGACTCGAACATTCTCCACAGTACTCCCAAGTAGGGGCCAGTTTACGAATGAAAAATATTTTCACTGCCGGTGCTTCGTTCTCGTTTAACTTACATACCCTTCCGTTGGAGTGAGAGTGCTCTGATTGGTGCAAATCTTTTTCTTTCTGGGCACGCGCTTCCATGCGCTGCAAAGCGTGTAGTTATCGTTCCTATTGAATTATTCTGGATGTTTAGCAATTCAAATAGCTTCTATGACGACCCGTGGGAAGTAGTGACTTTTATGTGATTAATTTGACCGCATCAAACTTAATATTATACGTCGATCGCGAGCAGAAGTGCTCGGCTATGGCAGGGAGACGCTGTTTCTGATTCCTAGAGGCCCTCTGGTTTTCCAAATGAGATGCAAAAAATCATCAACCTCAATGCATAAAATAATGTGCTAAGTTATATGCCGTTCCGCAAATATCTCTCAAGTCGTTACACTGTATGTCGTCTTATTTATATTGGATTCGTGATGAAAAACGTATTACCAGCAAACTGCGCCAATTTTCCATTACGTACCTTTGATCACATCCTCTATTTCATGTATTAGAAGGGCGTTTGAAGATGTTCATTATTGAATAAAATTCTTTATTAAATATGTCAACTTAAACCCTAAATGCAATCAATCTGCCCCCAAATTGAAAATACGCCATGCCAAGGTTTTCAAGGCAGAATTTCTGTCCGTGATTTAACACCAATAGGATTTGTGGAAAGAAATTCTTATAAATGCAATTAGAAAGTACAGGATAGATGTTATGCTTCTTTTTAGGCCTCATTTAGAATATTCCGGTGTTCGATTGAGAGGGTCATCATCATCGGTCAACAATCCAAGGATTGGTTTGACGCAGCCCTCCACCCGATTCTTCTATCGGCCAACCTCTTCATATCTACATCTAGATCTACATCTACACGATACCCTGCAAGCCACCGCGAGGGTGTGTGGCAGGGGGTGACGTAGCTCCTCTCTTTTGACGTATTGACGTAGCTCCTCTCTTTTACATATTGACGTAGCTCCTCTCTTGTACATCCTTCACAACTTGCTTCATACACCTCATACGAGGCCTGCCTTTTTCAATCCTCCCGTTCACTTTTCCCACGACGATTGTCTTCATCAGGCCACCGTGTCTCAAGATGTGGCCCATTAAGTTGTCCCGTCTTCTTTTTAATGTATTCAGTAGATATCTCTTCTCTCCCACTCTTCTTAAGACTTCTACGTTGGTCACTCGATCGATCCGTTTTATCTTCATCATTCTTCGGTAGCACCACATTTCAAATGCTTCCAGCCTTGTCTTCTCTGCTGCTGTTATTGTCCATGCTTCGCTGCCATATAGAAGAATGCTCCAGATTTATGATCTAATGAAATGTTTCCTCACTTCTACGCTTGTATTTGCAGCGGTAAGCAGAATCTTCTTCTGGTAAAATGCCCTTTTCACCTGGATAATTCTACTGGTGATTTTTCTTTTACTTCGTCCATCGCTGGTTACTCGGCCTCCCAGGTAGTAGAACTCTTCCACCTCCTCGATTTTTTGTTTTCCTACTTTATCATTGGTCCTGGCTTCCTTTCTTCTACTGCATACCAATACCTTAGTTTTCTTTTTATTGGTATTCAGAATGCCTTCTTTAAATCTCCTGTTTCTTCCAAGACTGCCATGCCATCGGCGAATCATGCTGATTTTCTCCCCGTGGATATTCACTCCCGAAGACTTTTCTTTGACTTTTTGGATGGCTTTCTCGATGTAGACATTGAATACTACGGGAGACAGTTCACTCCTTTCTTTATGCTGGACTCTGTACTGCTGGGTCCTAATTTGATTATGACCACCTGTTTTTTATGCAAGCTGTGGTTAACTCTTCGATCATTGTATGATACTCCAGTTTCTTTCAGAACCTTTAGCATCATATTCCAATCCACGTTGTCAAATTCCTTCTCCAAATCTATAAATGCAAAAAACGTCGGTAGATTCTTTTCTATTATGTTCTCCATAAGTAGCCTGAGGGCCAAAATAGTTTCTCTAGTGCCCTTGTTTCTTCTGAACCCGAATTGGTCCTCATCCAGGAACTCTTCCGCTTTTCGCTCCATTCTTCTCAGGATGATTCTCGTCAATCTCTTCGAGGCATGTGTCGTCAGGCTTATGGTCCTAAAATGTTTACAGTTCTCAGCTCTCTTCTTTTTGGCAATGGGGATGATGATGTTCTTCTCAATGTCCGTGGGTATCTCTCTTGTTGAGTACATGTCGCATATGGTTTTGTACATTTATAAATGTCTTCTCTTCGGCGTTTTTTATTAGTTCGGCAGGAATATTATCTGTTCCCGAAGCCTTTTTTATCCTCAGATCCCTTACAACTGTATCAAATTCTGATCTTAAGATTGGGGCTCCCATATCATCCTTATCGACTTCATTTTCTTCTTCGATTACTTCCGCTCTAAGATAGCTTCTATTATACAACTCTTCCAAGTATTCCTTCCATCTCTTCACTTTGTCCTCATGTTCCATTAAGAGTTCTCCATTCTTGTCCCTGATGCTGTTACATCCTGCAGCTCGTTCCTTGAAGTGATTTCTCACCATCCTGTAGGCTGCTTCCACATTTCCTTTTGCGAGGTTGCTTTGTACATCTTCGCATAGTTCCTCATCCACATTTCCCTTGCTTTTCTCGCTTTACGGTTTATTTCATTCCTGATTCTTTTGTAGCGTAGTTGCCCTTCTTCAGTCTCCACATTTTTTTATATTTTATTCTCTCTTCAGTCAACTCTAAGACTTCTTCTGTAACCCATGTCTTCTTCTTGACAAATTTTCTTCTCCCCAGAGCTTCTTTTCCTGCTACCTGTAGCCCGATGTTGATTTTCCCCCATCTCCTTTCTACTGATTTCACAGTCAAATCCTCTTCTATTTTGTTTTCCACTGCCTTCTGGCCAGGCCAGCCGTTTTTGAGGTTCCTTTAATTTCTCTACTTGCCATATATTCTTCATTGATTTCTTTAATTTCTTGAGTTTTAAGTGGCATTTTATCATCACTAAGTTGTGGTCACTATCTGTACCCGGGTAAATTTTACATTTCTTCACCTGCTTTCCGAACCTCTGCTTCACTAACATGTAGTCAATTTGGAATCTTCTTCTGTCTCCGGGCATTTTCCAGGTATATCTTCTCCGTTGGTGGTTTTGAAACAATGTGTTTGCCACCACCACCTTGTGTTGTGTGCAAAATGATTGATAGGGTATGATCGAGGAATTACAGCGGGTCCAAAGGAGATCGGTAAGCTTTGTAAAAGGTCTCTAAGATGATTGTGTTAGTGCTACGAGATTTATAGAAGAAGAGCTAGAATGCGAATCTCGGTGAGAATGCAGATTAAAATGTATGCTTTTAAGTAACGTTGAAACTGATATTCTTTCTGATAGCTTAAAATTAGAAACATCCGCTCATTACTCTGAGTAGATCAGAAAAACAATATTCTAGGGAATGTCGTACCGGTCAATTTAAAATGTCATTTATCAAACGCACCATAACCAGATGTGTCTCGGTTATAATGGGATACAATATTTTGATACAAATTTTACAAAATAGACATGACCGTGTGAATTGTTTAAGTAGCATGAAATTAGCTTTTTTCCAGAATCTGTGGACAAATAGTTTTGACTAAAAAGGCGATATTTTGGTCTAAAGTTTTTCCAAAGTTATTAAATGAACCAATCAGAGACTTCTGATTAAAACGTCCGCGGTCCATGCCTATGGGAGTATGGTGGGGTTTTCTCCGCAATGTCGTGGTTGTCCACCAACGCTTCCCCTCCGCTGCTGGTGGCCTCTTCAGGGTAGAGTGGACCCTGCCCTGAAGAGACACTCAAATGTCTCTTCTACCCTGAACTACCTTCTAAGTTCTCTTTTTGAGCGGCATGGAGAAAAAAATCTGGATTCAGCGAGAGAAGAGGGCGATTTTCAGAGTGCCAGGGGTTAATCTAATGCTGGGGCAAAAGTTATTTCATAGCAAGAACAAAAAATTAAGTATTATTGTTGAATTCCTTCCATCATCATCATCATCATCAGTATTTCAATCCTAGTATAAGTTTACTGCAGCCCTCCATTCTGCCCTATTCAGGGTTAACTCCCTCACGCCCTGGTATATTTTCCCTTTCACGTCCTTCTTTATTTGCCCTACATATTTGTCCCTTGATCTTACTCGTGGGACCTTCCCTTCAATCTTCCTTTCTGTTATAATTCTAACTAATTCATTGTGCCTCAAGGTGTGTCCAATCCATCTGGTTCTTCTTTGCAGCAGGGTTTTCCATATTGCCCTTTCTTCGTCTGCTCTTCTGTACACCTCTTCGTTCCTCACTTTATCTGTCCATTTTATCTTCAACATTCTTCTCCAGCACCATATTTCGAAGGCTTCAATTCTTCGATGGTCTGCTTTCCCGATGTTCCATGTCCCTGATCCATAGAGTACCACGATCCGTACGAATGTTTTGATGAAGTGCTTCCATGTTTGCAGCCGTAGGTTCTTTGAGCACAGTAGTTGTCTCTTCTTCATAAACGCCTCCTTAGCTTGTTCTATTCTTCGCTTGATGTCCGTCGTGCTTCTTCCATCCCAAGTCATAGTGCTGCCGAGGTAGGTGCAGTTCACCACTTTTTCCAATTTCGCTCCTCGAATTGTGATATTTTCCTCGGGGCTTCTCCCTTCCGCACTCTAGGATTTTAGTTTTTTTTCTTGTTGATGCTCACTACTTAGCGGAGCGGTTTTATTCAGTCAAAACAAGCCCCCGCCCCTATCCTCCTACACCGCCCCGGCGCACAGTGGGCTGAAATCGAAATTTTTTGGACAAAATTACAAAATGGCTTTTTCGGAGATAGAATCATGAAATTTGGTACAAATACTCACAATTGATTGGTAATCAAGGAATGACATGTCGTTCGCCATGTTTTGTTGCCGTTACCGAGATACAGGGGCTCAAACAGAACCAAAATTCCAAAATTACACCCGACTTTAGTTTTCTCCGAAAATCTTCATATTTAAGTCGAGGGTGACGCTGTGGGAGGACTTTGATCGGATAAAAAACTATTGGGTCTGTTAAAACAACTCTTTTACTTAACTGTGCTCAACTTTGGGAGTTTTTTTCATAAATATAGGTTATGTTACGTGACAAAATGGCGGACGCTATTTTCACGCTAAATTTCATATTAAGTAGTAAATATCTAGCGTTTCACGAAAGATCCTGCCAAGTGACTCATATTAAATCAATTATTGAAACTTTCTAAAGGTAGATGTGAAATAAAATTGAAAATTTGTTTGCGACGCCGAAAATTACATTTGATTTTTCGTACGCGCGTCCGGAGCCGGAGACGCGCGCCGGGAGCTGGAAATGCCGTGACCCGAGTAAGTTTTTTCTAGCCATAAGGAACACAACGCTTCCAATTCGTCTTTTTTAATAAATGTGCATTGCTATCGATCTTCAAAGGCTGTACACGTATAAAATAATGGGGATTTTGAAATATTAAGGTTTTAAAGTGTACGTGAAATAACGTTCAAGGTTTCACCTCTCAAAAGTAAACATCTCTTTCACACCCTTGAAGTCTAAAAACTGCGGTATTTTTCGCATGAAACATTATTTTACTTTCCAGAGGAACACTATTAAGGAGTTATTTTCGTTTCTTTGCCCCTTAGCTCCAGCAGTCCAAGCCTTTGACCATACCAGGAGGTTCATTCAGAAAGGTACATTTTGGACACCGCGGTTTTTGGTTGTTCAAAGAGAATTTCTACTCAAATCATTCATCTTTTCTCCGTTACAATATGCATATTCCTGATTTACACGTCACATAGACTTTGTTCATCTAGTAAAACTTTAGTTTCTACTTTACTTGAAATATGCACACAGGAAGGAAACAGATAATCTAAAATAGCTTAATTTTGAGGCACAAGAATAGTAATTCTGTTCGTTAAAATAATTAATTTACATTATTGTTACTCACTTCCTGCTGTTTTGTTTGATTGAGATAGTTGCATTATAATCAAAGCTTAGTACAAGTAAATACTCTTTGCATTCATTATACTTTGGGGGTAATATAATTATCTCCGCATCGCTCTACTGTGGTCCGCGGCTTGACGGTAATTTTCTTTCAGCTGAACCACTAACTGCAATTTGAATTTTATTTCAAGGAAGTATTGTAGCCATTTAAAGAAAAATTATATACACAATTCATTTTATTTTGAACACTTGTTTTACATTGTTCGATGTTTTCAAAAGTTCCTACAAGGAATCGTCATCACTACTTGAGTTCTACTACTTGAGTACTATTCCTCACTTATTTCTTCCAAAACCGATAATACCTTCAATTCTACTGGCATTATTATACTTATCCTCTGTTTTAGGAGATTGCTATAGGAAATAAATGGATCGGACGTTAACAAAATCCTTTTAAATAGATCCTCATTTGTGGCCACTCTGGAGTACTTTCTAGTAAATCTCTCTCGAAATTTCCGAACGTCCTTATTTCTAGACACCATTGCCTCTCTCGATAGCTGCCTTAACAGAGAAGCTACTCCTTTGGAAATTTCCCCTCCCTGAAAGAGTACTTTATGTACTGTAAGTGGCATGTAATACCATGCGTAGTGCTCCACGTACACTTCAGCAGTTTTCAAGCAGTACAGAGTAAATGCCACGGCGTTAAGTAGCTGTCCACTTGAAATTGCTCTCAAAATTATTGAAAATCTCTGAATGAGATCCAGGTTAATCAGGAGTAATACTGACTCTTGATCATCTTTGTATATATCATCAGAGGCAACGCCTTCTCTACAGGAATTTCTGATTGAATTACCTTTCACCTTTCCACCATTTGGATAAGACTCTTGGCCCTAGTGGGTGTTATGGTTGTGATTTCAGTCACTAACGTAGCAGCCGCAATATTTCCTTCCTCCCTCATACTCAGAGGCTGCAAACGTAAGATCGGCAGTGGAAGCAGATCTCCTAAGAGATTCAATTTTACGTTTTTTAGTTCTTTCAGATGAAACATGAAACTCTTTTTCTGGTCTTCCGGGTGCTCCTATGGAAATTTCATCAAAATTATGAAATCCAAGGCTCAAAGTGACTAATTATGTGGCAAAGAGACTATGGAAAGATAAAAACCAAAAAATTGCCTTTTCTCGATGTATGTACATGGTGAAAACATCATTACAATTTCAGAAAAATACATGCACTCATTCATCCGATTTTGCTTTTTGATTCTAAAGCTCTCGTTATTGCGGGAGCTCTCTTCGCACCGTATCAGGTACGGAACACAAAACCCCTTGCGTGTTCAATCCCGGAATGCTATTTTGACATCGGCATTTGATTCTATATTCAACCTTCAGCATAAATAATTGTACAAAAACTCTTTCTTATCAGTCACAGATATAGCCCTCGCTTCTATTACTTGCTCATGGAGCTTAAGTCGAGATGTTTTACAGCGATACATATTTCAGACAGTGACTCTAGAAACCTGTGCAAAATTTCAGAAGGGTAAAGAATGATTCAGTCTGATTTTGGAAAATAAATACGAAAACAGCGAGGTAATGGATGAAAGTACTAGGGCTCAACGATGATTGCATAAAAAAAATAAAATACACTCCAATGAAAATATATAAAGACAGCTTCATAGTAAAAAGTAATTGGCGGCAAGGAAATAATAGGAAAGAGCATACCTTATTGAAACTCAGGAAAGGACAGGTAAAAGGTTTTCAATGACCGCCAAATCAGACACGCCAATGTGACGTGAATATGATGAGGAGGGTATTGTACAGTCACACGAAAAATGGTAGGATCCTGTAAAGTCGCTACAACAACACCACCACTCAACAAAACCTTTTTCTCTCTTCTCTTGCCACTGTCAAGCCTGCACTGAGAGATAAAAATACAATGCAAAAAAGGGGTTTGAAATCAAATCGCCAGCCGACAAGATGCACGAAATACTATATCCAAACACACTCGCAGTTGACACACTACTATTGAAAAACCGAGGCGCCACTCACGCTACGGAATCAGGCCCGGAGGAAAGGGTCACTGCACCCTTGGCCTACGGTGTCAAAGAATTCCAACGACAGAAAGAAAATGCGGAGGCCCCTTTGTTAGAGGCGGAGAGCAAAACAGTTTCGCTAAGGCAGGAAAAAACCCTGTGTTCGGCGGCAGGAGCGGGTGGGTATTATTTCCCGCGCCGCGCTGTGCACGGTAAGGACGTAGCCCGAACTTAAAATGCATGCAAAGGAACTTTAACTTAGCTTTGCGTTCACCAAAATTTTCTCAATCGCACATAACACCTATGAACTGCGTAAAAATAATGTAAGTTAAGAGTTTTTACGAACAGGAATTATTTGGATGTGCCGCAATATTTAGCTATTTTCGATAATTTATTTCCTTTCTCTGTGCGTATATAAGCGATTTTATATCCATAGAGCCTGTGGAGATTGATAGCAATGCACATTTATTAAAAAAGACGAATTGGAAGCGTTGTGTTCCTTATGGCTAGAAAAAACTTACTCGGGTCACGGCATTTCCAGCTCCCGGCGCGCGTCTCCGGCTCCGGACGTGCGTACGAAAAATCAAATGTAATTTTCGGCGTCGCAAACGAATTTTCAATTTTATTTCACATCTACCTTTAGAAAGTTTCAATAATTGATTTAATATGAGTCACTTGGCAGGATCCTTCGTGAAACGCTAGATATTTACTACTTAATATGAAATTTAGCGTGAAAATAGCGTCCGCCATTTTGTCACGTAACATAACCTATATTTATGAAAAAAACTCCCAAAGTTGAGCACAGTTAAGTAAAAGAGTTGTTTTAACAGACCCAATAGTTTTTTATCCGATCAAATTCCTCCCACAGCGTCACCCTTGACTTAAATATGAAGATTTTCGGAGAAAACTAAAGTCGGGTGTAATTTTGGAATTTTGGTTCTGTTTGAGCCCCTGTATCTCGGTAACGGCAACAAAACATGGCGAACGACATGTCATTCCTTGATTACCAATCAATTGTGAGTATTTGTACCAAATTTCATGATTCTATCTCCGAAAAAGCCATTTTGTAATTTTGTCCAAAAAATTTCGATTTCAGCCCACTGTGCGGTGCCAGTTTTCCCAACCCACCCCAGAGGAGTCGCAGCTGATGAGTCACGCCCCCAAGTCACCCAAAGACAACCCAACACCATCTCCTAAGAATGACGTCATACCTCATGACGTAACGATTTGTTTATGTCACGTGACAAATAAAATCGTGATCACTTTGACAGCAATCTCCATTTTAGTTGGCGTGATCATTGCATGCAGCGACGTTTTGGTGTTTTTCCGAGGTACTTTGTTCCGTAGCATCGTCATGGTGGATAATTTTGCTTGGTAATGGATCAGTTATTACCTCCTCGACAGCGTCGGCAATGATACACAATTCCGCATCTTCATCGGGATTAATATCTTTGAAATGGAAAAAATGATAAGTACTCCATTTATGCATTGCAATATTAATTAATTAATCAAATAATCATCACAAATATGAGTTATAAAAATATCAGCTATCATGTTTTAATTAATGAAATATGCCATCAAAATCACATCATAAACGCCTCCTTAGCTTGTGCAATTGTGTAAACATTTCATGTTATGCACAGATAAAATTTTAACAGATGTCTAATAATTACCGTTAAATTCCATGACAGCGTCACCACCATCTTCGCACGCTGATGTTTTCCTCTTCTTTGGTGAGGGCTGCATCATCTGTTCGTCATCTTCTTCTCCCTCATCACTATCCTCATCTTTTTCTTCTTCTACGTGGTGATTCTCACCTTTTGCTCCACGCATACGGACACGATTCAGCACGTTCTCCATGTCTACCATAATTAGATAATACCTAGCAGCCATTTCATTACTAATATCAGTGATTATCAGTTTCGCCAGTTTGAAGAATAGCTTGAACACTAACTCAGTTGCACCGGTTTGCTTACACCCAAATCATGCTGCTTTTCTGCAGCCATTTCAAGGTATTGGATGGAAAACCTTTCTACTCTACTGGAAATTATGCCTCTTCTTTCTTCATTTCTTCAAGCCCACTCGCCACAGAGTTTACTTTATGAGCCATGTTTTGTATAATGAGGGAAAAGTTTTCTGTGGTGAACGTATGACAGATCCTGCACACTTGTTGTTGGACTGCAGACTTCATGCCGGATTCAAACGTTTCTCTTATATAGAAGATCGGCGTTATAAGGATCGAATTAGGGATGGGGTGTGTAGAGGGAAGTTATTTAGATTTGGGATGGGAAGCACGTTACTGGATATATTGACAAATCTGTTTAACGAAGCAGATACTGTTCAAAAGGGTATCCTCACGCGAGCAATATAGAGATGTTGAATCATCAGGCTCGAGTCCTCAAACCAAAGACTGACTCCTTGAAACCGGTGATTCATATAGCTAAAATCCATGCATAACTTTCCATTTAGCAGTGACTCATGGTAACGTAATGATCTCCGAATTTGGAGAGCGATAACAATATAGGGCCCTGTCATCAATCCAAAGCCTTGTATTCACGTAAGACTTCTGGGGAAGAACTCTAATGTTGCAAAGTGGACGCGATGACTATAGTTCAGCGTAGAATTTCTCAGCAAATTAATTCAAAATTTAGAAGCAGCTGTTGAGTGAGGAAATCATGAAAAGATGAAGAGACTAATGCAAGCTAAAGTTTAAGTAAGTGAAACAAGAAATCTTCGCTGTGGTTTAAAACATGTATTTCAGTATCTTTGACGATTTTTGATGTCATGGGTAAATTTTCAGATTCAGAGGGTTCAAAGTTTGAATCCAGTGCTACGTGCCTTTTGAAGTGTCAACTTCCTCCAGTCAGTGTTTCAATTCCAACAAAATTGGCATAGGGAATTTCTCAGGCTAAGGGCTTTCATATGCTAATTCCTTTTCTCACTAAGGTTGCTGTTGCTTCTTCACGTTCATAACCATTTGTAAAGCGAGGCAGCGGCTTTATTAATATGGCTAGAGAGAATAATCAGAAAGAGGGTTGAGTTTGTGGTAATAAGATCACGTAGTTGGTAATAATTCCTTCAATATGTGGGACAATTACGGCAATGCCTACCGTTGCCATTAAAATCTTGTTCTGTAAACCATTGATAATGCATTGCAGTTCCATGGAGTAGAATTCCCAGTCAAACGTCTTGAAGTTCCCAAAGGGTATATAGCGTTCTATAAAGGTTAAAGCGACAGTAAATTGTTCTGTACCATGCAAGTTGGCAGAAAACTTGGTAACGTACGTGATTTTTAGCTTCTCTCATTGGCGAAAAACCGATGTGTCGTCATCGATTTTGATAGCGTCACTGCCAACAAAGGCTACTCAGACTATATGGCGTTTCATTTCCCGTGTGCATCTCCATCAGGACCATGGTGCGGGATCACCAAATGCAGCAGAAATATTAACGCATCGCTAAGTAGTGTAAAAATATTCCCTGTACGAAAAACAAGCACCAAATGGAAAGGTCACGTTGTTTTGTCAATATTGCTTCAAATAAAAGTTATAAATAATTTTTTATATAAATAATTTTAGCGTTGAAGATAAATTTTCCGATTTTCAACTCTAAACGCTTTTAAAAAAACTTTCTTTATAACAACTCAAAAATTTTCAGGGTGATTTCTAAGACATTTTTCTCTGTAACAATGAAGTAATAAACGGATTTAATCATCTGCAGCAATGAGACTATTTAAAAACTAACTTTAAATTATTTTTGTGAAAAGCTATGACTTTATCGTTCTTGCAAAGGGAGCTATACATTTTTATGGTAAGGAGATTTTTTCCCGCTCTATAAATCTGCTGCATTACACTTACCCGACAAATTCGATTCTTAGCATGTAGCTGCACTTGAAGAAGATACTGTTTTGCAGGAGCGTAGATACGCTTCTGTGGGTGGTTTATAGTGCATAAAAATATCATGCAACGAAATTAATTTATTTTGGGAACTCTGCTAAAGAACGCGGAAAATCAGACAAGCATTTGGAAATGTGTCTCAAAGACCAATACGGAAGGATTGGCCCTCTCAGTATTGGCCACCCTCCCGAAAATAAGGAAGAAATGGGTTTCCTCATTTTACTGAGGCATGGGCAATCCCAAGGTGTGACCATCGACAGATGAAAGAGGTTGAGTAATGAGAGAGTTCGTTAGTTATAGGTTAGATGGGCTTTCGGAGGTCGGTGCATCGACACTCCGTCTCGGGAAGCTTCGCCGACTGGAGGTCGGGAGGGAAGGGAGGGAGTATTAGTGATAGGTAGCTCCAATGTCCGCCGGGTAGCGGACTTCGATGCGTGCCAGGGTCCGTCTGGAAGGAGGTGGTGAATCCCGAGGGAGAGGTGACGGAGAACGGGTACGCTCCTGGTGTATACCAGGAGGTACGCTGCCCCAGGTGACGAAGGCGTTGAAGGCGACGCGACGGTCAGAACCAGTAACTGCTCCAAGCTGTACGTAGTCGCCCATGTCGGCACTAACGACGCCGCGAAACGGGGGTCCGAGGATGTAATTGATTCTATGCTCCGAGTTCCACCGCGTTCGTGGAGGTCTGGGTGTCGATATGAGGCTGACTATATGCAGCTTGGTACCTAGGGCGGATCGGTGGTCGATGGCTTGGAGCCGAGTGGAAGGCATAAACCGGAGACTCCGTGAAGTCTGTGGGAGCGAGGGAGTTGAGTTTTTGGACCTCGGACCGGAGCTGGAAACGTGTCGGGTGCCCCTGAATCGCTCGGGTGTCCACTACACGTAGGATACTGGAGCACACACGTAGGGTTTAGCTCAGGTGGTAGCCTAGAGTGCAGGTCATTCCCCGGAGGAGCAATCTTGGAAGAAATTGACAGAACATGCAGAGTAATTTTAGAAGGTCAGAGAAAATCACAAAAAGGACGAGCATGCGAAAACATCCAAGGTAATAGGCAGATCAAATAGTGGGACAGTTAAAAAAACTATCGAGGAAAATTTTAGTTGGAAAAAAGCACCAGGAGAGAAACAGATTGGGAGAAAGAATTTCAGTGATAGTAGTGAATTGTCGTAGTATAATAAATAAAGTAGCAGAATTTCACCACGTCATAAAAAGTACTGATGCTGATATAATCGTAGGTACAGAAGGCTGGCTTTCGAAGGGCATATCAGATTATGAAGCATTCCCGAAGTGTTTTACCATGTACAGAAAGGATAGAGTGAGCAGATACGGAGGAGTATTTATAGCTGTGAAGGACCCGTATGTCAGTTGAAGAGAACTTATTTCAGAGCGAAATGCAGAAAGTATTTGGTGTTCCGTCAAAAGTAAAAGTAGGAACACAAAAAGATATATGTACGTTCATATTACAGGCCACCGGATGCAGACGTCAATTCTATAATGGAACTAGAGTCAGAGATAGGTACATTACTTTCTCGGAACAATGATAGAGGAATTATAGTAGGCGTAGACTTCAATCTCCCTTCGAAGACTGGAATACGTGTAGTTTTATAAGAGAAGGTAAAGATAAGGAGCTCAACGAATCACTGTTGAACACCTTTATGTCACATTATTTACAACAACTATTAACAGAACCGACCAGGTGAAACAACATTCTAGATTTGTTAGGAATAAATATACCCGAAAGAGTTTTAAATACAGTTACATACACAGTAATTAGTGATCATAAAATTGTGCATGTGAAATTTACTGTAGGCGATGAAAGACATTATTAACCAAGGAGGAGGGTATACTTATTTCGAAAGAATCATTACGGTGGTATGAAAGAGGAATTAAGAGAATCGTTTAATGTATTGCCAACAAAGCAAAGGATTAGATACAGAGTATTCGTGGAGAGAATTGCTTGAGGTCACCCGTAAAGCAATTAATAAATACATACCAAGTAAATTCATGAGTGATAATTCAGAGCCAAGGTGGTATAGCGAGGAGGTTAGAAAATCACTAAAGCGACAAAGGGTATGCCACGCTAGGATGAAAAATACAGGACGGGGTCTATTGGTGGAGGAAAAAAATGAGTTAGTTCAAAACTATAAAAAATCGACAGCATTAGCAAGGAAATCGTGTTGGCAAGCGTTGTCACATTTCAAGAGCAAGATGTTAGGAGAATACTTAGATATCAATCCTAAAGCGTTTTGGTCATATGTGACAGAGCTTCAGGGAAATACGTCCACAGTGCACACAATTAAAACCGATAAAGGAATTTGAGTTTTCAGCAGTGTAGAAAAAGCCAATTCTTTAAACACCTTCTACCAAAGCGTATTCAACTCATCGTCACACAACGCAGTGGAACCACCGCGGAACACATTCAGTGAGCAAATACCCGAAATAAAAATTTCATGTCCCGGAATAGAGCAGCAGTTAAAAAACCTTGGTAAAAACAAATCACCAGGTACCGATCAAATTCCTTCCAGAGTATATAAAACATTAGCTTCTGAAATAGCCCCCTTTCTAGGTAGGAGAATTATTTTAGAGTAATCTGTAGTGCATGATACATGTATCAATCCCTTAAATACTATAGATAATAATAATCTAGTTGCATGAGACCCTATAGTTGCTTGTTTGCATGTCAATTTTGCATGCTTGGTGATTTTCACCCCCTGCCACACACCCTCGTGGTCGCTTTCAGGGTATCGTGTGGATTTAGATGTTTCCGAGTGTAAGTTCCGTTGGGAAGGAGCGATGAAACAACTGCAAGAAGGGAACGACCCTTCAACTTAAGTATCGAAGGACAGCGAAAGGGCGATGTTTAGTTGTTCATAAGATTCAAGAGTGAACATGAGATATTGCAAGTGGTGAGTTTAAAAAGAGTTGAAAAATGCTGTGCATGTTCTTCCCTATCAGTGTGTTGCAAGCGTGGTACGATCATGTCTGAAAAGAAGAGGAGGGCAAGCTGAGAAGTCTTGAAAGCCTGCTGGTTTTTATATCTTAACATATTTTAATAAGTGTTTCCGAAGCTTGCAAAGAAACTTCGAAGGCTACTAGTTGCTCGCAATCTACTATTCATAAAATGAGAAAGGAAGCGTCTTGTGGTGCATTAGTAACTCCATCGAAAACAAAAAAAATTATTAGCCAGTCATATAAGAATCTTTGGTTTAAGACGATGATATTATAAGATCGGGTGTTAGAAAGAATGAAAATCAACTGCTCATAAAAAATATTCCGCCAAATTTGAAAACTATCCTAAATTCCATGTATGTGGACGGCGACTGTCCTGGTCTACCATCGATAAGTGACGTGCGGTTGGACTGTTGGTGAGGAAACCCTTCTTCCGAATACTGTGTATTATTACCGATAATTGGATGACATCATCTGTTTATGGACGGGTAGTCAACGGCAGTTAAACCTGTTTCTGTCACTACTCAAGTCGTTACATCCATCTATTTCATTCAACATTGGAAGTAGGTTTTGATAAGATTAACTTCTTAGACCTTACCATTGCTTTAAAGGACTCTAGCCATAAGTTTTCCATTTATCCTAAGAATTCCTTTACTGACCCCATAATTTCTAATGATTCTATCCATTACCACTATCATAAAATGGCTGCCTTCCATTCTATGTTACACCACCTATTGTCAATACCCCTTATCTCCCAAATTTTTTTCTATTGAATTAAAAAAATATTAAACGTATTGCCCGTAATAATGGTTATAACGATTCCCTGGTAGATAATCAATATATTAACCCGGCATCGACGTAAACTCGCTATAAATGAATCCACTGCTCTCTCCCCGACCCCGACTACTCCTTCCAAGTGGGTGAAGTTACCCTTCATTCCAAGTCTTACTTTTAAGTTATTTAAATTCTTCAGAATATAAAATCTGTGTTTATAGTCATGTGACTCTCAGAAAATTGTTGTTTAATTCTAAGGACAAGATTGAAATTTGCGACAGAAGTGGTGTGCATTTGTTGAACAGTGATACTCCTGGTTGCAACTTCATATATGTTGGCCAAATTGGAAGGAAACTAAGGGTACGAAAATCGGAACATATCAATTCATTTGTCAAAGGGGATAAAAAGTCTATGTTTGCTAACAATCTAATTGACGAGGATCATTCCTCTGATTTTTCTCCTAAGCTTTTACATGTATGTGACAGTGCTATAAAACTGGACTTCATAGAAGACTTTGAAATCGTTTATTATCTAAATGCACATGGTAACCATCGGCTTATAGATCTAATTCCATCAACCTCCTCCCCCTTGTTCTCCGTACCGGTTCCCCCACCTCCACCTCCATTGTCTAATGCTGTTTGCCCTTGCAGTTGTTGGTTCTTTATGGATTATTCTTCCGTCCCTTCCCCCCACCTCCTTCTTATTGTTTTTGAAAAAACTTCCCCTCCCCCCTCCTCACACAATACATTATCAAATATTGGCGTTCAAAGTCTGAAAGCACGAGAAAAAGAGCTTCTAAGACCCCGCTATGAATTATAATTCAACGCAAGGTTTCTGTTAACTTCTAAAAATGTATTAATATATATAAGTGAAGAAATATTTGAAGTCAGTTGCCGAACTAGGTGAAAGCTCTCGGAGGAGAGCTAGCCAGATATTCGATTCACACTAGCACCTGCTTCACAAAGAAGCGTCTGTCACTCGAAAAGTATTGACCCGTTGAGGCTCAACTTTCACCAAATACTTCTTCATACAGTGTAACATTACGGTACGTGGAGGTTACGTTTCTGAAATCTCGCTGCATGACGTGAATTCTTCCTGAAGGATTTATGAATCTTATGGAAATGATAGAATTTTGTACCGAAAATATACGTTTATTTCGTCATTGAGTTCAATGAAAAGAGAACGAGTTCGTAGGCGATCTCAATTTCGGGGGTTTATGTCTATAACCGTTTATTAGAACCTGAATGCAACTTTTTTGTGTTCTGTAGTGATTAATGTATGTTTTCAAGGTATTAGTACCACGATCAACAAGCCAGATTGACTTTTGCTTCTATCCATACGCTACTACATACCGGTAGGTGTTTACATTCACTCGAAGAGCTAAATTTATGACAGTTCTATCCGAAGGGAATGCGTTTCAGCTGATATCCAATCCAAATGTTTTTCAGTTTATGAATTTTCTTGACTTGTGCATCTATAATGTAATGATACTTGTAATTACACCGACCCTAGTACAAGGACAATTGTTTTTTGGGCAGAGCTTAAAAACTACAGTAGCTCACCTAGTACGGCAGCAGGATTAACTACATCCGCCTGAACGGCTTGTCGGCAGAGTCATCTCGTAACAAAAGGCTGCGAAGAGCTTCATCTCCAGCAAACTCTTGACGCTAACAATTAACGCATGCTTTAGGAAATATCTACATCTACGCAATACCCTGGAAGCCACCGCGAGGGTGTGTGGCAGGGGTGAAGATCACCAAACATGCGCTATTGACAAAAAACTAGGCTATTACTATTGCAAGATATTCCACAGAGAAAAAATCATTCGCCTTCACCGAGACTCGAACCCGGATCCCCTGATTTCAGGCCAGGTGCTCTACCAGTTGAGCTACCGAGACGTCCTCTTTCTCTGTGGAAATTCTACCGGGTTCGAGTCCCGGTCAAGGCGAATGATTTTTTCTCTGTGGAATATCTTGCTATCGTGCATCTCAGCGGGTAACTCCGCTAAAGTTTTCGCGGCTAGCTCGCGAGCTTTGAATTTGTAGGCTATTACTACCATAATAAATACAGTGAACAAAATACTTACTTATAAATAATTATTACTATACTATGTAGATACTAACTATTTATTTGCATGTAGCCTTGTGAATGCATATCTAACAGATTTTCATTAAGTTGTGGCATTGTACATCTTAGTTCAATGTATAGTGACATTTCATCCCTGACATATACCCTCACGGTGGACTAAAGGGTATTATGTAGATGTACATGAAATACAAGTGACCCGGAAAATCTTGTGTAACGCCAAAGAAACACTGGGTATCATAAAACACTTTAAATTTTGTAAGAGAGAAAAACATCATGCATAATGATGGCACATGGTCTAATAATGGTACAATTTCTCTCTGTATCGTACTCTACTTTCTGTGTTAGCATATATATGTTAAAAAGTTTTCATAACTTCTGTTAACAGTTCAGCCTATGTCAGCTCAGCCAACTCATTAGTGGAACCATGGTCACTAGATATTGGTTGCTCAAATGCAAAACTTTCGCATGATAATCGCACGAGAGCGCTGTTGTCGCAACCTTCCGCATGCTAAAAGTGAATTTTGTAACTAGTGATGCCGCTAGTGTGAACAAAGTCTCATTGTTCTCTCGAAAATAAGCTGCAAAAGATAGGCGTAACCTCGACCATGAGGCACAAATTTAAGTTTTTCACATTAAGGAGAAATTTTGGTGATGCGATTTTTCTATCGTAAGTTGTCTCGTCTTCTGAGCACCCTTAGGGTACTCAGAAAACTTCTCTTTTCTCCTACTCTTCTTAGGACTTCCTCGTTTGTCACTCAATCGATCCATTTTATCTTCATCATTCTTCGGAAGCACCACATTTTGAATGCATCCACCTCCTTTTCTTCTCCACTGCTGTCATCATCGATGCCTCACTGATGTAAATAAACATGCTCCAGAAGTAAATACGCTCTGAATTATTGTTTCCTTACTTCTACGTTGTATTTCCAGCTGTAAGTAGATTCTTCTTTTGATAGAATGCCCTCTTTTCCTGGGCTCTTCTACTTACTATTTTTTTCTTGCTTCGTCCATCTTTGGTTATTCGGCTTCCTAGGTAACAGAACTCTTTCACCTCTTCAAGTTTTTGTTTTCCTAGTTTAATGTTGGTTTCGGCCTCTTCTCTCTTGCTGCACAGGATTATCTTAGTCTTCTTCTTATTGATCTTCAGCTGATATATGGCAATTGTCCTTTCTATGGCTATTAGAGGCTTATTTAGTTCCTTTTCTGTCTCTGTACGTGTGCTGCGTCATCAGCAAATCGCAGCATGCTAATTTTTTCTCCGTGGGTATTCACTTCAGAACACTTTTCCTTGATTTCATTGATGGCTCTCTTGATGTAAAAATTAAAAATTACGGGAAACAGTGCTCAGCCTTGTCTCACTCCCTTCCTTATTTCTGCTTCTTCACAACTGGGTCCAGATTTAATTACCGCTACTTGGTTTTTATACAAACTGTGGATAATTCTTCGGTCATTGTAGGACACTCCAATTCCCTTCTGACTTTCAAGCATTGAATTCCAATCCAAGTTGCTAAAATCCTTCTCCAAATCCACAAATGCAATGAACGTCGGTTTTTGGCTTCTCCATTCCCTGCTCCAAGAGTAGCTTAAGGGCCAATATTGCTTCACCTGTCTCGTTACTTTTCCTGAATCGGAACTTATCTTCATTCAGGAACTCTGCTTTTCGTTCTGTTCTTCTGTACATGCATAGCTGGGCAGAAAAGCGTTAATCTTTTAATCGTTAATTAACGAAGTTGAAACATGCTTAACGATTTAACTTTTAAGTTAAATCCAAAAAACTATTAACGGTCTTATTAACTTCCGTTAACTTTTAATTCCGTTAATTTAAGTCCGTTACTTTTGTTCAGAGCCATCTGGATTGCCATGTAATAACTTTTTGAAGGAGTTGTGTTGAGAATTCAATCTAGAGAACTCAGCGTTTGTACTGAAATTAGACTTTTACGTAACTTTTACAGACATAATTTACACAGTCAAGGCTCACGTTTCCACCCAAAACAATAAATAAGACATGAAGAGACGTATACATCTAAATACGTTCAATTTGAAGAAAAAGTAAAGGTAGGATCAACTCGCGGGAAAACGAAAACCCAAGGCTTCTTCAAGAGCTGTGGAATCTTCTTATGTCAATAGGACTGGCAATAGTTTTTTCACCATCTAATGGTACAAAACTACGCCAGCAAAATATTGGTGAATCTTTTGGTATCGCAGCCACCGGTAGCGGTGCATCACAAGGTTTCTATTTCCACAATCAAATACAAACAGCGTCAGGTCCAACTTTACTGACGGCATATTACTATGAAACTCCATACCTCATGTGTATAAGTCTACATTACCTAATTTATACTGTTAATTAAGTATTTTGACCACAAAATTCTTATTACATTCATTGACATTAAAAATACCTAAATGTTAAGTGGCATATAATTCAAAATTGCTTACAACTTCATATAGATTTTTAACTCTAACGGATAACTTTAACTCGCGTTAAATTTTCATCAAGATAACGATTTAACGATTAACGAAGTTAACTTTTTGAGTAGCTTTTAATGTATTAACGAAGTTAATTTTTGGATTAACTTTGCCCAGCTATGTGTACATGATACTTGTCAATATCTTCAATGGATGTTTTGGCAGACTTATATTCTGAAATGTTCGCATTACTCCGCTCTCTTCTTTTTGGAATATGAATGATAATGTTTTTATCGAAGTCCCTGAGTATTTCTCCTGTTGAGTATATATCGCAGATGGTATTGTAAAGATGGGTTAGTGTCCTCTCTTAATATTTTTATTTAGTTCTGCAGGAACATCATCAATTCGAGAAGGCTTATTCATGCGAAGGTCCCTTACTACTGCGTCAAATTCTGATACTAATATTGTTGCTTCCATATCATCCTTTTCGACCTCGCTTTCCTCTTCAATGACTTTCGTGCTGAGATTGTTCCATTGCATAACTCTTCCATAAATTCTTTCATCTCTCCACTTTGTCTCCATTTTCAAACAAAAGTTCCCCATTTTTCTCCCTTATCGCATTGCATCTTGTGCTCCGTTCCTTGAAGTGGTTCATCACTATCCTATCGGCAGCATCCACCTTTCCATGTGCAAGGTTGTTCTGTACATCTTCGCATAGGTTCTTCATCCATATTCGCTATCCTGGCTTTGCAACTTATTTCGTTCCTTATTCTTTTGTAGCAAATCTGCCCTTATTCAGTTTTCGTATTCTTGTACTTTTTTCTTTCTTCAATTAGGAATAAGACTTCTTCTATGATCCATGGCTTCATCTTCACAAATTTTCTTCTTCCAAGAACTTCTTTTGCGGATTCCTGTAGTCCACATTTAATATATTCGCAATGCTCTTCCACTGATTTCTCAGTCAGGTCCTCTCTTATGTTGTGTCCCACTGATTTTTAAATGCCAGCTGATGTTGAAACTCCCTCATTTTTCTACTTGCCATATGTTCTTCACTGTTTTCTACAATTTTTAAAATGTTAAATGGCATTTCATCATCACTAAATTATGGTCTGTCAATGTCTGTCCCGGGGTAGCTCTTGCAGTCCTTCGCTTGATTCTTAAATCTCTGCTTTACTAAAATGCAACCTATTGGAAATCTTTCTATATCTCTTGGCATTTTCCACGTGCACTTTCTTCGGTTGTGACTTTTAAACAATGTGTTGGCAACTTATATTTTGTACAGGCACTTCCAAAAAAAAGTTAACACTTCAGAGCCTAAATTTTTCAAAGTCCCGAGTTGACGGTGATTTGACAACGCTGCGTCACGGCTTCCCTCTGGCGGAGCCTCGAGAAGCTCGTACCGAAAACAAACCCCTTTCCCTCCTCCTCCTTTCCCCTTTTAACAGATGGGACAAAGGGATTACTGAACGGTCGGTCTTCTAATATCCTAAAGAAGGGGGTTATAGTGGGCACTCTATGGTCATTTTCCGACTTGCGCTGAACGACATTTGAAGTCCTGAACATATCTCTACGCTCGCCATCGTCGCATAGTGGACGGAAATCGGAAAAAGCTGGACAAAATTCAAAAATAGCTTTCTTTGATATATAACTTGAAACTTCACACAAATACTCAAAAAAAGACTGCTTATTAAGGAATAATACATCATTTGACATGCTTTTCATCTTTTAGTCAGATACAGGAGCTCGAACATGACCAAATTTCCAAATAAACACCTGAACTAATTTTTCTCCGAATGTCTTCCAAGTTAAGTTGATCGTGACGTTATGTGAGGAATTTGATTGAATAAAGAATAGCATGATCTATTAACGCAAGACTTCACCTTTAAATTACCGAAGCTTCAAACATTTTTGAAGCATTTTAGCGCAATTCAGTTAAAAATGTCAGACGCTGTTCTCAGATAAAATGTTTACATAATATAGAGAATATCTAGCGTTTTTGGGAGAGACCTGTCAAGTGACTTATATTAGAGCACTCGTTGAAGACTCATAAACACGAAATTGAAGAGAAATGAAAATAAGTCTACGACACCGAAAAATACATATGATTTTCCGATCGCGCGTCCGGGGCATGGCTCCTCGCGGCTGGCCGTGACTCGCTTACTTTACTGAAGTGACATGGACCCAAGACTTCCAATTCGTCAATTTTCAGCGGCACTTATTGTCACTAAACTTCACTGATCTATGTTGATGAAATCGTGAGAATATTGAATCGTGCGACCGGATAAGTTTAAGCGGAATCACTTTATTTTTCTTCGCGTGCGCTCCGGGAACATACTTCTTATTCACGCCCTTGAAAAGAGTGTAGTCTTTCTAGGGCCCATGTAACATTCAGAAATACACTGGTTTTTCTTTTGAATTGCTTTTGCCCCCTTCTTTTTATTCACGCGGTAAAAGATGCACCGACGATTTCAGAGCCTTGGTCTTCGTTTTCCCTGCCACCTTTTCCCCTTTCCTATTTACTATTGACGTTATTTACTTCATCCTGAAAATCGAGCATTTTACGCCAATACGGTGAAAACGTTAAAATGTTCTTATCAGCCTGCTCCTAGTATTAAAATTTGGGATCGCATATTTTCAAAGCTTCTGACCACATCGATGTGAGAATTAAATATGCCTATGAACTCACTCTGAAATGACACGAACGTGAAACAACACCAATTAACCAAGGAATTAATCATTTAAGGGACGCATACAAATTGAAGGATGATAACAACCAATGATGGCATGTAATTTCCTCTTCAAAGTAAAAAGTCGATTTTTAATGTTATGCAAATGCGTGACGACGATTTTTTCTGTGACGATGGTGGCGAGCATAGAGATATGTTCGGAACTTCAGACGTCGTGCAGGTCGAGTCGAAGAAAACGACAATCTCGGGACACAGGACCGACCCACATTAGTCAGAAATCGAAAAAAGCTGGACAAAAACCTAAAATAATTTTTTTGAGATATATACTTAGATATATACTTTTTGAGATATATACGGACACTGTTCTCAGACAAAACTTTTATACAAAGTAGAAAATATCTAACGTTTTAGGGAGACACTTTTCACACAGATTCTTAGAAAAGTTTGCTACTTAATGAATAATGCATCACTTGCCATGGTTCTCATCTGTTAGTGCGACACAAGGGCTCAGCATCACGACATTTAAAAAAATCCTGTAATAACATTTATCCAAATATCTTACAAGTTGATGTTGACGTTGTGGGAGGAATTTGATCAAATAAGAATAGCATAATCTATTAACACAATACTTTGCTTTTAATTGCCTGAGCTGCAAAAATTTTTTTAATCGTTTATTTGCTATTCCATTACTTATAATGGCGGACACTGTTCTCAGACAAAACTATGCATAAAGTAGAGAATATCTAACGTTTTAGGGAGACACTTGTCAAGTCACTTATATCTGAGAATTTGCTGAAAACTCATATACACGAAAGTGAAGAGGAATTAAAAGTAAGTTTGCGACACCGAAAAATACATATGATTTTCCGACCGCGCGTTTGGGGTTTGGCTCCACACGTCGGGGGCTGGAATTGACGCGACTCGCTTACATTGCTGAAGTGACATTTACGGCTACGGCTTCCAATTCGTTGTTTTTGAGCTGTAGCCATTGTCGGTAACCTCCATCACTCTTATTTGATGAAATCGCGAGCATATTGAGCCGTACAACGGGATAAGATTACGCGGAATCGAGTTATTTTTCTTTTCGTACGCTCCGGGAACACTTCTTATTCACGCCCTTCAGCCCTTGAAAAGAGTGGAGTCTTTCTAGGGCCCATTTGAACTAGATATACTCTAGTTTTTCTAAGAAATGGAATAGCAATTAAATGATTAAAAAAATATTTGTAGCTCAGGAAATTTAAAGGCATAGCAGTGTTAATAGACAAATGATGCAGGTGTTTATTTGGAAATTTGGTTATGTTTGAGCCCCTATATCTGGCTAACAGATAAGAATCATGTCAAATGGTGCATTATTCCTTAATTAGCAATCTTTTCTGAGTATTTATGTGAAGTTTCTAGTCTATATCTCAAAGCGAGCTATTTTGGATATTAGTCCAGTTTCTTTCGCGACGGTGGCGAGCGTAGAGATGTGTTCAGGACTTCAAATGTCTCGCAGCGCGAGTCGGAAGAAACAACCATGGAGTGCCCACAATAGCCCCCTTCTTTAGGGCATAACAAGACCGACCGTGGAGTAATCCCTTCTGCTAAACAGGGAAAGGTGAGGACGGGGGAGGAGGGAAGGGGTTTTGTTTTCGGTTAGAACTTCGCGAGGCTCCGCCAGAGGGAAGCCGTGACGCTGCGTTGTCAAATCACCGTCAATTCGAGGCTTAGAAAAATTTCGGCTCTGAAGTGTTAACTATTTTTGGAAGTGCCTGTACAACATGCAAGAAAACACGGCAAGTACAAGGTCCATGGCGCAAGTTCCCCGCCGTCAGTTTTGTGTGTACCTCGCTCTCATTGATTTTACGTGATATGCTATTGTGCTATAAAGAAATGTATAAGTTTCGTATCCGCCAAGATCTAGTTTACCAATTCTACTAACAGAATAAGTTTTTTATTCCCTGCGATATTTTCCCATTACTCATGCAATGCTCCAGTTAACATGGGTTTAGATCTTTTTCAGATACACAGCAAGCTAGGTTACGTAAGTGTGCAATTCATGTGTACGAAGTTCGTCTATCCTCAAAATTAAAATTGGGTTTTCACGTGGGCTATTTTGCGTCCAGTTCTCGTGTTCCAACCAAACCTACTTTTCCAAGGTGGTTGGCCAGGCAGTGGAAATTATCTCCGCTCCTCCGTTTTACTTTTTACATTTGCACCCTTTTAATCATATTTTTTATCTTCGATTGGATATTTCTTATATGCTTCTCTCATAGATTGTTCTTTGGAAATCACAGTCGACATCTGCTATCATTGTCTCAATCAAAACCCTTCATCCCCGCTCTAGGTCACGAAAATTGAGATCTATTCCTAGAATTTTATTTGAAGATTTATTACAATTGCACTATTTACAGGCTTTAATGTGTGAAATCATTTTCCATAAAAATGCATCAAAGGTACAACATCAAAAATAGGATTCTGATTATACTCCGATTGAATGTATAAGAATATCTGTGACTTCAGGTGCTTCAATGTAATCCGTAATCCTTCACTACAGTGAGTTCTTTAAAAACTCCTTGGTCATTAATAAGCCCATATATTAGGTATTTGTCAGTTAATATCTTTATATAGGATTATTAAATTATAGATAGTAGGAAAACATTGATCTATATGAATGTATGATTCAACAGGGAGGTAGGTAGTATTTTATAATGTCACAAGTATAGTAGAAGAATTACGATTTAGAAGTAATTTTGCAGCTGTGGTGCTGTATTAAAGTCTAGGTATTTATTTTTCTATAGAAATATCTAAGGTTTAAAGGGCCAGTTATCTATCTATATCTCATTGTTATTTTTTTCTCTAATTTTCCGGTAAAAGGTGATCCATATAAATGTTGGTCAATTCCTTTTCACGAGGATAAAAAATACTGACAATTATTAAAATTCCATATAAAATTTTATGAGGCACTTCCCAGGTTTCACCCGTTAGGGCATTATCATATGCAATACAACTCACCCATTACCGGCAGATCTATGTTTATTAGAAGGGGAGTGTGGTCACAGTAAGTGTGACAGGTGAGGGAGGGGGGGGCTTGAGGTAATGAGACAGGGGACACGGGGAGAACAAAAGACTAATGGAATCTTTGGGAAGAGGGAATGGGAAGGGAAGAGGTATTCATTTGACAATTGTTCTTTCGGCATCGAAGCATCTCCAAGCCTTCGAGGGCGTCCACCTTCCCTTCCCAAGTGGAGAGGTGACGTCACTCCAACGGCGGCCTTGCTCAATTAAATGCTTGCTGAAACGGGATTTTTCGGGATGTCTGTGTGTATCGGAACGGAGGCATTCTTGGGCACGTATTTTAAATTTCCTCCCCGATTGCCCGATATAAACAGTGTCACAGTCCTTACAGTTGGGTATTTCTTCATTTCCATGGGAATAACCTCTCAGCTATGAACATATAACAATGTATTTCACAAATAATAAGATACATGATACCGCACGTTTGTCTTCCATGGTGCAGGACGAGAGAGAGAGAGCTTTTTGTCTTCCATGGTGCAGGACGAGAGAGAGAGAGAGAGAGAGAGCGCTTGGGTCCCAACATTACCCATAATGCCACGAAAAACAAATGAATAGCAACAGGCACAATAACAATGGAACAACTATTTAAGAGCAGACAACACAAATGGATGAATACACTTGACAAATTCATACACATCATCCTCCCTCCTTCCAATTATGAGACACAAAAAAACAACTAATAGCAAAAACATTTCATTTCAAAATAAGGTCTGTTAAATAGACCGGTGGTCTGGAGACCCACTTGGAGCGACACTCATGGGCCACTGGTTGCATCTCGGCGATTGGAGTAACTTCCTAAGAGGGTCCAGAGGCCTTGCAGGCGAATACAAACATTCGGCTCCTACCGGTGGCACATCTAAAATCAAAGGAACCTGCTCATCGCCATTTTCTCTTGCGGTCTCCTGTCAGGAAAATCAAAATAATCATTAGGCGGATATCGTCTTTGAATTTGGTTTAGGTGACGCCTTTCCAATCTCCCATCCACAGAATCAATTTTAAAAACACGAGGGCCTTCGACTTCTACCATAACTCCTGGTTTCCAGTAACTTTTCCCTCCCTTGTAATCCCTAAAATAGAATGAGTCCCCAATTTTAACTCTCTAACCCGTGACATAGCTTCAGGGTTTTCATCACACTGGCCCTGATCAGTCCCTCTCCCCCCCTTTTCATCGTAGGGCCGAAGTCGGCCCAGCAAGGTGGTCAGCCTTCTAAGTGCTTCACAGGGGGCCATCCCTGTTGCCGCATTTGGAGTAGTTCTCATGGCCAACATGAACCCAGGAAATTGGCTAATCCATTCATGAGGGTATTTTTGCTAAGGAATTTTTTATTGTCTGAACAGTAAGTTCAGCCTGGCCATTGGAAGCAGGGTGATAAGGGGGTGCACAGTAATGTTTGATCCATTTCTACGTAGAAAGGACCTGAACTCAGCTGCCTAGAAAGTTGGCCCATTATCAGATACTATCTGGTCAGGCAGGCCATGAGTAGAAAACCACCTCTGGAGGTTGGACACACAAGTAGATGCCGAGAAAGTTCCATGGGTGAAAGCCACTTCGACCCAATTACTAGTGGAATCAACTAGAATTAACGAAGTATGGCCTAAGTAGGGACTAGCAAAATCTAAATGGAGTCTGGACCAAAGCTTAACTGATAGTTTCCATGGAATAGTTTGTGCTCTAGGGGGGTTGTTCTGGGCCAGGGCACAATTCGCACATGACTTAATCATGGCTTCAATGTCAGCGTCGATGTTTGACCACGAAGCGTAACTGCGAGCGATACACTTGGTTTGGACAATCCCTTGAAGGGCCTTGTGAAGTAAGTCCAGGACCTGGCGCTGCAAGCACCACTACTCTGGAACCACGGAGAAGACAGCCACCCATGACTGATAGGGAGCCAACTGGTCTGTGAGATGCTTCTGAACCTCTGCAATGCTGGAACGCACTCTGCTCTCAATGACACACGGAAGGACCTGTGACTGAATAGGGTCGTTCTGCGTGCATTCAGAGATAGAGGCAGCAGTCAAAGGGGAAGAAGGAGGTGCTTCCTCCAACATTAGGATGCCCGCCGGATCAGGTAAAGAATCATCTGTGGCACTATCAACAGGCATTTGGCTACAAAAGTCAGTATTCAGATGACTTTGCCCTGGTTTATACTTAATGCTGTAATTAAAATTCGAGAGGCATAGAAACCAGCGTAAGACCCTTGGGGAAAGTACATCAGGTAAATGTCTCCAGTCACTATTAAAAATACCAATTACTGGTTTGCTGTCTGAACAAATAGTGAAGTTCTTCCCCCACAAGTACATATAGAACTTTTTCACTCCATGCACCACCGCTAAGGCTTCTTTGTCAACGCGGGAGTAGTTTCTCTCAGCCGGAGTAAGAGTCCGAGACCCAAAAGTAACAGGACGTTCACTTCCATCAGGCATGATGTGCGACAACACTGCTTCTCTACATCATAAGGGGAAGCATCACAAGCGAGAGCAATAGGAAGGTTGTGAGAGAAATGTACAAGAACTGCATTGTTTACCACGTCCTTTACATATTCGATGCATTTACCATGTTCACCAGTCCACTTTCAGGGAGTACCTTCCTTGAGGAGGTCGTATGATGCATGAAAATGCATGGCTTTCTTCAGCAAAAACCTATCATAGTAGTTTATGAATTCCAAATGAATTCTCAATGTCAGTGGGTTTGGGAGCCTTCAAGATGGCCTCCACTTTACCTTTCGTTGGGGTGACCCCTTCCGCGCCTACGCCGTAGCCAACGTTCCCGAGGCTGAGAACCCCAAATATACATTTTTCCAGCCGAAGACGCAGGCCTGCAGCTGCGATCCTGGTGAGGACCTTCCTCATACGATCCCTTAACGTTTCCATCGTCAGGGATTGGACCAGGATGTCATCTCAGTAGGCCAAGACTCGATCGAGCCCGCTCAGGATGGATTCCATCGTCCGCTGGAATATTCCGGGCGCTGCACTCGGACCCTGACTGAGTCTGCGAACCTGAAATAACCCCTTGTGTGTATTGAGAGGCAAAACCCTAGCGGTCTCAGAATCCACAGACATTTGAAGAAAAGCCAAGGACTAGTCCAGCCTGGCGAAGAACTGTCCACCACCAGTTTGGCCAGCAGTTCATCAATCGTTGGCAATGGATATATGTCCCTCATACAGTTCGGATTGACGTGGATGAATAGTCGCCATATATTGTAAGAGAGCCGTCCCTCTTTCGTACACAAACGATTGGAGTGGCCCATTCAGAAACATTCACTGGTACCAAAATACCATCAGTTACCATTTTATCTAATTCCGCACTGACTTTTGGTAGGAGAGCATATGGCATTGGCCTAGCCTTTTTAGAAACTGGTTTAGCATTAGGTTTGATGAAAATATGAGCAGATGGGCCTGAATGTCCACCTAACCCTGGGGAGAACACATCAGTGAAATTAGAAATGTCAGCAGGCAATTGAAATGAGTTGGACAACTGATTCACTCCTTCAACGTTGATTCCCAATGGTACGAACCAACAGCGACCTAACAAGGGAGGTCCAGGCCTTGAGGCAACCAATACTGTTAGTCTCTCGCTTTTCCCACGGTACCATGCCTTAATCACACACTGACCCAACAAATCCAACTTACGACCTGACCAAGTGGATAAGGTCGTGGATCATGGGGAATGTCCCTTATGGGAAAATTTCGCCTCATACAGCGAACTGCAACTATTTCCATTAACACAGGAACATCCTCTAATTCCACCCAAACCTTGAGAGGTGCCGCAGAAGAAGGGGTGTAAGCGAGCAAGGAATTAAGAGATTCTTTCCCGGATTCTGCAGTGGTGACGGCATGAGTTGGCACCAGAACACGTCCTCTGCTCTGGTAGTCTTAGCGACCATCGGGCCGCGAGGATGGTCCCCATGGGACGCTGGGCTCCGCTGTGGTGGCATCGACGTCCCACCTCGATGCCACGGAGGGTCGGCCTCCTCACGGTCGGTCCGGCCGCTGCTGACTCGTGGAAGATTGGGTAGCCGCCCATCGCGGGGCACACCTTTGCATTGTGGGCCTCCTTCTCACAACAATGGCACACTGCGTTCTTTAAGGGACAATTATGTATCACTGGGGCCCTGCAACGATAACAACCCTGCCCTTGAGTTGAATCACTAGTTGGCCCGAGCGACCGAGTCTCGGCATATTGACGAGTCGTCCGAGGAAGAGAGTTCGCGTTCATGGACGCACTAGCATTTTAAGAAAATACACTCGCCTCACTGACTCGCCTCTGGGAACACTGTTTAATTGGCTAATATACTGCCTAGCCTGTTCTGAAGTGGTCGCTCGGTCAACGGCAACCTTGAGAGTTAAGTCCTCATATTTTAGTGGAAAAAGCTGTTCTTTGAGGCCCAAACTCCTCATCCCTCAAGCACTTGCCGTGATCGAATTTGCTATTACCGGCCAGTTTACGGAGATCGGCTAAAAAGTCCTTAAATGACTCGTCTTGTCCCTGGACATGATCGTCAAAATTGTCTCTCTCGACCTAAACACACGCAGTTGGAATAAAATGACTGGACATAATAGAAACAAGTTCATCAAATGTTTTCGCGCCAGGGTGTTCGGGGGCACAACGTTTCTTGGCAATAGCATAAGTATGAGCTC
Source organism: Platycnemis pennipes (assembly GCA_933228895.1). Lineage (NCBI taxonomy): Eukaryota > Metazoa > Arthropoda > Insecta > Odonata > Platycnemididae > Platycnemis > Platycnemis pennipes. The sequence goes on along the minus strand of OW121846.1, from coordinate 8,247,093 downwards.
CGGTGCAGGAAAGAAAAACGGCTCACTTTTGGCTGGCAGTAATCACATTGTGCGCTTCAAAGAAAAACATTAACTGATCTTTGAAGTCCTCGAAACTTTCGGGGTTGCCGGTAAAATCAGGAACCATGCCCACGTTCGTTAGAGGAACGCATGCGATGCCGACGCCGACATCAACCTCGGGAGGAGCCATTTTGAAGATTACAGTAAATTAAGACTTTAGCGCGAAAAACACGAAAAATATACATAGCAATCGCGGATTCGTACAAAAGAGACCTAATATTGTTCAACTTCACACTTGAAGACAGCCAAGAAGTACGCGAAACAGGCGAGTTAGAAAGTTAACGTCACACTCAGGTGATAAGTACCACTGTAAGTTCACATTAACAATTCACGCTTAACAGAAAACCGACCCATACCGCGCAAAACAACACAAGGAATTCATAAACTTAAATATAATAGCAATTAGTTCACAAAAAGCAGAGAAATATATTTGGCAAAGAATCCACCACGCCAGTTAGGCAAAAAGTAAAATCAGCAAAAAACACATTTGCAACGCCGATCAGTCAAATAATTGTAGTGACGGTAATTGAGTAACGCCGAACAGGCAAAAGTAATTAGATAACACAAGGGAATTCACACGTAAGACTACATATCCATGAGACTGGGACTACGTGACTATAATTGTAGTGACGGTAATTGAGTAACGCCGAACAGGCAAAAGTAATTAGATAACACAAGGGAATTCACACGTAAGACTACATATCCATGAGACTGGGACTACGTGGCCAAAGTTCGCATCTCTAATTCACCGATGCTTATTCGGCATGCTGATCTTGATTATCCCACGAGACCCTTCTTCTGATCCCATCAGATCCCATCCTCGTCGCCAATTTTTTGTGTGTCTTCATTTCCATGGGAATAACCACTCAGCTATGAACATATAACGATATATTTCATAAATAATAAGAATCATGTACCGCACGTATGTCTTCCATGGTGCCGGATGAGAGAGAGAGAGAGCTTGGGTCCCAACATTACCCATAATGCCACGAAAAACAAATGAATAGCAACAGGTATGGAACAACTACTTAAGAGCAGACGGCACAAATGGATGAATACACTTGACAAATTCATACACAACACTTACAAAACAGTTTGTAATCTCTCGATTACTCGTGCGGATCCCGTTTGTATACAGCATTGTTTAAAATGTTCCCCAGGTTGTTCCCGTGGTAAAAGTCACACATGTAAGCTCCATTTGAGAGATATTTGTGTTATTCGCTGAATCTGCGTCTAAATAATTCAAAATCGGTTCCACTGAGTATATCTTCCACAGCGAAATTCAAATTCATTTTCATTTCTTCTCCAAAAATTGGTCATCCCTTGCATTTTTTTCATACATAATGCCATGAGCACTTCAAACTACACAATAGCAGTAACGTTTTCTGGCGCTTTTGTCCTTGAATCTGATAGTAATAATCGCTTTCCCGTTTTAATCGTAGTTTACCATCCCAATGCTCTAAGTGTTTCATCCTCCGATTCTTCGTTGCTTCCGGAGGGGTCATATCTCTGCTTTTATAAAAGGGCATTTAACTTCAATTAAGCCCTCACCATCTGCAATTACCCCATCAGGTGAAACTGCGAGGAATTGATCAACGAAAAGTCCTGCTGGTAAAACCACTTTCCCAGTTTCCCTCTGAAATGTTGCCACGGCCATTGTTTCCGAGACAATCCCATGATCTCCTTATTGCCACGAAACGAAGGATATAATATCTCTTTGACTACTTAATTCCTGCGGGGTGGTAGTAATTTACATATTCTGCCAAAGAATCACAGCCCAAAAAGCAGTCAGCCTTTTTCTCCTTTGTTTCCTCGCTGGACTAAGTCGCTGCCCTCTGGTTGTTATTTTCTATGGATTTCTTTCGGTCTTCGACTAAATCAAAGATCTTTGAAATGCGTTCCTGGAACTTCTCATGCCACACAAGTCTCAAAGAGCAAAGTTTTCCCACTTTTCCCACCAATATGTGTGGCTGCATAAGCATTCGTGGAGACTGTTTGACGACGAACGGAAAAGTGCATTTGATATGTTTTGCAACGTTAAACAATATTTTAGAGGTTATTTAATGATAGTATGTTCATGAGTACGTTTTTAATAATAATTCATTTAATTTTCAACATCGTTTGTCATAACTATATTCATTATCATTATCAACATTAGTCATCAATCCTCAGATTAGTTTCACACAGCTCTCCACTGAGTTCTTCCATCGGCTAATCTCTTCATATTTACGTACTTCTTCTCTTTCACATCCTTCATCACCTGTTCCATATATCTCACACGAGACCTTCCTTTGCCAATCTTCCCGTTCACTTAACTAACTATATTAATGCATAAAAAATTATTTTTAGTGAATTTTGTACACTTCCTCTTATTACCTCTGGGGAATACCAAATTGATTTTTCAAAATTTTTCACCCGACATCTGACCGAGTGACTGGGATTTCACGTGAAGCGGACACCCCGAAAAATTTTGGTCTTTTAAATTCGTTTTTACTTGGCTATACTACACATTTTCAAACCATATCCGTAAATTTAACATTATTATCCCATGCGACGCCTAGCTAGCGCTCTGCAATCTTCTATATACATATTTGCGGAAGAGTCCGGTTTGGTACATGTTGAAGTTGGCTGCTTAGTATAAGAAGCATATAAAATAATATACTAGAAGGAGAAAAAAAGATGTGACTCATATCACGTATATGTGATGTGCGACTCATATTTATAAAAATAAATATTTATGATTAAGCTGTATTTGGCATTGAGAGCTCTTCAAGAGTATACTTCTCCATGAAACTTATTAATTAATAATTTCATTTTAGACACAACTATCGAAGTTTTGCTTTCCACACCACAGAGCAAACTGTACTTGGTCCGGTAGGATCTTTTCCCCCAGGATCCATCGGTAACTACTGTTCGCATGGCAATTTCGTCATTATCCACTTCTCCAGCCTCTTAAGCAAGGTCATATTTCATTTTTGCGGAAATTTTAATTTGCTGCCACGCGACATCATGAATTACAGACTGGTGTATGTATTGGTAAACCTTCGGGGTCGTGGATGGTACATCTAGGATTGCACTCATTTCTGCCGACTGCGAATGAGCTTAGCCCGTCCATATCATACCGGTGACCTATAGTGTAGTTTAATTTAGTGTAAATATGTGAAATATATACTGATATACTGACGGTTGTAAGATAATTTTGGACTGCTGGAGCAGACAGCGCTGGTGGTATTAGTGAAAGACCATTGAATTCTCACAGCGTACGCATTTTAAATATCACCGTTAGTGTTCTCCCTACTTAGAATATCATTTATATGAATTCATGCCACACGAAAGGCATTTACGGGAACGTAAAAAATGAAAGAGATCGTCAGCATTGGGGCATATGGTGCTTTTCTACCAAGTTCGCTACCCTGAGAGCACAAAGTTTGCAGTAGATCTAATTTAAATTTAATTTTAACGTCTACATCTGGTATTCAGCAAACATTATGGTTTGCTGAGTACCAGATGTAGACGTCTTATTTTGGTTAAAATTACGTCTATATGCGGTCTGTATAAGGTACAAATGTCCGCTATTTATGGTCTACTGGTAATCATTAATGTAGATTTGCAGCCTAGGTATTAGATTTAAACATAAAATGGTATTCATAGTAGTAGCGATAATCAACACAAAAATGTCACAAGACTTCCTATACAGAATATTTACTTAAGCTGTGTACATCTACGTCTACGTAATATCCTGCGAGTCACCACGAGGGTGTGTGGCAGGGGGTGTAGATCACCAAACATGCACTATTGACGTGCAACTAGGATATTTAATGGAGACATGATAGATAATACGGTCATAAGCAGCTAGATAGTTAGTATCCACATAATAAGAAAGGGATGTTTGGTTGTTATTACATGCATCATGCACTACAGACTACACTATCAATATTTCACTTACCTAGCTACACTGCCTATTGAGCTCTCTTATGCTACGCGGGAAAAAATGGCATTTTAAATCTATCAGTACAGCAATCTATCTCTCTAATCTTGTTAATCTGATCAAACCTAGTATAAATCTGGCGAAAATGGAGCTCAGAAATACGTATCCGGGAGGGTGAGAGGAGGGTACTGTACTATCTTCACACCCTTTACTCTCTTTACACGCTCTTTGCACTCTCCTAACTCTCTCGAGAATGTAATTGGGAAGTGTGTGGCACTCTCTAATCTCTCTCTGGCACAACTCTCTTCACGCTTCCTTGTGTACTCCCCAGAGGCAGTGTGCAGAAAGTATAAAAACTCGCGTCACACGCTCTGGAGAAGTTCTGCCCGCACCTTCCCCGTACCCTCGTCTTACTCTCGAACGTGCGAAGGTGAGAGAACGGTAATTTCGAGTTCGAGCTTTTTGATTCTATCAGTTATGTCTATCTTCCCTGAAGTGTTGTCTGTAATTTCCCTGCTAGTTGGAAAGTAATAGGAAAAGATGTATTTTGTGATTTTTTTAACGGCAATGAAGAATTTTCCTGAGAGCTCGGACTAGTCGGCGATTATGAAATATAAGGATGTAGACGAATTTGAGGAGGTTCGAGTTTGTAAAATAAAGAAAGCTGTGTGGGTAAGTAGTGGTTCTGTACTAACGAAATGTCACAAAATGAGAGGGACCCGGGGGCTTGCGAAGAACTTGAAAGAAGTTCGTGACACCTGAACCATCGTGGAGCAGCAACGTATGGCCAATCGGGCCAAGAAAGCTGAGAAAACGGCCTCTCAGACATCCAACCCGAACCAGTGAGTTCTGTATTTTACTTTTCTTTTGTTCAAGAAGATATATTTATGGACTGGCCGAGCCTAGCCTTACCTGTACTTCAAAAATTATTTTTATCCAAAATCTCATGTCTTACATCTGAGGACGGTGCCTTTCTGGTGCCGTACGATGATCAAATTGCCTGATATCGCGGAGGGTTGGCAAAATGAGGGTGCCGCGACAACCGGGCAGCAGAGGCGATGACTTCTGAGCATTGCCTGCTGTAAGTGTCTTATATTTTACTATTTCTTTCACGGGAAGAAATGCTCACGCATGCCTATTCTACCTTTCTTTATCTTCGGAAGGATATTTTTGGTGTAGATCTTGTATTAATTCCACCCTCATTTTTGGGTTCCAGGAACGAGAGGAATACATTTAGTGTTATAAGTGAGGCATTACAAATGTTGTAAGAAAAATAAAATATGGAAATGGGCAGCAGAACTTGAGTTTGTATGGTCTGTCCAATAACCTTGATTATAGATGCGCCCCCACCTAAAGAGCGCACGTTCCTCGGGAGAGTACGCCCACCTTCGCACTGACATGATGCGACGCTAACTTCGCCCGCACGCTCTGCAGAGGGTGAGAAGGGAATATGGCGTAGGAGGCCCGCTCAGCGGACGTTATTTGACTTCGCCCGCGCGCTCCTCGCACAGCCTCGAGGGGCTGAGACCAGAGTGTGCTCGTTTCAATTTGCTCTTTTCGCGCGCTCTCGAGAATGTGTATTAACTTCAACGACACCACCTTGTGCACACATGCAGGAGAGTACAGTGAGCGTGAGATTACCCTGCCCATTTTCCCCAGAGAATACGCAGCGGTTCTCCATATATATCTAACGTCATCTGCGAACAAATTGGTTTCGAATTTACTTAAAAGATTTACCTAAATATTAACCTACGTTCTGATAGTAGTTCCCATCCTAGATCTTCCATTAAACTCGTAACACTTCAGAATTATCATAACGGCCTTTAACAAATCTAGCGGATCTCCTTTGCACACGCTCTAATTCCTTTATCATACCTTCCTTGTACGGATCCCATATACTAGCGGCATATTCTAAATGAGGCCTGACAAGTGTAAAATAGCTTCTTTAACGTACTCTTCTCATCGCATTTGCGAACCCTTTCTACGGATCCTAATCTATGGTTTGCTACACTAGTTATTTTCCTAATATGTTTCCCCCATGACATATCTTCAGTGATGGTGGCGCCTAAGTATTTAAAAATTATACGTTAGATATTTTCTTTTCTTTGATGCAATAATTATTCCGGGGAAAGCTATTCTTTTTCCAAAAGTTCATTATCGTGCATTTCTTTAAATTTAATTCAAGCTGCCAACTAACACACCAGTCATCAATCGCATCTAAATCCTTAGCTAAAGACTGGCTGTCCTCATCAATTCTAATTTCCTTACGCACTACTGTATCATCGGCAAAATAGCTGCTATTTTTAACTACTTCATTTAAGTCATTAACGTAGAGAAGAAATAAAATTGGGCTTGTCACACTTCCCTGGGGAACACCCAATGTAACTTTCACTTCGCCTGTGCTGACACTATCTAATACCACCCTATGAACGTGTTCATGCAAGAAGTCTCCTATCCAGCCTACTGTATTACTGTCTATCCTGTATGATGCTAACTTCGCGATTAACTTACAGTGGGGAACCTTGTTATTCTCTATAACTTTACATGATAGTGACGTTTATGACATTGGTCTACAATTACATGGCTGTTCCCTATCGCCTCTTTTAAAAATTGGGGCCACGTTTGCTATCTTCCAGTCTTTGTGAACCGCGTGTTCTTCGAGGGATTTTTTTAAATATTGCTGTAAGATATGGAGTCATTTCGAGAGTTAATTTTTATACACACCAGCTGGAATTTCAATAGGACCTGAGGATTTGTTCGGGCTAATGTTTTTTTAGTTGTGTAGTCAAAACTTAGGCAGTAAAGTAACTATTCTGTGAACGAAAACAATGTTATCTGTTTCATTCAGAAAATCCGCTTCGAGCAAAATGCCTGAAAAACACCAAATCCAACCGCTTCTACAAGTTACGCCGGAAACCATTAGCATACAAGAAAAATATAACAATAATTACCTTTATTTACCAGAAGCCCAATGCAAATGAATCATACAAAATTTACAAAACAGCAAATCAAGACACAATAAAAGGCACTTCCTCAGCGTTTTCAATGACACTGTCCATGGGTCACCAGATTTTAAACGAAAAGAAAACAAAGTTCACTGATATCACATTATGTTGTTGCCAAATACGTTTAATCGCTCGGCATAAATATTGCAATCAAAACAAAATGGAACTCCACTTGGCGTTAATTAAATGAAAAAGGTCCAAATATACCCCACCAAAATGCGTTATCCGCTTGCAATAATGTAACTCACGTTGAAACTTCCAGGTCTCATGGTGAAATTTTAAAACATATTATATTTTATTTTTGGTAGGGTATTTCAGCTTTAAAATTAGGTTTACTGCGTCCGTCCTTTGCACTTTATTATCGTGTCTACATCTATTCAATTCTTGGTCTACAGCAAACTTCAAGCAGTGAAGTTATCCGTAGGCGGTAGACCAAATTTAGACGTCTACAATTTTTAGTACGCTCTCAGAGTACCAATGCGGCAAGCATTGAAGGCTGAGCAGACTCTTCGGGCCTCTCCGAATTGTTTATTTAGGGTCAGATGTAATGAAAAGATGCGTTGTGAGAAACAAATCATAACAATTTTGAAGGTGCATGTGCATGCTGCGATGGCCATTCTTTATTTTCTTGAGGCAACTTATATTAGGCGATCGGAGAATCCCAGGGAAGCTGTACGGGTTAAATGACCGTTGTGGGAAGAATAGTCACTACCAATATCCGCAACAACCCACTGAACTTCTCTTCCCTGAATGTGGCGCGAGTGTCCATTGAGGAGCTGCAACTCGCGCGCCGCCACGGCTACAGCTCCAGGGGGATGACGTCATCCAGCGAAGAGTACCCCGTACTGCCAGAGTCACAGGAGAGGCTGCTGTGCTACTACTAATACCACGAGAGCTGCTGTGGAAACACCACGACAGCGATCTGCTGTGCACCGATTGCAAGAATCACCTCGGGGACGATGCCCAGGAGGAGGGGGAAACTCCGGGGAAACTCCGGGCCATTCCGTGGACGAGCTTTCCGTGGATTCTACCGCAAACGCGTGGCAGTGTAGGCCGGAGACCTGAGGGACCAGGGGTGCCAACAGCACCGAGGTGGCCGTGGCGGAGGTTGGCGCTCCACGCGTTGCTGCTTCTGCAGTATTCCTAAATGTTTAACTTCTTGTATTTGTACTAGTATTTGAAAAGTGATGAGAAATGGTGTAAGTAATTTTTTACCTCTGGCATATTACCAAGTGTACGATAAAATATCTTCAAAATGTGTAAACTTAAAAGTTGCACCCAGGAAGTAATAGTTATTAGGTGACGAGGATTGTTATTTTTTTGGTACCCCGTCCAACCATTCACTCATTATTTCATATATGTCATTCTATATTTCTATAATGGTCTTCTGTACTATTTGGAATTACTATCAGAACGCAGATTAAAATTTAGGTTAAACCTTTCAAGTTAAGTCAAAACCGATTTGTTCACAGATGACGTTAGATATATATTAAGAACCCCTGCTTATTAAGCTAGGTTTGATCAGATTAACAAGAGTAGAGAGATAGATTGTCGTATCAATGGATTGAAAATGTCATTTTTCCCGCGTACCATAAGAGAGCACAATAGGCAGCGTAGCAAAGTGATAGGTTGGTGAAATATTGTGAGAGTAGTCTGTCGTGCGTGTTGCATGTAATAACAACCAATAGTCCTTTTCTTACTATGTAGATATCAACCATCTAACTGAATTTGGCCCTATTACCTCGCATGTCTCCATTAAATATCGTAGTTGCATGTCAATAGTGGATGGTAATCTTCGCCCCCTGCCACACACCCTCGTGGTGGCTCCCAGGGTATTACGTAGATGTAGATGGTTAATAAAAGGAATTTGGTTAGGGACATAGTTAGGCTTGGCAGACCGGTAAAAATCCAAATAGCATAGTCCACTGATTCAATACTTGCTTGTGAAAAAGATGATTTCTATGGTAGAACCAACGTTCTCGGTAAACATATTAGTCTAACCTTAAAAGGGGTTTTAGTTGCAGAAGAGTTGGAAATTAATCTGTTATCCATTTCAAAATTGGAAAAGGAGATACTTGAAATATCATTCAAGGCTGGTCAAAATTATTGATGGTGAAATAATAATTGGAGTTTGTGTTGGGACACAAGGTATTTATAAATTGATTACCGGGGTAAATGATGGTCCCCCGGGTTTAGCAACAGCATCTGTGACTGCAAATATATGGTATAAAAGATTCAGGCATATTGGCGCCCAGTATTTAAAGAAATTAACAAAGATGGTTGATGGTTTGGAAAACCTGAAGTTTGGAGTAAATGAATTCTGCGACATATGCTTAAAAGGAAAGAGTACAAGGTTGCCATTTAGCAATGCTCGAGAGAAAACAAGGCCGCTTGAACGAATTTATTATGATCTGTGTGGACCAATCAAGCTTGTTGCGCATCATGGGTTAAAAAAAATACATCTTAACTCCAATAGATGATTTCACTCATTTTATTGTGGTATTTGGGCTGAAAAAGAGTGATATACTTCAACATATCAAAGCTTATGTGGCCCATGTCACTAGTAAATTTTCCCAGAAAATAAGCAACTTTAGGTGTGATAATGGTGGGAAGTATGTCGATGGAATTCTTAACAGAAAGAGGTATGAAATTTGCGCTGACTATTCCAGGAACACCGCAGCTGAATGGTGTTTCTGAAAGAATGAACAGAACAATATTAGATACTGCTAGATGTATGCTGTTCTGGAGCAGCCTGTGAAGAGAACTTTCGATTGAAGCTGTACTAACTGCTGTCTATTTGTTAAACAGATCACCGACGCGGGCACTGATTGGTGACAAGTTTGCTGCAGAGTTGTGTTTTAATTCGAGTCTTGACTTGTCTAAATTGAGGGTGTTTGGATGTGTTGGATACGTTTGTACCCTGAAAGAGTATTTAGATGGTAAATTTGATAAGCACAGCAGGAGATGTATTACGCTTGGGTATGTAGAAAACGGGTACCGAGTGTGGTATTTTCCTGCCAGGGAAATAATTACGGCTAGGGATGTGATATTTGATGAGGGTAGAAACAAAGTTGACGTTCTTCAAGATTTTTAGGCCTTTATTTCTTATCTGAACCCAGTGGATATAACTAGTGACTCAGGAACCGAAGAGGTGGAGAGTGATGTCTTTGAATTCAGCTCTTCAGGAGGAAGGATCCCAGATTTAGAGGCACCAACATTGGTAGAGGACCACGAAAAAGCCGGAGAACATGGACAGGAAGTAAGACAGAGTGGTGGAGTCAAGATAAGGCCTCAATATTTAAATGATTACGTTGCTATGGCATTTCTAGCCAACTTTGTACATGAATGTAATGAAACTATTTGTGATCAAGGTGCAGATAAATGTAAGAAGCCTTTTGAAAAATTTAATGATTCATCCTATCAACTTCCACTTTCAGCATTAAATTTTAGCAACAACGTTTCTGGGGATTATAATGAGCTAAACGGGAGAAGCACTTGTGGGTTTGTGCTATCAATGAGGAATTACGATCTCTTAATGAAAATGAAACATGACAGTTGGTTCCTCTCCCTAAAAGGAGAAAACCTATGAAAAACAAATGGGTTTTCACTATAAAGGAAGATGCAGATGCATAGTGATGGAATAGATAGTAATCTGATGTCCAATATCTGTTGATGATTACAACACGGCATTGCACATTATAAAAAGCATTACTTATAACAATGGATATTATCACGAAGTTATCAGCAAAATTGTGCAACGCGTTAAACCCAATTTAGCCCTCCGCTTAATTACCAATTTATCTGCCCCCTAACATGAGATTTCCGCAAAACGTTGGTGCAAAATCCAATTTCTTGATAAAGTTTCTCATTGTATAACTAATCACATCCCGAAAGACAAACTCAGAATATCCTTTTATAACCCTTAGATAAGCTAAATTTCAATATAAAGTGCAAATATGATGTCTCGGACAGAAATGGTGTATACATGCTTCAATGTGATAACTGTGAGGCCTCTTACATTAGTCAAACCGAACGAGCTATTCACACCCGTCTGAAAGAACACAAAAACTGTTTAAGAAAAGCGGATTATAGCTCCCAATTTGCCAAACACCTCCTTGAAGAAAACCACACCAGTGGCTTTATCCCCAAAGTGCTCCACACCCAGTGCAAAGGCCACAAGTTGAACGTCCTCGAACAGTCGGACATAACGTGTGCTACCAAAAACAACGTGCATTTGTTAAACAAATATATGTTACCTCCCAACTCTCCCTTCCTGACCTTACCTTTTCCCTCCTCCCCAACTTGACCCATCTTCTTAACCCTCCCTCCTCCTCCTCCAACTCACGAATAGCTGCTGTCCTCCCCCCTTCTGTTCCCCCCCCCCCATTTCCCATTGTTGCTCCAAACCATGGATCACGTGAACACCTTAGCAGGTACATAAGGAGCACGCTGACTCTCCGCGCTTACCTTGAAGATGATTGGCAAACCAATCGAAACCTCGGTCGGTGTTAAATTAAAAATTTTGTGGAATCTTAAAAAGTGGTTTCTTTACGGTTATCTTATGATTCTTTTTGCTGGCACAGAGAAAATCTTGGTGTGGGTAAATGTCAATTGTAACCAAGTATATAAATAAGGAATATATGAATTTTGTGATAAATAACTTTGTTATGTCAAATTGAGGAGGGGTGTTGTAATGAGCAGTTTGCCATATCAATAAGTTATTATTGATGCCGTCGTTCTGTAACCTATGACAATTAAATAAACGCTATCGCAGCTGGAATTAATTGAAAAAGGAACTAATATTGAAGATGTATGTGTGCTGAAGTTGTCGTGTGAGAAAATATGTACATCAAACTAAATCCAGTGTTGAGATTTTATTGTTCCCTATCCTGTTATTCAAGTAACCTCGAATTTCATTCTATTTTGATTTTAAATGAATGTCTGGAAATGGCTTACCTCTCACGGTGGCCCGGAGGATGTTATGTAGGAGATGTATCGCTTGTTCATTCGAAATTTAGTTATGACTACAGTAATCTTTTTAGTGGGCACAACATGTACCCGTGCGCAAAATGATTTCTTATTTGGACGAGTAGAGTCGTTCTTGTTCGCCCCCTCCACTACGATTTCTGTATCTCAGGGTCTCGTGGTGCGGTAAAATGACCGAGGGCGATGATTGGTCGATAAAAAGCGAGGCTGCTGTCAGCTGAGGGTGCGGAGTGCAGGGCGTGGGGGTGGAGGCGGCATGCACCCAGCCAAGGGCGAGTTTGGGCACAGCCAGACACGCCACTCGCGCCAGAGTAGAGCCGTGACAGGACATTTCTTACGCACTACTCTGCCAGCTACTAGATTACGTCATATCATCACATTTTAATTTCGATGAGTTTCTGATTCAACCAACTCTCGCCGCACACAAGAATTTCCATTGCCATGCTAATATTTTGACATCCATTTTATCTTTTCCGTGAGATATTTCGCACCTCTAGAGATTCGCATAACATACCCAGTATCAATGGCATAGGGATTCTATTCCATTTTTCAGAGTATTCAAGTAATAGTAAATGGGGTTACGAAAGCTCACCCCGGTCCTAAGTCAATAGAAAACAAATCATTGGACAAAAGCGACACACCTTGGGCGGTTTTTGTACAAGACATTAGGGCTGGATTGTGGCTTATTCAGTGACTCCTCACTGTCACAAAGAATCAGGCTTTTATTATTCATCTGCATATGCATCCACCTTATACCCTAGGAGCCACTACGAGGGTGTGTGGCAGGGTGTGAGATATCACCGTGCATGCTTTTCATGCATGCAACTTAGAGGTAAAATGCTACTACTTTATGGCAACATGTTAGATATTCATCCTCAAGAATGCATTCACGGGCAAATCCATGATTGATGTATTCAAAGTAATACAATAGTTGCATTCATATTATAGCGCATACTAGTATTGCCGTTCCTAAAGGAAGGAAGGAAGTCACCTTTCGAGCCACTTCAAGGGTATGTGACGAGAGCTCGCATAATTCATTGCTACCATTTACCTGACGATAACAGTAGCAGAGAAGTCATTTTAAATGTGGTGCTACCGATGAATCATGAAGATAAAGTGAATCAACCGAGTGACAGACGAAGAAGTATTAAGAATGGTGGGAGAAAAGTCTGCTGAAACTTTAAAATGAAGATGGGACAACTTAATCAGCCACATCTTAAGACACTATGGCCTGATGAAGGCAATCGTCGAGGGAACAGTGAACGGGAAGAATGGAAAGGGCAGGCATCGTAAGAGGTACATGAAACAAGCTGTGAAGGATGCAGAAGAGAGGAGTGCGGTCAAGATGAAGAGGTTGACCAAAAGGAGAATGGAGTGGAGGGGTGCGTGAAACCTATCCTAGGATAGTTGACCGATGATAATGATCATTGACCTAAATGAAATGCCTCTAGGCTTGTGGGAACAGCATCTGAAGGAGCCATCGTCTCTTTAAGCTTCGATTTTTGCAGTCAGGTGTTTAAAATATACATCGTTTTCGAAGGCTAAAAAGATAAAATTGTAATTCATAATGAATAGAAAGTTTCTGTCAGGAAGTCCAAGCGTCATCATTGGCAGTATTCCTCTGACCCTTCTCGGCACCCGTGTCAAGTATAGCAAGGCCGTGGCTCGCTTTGACGGTTCCAACTACTGCAAAGAGAAAACATAATTGAGTGAAGAAATGTCTTTTTAACGTCACCGTTACTTGCCAATTCCACATGTGCCATTCGACTTCTGGTGATCTCACCTAATCCACCTTTACCTGGATAGAGCTACAATGATCCCAAGCCATCGACACCAAAGCCGATAGGCGTAAAATAACATATGGCATTGGAGCTTCGTTTTATAATTTAACTTTTGTGTCTGAAAACGAGTTATTCTGAAGGTAGGAGAGAAAAGGCCAGTGCCTGCGCGATCCCGCTGTGTAACGCCGTGGGAGGGGGCGGACATCCGGGTTCAAAGTTCGCTGTCAGTCCCGAATCTTGCGATGGAAGTAGTTGACAATGCAACGCCCCTCGCTCACTCGTCAGTAAGCACGTGTGCGCCTCGTTTCGTACGACAAGGGTTATCATGGATACCACTAAGTTTCGCTGGGAATTCCCTCGCGGAGTATTGGCCCCTAAATGCCCTCCACTGATGGTGGTGATGTTGAACGAAGGGGAGATTTCGTGAATGAAACAACCATTAAATTAAAAAGATCAGTTTATTTCACATATACGTGTATAGTATCACAAATAATCCCGATCCGGGAACATTACTACAGATTATTTTAGAATATTAAGTTTTTCAATGTTTCCTTATCAAAAAGATTGCAATATTGTTCTCGAAGCAACTTGGTTTTTGGGGTCATTATATCACTCCAATGCGATAAAAGAAACAGCACCTATGAACAAAGCAACTTCCAAAAAACAATATTTCCCGAGGCCCAATGAGAACATGCGTGTGTGGGTGGAGGCGGGGAGGGGCGGGGGGACAGTCACCGGTCACTCTACGCATCGTTGGGGTGTGATATGTGGTGTGGAGCTGAGCCGCCGTATGGGCCGAGGCCGCCACCTCCCCCGTTGAGAAACGGACGGATGAAGGAGAGGAGTGGACTTGCCCTTTGCCTCCTCCTTCGGCCACTGCAGTGAATGGCAGGTGGTGTATACGTGCTCGGCTCGGAAGAAGAATGGTGCCATCAAAACGCCTCCCTCTCTCCCCTCTACACCAGTTGAAAAAATTATAACAAAATATATTCAAAACCTATATATCAAATTCATGACCATTACGAAACCTACTGGGCCTCCAAAAGCGTGGTCAATTATGCTCTACGCCCCTTGCTAAGTGACGACACGGAGAGAAATTCGGAAAGACTGTGTGTAGTGAAGATTTCGACACAACAGCCTTACAACTAAACAAAATGCATTACACCCTGTTGTGCCAGATTAGGGACCCTTCCACTCGGGCTATGGTTTTCGTTGACAACACTTTTAATGTTGGAATACCAGTTTTTCAATTATGTAATACTTATCTGTATTGAAAATTACTACATTTTTTGACGCTCGTTCATAGCAGAGTACATATAAAAAATGGCAGGGAAAGTGTTTCCAGTGTAAAGAGAAGGTACAGAATATGAATGCTTCTTGTTTTAAGAGTGAACAAATCCTAAAAGAAGAGTTTGTCGCTTCATAAAACTAAATCCAATAGATTATGTAATTTTAAAGACCTCACCAACGTATTTATTTCCCCCTCAGTCCGAGATTGGATGCTTCAATACAGCATGTACAGTAAAAATACTTATCTCTACAGTCTTACGCGTTCTTTTCCGTCTTGATCAGGACTTACTGTGCGCGAATGTATATAAATGTGATAACTACTATCTAGAGTTATGTACACGATACGTTGGCACTAGAGGATACTGACTAAGCGAATTAGTATTCAACCGGTGTCTTTCCAGGAAGCGTCGATCACAGTACAAGAATACCTAGTTGTTGCGGTGAAAAATAATTAAAGGGTTTAAAAGACTACAGTCATTGATAGAATAGTTTCTCTCGTGACGGAGACTAACTTCCTTTTTACAAAACATGATTAAAAGTTAATGGTACAACGAGGAGTTTGTGGAAATACATTGGTCCATCACAGAGAAAAGCCAGAAGTTAATTTAAAAATCGAAGCTATAAGTAAGCACTTACCAACTATTTTCTGTCTTTACTAAAACGTCTGCCGAAGAATAATTCCTTCAGCCTTAATTATTCGGCTGGAGAGCGTTCTCTCGTGGAAATTTAAGGATAATATTGGTCATTTTAGCCGCTCTTTTGCCTTTACTCAAGATTAGAGATTAAATGCTACATCTGTGAAAAAAATGAGAGAAAAATCCTTCCTAGAGGAAACAAAATTCCGGTTAGATATGGTGGACGTTTTCCATTATGGATAAATGAAAGAACTTTGTGGAGTGCACAGTAAGTTTTCTTGGGACAACC
Source organism: Platycnemis pennipes (assembly GCA_933228895.1). NCBI lineage: Eukaryota > Metazoa > Arthropoda > Insecta > Odonata > Platycnemididae > Platycnemis > Platycnemis pennipes. Next base: position 8,231,119 of record OW121846.1, on the reverse strand, counting down.
TAGGTTTCGACACGTAGTGTTATCATCAGGTCTGCTGATGAGATCACCTTACATAGGTCCTAATATAACTTACTGTGGAGTCCACTATGTTCTTTCATTTACCCATAAAATCCTTCCTCCCTAACCCACTCTCATGAATGACTAACATTTATAACTGAAAACTTGTAATTTTTCAATGCCAATTGATCGAGGAATATTGATTTCCGGACTCCGAACAAAGAGTCTGAATACGCGTCAAACTCGAGAACTTTACAAATACTTGTATAATGAATTAACAAAATATCCTACACATCTGGAACCTATCGTATCACATTATTTACCAATACTAGAAAATCCAGGCATGTCATCATGCAAGCCTTTGCTTGGCCTACAATCTCCTGCAAATGTTGAAACCTACCTTGGGAATAAAACTAAAGTATATTTAGTGTCACTCATTCCCTCAGTAGGTGATCTCTTTGGCTGTTGTGCGGAGAAGAAAGATCTAGTAGTGAAAACTATACGCCAGGTATGAAATCTATAATCCTTGTGCGGTGGAGACGGTGCCCTCTCTGCGTGTTGGGTGTGGGGGGCAGAGGTGTGGGGAATGGGGTGCGGCGCTGCTCACGCGTAGCCCAGGTGGCTCTCCGTGTGCTCCGCGAGCAGTCCGTCGTCCGCCAAGTTGATGTACGTGATGAATGCCATGTCGGAGTGTGTTGACGAGGAGGGAAGGATGGAGCGGCGGCCGGAGGACAGGGAGTCGCCCTTGCGGCCCGCCGCCGCCGCCGCCGCGCCCGCGGCCCCCTGCTCCTGCCCTTCGTGGTGCTGTCTCCAGCAGCGCAGGCCGCAGACGCCCGCGCAGCTGGCCACCACCGCACCCACCGCCACGCCCACCACAATCACGCTCAGGTAGCTGCGCTCGATGCCCAGCGTGGGCAGGAAGCTCTCGCTCTTGGTGGTCACCCGGATGGAAGACATCTGGATGAGGTACTTCTCGCGCTTGATGCACAGCGAGAAGTCGTAGGTGGAGCGCGGCTGCAGGCCGTGCACCGTGTACGAGTGGAGCTTGAGGCCGACGCTGAAGGTGACGGAGGCGCGCTGCTCGCCGCCCACCACCTCGTAGCGGAGCGTGTAGCTGCTCGAGATGGCACTGGACATGTTCCAGGCGAGCGTGACGAAGGTGGAGGTGACGGTGAGCGGGAACAGCTGAACGTTGACGTCGCGAACGAGCAGGCGGACGGCCCGCGCGTCCGCGCCCACGGCGTTGCGGGCCACGCACGAGTACGCCCCGCCGTCCTCGTGGTGCAGGTAGTGGATGGTGAGCGTGTGCTCGCGGACGCAGACGCGGCCCGCGCACTCGTTGTTGAAGAGGCGCGCGCCGCTCGGCGAGAGCCAGTGGACTTTGATGTCGGGGGAGCCGAGGGCTCGGCAGTGGAAGGACACGTTGCTGCCGAGAACGTCGTGGTAGACGGAGGGGTAGAGGGGGATGATGTAGGGGCTGCACACGTCCGACAACGGTGGCAAGGAGGCCACTTCCACTCTGCTACCATTCTTCTGCGAGCATGAAACACTGGCATCACTGCTGCAGTGCCCACTAAATGCCTTCGTGTCCTTGGTCGAAACATCGCACGGTTCATCGTCTGATGGCTCAGTGGAAGAGATGAGTACTTCTTTGTTTGGATGGGAGGTGTTCCTGTTTGCGTCACTCAGTATACGCTCCTGAACCCACTTCAGACTGCAGTGACAAGGGAAACTGTTATTCCCAACCCTTAGCTCCTGCAATTCCACGCCCTTTTGCCGAACAATGCCCTCCTCTATTGTAAATAGATTATTATTCGAAAGGTCCAACACTCGCAAGCGCGGTGTATTGACGACTGCTTCCGGGTGAATATATGAAAGTTGTGGGTTATCTCGGATAAATATTTCCTCGACTTCTTCTAAATTGGACACGGAACCGCGGTGAACCAATTGCAAAGTTTTCTGATGCGAAATACTTAGTTTCCTGACGTTGAGGCCAACTACCGACCCAATCCCCAATACATTAAAAAGGTTATTGTCTAACAATAGAGAATCAATTTTTCCTGCACGCTTTAGCGCGACGTTTGGTATACGTCTTAGTGCATTTGATGATAAATCTAGTTTCCCTGTAATATTTATCCCTTCCAAGGCATTTTCTTCTAACCGGATGACGTGATTTCTTGCTAAAGCGAGGGTGTGTAAGCTTCTTCCAAATACAAAACCAGGTATTCTAGACAAAATATTATTGGAAAGGTAAATTGTTTTCAACGCAGGCATGTCGATAAAGTAGTGTTCTTTTAGAATCGACAGCCTGTTATAACTCAAATCCAAAACGCTCAGCTTTGGAAGAATTAAGCCAGAAGGAGAGATGGTGTGAAGGCCATTCCAAGATAAATTAAGGTACTCAAGCTCCGCGAAGTCCCTGAAGGCGAAGGGTTGAATGATGTGTAAATTGTTGGCACTGAGGTCAAGAGAGGAGAGGCTGGGGAGGCGCTTGCCCGAGCCCACCACTTGGTTGATGCCGTTGGCAGCCAGGTCCAGCACCAGCAGCCCCGGCACTCGCTTCAGAGCGAAGAAGTCCACGCGCCGCACGCTGTTGTTGCGGAAGCGGAGCACTTCCACGCTGGCGCTGAGACACGTCGGCAGGTGGGCCGCAGCCCCCGGCGAGCACGTGACCGTCTTGGCGGTGCGGCCCACGTGACGGTTCGGCCGCGGGCCGCACTCGCACCCCTCCGGGCACTCCGGGCTCCCGCAGTCTGCAGCGGCGCGGCGAGCCGAGGCCGGCGGCCGGCCGAGCACCAGCAGCGCCAGCAAGCACAGCGTGAACGCCGGTCGCACACCCATCTCCTCCCCCCCCCCTCATACCAGCCTCAGCGCCCGCCGCCGCCGCCGGCTCGCGGCCCGCCGCTCACGTCGCCCGCCATCTCGGCTCGCCGCCGCCGCGAAACTGCCGTGCCGCGCGGGGCGGCCGGGGAGGGGAGGGCGACGCGCGCATGCGCACCACCCCGAGGGAAGGAGGGAGGGGGGGGGGAGCTGGTGAGGCGTGGGGACACTTGTTCACGTCGGCTGGCGCGCAACAAGTTGACCGATCGCAGATCAGCCGGGGAGGAGGGAGGAGGGGGAGAGGGTCCATGAGCTGCTCTCCAAGGGCGCCGCGTCCTCGACTAAAAATCAAATCAAACGTTTTACAGTCCGCGCATGCATTTAGCCTATGACATGAAGGACAAAAGCTATAAACATGTAACAAAATTTCGGCGAGAGATATCAAATCCACAGGATGAAAGTAAATGTGACGCAACTTCTCTTAACGCAACGAGCGGCCTTCACTATTTCACATACAGAATCATCAATAAGAATTTTAAAATTGCATCCAAATAAACTTCAATACTGTCTGAAGTACAAATGATGCTTTGGCTACGAAACTGATGCTCAACTGCTCAGTATTTTGGGAAATTATTTCGTTAGCCTGTGGCGATAACTGACTGTAGTCATGTGTATTCTACGACCAAGTTTTTAATACTCGTGATTAATAATGATCAGTCTATGTAAGAAGAAGTTTAGACAGACTTTCAGATAGATTCCCTTACACCTCCTTTCTCCATATTGGAAAACTTCTAATTTAGCACCAGCATTTGCTTATTCATGAACATGAAGCGATCAAACGCACTTCAATCCTTTTTTCCCGAGCTACGTCTTAGATACAGTGCCATTGGGGCATCAGTGACTGTCAAAAACATAATTTTCTTTAAATATTGGTTTTGCATAGTTACCTATCTTTTATGTTAAACTGTATTTTAAACACCTGATGTGGGAGAGGGAAAGGTTGGAAGAGAGAGAGAGTGTTGGTCATTACACTCAGAGTGGGAAGGAATTTCAAGTTCAAGGAATATTTGCCCTATATATTTGTCCATTGGTCTTCCTCGAGGGACCTTCTCTTCAATCTTCCCTTCTATTACATTACTAACTAATTCATTGTGCCTCAAGGTGTGTCCAATCCATCTGGTTCTTCTTTGCAGCAGGGTTTTCCATATTGCCCTTTCTTCATCTGCTCTTCTGTACACCTCTTCGTTCCTCACTTTATCTGTCCATTTTATCTTCAACATTCTTCTCCAGAACCATGTTTCGAAGGCTTCAATTCTTCGATGGTCTGCTTTCCCGATGTTCCATGTCCCTGATCCATAGAGTACCACGATCCGTACGAATGTTTTGATGAAGTGCTTCCAAGTTTGCAGCCGTAGGTTCTTTAAGCATAGTAGTTGTCTCTTCTTCATAAACGCCTCCTTAGCTTGTTCTATTCTTCGCTTGATATCCGTCGAGCTTCTTCCATCCCAAGTTATAGTACTGCCGAGGTAGGTGAAGTTCTCCACTTGTTCCAATTTCACTCCTCGAAGTGTGATATTTTCCCTAAGCTTCTCTCTTCCGCACACTAGGATTTTAGTTTTCTTCCAGTTAATTCATATTATATTCTTGTAGTACTCGGTCCATTGTGGTCAGGGATGCTTGCAGGTCCTCTCGACTTTCTGCTACAACTGCGATGTCATCAGCAAACCTTAGCATGTTTATTTCTTCACCAATCGAATAATTTCTAATTAACCCGGAATAGACCTCTGGACAATTTTTTAAATCTCCTTGAAATGCTACTTAAAAAATTGTTAATTATACTAAAACACCTTAGCGATGAAAACTATGCATTTATTTAATGTATTTTTCGAGAAATAAGCAAAAGAAATGCCCAGAAAACACGCCCACTCTAAAACGTATTGTGATTGGCCGGCTGAAAGTGACGTCAGCTCCTGCAACGGAGAGGAAAACGGCGGAACGTACTGTCCCTGTGGACGTTGTTTTCAACATTTGTTGTCGGATTTAGATATCTTTGGTGTGGTTAAGGAAGGCTGCGAACATATATGATTTCTTTAGAAGGTATGGAGTCTGAGTTTGTCAAAGCTGAGGCAAGAAATCTTCCGAAAATCTCAACATTAGCAATGTTTTCATACGTATCAACACCGTGTTTAAATGTAACTTCGTCCAATCTTCGAAGAAAACATGATTCAAACGGAAATCCAAAGAGTTAAGATGGCGAGGTAAAAGCATGTCAATGTTTGAAAATGAATGTTCATTTGAATTTTGTAATATTCATAATATGGCGATGATGAATGTTTTGGTGTTAGGGTCGTTCGTGAGGAACACGACGATGATGCCATCGGCTATGTGCAGGTTAAGCTCGATAAAATGTTGTTCGTGCTCGTGTATGCCCCGAGCATAAACTAATATGTCGTGGAAGCACATATTTTGATGGATGGCGAAGACAAGTAGGTATACCTACTTGTCTTCGCTATAGACTATAGTGAGCATTTCGTGCAGGGATTGCGTACGTCAAGTTCGGGACCACAAAAATAAGATGTATAATGGGCATCTACTTTATCCATTTGTTTACTTTGAATTACTGCTCCAATATGTGTCGACATCTCTCTATTTTTAGGCACATTATATCATTAATGTATCATTTGGGATGTTTTCAAGGATTCGGATTAAGGCCTGGTTACACGATACATTAACCCGTACGAGTTAATGTGTATATGCATGAACGCGAAAATTCCCCGTGTAACCACACCAAAATGTACAAATGAATGAATGCGTGAACAGAAAATAGATCCTGTTCTATTTGGTTCATGCACTAACGAACAAGTTGAGCAGAAACCATTCACGCAAATGTACATTAACCCGTACGTGTTAATGTATCGTGTAACCAGGCCTTAAAGGCCTAATTAAAAAATATAATGAACGTGAAAATCTTTTGTTTGTAGTGGCATAACCTTATGGTGCAGTTATGAGTTTTGATACGATTTCCAAGAACTTCCTTTTGGGGAAATATATATTGGGCTATTGAGACAAAGGGGGATTAAAAAACCCTTGATTACCGAATATAACGAGGAACTTCAAAATTCAACCTGTGTCGCAGCAAGCAAGTGCGATCGTGATCCTAGATTTTAAGGCCGTTTTACACGGCGAATGATCATGCGAATGAAATCATGCGCATGAAGTTCATGCGTCGTGTAATACGGAAATCTCCTCGCATGAAATTCATTCGCATGATCATGCGATCAAAATTAGAACATGTTCTAATTTTGCTCGCATGATTCCTTGAATGATCACGTGATACGAGCGCACTACCGCACTACGTCCGTCTTTGTTTTATGAGCGGGTAGAAGAGGATTCGAATTAAACAAGTACAAGACGTAATGCAATTATAATTGGTTTTCGGAGCTTTTCGTCATGAATATAGAAACTTCTACAAGTTCTACAGCTTTTCGTACTTATACAATTAATTGACTTGCCCATAGAGTATATATATTCTGATGTAATTCTGATTGGTGAAGTTCTTCAATTAATCACGTTTTGGGCGAAGGTTGAGTTGAAAATAATATATTATGTATATAGCTATTCGATTCTTTTGATAATTCTTGTGACAAATAGGTATTAAGCAATAAAGTATTAGAACAGAACATGATAATTATACCTGAAAACATTACATTGAAATAGGTATATCCAAGGGCGTTTTTCCATTGTCTCTCATGCGGATTTCACCTGTTGTAATTTTTATCACAGTTACCATGAACTGGGATAAATAGCACGTATATAACCTTGAAATAGTGCAATATCTATTCTGATAGATACTCCTACACACTTCATGCATAATTAAACTTATTTTACCTTCATAAATTCTTGCCGAGTTATCAGGGAACGTTATAACTGTATACGGTCAGGATACGATTCACCCATCCCTTAAAATCTTATTGTTAGCGTGACCGCCAGCCGGAAACGAATTGCAAAATGTCAATATTATAAATATATATATCAAAGGTTGAATAAGGATCACTTGTCACAGTAATTGCTTCTCTCGACGTTGTGTCCGACTTTTCATAATCATGTCTGGTTGGATTTAATATAGTATGAAATTGCTCCAGCGTCTCTCTTATTAATTACGATAGTCCTCACAGTCTTATAATAACAGTTCATTTTTAATAAAGCCTAGCATATCTTAACCTCAATTTCTCCTCTCTCCTTCTAGTTTTCTCCGGCTAAATGGTGACAGCCACCATTGTAATGGGCACTTGTAGCAGTAGATGCGAAAATTAAATCATACCGAACCATCATTTAGAGCCCTACTTTACTTCAGATCAACTTAAACCTCAGTAACTAGAAATCTTCGAGTAATGAATATTATAATTACTAAATATACACCATACTTTATTTAATCTATCACGTATATCCGACGATGCAGACGACGTAAACAAACCATTCCGACCAATTTCGAACATCGATACAGCTGCGTGGGTCGGAAATCTCCCGTGAATCGATATGTAATATCGATAGGCCTACCACTGCACATTCTTTCTGCGCATAACTTTCAAGGAATTAATTCGAATGATCATTCACCGTGTAAAACAGCCTCTTCGATTACACGACGCATGAATTTCATGCGCATGATTTCATTCGCATGATCATTCGCCGTGTAAAACGGCCTTGTTGTGTGGTGTAATATTGGTGTATTTGGCATATTAGCTGATCTCGACGCAGACGCGGTATGTTGAAACGTGAATCTAATGTGTTAAATCGTGAAGGTAATGCAAAGAAATAAATATTCCCGTCTACAACTACTTTGGTTTAATAAATTGTTTTTATGTGCACAAGTAGCCATTCACGCATCCATCGTTCACGCTGACCTTCGAAAATTGAAATTGACCGGTGAAAATTACTGCTTGCAATTAATAAAAGTTAGGACATCTAATCTTGAAAAGTAAGCAGCGATAGGTTCAGTGGGTTCAGTCTTTTAATCATAATTGAAAGTTGCTTAGCGAACTTTTTCAAACATGGCATATTGCCTGATATGGAAAAGATTTTTCGTGACATATGTCCAGCACATTTCCCCCGTACTCTGATTACTGATTTGTGCATGCATTAAATTTCCTAGCAGTTTTTCATTCAATGAAAAAACTTTACCGAATTATATTGAGCCCATATGTCAATCGCATCAATACTACTACTGGCGGCGCTTTGTTTTGGCCTAGTTTCTGCACAATTAAGATACAATTAAGTTTAATTTAGTTTCCAGAATTGGTAAAATGAATATAGACAGAGTGAACGTTCAAAAATGCACACGTTTGATCGCATAGACAAAGTTTCATTTCGCTTGCACTTCTTTCTTCACCCATATTATCCTGTTTCGGGTGATTAAAAAAATAATTGTTGGGAGGCATTTCCGTTGGTGTCATTATATTTTGGCACAAGACAACATTTAAAACAACGCTTTGGCATATTAAAATAAAGTGCGTTCATGAAAGACATTTCAATAGTGATCTCCTAAACGCTTCAAACTTCGCATAGAAATATACGTACCGCGACCGCTGTTGCAGGACCTGACGTCATTCAAGATGGCAGCGATGCGAATTACGTTTTTGCGAGGGACCAGCTCGTGGCGATTCAAATGCTTATATTTTAAAAATAAAATACTTTCTGTCAAAACTGCTTTCGCAGCAAGTAATTTTTTTGTTTAAACTCTACGAAAATGCCTTTATTGGAATATGTGTCCAGAGACCTATTTCTTAGACTTCAAGGAGTCCAAGGCGTATATGTTTAAATTTGTAGCTGTCTTGTAGTTTTTTCTGGTCTTAGTTATGTGTTTATTTTAAGTGAAATTAAATTTTTCAATTAATTAATTTTTTGCCTTTTTTATCTTTGTTATTGCCGTTTTTTCATTTCAAATGCATATACATAATCGTTGGACATAATTTAAAGTTGCCGACTTGTAAGCATAATTAGTTGATAATTGAAATAGAAAAATATAATCACCTTAGTGAAATTCAGAGGAACCGCCCAAATGTGTCTTCAACGCCATCTCCACTATTGCATACTACTTGCTGACGTCGACGAGAAACCTAGACAATAGGGCGTTATGGAGTGAACCTTCCCATTTAGATCCCCGAGCCTACGATACGATAAAAATAGTGGAATAATGGATTTCCAGGTTTAGGGTGCTTACGTATCGTTGTTACATCTATCCTGAGTTATAGGCAGGAGTTGGTACACATATGTCTGGTAGGTGGACTGCATTTAAGGCGCTGTATTAAAGCCACTTCAGCACGCTGCTGTGGTCAAAGCGGAGAATCACACTCGTTCTATTTAGTTATTTTCTATCGACTTTCACTTAGTCAGTGCTCTTTAACCATTAAGATGTAAAATGATGACTGATTAAATGCAAGGTTGACTACCTAATCAGGCTCGCAGCTCAGCTTCAAGCCTCCGAGTGCGCCCACCGTGTTGCGTATGCTGGGCCCACCTCCAGGTATAGAGGTTTGCTTCGAGATAAGCGAGTTTACTCGTCGAATAAGCAGCCGTGGGAGAGAAATTAACGACATTCCAAGGTGGCATTGCCCTATATATGACCCTGGGTATGGCTGGCATGCTAAATTATGAGGAACCTGTGAAGATGCCGTGACATGGCGATGGGAGGCCGCCAGCAGTTATGCTTCCTAGCACCCGGAGGAGGAGAGGGCAGCAGCTCTTCTTCTTATGAGTGAAGGCGGAGAACACAGTGGTCGGTACAGTGACACTCATTTCACTACAGGCGTGGTAATATTTACTTTAACGGCTGTAGAACTGCGATGTGGAAGGCAAGGGGAAGCCACCACATTATTATCCCGAGGAGTCGCAGTTACTCTACTCTTTTCTTTCTTATCAAGACGTGATGGAACCCTCTCGAGTAAAATTTTCCGGAGGTAAAATAGTCCCACATTTGGACCTCCTGGTGGGAACAACGCAAGGGTTAACATTGGTCAAGTGTGATAGATATTTCATGAAAGAGAATAAATGTGAAAAGATTAGCTGATAGGAGAATTGAGTGGAGAGTTGCGTCAAATCAATTTCAGGATTGTTGACTGATATCGATTTTGATAATGATGATTACCTAATCATGGTACAAACGTAATTCTCCGCACTCCGCGAGTACCGTTAATTTCAATAACTAAACCATGAATAGTGATTGAGTATTTACAAGGAATTTCACCCTTGATGCCAAAGTGAGAGCGACCGTAAACATAGTTAAATTTGTGAGGGAATATAAATACATGTGAGCAGGTGATGCTTGAAACGAGTAACTTTGACGCATTTCTTGAAATTTAACAGTAATCGGCATAACAACCACAAGAGAAAGAGTATAGCTCAATGATTATTGGGGAATATGGCTTTCCATTAAGTGAGACATCGATGAAATAATAAACTATATAGAGTGATCGAGGGATGTAAATAAACACCTATACTTCTGTGGTGAGGGCATGCCTTGCCATGCCAAATGAAGCACCATGAGCACTTGTGGAGACGCGAAGGAACGTTTCGGCGAATATACGCTTCGCCGAGTCTCTCGAGTGCTTTGCATCATCCCAGGCGTTGAGTTACCATCTCTCAAGTCCATCGCTAGTGTTGTGTAGTTGTATCGAAAACTAGTGAATTTCTTGTGTACTATTGTGCTTTCTCCTGAAATTTATTGCGATCACTGCCATGATGGCTCCTATGTCAATCTCCAACGGTCTCTTGGAGCCATTGGGCTCATAGCCCACTGGTTCTTCAACAGAAGAACTAATCACCATATCATCTACATTTACAAGTGTCACCGTACCACTCATCACATCCAAGGTGTCTTCCATGCCAATGGACGAAGTATACACCAAGCCATTGTTTTCACCGCTGAGAATCAGTTGCGGACCTTCTTTGGAGAGGCTCGCTTACGGTGAACCCAGGTGTCAAAGACAACAATGAAATGTGAAACCGACGCAGCTCCGAGTCTCAGTGTCGCGTCCTCGATGCAACCCTGGCTACAGCTCGCCAAGCGGCGTTAGGGAGTAGCTCCTAAGGTCCGCACACAGTCCCAGTTCAAACCCCGGCGCGGAGGAGGCAGTCACTGTAGGAAGCCACCGTAACGCAGCGGGATCATACGAAATGTCGCCATATTACCTCTACCAACGACAGATTAATCTAAAGAGTGTTTGACTGAAAATTACTGGTGATTTCCATTAAAGAGAAAACGCAGTTTATCAAAGACTAATACCTAACTATGGCTAATACCTGATCATTGTATGACTGCTTCCTTGCGCTGATATTTTGCTATCTTAATTTTACAGCTTTTCTAAAAACGAAGAGTAGAGGAACGAATGGATTAAAGCATTAAGACGTGAATACTGGCAGCCAGCCAGATGTTTGGCCGTTTATTCTCAACGCTTTTGTCGTGAGGACCTAGATCTCACCGGGAAAATAATGAGGTTGAGTGTTAGTGTTATACCATTCATTTTTCCTTCATACTCCGCACATGTAAGTACTTGCGGAAACATGTGAAGACAAGAAAGCCCCCTGACTATCGTCCGATTGCCCTGAATGTATGGAAAATGCACACCAGGTCTAGATGCCCTCCTCAGTGGCTTCTATATCTACTGCTATCTTGGAATTACAGGAGTCTTCAGCCGTAGAGTAGCCGTAGAGAGTGTCTCATGTCGAGAAAACGTAGCCGGTTGATAAATTACATGTTAAGAGTCCGAGATTTGCTCAGTGATAAGTTAAATGATTTCAAAGGAGAATAATTTGGGATTGGCAAGTAAACAATTTTAAAATGTTGCATCAAAAATACGTAGACAAAGTAATAAAATTGAAAGCGATCGATGTGTTACGAAATCACTAGTACATAACACATAACCTGCTCAGAAAGCTGAAGATATTGTCTTTCTTCTGATATAGCATAAATACAAGTATATCAATGGACAGCATAGTTAGTGGCATGTTGGCATAATGACTTTAAACTAACCCTACTAACAGCATGTTTTTGCATGCTTGCTTTGCTATTTTTATCTTTTTAAATTGTTAAGTTTAGACTAGAATATTATTACTTATCCTTTTTATGCATGATATCTAATGCATGTTTGGTGTGAATTCACCCCCTGCCACATGCCTTTTTGGTGACTTTCAGGGTATTATATAGATGTAGATGATGTTTGTTTATCATTACAAGTGGAACGAAAAAATTCGCAAGGCACTTTCAGCGGATCCTAAAGCTTACAATTGCATAAGGTCATCACCATCATCAGTCAACCGTACTGAGATTAGTTTGACGCAGCTCTCCTATCATATAATTTCTTCACATTTTCGTATTTCTTCTCTTTCACGTCAATCATCGACTGTTCTAGATATCTCTACGATATATTCTCTTTACCGTTCATCCCGTTCACTTTTCCCTCGACTTCTTATGGCCTGATGGTCTTTATCAAGCTGTCATATTTTAGGATGTGGCGACGATTAATTAGTCCCAATTTAAAAAAAAGTATTAATCAGACTTCTCTTTTCTCCCACTCTACATACAAATTCCTCGTTTCTTACTCGGTAGATCCAATTAATCTTCATCATTCTTCTGTGGCACCAGATTTTGAGTGCTTCTACCCTTGATTTTCCGCTGCTGTCATCGTCCATGCCCCACGGCCATAAAGAAACGTGCTTTATACATAAGTTTTGATTATTTTCTTCTTTACTTCTACGCTTGTATTTTCATCTATAAGTAGATTCTTCTTATGGTAGGATGTCTTTTCTGCCTGTGATATTATACTGGTTATTTCTTTCCCGCTTTATCCATCGCTGGTTACTCGGCTTCCTAGGTAACATTACACTTTCATCCCTTCACGTTTATGTTTTGCTCGTTTAATATTGGTCTTGGCCTCTTCTCTCCTACTACATACCAATATCTTTTTTCTTCCTCTTTTGATTTTCACCTGATATCTGGCCATTGTTCTATCCATGTTGCTAGGATCTTCTTAAAAACCCTTGCCGTCTCTGCTACGTCTACTGTATCATCGTAGAATCTCAGCATGCTAATTTTTCCCCGTGAATATTCACGCCTGACGCCGTCCGTTTGACTTAATTGAACGCTTTCTCGATTTAAACATCAATAATTACGGAAAACAGTGCAGAACTTTGTCTCACCCCTTTCCTTATCCTTGCTTCTTCACAGCGGGGTCTAGATTTAATCGCAGCTATATGGATTTTATACAAACTGTGGATAATTCTTCGGTCATTTTAGGACACCCCAATTCCTTTTAGAATTCCAAGCATTGAATTCTAATTCACGTTACCAAAATCTATAGATCTCACTTGATTGAAAGCCAAAGAAAATCAAAAGTTAGATGGTTACGAAAGTCTATTTATTCACTTGAACAGGAATAAAATATTATATAATGAACGGAATCATAAATAGTAAACTCTTTCACACTGTTGATAAACTTAACAAGATATGTAACAGCAGGCACAAATCTCCAAATCCTGGGAATTCTCCGCTCACGGTCAGTCACGATAACTCAACACCTAGGAAGACTCACTTTCACCCAGGACCCTAACGTCAGTGCCCACACCCCCTCCAATACACTTGACCTCCCTACCGCGTGACGTCATCACACCAACTGACAAATGAGAATCGCGTCCCGCACTCACTCTCCGCTTGGTTCTCGACCTGTTCTGCCTGATTCTCTCCCCTTTGATGATTGCCTAGCCAATCGAAAAACCTATTTCGGAGATATTGTTTTCCATGCATTAATTTGTCATTTGGATATTCCGGTCTTCGGATAAAACTTCAAATAGCAATTTTGGTCGGATGTCAGCGATATGTCTCTAGTTCACGACATTCTCTTCAGGAGCACATTGAATTTGACGGTGAAAAAGTAGTCAGCCTTGTAGATTTAGGTAAGAAGATAGACAATAGTAGTATATATCATGCAACAATGGCTTGTATTATAATGTGTAATCGATGAATTGGAAAGCAGCCGATGTAACGCCCATTTTTAAAAGTGGTGATAGGGAGCAGGCATCTAACTACCGACCTATATCCCTCACATCCATTTCATGCAAAGTTCTGGAACATATAATTGTCAATTCAGTCAAGGGGCACCTAGATACCTAGAATTTATTGTCCAATGTTCAGCGTAGTTTCCGGAAGAGTAGATCAAGTGAAACTCAACTTGCTCCCTTTTCCCATTTTAGTTTCTGGAGAAAATAATATTCAGTGGATGCAATATTTCGCTATTTCAAGTAAGCTTTTGACAAGGTGTCTCATAGCAAACTAATTTTTAAAATAAAATCTTATGGGTTAGACAGGAATATACTATCATGGATAAATGATTTCCTACATGAACGGGTACAAAGAGTTGTTTTGGACGGTGTTACCTCCCCGGCAATTGAAGTCACTTCAGGTGTCCCTCAAGGTAGTGTGATAGGTCCTCTCCTGTTCCTTCTGAACATAAATGATATCAGTAACATGGTCAGAAGTAAGCTTCGTCTATTTGCCGATGACGCAGTAGTGTGCAGGGAAATTCTATGCCCAAACGATAAAGAATATTTAAATGATGACCTAAAAGCAATTGAAAATTGGTGTGATACATGGCAGTTAGAATTAAATGTAAAAAATGTGTAGTAATTAATTTTTGGAAAAAGAATTTTTCTCCTCCTAGCAAGTACAAAATAAGTAATAATGAATTAACAAACGTGGAATCCATTAAATATCTCGGAATAAGACTGGCACACGATCTTTCCTGCGGTACACACATACGTGAATTTATGGGTCAAGCTAATCGTAAACTGGGATACATCAAAAGAATATTGGGTAAATGTGACGATCATGTAAGAGAAATCAGCTACTTTTCCCTTGTTAAACTTCATTTGGTATATGCTGCCAGTGTATGGGATCCCTAAGAAATCGGTCTAAATAACGAACTTGAACGTGTGCAGCGAAGATCGGCAAGATTTGTACAGGGACGGTACGATAACTTTATTCGCGTAACCAGTCTATTAAATGAATTAAAATGGGAATCATTGTCAGATCGTAGGTTGAAATTTAGACTTAATCTCCTAAATAAATTCCAAGATAATATTTTCAGTTTTGACGCCAAAAATATTTTGCGAACCCCATCTTACTATGGTAGATTAGACCTTAATCACAAAATTAGAGAAATTGATTGCCGAACTGACAGATTCAAAATGCCCTTTTTTCCTCGTACAATTAAGGATGTGAATAGTGGTAAATATGTCCAGTGAACCAATCCATAGCATAGGTAGTTGCATGTTGGTATAAGGACTTGAAGGTAACCCAACTAACAGCACATTTTTGTATGCTTACTTTGCTATTTTTATCTTTTTAAATAGTGAAGTTTAAACTAATATATTATAACTAATCCTTTTAAATGCATGATATATAGTGCATGCTTGGTGAGAATTCACCCCCTGCCACACACCTTTATGGTAGACATATATGTAGATGCAGATAGATATAATGTGTATATTACGTACATGGAAACTGGGAGATACCACTTACCAAGTTACAATTTTTTATTCACTCTCTTTCTATCAGTAAAAGGTGTGGTTTGATGAGTACTGCTATTGAAAATTTGGATGATATGCTTGAGTTTGAGCTGTTGCAGTCTTTTTTGGTGGAGCATCTTGTGATTTCAGTATACCTAACTGAATAGGGGCAGAGCTGTCAAATGCAAATGACAGAAAAGTAATTCCCCCCCAGCCAGGCAGGCGAAACGACCTTGTTTTACTTAATGATTGACACGCAATGAAGTTGATTCCTAACTTCTTCGCTGAAAGAAAGGTTATTTACAGTGAAACAGAAAATATCAATGGGGATTTTATTGAACGATGATATCAGTTGCATAAAAACAAAAGCTTGCCACTCGTTCTTTTTCTCTCGAAGAGTACGGATGGGTGTTCACTCGCCGTAGCCTGTTGAAGGCCACAAGATGACGCTAGTGAGAATATTCTTCCCTGATATGTGCACCAAGTACGAATGTGTACTAAGTGTAGAGTGCTTTATTAGGTGTATTCTGTAATTGTTTTATATATATGGTGTAAATGGCAAAGGGTGGCTGCTGAGAAGAACACAGTGTGCAAACAACTGTTCAAGAAGTTAGTTCGCCATGAGTACGTGTTTTGTGTGCCGCAAATCAAACCGCAATACCATTCATATAAGCTGTTCTACGTGCCAAAGGAAGTTTAATGGACACTGCGTAGAAAATCCTTTAACCAAGGATGATATTGAAGGAATGATAGAGAGCAAGCAGGCTTGGAAGTGTTCAGAATGCTACTCTTCTATTAAGGTGCGTTTGAATGAAGACGAACCTTCAGGAGTGACTGATAGAGGATCGTGTGAAGGTGGATCCTACCACAATATATATCGTTTCTTCCCGGAACTAAAAGAAGACTTAAAAGGGACGGAAAAAAGAGTAGGAGGTTCAATCGATAAGCTCTACGAGAGAGTTGATGACAGCGTCAAAATTATTGAAATGCAAGGTAAACAATAGGAAAAATGTTTTGAGCAAATTGAAGCCTTAAATAATGAGAATTTATTGCTCAAAAAGAAATTAAATGGGTGCTTAGATCGTTCTGATGATTTATAACAAAATATTCTTGCTTATAATGTAGAAATTCATGTTGTACCCCACTCATCAAACGAAAACCTTAATCAAGTCGTAAGTGAAATTGGTGCCGTTGTAGGTGTTCAGTTAAATGATAATTGTGCAGAGTACTGCAACCGATCCAAACCTAAATCTAATGGTGAACCGGGAGGAATATAAGTAAAGTTTCAAAGTCAGAAGGTTAAGGAGGACTTATTGCATAAACAAAGAGTGAAAAAGAACTTATTCACCCGGTATTTGACATTCTTAACTGACCCTTCTGATGATAGACCTATCGATAACAACGAGGCACTATGTCCAGGCAAGTGTGAAGCCCTTAATGCAGCTCGGGAAGTTAAGAGGTCTAAACAGTACGCATACCTTTGGATACGGAGTGGAAAAATACTGATGAGGAAGGCGGAAGGTCAACCGATTGTTGTGTTGACGAGCTTGAACGATTTGGGTAGGTTATAATCTAATTCCACGCAGAAATATGTCATTGTTTTGTCATAAAAATAATTGCTCTGAGGAAGTTAATATTATTCCCCAAAATAAACGAAGCTTGAGAAGTAATTTTGATGCATTCTTATAGGGCTATTCTGTAACAGATTACGCCGGCGCTATTATGACGTAGGGCGTTATTTTGGAAAGATCGGCGCATTATAACGCTTTCCTGATTCTGTAAGCTAAATAGCGGCCCCTGGGGGGTCGCTATATAGCACCAAGAATAACGCCAGCCTATGGCTCGCGTTATCTCAGATAGAGACCCCTTCAATGACTTTACTGAACTTGGAAATCATGCTGTAGTTTATTTTACTGTAGCCATGAACCTAAAAATATTGTATTTGCGTTCATATTTGATTCCTCAACTTCAGAAAGGACGCTAATTTTTAAACTTATCTTATTCGATTTTTACCTGGTAATACAAAGAAATTTTCATGTATCTAAGCGATTTCATACACTCGCATATGCGAACATATGTGAACTATCTTTATTTCACCCTACAAAACATAATACGAAAGCTAAGCCCTAAATGCGGCAATCATGAACATCTATAAACACATATATGGGATGAGTTGATTGCTAATATAGGTTATAATCTTTTACATTGTGGCATGTATTTGGATAGAATGCACAAAAAATTAAATTTTTGAATTTATATCTACTCCAAATACTAAACGAAACGATATTAATTTTTGCATAATTAGCTGGTGCGAAATGTAAAATAGGAAAATATAAAATAGGCTATTAAATGACATGGTGACAATCAAACTTATAAAGATATAACGTTATAAGCTGTACAATTGGCAATCATTTCGTGCTGCTTAGCTCAATAAAGGGGCTATTTCTCATAGGAGATATTTTGGCTGCTTGCTGTTCAGGAACGTTGCAGCTGCTATCCTTTAAGTCAGAGGAGGTCCCTTTTTAAATCCCTTCTCTACATCCTGTCATTCTAGGATTTCATACAATTTTTCACATACTATCATGAAAATATTAACGGAATTTAACACGTATTTCAATCATCGGTTCTGTAGAAAAAATATTCCCCGTCTAACGAGTAATTACTAACGTTTCAATTGGCTACTTCACATTATTTTAACGTCGTAAACAACTAAACTTTGCATGATGAAGGGTTTCAATGTATTTTCATCAGAAAAATTTTTCAAACTATCAAAATGAATACAAAAGACCATTCACAATTCAAAATTGAGCACATCAACACCGCTAACTCATGATTGAACAACATTAATATCAACCCGAATTCTGTTGTCCGCTGAACAAAAACTTCGTCAACATTTGCTTCACGATATTCAACTGTTTCTACTTTGTCCCGGTCGCGAGCAATATTTTGCGTATATTTCATTTTTGAGAGTCTATATAAAGAATAAAGTTTTATTAAAGTTTTAAGAAATTCTTGAGGCATAATTCAATAAATTCTACCCTAATAACACAGATTTAATGAAAACTGTTTGTTCTTGCTGCCTCCTATTGGCCGCTTGGAATCTGCCCTACTACTTTTCTCATACTCTCGAGAGATTACGCCACAGCGCTATATTGCGCCCTTGGATTGGGCGTAACATAGCGCGGCGGTATTTACAGAATCGGAAAAGGCGTAATTTCCGAAGAGAAATAGCGGATGCGTAATATAGCGCCCTCAAGTTACAGAATAGGCCTATTACTCCATCTTAATAACTTTAAATGTATGTAAATCAACGATTGTGGTATTGTGTGAGGTGTGGGTTAATGATTGTGGAGTCATGTCTTATCAAATTGACGGTTATAAATGTTTCGCAAAATTCAATGATGGTAACCGTGCAAGAGGTGTAATTGTATTTGTAAACATTCAATGTTCTCACATACCTGTAGAATTTAAATGTGCCGACTGGGTGTTGCTGTCATTAAAACTATGGTCAGTAGATTTATATTTGTTGAAAGTGTATAGAAATTTTAATTTTCCAATACCTCAGATCTGTAATGAAATCCAATCACCGCTAAAATCATTGAAAGATAATCTGATAATAATTGGTGACACGAATGTTAATATATTGGTTTCAAACGTAGATTCTAAATTATACAGCAATGTAATCAGTTTCTCTGGCTTGACTTGTGTGAATGATAAACATATCTTGATTCTTTTCCGATTGTTATTTTTCGTTAATGAATATTTGGCTAAAATAATCAGAGATAGGAGAATAATCAATGATTCAAGAATCGTCGATAATTCGACAGATAATTTTTGACTATGAATACCAGCACAAATTGACTAATATTTTGGAAAGCGGAAATTCAGGAAATTGTAAGGGATTGCAAAGGCTTTATTTGGGCAGATATCGGCATCCACCTCAATTTCGAGATGATGGAATGCCGTTTAAAAGTCAAAACTGAGGAAAATAATGAAAGACTAATGGATGGATTGAAGGGCACGGATGGCCTGTCGGAAGCCGGTTGGAAAACCGATGGGGAAGATAACAAGCCCCAAAGAGGTAACTGTCTCAGGCATCACTCGGTGGAACTCAGGCATCAGGAAATGATAGGAAAAAAGAGAGCACTATCAATCCACGCATGAAGATTCATTGAGCAACCTAGGTTTTGCTGCAGTACAGCATCATCTTCATGATTATATGAAAGTGAAATTAGTGGAAGCGAGATTGAGAAATATTCGTAGCGGGATACAGGAAACAGCAAAATATGGTCGTCGGAGGTCGGCTTTCGCGGCCATTGCAGGACGCATCATCAGGCAATGATAAAACATTGGAAAGGTCTTATGCATCTCCCATGTGAGGGGGAGGGTAAGTTCACTGATTCCCCAAGGACAGGGCAAAGTAGCGGCCACCTTCTTACGTCATTCACCGCCTACCACTCCACAGTAAGGGGAAGTAAACCTACGTTCCAAATTAGCAAAATATGGTCTTCGGAAAAGGAAAGTGGTCAAGAAGAAACCATGGATCACATAAGAAGTATTGGAGTGAAACTAATTGAAAAGAGAGAAAAGTACGAAAATGCCTTAACTGAAGAAGGGCACCATTTAACATTATTATAAGTAATGAAATATGTCGTAAAGCGAGAAAAGCAAGATGACTTTGGATGAAGGGCCTATGCAAACTAGAAAACTTTTGATTGAAGATGAATATTAAGTAGAGAGACGTAAGGAATACTTGGAGCAATTATTCAACGAAAGCAATCTCAGTGCGAAGAAAATCGAAAAGGAAAATGAAATGGAAAAGATGATTTGGAAGGTTTAGTTTTGAGACCTGAATTCGGCGCAGAAGTGAGGTACCTGCCGATGACTAAATTTTTTTTTAAGTGGCGATGTTTCTGCCGGTTTTTTTAAATGTAGGATAAAAGACATTAATTCGGTTGAACAATACCAGCTCCGAAATGAAATTAACAGAAGAGGGAAGCCAAGTGACCAGCAATGAGCTCAGCAAGAAGGAAATAGTCAGTAGAATTGCCCAGGTGGAGAGGGAATTCCAACAATAGAAAAATCTACTTCAAATATCAGATAGGACTGAAGGCGTCACTTTGTGGAATTTAGTTATGTTCATGGTAACGAATAAAATAACACCTTAAGTCTGTTCCACAAAACTTTTTAATAAACTTTTGAATGATGTTGTTTATTGGTATCGTCACGTAGACGATGTTTTGTGTGCGTGGATCGGTGCCTATCGACAGCTCGATAGTTTCGCTCTATTCCTTAATTCCCTTCATAATGCCATTAATTTCACCATAGAAATAGGGGCCATTTCGCGGGAGACATTATAAATTTCTTGGACTCGACCATCCAAACGAAAGCCGGTAAACATGACTTTGCAATTTATCGGAAACCATCTTTTCTTTCACAGCCGTCACTTTTCCTTAGGACTCATGCCATCACTTGACGCACAAAATCTCAGCTTTTAGGTCTTGGATTTATAGAATGCTCAACATCCCCATGACAAAAAATAATTTTAATAAGGAGATTGGTATCATCCACAGATATAGAGATATAGATCGGCAGTGCAATGTATCATGCATAGAGGGGGCTGAAGCCAACCCTACGCAACCCGCACGACTTATTGCGCAATGCCGCCATTTTACCACTACCCACGACAGTTCAGCGTGAAGAGTGCTTCACTGAAAATAGTGGTTTTATTGCTGAAGAGAAAACACAGTTCATCATAGGCTAATACCTGACTAATGGCTAATACTTGCTCAGTGTATGGCTGCTATTTCAAGGGCGGAAGAAGAAAACTAACGGGTTAACCGATGTTTCTATACAGACTGTTCCATGGATTATGTGTCATTTTTGACTTCGAATTTAAGGCACTTTTATTTATTACTCATTGATGAAATTTGATACAAGGATAGAAAAAGGTCTCTTCTTTTGTGCAGTGTGAGTATCATTTTCAAAATTCGAATTTTTGACCACAGAATGACGGTCCAAAATTAAATTAAATTTTACCTCATAAGGTTTAAATGTAATAACATCGATATACAAGGTCAGCATTTTTTGCCAAAACTTAAATAGATGGGTTTTTGGGCACGAGTAACAAGATGGAATCACTTTTAACCGTGACCCATGACAGGGCACAGTCAAGGTCACAGAGGTGATAAAAGCGAATCGGGGCAACAAACTCATGAACAAACGTGTCGTATCATAGGAAGAGCATGTAATACGTTTAAATGGAAGTAAAATGAACATTCTACCTTACTCTTGATAGGCTAACGTCAGTAGTTGTTTAGGGGAGGAGACAGACAGCTAAGGTCATTGGTGCCAATAATGATAGGTCGGTAATAGGGTAGTTTCCTTCATCAAAGAAAACAGACTTCATTAATTGCGATTTGTGCCCTGCCATAAATGTATTTGATTTACGCAAAAAGTTTGTATTGAGAAATCCCAGTTTACTAGAGAATTAAATGTTAATTTTAAGGCCATTTGAAAAGGCTCTGAAATGGCGGGGTGCGCTGCCTTCATGCTGACGTAACAGGTAGGTAGTTTACGTTGCGAAGCATAGGAAAATTCGTCTCCTGAACTTACCGTTGTATTTCAGGGCCCCTCAGCTCAAGTGAATATTTATTAGTATTAACCTGTAAAAACTATCAATGTTTGAAAAGTATTCTCAGTTAAACATGGTATTATTAGTCATTTTATAGGCTCAAGGACGTCCTGCTCGTTGTGTCTTCTACTACGACAAAGCATGGCGTGAAGGTCGTGCGGCGATAGGCGAACTACATGATATGCTTGTGAAAGGAATAATAACTGATTTTAAATTAATCAACTGCATAAGTAATGTTAAATAAATAAATAAAAGTTAATTATAATTAATAAACGGAATAAATATGCCTCCAATACTTGTTCATAAGCTTTAACGGAGTGAGGCGTCTATTTGGAAGCGTCCGCAGCACCACCTCGTGGCAGGTAGAGGAAATAGTTTGACATCACACGTAGGATTAACCGGCATGCAATAGTTTGCCGTCGCGTTTTCGCGCCATTGATTTTTTTCACTTTTTAATTAATGAGGAAAAATACTTAACGTCATTTAAAAATCGAACGGCTTAAAACACGTACTCCAGAGGTTATAAACTTTCGATCAAGACAATAAAAAAATAATAGGAAACTACCCTATTGGGTAGAGGTAAGAACTTTTTAGGGGACGGATGAAGACTGGAGAGATACCCAGTGTTGCCATATGCCAAATCTTAACTTATAGCCCCAAGGGGCCCACGTTTTAACGTCCCATCCGAGGGATGGAGTACTGAACTTAGTGTGCTGGCCACGCAGAACTTAAATAGGGATAGGTATTGACAATGAAAAGTCTCAGCCACGGCCTTGATTTGAAACCAGTGCCTTCCAAAACGGAAGGTTAATATTCTAGCCACCACATCAACTAGGTCCCTGATTGCCTGAAGCCCATGCAAAAGAGCCCAACTTCATTTTCATCGATGATGTTTTGAGAAATTCAAACTAACGACAAACAATATGTTAAGTGTCGAATATTTGCTGATAACGCGGTTGCGTGAAGAGTTTTCTAATTACGAGGAATTGGAATCGTTGACAAAGTGATCGGAATGCAAGATTGGTAAAAAAAAGAGGTTAGTTACAACAAAGAACCGTCGGACATTTAATTTTTTGAGAATGATCAGATCAGTAGAGCCATCTTATAGCATCAACCATACCCAAAATCGATAGCATCAAATCATTGAAATCCTCAGCTGTTAGATAGATAGATAGATGGATAGATAGATAGATAGATAGATAGATAAGCGTCTTTATTGGGGCGAAAGGGGAGAAAGAAACACTTATAAGAGTTGAAAGAAAGTCACTCCACATGAAAATATTGCAAACGTAAGTCAAAATCGTAGCATTGGTGTGGGTATGCTCTCCACTTCACTCTACTGTCAGGAAACCTCTTCATATTAACATTATTTTTCCCTTTCACGTCTTTCAAAATATACGTCACGCTAAGCCATCCCTTACCTGTAAGCTTTCCCTTACACAATTTTTAAGCAAATACACACTATACGCAATCAGATTCACAATATTTGCAAGCAGAGTAACACCATTTGCAAGCAGAGTCACAACGTTTGCGACCAGAGTGACACCAATTTCAACAGATTAACACCATTTTCAAGTAATGCCACGCCATTAGAAAGCATAGTAACACCATTTGAGAGCAGAGTCACCCCGTTTTCAAGTTCAGCCACACAATATGCAAACAGAGTCACTCCATTGCCAAGCAGAATCACATCTATTGCAAGTACAGTCACACCATTCACAAGAAGAGTCACACCACTTTCAAGTGCAGTAAGTCCATTTGAAAGAGGAGTCACGCCATTTGCAAACATATTCACCCGATTTGCAAGGAGAGTCACACCATTTCCTAGGACACCCATACCATTTGCAAGCAGAGTCTCATCATTTGCAAGTGTAGTCACACCATTTCCAAGTATAGTCACACCATGTGTAAGCGGAGTCACACCATTTGCGAGCAGTCTCATCAATTGCAACCGGAGTCACACCATTGTCAAACAGAGTCACACCATATGCGAGCAGAGTCACCCCGTTTGCAAGTTCAGTAACAATTTGCAAGCATAGTTACACCGTTGCCAAGTAGACATTTGCAACATTTGAAGTCGCAACATTTGAAGCAGACTCACACCATTTACAAGCAGAGTCACGCCATTTGCAAGGAAATTAACACCATTTCCTAGGACACTCACACCATTTGCAAGCAGAGTCTCACCCTTTGCAAGTTTAGTCACACTATTTCCAAGTACAATCGCACCATTTGCAAGCGGAGTCACACCATTTCCAAGCAGTCTCATCAATTGAAAGCAGAGTTACACCATTTGCAAGCGGAGTCACACCGTTTTCAAGTAGAGTCACACCGTTTGCGAGCAGATTCACTTCATTTTCAAGCAGAGCATTTGCAAGTAGATTCACACCAATTTCAAGCATAGTCACACCATTTGCCAGCATAGTCACACCATTTGAGAGCAGAGTCACCTCATTTTCAAGTTCAGCCACACAATATGCAAATAGGGTCACACCATTGCCACGCAGAATCACACCTATTGCAAGTACAGTCACGCTATTCACAAGAAGATTCACACCACTTGCAAGTACAATAGCACCATTTGAGAGAAGAGTCGCGCCATTTGCGAGCAGAATCACCCCATTTGCGAGTTCAGTCACACAATTTGCAAGCAGAGGTACACCATTGCCAAGCAGAGTTACAGCAATTTCCAGTACAGTAACACCATTTATAAGCAGAGTCACACCATTTGCAAGTACAGTAACACCATTTGAATGAAGAGTCGCGCAATCAGCAATCAGAGTCACACCATTTGCAACAGAGTACGCTATTTCAAGCAGCATCACACGATTTGCAAGCAGAGTCATACCATTTTCAAGCAGAGTAACAGCATTTTAATTAGACTCACAATATTTGCAAGCAGATCTCGGCATTTGCAAGTAGAGTCACGCCATTTCCAGGCTCAGCCACACCATTTGCTAGCGGAATCACACCATTTGAAAGCAGAGTGACACCTTTTGCGAGCAGAGTCACTTCTTTTCAATCACAGTCACACCATTTTCAAACAGAGTCACATCATTTACAAGCAGAGGCACGCCATTTGACAGCAAAGTCACCCCGTTTCAAGTTCAGTCACGTAAATTACAAACTGTATTACACCATGGCCAATCCCACCTATTGCAAGAACAGTCACACCATTTACAAGCAGAGTCACACCACTTGCTAGCAGAGTCTCACCATTTGCAAGCAGAATCACACCATTTGCGAGCAGAGTTCACCATTTGATAGAAAAGTGACACAATTTGCAATCAGATTCACACCATTTTCAAACAGATTCACATCATTAGCATACACGGTAACACCATCTTAAAGCAGAGTGACACGTGGACTACGAGTGAGTCGAGTACTAAGGCCATTAGCACAGTGACACCATTTTCAAGGATAGTGACACCATTTGCGAGCAAAGTCATACCCTTTGCCAGTACGATCACACAATTTTCTAGCACAGTGACACCATTTCGAAGCAGAGTGACACTATTTGCAAGCAGAGTCACACCATTTTCAAGAACAGTCACACCATTTTCGAGCAGAGTCACATCATTTTTGGGCTGAGTTACACCTTTTGCAAGTCCAATCTCACTATTTCCAAGCAGAATCACACCATTTTCCATCAGAGTCACACCATATGCATGTTAAGATACCCCTTTTTTTCAGGTAGATTCACACCACATGCAAGCAGAGTCACACAGTTTACAATCAGAGTCACACAATTTATAAGCAGGTGGACACCATTTGAAAGCAGTCACGAGATTTTCATGCAGGGTCACTCCATTTGCATGCAGAGTCACACTATTTTCAAGTAGTGTCACACCATTTTCCAGCATATTCACACCATCTTCAAGCAGTGTCTCACCATTCCCTATTTGAATGCACAGTGACCGTGATGATGGCTCACTAATAAATGAGGCAATAGGCCAACATTTACCCGGCTTTTGAGTCTGGACTGCGGTTTATCATGTATTTTAGAATGATGCATGTTTTTTTATATTAATCGTGAGTTAAAATTTTTATATCTTGGTCTTAATATTTTTTGTATGTCTACAAAACATTGGAAAAAATTAAAAATTACCTGAATTCCTCCACAGCCTTGTCTTACTCCTTATTTATTTAGTATCCAATAGTGTGTCATATTTTAATCACTCCAACCTTTTTTTAATAAACCGTGGATGATTCTTCCACCGTTATATGGACACTCCCCGTTCCCTTTGTAATGCTACGTATTGAATTCGAATCACCAGTATCACCAGTTTTCTCCAAATGCATGTACCCATTGAAGGTTTTTGCTCTGCATTCTTCTCTCTATAAGTAGCCTTTGGTTCCATTGGCTTCTCTCATTTCTTGCAGAGTCACACTATATCACAGAGTCACTCTCATATTCGTTCTATTCTGTCTATAGACGTCCCTTGTCAATATCTTCAAGGCATGCTTCATTTGGCCTGTCTTGAAATTTTCACATTTCTATACTCTGTTATTTTTTGTTGTTAGGATAATGATGTTTTTGGCATCATTTGTTTCTATCCTCTATTCTAAGCGAATTCTCACCTCCGTTTTATCGCCCCCAAGTCGACCTCTCCCGCTCTTGCAGCAAATCCCGCCCCATTCGGGCGAGAGTGAACGGCCGAGCATAGGAGGGTAGCACAACAATTGAGCAACGGCCTGAGCACCAACTTCCGGGGAGAAGGAGGACCCGAGGGCGTCCTTGCACGCCCAGCACTCAAATGTCCCCGGCCGACCACACTCAACTCTTTTTAAAACACCGAAGGAATTTCCGCTGGGATGGCTTACAATGGCGAGCCACGTCACGGAGTACACAACTCAATGCATCCGAGGCTAGAGTGGCGTCGGAATGGCCACACGCTTCGCCTTTAATTGGAGAGCATCTCCCGGGGATACTTCGCGCCAGGGTGAATTCACGAGAGAGCCAGAGTCATCTTTTTAATGAACGTTAGTGTCGCGGAAGATCCGACCAGCGTTAACCTCTTGAAGTCGACTGCAGTCTCTTGACCTATGCGGCGTCGAGTGGCGTCAGGGGAAACGTGGGGTGGGGGCTCGCCTTCTTCACTCGAGTGTATTTCGGGAATCCCACATCTACGTTCCCACGCAAGGAAAGCGAGCAACCGCCTGCTTTCTTATCGATTTCTTTCTCGTTATCGGCTGGTTAAGCCAGGTGTAAGTACTGACCACCCTTTCCCGTTTATGCGCTACTGTAGGTTGCAGCACCAATGGCCAAATAATTAGGAGGAGATGCGCAAGCGCCGCTTAAATATTACTTTAATGTATTCCGCATTTTGCGCTGGTGGCATGAAATGCTCTAATTTACAAAAAATAAATGACAATGTAAATATATTTTTAATTATGCGCAAATAGATGAGGAAATCAAATTCTTGATTCCACTGCGAGCAAAAAAAAGAGAGGAAAAGTGTCTTACATTGTATAAAGGCTCCGTTCCTCCCTTGATATTAACAAATAGGACAAATAGTGGAGTAGAATGCTATTTTTCATACCGACAACCAGCACTGGTTCTCAGATTCCTTTTGGAAATTTATGATTTCAATTGTAAATGCAATATTTCAAGAGAACATTCAAATCGTAATTTTTAAGTTGAATTAAATTTGTGGCATTCCTATCGGAGAAGAGTCATTCCAAAATGAGCAATGGAATTCAATTTGTAAATATCAAATTATCTATGGGAAGTTCAAAAATCTGTTAGGATTATATTACTATGTTATATTACCTATATAAGATTAGATAGACCATGTTTTTTGTCATGGTATGTTGAACAGAATATCAAAACTATTAGAAGAGTAAAATGGAGAGGCATTGGTTAAAATACAGAAGAATCTGCTGCCTTAAGAAAATTATGGAGGATATTTTTCTAAAGATGTTAAATATTACTATGCTGGTACTATGCTAGGTTAGATAATAAAGATTCGATTAGTGATATATATATCTCCGGCTGACGAAGACTGCAGAGGCAGTCGAAAGCTTCCAACTATTCTAAATGTGAGTGTCCCGTTTTTTTATATATATATATAATCGCCAGAAAAGCGCACTACGCAGTCATAATAAATACAAAATAAAACAGACTACGAAAACATAGAAACACGCAAAAGAGACACTCACAAAAGTTTGGACGTTTCCGCGGTCATGCCGCCTTTTTCAACGGAAGAGGGTTGACTGCCGTTGACTGCTGGCTGAGTCCTCTTCGTGAGTGAAAGAGTGGGGGGGGGTGGTAAGAATGGGTACAGGAGTGGGGCGGGAGACAGTGGAGGAGGTAAGGAAGTGGTGGCCTCTAGTGGGAGATGTTCAAGCCTGGCTTTTGATATGATCTTTCGAGCCAGATACGCGCCAATTCACGAGACCTCACCTCAATGCTAGTGGCATTTTCGGAAAGTACTTCCACTATGGCGAGGGAAAAACAGTTGTCAAAAGTTTGATTATGGTGGGCAGTATGTTTCGGGATAGGTTCGTGGAAGGGAGGAATTTTGGTGGAATGCCGGTGGTACCCAGAGCCTCTCCTCAGAAAGAAAATTCTATCCCCTACCGCCAATTACACACCCCGCATCAAAAATAGCCCTCCCGGCCGATTGAATTTCATCACCAAATTTTTTCCCGGCTCACACAAAATAAAAAGCATCCTGAGAGATCTTTACCCCATCATAAATACCAACCATACTACATCAAATCTCCTTCCCGCCTGCCCTTCCGTTACTTACAAAAAAGTACCCAATCTCAGCAATATTCTTAGATCCACCCGACCCACTCTTCTACATGCTCCCCTTCCTTCCAATTTCTCTTCACCTTGCAAACGCCCGAGATGCAAATGTTGCTTTCTACTCCGCTCAGCCTCCTCATCAGTCCTTAACAAATCCTCCTCTACACCCTCCTGCACCTCCACCAATGTAGTTTACCGCCTCTCCTGCAATTTCTGCCCCTCCTTCTACATTGGAGAGTGCACTACACCACTAGCTATCAGGATGAACAACCACCGGCATTCCACCAAAATTCCTCCCTTCCACCAAAATTCCTCCCTTCCACGAACCTATCCCGAAACATACTGCCCACCATAATCAAACTTTTGACAACTGTTTTTCCCTCGCCATAGTGGAAGTACTTTCCGAAAATGCCACTAGCATTGAGGTGAGGTCTCGTGAATTGGCGCGTATCTGGCGCGAAAGATCATATCAAAAGCCAGGCTTGAACATCTCCCACTAGAGGCCACCACTTCCTTACCTCCTCCACTGTCTCCCGCCCCACTCCTGTACCCATTCTTACCACCCCCCCCCCCACTCTTTCACTCACGAAGAGGACTCAGCCAGCAGTCAACGGCAGTCAACCCTCTTCCGTTGAAAAAGGCGGCATGACCGCGGAAACGTCCAAACTTTTGTGAGTGTCTCTTTTGCGTGTTTCTATGTTTTCGTCGTCTGTTTTATTTTGTATTATATATATATATTGTGCCGGTCCCACCTGCCCGACTGGTTATCCCCTCCCATCGTCCCCACAATGGCACGCGCGGATGAGGATAACTGGTGAGGTCCGACGCACACGTAATTATTTTTGTTTCTCTGGCTTAGAAGCCCTGATCAAACTTACCCCCACCAACCCCCAAGACCAGAGGAGGGTTCGTGTAATTTCTGGCGTCCAGCGCCGTTTTAATTCGCCAAAAAGACCCTGAAAAAATGAAAATAACGAAGAAGGATCGTCGGGAGAGCTGATGTGGGAGGCTTGGGATGAGCTGGAGGCTGGAGTAAAGGTCGGGGGGGAATTGATAAAATAAGTGAGGTTTGCGGATGACCAAGCGCTTGTCAGCCAGTCAGCCCGTGGCTTGCAAACAATACTGGATGCGTTACAGGGATAGTGCGAAAGATACGGGATGAAAATAAACCAGAAGAAAACGAGAGTAATGCGATTTTCAAGAACAAAAAGGGTCAGTGTAACGATAAAAATAGGACGTCAGAAGCTAGAGCAGGTAGAGCAATTTAGCTATCTACTTTTTTAGTAGGTAGTGTGTTGGAAGAAAAAGGGTATAGCAGCATTGAAATGAGAAGGAGAATTGCATTGGCAAAAGAAGCTTTTACTCGTAGGCGTGAACTAATGACAAGGGCGTTGAGTAGGGAAGTGAAGAAAAGACTAGTGAAAAGTTTAATGTGGAGCGTTGCACTATATGGGACGGAAACTTGGGCTTTGCGAAAAGAGATGAAAATAGACTCGGGGCTTTTGAGATGCGGGTGTGGAGAAGGATGGAGAAAATAAAGTGGATCGAAAGGAAGACGAACGATGAAGTGCTAGATTTGGTAGGAGGGGAAAGAAATTTGATAGATGAAATTAGGAGAAGGCAGATGGTGTGGATGGAAAAGATAATAAAAGGGGATGGTGTTTTGAAGGAGGTGATTGAGGGAAGAGCGTTGGGTTAGCGGGGGAGAGAGGAGAAGAAGGTAGCTTGGATGGAATGATGGTGGCAGGAGGTATGAGGGGCTGAAGAGGGACATCGTGTGAAATTTAGGGGGTGGGAAGAATTAAATGTCCATTTAGACCTACCTTCACCGGTAGAAAACTACTAATAATAAATATATGTGAGGTGGATGGAGATCAGGTCAGAGGAAGCACTTCAACTGTGCCGAGCAGGGCCGTATGACCAAAGACTGCCCAGAACAAACTCACGTTAGACTCTGTTCCTCATGCAAAATAATTAGCTGTACAAATGAGGAGTTGAAGGATGAATATAATGGGCCAGTGGAGAGATTAAATTCCATTATTCCTAAGATTATTTCAACAAAATATTCTTCAGACGGCAAGAGTGCGACACAGGAAGAGTGCGAACGTAGAGGTCGTGTCCAATAAAACCATCTAAGTGCTAAAACAACAATAAGTGTGATTCCAGAGTGGAAGGTACTCTGCAAGCAAGCGTTCACTCAATTCACTCAATAAAGATGCAAGATAATTAAACTATACAATTTAAATTACTGCTACAACTGCTAATTGTTTTTGCAATATTTCAATCAGAAGCAAGTATAGTTAACTATATTAATGTATTTCTTTAGCTTACGTAAACACTTTAGAAGATTAAAATACTGAATTCTAAGAAAAGCTGAGCCAATAACTAAGGAAAATAATATAAAAGGAACTATCGTATGAAATGAGAAAACTTAAACAACGCCGCTAGTACTACGGTGATGATTAAGTATAAATATGTAAATGCTTTTAAATATAGTATGCTCAACACGATTAGATTAGACTAAATGAGGCGCGGTATATAAAGGAGGTGACAATATTATAAGTTAAGAGTAATATTTTCTGAGAAGTAGTTAAAAGAAAGGAGAAAAAAATTAAATTAAATAGGTCTACTTAGCACTATCAGCGTACAAACTCGGACACAGCGTAAGCCAAACACCAAAGACCAGCCGGAACGGCACCACGGCGGACCAGGCACCCACAACACCAAGCACCCACACATGCACTCACACTACCGTAATAACATTTTAAGGTAGGCGCAGAAGCACTTACTACTAAACACTCACTACTTAATACACTACTAAACTAGGAAGTAGAGGGCAAGGATAACACAATTTCGAACCAAACTACGGGCCCAGGTAGGCAACGTTAAGATGCTGCTGCTGGCAACCAGGTAAAAAGTGAAAGTCACAACCCAAGACCGGAGTTCAATGACCACACGTCCGTACTCTCCGAGCGCAGGTAGATGAATGAAGTATGGGTATGAATGAGTAGGTTGAAGCATTGGCCACCATAGCTAGCGCCCTCTCCATACACCTCTGTCTTTGTTTAGACGATGGTGAAGGACTATTGATCAAAATAATGGCATGTATTTCAAATGTATTTCACTCTACACTTTTTGTGGATTATTGAATAGAACACGATAATTTCATACATCCTCTTAAATACTTCACAGGGATGCAAGACTTTGAACTTTAATTCTGGATATACATGTAATTTTTAATTTAAATGCATATGTAACAATGTGCAGAGACTAATCCCAAGAGACAAATTATTGTGGACGGCTTTTGTGGCGTTGTCTCTCTTCTCACCTTGAGAAAAAAATAACATAGACATGGCCCTTCAAGCGAAGATAAAGGTTTTCGGATCGAATATTTTGGCTTAATTTTCTGGACTACAACAGTTATTCCGCTGATGGCTCGCAGACGATGGAAAAATATGCCTGTCACCTAACCCTCGCATTCCTAAAAGGTTTGCGCAGCGGTGCCGGATATTTGTTTTTGACGTAAATACGTCGTTGAACGTAAATACCACAATGATACGTCGTCCGGAGCTACGGTATTAACTTGTTTGTCACGACACGTGGCAATATCTCAAAAACCCATTACTCTTGGGGGAATCAAATTATTTGGAAAAATGAAAAAATATATGCCATCGTGTTCAGCGGAAGGTTAGCCGATTCTATTAGTACCGCGCAATGGGGGAGATGATCTTCATCCCCTGCCACACACCCTCACGGTGGATTGCAGGGTATCGTGTACATGTATATGAGTCAAATTCACTGTTTAACAGCTGCAATCTCATTTCTTATCAACGGATCCTAGCGAAAAGGGTATCATTGTATCATTGACGCTATCATTGTAGAGAACGAAGAGTTCTACATTTCCGTTTTATTAGTTGACACTTGAATTTAAACTATTGGTGTGGAAATGCGGAATATGTATGAAATATGATTCTCATGTATTTTTGATGTACTTAATAAGAAATTTTCTCTCAAATTTACATGTATAAGCCAAAATTTTCTACATCAACCACTAAGATTAATGCTGTTAAAAATTTCCTGAAAGTTGACGCAAGTCACGTGACCTAAAACGCATTCTGACGTCAATTGCTACGGGATCAGGTAAATTTTGAAATAAAACGAAGGGAATATATTGTTTGAGATTTTTAGCCGTTCCTACATGGAAAAAAAATTACTCGAAGAGGAATTAAAACAGCACAAAGTGGAAATTTTCCTATGATCGGCTTCCTAATATGGTGGCTGTCATCGTAAAGAAAAATAGCGGTTGCTTTATTTCAGCAGAGATTCAAGGAATGTGCTTATAAAATCTTATATGGACGTTTATCGCTACGATCAATACTACTACAATAGGCAATCGAAATAATTTAGTTTATTTCATTGTACAAATGAGATAAACATATACGTCTTCGCCAAGTATTCATTAATCAACTTACCTCTTCGCACAACAGATGAACACCCCTCATAGTGATACCGTGCCGTGACGTGTTGCGACGACGTCGTGTTTTTCATAAGCTGCCGAGAATGCCGTACAATTTCTAAAGTAATAGCTTTGCAACACAGCTTAATTTTTGCGCATAATTTTCGCCAAGAACATCACAGGTAATAAACTTCACATTCAAATGGTTATAAAAATAGCGTTGCTCATTGCGTCGAGTAGGAAATGACGACGTGTCGAAGATATCACGATGAAGCCAATATATCGAACGAAAGTTCAATCACGGAATGAGAAACAAAAATATTGAGTAGAGCAGACCAAGACGTGCGAAATGATACCAAGAATTAGAAACTTTGTATACAAATTAATTTCTTACCAAAAAATCAAAGTTCTTGAAGTAATTAATTAGTGTATTAGTATTATGATCTTCGAATAACAAATGAATATCAATAGCTAAGTTATACTTATGCACTCTATTAGTGGACAAACGCAAAATATCACTTTTCACAAAACATATAAAAAGAAACCTTAAGACAGTGAGTTCACATTCTATTACTATATCTATTAAATAGAAATATTAAACAAGCAAAAAAATGTATGTACTCTCAAAATGATTATTTGTCAATAAATTCAAATGAAAAAAATTGGAAAGCAGCCATTTGAAGCCTTGACTATAAAAAAATGCATAAGACCAAAAAGTAAACTTAAAAAAACAGGACATTATGAATTCTGTCGCATATGGTGAAAAAAATGGGACAAATTACATTTTCATCGAGGTTTAATATCAAAACTTGAACCTATAAAATGCTTGTACGTAAATAATATACTCAGATAAGCGAGAAAAAGAGAAAGAGCTTACTTTATTGCAAATAACATTGAATGGTTGTGAAAAAAGTGACCATCGACATATAAAAAATATAACAAATAAAAAATTAATTAATATACAAAATTTGTAAATTAACACGATCTCATGTATGTAAATTTAGAAACACAATATAACGTAACAATAAACATTAGGAATCCTACCACAAAAATGTACTCAAATATGAGCTTAGCGAAAGGGGAGAGAGTATTTTATTGAAAACAATCATTGAATGTTTGTCATACAAAATGATCATTGACAAATTAACAAAATAATTTTTTATACAAAACTTTTCCATAACTATTGCAAAATCTATTGTAGCACTACTGTAACCTATTGTAACCCGATCTATTGTTTGTAGACTTTGAATCAGACAGTATCATAAAAAGATGAATAATAGGAGTCATGCCACAAAAAAGATATATTCAGGTGTTATTGGTAAACGGCGAAAGCGTAATTTATTTCAATTAACATTGAATGTTTGTGACATAAAAAGTGAACATCGACAAATAAAAAAATAATTCACAACACAAATAATGTAAATGAACATGATATCATATATATAAATCCTGAATCAGACAATATACATAGGTATAATCATAAACAAAAGGAATCATGCCGTAAATAATTAACTCTTATAGAAGCTTAGGAAAAGGGGAAAGCGTACTTTATTGCAAACAACATTGAATGTTCGTCATACAAAATGAGAACTGACAATTGAACAAAGCAAATTTCAAAACAATGATGTTCAACCCAATATTTGTAAATGAACGCTATCTCATGTAAGTAAGTTTTGAATCAGTCTATAACATTTAACTATAAACTATAGGAATCATGCCGTAAATAATATACTCAGATGAGAATTGGAAAAGGGTGAAAGCTTAATTTTTTGAAAATAACAACAAATGTTTGTGACAAAAAAGTAAACTTCAACAAATGAACAAAACAAATTCAAAATGTAAAATTTTCAATAAAAATATGTGTATCGATACGATCTTACATTTGTAAGTTTTGAATCAGACAATACCATATAACAATAAACTAAAGGAACCATACTACAAATAATATCCTCAGCTTAGCACGGGAAACGGAAGAAAGCGTAATTTATTGCAACTGATATCGAATATTTGTGATAAAAAATGAACGTCGGTAATAGAACAAAGCAAATTTTAAAATAATAATTTTCGAAACGAATTTGTAAATTAACACCATCCATTGTAAATTCTTTGTAAATGGGACGTTTAACACTAGGGAGACAAAAAGGTGGACATTTCCTGAAATATGACTCAGTTTGAAAAACCAGAAGCATAATTCACATTTAACAGGGAATCACATTTTGGTATAATTCCATCAACATTTTTTTTCTAAACTTATAGCTCCTTAATATATATTTTAGATCTGGTATGAATAGCCAATATACTGAAATAAATACGACACTTTATCTTCATAATGCATCAACCTATGGAAGCACGCCAAGGAAATTATCACCGCAAAGATCCATTACACATTTGTCGAACATTTCACTATATACACACAGTTCATAGAAATATATCTTAAAGCATTTGCTTAGTTTTGATGTGATTACATAACACATACACAGGTGGAAATGATGACAGAATTTTTATCGTTGTTTACGTCGTCATGGCGATAAACATCACAGAAACCGAAAAGCAATGCATTGGAAATTTATTATTCCCTTAGGTGTTAGACAGGAGTAAATGATGATAATAATATTATATGATTATTACTTCACATGCTGAATACGGATATCAGTCTTTATATCACTACGCGTAGTATTAAAATACTATTGCAAGAATACATGAACTCAAGTCATGTCACTCGATTTACGTAGAAATAGACCGCATATATCAAAGAACGCTCGGCACGTACAGTAAAAGAAAGACCAGCAGATAAATAAATGAAGAAACAAACATATTTAAAAAAGAGGATTATATGATACATTAAAAAGTAAAAGATTAAACGACAACAATAAATATTAGGCAGTAAAACATGGTCTTCGTCATAATGAAAAAAACATGAGTTAAAACAAATTATGATGTCATGAACTTATGAATGGTTGGTGAAAGTTCTAAAGATTAAAAATATCCACTGCAAATATAGCAAATATTTGTAATTATTGCATAGCTAGTAAATAGCTAGTAAAATAATGTGAGCCGCTTTTTGTTCAAAACGTCATAAAACGTAAAAAAAATTATTTCAATGCATTGGAGTCGTTCCATTACCTAAATAGTGAATAACGGTTCATTCCAAAGAATAAAATGAAGTCACTTCTAGAAAGGATTAGAGTAAAAACAATTTTAAAATGCAGGAATAAAATTACCATTATAGCTACCAATCCCTTTTGGAAACTTCTAGGTGTATTCAAAATTCCAAATTGTAAGTTGTACGATAAATTGATGGAGATTGTGTAAATACAATAATATTTTTTTTAAATATGGCTCACTTGCTCAACGCTCAATCACATTTTAAAAATGGGAAAAATTAATACTCTTCACACAATTAGAATCGATAAGAAAACGCCGTCTAACGCACAGTTCTTCCTTACACAATTAAGTTCACACGGGTTTACATTCCAAATAAAGTCATGACATGTGAAACTTACAAAATTACTCAGTATTTTATTGGTAAAACTTGATGACCTTATAGCTTACGCATGCAGACAGGCACTGTCAACTGGAGTTAATCTCCGGAAACGAAAAAATAGATACAAGTAGGAAGAATAATTACGAGATGAAAACGTTAGGAAATTTCAAAAGTAATGTTCTGAATACTTCCTCTGTAACAATATTGCAGCCATATGTAGGAATAGAGTAGGGGTCGCAAGGCCAGTATTTACGAACTAGACTTCCTGACACAAAATATATAAATATACTACTCTGCCACAATCTTGTACGAGTGTTCATCTTGGATAGTTGAGAATACACAAAACATCTTAAATTTTATAGCAGCAACATTATTACGATTAGCTTGAAATGGGTAATTATAATTGTTACATCATTCACACAACACACGGGCGTTATTCCATGCCGGACCCAGGAGGTCAACGCCACCGGCTCATTAACCTTTATTTAACGTGGCGTTTCCCCCTGCGTTCCCCTCCGGGCTGCGCAGAGGCCTATTCCACGCATTCACTCTCAGGGCCAGGGCAAGAGACGCGACGAGATCTAGCGGCTTGTGAACTAGAAGCTAAGCACCTATGTCATTAAGCCCTATTCCTCCCATCTAACATCCACCCACCCTCTAAACTAAATCTACTGCCTACATACTCTAGGCCTACCTATTCCATTCGCATACCTATCGGCGCTGACCCTGTTCATCATCATTCATCCACCAATCAACAAAATACCCACTCAAATATAACATTCACACATGTACCTGAAAAAACAACACAATAATGGAAAAACCTGTAAAAGGAAGTTTAATAAAACGCCAAAATAAAACAAAGGAACAGGGGCATAAATTCGTAAACACGGGGAATAATCTAAAAATTTAAATGGCATGGTAGCGATTGATGGCGCTTAGAGTGTGATTCCTACCAAAGTAAAAACACTAAGAGCCTGTGCACAAGGCAAAACCGGAGTTCAACGACCAACCCTGGATTGACTTGGGTCAAACGACCGAATGCAAACCCCTACACACTATAAGTGCTAAATATAATATAATAACTTAGACATATAGATATCACAAATACATAGATAAAGAAATAATAAAATAAAATATATAAACGCAAGACTTGCATAAAAGCCTTTGTACTCGTTGTCAGTCACGATTGCTGTCTCTTCTTTCTGGTCTGATGCCAATGCGAAGCTTTGGGAAGGGTAGGAAGAGAAAGGAGCATAAAAAATACACAAGCATTTATTTACATAAAATTCAATTCACTAGAGTCTCTCAGGACCTATTGATGCTCACCCACGGATTAAACAGCACTCACTTAAACACTGTCACCACACTATGACCACACTGACACCACACTATCACCACACTATCACCACAATGACGCAACACTATCACCACCCTAACATCACTATCACTATATTCTCGTTCGTGGGTCACACAAAACACTTTCTTCGTCACTGCCTTCTGTTCTCACACATTGCACAACCTAAGGAGAGAGCGAGTTAGTGAACACAAAAAAAAAACAAATGAAACAGATTGAATGCCAAGCAGCTCACATTTAATGGAGATATCCAAAAGTGCATTTTATAAAAATGCAAGGAATGGTCCCTCAGGAACTAAGTACACCTGGATGCACATCGTAACTGAAGAACCGATTCCATTAATTTTGAAAAGTAACTCTAGAGCAAGCTCAACATCCAAACAAAACAGCTAAGCACTAAACGCAATTCTCCTAGCTAACCTACCGTTACGACGGGCCAGAAGGGCCTGAATTCTAAATACTGGAAACTGACTACATACCCTCTACACTCTAGCAGGCCGGGGGATTGTGGAGTTACCTAAGGAGAGAGCGGGTTAGTGAACACAAAAAAAACAAATGAAACAGATTGAATGCCAAGCAGCTCACATTTAATGGAGATATCCAAAAGTGCATTTTATAAAAATGCAAGGAATGGTCCCTCAGGATCTAAGTACACCTGGATTCACATCGTAACTGAAGAACCGATTCCATTAATTTTGAAAAGTAACTCTAGAGCAAGCTCAACATCCACAAAGACTTAAATTAACTCCTTGACTAACTCCACGCTAACGGATAGATACGATGGGCCATAATGGCTGGAAAAGGCTCTAAACTGACTAACTATTCCTACTCTCTACTCGGCATGCAGGCGTCTGCTTACCTGTGAAAGAATCTGAATAAATCAGCATATAAGATAAAAGCATCCTGCACAACGAAAGTAAGTTAAAACAATTAATATTGGCACAATCAAAATACACACAAGGAAAACGACAAACAATACATTCAAGATTTCACATAATATATTATGCACAGTATGCAAACATATTCCTGCCTAGAGTAGACTCGCTAAATCAGGCAAGTTATCACCTGCCTTGTAGTTCGGAGGACTAGTCCTCCGTGTCGGGGCCCCGACATCATTTACCGAGGCCTTTACACCAACTATTCAAGCTTGATTTACCAAAATACCTTCACATTTCACCAGACCATAGAAATTGGAAATAGAGCCAATCGACTCCAATGACAAAAAGAAGAAAACCAAACAATTGTGAACACACATTTTACGCTATCATATGCTCTCTTTACCTTTTATGACGTAGATCCTGAAATAAAAGTGAGTTTTACCACTGCTTTGAAAAGCCATGAGCAAACCAATGTTTGTCCTCCTGTTTAGACTTCTTCCTGTTTTTCCTTCTCGGGTAGCTAAGAAGATTTCTCACCCTAACCTGGACAACTTATGGGTAGTGATGTTTCAATCGTAGCTCCGCCTCAAGTCCTGTAACGGCAGAAATAAATTCAATTTAAATTAGCGTGCCGTCAAAACCATGTACCTTTGTGCAAAGGAAATAATAATATTTTTCATATATTATATCTGTTGTCAACATCCCTATTTTTTAACTAACACAAAGCCCAATGTGAAGAATAAGATAGTGGATATAATTTTTTTAATAACTTCTGTCATTGTAGACTCAGTTTGAAAGTACAGTTTTACTAAATCACATCGAGGTTTAAAGGCCTTGGGAAATGATGTCGGGGCCCAGGCATGAGAAGACAAGTCCTCCGAACTATAAGATGTATTGATTATAATTTATGCCAAAATAGAAATCTTTTAGACTCAAATTTAACGTGAATAATGCCAAAAACAATAGTAAAATTTCTGGGCCCGAATGTGCTCTTTTGAATCGATTCGAATTAGATCAAAGTTTGCATGCTTCCACGTCTCTGCTACTGAATACAACACTTATCTGCATTTGAAATGAACTCAACCATTTTGACACTCAGAAAAACTCACATCCCC
Source organism: Platycnemis pennipes (assembly GCA_933228895.1). Lineage (NCBI taxonomy): Eukaryota > Metazoa > Arthropoda > Insecta > Odonata > Platycnemididae > Platycnemis > Platycnemis pennipes. The sequence continues at coordinate 8,191,072 of OW121846.1, read as the reverse complement.
AAATGATGTTCCAACAATGGAGTTATTTTTAAAAAAGGCGAGGATATAAAAATGCTAATCAGAACTGTATTTACAAAAACACGCTATAGGAACAAGAGAAATCTTTAAAAAATATTCACAGCAAAGTTGGTGGAATAATACGGAGTGGTATTCCTTAAATTCCGGTAGATTTGGACTAAAATGATAATAATCAAATTCTAACCTCAGATTTTAAAAAAATTCGATATACCTTACCCGAAATTAAACCTATCTGATATACATGTATCAACATTTACATGAAAACAAGACATAACAAGATAACCTGGGTGATGCAACTGCAATGCAGCTTGCAACAGATCAGATATGGTGATTTCTCAAGTAGGATTGAATGTATATGAAGAAGAAATTAGTATACTAGCCTCTGGGTGTCAATGGACTCGGAATAGGGGTGGTTGGGAACTATTAAATCCCACCTACCCCGTACCAAACATTGTGTTTTGCACGGAGGCCTCTTATGTGTATTTAAACATAAATAGCAATGAATTCGGGTACAAATTCAATCCCTTCGGCATCTGCTAATCTTCGTAATGATAATGGGGCTGGGAATCATTATCAGATCGTTGGTTTAAGTACGGATTAAACCTATTTCAGTCATTTAAAACGGACAGCTTGAATGAAAATGTAACATACATATTAAAATCCCTTGCGTATTATGCTATAATCGACCGGATAAATAAGATAAGGGGTTGGTTGTCGTACCGATTGATTATAAATGTCATTTTTCCCCCGTTCCATAAGAGAACACAATAGGCAGCATAGGAAAGGGATAGGCAATAGGTGAAATATTGCTAGAGCAGCCTGTAGTGTGTGATTCTTTTATTAACACCCAACCCCTATATTACTATGTATGTATAATAAATCTAGCTTTACGTGGCCCTATTATCTTGCATGTCTCCATGTAATAGCCTAGTAACATGTCAATAGTGCGTGTTTAGTGATCTACACGCCCTGCCACACACCCTCGCGGCTTGCAAGGTATCGGGTGGATGTAGATGTATTTAACGTAGGTATTGATGCATTTTATCCCTTAAATAACTATTTAATTTTTGCAGGTTAGAATTTAACCAATTTAAACTACATATTTGGCGTTTGTTTCATGCTATCTTTCTTCTGTTTCTTTGGCGTTTAAAAAAGGTATGTGATTATTTTTCTTGGTTGTCTTAGTTTTACTGGGTGCCAAAAAAACTTCAACCGTACGAATATCACAAGTAGCAAGCCTGTAATGTCTGTACCTATTACCTAGATCTCTTCTCAAATCAGTTGACATACGTCCTCTAGTACATTCTAACTCCATTGTTTATCACGGTTGGCTATAGCGATGGTCTATCTCCCACAGCCTAACCAGTTTGTTTACATCACGTATTCGCGTGTCGCGCATGGAAACAGTTTTGGTCAATGAAGAGCAGTTAAATTCCAACCAGTCACATAAGCACTGTTTGAAAGGCGAAAATATTTTATAAGGATTAGGTGAAGATTATAGGAGCAGGCTCACATGAGGGTGATACAACAGAAATTAAGTGTTACAATTTAAAGAGATTGAGCAACGAAAAAATCCATGTAATCAATAATTGTAATCTGTTCTCATCAAAACATGAGTGTTGAAAATGAAGAACGGCGAAATAACCTTCAAGTTCTGTTTATTTACAGACAGTGATGTAACCTCCTATGTCCATTTATTTCAGGAAAAAAACAGGGACTCACTCTCTAATAACACGTTAGAGAATAGAGTTGTAATCTATTTTACTCTAACGACACGTGATTTGAAACCTTCAGCGCTTAAAAACTAATCTCTGGGTCGAAACACAGCGTTACAATTCGAATTTCAGGAGAGCAAAGAAGGCCGGAAAAACTGGAGGCAAATGGGAATATTGTATCAGTTTGTAGTGACTTCATTAACTGAATCAATGCCGCAACGCAATAAAGGAACAAATCAAATAAATGCATCGTTCTCTAAATTAGAAAATAAATATATTCAAATTTTAATTTCGAAAAAGATCCTGTTCATATTGAACAAGACTGTTAGGTACTCAGGAGTTTAATAGCCAATACGTATCTTCTTTGTGAACGCCGAAATAAATTATTAGCAATTAAAATAAAAAAGCTAAAATTATTAAGCACGCTTGAATCCATAGGAGAAAAAAAATATGCATTCAAGATAAGAGACAGGAAGATTGGGTCTACAATCTAAATTGCACACTGCTTGAAGCTTCCAAATTTCGACAAATCAAGGCACAAACTCAAATTTCAATCATATCAGCACAACTTTATCTAAACTACTCTACCGGCAGCCACCATTTTGTATGCATATTGAATTTCCAAATTAAAAACTTTTTGTTTACCGCGTAAATTTCGGTGAATATTAAAAATAACAACTTCGTTTTCCGAAATATAATATAATACGTGTGTAATCAAATCTACTTTGTATACTAATGGTATCAACCTCATCTGCATTCAATCGACGCCCCGTATATGAACAAAACATCGAGACCTAAAATGATGGATACTGATTATCCGACTAAAGAAGCAATGCTTATCAGCTGACAAAAGTCTGAGTATTGTTATTATATTGTTATACAAATTATGTTGTTATACAAATTGTTACAATTGTATACAATTGTTATTATATTGTTATACAAATTATATTGTTATAAAAATGGGTATTGTTATTATATTAAAAATTATTGATCATGCATGAAGTATGAAACGCAATAAGCAACGAGCCAAATGGAGTCCGTGGGGCCGTGACGAAATGGGCACCACTCGATGCGAGAGTGACAATGGAAAGGCAGGAGAAAAGAAGAGGCGGATGGAGACAAGGAAGAGTGGATATATAGTGGAGGGCAGAGGATATGTAGTGCATTTTTTGTGAGAATTCACCCCCTGCCACACATGTTTATGGTGGCTTGCGTATTATGTAGATGTATGCATATGAAATAAATAAAACATGGGTTAAATATAGTTTAATAAATGAATGTTCTACGTCTTACAATAAACAACGTTCAACAACCAATCGAAACAATAAAGAGCACAAACGCAGAAGGTTGGAAATAAAGTGATTTAAACTTGTGTTTACTGAAGTAGCAACTTAGAACATAAGTATATCTGCATTAGAATTATATTTACTGCGCGAGATATGAATTACAAGTATTTTAGCGATATGAAATACCATGAAAAAATAATTTGAAATACAACGTGTATGAAAGGCTGTAAACTCATTTCAAAAATCCACAGTAGTTATTAAATGACTCCCTCATCACGCATTTAATACTATCCATCAACTCGCGCTTTCTCGCGCGAAGGGAGTATTTTGATGTGTTGTTAACTGTGCGAAATAAACTGAAGAAATCTATAGACTAAAACACCTGTATCCTATCCTATTACGAAGAAATACAGATAACAGAGGTAATAAATAATGATTACTAATGACTAAATATCGCCAAAAAATTATCTCTCTGTTTTACGACCTCAAAGAACATGACACCGATAAACTGAGAGGAGAATAATTGCAAAAATAGCAAATCAGGTAAAAGTTAAATTTCAAAAATCTACAAGTCATATGGAATAAAAATGTTTCGTGATCAAAGCGCGCAAGATTGCCAAGATCCATTATTGTATTTCAGAAGACTTAATAATGTTCACCGGTAATTCAACAATAGCTGAAAAGTATTTAAATTCAAACGGACGAGCCAGATGTCCCACGCCTCTAATGTTTAACTCTTAGTAAACTTGCGATCGAAATTATCTTTTATATGCAATAATCAGCACACAAGTTATTAGAGAAAGTATAAGGAAGTGTAACAAATAGAATGCGTGGAATGATGGCTTAACTCTGCCATGCTAATTTATTACGGGGTTATGAATCCTGAACTTGAATCTTGGATACTGAACGAAAGTTTAAAACACTATTAAACTGTTTTAAATTATTGACCTTGGTCTGTGTGCAATGTTAGGATCTTGGTTGAAAGTTCCTGGCACTGGCGCTCAAACCCAGTTTTGGCCTGGAGAATCTTATTTTGATAAATCTCAGTTAAAAGGAGATTTGATTGAGAAAAAGGCATTCTCTTTTGTGACTTCTGTTGAACCACTAGTGATCTCTTCAACTCTCAGCGCTTTACCTTCTTCTTTTTGTCGTATCGAAGTGCCAGGAACTTTCAACCGAAATACCTCTACACTAACTTTTCTACACATTCCTGAAGTTTTATAACAATGACAAGTCAAGGCACTTACGCGAAATTGTATCATATTGGAAAAACTAGACCTATTAGGCATTTAAACATTATTTAGTTGTCACATTACCACAAATGGATTCAATAATGACTGCCTAAGTCGTACACAATATGTGAAACAATCCCAATATACTGGATATATGAATTCATTCAAAAGATACAAATAAACTACTCATACAAATCAGTCAATCAGATGACCAAGTATCTTACACTCACAAGTGAAAACGGTATCTATTCCGAGTTGGAAATGTACTCGAACCGTCCGTGGATAATGTATAATTCTAGTGAAACATGACGCGGACTCACAAACTCACATTTGAACTCATTACATTCATCAAGAATGACACAGCTATTTGCAGTTAGATGCTGGGGCTCTAAAAATTTATCTTCATTTACATTATTTTGTTCACGAATAACGAAGTATCGAATCATTTCGGCAATTTTTTCGAGCAAACTAGAATAATGATAACGATTTCAGTAGCAAATTTAGGCGAAGATATGCACCGTATCCCAGTAAGTAGGATATTAAAATACCATGATAATTTACAAGCGTGCAAATACACCGCTATTCACTAGATTTGCTGCCTCGCTCTAAACCTCGGAAAACACCGAGAAACAGGAAAGCCCTTGAAAAGAATTCAGTGTGCGATAGAATTGTATTTCAGAAATAAGGGGATCGTGGCAGAAAATGCAACTCTTCCTGAATTTGCTGGATAATCTGAAGTATCATACGGCAGGTGAAAACAGATAAAGATATTTATATTAATGCCAAATATACCCAAAAACCCCTTTGCTCCTACGTAAACAGTAAAAGAGTAAGATCGCTAAAAAAAATCATAAAAATGTAGCTCAAACGTCGGCTATTGACTCAAAATTCGAAAATTAACGTCGTGGACCTCGGATCATTTTAAACTATCACGGAATAAAGTAACGACAAATACGCAATACCTACTTTATCCCGTAACATACAGGATGAGAATTGATTGGACAATTGAAATGGGATTATAAATGGAGATCGACTACGAGGTTAATGCAATAGATGTTAATTATTTAAGAAATCAGTTTTCGATGCTAAAATTATCCACACAATCAAATTAATTCCAAGAAGGTAGAAAGTGAAGATACGCAACTGCACTTTAGACTTCACTCTATTAACAGAATCGTTTAATCTCGATTTTAAGTTAATTTAAAACAGAACGGAAGGGATATAGACTACAATTTCTGGAATAAAGCGTGGAGATGCAGCAAAAACAGTCGAGGAACGCCCGGGAAAGTTCTAGGAAACGAAACTATCTTTTGAGATATTCGACGGGAAGTCACGGTTTAAGAAAAAAACAACCTAACATCGACCAGAAGTAAAAGAATCACAAAAAAGGCACGAAAAACACTATGTAAAAATGAAAACACTTGTCCATGAAAATTTAGCAATTAAGAGGACTTACCATCAACCCACTGAAGACCGTTTCTCACAGACAGTCTCTCGAATTCCCAGTTGTCCCCCATAAAGTCCCACGTGATCGATGACGAAGATACCGTTTTACGTCGCAGGCAACTCGAATAACTCCTTCCTGTAAAAAATTCAAAATATTAACTGGCGGAACCACAAAATTTGCGGCACTGCTACTGTAATTACCCATCAATCAATGGAAAAAGAATTATTCATGAAATATGCAGAAGTGAATTACTATGTAAAGTAAGAATTTCAAATGTAGTCAAGGCACTTCCAAAAAAAAGTTAACACTTCAGAGCCGAAAATTTTCTAAGTCCCGAGTTGACGGTGATTTGACAACGCTGCGTCACGGCTTCCCTCTGGCGGAGCCTCGAGAAGCTCTGACCGAAAACAAACCCCCTTCCCTGTTTAGCAGAAGGGATTACTGCACGGTCGGTCTTATTATGCCCTAAAGAAGGGGGCTATGGTGGGCACTCCATGGTCGTTTTTTCCGACTCGCGCTGAACGACATTTGAAGTCCTGAACATATTTCTACCGTCGCATAGTGGTCGGAAATCGGAAAAATCTGGACAAAATTCAAAAATAGCTTTCTTTGAAATATGACTTAATACTTCACACAAAAAAAGACTGCTAATTAAGGAATAATACATCATTTGACATGCTTTTCATCTATTAGCCAGATACAGGAGCTCAAACATGACCAAATTTCCCAATAAACACCTGAACTAATTTTTCTCCGAATGTCTTCCAAGTTAAGTTGATCGTGACGTTATGTGAGGAATTTGATTGAATAAATAATAGCATGATCTATTAACACAAGTATTTGCCTTTAAATTACCAAAGCTTCAAATATTTTTGAAGCATTTTAGCGCAATTCCGTTAAAAAATGTCAGACGCTGTTCTCAGATAAAATGTTTACATAATATAGAGAATATCTAGCGTTTTATGGAGAGACCTGTCAAGTGACTTATATCAGAGCACACGTTGAATACTCATAAACACGAAATTGAAGAGAAAATAAAAATAAATCTATGACACCGAAAAATACATATGATTTTCCGATAGCGCGTCCGGGGCATGGCTCCGCGCGGCTTGGGCTGGAAGTGCCGTGACTCGCTTACTTTACTCAAGTGACATGGACCCAAGGCTTCCATTTCGTCGTTTTTCAGCTGCACTCATTGTCACTAACCTTCACTGATCTATGCTGATGAAATCGTGAGAATATTGAATCGTGCGACGGGATAAGATTACGCGGAATCACTTTATTTTTCTTCGCGTGCGCTTCGGGAACATACTTCTTATTCACGCCCTTGAAAAGAGTGTAGTCTTTCTAGGGCCCATGTAACATTCTAGAAATACACTGGTTTCTCTTTTGAATTCCTTTTGCCCCCTTCTTTTTATTCACGCGGTAAGAGATGCACCGACGATTTCAGAGCCTTGGTCTTCGTTTTCCCAGCCACCTTTTCCCCTTTCCTGAGAGGAGATCTGAATGCCAAATGGGGGGAGCGGCATGTTCCCTCTGACTCTGTTCAGTCCCTGTACTGAGACAATGGGGATGGGGAGGACCGGTCTCCGTGAGGAATAATTTTCCACTGCCCAAAAACCTTACTCCATACGTTTTATTGCACCCACGACCCCTTCCATGCGGTATGCCTTGGGTCTACCTCCTCCGAGTTTATGCCCTTGCAGCCCAGTGCCTATTCATAAGGGGTGATCCGGAAGCAGGTAAAACATCGCAGACGTCTGCCCATCCACTCCTCCACCTGAGCGCTTTTAGGTTTGTTTCTACTCACATTACCGGGCGAATATTTCAAAAACATTTACATGCCCAAAAGTGAACACGTTTATCAACATGGTTTCATGATTTAGGTTTGATAGTCTCTTATTAATTTCATATGTGATGCCAAGGAAGTAACAATTCATTCACAAAAATGAATTAATTCCGTCCATTAAAGAAATATATCCAAAGCTTTTGGCGGTATTGTTTAGCATGTAATATGATCGAATAATGGATCACCTTTCCATCAGAAGGAAATATAGGAACAGCTTATCAATATGCAATTACTATTCTCAGTTGCGATATAGGTCCTTAAGGAAATTTACTAATTGCCGTCCACCCACTTCGCAATCCGAGCAATTGGCCCCTCGAGAGGAGATCACCGTATGGCGGCCGGGTGCCCGCGCGTAACGTGTGCAAACCCTTTCTGAGAGGGAATTCCCAGCTAGCCATGCTTCCTCGCCGCCCCTCCCTTTCGGTAGGAGGAGAATAGTGGGTGGCGATCCTTCAGCAGGGTTAGGAGGACACGCAGCTCAACGCCGCGGTCGGGAATAAGGGTGAGGCGGGAGTCGGGGGTATTTTGCGACCACCTGCAGGTGTCCTATAAACAATGGGTATTCGGGAATATTCGTATGTTGTCACAGTCCTCATCCTTTTGAAGAACGGAAAAAGGCATTGAATAACCAATTAGAGCGTAACATTAGTTACAGTTTGACCAACGGAAATGTCTTCACATGCTTACGGAGCTCTTGCAATCAGTTAAATCTCATACGAATAATTATTTAGTTGTGGTCTCATGCGCGCGCAATTAGCTGTATTAGGACCTGAAACCTTTAGTGATCATAAAATAGTTAATGTGAAATTTATTGTAGGCGTTGAAAGACATTATCAACCAAGGAAGAGGATATACTTATTTGGCAAGGCCCATTACGACGGTATGAAAAAGGAATTAAGGGAATCGTTTAATATATTTAGCGAACAAAGCAAAGGATTCGATACAGAGGATTCGGGGAGAGAATTTCTTGAGGACACCCTTAAAGCAGTTAATGAATACATACCAAGGAAATTCATTAGTGATAATACAGAGCCAAGGTGGTATAATGCGGAGGTTAGGAAATCACTAAAGCGAAAAAGGGTATGCCACGCTAGGATGAAAAATGCAGGACGGGGTCTATCGGTAGAGGAAACAAATGAGTTAGTTCAAAACTATAAAAAAAATCGAAAGCATTAGCAAGGAAATCATGTCGACAAGCGTTATAACATTTCAAGAGCAAGATGTTAGGAGAATATTTAGATAGCAATCCTAAAGCGTTTTGGTCATATGTGAGAGAGATTCGGGCAAATAGGTCCACAGTGCACACACTTAAAAACGATAAAGGAATTAGAGTCACCAGCAGTGTAGAAAAAGCCAATTCTTTAAACACCTTCTTCCAAAGGGTTAGATTAGACATTAGACCAGATTTTAGGGAAACGGCTGCGTGGTCAGTAACAGATTTGTATTGGCATAATACAAATAATAATCTCATGGGCATTATTAGTATTATTATTATTATTATTCAAATTAGGACTCCTAAACTATAAATGCTAAATGGTTTTTTCTACGACGATGGTGGCGAGCATAGATATATGTTCGGGACTTCAGACGTCGTGCAGCTCGCGTCGAAGAAAATGACAATCTCGGGACACAGGACCGACCCACATTAGTCGGAAATCGAAAAAAGCTGGACAAAAACCTAAAATAACTTTTTTTTAGATATACACTTGAAACTTCACACATATTCTTAGAAAAGTTTGCTACTTAAGGAATAATGCATCATTTGTCATGGTTCTCATCCGTTAGTGAGACACAATGGGGATCAAACATCACGAAGTTTAAAAAAATCCTGTAATAATATTTATCCTAATATCTTACAAGTTGATGATGACGATGTGGGAGGAATTTGATCAAATAAAAATAGCATGATCTATTATTAGCACAATGCTTTGCTTTTAATTGCCTGAGCTACAAATATATTTGAATCGTTTATTTGCTATTCCATTACTTAATGGCGGACACTGTTCTCAGACAAAACTTTTACATCAAGCAGAGTATATCTAACGTTTTAGGGAGACACTTGTCAAGTAACTTATATCTGAGCAGTCTTTCAAAACTCATTTTCACGAAAGTGAAGAAAAATTAAAAGTAAGTTTGCGACACCCTAAAATACATATGATTTTCCACCGCGCGTTTGGGGTTTGGCTCCACGCGTCGGGGGAATTGACGTGACTCGCTTACATTGCTGAAGTGACATGGTCCCTAAGGCTTTTAATTCGTTGTTTTTGAGCTGTAACCATTGTCAGTAACCTCCATCACTCTTATTTGATGAAATCGCGAGAATCTTGAGCCGTGCGACGGGATAGATTACGCGGAATAGAGTTATTTTTCTTTGTGTCCGCTCCGGGAACATACTTCTTATTCAAGCCCTTGAAAAGAGTGAAGTCTTTCTAGGGCCCATGTGAACTAGATATATTCTAGCTTTTATAAGTAATGGAATAACAATGAAACGATTAAAAAAGTATTTGTAGCTCAGCAATTTAAAGGCAAAGCATTGTGTTAATAGGCAAATGATGCAGGTGTTTATTTGGAAATTTGGTTATGTTTGAGCCCCTTTATCTGACTAACAGATACGAATCATGTCAAATGATGCATTACTCCTTAATTAGCAATCTTTCCTGAGTATTTATGCGACGTTTCAAGTCTATATCTCAAAGAAAGCCATTTTCAAAATTTGTCCAGTTTTTTTCGCGACGTAGCTTTTTTGGCGAGCGTAGAGATGTGTTCAGGACTTCGTCGGGAGTGAGTCGGAATGAACGACCATGGAGTGCCCACAATAGCCCCCTGCTTTAGGGCATAATAAGACCGACCGTGCAGTAATCCCTTCTGCTAAACAGGGAATGGCGAGGACGGGGGAGGAGGGAAGGGGGTTTGTTTTCGGTTAGAACTTCGCGAGGCTCCGCCAGAGGGAAGCCGTGACGCAGCGTTGTCAAATCACCGTCAACTCGGGACTTAGAAAATTTTCGGCTCTGAAGTGTTAACTTTTTTTGGAAGTGCCTGTACATGGTATATATATCTCGAAATATATCTCTACTCTTCGTACATCCAGACAAATTAGTTACTAATTGTTTCGGATTTCGCTTTTAAGGTAACTGCAAACTCGATGAATGTTAATAATGTTGTTCACTAGAATCATCTTACCAATAGCTCTAGAAAGAATATAATCTTACAGTAAAAATGAATCCACTCCTATCTTTAAGTTCTCCTAGTCTTTTAACTGTTGAAGCGTGTAGTTTACACCGTTTAACAGCATCAGAGTATCGTAAATGTAGTTCTAGGTCTTAGTTCTCCACTCAAAAATATCGGCGTTATATGGTCGGTTAAAAAATAAAGTAACTTCGAGTGGATTAACTTAAACACATTTTTCTATAGTATTGGTCAACGAGTAGCAGTTTTTGTTGGAACCAGTCTCATACGGATTGATTGAAAGGTGAATATCATTTAAAAGGAGCAGGGCTACAAGAGTTGAGTTATTTCAAATCAACTCAATCAAATGGAGAAGAGAAAGACTAACGATGCATTTCTCCATTCGAACGATTTCTCCAATATGGAAAAATTCCACCAAGTTACCCCGAAAACAGTTTCTTTAACTCAATCAAACTCAACACAACATAAACCATGATACACGAAATTATTTCATCGAGAAACGAAAATATCCATGCGTGTTACATTGATATTTGCAATATGTTCTCAACAACATACGAGTATGGGAAATGAACACTCGTGAATTTCACACGATTATGCTAATGTTATATATCTCGGAATATCTCACTATTTTTCGTACATCCAGAAAAAATAAGTCACGAATTTCTCTTTCAAAAATAACTGCAAACTCAATGAACGTTAATAATGGAAACTGACTAAAAGTAAAGGTTTCATAAATTGGGGCTGAAAACTCACCTGGCCTTCTATTACCGCGTCCAGACGAATACTGGAGAACGGCCGTCTGATCGCGTGATTGAACGTCACGGTCTGGCGTGACGTCACCGAGACCGGAACAAACACCAAAGTGCGATGTGGAATTCGTCGTGATTTATAATTTCGAAAACACTTGATTATTTTCGCAATTTAAGTATTCTCTTGCTTATATTGTTGCTGCATATACATTTTGGATATTGATAATTGCCTATAATGGCAACAAGATTCGTGTTCTGAAAATAGTTTACTAAAAATAATTAAGAGCGCCACCTGCTATTACGTCCGTTAACTTCCTGGCGGGAAAAAGTGATAACATACCCAATAGACGTCGTAATCGTCAAGTTTCTGAAAAACGTCCTATAATGAAATATTTAAAAAAAAATTATTTGCAAACAAATATTACACCATCATTCAAAGTGCAGGGGTTTTATTTCGGGTGTACCAACACTTACAGTTGAATGACATCTGATACCTGATTTCAATTTTGCAGTGCTAGAATTATTGAAATAGTTGCATAAAAATTATTTTCAGATTAACATGCCCATCGACGCTCGAATAATCATTCCATTTTCCTATATTATTGTTAGTATTCAAATGAAAGAAACTTCAATAAAACCACTGGAAACCACTGCCAACCACCCTTCTAGTTGCTTTCTGGATATAATAGGAATTAGGATATGGATATGTCGTATATCTACCTTGAATATCAACAAAGATTAGCAGTTGCTAATTGTAACCTTCCTACTGCAACAACAACGAAATTCGTCGGCATCGTTCACAGAATACTTCAGCAACCAAAATCACACTTGGACGTGGGTAATTACATAAACATGGGAAATGGAAGCAAACCATGCAATTGCTTACCTTTATGGGAACACCAAGACCTGTGTACAGTCATTACAGTTAGCATGATACATCGCCAATCTTAGACTTTCTCACTCACTGAAACACTAGCGGACACTTCTTGCAAGAACTTAATACGAAAATCAGCTTCTTATTACATGACGGAAACGCCTCCAAGCATTCTCGCAAGGATTCCACACCGCTGATCAGCTGTTCGGGATTGTGTTGTTGCCTCTTACGAAGAAAACAAGGAACTAAGGCGAATATTTGCTTCGTTCGTGAACTTGGAAGGTCGTGGGTTTCGCAATCGCTGAAATGACTCCTCCTCACTTTCGCTCTCATGGTCGAGAGCGAAGCATTTCATAACAAAATGACGCATGGAATTGAATGCCCTGACGAGAGACCTCGTCGGAAATATTTCAGGCGACGTCAATGGAACCGATGAATTGAGCGAAATGCAATGAGTACGTAATTAATGTATTGATTGCAATGTAATGAGTATATTTGGTGAAGGGTAATTACACTATTGAATGAAATGTAAATACTAATATGTAATAGGTATAATGAGTGAAATTTAAGCCTATATTACCTACTTACATGGTACATACGAATATCAATGGTCAATCGCGAGGTTAACCAGAGGGGTAGTTATATTTTTGCATGAGGACTTTAAGCTAACCCAACTAGCAGCATGTTTTGCATTTTTCTTTGTTTTTTATCTTTTTTTAAATTGTCAAGTTTAGTGGAATATAATTACTACTCCTTTTTATGCATGATATGTAATGCATGTTTGGTGTTAATTCACCCCCTGCCCCATATCTTTATGGTGGCTTGCAGGGTATAATGTAGATGCATAGTTATTTGAAAAAGTCTGTGGGCAACCTCCGCCGCGTCAATAGCGGCCAAGATTAGAATCCACCAACAATGTTGGCACTAACTGTGTGGTAGAGAAAATTTGTGCTAAGGTAACGGTAATACACGATATGTAAAAATGGCAGATATTAATGCCAGGGTCCTCAACAAAAATGATCGGCAACGAATAATAATGACGCGTAGGATCAAGGTTGCGCTATAATTAGGGACCTACCACTTTTATTATGCGAAATAAATCTCGACAAATGCGTGTGACTGCTTAATACTCTGATTACGCCTGTGATATTGCCGCGAAGTGTCGTGCCGTAACACGTTAGAAGATTCATTTTTCTCACTTAGTAGTTTACTTTCAGTCCATTTCTCTTTCTCATATGATATAGTTTCAACGGCAAGCTTACAGACTGAAACTCCGAGCGTGCGCAGTAAGAAATAAAGACATTTGTCGTCGTTGAAATTTACTTGGCCTAGTCAAGGCAGACGCATTCATTACGTAATTTATGCTCCATTGTATGAATAATTGAATAATGACACTGCTACACAAAAAAGATGTCTTACCCGCTACGTGGATTCCATTTCACTATCCAAAACATCTTGCGCTATTCATTTGATGCAGTCCAATCAGTTCACCAATATAAATTAACACGTATTCGTGGTAGGTTAAATAATCATATGAATGCATGCGGTTCATAGAATTTATTAAAGAAACCACTCTCATACACAATACGATTACAAATACTTTTCCTTTCTGAAGTATTTATGGACATTTTCAGTCATTTATCTTCCGATGAGTCTTGCTTTAATCAGAGTCCACCACCAACACTAGGTATCACCGTAGTCGGTTATTTTACCATCAGCGCACCGCATATTCTTCTATCAATCCTCATTATCACTACACTAGAACGTTTTCACTAATCATTTAGCGAGTATTCCTCCACAAAATTTACAAAATAGGATAATGCTATACCTATGTATTCCTTGGGACTGGACCGCCATTCCAATATTCACAGATATCAAGGTAATGTTTATTTACGTTTTGTTGTTGTTGACGACGAAATAAATACACAAAAGTTATGGAATTAAGGAACTACTCGTTGTTGCAATGCATTTTATGCCTTTAATTTTCATTTAACGTATTCGTGCTTGAACATTCGTAGGAAAACCATCTTTGTAGAAGGCTTAAAAGCCTAGCCATTCTACGGATACGGATTCTAGGATATTATTTAAGTGAAAATAGTATGCCACGCTCACATGCAGGCAATTGCGTCAAGGCACAACTGTGTCTAAAGATGATTCAAGTATATTAAAAAAACCTAGGTCCAAGGCAGGTTATATTGTAAAAATGAGAGACGTGCTCCCATCCGCTAATCAAACCTAGCGTAAAACGCAGGGGTTCTTAATATATAATTAGCCCCGGTGGTGTAAAAATTAAAGGATTATTAATCCATACTGTGTAAGTAACCTCTTTTATCGGTGGGATATGGTTGTCATCGCCCCCAACGGAAGCAAGAGATACTGAGTCAAGGCCCCGATGTCCGAATTTTAAGGCGAGACAACTGAGACAGCAATGTCTTTTGACCTTCCTTTCCTTGAAGAAACGCCTCAAATCAGGCATGAGTTGAATGGACTCGTTTCGCCGCTGCGCCTAAATTAAAAGTGGGCCGAGAGGCATTAGACAGGAAGGGGCCTAGTCTTACCGTTTTTGTACAAATATGGGTCGGAAATTGGATGAAGCGGCGAAGGGGGGGGGGTGAGTAAGCACTGCATTGAAGCCGGCTCCATGAAATCTCCTGCCCAGCTAAGCAACAGAGCGATGGACGCTTTAACTGTACGGACTCAACGGCTTCGTTGACGTCACAATGTGCACGTTACTCAGCGACCGATGGTTCAAATTATAGTCCGTATTTTATATCTTGGCAGTGACGTCACGCAGCTGAGTTGCCAGATTCTTTTGGATTCTCTCTACTTCGTTTTCTCTCGCACATTGTGGTGAACAATTGACTAACGTTTTCCGGTGTGTAATCAAAGTTTTTCTTCAATTAAATATTGTACCAGCATATTTTTTTGGAAGTGAAGTTATTTTCCGTTAGTTTCCCGTGAATTCTTTTCCAGAAATTCAAGGCTTCCTCAATCTCTTATTTATCAAAGCGTATTCGCCATGAGTTGTGCAAGTGAGCTCTCATGGGACATCGGAATCAGCATACCTCACAAAAAAGTTCAATTTCAGTGGATCAAGCAAACAAGTGCCATGCATTTAAGTTATTAGGGTTGAGTGAGTTATACCAAGGAACTTAGTAACCTCAGCAGTGTCATTGATGGCGAAATTCGTACAAAAATTGCTAATTGTGAGATCTGCTCTCGTGTGGTGTGTACTTTGTTTTTCTCTAAGTTTTCTGCGGAGTGCAGCTGTTATGAGCAATAATTTGTGTACTAGAGTCATATGTAATACCTCCGCTGTTTAATTCGAGTGGTCGGTGATGTTAAAATTAGAATTTTTCTATGTCAATGAGTAAAGCAGACGCATGAGCTCGTGACGTGCTCTCATATTTTTCTATTTTCCTCTGACAAAAGCCTCGAAAATAACAAATAATGTGTAATAAAGGTTTGTGATGTTGATTTACTGTGGGAAAAATGGTAGGAAGTGGATTTCTTGGGATTTGGCATGAATAACTGTAAAATTTGTTTCGGTGTCGTACGAATTCGTGCTTGGCGTGACGACAGGTATATCTCTGATATTAATGAGCAACTGATGCAGCCAAAGTTACGAAGATAGTGTGATAAGTCTTCGTGAACTGCATTATAAGTGAAAAAGCATAAACCATGGTGTTTTCCGTGAGATAAGTGCTGTTGGAAAAACATTTACCGTGTCAATCAAATTCTCATTGTTGTAATGACGTAAATGTTTTGGTGATTTTGTGGTATTGCATTTATTTTTCTAAATAAAGTGATAAACAGTGTCATAAGTAAATTTTTAAGCCGTATCGTAAGAAATGAGTAGTTCCTATGTGGTTGATGCCCATGATGAATAGAATGCCTTGAGTGTGAACGTGATTTTCTGAGGAATAACTGTGTTAATACAAAGTAGAAGCCTTGACTTTAGTTCAGCGTAGAATTTCTGAGCAAATTAATTTAAAATGTAGAATCAGCTTGGTGAGTGAGGGAATCATTACAAGATGCATAAACTAAGGCAAACTAAAGAGATGGATGTAGGTGCAGCAAGATTTATCGTTATGGTTTAACACATTAATTTCAGCATATTTAAATGTCTTGGGCAAGTTATCAGATTCATAGGGATCAAAGTTTGAACCCAGTATCAGTGTGTTTTTCAGTGTTAACTTTCTGAAGCCAGTTTTTCAATGCCAATAAACTTGTCATAGGCAGTCTCGTGGGATATAGCTTTGATCTGCTTGCTTTCCTCAGTAAGCTTGATGTCGCTTCTGCACCTGCATAACCATTTGTAAGGAGATACAGTGGCTTTATTCATATAGCAAGAGGGAATAGTCAGGGAGAGGGTTGAGGTTGTTGTAATAAGAGTACGTAGTTGAGTATTTGGTAAGAATCCCTTCAAGACGTGAGACAATTACATTATTGTCTACCGTTGCCGTTAAAATCTTGTTCTGTAAACCATTTATAATGCATTACAGTGCCATGGAAAATAATTCCATTTCAAACGACTTGAAGTTCCCGCAGCGTAATTCGCTGTAGCGACAGTAAATTGTTTTGTACCTCGTAAGTTGGCAAAAAACTTGGCAACGTGTGTGATTTTTAGCTTCTCTCATTGGGGGAAAATCGATGTGTCGTCATCAATTTCGATGGCGTCACTGCCATCTAAGGCCGCACAGACTATATCCTACCGTTAATGGGAAATCCATTGAGGTATATGGAGGGGGCATGATGTCACGAAGTTGA
The DNA here is from genome assembly GCA_933228895.1 of Platycnemis pennipes. NCBI lineage: Eukaryota > Metazoa > Arthropoda > Insecta > Odonata > Platycnemididae > Platycnemis > Platycnemis pennipes. The sequence goes on along the minus strand of OW121846.1, from coordinate 8,173,946 downwards.
AGCTAGGAGATCGGAACGTCCGCCATATTAGTTCTCCCCATTCTCCCCTAGCTTGCCGTTGGACAGCAATGGAGTTGTGAACGATTTGACCATCTAGCAAAAAAATTGCCTTCCCTCGGAAATTTAAGGTAATTAAGCCTAGAATTGTGTTTTAGATGCATTGAGCTATCGTTTCCACTCGATTTAACAAATTATTTTCCATAGGATTATGAATTTTTATTAATTTAACAGGTGGTTTCAGGCGTAACTTTATGTAACTTATTTATAATGAAAACAAAAACTTATCTTTGTGGTTTCACATGAATTTATTATAAAACAAGCCGGGTTTGGACGTCCAACGTCACCATCACCTGATGATCATAATTCACTGCGGTATAATAATTAATTGAATGGCTATCAGGAAGTACGTGGAATAGGATCGGCACACGTACCATGATTATACTGATTTTGCTGACTACTGGCGAAATTGGCCAGGAACACATCCAGGGAACATGCTGAGGCCTGCCCTTAGCATCATACTCATTGGTCAACAATCCTAGGATTGATTTAACGCAGCCCTCCACTCGATTCTTCTATGGGCCAGCTTCTTCGATTGACGTAACCCCTCTCTTTTACATCCTTAACTACATGTTCCATATCTATTATACGAGGCCTGCCTTTTCCAATCTTCCCGTTCACTTCCCCCTCGACGATTGTCTTCATCAGGCCATCGTGTCTCAAAATATGGCCGATTAAGTTGTTCCGTCTTCTTTTGAGTTTTCCGTAGACTTCTCTTTTCTCCCACTCCTCTTAGGACTTCTTCGTTTGTCATTCGGTCTATCCATTTTATCTTTATCATTCTTCTGTAGCATCTCATTTCGAATGCTTCCACCCTTTTCTTCTCCGCTGCTGTCATCGTCCATACCTCACTGCCGTAAAGAAACATACTCCACATGTATTTTTTTATGAATTGTTTCCTTAATTCTACACTTGTATTTCCAGCTTTAAGCAGATTCTTCTTTTGATAGAATGTCTTATTTTCCTGGGCTATTCTACTTACTATTTCCTTCATGCTTCGTCCATCGTTGGTTACTCGGCTTCCCAGGTAACAGAACTCTTTCACCTCTTCCAGTTTTTGCTTTCCTAGTTTAACGTTGTTTGTGGCCTCTTCCCTCTTGCTACACGCCATTATTTTAGTCTTCTTTTCATTCACATCCAGCTGATATCCGTCCATTTTCTTTTCTTGGTTATTAGATTATTATTCTGATCCCTCTCTGTCTCTGCTACGAGCGCTATGGCATCAGCGAATCCCAGCATGCCTATTTTTTCTCCGTGGATATTCACTCCAGAAGACTTCTCTTTGATTTTTTTGATGGCTCTTTCTGTTGACATATAAAAATTATGAGAGACAGAGCACAGTCTTGTGTCACTCCTTTCCTTATACTTGCTTCTTCCCAGCTGGGTCCAGATTTAATTACAACTACTTGGTTTCAATACCAACTAGGGATAATTATTCGATCATTGTGGGAAAACCCAATTTCTCTCGTATTTTAAAGCATTTAATACCAATCCACGTTGTCTTCACTAAATCCACAAATGCAATGAACGTCAGTTGGTCCTTCTCCATTCTCTTCTCTATGAGCAGCCTAAGGGCGTTTTTGCTTGTCTTGTACCCTTACATTTCCTGAATGCGAATTGATCTTCATCCAGGAACTCCTCTGCTTTTCGTCCTATTCTTCTGTAGATGATCCTTGTCAATATATTCGATGCATATGTCGTCAGGCTTATAGTTCAAATATATTCGCATTTTCCCCACATTTTTTATTATTTCTGTGGGAATATCATCAATTCCAGGATCTTGATGGTTGGAAATTGGCCGTGTGAACACAAGTTAAAGCTAATCCTAGTAAATTTTTCTACCACGATAGAGTTACTATGGTTGGCGCTAGTTACTGGTATTTTAAGAGCGTGTGAACGCAAGTAATAGTAGAAAGAAGGTTTGTTTTGAAAATGGACGTAGAGTGTTTGAAGACGAAGAGACCGGATCGCACTATATGGATCGGAAATGATTCTTAATTACAACGATATTTATTTATCACACTGTAATATATTTTAGTAGTTGTAAGACCACATTCCACTGATTCGGTTGTTCAATAATGGTGCTAAGTAGTTTGCTTTACCCCTGAATCCTGAGCACGTACGCTTATAAATTTATTTTGTATTTACCGCGCCGTGCAGAAAATGTACACACAGAAATTAAATAACTAAGAAGTTGCAAACATTCGCAGGAAATTCGACTTATGTTATTTTTTACGTATTCGCTCCCTACGACGGCGTTAAAAGTGATATTTTTGATAAGAGAAACATTTTGATAAGAGCAACAAATTCACTATGCATACTTGTATGTATTCTACTTGGATACATGAACTTGTGTACGTAAGGTTAACATAAGCGATAACTTAGTGAGAGATGAACAATCATTTCATAGCATGGCGTTCCATGGTTGACTGCATTTCTTGGTGCATGATTCCCGTATGTAAGCTAAACGAATAAAACTACAGGCAAGGAAACGTTAATAATTTTTAAGTGTAAAGATATCGGTCGACATATGCGAGTAAATAGAGGTAAAGGTTGAATGTCTTAAATATCTGGAAAAGGCGGGTCTAGGATTGGACCAAGGGGAAGGGGGGGGGGGGGGGAACCCGGGGGAAGGGTCTGGGGAATTCCCCCCAGCCGAAGGGGAGTTCGGGGATTTTGGAAATTTGGGATTTTCAAGACTCAAAAACAGCGGTTTTAGGCTAATTCTTTGATAAAAAAAAGACACTACTATGCAATGTATTAGGTCGTTTTATTAGTAAAATGTTTATGGTGGTCAATATGGGCCTAGATTGAAATACCGGTAATATTATTAATAAAAACTTATGATGATGCTTTATCTAGTTTTTAAAGTATGACTTAATGATAAGGAACACAAATATAGTTTAATCACTTTTATGATTAGATAAGTTTATTTGTTTTTATTATTAATTTTTTACGTTAAATAAGAGTCAGGAAGTTTAAATAGGAAAAAACATCCAAAATATAATTACAATTAATTTAAATTTGACTGCTAGTTGATCTTTGAACTAGAGATACTTAAAAATAAAAGGGGGAATTTATAATGGGTAATACAAAATAGTAAAAAAATTACTTCCGATTGAATACAGTGGTTTAATTTAAAAAGCAATAATGGCATTCTTCGCCGAGTTGTTGTGTAAGCTGCGTTATGAATTATTTTCCCAGTTCTCTACGCTCATCCGTCTATTCTTAGCCTTGCTAAATATGCTGATTATTTCGTCTACTGGTATCTCCCTTTCTTTTGACACGTTTGCGAGTGCCAGTCCATTTAATCGTACATCTCCCATAGTACTTCTCAAATAAGTCTTCAACATAAAACCAAACACAAAACCCATTTTACATGTTATGAATATGTAATTAGAAAAAGTAGAAAAATATTTTACATGCATTATTAAAAAGTAGTAGGTACAACAAAAAATATCTTTGAAACAACAAACATAAAAGTGTTTGATAACATGACTGATTTAGAAAGGTTATAATACATAATTATAATTACCTTCTTAGCGTTGAAAATGAACGTTCCGCTGATGCAGTTGTAACAGGGATCGTTCCAAAAACTTGAAGGAGAATACTGATCATTGGGAAAAAAGAAATGTCCAATTCTTTGATTGTATCAAAGACTGTTTCAGGAGGGTTGCATATATTGTTCCATTTGTTTCTCCACATCTTGATTTCTCCTACCATCAAGGTGGTACTTCCAATTTCTTCAGCATAGGTTAGATATTTTTCAGCGGCAGCTAGAATTTCCTTGTCCGTGAATCTTGATAGGTTGGAGGGAATGAGGCCTTCAAGAGGAAGGACTCCACGGAAACCTCTGCTGAATCTTGCATCTATCTCTGAAATAAAATGATCCAAAAGAGGCAGCAAGACTGATCTCCTGATATATTCTTCAGGGTTTTCTGCGGGCGCGTTGCTTCTGTTTCTTTGACGTATGCATGTTCTCGGTGTTGATATGTCAAACCCCAGCTCATCTGCAACTTGAAGGGAGATTTCGTACAGACTGTTGAACTCAGGTTCGGCTTCACGCCGAATATTTTTGAAGCTCTCCAAAATGTCATTTACGTTAACTAAAGCAAACGAGATATCCTGTTTGGGGCTTTGCAACCGTTGACTTAATCTTAAAGTTAAACCAAAGCAGTAGGCTGCAACTTCAAAGCCAATAAAAAATTCGCTATTTTTGATGGCGCAGGATAATATGTACGCTTCAGACGACACTTCTGGCGTTTTGTTGTCACTCAAATCTTCCAATACTGTGACAACAGGAATAATTCACTCTTTAAAGGTGATGAGGCTATCATGTCTCTCGACCCATCGTGTAGAGCAAAGTGCCTTCAGTCTCTGTTTCTTTGATTCGGAGAAATTCATCTTTTCGAGAACATCGATAAGAGCATTTACCCGATGAGCGGAGGCCGATAGGAAGACAGACACCGTTCCAACCGTTCTCATAACATTTCTTATTGCTGGTAATTCCCAACATTTTGTGATGCACAAGTTCAAGGAGTGACTGAAGCATTGAGTGTAAATTGCGATTGGCTGTTGCTGCGATATTAGGGCTTGCACGCCGTGTACCCTCCGTCGTACCCTTGACCACATAGGTAATCATATGACAAGCCAAGTTTTGACATCTCTTCGTCTATCGTTGATTTTATAGCCAAGCTCATTGCTGATTTGAGCTCAATGAAGCCAACAAATTCCTCCTTTGCTATGAATTTGTTCATATCAATGGGTCGTACACAGAATGTAAGTTGCTCCTTCCTACTAACATCGGTAGTCTCGTCACATATTATGGAGAAATATTTGGCTTTTTTACATCTTCAACTCTTTTCGAACGTAAAAAATCACCAATGCATTCTATCGCATCATTTTGGATGGTTTTGCAAATGAGTGTGTTGTTGCGTTTGCATGTCGAAAGATGCTATTTTAAGTTTCGTCGCCTGCATTTATTCTAAATGACAAGAGACTTTTGAAAACCCCCTGTTTTCCTCGAAGAGCCATTTCTTGGTCTTCTTCACTGCTCAAATTGCCATCATCTCGATGGCCTCTCACGGGGAGGTTGTTCTGGTCACAAAATAGTATTGTTTTTACCATGGCTTTTAATCGTTTTCGATTTTGCTCAACTATGTCTGCTTTTTTTCCATCGATAATTAGACCAACATGTTTGGTTGAAATATCCAGGAGCAGCTTCCATAGACTGTTTGAAATGTAGAGCTTTCTCCATTGTAAACTGATGGTATTTGGTGGATTCATGATGCATGATTTCTTCTGTAGCTTTCTTAAATTTACTCAAAGATTCCTTAACTAATGTTTTAAGTGCTTGAACAGAGTGCATTTTTAATATCAAGTAATGATGAATAACATTTTAGTTTATCTTTCATGTTACACTTTTTGCCTATTTCCGTCGTGTAAAACTGAGAGGTTGCATAGCTTATTCATGCCTTAAAACATAAAGACAATTCAAACTAAAATTTCATTTTCGTTTAAAATTATTAATTTGAACTTATATGCATTTTCAAGGTTAGCAGTAAGTTTCCTATTAAGGTGATATCAATGAATACGGAATAAACAATTTTTTCACACTGCACAAAAAACATTAAGGAACGTTGTAAGATGTTTTCATGATTTTATACCCTTTGTTCATTTGAAGGCTTGTAAAATGCTCATTGAAAGCATGTATAAAAAATCGAGCCAGTTAAAATACCAGTTACAAAATGGCCTTCAAAGTCACATAGTAGAGCGGAGGGATCAGAGAGGAGGCACCAATTTCGTGGGGAAGAAATCGAACTTATTCTGGACATTTGGACAAGAAGCACCATTCTAAAATCCCACTTGCTCCGCAATATCCATCCTCTTCAACCGTGTAATCTTTGTTCATCAATTAGCTGCGCGCGCGTCGGGCGCTTCAACTGTTTTTACTCTTCACCAGAGGTTACCACTTTTACCATAATCTCTACTACGGTAAAATTGAATACGTGTGAACGCATATTAGTTGAAGCCGCCATATTAACCATCATTCAAACCTAGTAATGTATGCGGGGCATTATACTTTGTGAACTATTTTGTGATATTAATTTGGTTAACCTTGGTTAATTGAGTTTTGTCTGTGATGCTTTCCCTTCCAAATTAAATTAAATTGTAATGTCATCCTTTATTCTTTTTGTTATATCGTTTTGTCTGTGTTGAGAGCTTTTATAATGTTCACATGTACAGCCAAATAAATACAGAGGCTGCCGCTGCGCTATTGCGCGAATTTACAATTATTTGTCCGGTTTCGCAAGTATCGCTTCCGATTGTAACACGCCAAAAGCGTGTCAAATAGGCCCAAGTTTAAAACTAATTTGTATTTTAATTCGTTTAAGTAGGTAAATTTACCGGAAAATATAACTAAATACTTTTGTACAAAGTGGTAATCTCCAAAAATTTCGATTTTATCTAGTGTAGGTTTCGACCCAATGGGGGGAGGGGGGACTATAGCCCCCTTATCCCCCCCCCCCCATAGATCCGCCATTACCTTTTTTTTCACACAATTCAATGCTCACATACTCTGCTTCAGCAGTTGATGTGGCCACACAGTCTTGTTTCTTGCTGGCCCAGGCCACTGCACCTATTTCAAACTTAACTACATAACCAGAACACGATACTCAGGCTTCTTTGTCACCGGCCCAGTCCGCACCCACATACCCTTCCAGTGGCTTCCCACACTTTTTGTACACAATTCCACAATCAATTCTTCAGGTAACGCAGAACCCTTTTGGCATACTCCCAGTGTTCCATGGTGTAGCAATCTGGAAACTCAGTGGGTAAACTCAGCAATATCTGCTGAGTTTACCCACTGTGAATGCAATATCGGGTCTAGTGCAAACCATTGCATACACTAAACTTCCAATTAACATTTCATATGGTACATTCGGAAGTTTTTCCGGATTACCTTTATACAAACTGTTTAAGTTAACTTCTACAGGTGTTGGAATGGGATCACATTCAGACATTTTGAAGTGAGTCAACATACCCTTTATATATTCCTTTTGATCAATGGATATTTCACTTTCGTTTCTCTTGATTCTCATGCTATGTACAAATTTTGCTTCACCGAGGTCTCTAATCTCAAAATGCTTTTTCAGTGTATTTGACAAGTTATTTGCAACATTACTTTGATCATAAACCAAAAACTTATCAACATATACAACAAGAATACACAGAGAATCATCATTCCCTTGACATCATGGTACAGTCAAAAACATTTTAAATCCCATATCAGTTAATATCCCTTTACATTTATCATACCATGACTTAGAGGCTTGTTTCAGCCCATAGATGGCTCTTTTTAGAAGACACACCTTGTCCTCAGCTCCAGGTTTTACTAAACCCTCTGGCTGTTTCATATATATAGTTTCCTTTAGTTCATCATTTAGAAAGGCAGCTGTCACATCAAAATGGTGTATCTTTAAATCAAGCTCTACCGCTAATGTTATCAAAAGACTAATAGCTGCATAGCTCACCACAGGAGAAAATGTCTCATTGTAATCTTCCCCATACTTCTGGCTACAACCCTTTGCAACCAGTCTAGCCCTGTATCTCACCATTTTCCTATGTTCATCCCTCTCCTTCCTGAACACCCACTTACAATTTACTGCGGATTTCCCCTTAGGAAGGTCAACTAATTCCAAAACTTCCTTCTGAATCAATGAATCCCATTCAGCTTCCATGGCCTCAGACCACATATCTTTATTTCTAGGTAGTGCCTCTCCAACAGTTTGGGGGTCCATGCAGCTATTAACTGGGTCACTCGGTTCTCCGCCCATGGTTGACAGATAGAGAACAAAACCTGGATACTGTGTGGGTATCGGAACTCTTTAAGATTTACGTGGTTCACCTTCACCTCTGACTCCTACAACCTCTGACATACCCTCACTAGACTCAATGCCTGTGTTAGTTGTTTGGGACTCCCCTTGACCCTCACTGGAGGTGCTGAGGTCTTTACCGTCAGACCCACTGGGCTGTGGTGAAACAACCTTATCACTACTTGCACCTCGATGCTCCAACATTGAGGTACTTACGGGCATGACTATGGCATTACCAGACACTCGAGTTCCTGTTTCCTTATGGGTCCTGAAAACATTTTTAAAATTACAACATTCCGAGCTTTGTTTATCTTTTATGCCTTATCGGGGTCTGTCAAAACGTAACCCTTGGACTTCTCGCAATTCCCTACAAAATATAGCCTTTTTGACATGGGATCAAATCTTTCTTAACTGTTTTGAGACATGATAATATACTGCACATCCTAAAACCCTCAGGTGACCCAAGTTAACCCGCTTTCCTGTTTGACCGCTCTGCCAGACTATTCTGTTCAGGTGAATATGGAATGGTGGATTCATGCCTAATTCTCCAGTTTCTTATTGTTAGTACATTCATCAATACTTGATTCAAATATTCGGAGCCTTTATCAGAACGCAAACACTTGATTTTTTCATTGGTCTCGTTTTCAACCCTCATTTTGAAAATTTTGAAGGTTTCACATACAGAATTTTACTCTTTAAAAAACATATGCACGTTTTTCAAGTAAAGTCATCAATAAAGGTTAAAAAATACTTATCACCATGACTTGAGGTGGGATCCATTAATGGATCCCACCTCAAGTCATGGTGACCCAGGTAGAAAAATCTGGGCTGGAACTGTACTGTAACTGTACTGTAAGTGTGCTAGGTAGGTGGACTGTAACTGTGCTATGAACTGTACTGGAATGTTTCAAATCCAGTACAGTTCCCACAGTACAATCACAGTAGATTTTCCACAGTACAGTTGCAGTGGACATTCCACAGTACAGTTGCAGTGGACATGCCACAGTACAGTCACAGTGGACATACCACAGTACAGTTGCAGTGGACATGCTACAGTACAGTCACAGTGCATTCACCACAGCTCAGTTAGAGTGCATTTAAGTGTAGATCCAGGGATTGGCTCACCGTCGCCTGCTTTGGCTAGAATTTTCTACATTTCTTCCAAGGGGTCTTAAACTTACATAATTTGAAGTCAGCCAGGCCCACCCCTTCAAATTCTTTTCTTGATTAGTCCCCAATGCATCTTTCACACTATAGCCAGAGTGCTTTGGAAACAGCACATCCATAACACAATATTAAATATCCCTTATGGAAATTTCAGATCAGGTCTGATCTGGACCCAGCGAGAACAAGTTGGTGGATTCCACGCAGGCACAAAAATTGACTAACTGGAATAAAGGGGCAATTATTCAAGGGAGGATCAATATAAATCTCAACTTGAAATTAAAACACTTAAAATTAGGCCGTTTCAATTGAATTGCTTATGTCAATTTTAGGTCAATAAATACTTTAAAAACATTATACTGATGGTGAAATGAATACTACCTCTTTGATGTTAAAGATAACATTTTATTTGCCACTAAAATACTTCAAAAAAAGAGCAATTACGAAAATATAATATACATCAATTTACAATCGCACATTCCATTGAAAGTCCTTTTCTTGCCCACATATGGAACCGCTGCTACATTTTATATTTTCCAAGTCTTTAAAAGGCATGCCTTCCCACTGATAATGCCCAAGAACATCTGTAGGAATAGAAAAAGTATCTGATTACCATAATATAGAAAGCACTTAGGTAAAACCTATTAATTCTTTTTATCTTGGGGTATAAGCATTTATGGCAATTATAGACTTTTGCAATGCTTTTTCCTGGGTTATATTACCTTAATAGTAATGTGTATTACTTAGATACAAGTTATAAAGTCCAGGAATCCACAAAAACATTGCATTTCATAAGTAATCTCAAGACTTTACTTAGTATTGTCAGAATCATGAATCATAAAATTAGAACAACAAGTCCAAAACTACTAAGATTTGAGGAATAACAACTTACCCACAATGATATCCTAGATTTCCAATTAGTAATTATTTCTACTTCACTCCCACCAAGAAGTGATAGGTACAGGTTCATCCCTAAATATCCTCTTTAGTACGATTACAATACTTTATTTTTGTAGTATCACTGACTTCACTGCACAATGTTGTTTTCTTTCGCACTGCAAAGCATAAAAGTTATGTTTATAAGTAGATCAAAATAACATTCATGTAAAGAATAAATGTTGCAAACTTAAGCAGTTGACTAATTAAATAATAACTATAGAATCGATTACAATAATAAAGTAACTTAATATCATGCACTGTTTTCACAAGTGTGGCTACCAAATGCAGCACATCGCGAATGCTTGGAATACATTTTCAGTGTGAAATGAGTGGTCGTCAACATTATTCCGCAAGCACATTAATTAATAAGAGAATGAATTAAACTTACCTCACCAATTGATGCTTCGAGAATATCGGTGTGAATATCACTGATTGACGATTCAACCGATGCCTTCCATCACAGTAAAAGACAAATTATACTGCTATAATTAATCAATAATCGCCAATTCTTTGACGGTCTCACGCCATTTCTGCCGTTCAATGTGAAACATGCGTCAATTGATGTTCTGTCGTTTCCCAGCATTCAACATTTAACTACGTACTTCGAATTTCAAAAGCAGAACACGGTTGATTCACAGCTCTGTTACAGCACAGTTTGAGCTACAGTGCAGTTCCAGTCATGTTTCAGAGCTCAGTTACAGTACAGTTAGGGCTACAGTACAGTTTCAGAGCTCAGTTACAGTACAGTTAGAGCTACAGTACAGTTCCAGTCATGTTTCAGAGCTCAGTTACAGTAAATTTAGAGCTACAGTACAGTTCCAGCCCTGATTCACAGCTCTGTTACAGTACAGTTTGAGCTACAGTACAGTTCCAACCCTGTTGCATAGCACTGTTACAGTGCAGTTGGTGCCACAGTACACTTCCAGCATAGTGATGCAGCACTGTTACAGTACAGATCTCGCCTAGTTATTACTGCCACAGCACAGTCCAGTGCAGTTGAGTGTACTGTAACTGTGCTAAACACTGAGTTTAGCACAGTTACAGTACAGTTCCAGCACAGATTTTTCTACCTGGGGACCAATGGACCAATTGGTCCACACAAATCAGAATGAATTAATTCCAATACTTTATGCGTCTTTTCCAGACGAGGACTGCTAACCAGAAAAGGTTTCTTACGCTGTTTACCCTCCACGTAGGCCACACATGGTTAAAATTGATTCTCTGCCTAATTTCATACCATCAGTTAATGCTCCAAGAGAGACATATTCTTATTCCCCGAATGGCCTAGACTTTTATGCCACAACATAAGGGGGTTTTCACTTTGCAATGACATAGCAAAACATTTCTCTACAGTTTTATTTCCAGTTAACTCTCTCCCTTCATTTACATCCAAGGTGTACACACCACCTTCAACATAACCAGTGGTAATCATTTTTCCCTTCACATCTAAAGACAGGGATTCATAAATCTCACACCTCAGTGAATAAAATAGAGGCTCCTTTCCCCGTCATCCAACTCACTGACAACAAATTAGCAGACAAATCTGGTACATAATACACATTGGAAATTGTTTGCACTCCACCTTGAACAAGATTTGATAGTGCAACCCTTTTATCTGCTACACTAATTTTTTTGATTATTAGCTACAGTAATTTTTAAATGTTTACCATCATTGCAATCAAAATCTGATAACCATTCTTTGCATCTTGTCATATGAGCTGATGAGCATGAGTCTATGTACCACTTTTCAGGTTGAACTTCACATGACATGGCTGTGAGCCAAGCAACATTGTTCTCTCTACTTTTAAAATTTGGATATTTAAAAGAACCATTTGCTTTTCCACTCTTACCATTTGCATTTTTGTCAGGGCAATCACGAGCCATATGCCCATATTCTTCACATTTATGACATCTAACCTTACTAATGTCAAATGCTGTTTTCTTCCGACGGCCAATACTGGACTTCTCCGCACCAGATGATGGAAAGAAACTCATGTCGCTCTTGTGCTTAGTGGAAAAAGCAACAGCTGCTTCTGCTTCTGCTTCACTGCCTCCACCTTGAGCTTGTCCGTCGCGGTGATTTCCACAGCCATCCGGAATGGCCGGTAGTCCTCCGTTAGTCCTCTCAGCATAAGAACAGCTAGCAGCTCGTCGTCGAACTGCTTTCCCTTGCTCTTTAGCTTGGTATCTATCTCCGTGAACCTATTCACGTACTCCTCCATATCACTACAATTTACCAACTTAATATCGAATAACTGATCGATAAGTGGCGGTTCACACTTATGTTCTCGTATGTGGCCTTCAGGTGCATCCACATATCGTAGGCCGTCTGCTTTTTCGCCACTTCCATCTTAGCTCACTCTCTCCACTCGAGAAGCATATAAATTATAGCTCTCGCCTTTTGAGCTAGTTTCTTCTCTATTCCTGAGGCACTTTCGGGTAAGGGTTCACTAACAAAGTCCCACATATCCTCATGGATGAGATACATTTCCATGTCCATGGCCCAAGTCTCATAATTCGGAGCCCCACGCAAATTTTCCATCTGTGGCAACGAAGTCACACCAAAGTGAATGTTCGTGATGGATGTTGTACTTTCATCGCCCATTTTCGACGCATAAACTAACAAATTTCAGTTCGCCACAACGTGGTCTCGCGACATAGGCTGAAAAGTTTACTTATACAAAAATGCACACGAATTACTAGCTATAAACACACCCACAGACTTAAGTCCACATTTTGCGACTGCCTAGGCCCATAACCTGTTGCGATTATTCATTCAGGCAGTGGATACTGAGGATTTACCGGAGATCGAAAAGAATTTCACCAGAATGTGGGGTGGTATGATATGCAGTTAAATAGGTATTTCATTCTGATTTCCAGTCATGACCGGCAGCATGAGCAATTTTCAGGCGTTTGAGTATAGACCGGTTTTGGCGTTCTACTTCCCCGTTTGCTTGTGGCCAAAGAGCTGTAGTAAATCGATGTTGGATATTCCTTGATTTGAGAAATGTTTGAAAATCTTGGGAAATAAAGCATGGCCCATTATCGGTTACTAAGATCTCGGGCAGCAAATAACGCCTAAACAACGATGAGAGAAAATCTTTGACCACAGCGGCTTTGTACTCTTAGTTATCTTAATTTCAATGAATCTGCTATAGTAATTAACAATTACTAGACTATAGTGGCCTGAGGGTAAAGTAACCAAAAAATCAGCAGCCAAGTGCTGCCATGGTTTTGATGGGAGCTCTGTCCTAACCATAGGTTCAGGTGGGCCTTGGGCCTGAAAAATTTGACAATCATGGAAACTCTTCACAAAATTTTCAACATCTGAATCGATTCCTTTCCATCACACTTTAGTCCGCAGAGTATGCCTCATAGGGTTAGAAGATATGACCCTCATGGGCAAGGAATAAAGCCTGGGAATGTAGATCTTTGGGTAACACAAGTCTAGTACCGCGAAGGACTATTCCATCTGCAACACTAGTATCAGGTTCTATAGACTGGTATAGACGCTGGTGCTTCTGCCAACGATTGGAGCCTAGGCTATCAATAAGTTCCTGAACTTCTTTGTCTAAAATAGTTGCTTGTCGAACTTCAGACAGGGTCATTGCTGAAGGCACGAGACTTTCGACGACCTGAGCAGAAAAACACAATGGCTCCAAATCATCTGAGGGTTTCTTATTCACATCCAGTAATCTAGATAATGGGTCAGCAATGTTAGTGTTACCCTTCTTATATTTTACATCAAAGGTAAAGCATTGGAGTCTCAGAGCCCATCGTTCAACCCTAGCACAACTGCGAGCTCCTGAACCAAAAATAGAGTCCAAGGGTTTATGGTCAGTTATCAACTCAAACCGTTTACCATGCGAGTACAACATTTGGAAACACTCGCATGCCCACACTAGGGCAAGAGCCTCTTTCTCGGTATGAGCATATGTCGTTTCAACATCAGATAAAGCTCTACTAGCATACTGCACAATACGATATTCACCATCTTGCAGTTGAGTAAGTACACATCCAACCCCATAGGGTCTCGCATCTGCAATGACTTGAGTGGGTGCATCTTTATCATAGTATTCTAATGTCGGTGGTGAAAACATTACCCTTTTCAGCTCAGAAAAGGCCTTCTGCTGGTCTGGTCCCCAAACATAGGGGCTTGAATTAGACATCTTACAAAGTGCCCTTAGGGGAGCAGTGATATTCGAGAAATCATGAATGAACTTCGAACAGAATGTCAACTGTGGTGTTTCAGAGTTATGTTGGTATTGGTGACGTGTACATTGGCAATGCTGAAGTGTATACGGGAGTGTACTGTTTTTTCCAGGTGGTGAAATAAAGATGGAGAACCGTACGGAGCATGCGTTATTTTGATCGCCCCTTATCCTGAAAAATCCTTTAGTGAATGAGAGCGGAGACTCGACGTCAACAATCCGAGAAAACTTCTGAGTTCAGTGACTATATCCGGTGCTCTGAAATAGCTGCAATTGTAGCAAGTTTATTTGGATCGGGGTGATACCCTCCACCTAATATGACATGGCCTAAAAACTTCACTCCAGAAAGGCCAAAGGCACATTTCTCATTCGATGTAAGACCTACCTCTCTTAGTCAATGAAGCACTCCCTAGAGATTCTTATCATGTTCTGCTTGATTGATTCCCCCTACCAAAGATCATCGAAATGAACAGTAACACCAGGTAAGGCCTGAAAAGCTTGCATCATACATGTTTTGGAACATTTCCGGTGCACAGCTAATACCAAATATTAGCCTTTTGTACCGGTAAAAACCACCATAAGTAATACATGTAGTGATACCTCGGCTATCTGGATGCAGCTCGATTTGATGGAAAGAAGGTTTTACATCAAGTTTTAAGAACACCTTAGCACCATTCAATTTTAAAAAGGCTTCATCAGTGGTGGGGATTTGGAATCTTTCCCTAAATACCGCTTTGTTAGCCTACCGCATATCAATTGTCATTCTCCACTTTCCATTTGATTTCGGCACAAGGTGGACAGGGGATACCCATTCTGAAAATCCTTCCACTTTCTCAATCACATCAAGCTGAAGCAGCTTGTCTAATTCCTCCCCAGGTAGAAAAATCTGTGCTGAAACTGTACCGTAACTGTACTGTAACTGTGCTAAACTCAGTGTTTAGTACAGTTACAGTACACTCAACTGCACTGGACTGTGCTGTGGCAGTAATAACTAGGCGATATCTGTACTGTAACAGTGCTGCATCACTATGCTGGAAGTGTACTGTGGCACCAACGGCACGGTAACAGTGCTATGCAACAGGGTTGGAACTGTACTGTAGCTCAAACTGTACTGTAACAGAGCTGTGAATCAGGGCTGGAACTGTACTGTAGCTCTAAATTTACTGTAACTGAGCTCTGAAACATGACTGGAACTGCACTTTAGCTCTAACTGTACTGTAACAGAGCTGTGAACCAGGACTGGAACTGTACTGTAGCTCTAACTGTACGGTAACTGAGCTCTGAAACATGACTGGAACTGCACTGTAGCTCAAACTGTGCTGTAACAGAGCTGTGAATCAACTGTTTTCTGCTTTTGAAATTCGAAATACGTAGTTTAATGTTAAATGCTGGGAAACAACGGAACGTCAATTGACGCATGTTTCACATTGAACGGCAGAAATGGCGTGAGACCGTCAAAGAATTGGCGATTATTAATTAATTATAGTAGTATTATTAGTATTTTACTGTGATGGAAGACATCGGTTGAAATCGTCAATCAGTGATATTCACACCGCTATTCTCGAAGCATCAATTGGTGAGGTAAGTTTAATTTATTCTCTTATTAATTAATGTGCTTGCGAAATAATGTTGGCGACCACACATTTCACAGTGAAAATGTATTTCAAGCATTCGCGATGTGCTGCATTTGGTAGCCACACTTGTGAAAACAGTGCATGATATTAAGTTACTTTATTATTGTAATCGATTCTATAGTTATTATTTAATTAGTCAACTGCTTAAGTTTGCAACATTTATTCTTTACATGAATGTTATTTTGATCTACTTATAAACATAACTTTTATGCTTTGCAGTGCGAAAGAAAACAACATTGTGCAGTGAAGTCAGTGATACTACAAAAATAAAGTATTGTAATCGTACTAAAGAGGATATTTAGGGATGAACCTGTACCTATCACTTCTTGGTGGGAGTGAAGTAGAAATAATTACTAATTGGAAATCTAGGATATCATTGTGGGTAAGTTGTTATTCCTCAAATCTTAGTAGTTTTGGACTTGTTGTTCTAATTTTATGATTCATGATTCTGACAATACTAAGTAAAGTCTTGAGATTACTTATGAAATGCAATGTTTTTGTGGATTCCTGGACTTTATAACTTGTATCTAAGTAATACACATTACTATTAAGGTAATATAACCCAGGAAAAAGCATTGCAAAAGTCTATAATTGCCATAAATGCTTATACCCCAAGATAAAAAGAATTAATAGGTTTTACCTAAGTGCTTTCTATATTATGGTAATCAGATACTTTTTCTATTCCTACAGATGTTCTTGGGCATTATCAGTGGGAAGGCATGCCTTTTAAAGACTTGGAAAATATAAAATGTAGCAGCGGTTCCATATGTGGGCAAGAAAAGGACTTTAAATGGAATGTGCGATTGTAAATTGATGTATATTATATTTTCGTAATTGCTCTTTTTTGAAGTATTTTAGTGGCAAATAAAATGTTATCTTTAACAGAAAAGAGGTAGTATTCATTCCACCATCAGTATAATGTTTTTGAAATATTTATTGACCTAAAATTGATATGAAATGGCCTAATTTTAAGAGTTTTAATTTCAAGTTGAGATTTATATTGATCCTTCCTTATATAATACTAACCTAATATAATAATAACTACTATGTAAACATTTGTATATTCTTTTAAGTGTCCATAAACTGTTCCAGCATGTTACAGTAGCATCTGCCGTGAAGTATGTATGTGGATCCCATGTGGAAATGTGTTGAATAGAGGTGGATCCACATTAAATCCATGTGGGATCCACATGGAATTTTTGGATCCATGGCGGAAATTAGTAAGCTTAGGTTGGTGGAATCAATGCGGATCCCACCTGGAAATTTGGCATCTTGGTGGAAATTTTGTGGATCAGTTGACCATATACACATAGATTCCACCCAATGTCCAAGTACATATCCATGTTGTATCTGCGTGGAATCCACCAACTTGTTCTCGCTGGGTCCAGACGAACCTGATCAGGTAAAGCCAGGTCAGGAAATGAGCTGATTTAAATCTTGATCAGGATGATCAGATCAGGTTTGCCAGATCAGAACTGATCAGGATTTAATTCAGCTCATTTCCTGATCTGGCATTTCCAGATCAGACCTGATCTGAAATTTCCATAAGGGATATTTAATATTGTGGTATGGGTGTGCTGTTTCCAAAGCACTCTGGCTGTTGTAAGTCACGCTTTTAGATATGGTCCATCTTGACATCTGCCGGGATTCGTCACTTCCGGGGGAAGGTATGTGTCGAGCACAGGGGTACCAACCCCATAAGAGTATACTACAACACCTTCCCATTTACAGAGTGAGGCGTACAGGAGCTTTCACCCTTCTGCCACTTCTGGTAGTCCCAATTTCGGAATTGGTAGTCTCTGAGTGTCTTTTTTCAATAGGTGTCCTCTGACTCCTGAGACCACCTGAAGTGCCTATGTTTTCTCTGGCGAGTTGAGGGCTTCTAAGAGTATCACTATTTCTTGGTGCCATATGTTCCTCTAATAGCATGAGAGGTCTTTGTAATGATACATTTTTAGAGAGGTTATGGCGTAAGTGAACATCATTACGCCTTACAACATTACCATACTTATGTTTAACTAAGTAAGACCTAGGACATCTGTGCTGTTCCATAACAGTGCCAGGCTCCCACCATTAATTATTTCTTGCCTTAATCCATACATTGTCTCCTCTTTTGAATTCTTGACCAGCCTCCTGGAGGCTCTGTCATAGTATTCCTTAACTTTATGCTGCTTAGCCTGGAGTGCTTCATATATACCTGTTTGTACCCTTGGTTTCAAAGCTTCCATTGTGACACGAAGCTTGGAGCGCAGTTGACGGCTAAACAATATTTGGGCTGGGGACACGTTAAGCCCTTTTAGGGGAGAATTCCGATAATCCCTTAACAGGTCCCTGAAATCTTTACCTAATTCTTGGCTTTTCCGAAGAATTTGTTTGCCAGTGTGCACACCCTTTTCTGCAAGCCCATTACTTTGATGGTAATGGGGGCTACTTGTCCTCAACTCCATCCCATTCTCTCTGAAATATTTTTGACAGTCATATGACATGAAAGGCATGTTGTCCGCAATGCATTCCCTGGGAATTCCATGAGTCGCAAAAATGCTGTGTAATGCATTTATTATAGCACTAGTAGTTTTGTTTGGTAAAGGAACTAATTCCAACCATTTAGAGTAATAGTCAACAAGGACAAGATAGGGGTTCTTGGAAAAATCTAAAATGTCACATGCCACTTTTTAAAATGGCAACTTAGGTACCTCATGAGGGAGTAATGGCTGTTTCCGCTTTCTGGGTTGGAACTTATTACATACTTCACACTTATTAATTACGGTTTCAATGTCCCTTGACATTCCAGGCCAATAGTATAGCTCCCTAGCTTTAATGCGAGTCTTCTCGATCCCCCCATGCCCTTCATGCAGTAGTTTTAGCAATAGGATTTAAGAGCATTAGGTACTACAATTTTGTGTCCCACGAAAACTAGTCCATCTTCGATGTAGAGCTCATCTCTTAGCTTATAGAAAGGTTGAAGTGCTGTGGATATTTTCCCATAATTTGGCCACCCCCTAGTGCACATTCTGATTATTTCACTTAAAACTTTATCAGTGTTAGTGTTTTTCTGAAACTCTTCCCTCTGTTCCCTAGATATGGGAAGGTACCTACTGATGGTATGAACCATCTCTTGTATTTCAGGCTCATCTTCAACATTCCCCTTGATGTATGACCTTGATAAGCATATCTGCAATATGCAAATCCTTTCCAGGGACGTAGTACATATTCAAGCAATACCATACGGCAATCTTAGATATTTGAAGCAACCAAAGGGACTTGTGAAAGCACATTTGAGGGAGGACTCCTCATCTAATTTTACCTGATGGAACCCTTCTTTCAAATCAAATACACTGAAATATTTATTGCCACTCAATTTCTCAGCTATGTCACTCACAGTTGGAACAATGTGGTAGTCTAACAATAACCTTGTTTAAGTCAACAGGGTCAAGACAAAGACGCAAGTCCCCATTTGGTTTCTCAGTAATAACCAGGTTACTGAGCCACTCTTTACCTGTCAAGCTTTCTATCCTAGAAATTATTTTCTTTGCCTGAAGCCTCTCCAACTCTATCTTTAACCTTTCTTTTAGAGCCGAAGGCACCCTCCTGGGTGGCCTTGATGTCGGCTGCACATTCTCTACTGTTGCTATATTGCACCTTTGTGGTACACACCCCAGACCCTTAAACACAGACATATACATTTTAATGAATTTACTTTTTGAAGACAGATGGCCAATATTACATACCCTTTTAACCAAGTTCAAAGATACACAGCCCGGTAATCCCATAAGGGGTTGCAAGTCATGGTTTACAATTACAAAATCAAGGTAACATTCAGCATGTTTATAATTACATCTCAGAGTGGCAATGCCTTCAGGCTTAATTGTCATGCCACCATACGCCTCAAGTCGCACACTTGTGGGTTTAATTCTAACCCCACTTTGCTCTAACTTCTGTATTGCCTGCATTGGCAGGACATTCACTTGTGCACCTGTGTCCAGCTTCATTGCAAACACTTTTCCACCGATCTCCACCTTTTCAACCCACTCATTGGGATCACAACTAGCATCCACCGAATTAACGCTCAAATTCACAGAGAGTGCACAGCAGGACACTGAAGATGTATCTGACAAGGAGTCAGATTCTACCACGTCGATTTGGCGTACATTTCTCACCCTGCATGCCACAGCAAAGTGATTGATTATTCCGCACTTCGCGTACTTCCTTCCATATGCCGGGCACTCTCGAGGGCCATGATTCGTTTTGCACCTGTTACATTGAAACTTTTTCACTGCTTTCCCCACACTTTGGCTTGCACTTGAGTCCACTTTACCTCGAGAACGGTGATTCCCTCTCTTCTTCTGCAAAACGTCGATGTGGTAATCTCCTCCTTTGGGCTCTGCCGTTGTTTCTCTGATCTGCCTCGCCTGCCTCCGACTTTGTTCTACAGCTCTGCAGTGGGCTGCCGCTTTCTCCAGCGAGAGATCCTCCAGTCTAAGCAGGGCCTCCTGCACCGTCTTATCTCGTACTCCGTAAACGATGCGATCACGAAGTACGGAGTCCTCTTGAGGTTCAGATCTGGAGAATCCACAATTTTTAATGAGGCGCCTACAGTCAGCAAAGAAATACTCGAAACTTTCTCCTTCTTCCTGGACTCTCTGATTAAATATGAAGCGTTCGAAGGTCTCGTTAATTTTGGGCGCAACGTACGACTCGAACGCTTTTAAAACAGCTGAGTATTTCTTTTTCTCTGGCTCAGTCAACGGAAAAGTAGAGAACAGCGCTATCGCACTTCCTCCCAGCATATTTAATAAAAGGGCGATCTTAACTTTGTCAGTTTCTTCATCCCTCTTGGTGGTTGCTAGGAAATTTTCAAATTCCCGGACAAAATTAGTCCAGTCGGCGTAGGCACTGGGACCTTCGAAATTCACACTTGTCGGTAATTTAACGTTCTCCGCCATTTTCGCGGTTGCACAGAAGATCCACGGCGTGGTTTCACGATATTTACGTGTCACTTCTATTTGCACCTATAATGTCATTGAACTCCACACGACTGCGCCATGTTGTAAGTCACGCTTTTAGATATGGTCCATCTTGACATCTGCCGGGATACGTCACTTCCGGGGGAAGGTATGTGTCGAGCACAGGGGTACCAACCCCATAAGAGTATACTACAACACTGGCTATGGTGTGAAAGATGCATTGGGGACTAATCAAGAAAAGAATTTGGAGGGGTGGGCCTGGCTGACTTCAAATTGTGTAAGTTTAAGACGTCTTTACTCGCGTTCACAAGTTGCCGTCGCGCTGCTGGAAGTGGACCCAGATTCACCGACTTCCGCAAGAATCCTCTGTGCAGCGGTTTTCTTCGCTAGTTTCAGAATATTTTTCTGAAATAAACAATGGGAAATTCATTACAAAGCATTAGTACCTAATTCACTAGGGAGAAAGTATAGGCCCATAACCTTCGATTTTCATTATGAAATGGTTTGAGTTTGGTTAAAAATGATAAGTACCTTGCTTTTCTTCTTGTGCCGATTTTTGCCGGGTTCCACAGTTTCACATTATTCGTCGCTCAAACTTCTTGATATTCTTGGTCGTTTTCTCCTACCAGGGTCGGCATCCGGTAATATCCCCGACTTTATATACGTATCCATTAAGGAGACTAACATTGGTCGCCAATCTGAAATATATATCCCGGTAAGCTAAACAACGGATAGGGGTGAGAACTGAGCCCAAAATCTTTTTGTATCAAATAAAAACTTACCAGACTTAGCCAAAACTTCACCAAAATAACTAGCTTCTTCATCTTCCTCCTTCGTCCGCTTTGTATGCGAACTGACGCTCTCAATAGTTTTCACTTTTACAATTGAATTAATCGCCAGTTCCTCAATTGGGGCACAACCCTCAATGCATTTCGAAGAGACACAATCGACCTCTTCTTCGCTAAACTTAACGAGTACAAAATACTCCATGGTACGTAGTGGTAAGCGCAACTTCACACGAACTACCAAAACCGCATGGAACAGAATAAAATGAGAACATGGCGGCTGCGCGAAGCTATCATGGAAGTCAAGCGAGAGTATAAAAATTGAGAATTAACACAAATGGCTAAGATATTGGATGAGTTGATGATGCAAAATATTTATAATGATATTAATTCATATTTGACGAGCTCGAATGTTCCTCTTCATCTCCTACGGATTTGGTGTAGCACCTTAAGGTGCTACACCAAATCCGTAGCTAGCCTAGTCAACACTTCGTAATTACGAAGTGTTGACTAGGCTAGACAGTTGACGTTTCCTCACGGTTGTTTATCAGAATTCATTCAGAATGAGTTCATTAAATAGCACTTATACAAGGTTTGAACTCCGCATTCAGAAAGATTGTATTAAATTGTATACTTATAGGCTTAATGAAAATTGCATAAATTTGGATACAGATTGTATAGACTGTATACCGCCTGTCTTAAGTTTTATACAGCCACGGCTGAATACAACTGGAAATTTATACATGCCTGTATACAATTTATAAAAATTGTATAAAATTGTATAAGAATGTATAAAAATTTTATACGGGTTTATACATTTTTTACAAAGGAACCTTGGAACAAATGTAGAAAATTCTAGCCAAAGCAGGCGACGGTGGGCCAATCCCTGGATCTGCACTTAAATGCACTCTAACTGAGCTGTGGTGAATGCACTGTGACTGTACTGTAGCATGTCCACTGCAACTGTACTGTTTTATGTCCACTGTGACTGTATTGTAGCATGTCCACTGCAACTGTACTCTGGAATGTCCACTGCAACTGTACTGTGGAAATTCTACTGTAACTGTACTGTGGGAACTGTACTTGATTTGAAACATTCCAGTACAGTTCATAGCACAGTTACAGTCCACTTACCTAGCACACTTACAGTGCAGTTACAGTACAGTTCCAGCACAGATTTTTCTACCTGGGTCCTCAACCACAGTTTTAAGGTTAAAGGGAATGCGTCTAGCTGACTGGATAACATGTCTTACCTCTCGTTTAATAGGAATCTTTAGTTGGAAGTTTTTAAGCTTTCCTAAACCTTCAAACAAGTCACTGAATTCTTGTTTAACTTTAGTTTCCAGGTCACTCACTATATTAACATTATTGGTAGTGCATGCTAGCCCAACTTGAAGCAAACCTAGCTGAGTTGCACTTAACCTACCAAAAATGGGCACATTTCTTTCCTTTAAGACTTTGAATTCCACTCCGTTCAATGTTGGTCCGCCTGGGACACTGACAAAAGTGGTAAGTTACCCGACAACACTGCCTAGAATTTCCCACATCTTCTACACTTTCCTTAATAGGATCGGATCTGTTCACAGACACACGATGGCTTTTAAGTAATTCCCAGTCCTTCTTAACAACTAAATTACAGTTTGACCCGGAATCAATTAGCACACACGTAAACCAACACCTCCTATAACCACCTGATACAGTTTGAAATTACCACTTGAAAAGGCACATGCCTGAAAACTGTAATCACTATCTTTGTTTAAAGTTTCACTAGTGTCATCTACATCAGAAGAGTCGCTATCATTTGCAACAAAAGCATTACCTTTCACTATTTTACCATGTTTGCCCTATTTTCCATAATACTAATCTGGTTTTCTGCTCTATTTGCACACTTCCGTTGAGTGATTTTTCATTCCACATCTTTTGCAAATTTCCCACTAAGCAGGGCAGTTCGGGTCCGTGCGCAAGTGTCCCTGGTTGCCAAACCGATGTAATACATATGTATTTGAGGACTTTTGAAGCAAATATACTGCAAATATGAAGATGGAATACAGCTGTATTCCATATCGTTCAGTGATGTATTTTTCTCTGCATTGCAGATGTATTACTGATGTATCATCATTGTGATGATGTGTCATCTTCTGTGTTATAGGGGTACATATCGTATTTCTTCACGAAATTGTGTGGGATTCGGAAAATATTACTCTATATTATGTAAATAAATATGAAGTTAGAATGTTGAAGAAGGAAACATATCCTCTCTCTATGAGGATTATCAATGGAAAGCATCGTAAAAATGCAAAATTAGTGCGTCCTCCCGTAAGAGCAATGGTAAATCCGGGAGAACAAAGATGGATGGCAGGCCACGCCCGCGTTACAGGTTCTAGCATTGGCCACCATAGGTAGCGACCTCTCCATATGCCACAATGAAATACACAATCTTAGACCATATAAGTATATGGTCTAGTATATATGATCTAAGTACACAATCACGGAGCGTAGACTGAGGGCGAGGGGGGTATGACAAGAAGGGAGTTACGGGGGGTGTAACTTCTACCCGCGCCACCTTGCACGACGATCGCTGCGAGACTGGTGACGTCACATACCTGAGGAAAGGGCCAATGAAAGGGCTGCCATAATGTCGTCTGCTCAGTAGTTTTTAATTATGCTTCTACTAATTTTATTCCGATTCAAGGCGAATGTTGACAAGAAATTTAATTAATCACTAAAGGATAGGGCTTAATATTGCATTTGATAAGTTAATAACACGCATTTCATTACAATAGTATTTATTGTAAGCTGTTGCCGTATACATTCAAAAGTAAGTGGTACATACCGTACATACATACAAAAATCAGCTGTAAACATGCACACAGTAAGCGTTACATGAAATTCACGGGGAAAAGTAGAAGTAAAAGGAGCTAGAATGAACTTCTCACTTTAACTTGGAACGTTTCTAAGTCATAACGAAACCGCATACAGAAATAATAATAATATGGTTTATTAACGGGCGTAGAAGCCCAGTACAAAATTACAATACATAAAAATATAAACCAATACAATAATATAAGAAAGAAAAGTAATACATTTCTTCATAATATTATGCAATCAAAACTCAATAAGAAAGACCATTACAAAAGAAGACGTGATGTGAATACAAAATCATCAAAGCTCACATAAAGTAATTTTGAAAAACAATAATTGTAAAAGTATTACACATTTACCTGTTGACTTAACAATATTTTTAAAAGTATTTAATGGTGTGGCAAAAACGTCCAAGTTACTGTTAGCATTGCTATCTCTCATTGCACGGAAAAGAGGCAAGAAAAAAGAATAGTTATTTCTTAAAAAAGGAGTTGTGAACAATGAAGTGCAACGAGATGAGACTAGTGGAACTCTAAGAGATATAAGAGAAAGCAGAATTGAACATTTGACATGGTTATTTGATATACAGTCCAGAAAAATAATGGCAAATTGTTTTCTTCGCAGATGATGGGAGGCTAAATTAATACATTCCATTAGGTCTTTGCAGTCACCATTAATCCCATTAAGGTAAGGTGACCAGATTTTAACCTTCGTAAAGCGGGACACCATTTACCCGGGGAGATTGGGGGGGGATTCTTGATTAAAAATTTGGTCTATATTACTATTATTATTAGTATTCTACCGGTGAAGGTAGGTTTAAAAGGACATTTAATTCCTCCCACCCCCTAAATTTCACACTATGTACCTCTTCAGCCCCTCATACGTCCTGCCTCCCAACATTCCATCCAAGCTACCCGTTCTTCTCCTCCCTCTTCCCCAACGCTCTTCCCTCAATCACCTCCTTCAAGACACCATCTCCTTTTATTACCTTTCCCATCCACACCTTCTTCCTTCTCCTAATTTCATCTATCAAATTTCTTTCCTCTCCTACCAATTCTAGCACTTCATCGTTCGTCTTCCTTTCGACCCACTTTATTTTCTCCATCCTTCTCCACACCCACATTGCAAAAGCCCTGAGTCTATTTTCATCTTCTTTTCGCAAAGCCCACGTTTCCACCCCATATAGCGCAGCGCTCCATATTAAACTTTTCACTTGTCTTCTCTTCACTTCCCTACTCAACGTCGTTAGTTACCGCCTTCGAGCAAAAGCTTATTTCGCCAATGCAATTCTCGTTCTCACTTGAAGGCTGCTATACTCTTTTTCTTCCAACACACTACCTAGATAGCTAAATTGCTCTACCTGCTCTAACTTCTGACCTCCTACTTTTGTCGTTATATTATCCCTTTTTGTTCTGGAAAACCGCATTACTTTCGTTTTATTCTGGTTTATCTTCATCCCGTATCTTCCGCACTGTCCCTGCAACGCATCCAGCATTTTTTACAAGCCACGGGCAGACTGGCTTACTAGCGCTTGGTCATCTGCAAACCTCACTGATTTTATCAATTTCCCTTTACTCCAGCCTCCAGCTCATCCCAAGCCTCTCTCACCATTTCCTCCGAGTATATGTTGAAAAGTACCGGCGATAACGGACGGCCCTGCCTAACTCCCCTCCCTATTGTGGCCCAATCCGATTCTCCATCGGCTACTCTCACCTGCGTCTTCTGCACCATGTGTAATTCCGGATAAGTCTCCTGTCTCTCCAGTCTACTCCTATCTTCCGCAATATTTCCATTACCTCGTCCCACCTAACTGTTTCGAAAGCCTTTTCGAAATCAACAAAGCACGCGCATACATCCCATCCTGATCGCTAGCGAAACATGTCGCCATAAGAATAAAATCTGTGAAGGTGTACGAATTGTTCTCTCTTCATTTTATAGCTACAAAATGTTTTCGTCGCTGCCAATACCCAAAAATGCTACTGTTCATTAAGTCCAAACAATGGTGGTCGAATTCTAGCAACTGATCAAGGCGAACTTTGATAAGCAGTTCCTGATAATCAGTTCTCAACAATTAATTTTATTATTAAAGTTTAAAATAATTAAAGTTTAAAAAACTGCATATTCCCTTCCCATTCTCCCACCGTTCCCTAGCTTGTCGTGCATTCTTTCTAAAAATCGGGACTTTCTTAAAACCCCGCGGGACGCGGGATGACTTGTTAAAAATCGGGACGTCTGGTCACCTTACATTAAGGTGAAATTTATAGGCAATAATTCTTAGGAACTTAAGTTGCACTTTCTCAATGACATGTACATTTTTAACATAATGTGGATTCCAGATAATAGAGCAGTACTCAAGAATAGGTCTCACTAATGCTATGTACAGCAATCTAAGACAGTTAATGTCCTTAAAGTCCTTGCAGGATCAGCCAACGAATCCCAACATTCTGTAAGCTTTTAGTGTAATGTACTCTATGTGTGGGGCAAATGATAATCTGCTATCAAAAATAACACCCAGATCTTGAAAACAATCGACTCTATCTAATGTGTAGTCAGATATACTATAATTGAATTCAACTTTTGAATTACTTTTACTTACGGTCATTGTATAACACTTATTCAAGTTCAATTCCATGTGATTGCTGTTGCACCATTTCACGAGGTTATTGAGGGAGTCTATAAGTACATAGGTGTACTTACGTTCATTGATTTTGTAATAAATTTTTAGGTCATCAGCGTATAACAAGTATTTCACCTGATGCATATAACTGCTAATGTCGTTTATAAAAAGTAAAAAGAGCAAAGGTCCCAAATGGGATCCCTGAGGAACTCCACTTGGGGCACAAAAGGAAAAAGATTTATAATTAATTATAAATGCTTCCAACAATGCTATATGCTCTTAATTTGGTCAACAAAAGGGGATGAAGAACCTTATCAAAAGCTTTTTTAAAGTCACAATATATAACGTCTACTTGAGTATTCAGATTCAGCATTTGTGTTATATCATTCTGGAAGACAAGTAAGTTAGTACATGTAGATCGACCACTTCTGAAACCGTGTTGCTCATCCATTAAAACACAGTTCAAGTTAGCACTAAGTTTATCTGTCACAAGGCTCTCCAGGATTTTAGCAAAGACAGATGGAGTAACAATAGGCCGATAATTCGTGACATCTGTCTTGTTACCACCCTTGTGTATAGGAATAATGTAGCCACTTTTAAAATATTCGGGGTAAATTCTACTACTTAACGATTTGGTGAATAGAATATTCAACGGGTAAAGAAGAGACTCACAACAATATTTGACGATTAATGGTGAGATGTTATCAGGTCCCAATCCTTTAGATGTGTCCACTGATTTTAGCTTAAATAGTAAATCTTTTGTTGAGATTGAGAGAGAGCTAATATGTACTGAGTTCAGAAAGTCAGGCAAAACTGGGCACGAGGGTTGGGCATAGGAATACACAGAAGAGAAGTGTGTGGCAAACAGGTTGCAGATGTCTTGGATATGATGACCTCTTTGGTCACCCAAGAACATGTTGGTGGGTAATCTATGTGACCTGCGAAGATTGTTTACGTGACTCCAAAAGTACTTCCTTTAGAAAATATGTTTTCTTGAGTGGAGTTAATGTAATTCAAGTAACAATTTTTGGCAATCTGCTTATAACGTCGTCGAAGGTTACAAAATTTAATATAATACTCAAGATCTCCAGTAGATTTATAAGACTTATGAGCTATTTTTTAAAAATTAATACAATTTCTCAATTCAGTTGAAAACCATTTGGGATAGTTACTGATCTTAACCTGTATTACTGGTGTAAAACAACAAATTATATCATTTAAAATTGAGTAAAATAGAGACATAGCTTCATTAACACTAAGGGGGCACAGCAGTTCAGCCCAATTTATCACTTCTAAGTGACTAGAAATTGATTGAAAATCACAATTTTTAAAATCATACATACTAATGCATGTACGATTCTCGTAAGGAAGCTCGTACCGATTTATTTATTTACGGGTTGTTGCCCAATTTACTTAATATATAACCAGCATTACAACACATTACCCACATACTAATAATCATAGCAAAGTAAAAAAATAGAAACAACAAACAAAATAATGACCATAATTGACTAACCATCATATGCTGTGCCTCTGATGGCAATAACATTTGAAGTATCGTTAAGAGTAGCCACAGGATTAACAGTATTCATTATGCCAGTAAAGGATTGAAGGGACATGCATCATTTATCAAGTATTGGGAACATACTCTATATAAAACATAAGAAACAAATATTCAAGAACCAAGGGAAATCAATGAAAGCATTTACAAATGGCATCCAGTGAAGGGGAAAGGAGTCACCTGGAGATATAGGTTTGATAAACTTTTATTGTTTACCTCAATTCGTTTTCGTTACTTTACCTGAACTGGCATTTAGAGTTTTGCTTATTGGGCTGATAAATATATTTGAAATGTCTTCACGAAAAGAGAATATTAATATTTACTGCTTTAGTTAGTAATATCAAAGTATCATTTAATGATGACGCACATAAATATTAATGAAACCCCCCTTTAACCCCCCCCCCTGAAGTCAATCCTGCACCACTGCATACAACTATTCTTACATATATTACAAAAAGGAATACCTTAAAAGAAATATCACACGTTACTACACTATTTACATTCTGTACAATATTGGCGTATGACAAAGCCAGCCACTGATCCCAAAACTTTTTCTACCACATCTGGACAATGGAGCCAAGGAAAAGCCACAGAGCCCAATCTGTCTTTTAACAATTTTTTAATGCCCTTTTCTGGTGCCACGGAGGGAATAATTTTGTTCATTTCACTAACAATCTCATTTACTGATGTCATGAATGACTCTGAAGGGTACATTTGCCTTCCTTCCAGGCAGCAAATGTCCTCTGGAGGAAAGAAATTTTCCCCCATCAGTGACTCCTCTGATGCAATGAACTTCATGCAATCAGAGCATTTAACTTCACTTACAATGTCATTGAAAACATAATTAGCAACAGAGAAGAGGGTTAAATGTCCTGTCATGCTAGGATTATGTACTTCACCGACTTCAGTTCTGTGAAGGCCAGCAGTGTTTTCAGGAAGGGGGTTGGTCTCAACACTCTGCAGAATCAGTTCAAGGTCCGAAATGAAATCATCTGCATCAACCTCGCAGTTTCCTTTTGGCCCAGGTTTTGTTAGCCCATTCACAATCGATGTTTTCAATGCTGAGGTAAACTGTTGCACAGTGGGGTTTAAATTGGAGCCACAGTGGAGCCTGACACTCCCAAAGAAATTTTCAATTGGATCTTGGTTGATCCGTCTTGTCTCCAGGTAGCTGTATCCAGCATTCATCAGTTCCTTCCACAGTAATTGCATGGCATTAATGGAAGTGACCCACCCGTCCTGAGATTTAGGCCGAATGACTGTCTCCCTCACTGGTCTTCCTGGGGGACCAGTAATTGGCAACTTTAAAAATTTCAATGAGTTAATTTTTGCTGCTGCTTCCTTCCAAAATGTCAAATGCTGGCTTTTATCACTCAATGGGCAAAGCAAATTGATGGTATCTGACAGTTGGTCACTTCCATTAAAACTACAAAATAACTGTTTGATGAATGTTATGAATGCAGCAGTCACACCTGCACCTTGGTCGATCATCCCTGTAATGGATAATATGGTGGATAAAAATATCTTAAATTCTTTATGTAACTCTTTCATGGTTATTGAATTCTAATAACATCGATGTACATAGCATGATATCATACTAACCTAATCCAACAAAAATATCCATTTGTGATGCTAGTGAGCGGCTAAAAACATGGGCAGCCAAGTTGACCTTCATTTTTTCCCGCCACTTAGGATTCAGGGAGGAATTAGATATATTTGGGAAGGCCACAACATTCCCACTCAATCTTCTACTTAAATTGACTGTCTCCTCAATGTGGGACCATTTGCCAACCTTATGCATGACTACACCTCCTACAGTAACCTGCAATACAATAGCATTGAGTGTTAACCCTAGTTATATAGAGTGGCCCTATAATAATGATTGAGAATCAAAGTTTGTATCTGTTAGTTTGCATACCTCTCCTTTAATGCCATATTTCAGGAACATGTTGCGAGTACACTTTAGGAGATGGGGCGGGTCAAAGAAAGTGAAAACCTTTCCACTTCTAAATCTGAAGTCAAGATTAAATTACATTAGCAAAAGTACAGGGTGAAAACATAATAAAAAATTTGAAAACATTCCTCATTCCGTTAGCTTACCTGATGTAAGGGTCTCGTTTAGTGGAGCCCAGAGAAGATAGTGCTGAGCAGTTATTGCTACCCATATCGCACACAGTTGCAACTACCTTAAGTCCAGCATCTATGGTTGCATTTAACACTTGCTTCAACAGTTCTGCTATGACAGGGCCAGGTGTGCTCCCACAGGTGAAAAAGTATGCAATGGGCTGCTTCCATTTCTTTCTTAGCCCACGCACCATGAAGACCAAGGCTTCAGAAGCAATTCCATTGGTTCTAGCCCCAGAGCCATGGTCTTGGAAGCCTTCAATCATATCCTTATTGTCATTGTAAACAAGAGATGGTTTAATTGACATCTCATCGAATAATAAGGCACAGTATTTGTCCTTCTCTTGCATTTGTGACACTTGATACTTTAAGTGCTTGAAAATAAAGGAATTGATGCCAGTAGAGAAAGGAATAGATCGAAGGATAGATTTTAAAGTAAATGCAGAAGGGATATTTAATAAAGAAGAGAGGAAGAGATAGTTCCTTGGACTTCTTTTATACAAAGATAAGAATACTAGCTTCTCCTTCATGGTCCATCTCCTTGCATTCCTGTGACGATTGCAGTTTCTAAGTAGAGATGACAGTATGATATCTGAACCATCTGTACCTTTGGAAAGTAGGATTTCTACTAAAGTCTCTGGTCCCCTTTTTAAAAGTTTAGTCATCTTTCCAACTGCCTGTTGTTTCTGATTTAAAGCGGAAAATTTTTTAGAAATTCTCCTAAACTTTTGATGGAGAAATTTTTTCCTAGGAGTTAGATCTGCCACTTTCCTTATACTCAGGTTCTCTAAAACCACATTCTGACCCAAGAGTTCATTTGAAGATGGTGTGGTTGATGGAAATGGAGGAAGATGAGAAGGTGTAGTCACAGAAGAGCACGATGGAGATGGCAAGGCAGCTGGAGTGAAAGCAGTCTCGTTAGAGGTTGCTTCGGATGATTTTGACACAAGGATGGTGTCCGCATGAGAAATATCATCATCTGCAGGGAGAAGATCTGCCATGGGGGAAGCAACATTGCATATAACAAAAGGGGTACGGCGGGTAGAAGATGATGTTGAGGGAGATGTGGCAGTTGCAGAAGTTGTTTCAGTTGGAACAGGACAGGTTGGTGAAGCAGAAGAATGACTTAGCACAGGGACGGCTTCTGATGTAGAGGGCAGTGTAATTGAACTATCGGTATCAGGAAAAACTGAAGGAATGGCATCCATGTGAAGTTTTTTCTCCAGTGGATACTGATATTGATCCACTGTGAAGTGGCGCTCACACAGGTAAGCATAATTGCTCACTTTGCGCAATGGTTTGCCCATCAATGCAGGGTTATTGGCCCTTTTCACCCATTCAGCGCACCTATATTCAACAAAAGGTTCATGTTAATTGCTATACATAGTACAGCAAACTTGCTAAAAATGTCATAAATCACCTAAAAAGCGTACGATTAAGTCATAAGGAGCCCAACAGCACATCGCGGTTATAGTTACCTACATCATACCAACCATGGACTACATATGAATATTGACCACAGTTCATATTGCATAGCATTCCCAAAATTTAACGACTTATTCATTCAAATGAGCATCAACACCCTTAGTATTCCACTCGCGATGTTCCTCATTCGTTTTAAACGACTGTCATTCAGTCCGAAGTATGCAAATGACTTCGATTGCTGATCAGCTATCCATATCGTATGTCACTAATGTAAGACCATTTACGGCACAGATAAATGAAGACACGAATATTACGCGCGGATACCACGAGTATTGGAACTCTTGTAGCTCGATTAAATGGCATGTCACTTCGAAAGGAATTGTTTCGTCGCGTATTCACGTGAGGTGGAAAATATACACAGAGGTGCTTGTTGGCAACGGTCACCTGAACTCTATCTCTCTCAATGACTTAATCGACATGACATCCAAAATCTTGTACTTACAGATATTCATTCCGAGGAAATGAATGCAATTTTATACGATTTTCGGGAGTTTTCCGCTCCCCGCAGCCAAACGCATGACATCTTTGTGATGAAGGCATGTTACCGAACATCAAACAAATCAAACTGGTGTTGGTTACGATGTTGTCTGCTGGTAGCCGTTCATTGGCTGTTACGTTCTGTATCACGATTGCCACGCTCAGTGGCGAGGGTAGAAACTTCAATCCCACCGCACCGCCGAGTCCTTCCCCCCTCGCCTTGAGTAAACCCCCCCTGACACAATAGCAAACAGTCGACATGCGCCTTTCATGACAATCTCAGAGCGTAACCGAGCGGAGAAGAGTGTCGGAAAGTGTAATATGTGGTAGTATCCAGCCGTAGGTAGTGTTATCGTGTCATAGCGCTACCCCTTTTTGTATAGACTTTTTACGCCTCTATTAAAATCTTCCCGCGTTACATTTGTTATTGCTTTTTTATAGCTGTATTTTTTTAAGTGCCACGGTTGATAATGGGTTGTGCTCGACTAGTAAGTCTAGTCATTCAAATATTAACATACGCTCAATTTTGGAATTTATGCTACACCAAAGAGCTGCCGGATACACAAACGTAAGTAGCCGCGTGTAGTAATGTTGTTGTACAGACTAATCAGTCGCAGGCATGCGTATATTAATGGATTTAAGTTGTGTATGTACAATGGCTCAAAACTTTCCTCACTAGCACACCTTTCTGGTACTGATGTAGGTTACTCGGATATACGTTGTTTCTTAAGGTATTTTCCTTTCAAATTTAACCATACCTATGTTTATGCCGAAAAGGTAGCGAAGGCTTTGTGTTTTGCATTGAACTAAATTCGTGTGAGTATTTAAGGTCTGTCAGATAACTCCCAAGGCTATCCTGCTTGTGTTCTTTGATTCTTCATAGCTTTCGCAGGTACATTGTCAGACAGCGTGTACTAGTGACAACCAATGCATATTCTCGATGTCAAAATCCCTACACCTTGCGGTTGTCCATAATAATTAATGTACTGCTATTGCCTTCTTTCGGATTTCAAGCACTTCATGCCATGCTATGACAACGAATTATGTATGGAAGTAGTTCACAGCTATGTTTCCTGCAAAAAGTACTGATTTTATGAATACTAGAAAGTTTGCAGATAGGAGAAAGGTCCTGAGTTGGTGGAGTGACAGAAATGTCATTCCCGTCAACAATATTTCATAATTGATCTAAAATTTGGAACATGCGAATATTTACGAGTAAAAGGTGTAGTCTCCTATGACCTAGTTATTCTTAGAAAAAGATACGGACGGAAATTTAAATCAGATCAATATTTCTAAACAGTGAGACAAGGATAATTATTCCATACTTATATTCAAGGAATTTTGATAAATACAGGTCACCTGGAAAGATTGGATCAAATACACCTACCTATGTAATTTAGTCGTTGCTGAGAAGGCATGTTCCTAATGATATGCTATAAGGGATACATGACTAAATGTTCATGAAGCATGAAAAGAAGCATAGAGAATGTGAGTATAATTTCAGCCCAAGAATGCCAATGGCTGCACTTCTATGTTAGGATGCATTTGGAGACAGTTGGGAGAATATGAACCAAATATGTAAAGAAATGGGGACATCTACATTGGTTGGGCCCAAGCGGTCAAGAATATCAATTGTTTTAGTGTATATGTTGATTTTTCATTGTGCAATGTGAAAGAATAATATCGCATTGGCAAGAGAAATGTCGAGGGTTGGATACGTGTGGTGGTCAGCATACTGGCTCCCAATTCCAAGGTATAGGATTCACAGAAGGGGCAGAGTGCAATTCCAGCTCCCCCTCATGGAGAGAATTTGAGCTCACTGACCATTGAATGAGATGTGGCGTCGTTGTCACTTGTCGATAGCTTGCTGGTGCCAGGTTTCTCTCTGCTGCTCTCCATTCCCAATGAATGTATGCCCACCTCTAAGGGATGCGATTGGCCTCTATTGTCATTCATTTCAATTGTTTCACTCCCAGGGGAAAATGTTCTGTTCTGAAACCTTCTTGCTCATCCACAGCTTCTGGCAATGTTTCTGGATTTAGTTTCGGATTTGTGAGGTGTTTGCTGAGTGTGCGTACCATAGATACAAAAGTCTGTGGGCACTAAAGATCTCACAGCACTTTATTTTACTCTTACGAGTACTTACGGGAGCCTTGGCTTGTGTGTTAATATGTAAATCACTTTCACCTGAAGAATGTAGTTTATGTGAAGTCGGTAATTAAGGACTCCTCTCAACATTTATTTCTGAATAAAGGAATTTTTGAAGGTGACATGAATATTTGTTTTGTATTTATTGTTGAGTAGGAATGCAATTCAACATGTGCTATAAACGTTTATGCTGAAGGCACTTGAGTATCTGCCTGTTGACATAACTTCATGTGATGGTCAGTTAGTCTTTTTTGTAATTTTCTGCAATTAAGGATGCCAGGGATATTGACAGTTACTTTTCTGTCTTCCGCCACTTTCCTATCTACCTGCAGACAAGTATGAACATTTATGGTTGCAGCAATCACAATGGCTGCAGCAAGAATTCATTGTCTACTTGATATTCTCTAGAATTGACGACTGTGATCAATTTGATTGTCATTGGGATGCTAAATGTCGACGTAAGACCCTTAATCAGTAATTCCACAGTTTAAGAGTTTGGTAAATTAGTGATTTAAAATAAAAGGTTATAGTTCAAGGGGTAAGGGCCCACTTCTCTGTTAGGATGCATTTGTTTAAATTATTTTCACCTGCTGTTCATCCTGATGTTAAATGGGTTTGATGGAAATCATTGCTACGGTCATTTTATCGATTCTGTAGCATGGTTGTATTGATGAAGTATGCCCCTGAGGTATGTTCTGTTTGTTGAAATATATTAACTGTACTTGTTTTGTGGGGGAAAAATTAAATAATGAGGTATTAGGTGAGATGTAATGGAATTTAAACATACTGATGGAACAAATTGTAACTTGGTAGTGATGAAGTGCATCAAAACCCAGGTTGTGAGCAAATGTTTATTTTGTGGAAAATTGCAATTTGTTTCATTGATATGGGGAAAATAGTCATGTTTTATTATTTCTAATCTGGAGAAATATGCAGGAAACATTGTTGTCTTGAAAGGTTGTGACTTGGAATTTGAAGTTGCATTCTTGTTGCTTCTTATGTGTGTTAAATCCACTGATAGCCACTTGTTCCTGTGAACTGCTGTTTTTAGCCAGGATGTTCAGATTCCATCTGCCTTTTGTGTGACAATCATGCATTACATGACCTGGAGGAAGTACAAGGACTGTGGAGTATCAGTTGATGTGATCACCCATCCCTAGGTTGTTGGTGGATGTTCATGAGACTGTCATTTTTAGTTTTGCCAACCATTGTGGACTTCTCCTTGCTCATTAATAGTCATATGTTACTGCTCATTGAATGTAGCTTTTGATGCCAACCAGTTAATTGTAAATTCTGTGGATTTGGATTTCTATACCTTGTGTTCCTCCTCCACTGATTTCATGTAATATTAGAATTTTATAATCCTATCATACATTACTGCTGATGTGATTGGAACAGCAGTTGAGACCTAATGCCTAAAGACTTCTGTGAAACTAAGGAAGGAATTTTTATTTGGGCCTTCTTTTTGGTTCACGACGGTTGCCATTATAATGACTATTGTTGGATTTTGAAGTTCTATGTGAATTAAACTGTAGTGTAAGGGAACAAGATGTAACTGGCCTGGTAGAATCGAATATAAATCAATAGATGGTATATGTTCCAAAAGGATTATGAAGAGAAGGTTTGTGAAAAGCCCAAGTTTACACATAATTAGTTTCCCACTTTTTTTGTGGATGCTGGGAGGTGTTGCATTTGGTGAATTTGTCTTTGGTGAAGTATGTTCATCTCTGGGAGGCAGTCATCCTGGCAATGCAAACGTGAGATGGGATATCCCTTTTTGATGGGTCGTGAAACATTCTCAAGCCTCACCTATTGGCACAATGCTAAGCTAATCCTTCCATGGCAGCTTTAGCAATGCCCACGGCTGGTTTTCTACTTTGGTGCTCAGTACTTGACTGAAAAATGTTTCCCAATTCTGGAAAATTGCAGTTTGGAGTGGGATTAGCTTTCCACGAGGACCGAGTTCCCATGGGTCCCCAGGCAGCAGCAGGAATCATTCATTCACCCACCCTATTTCCTTCCTGCACCCCACTTGCCTTATTTTTGACTTCATACTTGATGAACCGTAATAGCATTCAGCATCAAGGTCTATGAAGTGTGGTGGTTGCATATGTGGAAAGATCCATTATTAGTCTTTGTGCAAAAGCATGTGAACCATTTTATCCTATTGGGGAGATATTTGACATTGGCCACTGTGGTATGAATAATTTCAGTCCCACAGAGCAACCCTGGCTTGAGTGTACCACCCAGTTGAGCATCTTTTTTGAGCATCCGATGGTTAACTGGCTCGTGCGACCTAGCATACAGCACTCACTCTTCTACCGTTACATCCCTCTGAGAAAAACTGTGTTGCCCAACTTCCACCCTGGAGTATTTTATGGCCAAGGAGGTTTTTTTAAACTGCAGAAAGTTTGTACAATATGTACAAGAATATTTTTTAATGAGGCCTAAGTATTTTTACATATATGTATGATATTAAACTGACATCCAAAACTGAAAATGGTGATGGTAGTTAATTTGTTGAATAAAATACCCCCACCTTGGCCACACTTTCTTTGCCCAGTGTGATGAGTGCATTTATGGCCGAAATAGGCACGATGAGTTTGGCAAAACTCCACCCTTCACATCATTCTTTGCATTGACTCTCTTATCAGTCCAATGTCATTGGGCACATGGTGTCAGGTTCTCTGTTGGCCCATTTCTAGAGACTTGTGTACAACATTCAGCCTTGGATCAGGGCAGTTGTATATTCCGGAATGCCTTCTCATGTGGATGTCTTGAGAAAATGAGGATCAACTATTGCTGCAGAGGCAGCCTCAAACACAATACCTACACTATGTACTCAGTAGGATTCGATGAGAGTCATGGTGTGAATTTCAAGAGGAGTGGGACAGAATATCAGACAATAAATTACAGGAAGTCCACCAAATGATTGGGTACTGGGAAAGTAGTAAGAGTAAAAAAAGAGGAGGAAGTGAAGCTGGGAAAGCTGTGCATGAGTCACTCTAGATTTAGGCACTCCATCCTCTTTACAAGCAGTGGTCTGCAAGCACCAGCAGTGTGCTCATTGTAAAGTATAATGGACAGATGGTGCCTGGTTGCAAGGAAAACAAGCTGAGATATAAACTTATTCATATTGAGACCACTTTAGGTGATGATGTAGAAGTGATAGACCGGGCAAGTGATTTTGAAAAGCAACCAACATTTTAACAGTGTTTGACATGTTAAACACTTGATAAGTTACAAAGGGCATTAATTAATTAACGGTGTTTTGACAAATAATGACAATGGAAACCTATTGTTTCCAGTAATTTTTTGTCCTCCTGGGAGCGGTGCAAATTACTTCATTATTGTTGCACCTAGAGTCCATACTCCGTCTCCACATGAATTGTGTCCCCTACCTCTTCTGTAAGGTGATAAATGTGATATGGGGGCTAGTACGCAATAATTTGTATTAAAGTGGTCAATTAAATTATTATTTGAACCGAATGTTCATTATTTTGCTAATAATCAGCTTAAGTGGAGGAAGTGCTCTGCTTATGTTTGAATTTTATGTTTCGTGCTCTAGAATGAGCTGTGGAAATGTGGTAAAGGTTAAGTGGATCCACTTCACAGCTTCTAAATTGTGCAAGAGGAGGGCCTTCTGAAAACAATTAAGGATCCCCTCAAGAGCGAGGGAAGGAGTTGTGAGGTTCCATTCTCTGTGCTGTGTCCATGGTACCTCATTCATAACACTGGACTGTCATTAGTCTAATGTGGAGTTCAGCTGTATAGTTCGTGATTTGTGGTCTTTATTCAATGCCTTTCCATTTGTGTCAATGATTCCAAGTATGTTCAGTGTACTTAGTGAAGGAAATTGCTGAATAAGTATTTTGTGAGAGAACTTTTCTGCTATGGAAGTTGCTCTTTCAAATCTTTTGTTTCTGGTTATCACAGCCATTTATTTCTATTGCACATTGATTTCACCACCATCCTATGGTGATGAGTTCACTGTAAAATTGCCTCTCAGCAAACTAGTCACCTTTTGACATTGAGTATAGATATCTTTTATGGTAAGGGATATAAGGGGTTGTCTCACATTGTGCATTATGAAGTGTAATCAGAAGCAACATGCTTACCTATGGGTTGTAATGCAATGATGAGGGAACTCCTATGGTTTAAGTTCAACACATGTTGCTCAGATTCTAGAGGGTAGTTATTATATTTCCTCTTGTTCTGTGTATTAAAAAAATATGTATGTTGTATTATAGGTTATCAAAATGGAACTTCATGCTAGAAAGCCAACTTACACATCTATTGACTTCTGTGACTGGAGTGGATGTGTTAAGAGAGGTAATGCTCATTTTAACCATTTTTAGTGCAGATTAGTCAGTTCTCTGCTTGCCTCTTAATCACTGATGCCAAGGTAGTATTTTCACTAACAGAGACTCTGCTGATAAATATCCATGAAACAGTATATGGTTTGTTAGAGGGTTGGAAAAAATACTGTCCACACTTTCCCTATGGTCTTGAAACTCTTATTCTGATATGCTTCATATTTAATTGCTCTGAAAGACTCCTTTTTGACATTATAGAAACTGAATTGAAGCTTAACTTACGACTTCACGCAGATGATTTTTTCCATCAGTTTTGTCTCAAATAATTCAAAGCAATCATTCAAGTTAAAGTTTTGTTATAAAAGTGGCTGCCTTTCCTTAGAAATTTCGTAATGATCATCATCATTCTTTGGCTCGTTAGATCTCTAAAAGTTGCCAAATCCATTCACATTTGGGGTACTGTTCTGCATTAGATATATTTTTATGTTGTAAAATGTGGTTTCACCATCCGCACGTGGAATTATTTATGCAGTAATGAAATTCATCAAATGTTGGGTATTGAGTAACCTGTATTCAGAATTTCTTATCCCAATATCTGTTAGGATAGAAGCACGCACCATAATCATCTAAAATTCAATTCCCATTGATGGTGTTACGCACTATTTGACATATCCATGATGTATGTGAAGCTTTTTTAGGACCAAGAAAAATCATTATTTCATCCGGTGACCAGGATGTAATGTAAACTGAATGTGTTCACAGTTTAAAATGAGCATTTTTACCCTATGAAGTAGTCACAAAAATGTTGTGAAAATAAATAACATTTATGAACAATTCGTCCCAACTATCATACCATATTTACTTGTGTATGTGCACCCTTATGTATCCTGCACACCCCCATTTTTGGGCTGCCTTGTGAGGATAAACATATTTTTGTCAAAGAATGAATTTTCTACCATGAGCCTGCTACTTTTCATAATAGCCGGAAAGCACATTCTGTAATAAAAATTAAAGAAATAGATTAAAAAAAGGAATAGGAATTGGGGGAAAATTTATGATGCTTAACAAGAATAATAGCAATTTGAAAAAAAAAGATGCACAGCTTAGAAAATGTGAAGGATACGTATAAGCAAGCTGGGTATCCACTGCCCTTCATCTTTGGAGTCTTGAGGAAAAAGGTGCATGGCCTTGATTAGTAAATATGGCAATATTGTTTTGGGTGCTTAACGCTCTGTTTCATTCTGAAGGAGCAAAATTTCTTACAATGTGCCATGATTTAAGCCTCGTAACATTCTTTTCTAGTTGGCCATTGCATATTAAAATTAAGCCTTAATAAAGTGCTACTTAAGGGTTGTTGGCTTGAGATGAGTTGGTCTGGAAGTTAGTAAAATACTACCTTACCTCATGTACTGTTATAATATTAAGCTCATATTTTTTATGCACGCACACTGTGCAGGAAAAGTATTCCCTGCCTGCAGTTCTTCACTGTGTTCCCCAGTAATAAATATGTTGAATGAAGCATCACCATTTGTTGCATCCAGTGTTTAGCCTTTTTGACATGGCAGTGTAGCTGATTGTTGTAATACTCATTTAGTCTGAGGATCCCTCTAGGGTATCCCAAGAAAGATATTGAACCCATTGTTAACTTCATTCAACTAACTTAGAAGTTAATTGCTGTAAGTTGTGTTATTGCCCAACCAGGTGACTTAGGTTATGAAGACTCTCTCAGACACCAATGTGGCAATCATTGCCCAGAGTGAATTTTCATAAACGGCAAACATTTTTGGAGCTCAGAATGTGAGCCAAGCACTTTGCTTTCCTCCTCCTGACTGATTGACTCCTCCTGATGATCCACCATGCTGACGGTCACCTTGTTGACCAAAATACCAGTTTTGGAGTTATATTTCTTCTATTAAATTGGCTTCTTTGGGCCTTTCTTCTTTTGAAAAAAATATCTTCAGCCAATTTACCTTTTATCAGCATCAGTTGCATCAGTTAACCATTTCTTTCAGTTAGTTCAGTGATACAAAGTAAGTTGGGTTCTCTCCTTTGTGGAACAATCTCAAATTACAGGACCTCATTTCTGTTACACTATATACAGTGGAACCTCTGGTCAGGAAACATTTTATTTACCAACAGCTGTGGCAATGATATTTTGACTCAGTTGGCGAACAATAATTGTTCATGACCAGCTGACCTTTCACTCACAAGTTCAGTTGTGAGATTAAAAGTTGTGGAATGTTGGAAAGTCTTTTCAATTTTACATTTTTTTCAATCTTTTGATCCTTTCAATCTTACAAAGTCTTTTAATCTCGCAATGAATCAAATCGATGAAGTACAGCCAGAAAGAGTTGATGTTATTTGGAAAGTGGTTCAGTAGTTGTTGATCAAGTGTGACATAAGTTTTGTTTGTTAAAGTGCTTCGTGTGCCTTAGTATTTCAAAAACTCTTCTTAACTTTCATTGATTTTATCCCATATTATGGCTTCTAAAATTTAAAAAAAATCATACTAATAGATGTAATAGGAAGCCTGAGCTTACCACTGTAGATGTAAAGTGAGAAATTGTAGTAAAAGATGAAAACAGTGTTCATGTAACCAATCTAGATCCAAACAATAGTGTTGCTAAATCAACAATTTTCATGATAGTAAAGAACACAGAGGCTATAAAGGCTAGTATAAAGTCTTAAGTTGTAACAAAGAGAGTGATCGTCATAACAAAAAAAAAGGATCCAAAGTGCCGGAAGAAGTAGAAAAGTTGTTACTAGTGTGGATGAATGAAAAATTATCGGTGATCATGTTAGTGAAGCTGTAATTTGTGTAAAGGCTATTGCATAGCAATATCTAAGACTATGACACCAGGTTTTCAGCTGTGATGAAATGGTTTATTTTGAGAGATGTGTAATACCAAAACAAAGGCTTGTGTCTGGGAAGTGCTTTCTCCACCTCAGTGATGTACACAGGCACTTCCAATATAAGGTTACCCCTTCAGAGCTGAAATTTTTTTAAGTCCCGAGTTGATGGTATTTTGACCTATGTCATGGCTTCCCTCTGGTGGAGCCTCGGGAAGCTCTAACCGAAAACAAGCCCCTTCCCACCTCCCCCTCCTTTCCCTGTTTAGCAGAAGGGATTACTGAATGGTCGGTGATGGTGACGTTGTGTGAG
Organism: Platycnemis pennipes; assembly: GCA_933228895.1. Lineage (NCBI taxonomy): Eukaryota > Metazoa > Arthropoda > Insecta > Odonata > Platycnemididae > Platycnemis > Platycnemis pennipes. Next base: position 8,131,562 of record OW121846.1, on the reverse strand, counting down.
GAATTTGATATAATAAAGAATAGCATAATCTATTAACAGAAGGCTTTGCCTTTAAATTACCTAAGTTTCAAATATTTTTTGAAGCATTTTAGTGCAATTCCATTAAAAAATGTCGGATGCTGTTCTCGGATAAAATTTCTACATAATGTAGAGAGTATCTAGCATTTTTGGGAGAGAGCTGTCAATTGACTTACATGAGAGCACTCATTGAAGGTAGGTGGGGGTGTCCCGAGAGACTTCACCCTCCAGTCCATATTGGTCTTCGTTTTCCCAACCACCTTTTCCCCTTTCCTCAGAGGAGAGCTGAATGCCAAATGGGGGGCGGCATGTTCCCTCTGACCACTGTTGGGTCCCTGTACTGAGACAATGGGGATGGGGAGGACCGGTCTCCACCAGGAATAATTTTTCACTGCCCAAAAACCTTACTCCATACGTTTTATTGCACCCACGACCCCTTCCACACGGTGTGCCTCTGGTCAACATCCTGAGTTTATGCCGTTGCAGCCCAGTGCCCATGCATTAGGGATGATCCGGAAGCAGGTAAAACATCGCAGACGTCTGCCCATCCACTCTTCCACCTGAGTGCTTCTAAGTTAGTTTCTACTCTCATTACTGGGCAAATATTTCAAAACATTTAAATGCCCACGGGTGAACATGTTAATCAACATGGTTTCATGATTTAGGTTTGGTAGTCTTTTATTAATTTCACACATGGTGTGAAGGAAGCAACCATTCACACTCAAAAATGAATTGATTCTGTCCATTTAAGAAATATATATTGGGGTCATGGTGGCCTAGTGGGTAGAGCACAGAGCTATTGACCTTCCTGGACACCCCCATTGAAAATCCTCGCGATTCGATTTTCTGCGTGTCAGAACCTGCGATAAGAAATCGCAGGTGGCCCAGGGAAAGGAACTGGCCCCCCTACCCTGAATGTGTGAATTTCACACACCATTCGCTTGGTATGGTGTGAACTCTACTCTTACCTATCAAAACCAACCTGCGGGTTGAATCACTGAGTGATACAAACATTTTGGCATTATTGTTTGGTATGCAATATGGTCGATTAATAGAGCACCTGTCCATCAGAAGGGAAAGAGAGGAAGAGCATATCAATATGCAATTAGTATTCTCAGTTGCAATATAGGTTCGTAAGGAAATTTACTGACTGCCGTCCACCCACTCTGCAATCCAAGCAATTGGCCCTAAGATAGCTGGGAAGTGGCCGGGTGCCCAGGCATCATGTGTTCGAACCACTCCTGATGAGGAATTCCCAACTAGACAAGCTTCCTCGCCGCTCCTCCCCTATGGAAGGAGGATAAGAGTGGGTGGCGATCCTTTGGCAGGGGTAGGAGGTCTCGTGGCTCAATGCTGCGGTCGGGCATAAGCGTAGGGCGAGAATCGGTGGTATTTTGTGACTGCCTGCGAGTCTCCTATAAAAAATGGGTATTCGGGAATATTCATATGCTCTCACTGTCCTCATCCTTTGAAGAATGGAAAAAGGCATTGAATAACCAATTAGAGCTTAACATTAGTTACACTTTGACCAACGGAAATGTCTTTGCATGCTTACCTCTTGCAATCAGTTAAATCTCATACGAATAATTATTTAGCTGTGGATGCATGCGTGTGAAATTAGCTGTATTAGGACCCTTAACCCTCATACATCTCCCACCTTCCACATCCATCAACGCTCATTGCATCAATGTTTTTAAATAAAGGACGGAGATAATGAGTGTAAAAATGCAGTTCCAATAGCGGAGAAAGCACTATAAGTTTAATGGACCGCTAAGGAGATTTCTAAGGTTGTTTTAAATGCATTATAGGAATATGCGAATGGTGGCCATAGTTATTGACCAAAGAATTTCGCGGGTGAAGAAGAGAATCGTAAATAGGAGGTATTGCAGCTAAAGATCTATACGCCGACAGCTTGGTTGAAAGTAGTCGTGTGAGGGAGGTCCCCATGCCTGAGGTCTTTTCTCTCTTCTCCCCTCAACCTAGGTTCTTAATCTCGTGCAGCTCCCCATATTGAATAATTGTCGCAGGGAGGCCCTCGTCTCTTAATGTAGCAGACATTAGACCATATTTTAGGGGCCCGCTTAATCGGACAGAGGGCTGTTGAAATGTTTGTGTTGATTCTGTTGAAAATATGAATTCTCATTAATTGCTGATTGTATTTATAGCATTCTCAAGCTCACCAGTAATCTTCTAATATGCTTACAATTTATTCGCGATGAGGAGTGAATATTGAACTTCTATTTAACTGAGGGGAATAGCATTATCGTCTCTCATAATTCAGTTGCTGTTCCTCAAGGAATACAGGCGCCTGCGTTTACTTCATGTGAATTTTAAATACATTTTCCGCCATTTTGTTTGTTGCCAAATGCCTAAATTTGTTTGACCATACCATTAGCCTAATATTAACAATAACGGATGTGCATTTTCTTGGGTATGCATGCATGTAAGTAAGTATTAGAATTACACAACTTGTAATCAAACAACCCCTGCCACACGCCATTGCGGAGGTACATATGGAAGTATGTAGATCTGCGACAACAACTGGAATCACTCTGTTTGATTGGGAGTGAAACAGAATAGATGGATTTAAAAGCAAGTCCTCCATTATATCGCAAGTGAAGCTCTCCATCGTTCAGTGTTTCACAGTAAGAGTATGGTTTTTGAGGTTGGTGGTATTAGAAAAAAATTTGAATTGAGTCAAGCACTCATAACAGAGATAATGGTTAAAAAACTTGAAAAAAATTCATACATTCTAATTGGAAAAAATTGTATTCTGGAGGGTCTCAAGCCTATGACCTTTGGTATGGGAATCCTGCACTCTACCAACTAGACCAAGCATCTCATCTTCATCAGTGGTCAACAATCCTAGGATTGGTTTGACGCAGCTTTCCACTGGATTCTTCTATCGACCAACCTTTTCATTGTGACGTAATTCTTCTCTTTTACGTTCTTCACAACCTGTTCCATGTGTCTCATACGAGGCCTGACTTTTCCAATCTTCCCGTTCACTTTTCCCTCAACGACAGTCTTCATCAGGCCATCGTGTCTCAAGATATGCCCGATTAATTTGTCCCTACTTCTTTTTAGAGTTGTCAGCAGACTTCTCTTTTCTCCTACTCTTCTTAGCACTTCCTCGTTACTTACTCGGTCGATCCATTTTATCTTCAGCATTCTTCTGTAGCACCACATTTCAAATGCTTCTACCCTTTTCTTCTCCGCTGCTGTCATCGTCCATGATTCACTGCCGTAAAGAAAAATGCTCCAGATGTATGTTCTGATGAACTGTTTCCTTACTTATATGCTTGTATTTCCTGCTGTAAGTAGATTCTTCTTTTAAAAGAATGCCCTCTTTGCCTGGGCTATTCTACTCACTATTTCTTTCTTGCTTCGTCGATTGTTGGTTACTCTGCTTCCCAGGTAGCAGAACTCTTTCACCTCTTCCAGTTTCTGTTTTCCTAGTTTAACGTTGATTTTGGCCTCTTCTCTTTTGCTGCACACCAATATCTTAGTCTTCTTTTTATTTATCTTCAGCTGATATCTGGCCATAGTCCTTTCCATGGTTGTTAGCATCTTATTCAGCTCCTCCTCTGTCTCTGCTATGAGAGCTATGTCATCAGCGAATCGTAGCATACTGATTGTTTCTCCATGGACGTTCACTCCAGAACACTTCTCCTTGACTTCATTTATGGCTCTCTCGATGTAAACATAAAAAATTACGGGAGACAGTGCGCAGCCTTGTCTCACTCCTTTCCTTATTCTTGCCTCTTCACAGCTGGGTCCAGATTTAATCACAGCTACTTGGTTTTTGTACAGACTGTGGATAATTCTTCGGTCATTGTAGGACACTCCAATTCCCTTCAGAATTCCAAGCATTGAATCCCAATCCACGTTGTCAAAGGCCTTCTCTAAATCCACAAATGCAATGAAGGTCGGTTTGTTCTTCTCCATTCTCTTCTCTATAAGTAGCCTAAGGGCCAATATTGCTTCCCTTGTAGCCTTACTTTTCCTGAATCTGAATTGATCTTCATCCAGGAACTCCTCTGCTTTTCGTTCGATTCTTCTGTAGATGATCCTGGTCAGTATCTTCGATGCATGTGTCGTCAGGCTTATAGTCCTAAAATTTTCGCATTTCTCCGCTCTCTTCTTCTTGGGAATAGGAATGATGATGTTTTTCTCGAAGTCCCTTGGAATTTCTCCTGTTGAATACATGTCGCAGATGGTTTTGTAGAGATGAATTAATGTCTTCTCTCCTGCATTTTTAATTAGTTCTGCAGGGACATCATCAATACCTGAGGCCTTATTAATCCGAAGATCCCTTACTGCAGCGTCGAATTCCGATCTTAATATTGATGCCCCCATATCATCTTTTTCCACTTCGCTTTCCTCTTCAATAGCTTTTGTGCTGAGATTTTTTCCATTGTATATCTCTTCTAGGTATTCTTTCCATCTCTTCACTTTGTCCTCGTTTTCAATCAAAATTTCTCCATTCTTGTCCCTTATGGCATTGCATCTTGCGCTCCGTTCCTTGAAGTGGTTCCTCACTATGCTGTAGGCTGCTTCCACCTTTCCAAGTGCAGGGTTGCTTTGTACATCTTCGCAAAGATTTTTCCACCACAGCTCTCTAGCTTTCCTTGCTTTGCGACTTATTTCGTTCCTTATTCTTTTGTAGCAGAGCTGCCCTTCTTCAGTTTTCGCATTCTTGTACTTTCTTCTTTCTTCATTCAAATTCTAAGACTTCCTCCGTGATCCATGGCTTCTTCTTGGCAACTTTTCTTCTTCCAAGAACTTCTTTTGCGGCTTCCTGTAGTCCACATTTAATGTTTTCCCAATGCTCTTCCACTGATTTCTCATTCAGGTTCTCTCCTATGTTGTTTCCTACTGCTTTTTGAAATGCCAGCTGATGTTGAGCCTCCTTTAGTTTTTCTACTTGCCATATATTCTTCTTTGTTTTCTTCAATTTCTTGAATTTTAGATGGCATTTCATCATCACTAAATTATGGTCACTGTCGATGTCTGCCCCAGGGTAGCTTTTGCAATCCTTCACTTGGTTTCTAAATCTCTGCTTCACTAAAATGTAGTCTATTTGGCATCTTCTTCTGTCTCCTGGCATTTTCCATGTGTATCTTCTGCGGTTGTGATTTTTAAACAATGTGTTGGCAACCACTAACTTATGTTGAGTGCAGAACTCCAGCAGCCTTTCTCCTCTTTCGTTTCGGTTTCCCAATCCGTATTTTCAAGTTATTCTTCCATCTTGATCTTTGCCGACAATAGCGTTCCAGTCTCCTAAAATAATTGGGTTTTCTTCTCCTCTTACCTGCTTTATAACTTCCGTGATATCTTCGTAGACGTCTTCCACTTCTTCATCTTCATAGTCCGCCGTAGGCATGTAAACCTGCACCACCACGGTATCTACAGGTTTGGTCTCGTTCTTCACCATTATTATCCTTTCATTGTACTGCAGGAAGCTCTTCACACGCATTCCGGCGCTCTTTCTGAGTATGATCCCTACTCCACATTACCATTTAATGATCCTGTATGTATAATCCTGTAGCTTCCACTCCAAAAGTCTCCTTCTTCGGGCCACTTCATTTCGCTTATTCCTAATACGTCGAGGTCCATTCTTCGCATTTCTACCTTCAGGTTCTCCAGTCTTCCACAGGTCCGAAGCGATCTCATGTTCCATTTTCCTACCCTAAAAAGTGTATCACATTTGACTGATGTACTCTCTCGGGTAGTCCCCGCCCGGAGATCCGAATGGGGGACTATTTTATACCTCCGGAATATTTTACTCAAGAGGGTGCCATCACGTCTTGATAATAAAGGAAAGAGTGGAGTAGCTGCGACTCCTCGGGATATTAATGTGGTGGTTTCCCCTTGCCTTCCACATCGCAGTACTACAGCCGTTAAAGTAAATGTTACCACGCCTGTAGTGAAATGAGTGTCGCTGTACTGACCACTGTGGTCTCCACCTTCACTCATGTGAAGAACAGCTGCTGCCCTCTCCTCCGGGTGATGAGAAGCGTAATTATTGGCGGCCTCCCGTCGCCAAGTCACGGCATCTTCACAGGTTCTGTATTATTTAGAGGCCTATCTTACCCAGGGATAGACCAATACCCCCTCGGAATACCGTCGCTTTTTGTCCACGACTGCTTATTCGACGAGTAAACTCGCTTATCTTGCAGCTAACCTCTATATCTAGAGGTCGACCCACCATCCGCAACCCGGTGGACGCACTCGGTGGCTTTAAGCTCAGCCGTGAGACCAAGCATCTATGAATGGCAAAATAGAATGCCTATTGCATCATTAAAAGTATTTTTTTACAATAAAACTATTCCAAGTTGGCCCGAGCTGTTATGAAATTACCATTTCTGTTTACCTCCTGCACCAAATAAAATTTACAACATTCAAATTGTGCGGTCAAGGTATGTAGCCTCCCCTTGTTAGTTATAAAAGTATTTTTTAAATTGTGTTCATGATTTAGCATACTTTACCATAAGTACATCATTGTAAATAGGCTTACTGGTAGTCTATGCAATGAAATTTACAAAATTTTCTATAATTGTTTGAGAAATCTAGTTGCTGATGTTTGTTAGACATATTCAGGATGTGCTCACCTGAATTAGGAGTTAATTAGATTAATTTTATGCTAGAAAAAAGATGATGTGGGATACTAAGGCTGTTAATACATATTTTACTCTTTTCTATGTAGTCTGCCGGTACAAAAATGTTACATTCTGTTTTCAAGTGAACAGAAAATTGAGACTTTGAGACTTAAAATAGAAAAACATGGCTAAAAATATCAATGTGGAAAATCATCATTCCAAAACAGTGGTTGAATGATGAAGACTTAAGCCCATGGGTTCTTAAAGTTCCTCTTGTAGAAGAATGTGTAATTTCTCATGGAAATGCTAATTTAGAAAGGATTTTCAACCAACAAGTAGTATATCTTTCCAAAACAACAAAGAGAGTCTCTTACTACCAATAAGACTACATATTTAATTACTTTAATTTATCACTTATTTCTTATTCAATTACTTTATCTATATAATGCTATGGGTTAAGGTAGAAAAAAAATCCATATTCTGTATAGAACTTGAAAAATATTGCTTTGACTTATACAAAAACCACGATATAGTAGTCTAGAAATTTTTATTAATTTAGCCTTGAAAACCTGGAATTATGCTTGAATTTGATATTTTAACTGTTGTGGACACCCTGTCCTGCACATCCACCAGATCTGGAGGATAATCTGGATATCAAGTATGGTGTTATCAAGGTAACATTTCCACCACCCAATACAGCTCCATTATTACAGCAAATGGATCAACAGGTCATTTTTAACTTTGAGAAACTGTACACCAAAGCCCTGTTTACTCAATGCTTCCAGGTCACTAATGACATGGATTCAAGAGTTTTGAAAGGATCACTTCAATATTCTAAACTGCATAAATCTCATGGAAAAGCGTACAATAACTTATTGCACCTTGCAGTCAGCCTGAAGGAAACCTTGGCCTGGATTATGTGCCAGCAAGAGAGAGGGCATTGAAGAAGCAGAGTCAGGGTGGTTGTTGGCAGTGTTTCCTATGAGCAGGAGTGTGGCTTACAGGTCGATGATCCAGATGTGATCTAATTTTAATTGCATTTAATTTTTATTGTTAATGTTGCATGTAATTTATGTGCATCCTAAACAAAAATACACTTAAAATATCATATTTCAGAGACGGAACAGATTAATTCGGAAAAGAGAGTTTTGGTTCATGACCAGGGTTAAGGGAAGGTTAAAGTTTGTGGACAGAGTTTCTTGTGTCCACTCTGTTCACGTGTAGTCAGCAATGTTATGTAATGTCACGTGTTGTGTCATTGTTCCTGGTGTGGATGCACCCCCTGCCACACACCCTCGAGGTGGCTTGCAGGGTATGTCGTAGATATAGATATAATCCATATCTGATGATTTCACATTCCATAACTTGGGAAATATTGCACCCCAGCCTTTGGAAAAGGTCATGCTGGGGCTTTGTCTACTACTGTCATTAACATATCAATAAATGTCATTTTCTTTGAAAAAAAAATTGGAGACCTTATTTTTAAGTTTGCCGTCGTAGCTTTGCTAGAGGCTTCTGTATTTCATTTTCTGTTCCTGCCACGTGCACGAAGTCATAGATGAATCACAGCATGCTGATTTTCTCCCTGCGGATATTTTCTCCTGAAGCTTTCTCTTTGGTTTCATTTATGGATTTCTCCGTGTAGGCATTGAAAAGATTGGGAGCCTTGTCTCACTCCTTTTTTTAATTCTTACCTCTTCACTGCTCGGGACAGATTTAATCACAGGCATTTGGTTTATATAAACAGTGGAGAATTATTTGGTCATAGCTGGACCAGGGTGGCAATCATCAGGGAAAACCGGGAAAACCTGGAATTGTCAGGGAATTCTCGTAACAGTCAGGGAGAAATTGGGATAGGAAATTTTCGTTATTTTTCTACCGTTACGTTTACTTTCCCACCCTTTATTTCACCAAAACATTTCACCAACTAAAACTAATGTCCGTCGCCGCATAGAAGTGCATAGAATAAGCCCCGTCAATTTGTTGAACATTCAGTTGTTAATCTTAGTTATTTAGTTGTGAATCAGTCGTACCTTTTGTATATCCTTAATGCGATATTTGCCTAGTAGTGTTAAAATTCATGATCACCGTGTATTCTGATCATCACAAGGAATCCGTGGCTATGTTTTTCGGAAGATTTTACCTCTTGTTTCTTTTTTTAACTTCCGAGACTCAGGTCGAGAGGTAGTTGTAGCACACTAGCTTGTAGTAAATACGTGCTTGCAGTTCTCATAATACGAGACGATGATTATTAACCCATTTATGCCGAAGGTTTGAAAAATGCGAATTTTACCCTGATTTTTACGTATTATAGATAAAAATACGTATGAAAACAATATCCGAAAGAAAAAACAATGTATGTCTTGCCAATTATTAATTACGAGGTGTTCCAAAAATGGAACACTAGGCAAATCCACTACCATGACGTACTCAATGATAACAAGCAAATCTTTTGATTCAGACATTTATTAACTCACTATTAACAGTGATATCCAGGTTAACACTTAATATGCAAGGATACATTGCATTTTTTACATTGAAAAGTGGTATTTTTGTGACATTGGACACGGCGAGTTTGCTTTCCTTGATTTACAATCGTATGATTCATGCCGTCATGACGTGAGTCAAGATTACGCTTCATAGATGGTCTCCCTTTCCTACCAGGCTCAGCAGTATTGCCATATGTCTCTACATAGTGACAGGCCACACGGCGACGAAATTCAAGAAGATCCATTGGCTTTACATTGTTTATTTTATGCAATTGCCAAGCATTTTGTGAAGCCATCTCAAAGCAGAATAACAGAGGGCTCGAGTACCATTTCTTTCCACGGATTGATGCTCGATACTTGTCAATATTTTCATCAGCTCAGTCCACTCCTCCCATATACTGATTATAGACCTGATTGGTATTGAGTGTTCAGATTTTTTCCTTGATAAGGTTGAAACCAGCAAATGTAGCCTAGACGCGTTGCACCACACCAGAATTTATACCCAAATCAAATAGGCTTACCCAGAATGAACTGTTTGCACCTGTGACTACCGAAATAGGGAATCATGGCCTCATCAAAGCTGAAGTATATTTCATTTGGTACAAATTTCATACATCTGTCATTCAGTTGCTCTATGAGAGGTCGCAGCTTGGTAAACTTGTCCATGTGGTTCAAGTTAGAATTTTCAGCAACATGCAAATTTGAAAATATTGTTTCAAATCGGTCACGTCTCATTGCACCACTAACTAGAGAATTATGCGAATCTGGTCTTTGCTCCCAAAACATATGCCGTCTCGGAACAGAGACGTAACCACTCAGGAAAATTATTCCCAAAAAACACCGACAGTCAGTTCAAGGTTTACGCCCTTACTTGCAGCATATAAATTGGAATATTTGACAATCATATCAATCACTTCAATATCCAGAAAGAGTCCTAAATATTCTGCAGGGGTTTTCATTTTCGTGATTTGTTCTTTTGAAACTCTACCTCCTACTGGCTGGGCAGTCAGATCGGCTTTCTTCCATTTGCACACAACTTTGGTTACCTTTTTTCTTTGAGCAAGAAGAGGTTGAGGCGAAGCAGAAGCCAATGCACTGTCATTTTCAGTAGTATCACCATCCGGTATCAGCAAAAGGTCAGCATGGTCAAAGTTCTCATCAGAAGAATCATGAATGAGATGAGCAGGAGCAAGCAGCAATGAACCGGGAAGATTATTAATTGTTCCACCATCTTCATCCCCGGAGTCCTCGTCAGACACAGGTTCTGTTGCGTTATCAGGGGTTTCAATGATGATATCACGTACTTCTATGTAATCTTCTGTCTCTAATAGATCAGTTATTTCATGCACTGTCAAATATCTCGACATCCTGGTACTTTTAGCTAAAGGCGCGGTCACCCTTCACTTTCTAACGGACGCAACATCCACTTCACGAGATCGCACTCAACATACTAGGTACTACTGTAAAAACCCAAATGCCCCTGGCGTCACCCACGCTATCGCCCAAGGGCCAAGAGAAAGGGTCACTACACTCTTGGCCGACACTGGCACCGAGGATTTCAATGGAAACTGATTATAGCCAAGATATAGCATCGTTTCCCTCAGTCACATAACATCTAATTGCTTACTTGATTTAAAATTAAAGTGAATATTTCAGTGCGCCTGAATGCACGCATAATAGTAGTGGATTTGCCTAGTGTTCCAAAAATGGAACACTGTTAAATAAAAGCTTATAACTAAAACAAAATACATTGTTTCAAAATTTTCTTCTTAAAGCACTATAGGTTAACTATTAATAAACATGCAGGGAAAAATTTACAATATTTGGGCGTAATGGCAAATAGTTATTAATATAACATTTCAGATGGTCTCAGAAAAACTGCCTTGAAAAAAAAAACCGATATTTCTCAACACACTGGCTGCGATGGGTTGGCAAAACTGACTAACTCTTTGCGCCCCGTAATACAATATATCTTTATAAAGAGGTGCAGAAAGAAAAACCGTGGAATATTAGTGTATAATGAGTCGTAGTCATTAAATTAGAAAGTCGTGTCAGGTGTTCCAAAAATGGAACACTAGGCATAAATGGTTAAAACAGTAATAAAAGTACGATCACATGTGTAAACAAAATCTTATGTGAGATCATCTTTGATTTCCATACACCCCTTCGCGAGACCCGAAGAAGAGTCGTCCTCCCCTCCCCACCTTTCACGCTCGACGTAATTATTGAATGGCCCCCTTAGCTCCCTCTCGAAGCAATTTAGTCCGGTCAAAAACCACCTCAAATGTGATATTCATAAATATGACGCTGCCGTTGCTAATTGCCTCCTGTTTCTGCTCGCAGTAGCGCGATTACGTTTTGTTTGTTTGTACAAATATTTTAGCAATTTTGGTTCCCTCTTACAATGAAGGGGTTATGTCCACGTTAATCAAGTTGTTATTTGCTTTTAAAACTCGCGCCATCTGATTATCCAGTCGAAGAACTTTGCTTTGGTTTGTATTTTTCGCGTAGCTTAGTGATACCCCTGCCGGAGTCCGCCAGTAAATTGGCCATTAACTTTCCCTTCGATGCCTTTTCAGTAATCTTAAACTTCCCAGAACTACCGCGACACGCCACCGCTTCCTTGAAGAATTACGCACTGTCAATTTGTAATTTTACCGAATGAAACATACACGGCCACAGAAATACTATGAACGACCGAGGATACGCGGCCGCAAAAAATGTATTAAAAGTGTGTACAATTCGTGTAAGGACTTAACTAGTGAATGTTGAATATATTTTTTCATTAGGGCGGAGGTTCCATATATTTTTTCATTCTTATAGCTTTTAATGTAGTGCTTTCAGCTTTTAACATTTTCCGAGTTTTGACGAAAATTTAATTCAGCAGAAATAAAATATTCCGATAATAGGAGATCTTTTGGCGATCGGTCAGGGAGATTGGTAAAGCCATCAGGGAAAAGTCAGGGAAATTTAAAATTGGCTATCAGTAGCCACCCTGTGGACACTCTAATTCCATTCAATATTTCGAGCATTGTATTACACTTAACGTCAAAAGTATTCTCCAACTTCAAAAATGCAATGAATGTTGGCAAGTTCATCTCCATTTTCTTCTCAATGAAGAGCGTTAAGGCCAAAAATTGCTTATCATGTACTCTTTCCTTTTCAAAATCCAAGTTGGTCTTCATCCATAAACTCCTCTACTTTTGTTCTTCTGTAGATGAACCATGTAAATATCTTCTATGCATGTATCCTCAGGTGCATAGCCGTAAAATTTCAGATCTCAGGCCTCTTCTTTTTGGGAATGGGGAATATGATGTTTTTCTTGGAAGTCCATGGTTCTCTCTCTCTCTCCAGTTGAGTTCATATCCCAGAAGTCATTGTGCAGTTGGGTTGCATGTCTGGTATCCAGAATTTTTCATCAGCTTGGCAGGAGCATTGATTCCAGAAGTTCTAATGCTGAGATATGCGAGATCATTGCCCAATGTTTGCCAAAGTCAGCCTCAATGTGTGCTACGGTAGCTCCTTTATCTCTCATAATCAAAGGCTAGAGGCACTTCCACTCAACTTCGGCAAATGCTCCACAGCCAAGTACAACCAACCTTCCACTGTGGTGGAATTAAAATCCGCCATCGCTGGTTGTCACGACTGTTTACCATCGATGGACAGAATCCACAATTCCTTCACCCGGAATGGAGTTGTGTGCACCTTCATCCAGGGGTGGTTAGAGGAAGCATTCCCATCCTCCTGCTGGGAGACGATGATATTGCTGATTGCATGGGAAGGATAATTTTGATCCCTGTTATTATTCTCCTGTCTCACTTTCCAGCTGCCTGTGAAAATAAATGGAGAGAATGGTGAATTGTTGGCTCATCTGGTGCTCGGAGCAGCAAAACCTTCTCTCAAGCATCCAATGTGGATTTCTGTGAGGCAGGTCCACAACTGATCACCTTGTGTGAATTGACTCCATACTTCATCCAGGAAGTCTTCCGTATGGGCCAGAATGTCATTGTGTTCTTTTTCAACTTGGAGAAAGCCTATGATAGGGATTGCAATGGAAAATCCAGAAGTCTCTACCTGTGTTGACTTTCAAAAGTCATCTATCAAATTTCATGAAGAATTTTTTTATCAAAAAATGTTTTTAAAGTATGAATCAGTCAAAGGCTCAAAATCCTCTCCACAGGACTGTATTATCACTTTCAGGTCTGACCGAATATACAGCGTTGAACTTTCGTAGACTGCCATTTTTCTATTGTTTTCTTAGGTCATTTGTTCAGAATTTTTAAACTTTAATATTGTTTTTTTTTTAAGCTGTAATACAGTTTCCTCTTTTTTCTTTCAGAGTAATAAGTTTTTAAGTCATAACAGGTTATACTTTTTTTTAATTTTTAAATATTCAATTGTTTTGCATCTCGGAAAAAATTCCTACCATTTCGTTAAGTGTTTTGTTGTGCAAGTTTGTCATGAAAAGGGTTATTTTCAATAACAACAATGAAAAATGGGATTATAGATTTATTTTTATTACAATTTGCTCTTATTTTATAATGGTCACAATTTTACCAACTTCAAATTTTTCATATTTTTTACCATTATTACAATGCAACCCACACTGCAGAATGGGATTTTTCTTATTAAGCGTAAAAAAAACACATCTCCTTCAAACAACCATATCCAGTATAATTTAGATATTATTTTACATAATGGCCTTTTGTGTGATACTGTACAAAACAATCCGGCACACACAGTCCTGCATCGCACTCTTCGCAAAACCAACGTATTTCTTTCCATGTCCTCTTGCCGGTCGTAGCTTTCCCTCTCTCTGAGCAGACTTTGCACTCTCTGGCAGCGTTGGTCTTGTTCGCTGTTGGAGGAATTTTTTTCGGAAAATGTCACCCTCATAAGTGATTGGAGAAGTGGATGAAGTAGATGAAGATTCAATTTCCATTCCTCCTAGCAAACTTCTTCGCTAAATTGGCAATGTACCTATCCAGCTGCACAGAGGTGCTTTCAATGCGACTCATTATGTAAATTATGAATGAATTTACCACCATCATCATAAATATATGAAAAAATATCTTTTTCCACCATTTGACGCATTTTCTTTGAAACTCATAGACAACTAAAGTAACTCATAAACAGTGGAACCGCAGTAGTACGAGTATGGCCTGTTGCGAGATCCCCACCATTACGGGAGATGGCAGGGGCACTGTCAATTAACCCTATGATTGCCATGTAAAAAAAATACTGTTTTTAGGAGTCCCTTTTGGTGTTGGCCCACACCATTGCGAGAGTTGCCGTCACCAGCAAACAAACACCAAAAGTGGCCAATATCGGCCATAGCTTGCGATCTGTTAGCAATGCAATTAATATGAAGTGTTGCGTATCAACTGCACATTATAAATATCATTCGATTAATTTATTGTTAATATTGGTGGAAATCCTGCAGTATTAGCAGTTACCAATACATATTTGATCTTCTTTTGTTTCCTGGGCGGTCGAGAGCACACTCGCACGTCTGTGAGTTGAGAGCATTTCCAAGATAGACACCATGGCCCAAAAACGCATAACACTTAAGTGTCGGAAGGGAAAAATGGCCAGCTACTCAATTGTCTCTCCTAAATGTGTTTTCATATTTATTTCACTCTATATTTTTCAATGTTGAACATTTTCGTGAGTTAATTATGTAATTTACAAGATTATTGAAGGTAGCAAATTATTATTTGTTACCTGTACTTGTAACTGCTAGATGTAATGTGATGAACGCAGCGGCAAAGGAGTAGCACTCTTAGTTTATTGACTTTCAATACGTCTATATTCCTTTCTATGTTTTACTGCCATTATTGAGCAATTATATGAAATAATACGTAATAAATTTGTTGGTAGAGGAGGGCTCTCCATTAGACCCATTTTTTCAGTCCTTTGTATCATACTACCATTGTGCATATACACCCGACAAAATTACTGTAAGTACATTGAGGGCCTAACGAAATCTTTAAAAAGAACTTATTGTAATACAACCGCTATTTCAATGAAATTGTTTTACATGGTGAAGCAGATTGTTTTTGAATGTGGACATTACATCAGATGGAAGAAAATGCCCTCCAAAGCAGGATCCCTTCCACCACTTCCACAGTCTCTTTTCGTCTGCTGAAACAAATGCGATGAGTTATTCCAAATAGCTTCCGCAGAATGTCATGAAGAACGTGATTATACTAATCATAAAAATTAAGACCAACCAAGGGAAAGCGTAAAGGCTAGTAATAAAGGCGATACAATTTTTATTTATCAGTTATGGCTTAAATTTTTGGCGAAACTAATCAAAATAATAGAATGAACATTAGAAAATGGAATGAGCATTAGAAAAGAGTAGCTTGGTCAGTTGTCCATTTGGGAAGATGGTTGGCAATTCATGGCTTTTCGCATTTTTTGGAGCAGGTACGGTGCTTTTTGATGGTAATGGTTAGTTGGTAAATTAAGTAGGGATATGAATTACTGCAAAAACTTTCCCCTTCCTTCGGGATTTGTGCTCAGACTCTCTGGATGGAAATACTTTCTCCACCACACCAACACGATTCCTAGAAAATTGTTGACAATAGGTTTGATGGCGATTATTTACACCAACCTCGGTAAGACGATACTTCACTATAGCGAGGGTTTTCTCGGGCACCATGAGGTCTCGTTTTAAAGAGGTGGCACTGTACTGATCTACATGATCAACTCCCGTCTTTTTCTGGTTATAGTAGAGAATTACAAATGGTTTGAGTTTCTATTCTCTACCCGATCGCCCTCTTACGGTCACTTCCGAGAATGTTGCTCAGTGTTGGGATGATAGCAAGTAAACATCCGTAATGTCCCGGCATTTCAAAGCTGAAAGATACTGATTTCTTTGGAAAATGTGTTCTCCCCTTTTCAGTTTTGCATTCATTACATCCTTTGACAAGCCTTTTCTATTTTTCAGTACGGTGCCAACAGCTACAGTCTTTTTCTTACATAAAAAATTAAACAAAGTAGGGCTGGAATAAAATCGGTCCATGTAAATTGTGTGTCATTTTCTTAAGTGGTTTCCAAAATCTCTCTACGATGGACTGAATCTTATTATGCAGACCTTCCACCGACCCTGTGTACACCTCTCTGCATTTAGTATGTATCCTGAAGTCGCATCAAAAAGAATATAAAATTTTATGCCATATTTGTGGGGCTTGTTTTTCATGTACACCCTAAAGTTGATTCTCTCCCTAAATGGGCAAATTCCCTCATCTACAGTTGGATCTTGTGATGGATAGAAACAAGATTTGCATGCGGAAAGAAAAGAATCGAAAAACGGGAGAATTTTATGAAGTGGATTGTGCTGTGGATCGCCCCACGGCTGATAGCTGCTATTGCTGTTGGCGTGCAACATAAGTAAAATGCTTTTGAAGTGATCGCAACTGAGAAGAGATGAGGGAAACGCAGAATGAAAAATTGGATCAGTTGACCAATAATCTGATGATTTAGGCTTTTTGACCAGACACATGTGATCCCAAAGAAGTAATACATCTCATGGATTTTTACTGTTGTCCACTTTTGCCAGAGAGAGTTTTCTTTCAGAAGGAAAACACCACGTTGTCTTAGAGCATCAATGGTGGATGGTATGTCCCTGTTTTTACTGCCTTCCAAGGTGAAGAATAATGAGAAGCAGTCCCATTCATCCTTTGTGCCATCAGTTTCAGCCAAAACTCCACTTCTTTCTTGAAACCTTGGTAGAAGACGTTGCATGTCACTCTTTGACCAGGGAGAGTTGATTTCCACTGGGAGTGCATGCTGCATATCTAAAAAAGTAAGGAGTCTGTATTCAATAAACACATCAAGTCAAATCGTGTATAAGTTCAGATGTTGAAAGGTAAAACTCCGAAAATATATTTCCAATTTTTAACAGTAATTTTCTCTTACCTGAGTCATCTGAATCCATGCTGCTTCCAACACCAACTGGAAAAATATCTGCATCGTCTAAAGAAAAAGCACATACATATACAAACAATCAAAACATTTGCATTGTGGCAGGGAAACCAAATATAATAAATGTTCACAAACCTTCATATTCCACATCATCATCGGAATCATCAAAATCACTTCCTGAATCTTCAGCTAAAATGTCAAAAATTGCAGATTCGTCAATATGAGTTCCTGCCATATTACCTGTAAATTAGAGAAACATACCTTCTGCCGTAGAGTTCACAATAGGAACAATTTGAGAAAAAATGACCGCGAAACGAACTAACAGCTGGAAAGTCACGGCACAAGTAGTTGGTGGCGGGTCGAGGAAGTTACATACATGGTGTCCATAATAAAAATTTGACAAAATGTTACAGGAAGAATTGAAATCCTAAAGTAGGTATAAGACAAAAAGAAACATATTATATAGATAGAGTGGTCCATACTGAATAATAATATGCGACACAAAGAAGCGATGGAATCAAGCAACACAAGAAATGAAGGTGTGAGGACACTCTGAAGTTACTGTATGATACATAGAAACATATTTGTGGAGAATGAAACCGAATCCCATGCAAAAACATTGTACACGACAAAAAAAAGGAAAAATGTAACACATAGAGGCATAGTCGGCATGGAGAAGTAACTGGGCCATGGGTCACGTACGGGCATAGGCTTGAAAGTGTTAAGGCTTTTATAAGGATTTGGGCTCTCACTTTGTGGACAATCTGGCTATTTTTTCTGATTGTCCAAGTGTGTCCTGGTGGGAAGACAAATTCAAATTCATCTTGAATAACCTGGAGAAATGGTCCCAGTGGAATGGCTTTCGTTTTTCTGTTAGTAAGCAAAGTTTGTTTAATTAGTTGGATATGTGGTGTGCAGGAACTGCCCAGTTTACACATTGGAAATGTAAATCTCTCATTTGTGCACTCCATCTTTATTCTTGTCGTGACCTTAGACTCCAAACTTAATTGATTTGAGCTTGTTAAGGATTTAGGAGCAATTCTACTAAGTTTGAAACATTTATAAATTCTTACATCTTCCGCTGTCATTACTGACTGCTCATTCCTGCTATTGCTGCACATTGCGTTAGTGTGATTTAAGTTGGATTATGGGTCGTATGTATAGGTGTCAGCTCATGAACCCTATCTACTCTCTTCCATTCACAATACAGGACTGCTCATGGCTGCTGGGCACATTATGATCCTCCCCAATAATATGAGCATACACATAATGCTGACCCAGAGTACCTTTAACAGTTAGCTGCCTTTGACAGTACGGAGGAACATTTTGACAAACAGCAATGCTGTGGAAATACAAAAAATGCCAGAACACCTGTGTTTTAGTGTATTTTTTTAACCCTAGAAGTACTGACTTTGTGGCATATGTACCTATTAGTATCCCTGGAGTTAGTTTGACCCCAAAGACATATTTTGTTTTCTAAGGCTTATTTTGAGGTTTTTAACTGAAATAATGTGCAGATTGTATTGAAAATGTCTTATATTTATTTATCTATGTTTGTTTCATTGGAAGAATAGGGGTTTAGTATAACATACTATAATTTGCCATTTCCCCATATAGCATCGTAGAAAATTTTGGAAACAAAAAAATATCTCATAGATATTTTGTAGACACCCATTTCTATAAAAATAAATGTATATACCAATTGTATTTTTCATTCATTTATGCAGACTGTGATCCACAAGCACATTTTGTTTGTCATCACAGGATATTTTTTTCTTTCAGTTTGCCTCTACAATTTGATCATGAAAATGCAAAACCTGTTTTGACACATTATACTCCCTTAGAAAGCAGTTTCCTAGCCCTTTGACCAAAGCACTTTATAATCACTGATCGAAATCAGGATGTTGCCACCAAAGATGTGGTGATTCACATGAGGACTTGGACCAGAGACTAAAGATTTTTGTGTGTCGAATCGCCCTTGGGTATGGACCGTTTTGGCTTCCAAATTGTCCATAGAATGTCACTATCCCTCCCCAATAATACAGCACTTAAAGCAAAGTAGAGAGCAGTAACTTTCCTCCCCAACTCTTGCCTCCTATGCCATAGTTGACAGGTTCCCTCTTGAAGAGAGGCTGCAAGGATGAAGTGCTAAATTTTTGAGAGGCAAAGCATTCCTTTTGTTTTGATGAGTAGTGGCTGCTTGGATGATGTATGCAGCTTGTGCAGCTCTGGACTGACCTCCTGGAGGACGTCGGCATCTTTGCCTCTTGTCTTTGTCCGTTTCAGCAAAATAAAATGCAGGGTGTATACAAGAGCATTTGCATGAAATCCTAATGCAAATTATGTAACAATGTGAACACATGGTTTGAAGTCATGGGTTCCTCTTTAATAGCTACTGCATGATTCTCCCAGGTGAGAGTTTTTGGAAGAAGATCGACATTGAGGAACAAATTATTCATCTAAATCCGAATAATCAACTGTCTCTGAATCTGAGTTCTCAGATAATGTACTCAGTATTAGATTGAGATCATCTCAAAGATTTCTTTCACAAGCCATGGCATCACTATACTCTTCCAGCCACTGACTGTCAAAGATACTGCGATTGCTTAATCAAGCGTGGTTGCAAAGCAAATTATGAGTAAGTGTATGCTGCTGCGTGGTCAATGTATACTAACCTATCATTGATGGTAATAACCCATATTGTAAAAATCCTCTCCCTTGCCTTGTTGATTTCCGTTGCTCAGATATTGTTCCAATTAATTTAATATGAAAACTCGTGAGGGCCATAGAAATTGATTATTGCTCAAAATTACTAAGTGCATTGAGCATCAGTAATTATTGTTTCCACATATTAAAAGTTATTCAAAACAGTCTTGAGGGAATCAATGACTATTGGTCTGTATTTGACCATTTATTTTGAAGTAAAAACTATGTCTATGCCACCAAAGTCAAATCATGCTTATTAGAAAGATTTTATTATAAATTTGCTTGCAATCCAATAAATTTGTATATTGAGTGCCTTGAAACAGTTATTACTAGGGATGTGCGAGTAGTACCTACTTTTTGACCTCGAGTCGAGTTGTAAGTACTTGCAAGTATCGAGTCGAGTTTGTACATTATTTGTACATGAGTGAAGAGAACCAGTTTTTACTTAAGTCATCGCAATTAAAGTTAGTCAGCAATCTGACTATCAAATCGGCAGGTAATGCATAATTAAAAAACAGTCAAATTAATATGGCACGTAGTGTAGGCCAAAAGACCTCATGGAAATTTTCTGGTAGCTCTCGAAATAAGAAAATTACCTTCATTCCTAGGATTACTCAAGAATGTGTAAATTAGCTTTCAGTATGGTACTTAGAGTGTACTTAGGCATAATATGAGGCCTACATGAGTGACATACCCTATTAACTTGTAATGAAAGTAAGCCAGGAAGCAAAATATTAAGGAATACCAATTAGAAGAGAATTCCTTGTATATTGCATTCCTATCTATTTCTTTTCAGAGCTAAACGATTTCTCAGCGATGTCGTGTATGCCGGGTTTAGCCTAACAGTACAGTGAATTTCATACAAAATGCCTTGTTTGTGCAGTAAATATTTGATAAGCTCGCGCATCAAATTTATGATTGGCCGATAATTACATACATAGTTTTTTAACATATACTTTTCTTCCTCTTCCGATTATTGACACCATCTCTTCAAAATTGATGGTTTCTGCCTAAACATGATAGAACTTATAATCATAAGAAGGACCTGCGCCAATCACCCCCATTTGCTCGATGCATGAACACCCGTAATCGGCACGGGTTATTTCGGATATCCATTAACGCAAGTTAATAATGTTTGAACAATGAATTTTCATTCACAGATGAATGTGAGCAGGTATATGAATTTTGTATAGAGTCCTGTGGATTAAAGTTTTCGATTTCTAAGGAAATATATTTGATCAAAAATTTATTATAGATACGAAATGACTAGGAACTTAGCAATTAATTGTGTAATTAATAATCCTAAATAGGAAATAAAAAAATGGAATAGTAAAACTTACAAGTTTTATACGATACCTATATCATCCATAACGCCCTCAATATGATGCCTACCATCCGTTACAAAATTTCCATCACCCGCGAGTTTGAAAACCAGTATCTCCAAGATGGCTAATACGATTTTAAATTAAAGTATATCAAATTAAAGCTTGTTTATTTCTACGTTTACTGATGGTATTAAAATATTTTTAAAAAATTTTTACTAAAGTACGTGTTTAAGAACGGATTTTTAGTGATTTTTTTTGGTACCGGATGGATCCATCGAATTGGGGCATCGTAAGAACAACACAGATCCAGATTTCAAACTTTCCTTTTCACGTATTGTAGCTAAGGGCTTTGTTAATAGTCATACGAAGTTTCATACCATTACGTTCATCAATATTTTTGTAATTGATGAATTTGTCAGACTGCGTTATTTTCCGTCCCGCACGCTTTCCGTTCCGGAAATCACCAGTGGACCTTTTTCTTGCTATCCAGTCATTAATATGAATCCACTTATGAAATCTAAGTAGAATTCATTGGTTATTTGATATAGATATATATATTTTAGGCTATAATGAGATGAATCGAGTATATAGTGATGAAGAGAGAGAATAGCCCAGCTATAACGTAGTGTGCCCCGGTTGGAAGGAAGTGGTGGACACAATAGATGTTTTGGAGCGAGTTTTTTTTAATATCAGAAGATGGAGTAGAGAATTTGAAAATTCTGCGGCAGGTTGAGCAAGCAGCCAGCAAAGAAATGAGTAAAGGGATGAGACAGACGACTTTAGAAAACTATTTCAAATATAATTTTGAATTAATTAAACTTAAAAACAGCTACTGCTTCTTATTTATAGATAAAAAATTGCTTTAAACCTATGTAATTTTTCGAAATTTGTTTTGACTTCCTGAAATATACTCATTTTCAAGCAATATGGAATGTTTCGGCCGAGGTAAGTCGCACGAGAGCTGACTGTATGTACGGCAAGGATGGTAGATGGTCCTGCATCTATATTTGTGAGGAGATAAGTGAAGGAGAGATAAATCGAAAACCAGATTAGTTATTACAGGAATTATTTTACTACTTCTATTGTCTGCGTGCCTAACCAGTTGAGCTATTTGAAGAGCGGCAGACCACTGGGCCACGTTCTATCGGAAACACATGAGCTTTCGGTTAGGGGTAAGGGAGGAGGAATTGAGGAGTGGAATGGGCGAGGGAGGTTTCCCCGAAGGAACGTGGGAAGGGGAGGGGAGATAACAGCAGCATTGTAGAGAAAGAGGTGAGTAAGGGCGTAGTTATTCTTTCTTTCGGAGGGGGAAGGTTATTGAATAATAGGCATTTTGGTATGGAAGGGATTAGTTGGCAATGCACTCCTTCCTCTTTCTCATTTCAGTGCGCGCGCTAGGTTAGATTTCTTGCTGCGTCCAACTCAAAATGTCTCCTTTCCAAATTGTTAGCATGCAATATTACCGGTGCAACTAGAGTTTTCAGAACAGCGATCTTTGCTCATCTACTTGGTTTAGAAAGAGGTCCTTCTAATGTCATAAAAGATGCGAAAAGGAGTGGGATCAGGTTCTTTTACGTTCTTTTATTCTCTCAAATGCTAACATAAGACATTTAACTCATGTGATTCTGCTTTAGCGACTAATTATTCCAGTTTAATAGTTTTAGCCTGCAAACTGCGCACATTTGAAAATGAGAGACGTTCTGCAAGGACTGAAAAAGGGCAAACCTGGTTTAAAACTTTCTTCAAGTATGAAGAGGTAGTTACTGGATGAACAGCGACAAGGCGTGGATTCAAATATTACCTGGCGTACTCGAGGATGGTACTGCGTTTTGGCACCGAAGAACGGGTGTGCCTACAGAATACTGATCGTGTCCAGCTTCTATGAAGGCATCATCAATGCATTATCATCTGAGATTGCCATTGTGACCTCAGGGCATTGCCGACTGCCACGTTTTTACTCGTGGTAACTAACTCACCCCACCTAACTTCCATCGTTGTTTATCGATATCTAATATATACCGGTCACAAACATAGATAATTACCAGTATTTCAATGGGATTTCAATTTCAGTCCAACAATGCATTTTATTTCATAAGTTTAAATGGCAATATGTGCTCTTTCAACCAAATTGCTGCATAAAACTGCCAATTGATATTGACTTAAATTATTGCACTCCAAGAATAATATCGTCTAGATACTCAGAAAAATTATGGAGCACTTTAAAAATATGTAATCCACAGTTTAAAATTTTGGCATTCCTTTAATTTCAGAGCATAACTAAATAAGCAATGAGGCGTAGAGCAGAATAGACGAGAAAAACAATAATTTCAATTAGAAATACGCAGATTGAAAATCACGTGGTGATAGCCACGGTATTTGATGGTAAATAATAACAATTGTTTATCATCACTATAGGAAAGGTGAATAAAGCAAGATTAAAAAATTTACACGACTTGCATCGTAAAGCACAGGGAACACTTGGGTGCCCCTGCGATGACGTAACCCGCAAATCACCTCTATACAACGAAACCCTATACATACAGCGGTCAGGATTTTTTCGGCCCCGTAAAATTCGTTGTATTGAGGTTTTACTGTATTATGACCAAGCTCTAGAAAGAGAATCAACAGTTGTTATTTGAATACGTAGATGAAGGATCAAGCTATGAGGAGAGGGGAAGCAAAATTCTCGTTTCGTATTCTAGGCTTCGCAAATAGCCACTGAAAAAAAGGCAGAAATGGAAAGTTAGGCTATTTGTTATAAATTTGCAAACAAACAAAAAATCCAGTACACTCCAGTCAAAAAACAATCCTTCTATTACAATGGGAAAAATTTCCAAGATACCATATGCTGCGATAAAGTCGTATAGTCGCATTGACCATTAGCATCTGCAACGGCCTTTTAGAGGCAAGGACCCCCCTTAATCTGTCTTTGTAAACTAAAGGAATGATAGAAATATCATAATTTGTCTTCACAAACCGCTATGGGGTTAGGCTTTTAAAGCTTTTTAGCCTAACCTGGTTCCAAGCCCGAGAACATTTTATTCATTACAGGAGGAGCTAACGGGGAGAGGAAATGATGCCGATACGAAACGATACGGAAAATATGCCATATCAACCAATTTGTCGTCGTTATTTTTAATTGGAAAGAAATAATATTTCATCCCAATATCGTGTATTCAGCTGAAAATGTGGAAGTCAATGCTAATAATCCGTGAATGTTTTTTTGGAAAAGGGCTTAGTCTCTTGCTCTTCTATGATTAAGTGACGGAGTGCAACTGAAATGTAATTGGGCCAGCTGTTGTCAAAACTGCGTAGATATTAGAAACAAATTTCTGTCTTTAATGCCCTTAATAGTTGCTAGTCCTCTAATGACAGCAAATTCCGAATAATAGATTCTAATATAAAAATGTGCAACTTTTTCATTATTTACCTTTTCTTAACCTGTCGGAAATTTTTTGAAATCTATGATCGCCGACATGGGAAATCGCAGACTCATGATCGCCATTTACATAGGAAATATTCGCTGGCTTATATTTTACGAACTTTTATGATATAAAATGTATGACATAAGTTATATTTTGAGAGTTCTGTCTCAAATAATTACAAAAAAGCTTTCAAATTTTGCTAAAGACAATAGAAGTTAGAAGACAGAAAAGTAAAATATTTTTCGCGATGTATTAAATTCTCTCGCTATATTTCGGGTCGGGTCACCCGATTTTGACCCGAGATTTGAAAAGACCCGACCCCAAAATTTCAGGGCCCCATCGACCCCTAGTTTACATGCACAACACGATGATAATCCTAAAAAACTGAAGCGATGATTTTTCTTGCTAATGGAACAATTTCTGCTATCTTTAGTGCACTTTCACCTGCTGCCACCCACTATTTAGACTGCTGCTTTGTCTCTGGTTTGTAATGGTGAATATATGGTGCATCTACTGTCGCAAAATGTCAAGGAAACTTCAGGATCACGTTTGAACAAGTCTAAACACTCTTTCAAAGTGATCATTTGAATATATTTTTAGTCGACTGCTAACAAACGTGGCACACATTGAACATAAAGCTTTTGCATGCTAAGAATATCCTGTAAAATGTAATGGATATGGTCCATCAAGATGTTCACCATGTCAGTAAGCTCCAATGCATTCAGTCAGCAGTCAAGTGGTATATGCTATTGTGAATTTTACTGATATTTTCATTGGTTGTAATGTTTTTGGGCATCCTGAGCATTCATAATCATGCATTGAGGTACAACTTTCTTTAAATTCAGCAACCCACTTTTTTACCATTAAAAACGAAGGGAAAGAATCCTTTAAAGTAGAATGTAATATTTTTTATGTCCATTGGGATTAAACCCATCAAAACGAAGTTTTACCACCATTTAAAAAATAGATTTTAAGAGATGAAGGAAAATAAGAGGTTTGGAATTAAAAGAAAGAGGGAGAGGCAAAGGCTTTGGAAGTAAATGATATTGTTTTCAATTTAATTAATGGGCGATTGGCATGTTTCAAGAGATGCCACACTTTATCTTTCTGTACATATATATGATTGGTTGTCAAGAATGCTGTCAATATTGGAAGGTTCACATCGTACCATGTATATTTTTAATGTTGATGAAGGTGGAGTATTCTATCAAATATTTTTTTAAGCCTCTAGCCTTCAGAAATGAGGTGTATAAGGAGAGGCTTAAACAGTACTATAGTAATAGGAATGCATTTACCTCTTTCCCCCCAAAATAAATAAGGAGTAGAGGGGTACGCTGGTTGCATAGTATTGGACTGGAAGGGGTTTACACCCATATCCAGGGGTCACCTCCGTAAGTGGCCACCTTTCTATTGGCTGCTCATGGTGGCCGCTTAAGACAGGTGTCACTATGGTCATAAACTTATTAGTTTCAAAGTGAGAAATTAGAGGAAAGAAATTGTTTTAGAATATGCAGATTTTATCATTGCAAGTTCAAGTTTCCAAATTATATTTCAAGTTGATTTGAATTTTAGCCTTATAGCATTATATATTAAAACTTAATCAAAAAATGTGGTGTTCATTAAATATCTGTACATGCACCTTTATTCTCCTTGGCCAATAGATCGTCATTTTGATTCTGTCTGAATGTTAACATTATTTTAATGCAAAGTCTATCATTTATTTCAGAATTACAAGGATTCAAGATATGTGGAATTGAAGACTGTCAATGGCATGAAGCTCTTGGATGAAGTAATTCCAAAAATGGCTGAAGTGTTAGAGAGAAAGGAGGAAGCTCTTAAGGTAATAATAATAATTTTATTGGTCATCACAGAAGTTAAAATTGACTTTTCACACGACATAGGACAACAGAGCATAGGTACCTGAAATAATTTCCAGTTGTCTCTTTAGAGAGCTGCTGTGTGTGGAGCTTTGTTATCTGAGATTTTGCATCATTACAGGCTGCATCCTCTGGGTTAAAATAAGCAATGTTAACCCAGATGATGCCACCTGTAATGGAACGTAGTAAAAATGGCCAAGGTAACAGTTCATGGCGAGTGTAGCTCCTGTAAGATATCGCTCAAATGGAATGAGAAAGTTGTGTTCTGTCATGCATGTTCTCAAATACATTAACCTCTCGTTAGCAAACTCCCTTACAATGAGCACCTCCAATCAACGAGCAAATGGAGTTGGTCCCACCAAGCTGCCATTAAGAAGCACGCATTTTGACTCCCTTACAACGAACTCCCATTCAACGAGAACCTCCCGACAACGAGGTGGAGAGCCAGTCCTGTGAGCACTTGTTGACCTCTTTAGGGCGAATTTTTTCTCGTCAAACTCATTTTTTTTCAGAAGTACGTGAGCTGGTATTTAAGCTTGAAACCAGTGTTCCTTGTTTTCCTGAACGCCCGCTAAAAATCGGGTGTGTGTCTTTCGTAGAATTTTATGTATTAACACGATCGTTTTTCGCAAATTTTTGTGACATAAGCAAATAAGCCTTGAACCAATACGAATGCCATTATTATTGTTTCCTTTTGTTTTTGTCGTGATATACTGTTGCTTTTTTTATAGGCTTGCTGTAAATAGCGTAGTCACTAAGACTGGATTAGCGATGCCGCGGGAGGTTGAGCGTATTGCAAGCATTTGCTGCACACGGAACGTCAGCGATCGAAAAAATGAAAGGCGCAATATTTTTACAGAGACGTAGGTACGAGAAATGGATATGCTGCGTAGAAGCCGGACAGATATGTTGAGCTAAATATCATAGGCTCTACTTCAATTGACAACTTCCGAGTTCATAAAGGTGACTTAAAAGCATGCGTAAATTGGCTCTTGTACATGTAAGAGTGTCGCAGGGAAAAATTATGATTATCAGTAGATCCTAATTTTGAGAAAAATTGGAGGCGAAGGTTGCCAAAGTTGATCGGGCAATACGAACCAAAAGACATTTTTAATGCGTAATAATTTAATAACTAATGCAGCATTTTTAATGCTATATTAGTTATTAGTCAGTCCCTACAGTGATGGTGGCAGAAGGCAAGGCGTTCACTGAAGAAATGTGAAGGCTTTTATGCCTGGTCTACAATGGACGTAAGACGTATAACGTAAGCTGTAAGGGTTTTCTTACGACAGACAGCCTCTCCAATGGGAGACATAAGCTGTAAGACAAAATTCAAAATCAGAGAGCAAACGGGAAACAGTTTGAGTCCGATATCATGCCCTGTCATCGTGGCTTGTGCTTTCATAATATTTTTCTTAACTTAATGGATTATTTTACCACATTATTTTTTGAAATTTCTTTTTTCTAAACTCTCAACAACTTTTTGTAATGCTCTCTTAGTCTCTGCACCATATTTTTTCGTGCTGGAGTCATATCATGAAGTCGGCAATATATACTCAACATCTGTCAGTGAATTCGTTAGCTTATCCTTAAATAACTCATTTTATCTACCCAAGGAGTAATTACGATCCGTCAGTCGAAGCTTAGGTGGAGCGCTCTTTGAATAAAATCATTACATCCAATTGACGACTTTATTTGTCTCTTCGTCCAACCACTATGACATTTAACATACTCTTGTCTAGCGTAGTTATTGGTCCCATTAATGCTTTGTGCAGACTTACTGAAATCATCTTTCACAGGCATATATGCAAGCATTTGTGCTTATTTGGGAGACATATGCAGATATCATGGTCATGCGCATCATCAGACTTGTGCGGGCGGCGTGGTCACGTAAAAAATAATTATCTATGTATTTATTTCACACCATGAGTTTGCAAACATTTTTTCTGCGAATGGGACTGCAACCTTTCATTACACGTCTTTACATACATATCAAAATGAAACAAATAATTTCTGTTTTTACGCAAAATATCATACGATGTTGATATCAGATGATACGAATATGATACGATGTGGTTTAAAAAATGTGAAATTTCGTGCAAAATATCGCAATAACAGCCAAATGCTGTTCCATTTCGCGAATAGAATTATTTGCAAAATTTCTGTGAATTCCGCTAACGTTAAAATGGCAAATTTTAACCTATTGCGGCTTTAAACTTAAAAATAACTTTTATGCTCTTAAAAAAAATTCGCAAAAAAACCCATTCGTGAAATTTCAGGGTCCCTACTTATGGATCTCTCAAGAAATCTCAAGATGTTATACAGAGCATCACAACGACTCAACCAACTATTCCAGATTCCTGGAGTTAGTAATTACTGCCCATTGAGCCCCATATTTAGCAACAAATGTGTATGTTTAGGACTGCAGAGCACCCTGGAAAATGAAACAATTCCCCTGGAAAACTCAGAGAATTTCTAAATCGCTTTACAATGGACACCCTGAGTATTTACTTGGAAGGATGTAGGGTACCAACAGCCCCACTCTTCTCAGATGGAACATTCTCCAGGCTGTGCAGAGTATGTGTCTTTGTTGGGATGCCGTTTAGCCCGCTACAACAAGACATTACCTCGCCAGGGCAATGAAACTGAATCTAATTGTGAAGTGAATGCAAGCGAATGGAGATTGGGAGGAACTGATGGGCAAGCTAAGCATTCGAGACATTTCATTTGATGACGTTGTAAATGTCGACGAAGGTGTAGTGATGTGCTCTGCTGAGAGTGAAAAAGAGGACGGAGAGCGAAGAGGACAATCCAGAGAGGGAGTTTGTGGAGCACTAGTCCCGAGAAGTCATTCCAGCACTGGACACGACTGGGAAATTATTGCTCCCTGCTGAAGAATGTGATAGGGATGCTATTAGAGCATCCCACGAAGTGGAGAATGCTGTTCTTCATGAGAGAAGGAATAGTTTAAAGCAGGCGACCATTGACTCTTTCTTCAAATAATTTTTGTGTATAGTAAAACAAATGCCATTATCAAGAGATTTTTTCAAGTAACTTGTTTGAATTTTTTGACTCTCCTGAGTAATTCACCAGACTACTACGGAAGAAAATGCAAATTTAAGATATAGGTGGCAGCTCAAAGTTGCAAGGAAGAATTATCATAATGTAAGAAACAAATTGAAGGACTGCGAACTGACGGCGACAAACTTAACGGCATTGCCCGTTGAAATTGCACAATATCAGAAGTTCCACAGAAAAAATCAGTTGCCTTTACCAGGACTCTAACCCGGATAACCTGATTCCTGGTCATGTGCTTTAATCAATTAAGCTATCGAGCCATCATTTTTCCCTGTGGAATTTTAGAAGCCTTAAAAGAACAAGATGAACTCGAAGTGCTAGACATATCATGTCAGAGAGAAGTCGATGCCGTGCGAATGGCGCCACCGTCCAAGAGGTTAAGGCTGAATGAAGCACTAAGGTGCTTACTATATCAGGAGATCCGGGTTCAAGTCCTATAGAGGCAAGTTGATCAGAATCATTCGAGTCAAGGCGAATAAATTTCTTCTCTGTGGAACTTCTGCTATTGAGCATGAGGAAGATTAAGCCATATATTCTGCGGTTATTGCAATGTAACATTTTGATTAAAAATATCTTCAAGAGCGTTGATTAACATTATGGCAATGAAGATGACAGTATAAATGGTATGGAAAATGTTAAATATCGCAAAATTTGAATTGTTCAGAGTTATGAACTCTGAACAATTCAAATAATGTAATAATGTAATACTGACATATGTCTAGCAGTTCTTATGTAATTTTGTTCATAAAACTTCCAGTGGATTTTCAACGGCGAATAGTGACAATCGCAAAACCTCGGTTTCTATTTCCCCCATCAAAATACCATTTCGCCCGCAAGCTTCAAATTTCTTTTGCCAATGTCACCTTTACAAATAATATTTGTTGTGAATTTTTACCCAAAAAAATAATGCAATAGTAGTTTCACATTGTAGAATATTAAATAATCCATAAAGTTAGTGTACAGTTCGTTAGGAAACTATTGTTTAACTCAAGTGATTTCGTAGAAAGAATGAAATTTATATTTAAAAGACCTCAGCAAGTAAAACAAATGACTATTCAATTTGTATTTTATCCGCCGAAAAAACAGTGGAGCCACAGCAATTTGCCACGCACCATCATGTCAAAACTTCATTGTCCTGATGGCCAATTATTTTCTCTTCTATAATTGCTAGTTATTTACAATGAAATTCTTCCGTAAGTAGTACAAGAAACTACTGCATACATTTATGATGTCACTGAGCAAATACCATATAAATCACAAGGTATTTTAGTTTGATGACTCCTGTTTCTTGGATGCGACGAGAAAAGGCCCTGAAAAAAATGGAGGGTTGCAACCCACCACGTCCTCCGATTAACCAACTACCCATTACCAAGCCCTGAAAAATTTGGATCCCTTGAATTTCGATAATGGGAGGTTTTACTGTATATCAATCTAAATGCATGGCATTAAACGATTTATCATTAAAGGCTTTGCTCGAAAACTGTGATGCATTTTGGAAGTGTTTACTTTGCTGATCTTCAAAAATTTCAGTTACCGCAATGGAGGACGATATTGAGTTCCTGAAAACTGAATAATAATAAAAAACAGGGGTCAAAAACAGACCACCTCGTGGCGTCCCTGGAAACGGCTTCAGCCGGCTAATGGTGGCCGTCTGCTCGTGGGGTTAACCTCCCCACTCGCAGAAACCCTGGGTTCCAAGAAATGCAGTGACGCCACCCACAACCGGCCCTTCTCGGATGAGGGCCCTAGTGGAGTTGGGTGTGGCAAACCTATGCCATCAAAAAAGGGAGCTGGACGGAAACCCTGAGGGGAGACCTTCTAGCTTGCCATGCTGCCAGTGAGCCAAGTCACAGGGGATACATCGCAAGGATGCAATCTTTGTGGTGTGAGATGCATCCTGAATATAACCAGCATCTGTCGCAGCAGAATCTGCACGACTGCGCCAATCACCTGCGCAAGAAAATGACACCCCGTCATATAATCCAGTGAATAATCCAGGCATAAATGTGGAAAATTATTAGTTCATATGGATTAAAATAATGGGAAAACGAGCATAAAAGATACCACACCCCACAAATAATTCTGGCTGTTCAACAAAGGATACATAAAAAACTGGGAAAGACGTCACTAGAATCATAAACAACACACTTGAAACACAAAGGATTGAGGTAGGTAGTAGATGCGACTTTGCCGGTCCGGGAACAAGGTCATCCTCGACATTCCATTCGCCTTTCACTTCCGCCCATATGTCAAGGAGACATGCGTTTGGAAGATGTCCAGAACATTTCCGCATTCCTTCCCACAGCCGCAATCACAACATTACGATACCAGATCGTTCCCAACGCAATATACCCCCTCCCTATCCAACTTCTCAGACAGCATAAAAGCACGTTACATTGAGGCGAGACTTTGGTTTACCTCCAAGTAAGCAACCGAGCGGAGCTCAGAAGACACTCCTGACCAACTGAACGGATCCCGAAGCTGCTCCTCTCAGATACCGCTGCTCTGGACTGCTCCCAGATCCTGCTCCTGACTGGACAGTCACTTAACTACTTTTGGCTATTTCATTTCTAGACTAACAAACGTAAGCATAACTCAGGAACAGGTCAAACTTTTTGTTTTTTTTTTGTTTCACATACTATGTACCAAACACACACTATGTACCAAATTTTGAAAAATCCATTGTCAAACAAAAAAGTCATTTTTTCTGTTAAAAACATCGTGAAATCTCATTAAATCATAAAGTACGTGACCTAACAATCCCATATTATAAAAACAGACTTCTTAGCACATCCTAAACCTAACTATTGAATTTCAGCTAAATCCATAGATAAACAAAAAAGTACGTGACAATTACTTTCTGTAATAACGTTGAAACTTACCTGTACTTGGTCCATATTTTATAAAAAGATCTTAAAACCTCCTACACCTTGGTACTGTATTTCCGCTAAATCCATTGGTGAATGAAAAAGTACTATCAAAACTTTTAATCCTTAAGGAGGTTGGCTTGCGACTGCTTGAGTCAAGTTGTCTAAGGAATCTTATTAATTTAAGTACGAGTATAAGCCTGTTAAGTGATCCTTACTTCACAAAGAAAATTACCTAAGCGATTGAAAGTCATAAGTATCACAAGAAATGCAATGGAAAGTTGAAGGATTTATTGTTTATGATAATATTAATCAGCTCGA
The DNA here is from genome assembly GCA_933228895.1 of Platycnemis pennipes. Lineage (NCBI taxonomy): Eukaryota > Metazoa > Arthropoda > Insecta > Odonata > Platycnemididae > Platycnemis > Platycnemis pennipes. Next base: position 8,098,922 of record OW121846.1, on the reverse strand, counting down.
CGATGGAGTCAATTCAGCATTTACGTTAGTGAAATAAATTCTGTACTCAATGAATTTACTAATGTATAACACCAGAATATTACTATCAAATGTTATGTTATAATATTTTTCTGAAATATTCTTTAATATCTCATTAGTAGGGACACCGAAAAACGGTAAATAAAAATCATTAAAAGTGGTGTTTAAAAATGACAAATACGGTAAATAAAATCGTTTTAAAAAGGTGAAAGCTGTGTTTAATTTTGGGAAAAAGGAGTCTTAAAGGAAGGGTTTTTTTAAATATTATTGATAAAGACTTCATACCAATGTGAACAAACAATTAATAGTACATACATTTGAGATCCAATACAGAAGTTATGGCTACCCTACGCAACGTAAAAAACACAGTAGGCAAAATTAAGTTAAAGGCAAATTAATGAGATAATGGTAATAACAATAACAGAGTGGAGTAGTGGACTGCAGGTAATGAAGTTCGATTCTTACGCTGTTTAAAATTTTTCTTTCAACCATTGAATAAAAAACTTTATCACCCTTCATTTCCAACCTTTGTGTGTGGATACTGACTTTTTTGTACTTCTATTGCTTCAACTAGATTTACAAATGCGTCACTCAAAAATACACTGTAAAGTTAACGTAATGATTCCACGATTTAATTCTGTAATATAAATTTTTTCCAATCATTTCCTTTTGCCAAATTTAATTATTTTTTGACTTATAATTTGGCATGAAATTTCTGATAATCTACTTTTTTAACTGCCTACTAGAATTCCCCTTGGAATACAGCACGGCTGTATTGTTAGGTAGTGTTAAGGATCGAACTCGCGACTGGCAGTACACTAGCCCTCATTTTTAACAACTACGCTCTCATAGGTTCACGGGAATATGGCGAATGTAGGCGACCCGCATGACATTCGGCTTAATTGTTTTCTCGCACATCCTATGGAGAAAAAGGTCAAGACTATTATTTTTTATTTCGTTTTCCTCGTTTGTGGCACGGAAAAAATCGTCTTCTCATTTCGTTACCCGAGTTACTTAACCTCTCCTTGTTGGTATCTACCATACGTACATTCCATTCGCGGGGCGCATCGATCACGAGGCCGCGAGATGTTAAAATCTCCGATCCGGATCTGAAATTATGCTGTCTTCGGATATGATTTCAGTAGCGAATTGAATGAAAGACCCGTGGTTCTTTGGATCCGACCCGACCATCCTTAATGTAGTGGTACATTTGTAAATCTAATTTAAACAACAAAGTGTACTAAAGTGAGTATTCAGATGTAATGGTTTGAAATTGAATATGATTACATTTTCGATGCAGTGACTGAAAGAAAAAATTAAACTGCGATTGGGATCGAACTTCGCACAGTACAATAACTCTCGTTGTACGTCTGATCCCGGCGTATGTAGGCTACCCGCATGACATCCTACGTATTTTTTTCCGGCGATACCGGGGTCATGGGGGAAAAAGTCATATTTCTTTATTTTGCTTCGAGTTGCACGGGAACGTTTTCATCTAATGACGTGACCTTAGTTACACATCCTTTCTTGTCAATATCTACCGCACCTACATTCCATTCACGGGGAACTTCGATCGCTAAGCCACGAAAATTTAAAATCTACGATCCGGATCCGATTTTACTCCGTGTCTTTGGATCCGGAACCGAGAAAAATGAAAGATGCGATCCGGCCATCACTAAAGAAAATATTTCATGCTACAAAAATTCGGCATTTGCTAAATATCTCAAATTTCGTTGAAAAAATCGCGTTTCAAAGAAGACACGGTCAATTTCGCGATTAAGCCGTAAGGTCGCTTATTTCGTGAATCCTGTCGCAAAAAACGATTCGCGAAAATGTCATGTCCCTACTCATTAGTAATGATATCATTCATACGCCATACATTTTGGCTAGAGCGACCGCAGCGCCACTTGAAGTCAACTAACGCATTTCGTCTGCTATAAGCGCATAAATTGGTGGATTTAGCGAGAAATACGGTGGGTTGATGCCTTTTTTTTCGTGTAATTTTATTCCTTGTGAAATTACGCATAAAATATCAGTTTTTTGCAAAAATGACATGTCACTGTGGTATTTTTAAACTTTATATTCCCATGTGATGGCCATTCTCGCCGTTAATCGTACGTAATTTCAAATGCAACTTGTGCAACAAGGAGTATGGTTTGATATAATTATCTTTACTTTATTAGATAGAGTAACTTTAGTTCTATAAGTGCTGAAAGTATTAAAAAAATGACATGACTTTCACTTTTTGGATCAACCTCCTTAATAACTTTGAAGCTGATTATTGTATCTGGTCCATATTCTGTAAAAACATCTGTTATTACCTCCTACACCTTCCTACCAAATTGTAGCTGAATCCATTGATAAATACAAAAGTACTATCAATAATTTTATTCCTTAATACCTTTGAAACTATTAACTGTACCTGGTCCATATTTAACTAAAAGACCTGTTAGGACCGTCTTCGCCTAAATACCGAATTTCAGCTACATCCATTGATAAAAAAAGTACATGATAGAATTACTTTCCTTAATAACTTTTAAACTATAAACTGTGCCTGGTTCATATTTGACATACAGACTCCTTAGGATCTCCTACACCTTTTAGCTAAATCCATTGCTAAACAAAAAGTAATAAAAATTTTTTATTCCTTAATAACATTGAAACTATTAACTGTATGTGGTCCATATTTGGTTGCAACACCTTTTATAACCTCCCTCACCTAAATACCAACTTTCAGACAAATGCATTGACAAAAGAAAGAACAAATAGAATTATTTTCTTTTAATAAGACCTCTTTAATATTTTCTTTAATTTACTCCAACCCATTGATTACAGAGATCCTCCATTTAAAAATGCAATTGCTTTACAAAAACGTCATTTCCAACATAACTTCTGAAGAGAAAACATTCATTTCAACTGCTCCTTTCCACTTATATTAACAACAGGCGTATAAACCTTAGGTAAAGATTTTTTCATAATTAACTTCAAAAACAGCGTATCATATTTGGGGAATATAGAGGAAGAATATAACGTCAATCTAAAGCGTCATAGTATAATTTTTTCTTTTCGATAGTGTTTGAAATTGAATAACACATTCAATTATTAACTTTAATTAATAATTGAATGTGTTATTCAATTTCAAAATATTAACTTTAATTAATTAATTAATACTTGAATTACAAATTCAAGTATTGTATTTTAGGAGACATTAATTTAAGGAACCAAAAAAATTTGGTGAAGAGTGGATTACAACATAATGGAAAGGGTGTACAATGATCCAGAACATTCTGCAGGTTTTTCTGCTGTCGAGAAATTACACCGAGTGACTGGGATTTCAAGAAAGACAATAAGCGAGTGGTTAAATTCTCAAGATGCATACACACATCACAGACCGATGAGGAAAAAATTCCCTAGAAATCATTACATACATTGATGAATGCTGGCAATGTGATCTGAATGACATGCGAAGTTTAAAAAATATTTATATTTTTATGGTGACTGATTTATTTTCGAGGTATGCGTGGGCTAGAGGTTTACGAACAAAAATCCCAGAGGAGGTAGTTGAGGTGTTTAATGATATTTTGCACAAAAGAAAACCATTGAAAATTCAAAATGATAAGGGTGATGAATTAAATGGTGGATTAAAAAATTTTCTCTCAAATTGTGGTGTAAAATTTTACATCACAATCAATCCAAATATAAAGGTAAGTGTCGTTGAACGTTTAAATTGCACTCGAAAATCGAAAATGTACAAGTATTTTACAAGATATTCAACGCACAATTATGTGGATATCCTACCCAAATTGGTGAATAGTTATAATAATAGCATGCATTCCAGCTTAGGCGTTAAACCTGTTGAAGTGAACCTGTTGAAAAGGGGTGGGGTATAGGAAGTTTTCTCGCTGGTTTGTGGTGTTTTGCCAGACCTCTTTTTTACAGCAGGTTGAAGACGGTTGGTAAGGAGGCAGTTAGTACCATGGCAGCAGCCTTGAGCGATGTGGGGACTAAGCCAGTTAAAGGGATATTGCGATATAGATTAAACGAGGCAGGGCAGAACTTGAAATGGAAAGCGGAGGAGTAAATAAAAATGAATGGGGGTGGGGTGAGATTGGTTAAGCATCCACGCTTGAATAAAATAAGAACTAGTGCTGAGAAAAAGAAAGATCATTTGCAGAGAAGGCGAAGAGGTGAGAAAGTCGTGCACAGAGAAATTTTTTCTGACTAAGTCATGGCTGAGCATATACTGAGCTCGTCGCACTTATTCCAACCCAATCCACCCATTCAGACTAACATTTTATCAAAGCGACTCGTTTCCTATAAATCTATGTAATCGATGGATAACAGATCAGTGACTAAATTCGTGATTAAAGATTCTGGTGATGCTTACAAGGATTTGAACAGTATATTCCTCAGGCTGAGAGTGAAGGTGTGTAAGGCGGACTTGACAGATTTTACATCTAGTAATGCTAAAAAACCGGGCATTGTGAACAATATTTTACACTCCCTCTTTAAACAGTGTAATGTTTATTTCAATGGAACGTTGGTCACTCCCTCGGAGGATAATTATCATTATAGGAGCTATATTGAAAATGCATTAAATTATGGTGACGCTAGCAAAACACATTTGATGAACATAGGGTGGGAAGTGGATAGGGGGAAGGATATTAATAAAACTACTAACGACAATGCAGGCTACGTAAAGCGAAAGCCGTGGTTCGAGAACTGTGCTGAGGTTAAGCTATATGGTAAATTACATGTGGACGTGTTCAATCAGGCTCAATTGTTGCTAGATCAAGTCGATATAAGAATCAGGTTGATGGTTTCAAACCCTGCATTTCATCCAATGCGTGAGGTGGGAGGAATAATGAAAATACTAGATGTGACTCTTCACATTCAACATTACGACATCGACCCTTCCATATTAGTAGCAACCAGTAAAATGCTGGAAAAAATAATGCTAGATATCACTACAGACGTACAGAAATGAAATCATTGAGCATTGATATCAATGAGCATTGATAATGCAATCGTAGGTCGAATACACAACACTATAATATTTGCTGTGGTTGATAATGACTTGTACGCTGGCAGGGTTGAGAAGAATCCTTTTGCTCTCTCTCACTATTCCCTGGAAAATTTTTCACTCTTTGTAAATGGTGTTCAGATTCCTTCCGAGGGCCTGGAATGTAATTTTAGCCGTAAAAAGTATTGGGCATGGGCATATGATACCATACTCTCAGGCAGTGGAATAAAGCATTATGATAGAGGTAATCAAATTACATATGACATGTTTGGACATGGATATTTCATCTAACCCGGGATGATTCAGGAAATGAAGATTATGAAATCATTGAGCATTGATATCAATGATCATTTATAATCCAATCTCAGAGATCGGGGTGTGGTGCGAATAGAGGCAAAATTCGAGAAAGAATTACTAAACACCGTAACGTGCTTGGTATTTGCAGAATACGATGCCTCTCTAGAAATTGATAAAAGCAGGAACATTATCACAAATTATTAGTCTAGCAATGCATAGTGTACAGATTGATAGGTCATTGAATCCACTTAAAATATTCCTCGGAGACTACCTTTCAATACATTACCTCAGTCTCTTAGAAATGGTATATATGTAGTGAACTTAGAACCTTCATACCTGCTCGGGTCTCATTGGGTCATGATACGTATATATTTTCAATGGTATAGCAGAGTATTTTTGACTCTTATGGATTTGTACCTTTCGTACCGGGTATTATAAATGTTTTGAAACATTTCGCTTGCACTCACAATCGGGTTCTGATTCAAAGTTTTCATTCTGACATTTGCGGAGAATACTGTTGTCTTTATGCAGCTAGTAAGTTGTTAGGACACGCATTACTCAAATTCCTCACAGAATTTCTTCACACCATCCCTCATCTCAACGACTGTCATGCTCTGAAGCTGTTTCACTTGGCCTTCAACGAGTTAAGGAGTGAAAGGAGGTGTCATCCTGCTGGTCAGCATTGCTGCTCTAGAATAAATACCATGCTCTGGGGGGAGAAACGTCATTGATGAGATAGACTCTCCGAAATGCAGATCGTTGCTTCTGTGTGCTTCTCCAAGGGTCGGGTGACAGAGCTGGCTGGATATTGACTCAAATCTGGATATGGTTTTGGGGGAGTTTTCAGAAGCATGGGAAGCTTATCGCTGGTGGGAAGAAGATGCGGTTGCATGACCCACTAAACTGTGAGGAGAGTACCTTCGACCATGGCATCATCTCGCATGTGGAGCCCCTACCCACCTTGGAGGCCATCATTGAAGGAGCAACCTCTCTGTATGCATATAGCAAAGCCGAGTGTGAGTTCCTCTCCGACCTCACAGACCATACCTTCATCTCCTTAAAGAAAGAACTCCATTGTCCCGCAACTGAAAAAGCTCCTTCCCCACCTTTTACTGCGTAAACCCATGTCATAAGTTGCATAACAGTATGTGTGCACTCCGAGATGCTCATTCACTCGCTCAATGGATGCAATATAATCGCCTCAAAGCAGAAGTTGAGCCTTGCTCGAGCGACTGTTCCCCTACCCCTCCTCCATCTACTCCCTCTTAAGCAAGATAATATCCTGCCGATCATCAGTCGTTATGCTGTCGTCGTCGAGGAAGGAGTCTCTGCCAGTGAAAAGGAAGAGAGGTGCTGGACATCCTCCCGTTCCCCTATCATCTTGTAGCAGCAATAATTAACTACTTCAAACAGTAGACTCATTACATCTGAATGGTGTAAAATCATAAAGTGTTTGTTTGGGTTACAATCGCAGCAGAGGCTTTGAACCAGTAGTGCAATTTAAACAGACAATTAAGAAAAGTGTTATTGTTTCACACTGTGAATGGACTAATGCTATAAATTTGGAAAAATCAGTGAGTAATTATTTATATATTGGTTTAAAAGATCAGCTCTCTTTGAATTCCTTGCCCAATGCAAATTACTTTGGGAAGCAACATTTATCTCTTAAAAACATTTTATCAAAGAGCTCATTTAACCTGAATGTGGATGAATGGGAAGCTCTGTTAAAACTCTCCAATCTGATAAATCTATTTCTCAGGAGACTTTCAGGCAGCCATGATAAGGTTAGACAATTTCTTGCTACTGGGTTTTCTAGCGATATCACTGAAGATGATCTGGAAAGGCTGGAATTTGAGATGGTACTCATCTTGAATGATGTGTCTGGTAATCAAAATCATAACTTGGTTGTACTTTAACTACTTGTGTGTGTGTGTGTGTGTGTGTGTGTGAGCAAAGGGTTTCTGACCTCTGGCAAGAGGTAAAATTCTGCAAGTCAGAAGCTCTTGTAATCTCTTGAACCTCTGGCATTGGGTAAAAACCTTGTAAGTTTGAGAGATTATGCCATGAGTGGCATTATCGAATTTCAAGGATTCACCACAAATGATGGTGGATACATAGTCAAGGAATTGGCTGTCATTAATGTACAAACGAAATGTTGCAATATGTGGCCTTTCAAATTGCCAGCAAGATTGCTGTATGCAAGAGACACATGTTGGTTAAAGAACTACTATCATGACGTGAATGAATACTCTGGGGATGTAGATTATTTGGAACTGGAGAGTATATTATTTAAATATACAAAGGAATATCAGTTTTTATTCACCAAAGGTGCTCAAAAGGCATCCTTCTTGACTAGTCTTCTTCCCAAAGGAATATGTGTGGGTAACTTGGAAATGTACAGTTGTCCTTCACTTAAGAAATTAACAGCAAATGAAGACTGTTTAATCAAGTCACATTCTCAAAATATTCTGCAGTGTGCGAGAAAAATTTGCCATATGCTGGCAGATTGGTGTATGAAAAATAAAATATGCTAAAAATGAAATAAATTTGTCAAACCTATATACTGTGTTTTATTTATTGAACACCCTTCCTCCATATGGTAAGGATAAATGAAACAGTGAATACCTTTAGCATTTTTTTATTCTAGTTCCAAATTCATACAAAGATGTAGTTTTAAAATATAACCATCTCATATTCGATGGCTAATGCAAACTATATCACTCGGTGATGAGCTCCCATGACAGCATCAGTTGTGCCATATTTCACAATAGACTTTTTATGATCTGTAGAACAAATCGGTTTACTTCCATACATAGCTATTGAACTACCACCCTTTGATATCACTCTTGTATCTTCTCCTGATGCTCCATCAACTTCGGTTCTCCTCAGTATATCACCTCCTTTGGGTAATGAGATTGGCTTGTTTTTCTCATAAACGTCCAACCAGATAACCGGGAGCTGCTCTTCAGCCTTCTGCCATTTCTCAGGGCAGCTGATGTCTTCCTCCACGGTGATATTGAATCGCTCCAAAACTCCGATTCCAATTTAGTAGCCAGAAAATGTCACTTCTTGATCCAAAATCTCGAATTCTCGGTTTTGATGTCTGAACATGCAGTAATATGCCCTTAGCTGGCAACCTTTAGAAGATCTTTGGGAATATAAATCTCATAGATGTCCCCATCTTTCTGTCGCTCCACTCGCAAGTATGTGCTTCCCAAGCAGGCTCTCGGGATGTGCTTCAAGGCGGCAGGTTTATACTCCATTCTGAGAAGGACTTCTTGGTTGGTAGCTTGGAAGAAAGCTGATGTTTTAGCTCTGATTTAATGTGCTTTTATACTGTCTGAGAATATGGATAGGGAGGGGGGTATATTGCATTGGGAACGATTTGGCATCGTAATTATGCAAGCGATTGCGGCTGTGTGAAGGAATGCGGAAATGATCTGGACGTCTTCCAAATGCAGGTGTCCCCTTGACACGTGCGCAGAAGTGAAAGGTGAATGGAATGTCGAGGATGACCTTGTCCCCTGATTGGCAAAGTCGCATATACTGTCGGTGACTGTAGTCGTAACACCCCCCATGAAATATGTTCACAGAGTGCGATTATAGTTGTGCTCCCAAACTGGGGAGCAATTTTCATCTGGGACTGCAGTCGTTTACCCCACTTACAGGGTTGTACAAAACATCAAGAGTTCTATACCTACTAAAGGTCCAAAAGAACTTTCTAAGAGAAAAACTATGGCAATACTAAAATATTTTATTCCCGATGATTGATTATTGCTGCTTAGTATGGCCTTATCTACCCAGTGTATTGAATACCAGGCTCCAAAGGAACATAAATTCATGCATCAGATTCATATACAACCAGTGTAAGGAGGAACACATAGCCCCTTACCTAAGCAAACTAAGTAGGTTGCGAAGGACAGCCTTCTGCATTGCACTTGCAAGTGCATCCGCTCAAGCCCGGTACGCTGGGAATATCTTGAGATCCTCAACCAGTGACCTCTTGGCACCACCAAGCATGCCCACGATGAGGACTACCAGTTTCACAGAGTAGCCCACGTACATTTGCCGGTGTTCGCACAGCATATCTTGATACTGCATCCGTTTTTCTATTTCTTTCACTGCCAAGATCGTTTCGGCCATTGCCGAAAACTCGATCGCAAACATGGCATGCGAGAGATTGTCGAGGAGAACGATATCAGGTTTCGTCGCCTCCAACTTCCTGTTGGTGGGGAAAGAATAGTTCCACCAGGTCTTACACGTATCGTTCTCCATGACATACTCGATGTCTCCAAAGGCAGTACTGAATTCGGGTCAATGCCATAATGGTGTCTGAGGTGGTAGTGCTTTCAGCACAAAAAGTTGTGCTGGTTTATGTATGCGTTCTTCACATAAAAGCTGCAGCCAGAGAGTAGATGACCTAAAGTCTCCGGCTCCTTTTGGCATGCTCTGCATCTCGTGTCCATCATATTTGCCCCAGAGAGACAGAACACAAGGGTGTTGATGACACCATCTTGTCACGCGAGCACCAATGCCTCAGTTTTGGACTTCAGACCTGCGGAGCACAGGAAGACAAACGTGAGCTCCTTTGATAGCCCATGAGTTTCCAAGTTTCGATAGAAACTTCAGTGAATGGGCTTCTCGGTATGCTTGCGGAGCAGGATCTTTTGCTCTGCTTTCTTTATGTAGAGCTCTAACACGTCCAGCGACAAGATTAATGTGTTGCATGCTTCTCTATTGCAAGTAAGATCCAAGTCCAAACCGAGGCTGTCTGCTGCCCTTTTTGCCACCTGGAATAGGAATGCCCCTTTGCTAACACTCTCGTGTTTCTTCACAAGCAGCAGCAGGGGGTCTGTTGTGTGGAACACACAGCATGCTGTATTGAGGACTACTCTGTCATGAAGGCACTCCAGGCTTATTAGCCTTCTACCACCTAGCTTTCTCAGTAGATACAATCTGGCGATGGAAGACTTCAGATGAAGACTATGATAGATGGTCATCATTTTCCTCGTTACCCTGTCGAGGTTTTGCATCTCGTTAACATTCAATTTGATGCAACCAAAGGTGTAGAGCAGTGTCGGAACCATGAAGGTGTTGGCTGCGAGAACCTTGTTCTTGCCTGACGAGTCAGAACTCCTGATTTGCCTGAGAGTCTGCCTGTATTTGGCTGTAAACCTTTCCTTCACTGCTCTAACCTCCTGCATCCTTGGGAACGCCAAGATATTTGTATGCCTCATCATCATCAGGATGACAAATGGCGTTTCCATCAACGATCTGCACGTCTTCCTGGTCTTCCAAAATCTTTCCTTTCACCAGATGGATGGCCACGCACTTGTCCTATACGAACTCCATCCCTATATCCTCAATGTATATACGTATGGTGTCCATCACCAAGCACAGATCTTTCTCGCTTGAAGCATAAAGCTTCTGGTCATCCATGTAGAACAGATGGGTGATCTTATGCTTCCTATTTGATGGGACACCGCACATATATCCCCTACCTCATCTCAACTAAACGGACAGTGGGAAGAGAAAGAAACAGAACAGGAGGGGACTAGGGCTATCGCCTTGACAAGCATCACTGGTATGTTACAAAATCTGTGTAGGCAATCTTCTTGCCAGATGGTATGGCTAAGTGTGTCTTCCACAGCAGTAGATACAGTTTAATGCGGGATACAACCTCTGGGTGGACTTTCATGTACCTCAGCGCAGCTATAATTAGCTCATGAGAGTTGGCCATTGACAGGTTGTGCTTGTGTTGATAAATGTCCTGGTTCACACACCTATCGATGAGCAGGTTGTCCTTGCATCCTGCGATGCCTTTCTTAGAGCCTTGCCTCTGCTCGTACACTTCCTCCCACTCTGGTTGGATGTGGCGTAGGATAAGGTCGTTCAGGATGGAGTTGAACCCCTTATATAGTGTTAAGACAGGTTATAGGTCGGTAGTTCTTCGGATCGGACAAGTCTCCCTTTTTTGGTATTAAAACTGTTCATCTCTCGGTTACCTGGGACAGAATTGGTTCCATTCCTGACAGGAAGGATTTGAAGAGTTTGACAAGGTGTTTATGTGTGGAAGTGAACTTCTTCCACCAGAAGTTATTCACTGCATCCGTTCCTGGAGGTCTTTCCAGAGAAGGCCTTCTTCACATCACTTTCCTTGACTGAGATGGAATGATCCATATCCCCTAGGTGGTGATCACAAAACTCTTAAAAGAGGGCTGGAGTTCCTTCGTTGAATGGCTATGTGCTGTCTTAGATGTCCTTCCAGAAACGTTCCACCTCCGGGACAGTTGGTGGTGTTTGGCCAAGAGGTGGAGGGGGTCGGAAGAGATGGGAGGGCTGAAAGGGAAGGTGGAGTTCTCCTGGCATTGATCCTCTTGACCAACTTCTTCCTTGCCGTTGTAAGTGCCTGCACTCTATCCACCTCGTGCTGCTTATCCTTAATGTGTGTGATGTGACCTCCAGATCACACGAGCAATGCACTTGACCTTTGGTGTAAAGGCCCGACCGGAGGAAAGGTAATCCATCACACACTGAAATCTCGACACCTATTGTCTTGCCAGTGTGATTTTGGTATTAAGCTGTTTAAGCCTATTTACTGCTTTCATCTCCCAAGTGGCAAACACTCGGGGAGAGGCCAACAGTTTGGCGGCAGCATATACCACGCAGTCAATTTCCCACAGGCTGGATGTTTCCATCAAGATTATATCTACGGTGCCATTCAACTCGGACAGCTGTTGGTCCCTCAGAGAAATTTTTTGATTGATATTTCTCTGCCTGGTAGTCATCTCATCATAATGTATTGTGCAACTGCTTAAGCAGATCAGAGTCGGCCTTCGGCTCGTCTCCCTCCACCAAAAGATCAGTGGGAGCCATGGCAGTAGGAGATTCATCTACCTTAGTAGGAGATGGAGCCTTGGCCGGTGGTGTACTACTCTGACCTTGTGGTTGGGGTGTCATTTTCTTGTGCTGGTGATTGGCGTAGTTGTGCAGATTTTGTTGTGATAGTTGGTTATGTTCGGGATGCATCTCACACCACAAAGAGTGCATCCTCGCCATGTATCCCCTGCGACTTGGCTCACTGACAGCATGGCAAGCGAGAAGGTCTCCCCTCCGTGTCTCTGTCCACTCCACGTGACCTCCCTTCTTAGATGGCATAGATTTGCCACACCCAGCTTTACTAGGGCTCTCATCCGAGAAGGGCGGCTGGTTGTGGGTGGCGTTTCCTAAATTCTTAGGAACCCAGTTGCTCCGCGAGTGGGGAGGGTGACCCCACAAGCAGATGGCCACCATTAGCCGGTGGAATCCATTACCAGGGACGCCATGGGTCGTATGAGTGTATGTACTTGTATGCATACATGCATATAGATACATACTCTGAAACAGTCTTTCTTGGATAATCTGGGTCCAGGAGTATCAGATAAGAGTGAAAATTATACTTTTTGAGGAATGAAGTTGAGTAATGAGTGGGAAATTTTTATACCCGCCGTAGACCCAAGTATTTGGACATAGATGTCAGTACGGCATATTCTTTTTGATGCCTTAGCCTTGGAATTGGTGAGAAAAGAGGACTTTATTTTGTAATTAAAAATGGTGCAACAAATGTATGGTTGGGCATTTATGCCCTGTGATGTTGTAGACCTCTGTGTAGTTGTTCTGCTTATTTATTTTTAGGTCTTTTGTGCATTTTTGTCTAAATTCCTCGTTCAGCTACTAATTTTCTCCATCCATGCTCTTTATGGTGATTTGAAACAAATTTGTTTCATAACAAAAATTCTTGTACATATAGTGAATGTAAACCATCTATTTTGATTGAAACCCGTAGTAGTGGAAATAACCACATTTTGGTTCAAACTATAAGTTTCATTTAAAAAAAATACAAAGATCAACAAATAGGTGAAAACAAAATAAAAGTTTGGAGGTAAAAAGGCGAGAAGGTAGAGATGACAATGGTTGTAGTTGTGTTTGGTGCGGTGTGTGGGTGAGCAACAGTGAGGGAGGGGATGGGTGGGAAGAGGGGGAGGGGAGCCGTGCTATTGTTGTCCGTCAATGGGGGAAGGAGGAGGAGACAGCTCCAACATGAACAGTACGTAAGAAAAAGAAGAGCAACGCTTACACTTGAGGCACATATACATGAATACAGAAGAACCTCATTAGCTAATGTATAGATTATGCTCATGCCAGTGGGAATTTCTAAAATTTTAGGATTGGTGAGCATTGATTATTTTTTAGGGAGTGGAGCCTTCTTTGGAGGAAAGAAGAGGGGTAATGGTGGGAGTTGAACTGGTTGAACACTTTGGAGCATGCTTTTTTAGTTGAAATTAACCTGGTTTTTGTCCAGTTTTTAATTGTATCCTACCTTTCCACTTTGGACAGAGGTTGGTGAAAGGTGCCGAGGATGCAGTTGCAAATTACCGAGAGAGCCCTGCCCTCTCCTTGGATGATGTGAAATTCCTGAACATGAAAGAGATCAAGAAGCATGATGAGCACCTGCAGTATAGCTCAAGGTTTATGCAGAACGTTAGCTTCAATGAATCAGGGGTACACATACCGCTGGAAATCTATGAAGGATGTAAGTTGGCTGCCAAAAACATTGCATATCGTATGGTGTGACTTGCTTTCAGGATCTATAGGGACCCTTATGAGGAGAGGCCCCTTAAGCCATTTGTGCCTTTTTTACATTTAAAGAGATGAATTTTACAAATGTTTTTCTGTCTGAAGCAAAGCCATGTATATGCTAGGTACATGTGACCTGGTTATGGTATAATGGTAATTTTTTAATTCCTCTCATATTTATAACATAATATTGATTTGAGTCTAAATAATATGATATCTTTCTTGGTCTAGGTTATAATGATTTTTCTGTCCATGTGTTGCAGTTCATTTCTAGTCCATTAAAATCTGATTGTTTCACTACTGAAGAATAACAATGGTTAAACCATTTCTAGAAGGTAGTCTAAAGGTTCTACATTTTATGTCCAATTGATTGATATATTCAGTTGATCATGCACACCTTGAAGGTCATAATGATGTAATTCCCTGCAGAACTAATAATTAATTTTTTATAAAGCTATCCTATCATTCAGTGTAAGGTTAATTACATTGAAGAGTTTATAATCTGAAAAAGCTATGCCCATTAGCCGGAAATACTGTCTTTTGCTGCTCTTTCTTTAAAGTGTATTAATGCTCTCATTCATTGTAGGAAATGCGAAAAATGAATTGCATTGTAAGGAGTGCATTTTGAATGTTGAAATTTCATTTTCTTTAAATACATCCAAACTTAAATGCCGTGTTCACCCAAGTATAATATCACCCTAAATCTTAGACACCATTTAGGAGTAGGTACTTTTGAAAAGAAAATGACAAAATTAACGTTATCATTGTAATAATTATGCATTTTATCAGTACTTATTTTTTCTCCACTTTTCTTGAAAATAATCAGTACCTAATTTGAAACCATTTCAAATATGTACAACTGTTCAGGTTCAAAAACATTCAGTGTTAGATTTAAAACATTTTAATTACATATCTATGATAATTAGCATAAATGTATAATTGGACTTTTTGCTAGCAAACACTTAAGTGATTTTTTTTCTGTAGTCCTCATGCAGTGAAGTTTGGGGCTGCGGTGTGCCTGTGGCTTGCAGTAGAGAAAAGTTATTTTGCCATATCAGGATTTTGTACCAATCTTAGCTTGATTTAAATTCATTTAATGATAAATTAAATCCTCTACCAACTTTACAAGCTTTCCGAGTCATGTTATCCACCAACACAGGCATACCAATCTGTTGCTGAGTATGCACAACTTCGTGTTCTTCATCATGCAATGGATTTAGGACCACTGTAAAACTTTCTGGTGGATGCAGCTTTCTATATCTCGCCATTTACTGATTTCTTTTTGCACTTATTAGTGTTAAATATGCTGAGTTTTCATCTGTTGTGTCAGTTAAAGTTCAGCATGATGTATGAAAATAGGCTTAAAATTTGCATTGCAAGTCTACTTCCTTTCGATAACTTGCCTTTTGTACTCGCACCATACATATGTTACAAGCGTATGATGTGACATGACCAGTCTTTTTTTTTTTCAGGGTTTAATATGTAATTTATGGCTCAACCATGAATTCACCACTTATTGGATGTCGTAAAAGCGTTGAAAGTGAAACCACCAAATGAATTCACAGGTTTCAGTATTGGTTTGTGTTTAAGTATGGTATATTACATGCTGGATAGGAATACTGTGACCATAGATGATTGTTATTAGTTGAAAAAATTATTATTCCTGTGATAATAATATTTTGATAGTTATTATTGTTTTTTTTTTGCTTTTTCATCTCGTGAAATGCATTCTTATAAATTACTTAATCATACGTTACATATTCAGAGGACAGCATTGATAAACATGTAGGTATACTTCATATCCGAATCTAAGGAAAGACATGATATTTTCAGTTGAAATTTTGTCGAAAAAGGTCGTCTTATACTCAGATGCGTGTGGTATATAATGGGTGCAAGTATATCCATTAGACATGAAAGGGCATAAATTAGAGCTCGTAGAATGTACATATGGCTAGGAGTTACGTGAAAACTGAGGGAATTGTGCAAGTGTGAAAAAGCCTGGAGTATTGAGAACTTGGTACATAGTACATATATCTTTGTCTAAGAAGTAAACCTCACATGCCTGATTTGAAACAGGAAGGCCCTCCTGATATTTTTTCCTCTAGGCTCCAAATCATTCCTCTTCAATTCACTTCCCTGACCACCTCTCTATGGTGACTCTTTTGAATTCAACATAACATATCGTGACTTGTAACTTATGATCCTTGTCAACATCGGTCAAGGGGAAACTATGAGATATAAAATTCTGTTCTAAAATATTAGCCCTGCTATGTTGTGATATAATTAGAGTCTCAGAGGATATCCTGGCATAAACCCCTTATACTCACACTTCTTAAAGTGCTTAACCTATGTGTTTGTGATTACTGGACGATTGACGATTCTGTTCATGGGAGAAGGGTTGATGAGTGAAAACAACTGATTGCTTTGGAAGCTCAAATGCCTTTATTATTTGTACTGCGCACAGTCCCTCATAGGGTTTTGTCTGCCTCTCAAGGCCATAAAAGTACACACTGCCAAATTGCGTGAATTTCCGAGGGCCTAGGGAAAACCCAGGGAAGCACTTGCACTCCTGATGGATGGCTCCCATTGCTACTCTGCCTTTAGAAGCATTATGCCCTTGCAGTCATATGGGCTTGGGTGGCTTGTGCATTGTCATCAGCCTCCTCGGCATGGTCCCCCCTTTGTTGTCTGTCCCAAGCACAAGGGAAGAAAAAGAGACCCCTCAGCTCTGCTCTGTCTTTGAGCGCCCATAATCCCTCTTACTCCCCCCTTGTCATCCCCCTGGGGTACCACACTATGTCTGTGTAAGTTTGCTCCTCTCTTTCTCGCCCTCTGTCACTGCTGGGGGTAGAGATTATTCTCCGGCAGTCTTCCCTCCTTGGTGTCCTCCCGCGACCCAGCTTGAGTTCCACTGTTCCATTGTGTCGGTTGGTGTATCCAGGCCCAAAATACCACTCTCTAACCCTGCCTAGAGTCTTGTCATACCCTAAGTGTGACCCCTGCTGGGGTGAGTCATGCAAAGACTGTAGGCTTCCTGTGCCTCTGCTGCCGTCAGTCTTGTCCTCCTCCCACTTTGGAAGAGGACCCCCATCCTTGTGCTCTAGTCCCATTGAGCCCACAAGCCCTTTGCCCCACTCATCCCTCTTTGGGTCACCAAAGTCCGGCCTCGAGTGCTTCCACGACCCTCCTCGAAATGGGGACCTCTGCCTTCCCCTCACCCTTTCACTGGAAGCCCCCAGCACCACATCAATTTCTGCAACTGGCAGTTACTTCTTCCCTCGGAACCATTGTTTGCTAACAGACTGGGTTAAACCATCAGCATTCCCACGTTTGCTTCCCAGCCAATACACCCCCGAAAGGTCATACTCCAACAATTGCTCGAATCAACTTGTCCTTCTAGCTCACAAAATGATCTCAATCTTCATAAGGAGTTATGTTTGGTGTGCAGCAAAAAATGTTTTCCTTGTAACTATTGTCTAAAATGGCATGTAGAAATCAGTAGGTACTACCTAAAGTTCACGCTGTCATACAATGTGGCTTTTGTGTGCATGAGAGTGTCTGGCTGTAATAGGCCACAGCCCTTCCCTCACCTTCCTGCCTCTTGCTAAAGACACATGTGTCACAGTATGAATTTGAAGTCAAGTATAAATTTGAAGCCCATCCTCGGAAGGGTCTAAATTGGTGCATACGTTAACTTCTGTTTAAGTGCTTCGAAGGCATCTTCGCATTCAGTGCTCCATTTGAAAAGGGCATGCTTCTTGGTCAACCCGTGAAGGGGACAAGCTGTCCGTGAAAAATTCCTAACTAACCACATACAATACAATGCTGTTCCAAGGGACACCCACTTGCTCCTCAAGAGATATTGAAGACTCAAATTGATGGAGTGCAGCAATTTTCCCTGGGTCTGTTGCAACACCTTCCTTGGATGCTATGTGGCCTTAAAATGTCCTCTAGGTCACATTATTTGACACTTATCTGGCTTAACTTTAAGTCCTGCCTTCCTCAGATGTGTCAGGGCATTTGTTAGCCTTCCAATATGCTCTCTCTGAAATCCCTTCCAAAAATGTGTACACTATTCATCGGAGTCTAAAATGACCATTTTTGACAAAATTTTAACTAAAAATATCATGTCATCATCTTGATGTAAATATTGAGTATGCCTTCATGTTTAAATGCTACTGTACAATAAATACATAATGTATGGTGAAGTAATTCGTAAGAATGCATGTCATGAGATATTGAAGCCAAAAATAAACAATAAATATCAAAATATTATTACTGTGGGAAGAATAATTGTTTCAATTAATAACAATAATATAAGGCCTCAGTATTTCAATGTGGCACGTAAAATACCATATTTAATCAAAAAAAAGTGAATGCTTAAATCATTTAGCAGTTTCACTTTCAATGCTTTCATGTTTATCAATAAATGATTGATGGTTGATTTATGAATTAGGTGTTTACTTAACTCTTAAAAAATGAGAGGCCATGTTAAAATATGGCATGGCACATATATGATATGAATGCAAAGAGTATGTTATCAAAGGGAAGTAGGTTTTTATTGTGATGCAAATTATAAGCCTGTTATGCAAGGAGGTCCAGGAAAATAGTTTTATAAAAATTCAAAATTAATGTTAAGAAACTCAAAAGTAGTTTAATATATGTAGTTGTATATTTATTTGCCATTTTTCCAGTTCAAATAAGATGGTAAAAACAAAAAAATACAATCTTTTTTACTGTACCTTACAAGAACACAAAAATTAGTTTGTAAGATATGAACATCGCACTTAGTCATTGTTCTTAAATATAAGTAGTTGTGAATTAAATCTCCTTAGAACAGAGTAATAGCTCATTTTGAATGTACCCTAATTGACAGCTCAATCAAACAACTGATATACAGTCAAGCCTGTTATATCAAACCTGTTTATAACAAAGTCCCGGTTATAACAAAGTGAAGGCTATTCCCCGTCAAAGAGAGGCTGGGAAAAACTGGTCCACATACAACGAAGTTCGGTTATTACAAAGTAAATATTTGGCCCCCTCAACTTTGATACAAACGGGCTTGACTCTTATGTATTGTTCTGCTTGTTTTACTTGTATTTCTTTACATTAGCAGTGCATACATGCACTGCTATATATTATATATCATATATTATAATATGTAGTGCATTTACTTTAGGTTACCATTATATATAGAGCCTAAGTACCTAAGTTACTTGAACGCAAGCATTGTTAACACTAGAAGTGCCTGAATGGTCATTTTGAACGTTTTTGAATTTTGAATGGTCACAGTTTTTTTCACAATGGGTACAAATTGTTTGTATTTCATGACTTTTAATGAATTTTAGTCTTACGTTTACCTGCCAAAAATAATTATTTTTGGCCTGTTAATTTATGAAATATTAGTCTATATACCTAAAAGCGCCGGAGTGGTCATTTTGACCGGTTTCATAAATTTTCGTCTCATAATTTCTTTCCTTTCAAGTAAGATTTTCTACCGGCATCACAGGTAGTAGTAGGGTGAATGAATTGAATTCACATGATTTTTCTTGTTATGATTCCTCAGAAGTTTCTTTTTTATTTATTATTATGCAATGATGTTACAGGAATATTTCATGGACTTTCTCAGAACTGTCTCAAGAGATCACCAAAAACCTTTGTGATACATGTACAAAGTTCTGCTGTTACCCAAGGGATGCAAGAAATGCTGTTTACACTACCCTCATTGCCTCGTTTTTGTCCCTAGGTGCTTCTAAGCCAAGAGACATGTCTTGGCATTGTGGTCTTACTTCGGAACAACTTCAATATATATTGAAAGAAAATCCGGGACCAGCACGAAAAGCCAACCGCAGTGTGTCTAAAGATTACTTATCTAGCGCATAGCGTTTATTTATCGATGAATGTATGCTCCAGGATATCAAATAATGCACTGAAGCGAAAGCAGTGCGTTTGGGTGAGGGAAATTGGACCAAAGCTGTTGAACAAATTGAAGGTATCATTGCACTAATGTACGCAAGAGGAGCATATAGTTGTGGTTTGTTAGATTATGATATGCTATGGTCTAGTGATTTAAGTCCAGCATTTTTCCCTCAGACTATGCGACGAAACATTTCGCATGCTCATGCAGTACCTACGTTTTCATGTTCGGAGGACAAGATCTCAGTGCCTCAATACAGATATATTTGCATTGATGCCCAAAATATGGCACAGTATAGCGGGCAACTGTATAGCCTGCTATAGTCCTAGTGAATACCTATCCTTCGATGAAAAGCTTTTTCCCACTAAAGCTAGGTGTGGATTCACTCAGTACATGGCAAATAAACCTGAAAAATTTGGAATCATGTTCTGGGTGTTAGAAAGTATGAATTCCAATGGGTTTCCGTATCTGGGGGAAGATGAGTTGAGCCTGCCCAACAAAAGTCTCCCCAAAAATGTTGTTTTACACTTATTGTGCCTGTACCTTATTCGTCCATTCAGGACGAAATGCCACGACAGATTATTTTTTCACGCCACTGAATTTGGCGAAAAAACTAAAGAAAAACAGCATTAGCACTGTTGGCACAATGAATAGAAGCAGACGTGGAGTCCCTAAAGAAGTACAGCTGTCAAAGGCTAAGTTTTACAATACCACAGTCATAAAATACGAAGACATTATAATGACAGCAATCAAAGGTACAAAAAACAAAAACGTATTGGTGCTGAGTACCATGCATTCCAGCATTGAAATAGATAATACAGAAAAGAGATTATCGGAGTCAGTTTCTACAACTACACAAAATATGGAGTAGGGGTAGGTACTGGACCAAATGGAAAGGAAATACACTATGTGAGCTGGATCTTGCCGATAGCCTGAGCAAATTTTATACAATATCCTAGCTATAGCTGCAATTAATGCATGGGTGATATAGAAAGAGGTTACTTCGCAAACATCAGCGGCCATAAATTCATGTTAAAGTTAGCTGAAGATCTATGTAGCAAGTATAACAAGTTACAGGCAGGGCCTGTACATTCAATTTCAGGTACCTAAATGCATAGGGAACAAAGCTATGGAAAAATGTTCAAGATGCCAAAAATGTACGCGTGGAAAATGCACAGCAAGAAGGGGAAAACTTATTGCATATGTTGTGTCATGAAAAATAATTTTTAGCACAGTAGAACTGGTATTCCATTGGTTTAATGCTGTTACTTTCATTGAAAACAATTCCTGATAGTAAATACAGGATATATAATTACTCAACAAAATATATATGTGCTAAACTACCATTATCTATATCAAGTATTTTGCTATTGGTGATAAATCATTGAATTCCAAAGTTTGCGTAGAAGGGAAAAAAATAAATTGCTTATTAATCTTATTCATTACTTTAAAAAATTGAATATTATTTGATAATGAAGCAAGATCACTTAAAAAATGAATATATGTGTAAATACATTCATACACACCACAAAAACAAGAGAAAAAAACCTACTGGTCAAAATGACTGTCGCTGGTGCTTTTAAGTATGGGGAAAATACGGTGTTTCTAGTGTTAAAGCCACAGTATTTTATGGTTTCAATCAACGTCAACATTTGCTGACTAAAATGGAATACTGAGAGAATGACCCTCTCACTGTCCACATTGTTTGTGGCTATTACATACAAGGATTACATTGCAAATTTAGCAAACACTGGGTTGTCTTCTTTCATTGAGCTGAGGATTGCCATAATGCCTATGCCTGTTTTGTCTGCACTTGCCAGCTCATCTCCAACAGTTTTTCTTAATATAGCATAACCCTCTTGGAGTGCCAAGATAGGTACTCGATCAACAAGAGGAAATAATGACTGAATTTTCTTCTAAGCATCCTGGCTAAGAGGTGTTTTAACTAGAGATGGGCCGAATTGCAGATTTCTCGAAATTAAATATTAAATCATTACTTGATGATGAAGGGAAAAGCTAAAGCTTGATTGAAATAAAAAAATTAATTCTAGTTTTAAAACGTTAAATATATAATAATAATAATGCATTTATTTGTCCAGAGATTTGTGGTATAGACATATACAAATATAGGACACGTCAAAACAAGAAAATCACACTTTCAAAAACTCATTTACAGAATAAAACATTTCAGTTTTCAGAAAAGTTAATAACTTTTTTTTGAACACGGGTATCTTTGCTTCATGTTTAATTTCCTTTGGTAAACCATTAAAAAGCCGTAATCCCATTGACTTGGGCCCAAGAGCAGCATTTTGTGTTCTAACAAATGATTGATGCAGATCTTTACAAGCTCTCGTGTAGTGAAAATGGCAATTGTCATTTGTCACGTATTCAGATATGTTATTACTAACATACATAATTGCAATATAAATATATATGCTTGGAATTGGTAAGATTGACAGTTTTTTAAAAAGAGGCTTACAGGGTGCATCACAAGGAGCGTTGCTAATAAGCCGAACAGCCCTTTTTTGTATTTTGAAAATAGAATCAGCATGGGCAGAGGAACCCCAAAAGAAAATACTAAATATAACAATAGAATAAAATTCACTGTAATAAATAGATAATAGTACCTTGACATTTACAGAATTTCTTATATTTCTAATGAGAAAGCATATGGAGCTTAGCTTACCACGTATTTTGCAAATGTGCTCTTCCCAAGATATAGATTTATTGAGAACAACTCCAAGGAAATTAGTGCTAGACTTTTGAGGGACAAATTTACCATCTATGGCAACTGATATATCAGCAGGCAATTTGTTTTTGTTACAGAAATAAATGAAACTAGACTTATCAATATTAAGTTTAAGAAAATTGTGTTGGCACCAGTCACTCAGAGTCTGGGCAACACTTACAGCTCTGTGAGTCAAATTATTCACTGATGACGCTGATATTATAACATTTGTATCATCAGCATAGAGTATTGGGTCAGCTCCAGGTACAGAATTTAATGATTCAGGTAACTCATTAATATAAATCAAAAATAACAGAGGGCCCAGAACAGAGCCCTGTGGTACACCTAGTGTTACTTCTTTACCAGGAGATATATATGTTGTACCATTTTTACATAGTATAACATGTTGATGCCGTGCACTTAGATAGGATTCAATCCATTTGTAGGGGATGCCTCTTACACCATATCGTCTAAGTTTCCACAGGAGAAGCTGGTGATTTACCAAGTCAAAGGCTTTAGAAAAGTCAAAATATAGACCCATGGTTTCAATTCTATTATCCAAATTTGAGAGAATTTTATCCACCATATGGTAGGTAGCCGTTATGGTAGATCTGGATTTCCTAAACCCGTGTTGAAATTGAGATAGTAAATTGTAGGATTCAAGGTACATTGACAGCCGGTTATAAAAGACCTTTTCAAAGATTTTCCCTAGCTGATTCAGCAGAGAGATAGGTCGATAAGAATTCATATCATATTTGTTACCTTTCCCTTAATAAAATAACTTTACTATTGAACAGCGTTTTCCCCTAATAAAATAACTTTACTATCAATTATGGACCATTTAATATATAAATGAAATGATTAGTTTGCGGCGTGACTTGGTGACATTGCTCCATATTGGAATGAAAACTTTTTTGAAAAATTTCACATTAAGTTTGAACAAACGGGAAGGAAATTTAAAATGAGAATAAAGGAATGCAAAGCATGAAGAAAAACTTCTTTGGGTGTTCCACCAGTAGAAATTGTCTGTGCTGGCCAATGTTTCAATGCTCGACTCGGGCATCGTCTTCAGGGCAGTTGAGCCTCAGGCTGATTGTCAGAGGCAGTTGTCACTCAACTGCCCTGTCAAGAGTCAAGCATAGAAATGTCAGCCAGCATGGACCATCTGAGCCGGTGGAATACCCAAGAAGAATATCTGCAATCTGTTCGCTGGGAAAGCATGCGCATTTATGGACACAAAGCATGTTTTAAAAATAGCAATCCCTCCTCTTTTTTTCTAAGCATTTGTTTGAAGTAAATCATGCAAGTAAATTTGAACCAGAAATCATCCATATGAAGAAAAAAACAATATGAAATTTTACATAGTTTTAGTTCTCATTTCAATATTTAAAAATTAACTTTTATAAGCTTTAATAAGTGGGCAGGAAGCTTTAATACTCCTTCAAGTTCTGACCAGTTATGAATTAATCACAAACTGGTGTTAAATTTCAAGTGAATTGAAAATTTACATAAAAGATTAAAGTTGGAAATGTTAACCTCAGATCCGATAAAATGAATCATGGTATCACTTGGGCATTTTGCACATAATTGGCACACAATTCTGTAAGGGTCTGTCAGTAATTCACAAACACTGATATAAGTACTGACAGGGACACTGTCAGTATATCAGTGTCCCTGAGTTTGAGAAGCTCTCTCTTCCAAAAGAGAAAACCAACTTTAATGCAGTTAGGTAATACTGGATATTTATTATTTCTCTCCTTCTCTATACTCTTGATGCTGAAAAGCTTGTGACTGCAAAGGTCACACTCAAGTGTCAGTCAAGAAACCAATTTCATAGCAAGGTTTGACTAATTTCATAATAACTTTTGAATATTTGAAATAAATAAAAATCTGTCATTGCCTATATTTATTTGAAATTTCAGTTAAACATGAGGACAGCTAACTGATTAAAAAGCATTCAATTCTTGGTCATCGGATTTTAAGTCACGAATACAGTTAATAATAATGTTGTTTATTTGTCCAAAGATTTGTGTTATTTTCACAAATATAGGACATGGCAATTAGAATCAAGTCAAAGGTGTACAATAAACATAATTAAGGGTAGAGAAATTCATTCAGATTATACATAATACAATTATTTTGAAGGAACATTAACAATTTTTTCTTGAAAAATACAGTTTTTGTTTCCTACTTAATGTCCAGTGATAACTTATTAAATGTCATTAAACCCATAGATTTGGGTCCATGGGCAGTACTCCAAGTCTTTATGCTGATTTGGTGGAGATCTCTACATGTCCTTGTTTGATATCCATGGTACCTACTTGTCATTAGTGGCATATTGAGACATTATTTTTTGTGAACGTACTCATAACATCGATATAAACACATGGAACAGTCATTAAATGTAACTTTTCAAAAAGTTGGCAACAAGGAGCATCAGAAGGAGCAAAACATATTAGGCGTACAATACTCATTTGTATTTTAAAAATTACATGTGCATGTCGAGAGGAACCCCAAAACAATAAACTATAAATAATTAGGGAGTAAAATTCACTGTAATAAATAGCCAGTAATGTAGTGGTGTTAACAGTGTGCCATATGCTCCTAATAAGGAAACAGATTGTGTTAAGCTTGTTGCGAATGATACAAATGGGATCTTCCCATGTCACACTTTTATTTAAAGTAACTCCCAAAAACTTCATGTTAGTTGTTTGCGGGAGACATTTACCTCCAGTACCAATGTCTATTGAAGCTGTGGCTTTATTTTTATTAGAAAAATATATGAGACAGGACTTCTCAAGGTTGAGTTTAATAAAATTGTGGAGGCACCAATCATGCAGAATTTCTCTAACTCTGGCTGTCCTAAGCGACAAGTTTCGTACTGTGACATGCTTCGTCAGCATAGAGTATTGGCTCTACTCCTGGTAGAGATTGCAGAGTTTCTGGCAAGTCGTCAATGTAAATTAAAAATAGGATAGGACCCAAATCTGAGCCCTGGGGTACACCAGCTGGTGTATCTAGATATCACTCCTTTCCTACAGGAGGAATTATAGTGCCATTTTTGGATAGAATTACTTGTTGGTGCCTGGAGCTTAGGTAGGATTCAATCTACTTGTAAGAAATGCCTCTGATCCCATATTGTTTCAGTTTAAACAAATGTAAATGATGGTTTACGAGGTCAAAAGCCTTAGAGAAGTTGAAGAAAAGGCCCAGTGTTTCTGTTCTATGGTCCAGATTGTGCAGTATTTGATTTACCAAGTGGTATGTGGCTGTTGATGTGGTTCTGCATTTTCTGAATCCATTCTGAGAGACTGACAATAAATTAAAAAATTCCAGGCATGGGGTCAATTGGTTGTCAAAAACCTCCTCGAATATTTTCCCTATATGGTTTAGCAGTGAGATTGGATGGTAGGAGTTCATGTCCTCCCTGCTGCCTTTTCCTTTATAGATAGGTAAAGCTATAGCAGTTTTCAGGGCATCAGGGAAGACTCCCAATGTTAAGGACTCATTAACAAGGAAATGTATTCGTTCCTTGATTGTAATTATAGGCTTTCTTAACACAACACCAGGGATGCCATCCATACCAGAGCTGAATTTGCTAGGAAACTTATTAATGATGTTGGTCAGTTTCAATTCCATACAGGGAAACAGGTATAATGGATTAGATGGGCTTCTAGTAAGAGAATAGTTATCTGGATTAAGTTGGTTTGAGGGAGTGTGATGGGACAGGTAGAAATCATTAAAATTAGAGGCCATTTTTGAGTAATCAGAAATAGTGTTATCAGCAGGGTCCAGTAGATTGAGATCCTGCTTTTGATTGCAGGGGATCTTGGACTCTGTACTATTTTCCAAATTTTTTGGATTTGTTATTTGCATTAAGAATTCTATGGTTGTTAAAGTATTTTGTCATCAATTGTAAAGTATGAATATATCTTTTCTTTAAAGCTACATACTCTACATGATGTGATGGCTTACGTTCATTTTTATAAAATATTGCTGCCTCCTTCATTCTCCTTGACAGGTCCCTGATTTTGTCAGTGACCCAAGGACTTTTAGAATTAGTGGTCAGGTAAGAGTTCCTTGATTTCTTAAGGACCAAGAGAATTCAGATATCAAAAAATTATTGACAAGTGGAGTAGAAATATCCAAAACAGTCATCGAAGGAGCCCAGATTATATAAATCTGACCACTCGTGGGAATACAGCATATCCTTAAAAGCTGTAATATTTTGTTCAGTGAAGTATCTTTTGTAAGATCTGATACGGAATAGGGAGAAGAAACTATGTACAACTGTACAAAGTAGAGGATAATGATCTGATATGTGGGATTTAATTACTTTAGTTTGGACATGCCCAAAATCGAAATTCATCAAGATATTATCTAAGGTAGTTGAGGAGTCACCACAAACTCTGGTTGGTTCTGTGTTCGTAGGGCAAATGTTAAAAGATGTTAAGAGATCTAAGAAGTCATGTTTAACTTTGCAGTCTCCCCTTAAGTTGCAGTTGAAGTCTCCAGTTATGATCAAATTCGGGTTCGGAATCGCCTTATGAATTAATTCAAACAGATTTACAAGTTTGTTGAGGAAGTCATTGAAATCACCAGAAGGTGAATGATACATTGATATCACATAGTACACAACACTTTCAAAACAGATTCCAACAATGCTACATTCAAACATTTTCTCCTGAATGAGAAATTTGTATCCAAAACAGATCGGAATATGGGACATACATTCAAAAGCTAAAATCAGATAGCCTCTGTTTTTATGCACGGTGTGACGGAAGGCATCGGCGATGAAGAACCCAGTTCTAATCCAAATAATTTTGTAAAGGTAAGGTGACACAAACTTTATTTACATACATAAATGTAGAAATGCACATTCTATAAAATACATTTTATTTAATTAAAATTGGTTTCGTCTTTAGGAAGATGTAACTCTCAAACACAGGCATCTCGGATTATCTTGATGATCTCTCGATGGAAAATATCGACAATGACTTGTAGAGATAGGCATGAGTTCTCAGTATCTTGTACATGAAATTCATTAGCTACTTTGGAAAGTACGATATGGAAGAAGAGGCAATTGTGTGACCTCATATAAATTAATGGTGAATATGTAATGAGAGTAAGCGTAGCTTGTATCGAGCGGCAACCATTGACAATGTTTATGAACTTTCTTTGATTTTGAATCATGAATACAGATGACTAGTTTTGTTGTGTTATTTGTCGTGAAAAGACAAGAGTTTTTCCGGAATTTCATTTGTTAAAACTGTTGTCTTTCTACCATAAATTTCGCAGTGAAACCCATCAACTGAAGAGTATTTCTGCCATTTGTTTTTTTTTTTCAAAAAAATATCACATTATGCTTGGTTTAATAGACCTACAATTTTTTTAGTCCGTGTATTATGTGAAAGTTGCACCGCCTACATATGCATTAAAAATTCACATTTTTTTTGATACTTCATCCGAAATGTAATGAATTCGCATTGCATTGTATTATGGCAGAATTTTTGTGTAATATGTATAATGGCGATAAAGCAATTTCCTGCACCCCTAGTGATATGTCATGCCAAACTTTAACTGGGATGCAAAAAGGTTCAGTGTATTTGAGGCAAAGGTCCAAAAAAGAAATCTGCAAATGGTGAAAGGGGCAAGCTACATGCACCATATTCAGTGGTCTAATTGGGCCAATTCCATAGTGTAGAACATGAATTAGTGAAGGCAGTGCGTACTCAGCAGCAGGTGCCAGTTCTGATGGGCAACATAACTCGGAAAGCTCATGAAGTTGGTGGATCATGTAACACTTCAATGCAGTGCAAAAGTTTAGCTAAGACTGGAACATAAGCCTAAGTTGGCAAAGTAATTTTTCTTTACAGCAGTGAACTTCACTGTGCAAGAAATTGTGTGACGATTGCAACAAAAAGCAAAGTGCTTAAGGGATAGCTAACAAAAAGTACGATTACATATTTCTAGCAAATACCAAAAAAATAATTAAGTTTTTGTTTTGTAACACTGAGTATTTTTAAACCTGAATGGTTGTATTTGAAATGGTTTCAAATTTCATACCAAGGCAATTATTTTTATCAAAAGTGGAGAAAAAATTTAGAATTGACAAAAGATATAATTGTTACAGCGATAATGTTAAATTTAGTCATTTTCTTTTGGAGAGTGCTCCAAATGAGGGGTTGACTTAGAGTCTGGGTCATCTTAGACTCTGGTGAATAAGCTATGTCCTCCAAGCATACCAATCAGGATTTCCAATGAGCACCCACAAGCACTGCATCCATAAGTCTGTGGAATATGTACCCTGTCTGTTGCATAATGTGAAAGGCAGCACTTTAAATTGATAAAACCTCACCAGTGGTCTTCTCTCTTCCTGATCACTTTGTGCAACTGCACACTGCAAGTTTCCTCTTGTCGTGTGGAAAAGATATGGTGCTGGATTGAGAATGTCATCCATGTGGGGAAGGGGGTAAACATCTTTAGGTGTCACGGAATTGAGATGCCAATAATGTACATATATAGAATTGCATGGATCCATCTCTCTTTTTCACAAATACGGTGAACCCGGAGATCACACCTCATCATGTCTATGGAGCATAGCTATCCCTCCTGTTTGTGCAATCTCCTAGGAGGATGCCAAATTGGGGACGCAACCTATTTGGTTTCTTAGAAGGTTTGTGCGTCCTAAGTTATAGGGTCTATGAGAGCACGTCTGAAAACTCATGCAACTCCATTTTTATCATAATTATTACAAGCAAGGCCACACAAAAACAGTTCCAAATTGAATGTCATCAAGATATGCATAATATCTTCTGCCGTAGTAACTTCATGCACCAGCTGCACAATATTTTTGATAATAATGCCTTTCTCCCCCACCATGTTTGTATTCATTAATTAAATAACACATTGCTTTCAGATCTGATGGCTTACGTTTCCCAGCCATGGAGTTAGCTCTCTGTGTGAACTAGTAACAGAAGTGGGAGAATAGAAAAGCAACGAAAAGCACAAACGATCAAGAAATCCTTAAGTGCACGTGCGGTAATGCCCGGAATATAAGCTGTAAATTTACACTTGACCATTGGGTGGAACATTTGATGGAAAAAATTTTCATTTTGATGCAAATGATAGATGTAATGAGCGCAAGCTTTTGCATATGCAATGTGCTGTATCACCATCAGTATTTCCATCCTAGAACTGGTTTACTGCAGCCCACCATTCTGCCGTATTCAGTGTTGATCCCCTCACACCCTAATAGGTTTTCTCTTTTACGTCCTTCTTTATATGCCCAAAATACTTGTCCCTTGGTTTTCCTCACAGGACCTTCCTTTAAATTTTTCCTTCTAATATATTCTTAACTAAACCATTGTGTCTCGAGGTTTGTCCAATCCATCCAAAACATCTGTCTCTGATTGCCATAGGGCTCTCCATATTGTCCTTTCTTGTGATGTGCTGTGTATTACTTGTAATATCGAACGACCCCTGTGAAAGTAACTTCTTGCTCTTGTTATTGCCAAGTTATATTACTTGCAACTCATAGGGTAATAAATGGTCCATAGGCCAACCCTCACTATTTCAAGCTTCTCATTATATGCCATATTCATTATATGGGGCTTCCACTGTAATAGTGAAAAGCACTCAGGAACTCCACTGCATCAAACTAAGAATCAAATCCAGTGTTGAAATGGACAGCTGGTCCATTGTCATGACGGATACTGTAATATTTTTTAATTTTCCTCTTAGTCATGTAAACTTTCTCAGAATAATTTCTTTAGCTACATCAGATTTTTCGCAGTGGGAGAAAGGAGTTATTATAGAAAAGGAATTCCGGCTAAAAAGTCTTGGAATGAATATTATTTGCTCAGCTTTGGAGAAGTACAGGAGTGACAATACCAGATAAGATTTTCGTAAATGTCCAGATAGTCATGAATTAAGGCAAAAATGGTGAATGCTGCTCAGAGTGACTGAAATCCATGATCACCTCCTCTGCCCTGTGCTTGTGCTGATCATTTCTAAGTAAGTATAGCAAGTGTTCCGTTGAAACATGCCAATAGCTTGATCAACATCATTGTGTTTTATGATATTCATTTGTAATCAGTAATTTGCTCACACCCTAGTGTTAATTGTTTTGTACAACACTGCATTGAATTAATTAGGTAGGGTGTGGGATATTTACAGTAGTCCTTAATTTATTGTAAGACTAATGACAAGGGTAAGACTTAGAAAGGGTTTAGACTAAGAAAATAAGTCTGCTTTTAGATTTTATTTATATTTTGTGGCAAAATGTAATGTTCTTTACCCCTTTTCAGTTGAAGGAGGATGGCAACAATTGTATGAGATGTAAGATGGAGATGGGTGGTCCACTCTGAATGAAGAAAAGTGTCGTGCCTCATGTGTTGGAATGTCAGTCTAGGCCTTTGGCTCTGAGGCTTGTTCTCAGGAAGAGAAAAGCAATAGAATTATGTTGTACTGTTTCCATTGCCAGTACATCTAGGGAAACAATTGTGAAATATTTGGACTTGCCACCAGATGGCAATGCAGCACTTCCAGTAAGGCAGCACCAGGATGTCAACTAGGAAAACCCACACAATCCATTATGGCTGCTGACCAAAGCATTCTGGCACACTGTCCTCATAGGAATGAATGACTGATGATCTGCAGACTGATAGCCGAAACACAGTAGCCATGTCCCCTTTCAAAGTAGGTGTCTACATCACCATGAAAGTTAAACCTTTTACTGCCAGTGAGCCAATATATCACCCCTCTATGTTTGTGCGAAAACTTCCAAGGGCCGATATATCGGCCCACCTATGTTACATATTTGTAATATTATACAGTAAAATCTCTATACAACGAACCCCCATACAGCGAAATTTTAAGGAAACCTCCCTATTTCGAAGTCATTGGCCCGGTCCCGGACCCTTCCAATGGATAATGCATGCAAAAAAACCTCCCCTAACGAACCTCTCTAATTACCAAAACTCCCTACAACGAAGTCTGAGAATGGGCTCAAAACATGAAAAGTGTCCCTCTATAACGAATTATTGAGAACAAACGCAGTATTTTGCATTTACAGGTAATTTTTTCCATTGATATTTACATAGTAAGCAGGAAGTAGAACCGCAGTGGAGTGTACTGCGTTTTAACCTTTCTGCTCCAGCTTTAAAGGGGTTCAAATCTGAGACCTACAGAGCGGAGGGCATGAAGGAAACTTGATGCTCTGGTTCGGTGAAGGCCATAGTCAACTCTGATGGTTCCCACCATAAGAAACGTCAAAGGGAAGACAAAGCTCTGCTCTGCATGGCTCCGTCTATTTCTCCGCTCCGACCTTTGTGCCACTCTGAGCAGAAGCGCTTGGCAATTTTGCACTCCTCTCTGAACCGCCTTGGCGGTTTACAAGTCAAACTGGTTCGACAGAAAATCCACGGAGCAGCTCTTTTTAAATTAAATTTTGATAATATCCCATTGAGCATCCTTTATCAGGGTGTCCACTGACCGGGAAAACCTTGAAAATTGGGAATTATTCGTGAATTTTCAATGCAGGGAAATGTTAGTGGATTATTCATGATTTTCTGGTCTGAGTCGGGAATTTTAAAAATCTTAATAAAGACAAAAAATCCTTGTTTAAGAAATAGGATCAACAACGATGTCTTTAAGATACATATATATTATTTGATAACTGTACAAGATGAAATGGATTTGCCATCAGTATGAATGAATAAATGAACGACGAAAAAACGTTAGGCTCAATGAATCTCTCAGCTCAGACGTTCCGCAAAGGACTGAAAAAGGGCAAACCTGGCTTAAAATTTTCTTCAAGTATGAAGAGGTAATTATTGGATGAACAGCGATAAGGTGTGGATTCAAATATTACCTGGCGTACTCGAGGATGGTACAGCGTTTTTGGCACCGAAGAATGGGTGTGCCAACAGAATACCGATCGTGTCCAGCTTCTATGAAGGCATCATCAATACATTATCATCTGAGATTGCCATTGTGACCTCAGGGAATTACCAACTGCCACGTTTTTACTCGTGGTAACTAACTCGCCCCATCTAACTTCCATCGTTGTTAATCGAAATCTAATATGTACTGGTCACGAACATAGATATTTACCAGTATTTCAATGGGATTTCAACTTCAATTCCAACAATGCATTTTATTTCATAAGTCTAAATGGCAATATGTGCTCTTTCAAGCAAAATTGCTGCATAAAACGGCCAATTGATATTGACTTAAATTATTGCACTCCAAGAATAATATCGTCTAGATACTCAGAAAAATTATGGAGCACTTTAAAAATATGTAATCCACAGTTTAAAATTTTGGCATTCCTTTAATTTCAGAGCATAACTAAACTAAGCAATGAGGCGTAGAGCAGAATGGACGAGAAAAACAATAATTTCAATTAGAAATACGCAGATTGAAAATCACGTGGTGATAGCCATGGTATTTGATGTTAAATAATAATGATTGTTTATCATCACTATAGAAAAGGTGAATAAAGCAAGATTAAGAAATTTACACGACTTGCATCGCAAAGCACAGGGAACACTTGGGTTCTCCTGCATTGATGCAACCCGTATATCACCTTCATACAACGAAACCCTCTACAGCGAAGTCAGGATTTTTTCGGTCCTGTAAAATTCATTGTATGGAGGTTTTACTGTATTTACCTCAAATCAGAGACAGCAAGAAGGTTTTTTTCATCCTCATAAAAATTGAAATATGTATATCCCTTAACCAGTGATGTGCAATTTTTGTTACACAACCAGTGATGTGCGGTCTGGGAGACTGCAATAAATCAAATATTCATAAAATGTTGCAGCGCCATTTTTATTGCTTGATTTAATGTTTCTTTATCTGCTTAACTATTCTAAAACTTATATTTAATTTTATGCATTACCAATACGAACCAATTTTTTGGTAAAAATATTTATTTGAAACAGGATCAAAAAACTGATATCAAAAACACTAGAGTTATCATCATCGTTTTTAAGTATCAATATTTCACCAGATTTAAAAATAAGGCATTAAATGTTGAAGTGGGAAGGCTAAATAATAAGAAACAATTGAATTTATCTCGTTTATTCCTTTTCATGATGCATTCTGCAGGCGATTAAAATTACATTTTTTCACTATAGCTCTCATATCTCCGTTTCCACACAGTCTTTACAAATTTTCTTCGTGCATTCCAAGCACACAGGCTTTTTGCATCGGAAACATAAGAAAGAGGCTTTACATTTTTTGTATGGAGGGTACAGTCTACATGTTGTCCGCTTCTCGAGTCTTTCAACTTCTTCAGCCTATTCCAATGGTAGATAGAGAATTTGCGCAATACTTAATCGTATCTGTCTCGGGAGTCTAAGATTTGACATTCTCCTTCTCATATGGGTATTTACAAGATCTGCAGCTATCGATTTAATGAAATTAAATCGTTTCATATCTTTCGCAGACTGCTGAAGCACAAAGGAGTTGATAAAGTAAATATCTAATATTCGGAAAAATACTGCCATTGGCCACCTCCTTATTCTTCGGCCGGATGTGTAGCAACAGCAAATTTTGTCTAAAGTATCTACACCACCCTTAATCACGTTGTAAAATGCAATAACCTCTGGTTTCCCTGACTCTATATCGTCACTCACCCTGTGGTGCATTGATGAAACTAAGCAAACAGCCTTACTTCTTTTGGGGACATGGATACTAGAGTCATGTTGGCCGAGAATCCGTAAAGTGAAGAGCCCACTATGCGCCCTTTGGATGGCGCAAAATCATTACGTATTTCCCTTTTATTTTTTCTGATTGTACCAACGTACGTCAGCCCTTTTTCTTTTAATTTTTCTTCCAGTTCAATAGATGAGAACCAATTATCCGCTGTGATATTCCTGTGGGACCCCATGATTAACTCAGAGAGACGAAGAATTAACTTGGTTGGTTTTGATAGATTTTTGTCTTTCTCTGACAAACCTATCTCATCTGTGTCTTTCCCTGCGTATAAATATGCGTTAAACAGATAACTGTTTTCGGCGTAGGTCAAACACATCATTTTCAAACCATACTTGGCGGGCTTGCTAGGAATATACATTTTGAAACGGCATCGGCCCCTCTATTTCTTCTGGTGGTAAAACTCGATGCTTAGATGTTCTGTCCCCAAATACTTAAAGGGAGACTGACTGCCAAAAGAAAGGCACAAATGAATGTTGCACTCCAGGCATGGGCGCGCGAAATTTCAGGGTTTAATGGGTTCCGTCATTTTTGCAAAATACATTACATGCGTACTGCCTGCAAGGGGAACGAGAAATTAACTACTGTTTTCTTGTAACTATTTATACAATCTATAAGAAGCTTAACATTTAAAGAACAAAATGCATGATATTTCCAATAAAAACCAGATTTCATTTGTTTTGCGTTCGCCTTCAGCAACGACTTGAATAGTCATTTATTCTTACTTAATGTATTTTAGAAAAATTAAGAACTTTATTATCCACATTGTGTAACTAAAATTGCTTCCTAACAAATTATTAATTATTCTTATACTTGAAAAATCACTACGAATTGTTTTTAACAACTTTTTGAATCATGTCCACCAGCATTAGGTTTATTGATTTTTCCAGTTTAGTGACGTGAGGTCTCTCAGACCGCTAATCGAATTCAGTTGCAAATTTACAGAAATAAATAATAAAAACGTTAAATTTTAAGAGTGTTATATCCTTATTATACAAAAATATGAAGCTAAAGAGAATTAAGTATAGACATTTTAAAATAGTCATTTTGAAAATATTCATATATTTAAAAACGCAGCGGTCTCTCAGACCGCACGTCACCGGTTACGGGATATTATCAACATTGAGAAAAATACATAATTTATATATTAAAATTAAGTGCTTCAAATATACCTTAAATTTATAATCTTACGATATTCACGGAAATGGGCTTGGCAGTTTTCGCACAGTCTACCTTAAAGGGAATGGCAGTGAAAGGGTTAAGGAGCCTTTAATATGTGTTGAGAGTGATAGCCGTACCTCAGATGATGAACATGAGAGCATTCTGTTGAATCATAATGATTCATCTTATGATAATTTTCAACTCTTGATGAAGAAACAAGCTCTTAAGGAGGAAAGCATTCATTGCATTTTCTTGGAAAAGAAACATTTTTAACTCTGACTGGAAATTCCAGTCAGAGTTAAATATCATCTATGTCATTCTTCCCCTTTTGAGTTATGAAGTGCAAGTATCTGCCGGGAACAATATGCGTCGATTGAAAATGTTAAATTAAGTAATAAATTTAAAATAACAGGAAATTATGTAGACTGAAATTTTCGGCAGTCATATAATGCTGAGGGAAAATATGTTAGTAATTCCAAAGTTCATGAATGATCTGATCTAGTGGCCTGATGAAGAAAGCAGGCGGAGAACTCTCCCAGATTCCTTCATTGCTAATTTTTCATTAGTTTCCTGTATAATAGACTGTGTGGAAATTGCAATTGAGGAACTGTCCAACTCATTGCATCACGTGCAAACATAGTGTCAGTATGAAAAGACCAACACCGTTCAATATTTAATTTGATGCTTGCCATAATGGCTTTGTCAATTTAATATCCTAGGGATATTTTGGGTGGAACGTCTGATGAGTTCTTTTCCATGGATTGTGGTGTCCTGGGATAAAGACCTCCTGGAAGCACAGTGGTAGCAGATGGAGGCTTTAAAGCACTTGGAGGCAGATTTGCCAAAAGGTCTTGCCTGCTGTGAGGCCTCCCTCAAATTCATCTGGTCAGTAGATGTCCCAGATGTCTGTTTGACAAAAAAGTTGAGATTCTACATAGTTGTATGGGACTACATTTGCTGCATCAGAGATTTTTCAATCCTGAAACCCTCAAGTGCCATGGACTGCAGTCTAGTGGATATATCAGACCACATGACTGTCATAGAATGTGGGCTTAATTATTATTGTTAATTGAAGTATTTAATAATACTCATGTTTTTCTTTAAGAAATATATTTCTCTATCTCTACCATTTGTTCTTTTCATTGCATTGAGATGATGCCATATTTAGGTACACTTATTTAATTAGAATAATACTGTTCATAGAAATATGAATGAAATGTACTACAGTCAAGCCCACTTATATCAAACCCATTTATAACAAAGTCCCGGTTATAAGGAAGTAAAGGTTATTCCCCATCAAAGAAAGGCTGGGAAAAACTGGTCCACTTATAACGAAGTTCAGTTATTACAAAGTAAATCTTAGGCCCCCTCAACTTCATTATAAATGGGCTTGACTCTATCAGTTGTTGCGTCACAAGTTGGTCTTCACTGCCTATTAAAATTATTTTTTACAAATTGCTTCATATTGTTTTGAAGTTTTATTTTGATCTCATAATAAAGCCAATTGTTGTTTCTTTATGAGATGAAAATTAGCTCCTTTGATACATGTAGCTGTAAATTTAGGTCATTAATCAACATTGTCTATGCACAGAAATAAGTTGCATGGTAGAGAAGAAAAAAATTGTTTTAAATAAAAATGACTGTAGTAGCTTCGGGGAAAAATATGAAAAAAAAGTGGTTTTGGGGGCACTGAAAAGTAGTTAATAGAACTTCTGAATAAATTGAAGTATTAATGTTGAGTACACTTAGTAAAGGGGAAGTTAACTTGCTTTATGGATAGCATGAAACAATTAGTAATATGACAAGCTGAGGAAATCAGCATTAAATGTTTTTAACCATACAGTATGTAAGGATGAATGTTAGAATAAAAACATCAAAAGTTGATGTAATTTACTGCCCAGTTAATACAGAAAAAAATCGCTGGTATTTTATCACAGTGTCATTTGCTATGCCTTGATTTAAATGAATGAAACCTGTGGATATTTTTTCTTTCCATTCAAATGCTGGATTTGCCACCCCAAGAACACTTGTTTCCTTGGAAAAAGAATCTGAATCTTCATTTGATTGAATACTTAACGGTAGGGTTGCCTTCTTTTATGAAATTTGCTTCTCTGCCTGCTCTCAGAGAGGACTTAGCCTCCACCCAAACTACCAGAGAAGGTTCGGGGGGGAAATTCTGGATCCAGAACAAGGCCACATCTTTCTATTTTACACGCTGAGCTCTTTGATGGACTTTGTCCTTTCCAACCTAGCAACCTTTTCTCCTACCTCTCACTCAACCCTTATGCCTGTCAATCCTGACTCAGCTGTAATCACGGAGCAAAAAAGGCTTTCATGGTGTGCATTCATGGGAGCTCGAGTAAGGGGCGTGCATGAATGAAAATTATCAGATGTACACCTTCGTTTGAGTTTAGCTTGCAGATAATACTGAAAATATGTTGACAACAACTGGGGGTCCTACGGAAAGAAATGGGTTACCCGCTGAGCAAAAAAACTTCGTTAAAAATGGACCTCCTATAAATAAACATTTGTTAAAAGTGGAATTTTGACATGATAAATAACCATTTTTGATGGGGAATAGTCTTCACTTCGTTATAACCAGAACTTCGTTAAAAAACAGGTCTGATATAAGTAGGCTTGACTGTATTACTATAAAATTTATTTTACCTAAAATATTTAGTGCAAAAATTTTCACTCTTAACTGATGACTTGTGGAGGAAATAGTAGAATCCAGATGGGACTATTTTAAAATGTTAATAATATCCTTTCATAGTGTAACCTGCCATGACAATCAATCTTTTGCGCTCCTGCATTTCCTGACGTGCCCATAGAACAAACTTTTTCTTTTTAAAATCAGCCGGATCCTTTGAGCCGAGGGTATAAAAACTGCTTTCATGCATCCAATTTTACTCTGTAATCTCCCTATTTCCACCACAGATGGAATTGTGGCAGCGAGTTGCAGGTGCACTCTTGACATTCACTTGTTAAGAGGGTGGTGTTCGGGACACCTTCACCTTGACAGAGCCACTCTTGCACCACCTTGTCCAGCTCATTGCTGCTAGGCCCGTGTGAATTTCTCCTTTTATACATTCCAGCCATCAAATCAGATTCCACAACACTTCAGATCTCTTTCTCTCTGCCCCTCAGTGTCATGGACGGTTGACTCTCTCACAGCATGCTCATGATGAAGTTGCAAAACATTTTAGCCATGATCTAATTTTCCCAGGAATTCAATTTTTTGCTAAAGAGAGAGAGTTGAATTGTAAGTACCAGAGGAAAACAGATATCAAAGTAGTACTGTTAGATTCAGTAAAAATACTTCAAACTAATTTTGCAGGATCTGAGACTATACAGTTCAGACCAGTCTTGAGATTTAAGCGTTATTGCAAAAGGCTATTATGTTTTGCTATCCTTCTGGCTACATCCTGCTAGCAGCATAATCACTGATTACTCCTCAGTAGCATCTAAATTAAAATGATATCTACTCATCTCAGCAGACTTCTTCATATCCAGTGAACCACTGTCTAGTCCCCTACTCCGAAATTCTGAGCTCATATAGCTTTCTATATTTTTCCTGTGCGGAATCTGAATTAATCATATCCCTGACAAACTCCTCATTAATACTAGCTCTGGTTAAGATGGAATCCTTGGCATAGTCATGAAAAAATGTGGGAGGCTGAGGCACCCAACTGCCAGGGGGGACATTTTGCCATAATTCATGCAAGCATATGAAGTGGTTTTATAGAAGCTGTGGTTGCACTTCTTTCTTTAGATGAAAAAAACAGATGCAGATGTTAAGGCATATGGAAGTATAGTACTTCCATATGCCTTAACTCCCACCGTACGATTACAAGCTGAATCCTGCTGAAATAGTCAGGGCCCAAGCAAAGCAGTACACTGAGACTAGTTACACGTTTAAGAATAAAGGTGTGGAAAGACTTAAATCCGAAAACTTCAAAACTGTCTCTCCAGAAAATTGGAACACTATATTCACCGAATAAAGAAAGTGGAAGAGAAAATGTGGCAGACAGACGGATATGGAAGATTTCCATTGTTGTCCAGACATCATCATTCCACCACAGCCAAGCACATCACTTTACATGGAGTTGAAAGCCTTTCCGATTCTTGAGAGGCAAGGTATGAAGCTCTTAATTATTTTAAAATTAAAATTCCTTGTACAAGAAAGGCAACCAGTTTTTTCTTCATTATAAAGTTGATGAGACATTATGGCTGACAGGTAAATTAATTGAACTTGTTGCTTTGCATGTCATATTTTTTTTTATTTTTAATCAAATTTCTACACTTCAGGCGAATTTTAAAGCCACCAATTTTTGGAAATAGGGAATTTGTTTTAAGCCACATTTCCTCTATACCATTCAGATTATTCCGTCTCATAAAACACTGAAGTTGTCTTCAGTCTTGCGATTTTCCATTCATGAGTTTTGAGTGTCCATTTGAAAAAGTAATGACATTTCTTTCTTACCATTCTATCAAGAATGATACTTCTGTATGATTACTCAAAGCAGCAGCTATGCAATGTTGGTGATTTATTGGTGAACATAAGGTTGATCTTTATAAATAATTCTCACGTTTCCAGCAGAGTAAGATTTTGCGTTGCTGACGTGTTGATGGAATACTTCTCCATCGTTTATTCAGAGCAATGAGGAGGAGTGTTCCATCGAAATGTCAGCAATGCAAAATTGTACTCGGATGGAAACCCGAGAATTATTTATAAATATCATTTGCAGAGAAAGGACAAAATCATATATTATGTTGATTGTTTCAGTTGTTGAGCAGCTCTGAGGTTTCTGCAATATTTGTCCATCTTGTTCCAGCAAATCTTGCTGTCATATGTTATTTGATTGCACATTTCACCAGTCACTTCTAGCTTATTTTCCTGAAAGTTGAAAGTAATAGTTAGTGCTGAATGCAATGACTTCAAAATATTTGTGTTATTTTCTCTTAGGTGGCTTTTTTTAAACATCAATAATTTTAAGAAAAGATGTTTAACTTAATGCTAAAGTCAGCTGCAGGTATTCATTTCTAATGAACCGAGTAATTGATGTCTTCCATTACCCTCCTGATGCTAACCAAATCTAATTTGGCACATTGTTAGTCATGGTTGTGTATGTTGCCAGGAGGCAGTCCAGCCAACCTTAGGTTTGTAGCAGTGTTCTACATAAGGACCATGCTATCAATTGGAATGTCCTGTGCAAAATAAATTGTTTTACTCAGTAAAAGAATGTGAATAATGACTGGAGTAAACCCATGGAAAAACTACTGAATGTACAAAATGTGGTGATTACATATTGTTTTGTATAATAATTCTCACTATAGTACTATAGTTAGTAGGACAGTGATAATGTACTATAGAAGTGTAGACCTGTATTGGTAATAATTATGATGATATAGTTCGTGTGTACCCTTGAAATAGCATTGTAAATTCATTGCATTTTAGCACAGTAAGAATTTTGGGAGATGGTTAAACAGAATATAAAGATGCTTGTCTTCTGGATGTCCTGCTGTGTTTGTCCATCTTTTCAGAGATGACAGTTTTGCCTGCATTACTGCAGGCATCTTTGGGGTCAGTAAGTAAAATGGACAAAAGTGGCAGGGCACTGAGAAGACAATCTTCAAGCAGTACATAAAAGTGTTGCTATGGGTGAGAGACAATAGTGGCTGCAGATCTAAATATTTATTGACACTACTTCAAATTTCAATACATGCGTTCACTTGACAATGAAGATATTGAAGGGGGAGATCTAACTGAAAACAATAGCAAATTCATGAACTTTCATCAATGCAACCAATTTTTAGCTGCAAAAATTTACTCAACATACCTTGAATGTCCATTCAAATATCGAAGTGTGTAATCTCGTAGTCACAAATTAGTAAAAAAGTAGCGCAATGCATTTCTCACTGCAATCAACCGTAGTGAGTATGAAA
The DNA here is from genome assembly GCA_933228895.1 of Platycnemis pennipes. NCBI lineage: Eukaryota > Metazoa > Arthropoda > Insecta > Odonata > Platycnemididae > Platycnemis > Platycnemis pennipes. The sequence continues at coordinate 8,057,492 of OW121846.1, read as the reverse complement.
TGACTCTGCCTTGTGATTGTTTCAATATATTTGATATCTTTCCCATTTACCATGAATTATTATTATATATTATGGAGAGGTTCTTATTAATGTATGTATGTCGTAACTGTTTTAAATCACCTCCAAGAATCTAGCAGGCATCATGTTTCCTACTTCTTTTCTCGGTAATATTTGGGCAAGTATAATGGCTAGACACTTGAGAAGGGTTGAACACGTGGGTAACCACATCCCCCACGGTCGGATAGGTGGCTGCCCTGCCTTTGGCTTGTGCACACAGAGCAGGTGGAGGGACCCGAGAAGGATGACCTTTTGCATTGCTCCTGCAAGTGCATCCTACCCACGCCGTGCATGCTGGGATGCACTTGATGTTTTCAGTCAGTGAGCTCTTGACACCACCGAACATGCCCATGATGAGAACTACCAGTTTCACAGAGCAGCTCTCATACATCTGCCAGAGTTCACACAGCAGATCTTGAATTCGGTCCTTTTTTCTATCTCCTTCACTGCCATGTTCGTTTCGACCAGTGCCGGAAACTCAATCACAAACTGGCATGCAAGAGATCATCAAGGAGAATGATATCAGGCTTTGTCGCTTTGGGGAAGGAACGATTCCACCAGATCTTACATCTGTCATTCTCCATGACAGACTTGATATCTCTAGAGGCATAAGGCAGTACCAGATTGCATTGATGCTATAATGGTGTCTTAGGCATAAAATACACACAGAGCCAAGTTGTGCCAGTGTATGCATGTGTTCTTTGCATAGAAGCTGTAGCCAGAGAGTAACCGATCTAACATCTCCAGCCGTTCATGGTACACTATGTATCTCCTTTGTGTAATGTTTCCCCTAAGAATGATAGAATAGTGTGTTGATGACACCTCCTTGGCATGCAAGCACAAATCCCTCAAAGACCTGCGGCATGCAAAAAGATAAACATAAGCTTAAGAGAGTTACAAAACAGGAGGGGCTGAGGTTATCACCTTGGAAGATGCCTCAGTGGTGTGTTACCAAGTCCGTGTAGACAATCTTGCCAGATGGAATGGCAAAGTACATCATTCATCGCATGGTTTAACAGGTGTTGGATCCAAAATACAGCCTCTGGGTGGACTTTCATGTACCTCAGAATGGCTATATTCAGCTCATATGAGGTGGTATCGAAAACTTTCCTTTAGTCCTCATTGGCCATTGATAGGTTACCCTTGTGTTGATAAGCATCCTGTCTCATGCACCTATCAATGAGCAGGTTATCCTTGCATCTTGTGATGCAAGCCGTGTTCTTCAAGCCCCTCTGCTCCTACACTTCCACACTGGTTGAGCAGTTGGAGGATACAGTCGTTCAGGATGGAGGTGATTGCATTATACACATTGTTGAGGCAGGTTATAGAATGGTAGTATTTCAGATTGGACAAGTCTCCCTTTTTCTGTATTTAAACCCATCTCCCCTAATTCATCCAGCACAGAATTGGCTCATCCTGACAAGAAGGATGTGAAGCTTTTGGCGAGGTTTTTGTGTGTTAAAGTGAACTTCTTCCACCAGAAGTTATTCACTGTGTCCACTCCTGGAGCAGTTAAGTTATTCTTGCCAGAGAAGGCCACCTTCACATCACTTTCCTTGACTGAGATGCGACATCCATATCTGCTAGATCTGCTAGGTGGCGACCACAAAACTCTAAATTTTAAGTAGACTATGGCAGGAGTACCTTCATTGAATGGCTTCCTGGTCTCGTAGATGTCCTTCCAGAAATGTTCAACCTCCAGGACAGATGGTGTGGTGGACAAGTGGTGGAGGGGGCTGGAAGAGATGATGCAGCTGAAAGAAGAAGGTGGAGTTCTCCATCCTGGCATTGGTCCTGTTGGGCTACTTATTCTTCTCTGTTGTAAGTGCCTGAACTCTGTCCACAACATGCTGCTTGAGAATAAGTGCACTTTTTTTTCACTGTCTGATGGTCTCTCTGGATAGGGTGAGGTATATGCTTAACCTTAGGTGTAAAGGCCCTACTGGAGGAATGGTAGTCCATCACACATGGAATTCTCGGCACCTATTGTCTGACCAGTGTGATTTTGGTTTGTAGCTGTTTAAGCCTATTTGCTGCTTTCTTCTCCCATGTGGCATACATTTGGAATGAGGCAATCAGTATGGTGGCAGCAAAAACCATGCAGTCATTTTCTCAGGGACTAAACATATCTATTAAGGCCATATCAACAATGCCATCCAACTTGGGCTGCTATTGGTCCATCAGAGAAATTTTACGATGGATGCTTTTCTGGCTGGCTGATGCCTCATCATACTCTAACGTGCTCTATCACAGCATATGTGGATCAGAATCGGCCTTTGGCTCATCTCTATTCGCTGCAATATTGGCATGAACCACGGCAGTGGATCAACTGCCTTTGTAGGTAATGGAACTTGGCTGTTGGTGCTCTACTCTGACCATGTGGTTGGCATAGTCGTGCATATTCTGCTGTGACAGATAGTTATGTTCAGGATGCGTGTCACATCACAGAGTGCATCCTCACCATGAGCGACTTGGCTCACTTGCAGCATGGCAAGCTAAAAGGTCTCCCCTCAGAGTCTCCGTCCACTCCATGCAAGCTCCCTTTTTAGTTGTTCTTTTACGTATGGAGCCTCCCAACTTTCCTAGGGTCCCCGTCAAATAAGTGCCTGTTGTGGGTGCATTTCCTGCATTATTAGCAACCCATTGTCTCTGACATGTCAGATGGTTAGCGTGACACATGTATGACCACCATAAGTTGGCCTAAGCAGTTTCCACCTACACCGCATGGAGGCTGGTGTTCCAAATTCATACCCTGATCATCATCATCATATGTAGAACTCCTGTTGCCAACTTTCCTTCTCTTAAACTAATGCAAAGCCTATAGCAACGAATATGTATTCTATGAATAGGATTGTTTTTACCAACTTCTGACATACTCAGTTAACTTCAAAAACACATAGTTTGTTTATAATTTAAACTAAAAGAAAAATATTTTAGACAAAAGTGTAACGAAACAAGACTTTGTACATGAACAAGAGAGAACAGAGTGGATTGTTGCCAGCAGGTTGCCACATGTGTACGCTGCTTTCAATCGAATGAAAATGAGTTAGTACGGATGAGGTGTTGTGAATTGCAAATACATACATTCTTGATAATAAACTGTCTTACCTATTATTTTGGGGGAATGGTGAATGTGTGAAAATTTGTTGTTATTGTTGTTATTCTTTTTTGTTATTATTATTGTTGTTAAGGAGTTAGGTTTCCATTGGAAATATCAGAATATTTAACTCGCAAATCGCAGAAAGTTAATTCACTTTTAACACAGTATTTTTTTTTCTTGTCCTAGTGGCATGATACTTTCAGTCAGATCTGAATGCAATTTGCCCAATTTCACTTTCTATAGTTGTTACTTTGCATGTTGATGGTTAAACCGAATGCTCTAGTTTCTGCCTATCCAACTTGAACTTTTCAATGATTGCATATTGGAATATATTATCGTAGACTATTAATAGCCATCGATTTTTGTCATTTTTTAATATTTTGACTTAATTATTCTTTAGACTTATTGGGAGTGTTGAGTTTTCACTTGAAACTTATTGAGTGACCTGCTACTTTCATTAATGGCATAATAATATATCTTTTCATTATAAGCCAATGCTCTTAATTCCTCACTAGTGCCAAATTTTCCCCTTAAGACTCTGGAATTTGACACATTTAAGTGACATGCATTTTGTATTGATTGCCTATGTTTGCATGCTCATAAAGGTGAGTAACTTTGTGGTTGCCTCTATTTCTAATAACCATTTAAATGAGGTCTTTGAAAATTCCTAGCCTGTCAAAACTAGTGATGCATTGGTGATTCCAACTTCCTCAATGGAGATTCCTTTTTAAGTCTGAATACCTGGATTGAATTTTGAAAATGTGGTCTTGTTTCTCTGTAATAGGCCACCATGAATTCTTCAGCTGATTTACTTCATTTAACCAGCCAAATAATACTAGACTGTAATGAAGGTAGATTAGTTTGTTGTTTATGACTCTCTTGTCACCTTATGTCTTTCATGAGTGACAGTAGTCAAGAGGAATCTTACCTGTGTATGGCCATTATAGATAATTCAAGACTTAGTCATTTTAGAATTTGTAGTGGTTTTGGTCATTTAAGACACCTTAATGTGTCTCATGTTTCCCCAAGCCATTATTATTTATGAATTCATTTGTGTTCAAATATTATTATTGTAAAAGCTTGCCTAGATAAAATAATTTTCTCTCAATATTTAGAAGGCTTGCCCAAGTGCAATCCATCTCATATGAACTCTGTGCAGGAAACTGCCTTGTGCCTCCGTTGTCTCAGAATGTGAATCGCTGTGTGTCTCTGTTGTAGGGATGGGGCCTCGCTACAAAGTGGTCTGGTGGCACGGTATGTCTGTTCCTTTGTTGTTGGCTTGCTGATAGTGTGTACTTATGGTGTGTGCATCTGTGCTTTGGAATGAATAGTAATGTATGAGTACTTAGGTATTTGCATGCTTGTGGTTACTCCTTGCTGGTGGTTTGGCACTGCATGGTAGATGAAATATGGGAGTACTATTATTATTTTGGTGTTTTGTGAAATGTTTGAAGAATCCTTGGGTATTTGTTGCATATGTGTTCTGTTGGTTGCATACTGGGGTTAATTTTATCTGTATGCAGTTATACAAATTCATACTCAAGATAGATAGGTCACACATTTGAATCGAGTAAGTATTATTTTCATCAGTCTGTCATTTGTATTTACAGTTGCAATATTTGAGTACAGTGACTTAATATTGAGTAGCTTTTCTAGAAGAAAACTATGTGTTGATGGTATTCACTGAGATTTGAAACCAGCTTGGTGCTGGAAAATGGACTCACACAATGAATATGGTATGGGCCAACTCTTAGCATTGTTATTCATACTTATGTTGGTCAGGTCAACTGAAAGGGTTGTAATAGGGTTGGGGCAGGGATTTGAAGATTCGGTCAAATTCTATCGAATCCATGGATTCGATAGGATTCGACTCGAATCCATGGTTAAAAGATTCAATCAAATCCAAAGATTAATGGATAAAAGATTTGAATACCAGTTGAGCGGATTCTATCTACCAGTGGCCGAGAACTACAGTAAGTCCTCAGTTACGTGGATTGAAGTTACACGGATCTGGAGTTACGTATGTTCAGTTTGGAAATTTGGTTGACAATAAAAGAAATCGATTAGATCCTGACAGAGTGAAAATGCTGCATTTTCTAAAAAAACTTGTCATTTGTTTTCATTGAATTTTCAATTTTATTTCAGAAAAATTAAACTTCGATTTACTTTTGAAATTACCCCTTCTTTATATTTGCCCTCGAACATATCCTTAATTTCTGTGAGTGGGGACTATATAACCATTATTTATTTATTATTTAGCTTAAGAAATGAGATTCAGCTTTGATTGGATTTAATTAGAGAATTCTCATCTACATCTACATAATACCCTGTAAGCCACCACAAAGGTGTGTGGCAGGGGGTTATTTCTCACCAAACATGCACTACATATCATGCATAAAAAAGGAATAGTATTAATTCTCAGGAAAGGAAGCATTATTTAAAAATTTACAGATAAAAGGAAGATTGGAATATAATGAAATAAAGGAGGATTAGGATTTTGGATGAGGATTTGAGATTTGGATTCAGTAAAAAAACAGGATTTGAATTCGATCAAATTTTGGATTCGCCCCATCACTAGTTGTTAGTTTTTGTCAAATAAATAAGTGGCTTGCTTTTTTTCAGCTACTTGCTTGAAAAATGTCGGAACTACAGCTACCCATGGGAATTGTTGTCCGCTACATTGACCTATTTTTCGTCCACATCTGACCTAAACTCACAAACTAGGAAAAGGCTCAGTTTATAAAAAAAAACTTTCAACAAAAAATTGAGAAGTAAACTATTGAATGTATCATAATTTATATCCCTCTATGCTTTACTGAAAAAAGTGTTCAAAATTGCATGAGAGAGAAAAGGTTTCCTGGAATCAAGTGATGGATGTGTCGACCACCATGCCACCCACAATTCCTGATTTCAAAGCTTCAATCTTGGCTCAGCAAGCCAAAGGTTACCCTCTTATTTTCAATGTAGGGAACCTTTTACCTCGAGCATTAGCATAGCCTCCTATTTTTTTATTGTCTTGATCAAAGGTTTGTAACCCCTTGAATGCCTATTTGAAATTGTTCGATTTAAAAAGACATTAAGTATTTTTCCCAGTTGAGTAAAAATTGAAAATTTTCAATGGTGCGAGAATGTGAGAGCAAACTATTGCACATGCCGGTCCGTTGTGGGGGTGATGTCAAAAGTCTCTTTCCTCTCGCTCTCTGCTGCTGGGTGCTGCTGCGAATACTGCTTCAGATAAGAGCGTGCTTCATGAAAGTGTATTAACAAGTATCCAAGGAACATTTATTCTGATAATGTGTTATTATTTATTTAATTTAAAATCATTCATTTGATGACAGTTGATCATTTTATTACAAACATATATCACACAATGCATGCAACTATAGCCACATAGAGTTTCCGATCTTTGTGGTAGCAGAAGACTAGCTAGCAGCAAAGAGCAGGGAGTGAGGGGGGTTAGAGAATGACTTAGAACGTAGGTTTTCGCGGCGAAGTCCATCGTCGTCAGAGGCTTTCGGGTGCAGCTGCGTATAACGCATTGTCGGTGTGCGAGCTTTCACGGCCATTGCAGGACACATCATCAGGCAATGATAAAACATTGGAAAGGTTGATGTCTTATGTATCTCCATTCCTACCCCCCCATTTACTGTGGAGTGATGGGGGTGAATGGCGTAAGAAGGTGGCCACCACTTAGCCCTGTCCTTGGGGAGTCGGTGAACTTTCCCTCCCCCTCACAGTGCCAACGGGTGTGTCGTTGTTTGTCTTCTTCTGGAAACATCCAGGAGTATCTTTACTTCGGAAAAGTCTTCTCCAAGTCAGACTCAGTCGAATGCCATTGTCCCAGTTGAAATTAAGGGGGCATTTCTCGATTTCAACGGCCTCGCGGATCAGTCGTTGGTGATAAAATCTTTCTTGGGCTAACTCCCAGACACCAGATTTTAATTGACGAGACGCGGGTGTTAGCTGAACATTGTTATTTGCCAAGAATATAGAACATTAAATAATAAACAAAGTCAAAAACCTAAAATTAATTCAGCACACTATTGTCATTAATGAGTTTACATTAATTTGGGTTGCTGTTGTTAATCAAATCCTTGAATGCTTTCAAATCCTTTTCTAGAAACAGAAACTTTTTAATGCGGTCAGGAGATTCGAAATATGGAATATCTGGGGATTCATTTTTTAAGACAATAAATTTATTGTAGAATATTTCAAGCTGCTAAACTTTTAATTTTGCAATGTCTTATTAATAATAACCTTTAAAATTTTATTTGTTAGTTTTATACCCATGAGGAGAGGTTGTGTAATATGAGAGTTCTGATAACATATTATAAAAATGCTTCACTTTAAATATCCTCTGAATGAAATGACTTGCTGTGTTGTATTCTTACTGCCAAACACTGTGAAACGAAACCTGTCAACAGCAGAATCACTTGATACAGCCCTAGACAACAAAATCTGAGCACCCTTGCTTAGAGTGGCAGCTATACTCTCAAGTGATCATGATGCAGTGCCCCATGCAAAGTCTGTTTTGGCTTCCAGAAGGGGAGGAGGGTGTGTTTGGGGGGCGATGGCCGTAGCATCTTGCGGGAGGTGGTCAGGGTGAGGTAGAAACAGGAGTGAAGAAATGGTGTTCAGGAGGGTGAGCAAGTTGTATGGGATCCTGAAATTGGGAATTAAGTAAATGGTCAGAATTTACGTCGCAGGTTAAAGAGATTTTAGGATGAATGATTATTTTTAAAAAATGTTAATTTGGTAACTTTAAATTATAAATATTTCTGCTCAATGTTCCTAAAATGATGATAACTTACAAATTTTCATATAATTTGGTGCTGCGGCCATTCTACTGTCATCATTATTCCTTAAAAAAATGTCATGTTCAGTCTCATTGGTAGAATGTAAAATAAAAATATGTACTATAAAAGTTTTCACTGTCATCATCATCATCATCAGTCAACAGCCCTGAGATTGGTTTGACACAGCACTCCACTCAACAATCTTATCTGATAATCTCTTAATATTTATGCATCTCATTCAAGGCCTTCCTTTGCCGTTCTTTCTGTACGGTTGTCCTTTGACGATTGTCTTCATCAGGCCATCATGTCTCATTATGTGAGCTATTAAGTTGTCCTATCTTCTTCTTAAGGTTTTACTAAGACTTCTCTTTTCTCCCACTCTTCTTAGGACTTCCTCATTACTCACTCGGTCAATCCATTCATTTTATCTTCATCCTTCTTCTGTCGCACCACATTTCCAATGCTTCCACCCTTAACTTCTCTGCTGCTGTCATCGTCCATGCCTCACCGGCATAAAGAAACGTGTTCCAGATGTAAGTTCTGGTGAATAGTTTCCTTACTACTACACTTGCATTTCCTGCTGTAAGTAATTTCTTCTTTTGCAAGAATGTCCTTTTTGTCTGGGCTATTCTATTGACTTTTCTTTCTTGCTTCATCCATTGCTGGTCACTCAGCTTCCTAAATAGCAGTACTCTTTCACCTCCTTGAGCTTTTGTTTTCCTAATTTAGTGTTGGTCTTGGCCACCTCTATCCTACTGCATCCAATTACCTGTGTTCTTTATCGATCTTCTGTTGTTATCTGTTTATTGATGTTTTCTAAATTTAGTTTGATCTTCTCTTAATCACTGTCTCAGTCATGACTGATATGTCATCAGTAATCATAGCAATTTATTTTTCCCCATGGGTATTCATTCCTGAAGCCTTTTATTTGATTTCATTGGTGTCTTTCTCGTTTTGATTGTTAAAGATTACAGAAGACCTCTCACTCCTTTCTTTTTTCTTACTTCTTCACTTTTTGGTTCAAATTTATTCAGAACTATGAACTTGGTTTTTATTTAATTGTGGATCATTCTTAGTCATAGTACAAGAAAAAATCCTGAACATTGTAGTGCAGTCCACATTGTCAAATTCTGTACTTCTCTAAATCAGCAAGCAATGGGCATCTGTTTTTTCTGCATTCTCTTCTCTACGAGGAGCATAAGGGCCAAAATTTCTTACCATGTACCTTTGATTTTCGTGAACCCAAATTAACCTTCATTCAGGAACTCCTATGCTTATTCTTCTCTGGATGATAATTGTGTTTATCGTACTATGTCAATATCATTTTCGCATGTGCAAAAAAATTGATTAATTTTAATATGTAATGTACAAATATTTGTGCATATTCTGTAATTTTTTTTTTCTCCTTCCTTTCCAGTGTTATGTTCTGTACAAAGTAATTAGCATTTCCCAGGACGATTCATTTGCCACCAGCACCTTTTAATGCTTAGTGTCTATCTTCATCTGATTCATTCTCACATGCATCTTCAAAGTGGTAAACCACAGTATCACATTCATCACAAGTCTGCAGATCATTGTCAAAAGTGACATACTTAATGGGATCTGAATTTTTGCCAATGGTGTCCCATAGCTCATTTAGACCAACCAATGGTTCTTGAAGAGAAAGACTCGTTTTGAACGTGCAAAAAATTCACAACACTAGTAATTTGAAGGAATGGCTTTTGGTTTTCTTACCAGTCTCTAAGTTTGGTGATGACAGAAATCTAGCATTAGTGAAACATGATTTCACTATTAATGATTTTACATCTTTTGTTGCTGTATTTATCAAATTTATGGTTTTCAGCACTGCTATCATATTTCTCACTTCAGAGGCTTGATTAGCAGCATTTGTTGGATTCAGTAAAGGTCACATAATATCAGCAAACTCATATTTTTTACATGCAGATGCTGTGTTACTTGTTTTATTCACTATATTTTGAATACTTAGGATTCAAGAGCATGCCTTTTTTCAAACTCCTTGATGTCATCCTTTTTCCTAATTGCGTCTTACCACATTTAAATCTCTCTTTTATCTGCTTCATTGAAATCTTCCCTGTTTCCTTTAAAAGTACTAAATTAATTGTAGCTTATTCCTCTGCATCAAAGTGTAGTTGGTATTGTGGCTTTTATTCACTTAACAGGCTTATTCTCTTCATATTTATGTATTTATTCTCTTCCATGCCCTTCATCATTTTTTCTTTGTATCTCATACAAGACCTTTCTTTGACATTCACTTGTCCTTCAACAATTGTGTTCATCAGGCCATCATGACTCATTATGTGCCCAATTTAGTGGCGCCATCTTCTTCTTGGGGTTTGACTAAGACTTCTCTTTTCTCCCACTCTTCTGAGGTCTTCTTTGTTACTCACTTGGTCGATCTATTCATCTATAGCATGACATTTCACATGCTTCTGGCCTTGGCTTCTCTGCTGCTCTCGTCTTCCATGCTTCACTGCCATAAAGAAACATGCTCTGGATGTAAGTTCTGATGAATTGTGGCCATGAGTATTATGCATTAGAAGCCTGAAAGCCGTGCATGGACCAAACATTTTTCCATATGAGGAAGGATTCCATTTAGCTCAGGTTTTTACCCTTCTTTCACTTTGTTTAGTACTTTGCAGACCCCTAGCCTGAAGGGAAATATTACATTAAGGCTGTTCAACGTATTTCAAAATCTCCAATTTACAAGTCTCTCATCTCACCACTCTCTTAGTTCCTGTGGGCTGCCATCTGTGTCGCCACTCTAGGAAGTGGAATGGGGGGTTGAGGGGAGGGACCTGGTATCTCGCAGCTCGGATTTTTTCAAGGGAGCGACAGGAGACAATGAAAAATCGGTAGGGTGATCTGGTTACTCTGAAGCAAAGATAAAGTCAACAAGCTCTCCTTTTAAAGTCAAGTATGTATCACTCTTGAGTTTGTAAGTAAGGAAGGTCGGTAATATCTTTTAAAATTGAAAACACCATTTTAGTTGAAAGGCTTTGGGATTGTCAGCATGCAGCTTGGGAGTTATAGTTGTGTTTAGTGATTGTCAAAGTGTATTTACGGTTGTTATTGAATATGTCTTCTACAATTTGTAATAATATCGTCCATCTGTCATCCACGTTTTCAGTGGTATTCTCATTGGGCTTGGGCTTGGTAGGGTAAAAAGAAGGCTAATGGAAATATTTCCCTTCTCCCTATCAGAGGCGTAGACAAGGGGGGGGGGGGGGGGGGGGGGGGGGGGGGGTCAAGGTTGTCTGAACCCCCCAAACAAGAAATACTAATTTAAAATAATAATGTACATATGTGAATAACTATAAGTCTGTAAATCTTTATTATCTGCTAATTATATATTATGCATTAGCAAGGTATCTTAGGATAATTTAAATATTAAGAACAGCATTCAATTATACTAAAAGATATATTTATGCTTCATTGAGTGCTGAACCCCATCCCTCCCTCCCCCCAGAAAAAGATATCTACACCCCTGCTCCTTATCAAATTAACTTCATCGGATTGTCTTTTATGTGACTATTGAATGTTGCCCTACAATTTACGAGGTCAAAGTGCTCTTGTGTTTTCCTCCAATTGTTCACGGAGTACATCTACAAAATACCCTGCGAGCTACTGCTAGGGGGTGTGGCAGGGCAGGGAACCATCACCAGGCATGCATTATCAATTAGACACCTCCATGTAGACATTTGCAAACAACTTCTGCAACCGCTGCAACATATTGGTTGAATTAGGTGGAAGGAGGACTAGATAAGTGTTCCGTAAATCAACTTTTGGATGTGTAGGTCAATTGAACAGAGTAACTTTTCCATTTTTTTTGCCAATTCTTTCATCGAACGCTCTTAGCTATTGTATAAATAACTTGCAAGTCGTCCAAGCTCTTTTATTACCGGTAAGGAGTTAATACCCTTAAGCAGCAGGGCTGGGCTGACTTTCCAACTATGAGAGGTTTTACTTTATCAGACCATACGTTCTCGTGTCGAGGATTCTTTCACCCGGTGGCCAAGCATCAATAGAATCATTGGAAGCACTGCTTCCCTTGATAGCTAATGTGAAGTAAACACGTCGTTTTCTCACAATTAGTCTTATAAATGAATAATTTTGTTGAGGAATAAGTTGAATATAGTATTTGTTTCCTTTGGTGCCCCTCGGTCAAGACGAGAGAACTAGGAAATGATAGGACAAGGGTTCTCTATGATGAATGATTTGCTTTCACGCTGTTTGCAAGTCTAGGCTTGCTAACTACACCGTAGCCTAAATGCGAGTCTAAATTTTGGAAGCACCAGCTCCTGGTGAATCCTTTGATTAAGACAAGATATGCCATCCAGGAATGTGTTTCTTTATGGTTGACGTGCATGCATGTCTAGTTTTCATTGAATTTCGATCATGATTGAGTGTGCATGGGTTTTGGCTGCCTGGACAACATAACATTAGAAGTGCCACCATTTACAGTCACTGAGGCTGATTCGCTTTTATGAAGAGCTACTTTTCGATTGAAATACCATGTCTAGGGGAAGCAATGAGCCAGTGTGCGTCCATCCCACGCCAAGAGAAGAATGCATGCCACGGCGTTCCCCACACAAGCGGAAGGTGAACGGAGATGATTGTATCATTAGCAGCTACTCCTGAATTTTTTTTATTATAAGTAGCATTTTCATGCTTTAAACTGGCATAGCCAGCCCTCGTAGCACCTAAATTTCTCAATGTTCAGTCTTGTACAAAATATTCTGCTTTGGCCTTCAACCTTTGGCCCTGCTCACAGGGGTCCCTGCTGACCTTGGGAAAACAATTCACATAACACAGATTCAATATTAATATTCCATAGAAGAATTTGGGAATCATGGGTAGTGTGGTGGTTAGCTCCCTGCAATCCAATGATCTGTAGTTTATTCCAAGTCCAGGAAACCTTTTTCCCTTGGTAACTTTTCAACCCATATTCCGCAGGTGCATTTTCTGTGCTCATTTTACCTGTCTCTTCAATGTACACTTAATTATTTCCTTTCTTTTTAAGAGTGTAACAACAATGAAGAGGATGAATTAAATCTTGTTCCGTCTTCACACTGTAACATGCCGCTAATTTCATACTGTCGAATGATTTCCAATTTTGTCTTCAAATCGATTTCTTCTCGGTGTGATGTGGCATCTCTCCCTAGACTATCAAGCAGATGACAACCGTGTGACTGTGGATGACTGGCAGGATAATAAAATAAGATTGCAACTGCTTTACAATAAGTGATGTTTACAAGTGTTGATCGTATCTAAATGGAATTGATGGGTACTTACGTGCAAGTATACAATGTACGGTTCATTAAAATATTAACTGGCTGTTTACATTCTGACTGCGTGGTTCGTATTACGTCCACTGCTGACGAAAACTGTCTTAATAATGACTCCAAGTGATACAAGGACCTTAAAACACTTTTATAATTTAGCATGTCCATCACATGACCAATTGAAGGTGCCTCAGTACTCACATATTAGTGGAGGTCTCGCTCTAGGTCCAACTCGTTTTAATGTGTTCACCCTGTAATTTCTTTTTTCAATTCCTTTAAAATTCTGTAATCAGTTTTGGCTGCAAGGAAAATAGACTCATTAGGAATAAATAAACTCTTATTACCCAGAAATCTCTTCATTATCAGTGGTTCTGAATAATAATTATACTTTGTTTTAAAAAGTGGCATACTTGTGAAAATATGCATCTTTGTGATGTTAGGTAATTTGGACACTGATTGGAAAGGCTTGATGAAGCCTCATCTCACCAGCATGTGCGGTTTCATTGAGTGTGTATAGTTATTTCATTATGTTGGACATCTAAATCAGAATAATAATAGAATAAGTCATTTAAAATGTATGCTTGTAAGTTTTAAAAAAGATAGTTATTACTCTGCCACAATAGCATAGATAAATGTCATCATGCAGTGAATTACTTATATTGGCATTAAAGATAGTAAGGTTGAGGTAAGCGGTAATATAATTAGGTGTGATAAGTCTGCAGTATAAAATGATGATTTACTCTCGTTTTGTAAATGTTCAAGTGTAGTGAGTGCTCTAGCAATTTAATTCTAGTGCTTCTCTATGATATAAGGGCACAGATATGCACTTTGGGTATTGCCTTTTTGTTATGTTCATATTTGTAGCTGTACTTTGATGCTATATTTTTTAAGACTAATGTAATTCTGTTGCTTATCAAGTTTCTATTGATTTCATGTCCTATGAAGCTGATGACTGGAATATTTCTTCTGCTGTATTTGTCCACCTTTTGCTATTTGGCCTTATTTTTTTTTATTAACTAATCCCATTCCAATTCACCTATATGATGTTGCAGTATATTTTATTTTAACCAAATATGTGCTACTTTAAGCCTAGGTACCTCGAAGACTTTTCTCAAAAACGATGCTTATTCATCTGCCAGTAATGGCCTTCAACTGTTTCTGCCCAACATTAGTCAATGAAACCACTATAAATGCATATCCTTTTATTGCAGTCTAAAGGTGTTTGTATGGCAATGAAATTATTTAAGTTTTTTTTATTGTTAATATGCACTCCAGAAACTTTAAATACTATCTACAGAATGTAATCAAAAACAGAAGCTTTTGTTGGTTTTCAGCTTTTACATCAATTGCATGAGAAATCAGTCATCATATGGATGAAATTTCGGCTCTGGCTTGACACATTTGTATTATTTGTGGCACAATGTAATCTTTTAAATGCTTGTACCTACAGACTTGCTGGTTTCCATAATATTATCATTTTGTGCCAAATAAAATATTGATTTATCTGCAAAATCACGTGTTCTTAAGAATGTTCTCTCCTCTATCAGCTCAGTAACCTTAGAAAATTCGAGAACATTCATCACTATACAACTTCTTTTTACCTAGTATATCTCCACAAGATTTATTGTGGTCAAATAAAAGTTCACCCTGCCCTTAACTTTTAAAATTAGCAGGTTTTGTATTAACCCTTTCGCTAAGAATGCCATTTATAAGCACGGCAGAATTTTCACCCCTGTGAACGAATGCCGTGTATAAACGCCACAGATTTTTCTATGCAAGAGAACAAACAGCATCTTAAAACGTTGCTAGGGCCAGGTAGGCAAAAAAGATCCAAGGTGTCATTAAGGACCCTACCTTGTGGGTCTGAGGACCCTCTCTCGGCTTAGAGGCGGGGATTGTCTTGACCCTTCTTTGCATCGCTGGCCTCACTCTCGGCAGTTGTTCGTGGTCACTAGTTTGTTTATACAATGGAACAACCAGAAAAATATGTTTTTAATTCACATGATATTTAGTACTAGAAGCTTATTCCTTTTGTTTTTTTGAGGCTTTAGAAATTTTAAATGGAACTCTAATGTTATTATTAACAGAGTTCCAGGTTCTAGAAATCCAGTAGAGAAAGTCCAGGAGGTTAAAAAAAAAATTACTCTGCGGAAAAATCTATTTCGCACTACCATTGCAAATATATCTGCTTAAAAATGATTCCTGAGGAAGGTATAGCACCAAAAAAGTGTTTTTATGTAAAAAAACTGGTATGGTTGGATTAAGGGCAGAATCGTCTCCTAGTGCGTAACACCACAAAATATTATTGTAACCATTGATATGATGTCTATTGTGCTAGATATCTTAATATTAACAGTAGAATTTCATTTAAAAGCTCTATATGATAATTATAACAACAGGAATTCATTTCTGTATTAACTTGCACTTAGAGTCGTACCATTATTTATTTAAGAAAAATCACTGTGTTAAAAATAGTTGACCGCGGATGCAGTCCATGGTGGGTTCTCATTTGCAAAAGGGTGAAGACAATCTCTGCTCAGCTCCCAAAGCAAGGGGAAGATATACCTGCTCGAAACCTTGCTTCAAAAGAGCTTCATGCAGGGAGTGGAAAAAATTCTAGAGGAACCCACAGAAAGGAAAGCTTTTTCCTGTGCAGGACTCTGGCGTGAAAGGGTTAATATGCATATGCTGCAATGCTGTTGTTATGGCTCTTCTTCTATAAAATCAATAAGTAAAATTTTTCCTAAAATTTATAATTTGTTTTGAAGGTAGTAGCTATTTGGCATATAATTAGATAATTTCCATATTTCTTCATTATTATGCTCTTAACACATTTATGCTTTTTTCTGATAGATCCACAAATCCTGAATGGCTTGAAGTGGACAGGATCTCTGAATGAAGCATTTAAAGAGAATTTACGGCTTGATCCTTCTTTGCGGTGGCAGTATTTTGGGAGTCAGAGGGGGTTTATGCGAGTTTACCCAGCACTCAGGTATTTAGGATCTATATTCTTTTGAGCATGACTGTTTTGTGTAAGGAGCTATTGTTTAATTTAGCTGAATATAAAGTATAATACACAAGTATTAAAATCATATATGCACTTGCTGAAGCTGTCATTGATAATAGATGACACATTGTTCTAATAATATTTTGTATATGCTTTCTTAAAATTGGTATCTAATAACCTGCTTATCTAATTACTTATTGTTTTAATAATTTTTGCCATGACCTTGCTACTATAAGTACATGCATATGGCATGTCAGAGATTGAAGTACACTAAGTATGAGTGTCATTTGTAATAAATTACCCTCCAAGAATTCAGTTTTTGAATCATATTATTCCATAGTAAAAAGGCTTTTGATTTCTGACAAACTAACTTAAGTTACCAATTATTTTAACCCTTCCGCTCAGTGCACTATTGAGCAATAAGAAATAAGAGTCAACTTCCTTCGGTAGTATATTTATGAAAACACATGGTCCATAATACAGTAAGAAAGCCCTTTAGTAGCTTTCCAGAACTTGAAAAATTTTAATCCTTGAGGTTTCCTTGGAAATTCTTTTGGGATGGTGTTCCTAATAATATTTAACTTGCTAGAAATTAATTCTCTACTGGCTGACCTTAATCTACATTTTTTGGAGCCTTTCTTGGCCCTAAGTCTAATCAGCTTTTTCACGACCCCAAGGCATGCAAGGTGCATGTAATCTAACGGTACTTGAGAAATTAGACATAACTTCAGATCTACAGGTACACTCTTTGCTCGCTGATGGCCCTCATACTTGAAGTTCCTGAACTCATCATCATTCCTAAAAAGAACATCTTTTACATATGGCCAAAATGTCTTGCCTCTGAAAAAACCCTTCCTGTGAACACTTTTCACATCATGTATGGAGTTGTGAGATGTTATATTTTTATATAAGTCCTAGCTGGGGCATCTGCTATAATGCAGCGGATGCGGAAGACGTAAGTCACTCCATTTAATACTATTCCAATGACTTCCACTTTTTTGCACTCGCCAAAAAAAGGTTTCAAGTATTCATTTGAATTGCTTGGTTAACTTTCCCCATAAAAGAGAGCTACAACGAAGAGAGTTTTGTTTTTGCTTTGATCTAACACTGGCCAAAATGCTCAAGTTGTGCTAGAATGCAAAGGTAGTCCATCAATACTTATTGTAATAGGCAATATATTGTCTTTTACAGTAATATATATTAATATTTATATATTATTTTCAAACTCTTGCTGCATTTTCATCATGAAAGGGTATTTCACTTGATACGGGACCATATTTAGCTCCCAGGAGTAAATTCTCTTCTACCTCAAAATACTTTGTCCTCTACCCCCAAAAGGAAATGTCCATTGGTACAGTGGCGGAAATAATTAACGCAAAGGTGTTTGGCGTCTAAATGCGGCCTATGTGGGAACTAAATGAAATCCGCCAACTTGGCAACATTGAGAAAGTGAGTTCAACACCGGGAATATTCAAACCTCATAAGGATGGCAATAGTTTTTACACATTGACGTAATAGGCATACATTTAAGGTCTACATTCGCAAGAGCTCCCTGGAGTTAATATGATGGATCTCCACCACTTACCCAGTAGCCAGTTCATGTTCCAAAGTTATAATTTATATAATGATACTTGCTATCTATTTCATGCATTGACCCCTTTTAAATATTTTTCTCGGTTGAAAATTAATGAATTTACACGATAAGTGAATTTTTCGTTAGGATGCTGCTTGTTTGTTTGATCGAGATATGTATTATCAAACTAAAATATCCAAAGGGTTGTGGAAGAATGTCATTTTTATTACGTTATTATTCTACTGCTGGAGGCTAGGTTGACTAGCTAGATGGTTTATGTGGAGGAATATCAAACATTCAAATTAACATTTTAGCGTATTACCTGACAACTTTTACGTGTAAATACAGGAAACTGGATAATAGGAATCTAAATACGTGGAAAATAATTCTCACCAAAAGAATCCACGTATCAAAAGCGAGTAAGACTTTTCTTCAAAAATATTGACGATACTCAAATTGAATACTTGATTTCCAGCGCTTAAGAAGTCAAAAGAAATGATTTTACAAATATTTTAACTTCTTAGTTCAAGCTTACTTATTTGCCAAGTTCGTAATGATGCTTCAAGCTGATTACCTTCAATAAATCAGGAGTCCTCATTTAGTCAAGTCTACATATGGATGGTTTAATTTTACTTTATCTGTGAATATAAAGGCCAGCATAACACTTCCTTTCGTAGTGGTCGTAGTAGCCCAGTGGTAAGAGCATTCGTCGACGAACCGAAAGGTCCTGGGTTCAAATCTTGGTGATGCCTCTTTTAACACCCAACTAAATATTTGTGATGCGATTGTTCTGTCATGAAAACTTCTCAAAGAATAAAATACCCTACATGCGTAAATTTTATACATGGTAGGGATTAGAAAATTAATAGGTTATTTACTTCACCTCTAAACCCAGCCATTGGGTTCCTCTCTGAATGTGATATTTGACTTGGATTTTCTGCCCCACTTGCTTCTCAATTCCTGCCCGTCATCTGATGTTCATGTCGACTGACTTGCTCATTCACTGAACTTCTATTTTTGAAAGCAGGTAGTTGACCGTATCTCTGATGGCCTTTATCACTCGATTTAATGCACTATCCTGATTTTTCATGTATGTTACGTGTAGTGCAGAAGAAGGCTTGGTGCAGAAGAAAACTATTTCACTATAATTCAGCTTTCGGGTCCATCTCCCATATTTGCGAATTCAATATCGATTACTGGCCAGATTGAAGGACCCAAAGAAAAATAAAAGACTCTTGAAATCGTCATTCATTCTGATTTTAGTTTTTCAGCGTTATTTTCTAGATTTTCAGTGAGATATGCGTATGCTATACGCGTATCCAAATAAAATTTTCTTCTTATTTTGGAAATGGAGGTAATAGTTTCTCATAAAACACAACGTATGTGGGAATCAAAAAAAATTATTGCGCATTATTACATGCCAATGCTATTTTTAAATATTCACTTTTCTACTCGAGAAGTTCAATTTCCCTAGCATTAGGTATTACAAGCATCCTTAAGATAAAACTAATTTTGCCAATGTGTTCAGTAATTTTAACTTTTATGAGTGTATTTTAACTATGTAGTAACGTTTTGAATTTGGATTGACCCGACGTGAACCGAAAATCGGCCACTCCTATGGCAGCATTCTTTAGACAGAGGGGACAACATTCTTTACATCACTATGCTTATGCAAGAGATCCGATTATCCAACATCTTTATCTGATTTTAAAAAAGCATTTTTTACTGTTCGGTACACTTCGTCAACCCTACCCTTATTAGAAGTTAGGCAAATCAAAGGCGAGCACAGGTAGGGGTTAGGGTATTAGTGGCCGAGCTCCGAACCCTCTCCCCAGACACTCAATGATAAGGTCGTCCACCAAAATGGGTTTCTTACCCGCCTTGGGGAGCCTTGAGCGAACGGTTCGAAAGGCAGTTGCTGCCCCATTTTGCGGCAAGGAGTGCCGCTGCATGGTTGTGCATTTTTCGGTTTTTCCAGTTGTGGTTGGCGGGTCTGCTGGCGTGTGGACGCGATCGCTTGTCTCGCGGGCGAACGGGAGCTCGCCGAATAAACGCATCCTTTTCGCTCGAAAACGTATCTCCGTATTTTCAAGCCCAATGACAACTCTGGGCACCGTGGCCCTAGCATCTCACAGATGCTGTACCATCATGACATTTTATAACAAAAATACATAATAAATTATAGATATTTCAAAATGCTTATTTTTAGTCTTTTAAATCGCATCTCTCATTGATACGTTCACAGTGAAATAAATTTTCTCATACCTCTACAAATGAGCATTCAGATAACACCTGTGAAATAACGTAATAATAAACTATGAATGAAGCGCGTACGGAAAATGGTGATTCGTTTCCATCGTACCAATTTACGACGAAGTTTTGCAGAACCTAATATGACGGATAAGGAGGGACTCCCTGCATTCGGCTAATCCAGGGTATTGAAGGTGAAATAACACCAAAAGGCACTTGTGCGAACGCCGATGATATTCTATATTCATTTTTGACGCCCGCGACTCAATTACACATCAAAAATTTGGCTCCAAAGCTCTATAAGCTTTTTTCCTCGGACTGCTCTTTACTCGCGGGAGCATATATGGCATACCTACTATCACGGGCGTTCATCCGGAATGACAGCACCCGACGGTGAGGTGAACACCTAAATGCGGGGGCAAGCGTTACCGCAGACGTCAAATGTAGTTCCCGTTTACTTGGAGAATGGTGGATGTCATTTGATGGAACGTCAGCTGTACGCCGCGAACGAAAGACGGCGATCAATAGTTCAGAATGATGCTCCTGGGTCGTTCCGAAATGTATATGTGAGAAAAATGGGCGTTTTTGGCTGATAAACTGGTATCAGCCCCGAAGAGGTATACGAGACAATGAAGTAACTAATTGAATGTTTTCTCATCGGAAAAAAGAACTCAAGTCCAATATTCTTAACCTTGCCCAGCGCTTACATTTGCCTAGGGTCACAAGAGCTAACACCACCTTGGCTGCTGCGCGTCTTAGGCGGACATTGAGTTTCGAAAGGGGCTTTGTGCAGTTCTTCAGGTCGTGGGGAGCTCGTCTCTATCCGGACCACAGTTACCGAAGTTAAGGAGTTTTCCCAAATCTATTGAAATAGCCGTTCATCCTCATCGGTGGTGGTGTTTCGTAACCTTCCTTATTGATCTTTCCTCTCAACAGTATGCGTCGTCTCCCAACTTGTTTTGATGATGGTGATAGTTACATCCATTCACCGGGAAATTTCGCTGCAATATAAGTTTCCCTGTAATCCCCTTCAGCTGTTTCCTTCTCTGGGGAGAAATATGTGGCATACTGTAAGACCAATGTGGTTGTTTTTACCCTAAGAAAGTGCATGGCGGTAGTAGCATGACAGCTCAGAAATAAATCTTCTAACGAAGTCTACTCTGGCCCACTCTCGATGCGAACCTCAATTTAGCTGTAGTCACGCATAAGCTTGAGTGAATCTCCAACGTATTGGAAGTGGTTTGCTGTTGTGAATCTGGAGGGGAAAAGCCCTTCGAGGTTCGAGAATGCGAGAAGACACCGTCAAATACTTGTGCGATGGAAAAATAAGTCAAAAGCCACTTCTTTCCCGTGAGCTGACCGATTGGGCTCCGAATCTCGGATGTTAGGCATTAGCCATATCGTGAACCAAACACGGAGAAAATACTCTTTTTCCTTGAGTATTAGATGTTTCAATTGCATGTATTTTATTTTATCTTAGTCTATATCACACCAAGGAAGCTGAGATTCTTATTTTCGGGCTAGTAAAATATCCATCCCCTGGGCTGGATTCGAACCAGCGACGTTTGGTTTGCCAGGCCAACGCGCTACCAACCTGACTACCACGGCCGGCCAATTTAAAGTCATCAACGGCAGACTACGTCCCAAATGAAAATGAATCTTTGATTATTTCAGAGATGGGAAGAATTAGTCTCACTAAATTAATTGGAGCTGGAATTAGGATCCATACCTCTGCTGATACTGGCCTTGAACATAAATTGATTGACGATGTGACTGGCAAATAGGAGATTTATATTCAAATTTGGGTTAACTCAAATGATATTTTTCATGTTGATGTTCATTCCACTGACTCAGATTATCTGCGAGTCGTTGCAATGGTATCTCTCATTCATTCATTTCCCTATTATGAAACAAAATCCCATTAAAAGTAATTTTTTTTCACCAAAATTTGAACCCCGATCTCTCAAATGCTGGTTATATAAGTAGATATCTGCATAATTAACCCTCAATTAGTTATTACATTTAATCCGGACATTTGTCACCAAACGCAAAAACTACAGAAAAAGTAAATACTAGTTGCTTTTTAAAATATTTTTACTAGGTCGTCGTAGTCACGGCTAGTAAAAATTATAAATTCATGTGTCAATGCGATGTTTATTATCGATTGATAACTAGTGATAAAGGGTTATTTCAATACTAAACATTTGTTACGTGAATAGCACTTGAAATTTCCACAATTTTCAAGTGGTCCCGGATCTCCGTTATTAGATAAAAGACAAATCGGAAAAATATGCTGACCTAATTAGGTATTTATGCGCGTATGCAATTTCGGAAATGGTATCTTCAGGTGTCTTCTCATCTTCACTCTCGACAATCAAAGGATTAGTGAATAATAGATCACGATCCATTTAAAAATTTATATTCTTCTTGTATCCGCAGGTTGAAACTGGCGAAAAAATAGGCGTATGCACAGTACTTATTTTATAATTTGTGCCTTATTTAGTATCTGACAATCAGTATTTGTTCCTGCGACAGTTTTATTTTAAAATTCCCAGTAAAAAAGACATGGGGCGCATCATATAAAAAGATCCTTGGAAAGTCGATCACAGTGAATGTCCTCTATTTGACCTTAGCATATAAAGAAGTCGGCATCTATTAGTGATGAATAGGTTAATGATTGCTGTTAACCACTCCTTCATTAAATACCGTAAATATAGATTTATAAGAGAAATTCCGAAATGAAAACGAGAATGCTACGAGAGAACGTGCGAGAGAATTCGACACTGCGAGAGAATTTGGGAGGTTATTTCAAAGGAGTTATTTATTTGTAAGCTTTAGGTTTCGACTTAAGTGACTTGTCTTGTGGATTTCAAACACTCGCGGTTGATGTCTTCTTTTCTCGGAGTTGCCAGTTTTTCACTATTCCTAGAAGTTCCTGCAAATGTCGCATTGGCGCACAAAAAAATTTGCATTAATTTTTTCCGCCACTGTACAATGAAATATGTTTACCTTTCTGGAAGTTTGTAGGACTGTTTGACTGTCTAGAGGAAGTTCGGGATGATACATTTTCAAAATGTAGAGAAGTTCTGTCAGTGCTACATGACTTACATTATGGCTAAGGGACCACAACCTTAGTTTATCTTTCAGTGAGGGCAAAGAATCTGGTTGGGAAGAAACGGAAAATTCTTAATACAAGGAATCATCACTTGAAAAATCTGCACTACTTAGAGAATTTTAACATTTTTAAACAAGGCTACTATCAGGACAGTCACTTAAGTGAACCACTTACTCTTGCCACTAATGAATGTAAATTCATCTAGTTCTCTATTTGTAAGGAATGCAGCCTGTGCCACCTCACGCTGTCTTGATTTTTTTGACAGACTGACACTATAAGCCTGACAGTTTCATTTTCCTTTCTGCCATTTCCAAATCGGATTTTGGATGGCAGATACAAAATGATAAAAAGGAAGACCAATAGATCTGTTATTTGAATATAAGATTAGAAAACAGAACAAAAATTGTATTGAATTTACATTGAATATAAACTTCAGCTTGAGTTAAACTTTTTCCTTCCTCCTCCTTGCTTCTCTCCCTCCACCCCTGTCCTTTGAGAACTGAAACCAGTTGCAAATACATGTTATTATTTCATCGTCAGCTGCCAATTCAGTCCTTTAATACTTTCAGACAGCTCCTTCAATAAGATGACAATATTATGAATAAATGGACTTGATAGACCAGTTTAAATATATGAATATTAACCCATTGGCTTAGTATTTTTACTCCTTTTTTGCCACTTATTTCACTCTTTTTTATTGAAATCATATTTTGTATTTATTTTTAATCGATTAAAAACATTTTACAGCCCTTATCATGGATTTTTTGCATTAATAGAATATTAATTATTCATTAATGACACTAAATGTAAAAAATCTGTGAATGATAAAAATAATGTGATAAATAAATAAATTGAGTGTTGATGCACCCAATAAACATGAAAACTATGTACTATCCAGTGACTACTACTCCAATTAGATATCCCCATTAGCAGAGTATTTATATTTCTGACTTTACCATGATAGTTGTTCATGGGCTTAATAGTAGTTTTAGAACCCCTGCATCTATTGAAAATTTACAATTCCTCTCTCCATCCTTTTCCTGGATCACCTAGCCAATCAGAACCCCACCAGTCTCCATTGTTGAAAGTATTGCCTCGGTTGGAGGCAATGCCTCTTCATATTTCAACCTCTTTCTCAATTTCAGATTACCCCAAGCAAAGGGCAGGGCCATGGTGGGGTGCTTGCCCCCCCCCCATTGAAATTCAACTTGAGGGAGAAATATCACAAGTACAAATTGTGTTAAGAAATCTTAAAATTTTGCATGAAGGGGCAAACACAAACTTGAGTAATGGAACGTTAACTTATTTTTGCCCCCCCACTCCCCTCCCTGGAGAAAATCCTGGCTACCCCACTGCCCCCAGCCTAATTTTTGTGATCCACAGTGTGAGTTTCATGGTTCCATATCAGGAACACCTCCCCTGCTGTGTGCTTGTTTGTTTCAGGCTGTGAGCAATGGTGGCCACAGGATATTAATTTATAAATTTTCTGGAAAATTCCAAACAAAACAAATTGTTCATTCTGCTGAGAGCATAGTTCTGAATCTTTTGTTTGTTTATTTGTAGGTATATGTGTTTTCCTTTATTCATCATAACTTTTATGTTATTATCCATAGGTAAATTGAAGAGAGTGATGTATACACTTATTAAAAGTTTTTATTTCATAGGCTTTTTTTATTCAATTTCCTCTTACACTAAAATTAGCTTCTTCTTCTTCTTGACATTTCCACTGTTTTGGTTCACTATTCTCTGCTTTGTATTGTGGTTTACTGAGTTCCAATATTATATTATCTTTATTGATTTAACTTTTTTGTCTTACCAATGCCTTTCATTGTTTCATTTTTTTCTTTAAAAGTGTATTTCTCAGGTAGATAGTTTCTCATGCCAAGTGTTGCCCAGCTCTCCTCTTGGGACCATTTGCTTGATTCAATTGCCATGTACATCTGATGCTGCATGATTATCTTACTCCCGTAGTAAGTAGTTCAGCTGACTTTCGTAAGTGTACTAGTGTGTATATATATATTGGTGATGCTGCTAGATATACATTCTACTTGATTAAAATTGCTTCAGTTAGAACTTCAAAGTTAAACCAATGTAATTTTTCACAATTTTTATTTAGGCAGCCAGTTTCAATGCATAGGTGTCATATGCAGGTATAAAGTAAGGGAAAGTCCATGGTCGTATACTCTTGTCAAGTTCTAGGAAGGAGAGGGGGAGGGGGGGTTGTAGGGTAAGGAGGTTGTGGCAGGCATGGTTCAACCGGCTGGCTGGCTGCAGGTTGGTCATTGGCTGGGGGCAAAGGGAAGTGTGGTCCATGGGAGAGGGAAAGTTCCTTTCAAATAGTGTGTCATTAAGAAGCTGGAGTTTCTCCTTTGAAGTTCTAACGTGAATGTTTAAAAAGTATAAGCTTATTCTGTTAACCTCATTGTTTCAGTTGTTTATTGACCAGCAACTCTTATGTTTGCTTCTCTGTTTTCCGTTCAGTGTATTATTTTTTTGGACATATAAGTTCAAATAATACTTTTTTTATGCATTAAAATTAACTTTTAAATTAATGATGAACTTTGTGTGGATTTTTAAAGTTATTTCTAGCACATTTCACGTCAACAGTATCCACTTGATACGAGCGTCACTTTTACTCTGTTACATATTCATCACTAATTTATGTGGTCACGCAGTTTCTCTTCTTCTAAATCGTACTTCTGTGAATAGCTAATGAATTTTACGTAAGAGTTACTGAAAACTCGTGCCTCCTTTGGCTATCCTGTTATCCTTTGGCTATTTTCCATTGAGACATTGTCGAGAATAAGTCAAAAACCCTGAGTTTGAGAAGCCTTATCTTCCAAAAGAAGAAACTGGTATCACTGGAGTGAAATGTCTCTTATAAAATGTTCATTTCTACATTTATTTATGTAAATAATATTTTTTTTACTTTTGATGAACTTTATATCTTATTTGATCGAAGGTTTCCGCGGCGTGGGTTAGATGCTCTCTGCATACTTTCGGGTGATCGTCCGCGTCCGTTGGTTGGTAGACAACAGTTTCGCTGACTGTCCTGTCAGCGTCTTCAGGTCGAAGGTGTCGGGAAGTGATTTCTGCCTTGCTTATATAGCGTTCGCTGTCCGGGTGCTGCTCTCTGATTGGCTGATCGGAAGCTGCTCTCCAATTGGCTGTGGTTGATGACTCTCTTCCAGGCGCTGTGTAGAGGATATCCGTCCTCTCTGTTGAAGTTAAACTTCGTTTTGTGAATTTCTATTGCTTCCCTAATTTGCCGAGGGAAGTATCTTTTTTCCTTGGCCAATAGCTTGGTCTCGTCAAATTTGATGTCATGTCCCGGCTCCGACCAAGCATGTTCAGCGATGGCTGAGAGGCGGAATTGTTTGTTTTTCGTCGCCCTCGTGTGTTCCTTAATGCGCACGTTCATCGACCGGCAGGTTTCTCCGATGTAAGATTTTCCGCAGGAGCACGGGACCTGGTACACTCCTTGGTATAACTCCTGCGGAATGGCGTCCTTGGGGCCGGGTATGGAATTGGCTATCTTTGTCACACAGTTATATCTGGTGACCATGTCGTGCTTACGAAGTATCCTGGCGATCTTTTCGGAAGTTCCTGCGATGAACGGAATGGTGACGTGTATTTTTCGTGAAGCTTCCTCGTCTCCGTCTTCCTCTTTCGTAATATCCGTGGGAGTTTGGCATCGCTTTCTCTCCTCCTTCGCGGTCCTTTTTAGGACCAAGTCTCTACGCTAGCCATTTCTCTGCAGTGCCGCCGTTAGATGTTTGATCTCGCTCCCTAAGGATTCTTCATCGGAGATGTTGTCGCATCTCCGATGAAGACTCCGGAGAGAAAGCGACGCCAAACTCCCACGGATATTACGAAAGAGGAAGACGGAGACGAGGAAGCTTCACGAAAAATACAGGTCACCATTCCGTTCATCGCAGGAACTTCCGAAAAGATCGCCAGGATACTTCGTAAGCACGACGTGGTCACCAGATATAACTGTGTGACAAAGATAGCCAATTCCATACCCAGCCCCAAGGACGCCATTCCGCAGGAGTTATACCAAGGAGTGTACCAGGTCCCTTGCTCCTGCGGAAAATCTTACATCGGAGAAACCTGCCGGTCGATGAACGTGCGCATTAAGGAACACACGAGGGCGACGAAAAACAAACAATTCCGCCTCTCAGCCTTCGCCGAACATGCTTGGTCGGAGCCGGGACATGACATCAAATTTGACGAGACCAAGCTATTGGCCAAGGAAAAAAGATACTTCCCTCGGCAAATTAGGGAAGCAATAGAAATTCACAAAACGAAGTTTAACTTCAACAGAGAGGACGGATATCCTCTCCACAGCGCCTGGAAGAGAGTCATCAACCACAGCCAATTGGAGAGCAGCTTCCGATCAGCCAATCAGAGAGCAGCACCCGGACAGCGAACGCTATATAAGCAAGGCAGAAATCACTTCCCGACACCTTCGACCTGAAGACGCTGACAGGACAGTCAGCGAAACTGTTGTCTACCAACCAACGGACGCGGACGATCACCCGAAAGTATGCAGAGAGCAACTATATATCTTATTTGGAATATAGCATTTTCATGACTTAAAATATGACCGTCAAGAATTGCCTGCTTGTTATTCTGTTAACTGTCATCATAATAAATTTAAATTTTAACTAAATAAAGTCAATATTGTTTTTGAAAATTTGAATAAAATAATTTTTATGTATTTTAGAATTTACAAAAATTGTTACGAAATTTATAAAGCCCTACTACGAAACCGGTGTCTCAACTGACACTTGAGTGTGGCCATGGTTATCAGCTTTAAGAGTATAAAGAAGTAGAGAAATAATAATTACTAGTATTACCTTGTGGCATGAAAACTGGTTTTCTCTTGTGGAAGAGATTTTTTTTTCTCAAACTCAAGAGTCTTGGCATACCATACTGACATTCTTAGCAAACTGTGCCAATTACACTCAAACTGTTAACCTTGTCATAGTAATACCATAGATCATTCTGTCAGATCTGAGGTTAACATTGCAATGTTAAATATTTTCCATTAATTTTCAATGTACTTGAACTTTTGTTTGTGGTTAATTCAAAACTGGACGGAACTTGAAGGTGAATTTACATTTTCTGCTCACTTATAAACACATTCCGGTCTGAGGTTTAAAGGGCTTGTGCTGAACTGGGGTTTTTGGTGGTTTTTTGTAAAATTGTGATTCCTAAACTGATTCCTAGACATCTGCTTCCAGTGATGAGAAATTTGGGCAGCTTCTGCCATCTAATGGATTTCTGACTAACTAAAACATCAATCTGCATAGTAGATCAAACAAAATGCGAGTGCAGCCCATCATTTTTTATCTTCGAGTTTATATACACGACTTTGGGCAGAGCCCGCTGTTCATCCTCCATTTAAATTCTGAGACTGCAAGCATAGCCCGCACTAAGTCCGGAATGTGTTAACACATATAAAATTTAATGTATTCAACAGTCTGTAATTAGTAGTAAAGTTATTATTAATTTGAAATCTTAATACCAGAATTAAAGATTTTTGTTTGAGTGGTATATTTTCACTTCAAAAGACAACAAAAAAGTTAGCAGAATAACATTTACTATATTAATTGCAATTCTAGTACTTGAGGTATTTGAATATGCATTTGAGTTATGATTAATATTCAAATTTGATATTCGAATTCAAGAAATCTGCTGTTAGTCCCATCATCATCATCGGTCAACAATCCTAGGATTGGTTTGACGCAGCCCTCCACTCGATTCTTCAATCGCCCTACCTCTTCATATTGACGTAGCTCCTCTCTTTTACATCCTTCACAACTTGCTCCATATACCTCATACGAGGCCTGCCTTTTCCATTCTTCCCCTTCACTTTTCCCTCGACGATTGTCTTCATCAGGTCATCGTGTATCAAGATGTGGCCCATTAAGTTGTCCCATCTTCTTTTTAATGTTTTCAGTAGACATCTCTTCTCTCCCACTCTTCTTAAGACTTTTTCGTTGGCCACTCGAATGATCCATTTTTTATCTTCTTCATTCTTCGGTAGCACCACATTTCAAATGCTTCCAGCCTGGACTTCACTGCTGCTGTTATAGTCCATGCTTTGCTGCCATATAGTAGAATGCTCCAGATGTATGTTCTAATGAAATGTTTCCTCACTTCCATGCTTGTATTGCAACTGTAAATAGAATCTTCTTCTGGTAAAATGCCCTTTTCGCTTGGGCAATTCTACTGGCAATTTCTCTTTTATCTCGTCCATTGCTGGTTACTCTGCTTCCCAGGTAACAGAACTCTTCCACCTCCTTGATTTTTTGTTTTACTAGTTTAACATTGGACCTGGCTTCCTTTCTACTACTGCACACCAATACCTTAGTTTTCTTTTTATTGATCTTCAGATGATATCTGGTCATTTTTCTTTCCATATTTCTTAGTGTCTTCTCTAAATCTCCTTCTGTTTCTGCCATGACTGCTATGTCATCCACATTAATTGCCATTCTTCTATAGATGATTCTCGCCAAACTTCACCTGGACCAGGAATTGAACCATGGACCTTTGGCTTTCCGGGCCACTGCACAGACCACTACGCTACCCAGGATCCCTAATTCACATGGCAATTATGTCATCGGTGAATCGTAGCATGTTGATTTTCTACCCGTGGATATTCACTCCCTGAGACTTTTCTTTGACTTCTTGGATAGCTTTCTCGATGTAGACATTGAATAATATGGGAGACAGTGCACAGCCTTGCCTCACTCCTTTCTTGATGCTTGCTTCTGTACTGCTGGGTCCTGATTTGATTATGGCCACCTGGTTTTAATACAAGCTGTGGATAACTCTTCAGTCATTGTATGATACTCCAATTTCAGAATCTTCAGCATCAAGTTCCAATCCACGTTGTCAAATGCCTTCTCCTAATCTACAAATGCAACAAACGTGGGTAGATTCTTCTCTATTCTCTTCTCTATAAGTAGCCTGAGGGCCAAAATCGCTTCTCTTGTGCCCTTGTTTCTTCTGAACCCAAATTGGTCCTCATCCAGGAACTCCTCAGATTTTCATTCTATTCTTCTATAGATGATTCTCGCCAATATCTTTGAGGCATGTGTCATCAGGCTTATGGTCCTAAAATGTACACAGTTCTCAGCTGTCTTCTTTTTGGCAATAGGGATAATGATGTTCTTCTCAAAGTCCGTGGGTATCTCTCCTGTAGAGTACATGTCACAGATTATTCTGTACTGCTGACTTAATCTCTTCTCTCCAGCATCTTTTATTAGTTCGGCAGGAATATCATCTATTCCCAAAGCCTTATTTATCCTCAGATCCCTTAGAGCTGCTTCAAATTCTGATCTTAGCTGTTAGTCCCATCTCTACTAAATAGCCATCATTGGAGCTGTGTCATAAAAAATTCATTTTGCAAAATTCTGGAAAACCCTGTATTACTTGGATACTCATTGTTTAGAGATATGGATAGTGGGTCAACCCTGGTGAAAATAAAGTGTGAAGAAAGTGTGCACACTGTTTCACACTCTTCACTTTTGGCAAACTTCTTTGCATACTTTCTGCACACTCCTCTCACATTTTTTGCCAAATACATTTTTGGCACACTTCTCTCACATTTCTCTCACACTTTCTCACACTTTTCTCACACTTCTCTCACAATTCTCTTACACATCTTTCACACTTTCTTCACACCTAAGGTGTTTCAAATTACACTTTTGTCTCACTCTTTCACATTTCCTGAACATTTTTTTCACACTTTACTTTCATTAGGGTCTTTACTGTATTTTTAAAATGTGGTTATTTCTTTTTTATTGTCCAATCTACCCAGTATCATTTCTGCAACTTTTCTTATAATAGCACCTAATTTGCCTATAAAAATATAATTAATGGCAGGAGAAGTGATCCTGTAATCATTATTTCTTTTCCTTCCATATCCTGGGCTGAACCCTCAGATGTTGCCTAAATGCTGGTTGTGGCAACTTTGTGGCATTGTGTCTTGTACTTGTTTAATGATATTCCCTACCCTTACTGTTGAATTTTAGTACAGTTGAGCACCCTTAATCCGGGTACACGTATAATCCGGCAATTTTGCCGTGACCAGCTACCCGGTACTTCGTGGAAAATGCCAAAACATTTTTTACCGAAACATTGCTTCATAACTGCTGAGAATTCTCATTCTTAATGTTAATTTTCCCATTACGATAATCAGAATAATTTGAACATATTAATTTCTGGTACTTCGTGTACACTGGAATTATTGTGCAACTTGAGGTAAACATATATTTGAAGACATCGCCGAGACGGACTACGACTAATATACAGATCGGCTACTTTCAATGGCTTGCACATTTTTGATTGACCACTAGATGTAATTTGATAAAATTATTTGTTATCTGCTTATGTTTCTCCCAAATCATGTGTCATCTATACAGCTATGGCAACAGCAGACGAATGAGGCATCAGTACAAAACTTTAACGATTGCATAAAAAGTGCAACTTGTGATAAAGCTTGATGCCATTGCATCAGTAAAGCGTTTGTCTGAAACATACTGCATGGGATCTTCAACAATATAGCACATTAAGAAGCAGAAAGAGGAAATACTCAAAATTTTACCTTTAAAGTGACACAAAAAAATTGATGACAGAGAGGAAAACTATGAAAGAAGATTAAAGTGCTGATTTAGATCACGTGGTTTCGTTTGCTTCAAAGTGAAGGGCTTAGTTAGTATTTCTGGCCAAATGCTAATGGAGCAGGATAAACTGTATCAGAAACAGATGTGATCAATCCAGAAGACATGATGTGGGAAATTTTGCGTGCATGGAATAGTATTTCACAGTCAGTTCTGAAACACGCATGTTTTAAATTGTGGCCTGCTTTAAGGTTTGATGTAGACAAAATAATTGGGAATTTAAAAAATTTCATGATTCTGAGGATAAAAATATGATAATGGAGTTTGTAAACATCATCCGTAACCCTGAATTAAAGGAAATGGAACTGGTAAATTTAGAGAAAAGGATAGTCAGTGGCCACAATACTCTCACTACACAGCATTTCGCAGATGATGAAATCATTGAAATGGTAATTAATAACAATAAATCCAAGTGGGGATGAAATGATGAGCCTGAATTTGTTGAAGGAAGACTACCATTGATGGTTGTCTTTGAACAATCATCCAGTATGATCGCCCGTGATGGATTGATGGGCGGCCATGTAGACGACACCCATGCGTTGACATCGCGCTGATTCAGCTGATAACAAACCAAGCATGGTAGGAAGTATGTTGCGTGAATAACAAATATCAAATTATATATACCCTTTTCCAATAATAATATTACACTTTTAAATGTGCAGCAATATGATGCACACGATGCTTAGATTCCGTTATTTTCACTCTCTGCGCAACTTCAATACTTTTAAGTAATAACTGTGTGAATTAAGAAACCATTTCTTTCTGATTATTCTCAGTGACTTTTTAAAAAAATAATGTTGAGTAAATGGCAAACGAATATATTTTGTTATAAATAATTGACTCCTTTCAATGAAAACATCCGGACGTCAAAATAGACCAGTTGCCATACATGACCCATAGTCCGGCAAAATTCCTAATCCAGCATCATATCGGTCCCAACTGTGCCGGATTATAGATGCTCAACTGTATTGTGGGAAATCAATTTGAAGTTTCCCATAAGCATCATTTTGGAATCCCACTAGCCCATTATATTTGAAGAATCTTTTTCTTCAATTTTCCTGAGTTTAGAGTTCATGACCACTTTTACCCAGTGATTCAGAGGGAAAACATGAGAGTTCAATTCAGTTAAATTCAGGTTGTGAGAAAATCCACACTTCTATTCATTCCTGTGATATTAAAGTTAAGTGAGTTATAGATGCTTTTACTATACATTTTTCTAATCCTTCTGGGGAAATTATTCATGTGTCATTTCACTTCCTAAATCATTGACAGGTGGCCAGAAATTCCAAATTTGCCTGATTTATTTGATGTGAGGCGCCAGTCATGGTACATCCAAGGATCTGTCTCCCCTAAAGATATTGTCATATTAATTGATGTGTAAGTATTACTGATTATATTTTTAAATTTATGGTGCATCTGCACAGCCACTAAATGTATGATCTCCTCATTCATTTCAGGAGTGGAAGTGTCCATGGTCAAACCTTTGACATCATGAAAATAGCTGTGAAAACTTTGCTGAACACATTAGGAGAGGATGACTACGTTAATGTAGCATGGGTTAGTTTGGCCATTCCATCATGATTATCAAATTGATACCCATCCTTTCTGTTACCTGTTCTGTAATTTTTTCATGAGTATGGCCATTTTTACCTGGATGTACAAGTACATATCTCATTAGCATTTCCTGTTTTAATAAGTTAAGAGATGTAAGATGTTTATCAAGATGAACTTTGAAGGGTAGGGCTTAAAGATCTGATTGGGCATGTATATTTACCAGCATAATTATCAGTTCTTAAATAATATTAGATTAGATTCATTAGCTGAGGAATGACTGGAAAAATGGACATTTGCATGAGAATAAATGCTGCAAAGGCATTCAAAATATGATGCCTATCCATTAGGTACTAGTGTAATTGTGGCCTGTATTACTATTATGCTCCAAAAAATGTGCCATCCTTAAACCTTTGAAGGCTGTGGGACTGTATTCTACCGAGTCACCTGCGACTACCTGTGGCAGAGTATTGATGGTGGGCAAAGGGGGGGAAGGGTCAGTGAACAACAGCAAGCTTAAATATTACTACACAAGGTTTATTAACTTGATCTGCGGCTACTGTGGCAGTGGTTAGAGCAACCCTGAAGGAGCAGGGCAAGGAAGGGGGGAAAAAGCGATGAGGGGGGGGGGGGGGAGCAAGAAATGATGAGGAAGGGGCTCTTACCATAGTCCCCCGAGGCAGCATTGTCGTGAAGAAGTGGCGTTGGGTTGTCTCCAGAGAGCTCGTGCCTCCCTCGAGGCAGCCAGGAAGGAAAAGGCACTGGTGGTGCATTTGACTCTTATGAGGTGTCCCCTTTCGACCACCGCATATGAGTGGGGTTTCTCCACTCTCGCTTCTTAGGCACCCCTAGTCAATGGGGTGGCTCTTGCCAAAAATAAGTTCCCTTGACGGTTGTATTGTATATGAGACCTACCTTCTATATAGAGCCCCCTAAAATTTACCCTTCAGATCAGCATCTATCGGTAACATGGTGGCATAGAGAAAAAAATACTATAGAGGGCTCATTAGGTTTACAAAAAACACTCAAAATTGACGTAGTTTGGAATGTGTTCACCTTGTTACACTGGCGTTGTTGGAACTATTTTTGGAGTCATGACTGCATTTGACTCGGCTACCCAGCCAGCACACGGTAACATGTTTACGTAA
Organism: Platycnemis pennipes; assembly: GCA_933228895.1. Classification (NCBI taxonomy): domain Eukaryota; kingdom Metazoa; phylum Arthropoda; class Insecta; order Odonata; family Platycnemididae; genus Platycnemis; species Platycnemis pennipes. The sequence continues at coordinate 8,022,896 of OW121846.1, read as the reverse complement.
AATCCTCGTAAACTTAATGTGCGTGTGTATACGTAAACATAATCTCCCCATATTATTTCATGTTTACGTAAATTCTAAGCAAGCATTTTATGAGAATGAACGTAAACGTAAATGCTTAATGCTTATGTAACCATCTCGTAATCGGTTTTTTAACTGCACACGTAAACGAATTTACGTGATTCTTACGAGTGTGGGCCGATAAGAAAAGTAAATTTACAGCATTATGTCATAGATTATACTCTGCGGATATGTTTAATGAAAATATTTGGATCATTAAGTTAACATGTAGATACATGAAGTAGTTTCAAGTATCTTTTTCATTAAATGTGGAGTACATATGTTTCAAACTGATCACCGATATGAGATAGCAATTTGATATTTGTTCCAAAATCCACCCCTGAGCTCCCTTGCAATAAGTAGGTAATCACTGCAAATATTAGTAATTAATCATCATTCACAAGTAGTTAATTGGTGCTCACCAGTAATCATAATCATTGGTGAAGAGAAATTAATTTTTAATCTTCAAAGATTTTTTTAAGGGGTGTTGTCACTCCAGCACAATTAACGAAGGATTCATGTGTTCGACAATTTAGGAAAGCAAATTCGATCATAAATCATCACTACAGTTCCTTCGATAGTCTTAACTTATAGTTATGTAATGAATTATAGTTATAATCAACTATTAAAATTTTACTTCGCATTCATGAACCGGCGCAAGTTCATGCATGAACCGAGTCACAACAACTAGCATCTGACAACACTCACATCAACGAAGCAGTTAGCCTGGTGGTAGCGTGCCGAGATATGAAGCAATCGACACTGGTTCGGTTCCATGAGCCACCCAAGGGTGAAAGTGATGCTAGTGATGCTTGTGTAATTTTATTTTTTTTATCTTTTTTATTCGTGAAAATTTTTAAACGTGGTACACTGGATTTAATTGCACATTTAATACGTAGTGAGGGAATATATATGGCAAACAAAGTATTTGATGCGTATGCATTATGGCGGACGTTAGGGTAAACCGCTTCTGTGTTGCTTACTCCACGATGACGACATGTGGCCGCGATTTTTACAAGATGCATCTTAGAAGTTTACGTGAGCAACTTGTAAACAAATAAACTGTTTACGACGTATTTACGTAAATTTCAAATAAATTGGAGGTAAAATGTTTATTTGTGCTGGCTGGGTAGTATCAGCTATGTTGGAAACTAGAGATGCATCGATACCAAAATTTATCGATTCTCGATACCGATGCCGATTCCGGGAAAATCAATTTTTGATACCGATACCATCAACCGTTACATTTATACGTTTTTTACCTAGTTTTCCTAAACATTATTATTAAAAGTTCCATGAAATCTAAAAATACAAATTTACGAAGCAAAAATTTGAATGTACTATTTACTTTAGGAAAAAACTTCTGATATTCCACTATGAGGACATTATGAAAATAAAACACTATGATAACACAAGAGTTTTATATTTTTTACATGAGCATGTTTAATAACATGTTTGGTATCAGATGAAAATGTCATAAAAGATTCAAAATAAATTGACTGTCATGTCATCAGTTGAATTTTAATATGATTAATAATTAGTTATAAGAGTAATTAAAATACTAACCTCAATTATAATTCAAACTTTAAACATTAAGAAATTAGAATAAAAGGTCATGACACAAACTCTTGAGCGTACTTTTGGTGTTTGTTCAAAAAAACATAACATTTTTAGCCTCTCTTGATCAAGGCAATTTCGTTTCTGGTCACAAATGTTTCCTGCTGTGCTAAATATATTTCTCATTTTTGACGAGAAACTCTCATGTTTCATATTCTTATAGGATTTTTTAATCTATACAGAAAAACAGCAACGATTGTATTTCCAAAAAACAAGTGAATTTATAGTACAAAAAATCAACTTCCCATCATGTGTGGATAATATTTTCCTGGATCAAGATTTATGGATGCAATAGCTATATGTTATTACTTCTAATATAAAGTTCTTTCCTTATCACATACTGATCAAACTACATTTTTTAAACCTGTACAACTATTCTTTAAAGTGTCATTAAAAGAAACATTGTAAGATCATTTTCATTAATATTTGAATTATTTTCCAAAATATAAGATCCTCGTGATGCCATACTGTATTGCCCTCTATCCAGAAAGGTACAAATGTAATTATACAAAAAAGGCTTCCGAGCATGTCATATGCCAAGAATAATATAATATAGAAAAATAAATAATAAACAAAATCAAAAACCTAAATTAATTCAGTGCACAATCGGTTTACATTAACTTGGGTTGCTGTTGTAAATCAAATCCTTGATGCTTTCAAATTATTTTTTTTAGAAACACAACAAAAAAGTCTAATGTGGTCATAACATTCCATTTATGGAATATTTGGAGATTCCATTTTTGGGTATTTTGGGGATCCCATTTTGCAATGTCTGATTAATAATAACCCTTAAAATAGAATTTGTGAGTTTTATACTCATAAAGAGAGGTTGTATAACTCGGATCATGAAATGAGATGAGCCTTTTCTCATGTTACTAGAAGGAAAATGAAGAAATATGTGTCTCAGCTTTTGTCTTCATTGGCCCGGGATCCCAAGAAAAGAATTAGAATGACATGTGGGGAGCCTGCATTCTCTGAACTGGGGTAAGCCGACAATAGTAGAGTGGGGTATAAGTGTACTGCCCCAGCTGGCACAAAGCATCTAATATCCCCTTGGCAGATGTATGTCATCCATATGCCAATGGTAGGCGTGCATTAGGGTGGAGTGAAAAAAGTCAATATTTTTTTTTCGGAAACGGGTACCCTTCAATGACTGTGTATGAGACCTAGTAACAATTCTGTAAAATATTTATTTTTTACGACGTCATCTTGAGTCTGCACATTTGGCTTAAAGTTTGAAAATTTTTGAAATTTTTTGCATTTTTACAAATTTTTTTTAAATACTTGAAACAAAAAAAAACCATAACTGGTGGTCACTAAATAGTTGAACAAGACCTTAACTAAAGACAGGATTTTTATAAATATTTTTAGGCGGTGGTTTTAGTCAGCACATGAGGCTTAAACTTATCCAAATATTCGTAAATTTCTGATATTTTCAACGTTTTATAATTTCTGATATCCTCTTATGATGTTATCAAAACTTGTTTATATCGCGTTCGTTAATCAACTTTGCCTTGTGCAACTCTTCGCTAGTTCATATTAAACTACCCACGACTCACCACGGGGAGGTGGTTGCACTTCGAGTCCCATCCATGCCCTCCCAACCACCCAACCATGAGAGCATGTATTTACATCTTTAAGAACGGTCTTCAACAGGTAAATTGTTTCTTTGTGTCATATAGTGGTCAGATATTTCTATCAAAAATTCTAGTTTTGATTAAGCTTTCTCTTTTCTTTTGATCACAGACCAATTTTGAGGAAGCAGTGACTTCTTTGACGGCTCTTTCTACCGCTTGAGCATGTGATGGGAGTTCAAAAAGAGTGCACTCAGAAGCTATGTTAACACTCTCGGTTTCCAGTAACCTTTGCAAATCCTGATTTGTCAAATGACTTGTGAGAGGTGGTTCTGTCACTTCCACATCATTGCAAACAATCATATCGACATACTCTGATGCTCCAAAATTTATTTTCGGGATTTCAAACCTTGTTAGTGGTTTACTGGCTTGTTCTCTAGATCGAGCCTTGATGATACGCCTTAAAGCCAGTTTCTTTATATGATCTCTCTTATCAACCAACATAGCTATGAGCATGTTGTCAATGTGAGCAAAGTATCCATTGTTTTGGATACATTTGTGTAGGTACATACATACAATTCTCCGATATACCTCAGATAGGTAAGTGCAACTCTTTATGGTTTCCCACAAGTTTTGAGCTCCATTATAAGCTTTTGGATTACACTTGATCCTGAACTAGCTAGGTGCATAAATTTTCACGATGAAGTTTGCCACACTTTTAATGTTTGCGATGGAGTTTTTGAAGCTGCGTATAACCTTAAAATTCTATTAGCTGTAGTCAACCATCTCGCATTGAAGAGCTTTCCTGGACTTCTTTTTTCTAATTCTTGAGATATTTTCCCACTCGAAACTGCTTTACAAATATCATAAAGGTATTGCTGGTCAGTACTCAAACCCTTTTCATCACCTCGATCGATGTTATCAGTAATAAACTCTATGGGCTCAAACTGAACTATTTTCAATGCATGACATGTTGCCAAACTTTGGCCGACAGGTTCAACAAATCCTTTTGGTTCGCTAGTAAATCCATCCATATTTTCCACTAAATGCCGTAATGGAAGTTCATTTGTATGCGATTGGCAAATAACTCACTGCAGCGGTCTACCAAGTTTCTCTTCTAGCGAGTGAATTACACCATTATATTTTCCTGTGTTTATAGGTCATCTATTCCATTCTTCCCGTTCACTTTTCCCTCGATGATCGTCTTCATCAGGCCATCGTGTCTTAAGATATGGCATATTAGGTTGTCCCTTATTCTTCTTAAGAGTTTTCAGGAGACCACCCACACTTCTTATGACTTCTTCGTTTGTCACTCAGTCGATCCATTTTTTCTTCATCATTCTTTGGAAGCGCTACATTTTGAATTTTGTTTTATCCTAAAAATATTAATGTTACATTTGTTAAAATTCTTTTTCAGTTCAACAATGAAGTTGATTGGGTGATTCCATGCTTAAATACTCTAGTTCAAGCCACTAGTTATCACAAAGGACTATTATTTGATGCTGTTGACCAGCTTCAGGAAGGAAATCTCACTAGCTATGCAACTGCTTTGGAATTTGCATTTGAGGCATTTAGAACGGTGAGCTATAACAATCTAAGTCTGTCCCTGTACTAGTTTCATGTGTTGATAGTAACTAATAGTCTTAATATTTCAAGAACAGCTATCATGCATGCATATTTAGTAAGGCAGATGAAAATATCTTAATATACTCGGAGAGGAATTCAGTGCTTCATGAATTGTGTACTTGTTCCAGGTAAATATTAAAGGTAAACCAGAGCTGGTGCGCTGAGACCTCCATTCATTTTTGTATTTTTCAGCATTTTATTTTCTTTATGGTATTCTTTGATGGTAAAAGTTATTATGTATAGTATTAATATTTATTATTCCCAGGACTTTAAGTAAAATATAGGACAAGTAAAATATAATACATAATTCAACATGATACATTCAGCTGCTTCTGTGATCAGAAGACTCCTCCAAAACCCACTATTCACACTATGCAGTAGACTCTCATTTTTACAAAGTTCACAGGACCAAAAAATCGAATGTTCGTAATAACGAATTTCGTAAGAACGTTTCTCTAGCTAAAAACATGCCTTTTCTAGTTTTTTTTTGTCTGATCAATCTTTCATGCTTAAATGGTCATACTGTGGAATATGCGTATGTATGATTTAGGATGGCATTACGTGCACACTGGGTGGTCGTGTGCCCCAGGTTTTGCTGAATAAAAGGTGTGGACACCGTCAAGCGACTCCATTTATTTCCCACTCGATGGATGGTGAAGCGCGTGACACGTGCCCGCATCCACACGCTCCTGGCTTTCAACAAATACTATCAAAAAACCCACGTGACACCCACGCCCAAGGCAAAGGGCGGGAAAGGGTCACTGAACCCTTGAGTAGCGATACCGCCAAGGAATTCCCACTTCTTCCATTTATGAGAGCCTGAATACTTTTTGTGAACTGTATCAATCTACTCATGCAATCAAATAGTACTCTATTCCCTCTATCTGCAGCTCTATAAGGTTGAATATTATTTGAAAGTCCTCCACAGAATGAGTGATTTCTCATTCAGTGGCTGACTTACAATTAATTTCCTTTTAAGTATACTGTTGTGACCAATGATGCAAACATGTTTTCTGCACAAAAAGCCATTTATTAGTAAGAGCACATGCACCGGATTACGACAGTAACTTCGGATACAAATACAGTAACATGTGCCATGCCTAACCAGTCCACAGGCCACACTCGTCCAATGGAACTCGACCACCGCTGCACTTACCGAGTATTGATATATCGAGGTTCGATACTTGAGCTCAATTTGCGGCGGCAATTTCAGACACCCTCCCTGCTTGTACCTGACTGCTATGTGCATTTTAGGAAAACTTCATTTTAATATGCTCATCTCATATATGCTCTAATGTGTGTGTTCCTATGAAGATGCGCTCTCTCCTATCCATTTACCTAACCCTAATGTAGAAAAACCAAGACAGGATAATGATTTTGGTCCTTTTAAAATTTTGGGATATATTTGGTATTGCATGTTAACTATAGTTGGCCATATAAGGCAGATGTGAACTGTTTCAATTGCACTCTAGAAGCTATTATACTCGAATGAAGTCATTCCTGGAAATAATGGTCTTGAAAAAGAAGATGAAAGCAACATCAATGGCCCATTTAAAGAACACAAATGGCAGGACTTCAATTAAAGGGTTAACCGCTATAGCGTCCGAAAAATCTGGTAAACATTTCCATATTTTTGTTTATCTCATGAATAATTTAAGCATTGTAAGCTGAGGTTACCATCAACTTTGCCTTTGATGTAACCCTATATAGCAGCTGAAGAATATTATGAAGTTTCATCATTAATTGTCTCAACGCTCTTTGTTTGCATTGGAAATGAGAGAAGCAAATTTTAAGCCAAGGTTACCATCAAGGTTGCCTTAGGTTGCATCCGAATAACATTACAAGCAGTTTAAACTTCTTGTCTATGTCGTGGATTAAAAAAAACATATTAAGCCGAGGTTACCATCAAGGTTACCCTATTTTGCATCCGAAGAATAATGCAAACATTTTCAATGTTTTTGTTTATGTTGCCAATAATCTGAGGTTGCCTCTATGGTTACCATATATTGCAGCTGAAGAATTTTATAAACAATATCACCATTGATGGTTTCATGCTTTTTTGTCTTGCTTATTACATGCATTAAGCGTTATAAACTGAGGGTACATCACATCCCTTGTTGTGGTTATCCGCAGTTGAAAATGTTACCGAGAGGCAGTGCTGGAAAGCAGGTTGCCCTCTAGGTTACTCCTCTCTCCATTCTCTAACACCCCTCACTTCACAGCGGGCATTAAGCAGTGCTGGCGAAGTAAAAACATCCGAAGCGTAATTACGGTGGGCGGTATGCCTCTCGTCAGGTGCTCTGTAACGTCGAAATATGGGTGTTATGAGTTAGTTAATCGGCTGAGTGCTTATGCCCCCTCCAGTAAGCTCAATGGTGCCTACCCCGGAAGAGAATGACATGTAAAAGAGTTGGAATAAAATAGAATAAATGATTTTTAAATATTCCTTGATGATATGAAAATATTTTTCAAAATATTTTAAACTTATGAAGAAATCATGTTAAAATATTTTACAAATATTGGAAACACCCAAAATATATAGTGAATATTATTTTCAAATGATTTTAAAATTATATTTCAATATATTTTTAAATAATTTAGCCATAAGATTTTGCTTTTTGGGTTGTTACACCTGATAAAAACCATGTGATGTTTATATGTCATTGGATTGCATGAATTTGATAGATTCTTGATGAAGCTTATTTTTATGCTGGAAACTTCATGCAACATAGCAACTTCATGAAACATAGCAAAATATCAGCTACTTTTGAATAGCTTAGGAAAATCTAGCATTACATTTTTCTCTCTGTACAGAAATGTATTTTACTGAGTGCAGTATCATGAACTCCAAGATTTGTATTCCATTTACTTCATCACACTGTGTATGGATATGTTGGTGGCACTCCAAAATCGTGTTCAGTACATTTACATTCTTCTATCAAAGAATGTAATGATTGCATTACCTAGGTACAGTGAACAGTTGGCATGTCTGAAGGGATATTGCCATGAGTCTTTATGGCAATGCAGAATGATCTTGCTCTGATTATTTTCAATTGGGTTAAAGCACCATACATACATTTCATATATGGTGGAATCCAAAGTCTGCTATTTATGCACTATGTCAGAAATAATTTGTCTCGTTTTTGTCATTCTTTCTCTGTTCACATTGTAGTTTGAAGGGAGAAAGCAGCCTTGGGAAGGATCTGATTGCCACAAAGTGATCATGTTCTTCAGTGATGGAGGAACAGAGTGGCCTGAGGAAATCCTAAACCATTATCGTAATGATTCCATTACGGAGAATGTTCGAATCTTCACATATGCATGTGGCCCTCACCCAATTCCCACTGTGATCCTGAAGACAATTGCGTGTGAGACCAAAGGCTACTTTAATACAATCACTGCATTGGGAGCTATCAGGACTCGAATTCAGGTATGGTGCATAAATGTAAGTTGTTGTAAGTACTTTTTCCTTCTCGAGACTGGTGCTGAGCTTTCATACTGCTTCTTCTTGAACTTTTGTGTGTTGTAATAGCATTGCTTTTCACTGGAAAGGGTATCTGTGGAGTACTTTTTCTTCTGAAGCCATGGCAGTGGTATTTTGTACAAGCCACATGTAACTTAGGACGTGATGGCATTTGTAATTAGGCTTGAATTTGTAATTAATATGATTCATTTATTTTTGCTTCCCAGTTATTATTTTACTGATATCATCAGTTTCATGAATTAAGCTTAATAGTTTTGTTTATTAAAGACTTTCTCCTGGGTTTCAATCATTTTTAATTATTTCAAGAAGCCATTTATCTTCGGAGATTTACCAGTTAAATCTTGGAAATGTTGTCAAAAATATTTAGTCACCGGCTGCCAGTGGATTGGGAGTCGAGATGCCTTGGCATGACTAACTGCCGCAGACCCTGTGTAAGAACTCTCCATCATCCCTGGATGGCCTCCTCCTGTGGCCACACTGTCCTCCCGTTCCATCCTCTCCCAGTCTGTAACTTGTGGGTGCATCGTTTGGGAGAAAGAGTTCTCGGCCAATGTTTTCTTCCCACCAAAGTCTCTAATTGGGTAGTGAAAACTTTTTCTCCATACCAGATGGAAGAAATCTGATGCTATGAAAATTTTTTAAGGTTAAGCTGATGAAATTCTTAAGGACCAATTGAAAGTTTCATGCCTTACAATAATGGCAGCCACAGCTGTTTTGTTTTGGTAATTTCATAAACAAACCTTTGGAGGAGGTGATGCGAGTGAATTGTTTGGAATTTGTTTCCATAATACTTGTATAATATCATGGAAATATGTGCATTTAAAGCCAGGAGCATGACGTTTCCATTGTTAGCTTCAAAATATTGATTTTAATCAATACAACCAGATTAAAGGAAAGATGTAAACATTGAATGCTGTATAAAGAGGAAATCCTCAGGCTTCACTTGCTGGAACCGCATGATAGTAAATAAAATGATTACTTAGTAAGATTCCACAAATTTATTTTTCACTGACCTAGGTTTCGATTGTTTTACAATCATTATCAAAGTCGGTACCTTGATAATGATTGTCAAACAAGAGAAACCTAGGTCGGTGAAAAATAAATTTGTGGAATCTTACTAAGTAATCATTTTATTTACTATTGAATGCTGTGTTTATAATACTTATTAATGCAAAAACTGAAGGTTTGTTTATTGGAATGAGGCATAAATCTGAAGGACTTGCCTAATGAAGAATAACTTACCGCTCCACTATTGCTTTTTCTTTTGGAATGTATTAGGAATGCTGTACTAAATGCCCATATGTGGAAAAGTATCAATCTGTAATTTTGGTCTATTCCTTGAAGCTTTTAGGGTGGTTGCATTGCTGGAAACATTAGGGAAAGCTAATCATCCTTAAGATTCATTGAATGGACCCAGTGTATCAATTATATTGTTCAATGAAATCATATTAACTAAATACAGTAAACTCTCGATAATACGAAGCACGAAAATATGAAGTTTTTATCATACAAAGCAAAATGGCCAGTCCCGAAGAAAAACCTATCTTAATAACATGGCAGTTTTCGAAAATATGAAATTTGTAAAATACGAATGTTTCAAAATTACAAACTTCGGACCTGGTCCCCAGAAACAAATAGAATTCATTTTTACGAATCTCGGTGAAAAACTGCTCCAGCAAAACTATTTTTGACTGCGTAGACACCTAACAAATCAATGTTTCCGATTGCGGTGCATCAAAAATGAAATGCGTGAATAGTAGTGCATTCATCTCTCACACATGCCAGTCCGTCTGTCTCTCCCCATCATTTTCCACATGTAACTCCGCGTATCATTTAGACCTTGAGTAATGTTGAAATCGTTGTTAATGCCATTATTTATTGTGGTTATTTTTTGTTTTAACTGCTACCTGCACTTTCATAATGTGCACTGCTCTCTTTTGATGAAAGCTTATGTGTGATGGCACATACCATGCTCGCTACAGTGTGCCTGGAATTATGGCCGTTCAAATTCTCTGTGAACTCTCTACCTTGTCCTTTAAGGCGAGCAATCCTAGCTCGGCTCTCCATGAAGGGACTGTCCGCTCGAGGCCTGCAAACAGGCGTGTGAAATCCAGGCGCCCTCACCTGTATGTGGCTCCGTCCGTGTGACATACACACCCGACCATGCCCGTTTGCCCCGGATGCCCGCATACTAGGCGAGTGCCTGGATTGCTCGCCCAAACTGAGGATAGGGGTGGCAAAAGAGTGAACAAAAAATATTGCAAACTGCAAAGACCCTTGAGAAAGATAGGCGGCGGTGGCGATCTTAGGGCGGTTGTCCGCCCAGCCGATAGGTGACTGTCTATACTTGCCAGGTTCTCTGTTAGGTCACATTCGTAATACTTTGGAAAAGTCCATTAAATGTCTTTGGGCGGGGCCTCTCTCTTTATCTATCACACACAGGCAGGTGAGGCCCTCGCCCGTATTTGGCCCCCGTGTGCAGGCCTCCAGTATCTTTATCTCTCTTGCCGAGCTTGAAGGAGGGGAGGGGTGGCTGAATGGCATCATGAAACGTCTGGGAGAAATGTCTTTTACTCCTTCTGGGAAACCCTGGGTGTTAATTGGAACCACTTTGGGTGTTGAGTGGAATGGGGAAGGTCAGGGATGCAGTGTCCATTGCTATTGTGAGGGTCTTCAACCCCTACTCTCACACTCTGACACCTCTAGACCATCCCCTTCACTTCCCCCCCCACTCCATATCCCTCGAGGATCCACCCATAAGCGAAGGACGCCACATCCCTGACCCTCCCCATTCCACTCAGCACCTGAAGCAGTTCCAATCAACCACCTACATGCACCCGCCAGGGTTGCCCAGAAGAAGAGAAAGGAACGCGACAGACGCACCCACTCCCCCTTCAAGCTCAGCAAGACTGATAAAGATACGTTTGCAACTGTGATCTTTCCTCTCCACAACCGGATCCTTTTCCCCCACACATCGTAAACCCAAACTCCCCATCCGTCCTTGAGAAGACGATGTGGAAAATACGCCGAATCACACCCCATTTGTCATCAAGGTCTTAGTAGTAGAAAAGGAACAATATTGCCTCCCAAATCCATTTATTCCGCTGACGATACGGAAGACGCTACAAGCTGCCATCATAGCATCATAAATGTTTGAAGCAAATGTCTATTTTTAGCATCCGTACTAGATTCCCATCTCTACTGACTATCCCGAAAATAAAATTCATATTACAAAATGTTCAACTTTTGTTTATATACGTTTTCGATCCCAGGACAAAATTTTGCCAACACTATGATCGCCGACTTAAAGCATAGGAAATACGAGTAGGTACTTATTTTACTATCTTATAAGACATGCGTCTTTTGAAATGCTTTCACGAACGACCACAGAAGTTATACAATATTGCCGAAGAGAACAAAAGTTAGAAAAACAAAGATAAAATTTTTTTCATGTCTTTTTCAAAATGTTCGAAATTACTAAATTTGAAATTACGAAGTGCCAATTTTCTGGTCCCGTTGACTTCGTATTATCAAGAGTTTACTGTATGTGTAGTAATGTGTGTAATACAGGTAATAGTAATAATTATCATAAATTTATTCATGGGCGTTTCCCTTTCTTCACAATACACATACAAGAATGTATACATACTTGTATACAAAAGATACAGAAAAATTAATACAGATCATATCATTAAAGAATTACGTGTTGCCCTTTTAAATTGTCTCAAGGGCAACTTAAAAATATGAATCTTATGCCCATTTAAGTGGGAGAAAAGAGAAGTCTTCTGAATACCCTAAAAAGAAGACTGAAGAACTCAATCGGCCACATCATGAGACATGATGGCCTGGTGAAGACAATCGTCTAGGGACAAGTAGATGGGAAGAATGGCAAAGGAAGGCCTCGCGCAAGATATATGGAACAAGTGATGGAGGATGTGAAGGAGAAGAAAGATGTAAATACAAAGAGATTATCCAATAGAAGGACTCAGTGGAGAGCTGTGTCAAACCAATCTGAAGATTGATGACCAATGATGATGATGCACACGTACAGTGGGGGAAATAATTAAAGCAAAGGTGTTTGGCGTCTAAATGTGACCTATGTGGGAACGAAATGAAATCCGACAACTTGGCAACTCTGAGAAAGTGAGTTCAACACCGGGAATATTCAAACCTCATAAGGATGGCAATAGTTTTTACACATTGAAGTAATAGACAGACATTTAAGGTGTACATTCGCAAGAGCTCCCTGGAGTTAATATGATGGATCTCCACCACTCTCACCCAGTAGCCAGTTGAAATTCCAAATTCATTATAATTTATATAATAATACTTGCTATATATTTCATGCTTTGACCCCTTTGAAATATTTTTCTCGGTTGAAAATTAATGAATTTACAATGAGTGAATTTTTCATTGGGATACAGCTTGTTTGTTTGCTCGAGATATTATCAAACTGAAAGATCCAAAGGGTTGTGGATGAATGTCGTTTGTATTACGTTATTATTCTACTGCTGGAGGCTAGGTTCACTTGCAAGATGGTTTATGTGGAGGAATATCTAAATTCCATTTAACATTTTAGCGTATTACCTTACAACTTTTACGTGCAAATACAGGAAAGTGGATATTAGGACTAGAAATACGTGGAAAATAATTCTCACCTAGAGAATCTAGCCATCAAAATCAAGTAAAACTCTTCATAAAATAAATATTGATGATACCAAATTAGATACTTGATTTCCAATGCTTAAGAAGTCGAAAGAAAGGATTTTACAAATATTTTAACTTCTTAGTTCATGCTTGCGTATTTGCCAAGTTTGTAATGATGCTTCAAGCTGATTTCCTTCAATGAATCAGGAATCCTCATTTAGTCAAGGCTACAAATGGATCGTTTAATTTTACTGTATCTGTGAATATAAAGCCCAACATGACACGGCTTATTGTAGTGGTCGTTGTAGCCCAGTGGTAAGAGTGTTCGTCGACGAGCTGAAGGGTCCGGAGTTCAAATATGGGTGATTCATTCTTTCTTTCATATCATTCACGACCTGTACCATATATCTCATATGATACTTTCCTTTGCCGTTCTTCCCATCCACTTCTCCTTCGATGATTGTCTTCATCAGGCCATCGTGTCTTAAGATGTGGCCGATTAGGTTGTCCTGTCTTCTTTTTTTAGTTTTCAGCTGACTTCTCTTTTCTCCCACTCCTCTTAGGACTTATTCATTTGTCACTCGGTTGATCCATTTTATCTTCTTCATTCTTTGGTAGCACCATATTTCGAATGCTTCCACCCTTTTCTTCTCCGCTGCTGTCATCGTCCATGCCTCACTGCCGTAAAGAAACATGCTCCAGATATACCTACGTTCTGATGAATTACTTCCTTACTTCTAACCTTGTATTTCTAGCTGTAAGTAGATTCTTCTTTTGATAGAATGCCCTCTTTGCCTGGCTATTCTACTCACTATTTCTTTCTTGCTTCGTCCATTGTTGGTTATTCTGCTTCCCAGGTAACAGAGCTCTTTCACCTCTTCCAGTTTCTGTTTTCCTAGGATAACTTTGGTTTTGGCCTCCTCTCTCTTGCTGCACCCCAATATCTTAGTTTTCTTCTTACTGATCTTCAGATGATAACTGGCCATTGTCCTTTCCATGCGTCATTAGCATCTTATTCAGATCCTTCTCTGTCTCTGCTATGACTGCTATGTCATCAGAGAATCGTAGCGTGCTGATTGTTTCTCCGTGGATGTTCACTCCAGAACACTTCTCTCCTTGATTTCATTGATGGCTCTCTTGATGTAAACATTAAAAACTATGGGAGACAGTGCACAGCCTTGTCTCACTCCTTTCCTTATTCTTGCTTCTTCAGAGCTGGGTCCAGATTTTATCACAGCTACTTGGTTTTTATACAAACTGTGGATAATTCTTTGGTCATTGTACGACACTCCAATTCCTTTCAGAATTCCAAGCATTAAATTCCAATCTACGTTGTCAAAAGCCTAGGAATTATGATGTTTTTCTGGAAGTCTTTGGGTATTTCTCCTGTTGAATACATGTTGCAGATGGTTTTGTAAATATGGGTTAATGCCTTCTCTCCTGCATTTTTCATTAGTCTGCAGGGATATCATCAATTCCAGAAGCCTTATTCATCTGAAGTTCCCTTACTGCTGCATCGAATTCCCATCTTAATATTGATGCTCCCACATCATCGTCTTCGACCTTGCTTTCCTCTTCAATCATTTTCGTGCTAAGATCATTTCCATTGTATAACTCTTCCAGTTATTCTTTCCAGCTTTTCAGTTTGTCTTCATTTTCAATCAAAAGTTCTCTTCATTCTTGTCTCTTATGGTATTGCATCTTGCATATGGCATAGCTTCCACCTTTCCAAGTGCAAGCTTATTTTTGACATCTTCGCATAGATTCTTCATCCACATTTCTCTAGCTATCCTGGCTTTGCGACTTACTTCGTTCCTTATTATTTTGGTGCAAAGCTGCCCTTCTTCAGTTTTCGCATTCTTGTACTTTCTTCTTTCTTCAATCAGCACTAAGACTTTTCCGTTATCCACGGCTTCTTCTTAACAACTTTTCTTCTTCCAAGAACTTCTTTTGCGGCTTCCTGCAGTCCACATTTAATGTTTTCCCAACGCTCTTCCGCATATTTCTCATTCAGGTTCTCTCCTATGTTGTTTCCCTCTGCTTTCTGAATTGACAGCTGATGTTGAGTCTCATTCATTTTTTCTATTTGCCAAATGTTCTTTACTTGGTATTATATTTAAACATTAAATCCATTGCAAATATAAAAACATTATTATTAACATTGGGTACATTTTCATTGTTACCAATTGTACCACTCCGAGAGAAATAAGGGTATTCCTAGGTTTGTTGATGTTGATGGGAATAGTTCAGAAACCAAGCCTCAGATTGTATTTTGGTAGACAACATATATTAGAAACTCTAGTTTTTTCCCAATGTATAGAGTGAGGAAAGGTTTTCTTTACTGACTAAATTTCTCCATTTTGTGGATAACACCAATGAGGAAATGGTAAAAAGGGATCCAAAACTGTATAAAATTTTGCTAATTAGTGAATATCTGAAAAATAAGTTCCAAAAAGTGTATGTGCCAGGAAAGGAAGTCAGTGTTGATGCATCTTTATTATGGGGGAATGGCAGACTTTCTTGGGAACAGTATATTCCCATGAAAGCTTCCTGGTTTGGGATGAAAATGATTTAACTTTGTGACTCCGCAGGTTATTTATGGAATTTTATTATTTACAGTGGCTCAGAGGCCAAGCTAAGCTGTAAAATTACAAATGACAAAGATATTTTTTCAACAAAAGTTGGTCTAAGTTTATGTGAGAAATTTTTAGACTTGGGCAGATGTATTTATATGGACAATCATTACAGTAGTCCTGATCTTTTTTGAGATTAGTTCAGAGGGCAACAGATGCTGTAGGTACAGTGAAAAGCACACGCAAAGGTATACAGCAAATTTTTAAAAGAAACTCAAGAAAGGAGAAATGGTCAGTGCAAAGTGTGGGAAATTAGTTTCATTGACGTGGAAGGATAAGTGCGATGTCACAATGCCTGCTACTAAACATTCAGACCAAATGCATCCCGTTTGTCGGAAGGGTGGGTGAGAATATGGGAACAAACCTGCGTGTGTAATATAGTACAATAAATATATGGGAGGCATAGACTTGAAAGACCAACTTTAGGAATCATTCTTGCTAGAAAGGAAAAGGACAAAAGTGTGGTACAGGAAATTATTCAACCATTTCGTAAATACAGCTGTCTAAAATTCTTACATTCTCTACTGCAAGGCTGGTAACAAAAAAAGATCAACTGTCATTCAGAGTAGACTTAGTTAACAATATCATAGTCAAGTGTCATGGAGAGAATTTAAAGAAATGCAAAGGATGACCCTCAGATGCATATACGGAATGTACGCATTTGATAGGCCAGCATTTTATTGAAGAAAAACCAAAAACAGAATCTTGAAAGGTTGGAAGAAAAAAGTGTGTGGTGTGTACAAAAACGGAAAGAGGAAGGATACAAGATACAGGTGTAAAAACTGCCCAGGGGCCCATCTCTGTGCTTAGACCCATGTTTTGAGAAATACCACACTCAGGTCCACTACTAAATGCTGGATATGGAGAGCAAGAAAAAATAAACGACCCAGAAAAATGTAAGTATCCATTTATAATAATAAAGTGCAAATATTTTTGCATAGACTATAATTTTTAAAAATTTTTTGAGGAGTTACTATTATGTTAAAAATAATTAGGCTAATATCTGTGCAAAATCATCGACACTTCCCAGAAAAGCACCCTGAGCCATAATTAAATGCCTCCAATTAAAGTCATTAGAGGCATGGAATTGAGCGGACTCAACTGGTATGTTGCCCATGCCTCAGGGGTTAAATAGTGTATAAAATCATTTTTTGAGTCTGAGTGTGGCTACAAGGTTTAGATTTTAATTGTTTTGTATTTTTAAGTTTTAGGTAGATATGTGTGTATTGTGAATTATCAACATACCTTGAATCAGTATTTATGCATCAAGTGTACAAACCTTATCATTATGAATATTTTAATTATATTAGTTAAAAGTGGTTAAAGCACTCTGGAGTAATGTAATGAAATTCTTAATTTTTTCTGACAAGGTGGCAAACCTGGTTAAGGTATCTACTTTTATTTCATCATTAAATAGACGAGAAGTAGTTGTGCATCAGTGTTTAGAAATGACAGTGAGGAATATACATGCAAAACTTTAGCTAGTCATATTGTATGTGTGTAAGTACGTGTACACACACATACGCATATAGACACACATACCTCTAATTTTAGACACTTCTGTTGGAACTACGTTGATGAAATTTGGCAGAAGGTTATAAAAGATTTTTTGGTCAAAAACACCATTTTAGAAATTTGGTCTTTTGATCCCAAAATGATGGTCCGAAACCAAATCCAAAGTTAGCCTTATATGGGGTTACAATGTAAAAAAATCAAGTTACAAAAATTGTTATCTTTGGATTTCTGGGCACAATGAAGATGATATAACCACTTTTGTTAAAAAAAATCAACCATGGTCCCTGAAAGAGCACAGTCAAGGTGTATGGGGTGATTAAAAACAACAAACGTGTTAAATGATAGATTTAAGTACATGGTTACCACTGTCAATGGTAAGGTTCCCAGATCTCTCTTGTCATCTGTTGACCTTCGAGGGTTACATGCGAGTCATGGCCCCTGTGTTTCAATTCATAAATCAGTTTCTACGGAATTGGAAAGCAGTTATGCAGAAGAGTAAGGAAACCATTTTCAAATCAGTTTTTCTTTAGTACTGTTTCATTGCATTTTAAATTGAGCTTTTTTCTGAGTTTCACATCTTGCATAAAAATGGCAGGAGTAAATGGGGAGAAAAATGGTATTAGGAACTTGGAAAACTTTAATAGGCTATGTACCTAAGTGTAAATATGGTACATCTCAGGGAGGTGAGGTTGAATTTTAGGAAACCCACCAATGGTGAGTACTTGCAAGATTCATTCAAGCAAAAATAAAGCACTCTTCAGTCTTGGTGTGGTAGTTCCATTTTTCTTGCAGTAAATGTGAATTTTTGCTGTGTGACAACAGGTGCAGGTTAACACTCATCAATGAGACAAATGGCAATACCTTATGGGACAAGTAGTTGGTGGGTAAAAACTCAAGGTTTTATAATTCCTGCATGTATCTTATAAGAGCAGTTGTCGTCAAACTTGGACAGTTAAATGTTGGTGAGATGCTTATACACTCTACATTATTGCTATGTTCCTAATGCAACCTAAACTTGGTAAGAATTTCAGAATGAAAAGGAGCTACCTTAAGCTTAGTGTAATGTAAAGATGGTATGAGTAAGCATTAGAAATCAAAATGTATTCATGGTATGTTGCAAATTTGTAGAATGGATGATACACTAAATTAAATACCATATGATTATGCCCGCTGGATAATTAATTTTGCAACAGGTTTCATTGAATCCTATTGCACAATAAATTATCCAAAACCAAGAATTATATTTAATTGAGTTCATTAATATTCATCATGTTTATATTTCATGATAATTTTCCATGGAGATTCCATGTGGTAGTTTTATATGGAATTTACATGGATTCCATGATAATTTTCTGCATGGAATCCTCATGGATCCATTATGTGAAATTTATTATTATTATTATATTTCCATCATGGAATTTCCATGGCATAAAGCTAGGCTCCATATGGATTCCACAGTGTGTGCTGTTGCCCCAATTCGCTTGTTATCACCCCTGTGACCATGACTTTGCTCTTTCAGGGAGCATGATTGTTTTTTGAAAGTGTAAGTGGTCCTATTGTGTTCATCATTCTCAGAAACCCAAAGATTTCAATTTTGTGCAAGTCTACTTTTTTACATTTACCTCAATAGGCAAAATTTGGATTTGGCTTTGGACCCCAGTTCTGGGGTCAAAAGGTCAAATTTCTAAAATATTGTTTGCAGCTAACAAAACTTAAAATATTTTTCTATCCTTTTGCCAAATTTCATTGACATGGTGCTAAGGAAGTGTCTGAAATTAGGCATCAAAAATGACACACGGTCCATGGGACAGTCTGTGTGTGTGTATGTATGTATGTATTTATACACACACAGGGCTGAAAGACTGTGAAATTTGGAATGGACTGACCACCACTGGAGGGAAAACGAGTGTAGTGATGTATGGAATAGATTCAAAGGATGAGGCCTGTTGTGGAAGTCAAAGAAGACCCCCCAGAGGGATGTTAGAATGTTGATTGCATTAGTAGAACATTTCACTACAAATGTGTAGCATTTAAATTTGACAGCATTTACTTTTAGTTGTAAAATAATTTCTTTTAGCATTTTGTGTGATATCGTTAGTTCATAATGTTATGTGTAATCCTATTTGTACTTGCACTCATGTACAGTAGACAGTAATAATACCTGATGTTTTTGTTTGACCTTTTAGAATTCTGTGTAATCAATTACTGAATCAGATACTTGCATTTAAATTTTTGCTCTAGTTCCTTCGGTGTAAATATGTTATATCCTTTAGCCTGACCACCCCTTTTACTACACCCAAGGTCCAGTATCCTCTTCTCCTCAGATGAGCAAGAGGTGCTTCCAACACCTTTCTAAAGATTCAGTCCATTGGTCAAGGCAAATTCATTTCACTTTATGTACTGCTTCCTCCACATCCATGGGTTTAGCTTTTGACTACTTGTTATCATTTGAACCACAGTTTAATATGTTATAACCAAAACCATGGGGAACCAGGAAAACCTGGACTGGCCATTATGCAGATGACCATTAGCATGGGAAAGTCTTGGGATTGTCTAGAATCATCTTGAAATATCTGTGAATTGCATGCATGGGGATCTTCTGACCAGCATAGTCAATACTAAAGAAGCATTGGGTTGGTGTGGCTTGTGGCTTGAGTGCTGGGATTGCATCCTGAGAGCAGTGGTTCGAGTCCCAGTCATGACAGATTTGTCAGTGAAATCCCGGACCCTTTTTGATTGGCATGTGAAGAGCACTTCAAGTGCAATACTCTGTCCATCAGATGTGATGTTAAACCATGGACCCCTTGGTGCTTTTTGTTAGGAGCAGTCTAATGTCGATGCTGGGTTTCTCTCCACCCTTTATTCATTCTGAATGATAGTCCTGCCTCCACCCAGTTACCCCCTATCCTCTTTGGCACATGTTATCGGCTATTGGTCACTGCTTCTTGCAACAAGAAGCATGGCAAATAAGTGGAGGGATTTGAAATAAAAATGTTGATTTTTCTTGAGAATATTATTTCCTCTCGAATGTTATCTATGAGTAAAGACTTTCCAAAAGTAATGTAATGGTTAATAATACTTATAATTGCCCAGAGATCAGATTATATTCCAAGAGGTAATTGCAAGGCACATCGGGATAGAGATCGGTCTCAAGGAGTTGAGTCTTAGCTGATTGTGTCAGATATAAATGGAGGATATGTTGAATGTGATGGTTTTTAAGAGTGACACTTTTGAGGTCAGTGAGTCTCCAGACAAAAGACTACATTTGTGACTCATTAAATATTCTTGTATTAACATCAATATATTATTGAGCTAAATGTATCTATGGCATTAGGTGATATGTATTGCTAATTTATAGACAAAGAAGTTAAAATGTCCTGGACAGTGCATTAAATCTTACAATATCAGACTTTAGTGTGCCATATCATGTTTATTATGTCTTTATTGAAGTAGTGTTTGCATTTTTAAATGACAGTATAGAATTGAAATTTTACTTTTGAACATTGAGTAACTTAAATTGCATTTAAACCTTGATCATTTTTCCAATTCCTCATTAGCTGACATTTATTTCATATCAAAAAACAGAGCTAGTTTTGTTCAAGTGTTTTGTTTTGGATGATTTATCTGCATGCAAAATTATTGCTGCAGATTATTTGGATAGTTTATGCGTGGGCTTGGTAAGGGGCTGCCTCTCAGTTGAGGTTAAAATAGAGGTGATATTGGATGAGGAGGTATAGATAAGGTGGGAAGCACTACTGCTCTTCCTCAGGCTGCAATACAATGGCTATCCCTGCATCATTGTTCTTGTATTATTTTTACCTTTCTTCCCTTGGGTGTAGTAGGTCATATCTCACTTTGCATTTACTTGTAGCATTAATCATGCTAATGAGAAGACAAGCATATTGGTTAGTAATGATAAAATTTCACCCTAATTTCATGATTTAAAGAAACACCTCCTTCTAAGCTGATTAGTCTCTTCAAAGTACGGTAAAAGCCCAATATAACGCGAGTTCTCGGGAGCCAAAAAATCACTCTCTATATCAAACTATGATTATTACCAAAGATTTTTAAATAATCATTCCACAGCAAATTCCTATGACTCTAGTGCCAATTGAACCAACATTGTGGGTGTTTTGGGTGAATAACTGGAAGATTCCATTAAGTTAGTAATTAAGAATGATATTTTCGCACACTTCATTGACCTGTGATTGTATTTACTGCCAATGACATATTATTTTATGAAATATGTAATTATTTGGAATAAAAAAGGTTGACTTTGACACTTAAGACACTGATCATTATTGTCCTTTCTCAAGTTCCCGATATATCACTGCAGCAAGTAATATAGCAACACGTTTTACCATTATCAGCAAAAAATGGAGAAAACAGAAAAGTGGTTAGACCTCTTGTGGGATATTTTCATGATACATGATCAAAATCATGATTGTTGCAAGCAAGGGTACACACAAGCAGTTGTATGCTCCAAATTGAATTTGATCGAGGTACACATAGTATCTTCTGCTGTAATGACTTCTGGTGCCAGCTGTGTGATCTTTTTATAGAAATGCTCTCCCGCCTCACCACTTCTGTGTTCATTAATTAAACTAAGGTCTGCTTTCTGATGACTTGCATTTCCCAGCCATGGAGTTGGCTCTCAGAGTGAACAGAATCAGGAGGGTAACAATAAAGCCGCGAAAAGTGCACAAACTATCAAGGTATCCATCCATAAGTGCACATGTGGATATGCCCAGAATGTTGCAATTGTACACTTGACCTAGGGTGACCAACTATTTTTGAAGAAAATAAGGGAGATTTGTATATTCTTGACC
Organism: Platycnemis pennipes; assembly: GCA_933228895.1. Lineage (NCBI taxonomy): Eukaryota > Metazoa > Arthropoda > Insecta > Odonata > Platycnemididae > Platycnemis > Platycnemis pennipes. The sequence goes on along the minus strand of OW121846.1, from coordinate 8,000,914 downwards.
AAAAATAAGGGAGATTTCAAACACAGCAAAATTTCACAAAAAAAGAGAAAAGCAATGCAGTTTTTGTAAAGAGAATAAAAAAGAACTCTATTTTATACGTAAAGAATACCTAAATATATTTTGCAACAGATTTTGCTTCAGACAATAGTTTGTTATCACTTTTTACAAATACTAAAAATTCAGTGCAAGAATACTTACCTGAAGTTCATGGCAACTTGCAGTTCTGATTTGATCAGCTTTGTACAGTTCCTATTCCTAACATCTGTCAACTTGTTATTCATAAATAAATACTTTCTCTCTATCATTACTACCTGGTATGCTCGTACCATAGCCTTCCAAATTTCCTAAGTTTTCAGAAGCTCTATTGCTCCATTTTAATCTGCTGAAAACTGCGACCCATTTCTGGCTAGCATTACCCTCTAAAGACTCAGCACATGTTATCACATCCTAATAACTACAAAATTCCTCATAAATTCATCTTCATTCACACAATCCAGTTGGATACACTCTGCAAGGTCATGTATGTCATTGAATGTTAATTCCCTTTTAAGACAGCGGTATTAAACACTTTAAACTATAATCAAATTTGTTAAGCTTGTAAGAATACAAAGAATCATAACATTCAAGGAATTTGCTGTCGCATGTAGATTTCAAATTTGAACTGAGAACAGTAGCTAACATTTTGTGAGTAGCATTACTGAAGTATCTCTCTTTAATTCTCTGTCCAACTTTTCTAAAAAGTAACTGTACTGCTTCATGGGACTCCATAATACTAAGATCAGAATTCTCCAAATATTTTACTGTTTAAATAAATATGTTTCCAAATTCACAGATAAACTAATATTAGCCTCAACAATTGTTTCTACTTCTGGATTTTCATTCTTATTTCATTGCATCTGCTCTCAAAAGTTTAAACGAATTTCGACCATGTGTGCAAAATTTAAATGATTGAAACTGAATGATTTTACTTGACGAAAAAATACGGGAGAATTTCCCCCAAAGAGACAAAAAGTACAGGAGCAGGGAGTTTGTGAAAAAATAGGGTCAAGTACAGGAGATTCCGGGAAATACAGGAGAGTTGGTGAATCTAACTTGACCATTTGACGGAACAATTTGATGGAGAGATTTTTCATTTTCATGAAAAGGATAGACATTATGTGGATAAGCTTGTACACATGCAAGTGCTGTTTATTACTCATAATATCGAACAACCCCTGTAAAAGTAACTTATTGCTATCAGTACTGCCTATTTTACATGCAAATTATAGGGTAATAAATGGTCCCTAGGCCATCCCTTGCTGTTTCGAGCTTCTTGTTATAAGCCGTACTCGTTATATAGGGCTTCTTCTGTAAAAAGGTTAGTTAGATTCAGATTTGTCTTTTCATTTAAAGTTTGAAAATATTTCTCAAATTCAGAATCTTCTTTCCTGTTTCATGTCAGAAGGTGCATACACAATTAGCCAGTGAAGCTTTATTCCAAAATTTCGTATGCACATTTATCTAATTGGAGTCGTGCCAATGGCATCAGTAGTGGTGCTATGATAGAGTGATTTTTTGCTGACAGTCTTTTTTTTCTCCAGGACTATGTGAGGATACTCAGTCGTCCATTAGTTATTTCTGGAAACCAGGAACTCTTTCAATGGACAAATTTCTATAAGGATTCAGGGGTAAGTAGAAAGTATTTGGTGCTCAGGATTATACACTGTCACAAATGGTTTTTTTTTTAAGAACCTTGCATTTCTCAGGAATGCTGGTCTGTGATGGAGTTAGTCAAGATTATAGAAAATGTTGTACTGCTGGGCAGAGTATTGGAGAAGGATGAGGTATTTAAATACCCTTGGACAACATTGTACAATCCTGGGCAAAATAAAGACTTCCCTATGGCAAAAAGTGGAAGTTCTTCAAAATGGTATGCTTGTGACGAGCTGGCAACACAGTCTCTGCAAGCCAATCTTTTGCTTCCTGCCATGGCAATAAAATAATCCAATGTTTATAGTAAAATAAATATTCGAGAATGCCATGGCAGTCGGGGATGGTGGAAGGGGAAGGTCACAACTTGAGTTGCCTGCCACAACCTTGACGTGTTCCATTTCTTCTCCTCTGTAAAATACCTTTTCCTAAAACTGATAGCGTTATGGTTTTGTTTTCCCCAGCCCTCCCAATTGTCAGTGACTGGCAAAGGGTGCACTAATAATCAGTTGACAGGGAGAATCTGCTGTTTGCTTCTTTCCGGATTCATTTCCCTCTGATGTACCACCAAAATAAAAATAAAACTCCCTAAGAAAATACCACTGACTGCCGATGAAAAGATCCTTGCTGTACATTAGCATTTTATTACAAAAAAATAATCCATCGTGTCTGTCGCAATTAAATGTTTGCAACCGTCAGGGTGTGGCACAAAGCCTGGAATAAGAAATTGGATCAGTTTCTGGGCCATAGTGAAAGTCACAATTGGAGGATAGTAACAAAAGTTTACTTACCTTTAAAACCCTTGTAAGCCATGGGTCACAAAAAGAAAAGTGGCATACCTATCCTTTTAAAGAAACTTTAAATTTAAAATGCAATAATAAATATACACTGCACTAAATTGTGGTCGCTTTGTAAATTAATTGGTTAATAATTTAAGTTCTAAGACCTTAAAATTCATAACATTATCATAGGATCTTAAATACTCGTAAGAATTTTCACCAACCCCTCACTTCACTCTTTGTTTTTTGGTGCATCCAAGTTTTTCCTTATATTGCCCCTAATCTTTTGCACGTACATCATGTGCTTAAAACCAAAGGTTTCATTCAGATCTTGCACCATATAGGCCGAGAGAGTATCCACGCAGTGAAGAGTGTGACTCATGCGGTTGTTTGGCTCTCACTGTCACTCTCAACCCAGTCTTTAAATATTTCTCTATTCATCCAAGTGCTTCGAGGTGCACTGGAATGGTGAACTGGTCAATTTGTTTCCGATCCTTTGAAGGATCTTGTGTTTTTTGCCTTTCGTATCATCAGAAGTTTCATTTTTTTATCTCCTGATGTGTTACCACAGCATAGAACTGTCACTCTCTCTTTTGATGTCTTGTGCACAGGAGCTGATTTATTACTCTCCGCAATAAGTGGACATTTTGGTAGGCACCTCCAATGCTGGCAGATATCATTGGCATTGAAGATTTGCTCTGGATTAAAATTCTTTTCTTCTATTTGCTCTTGAAGTTCAGCACAAACGTTATCAGCAAATTCTGTATCGGCACCTAGTTTCTCCTCCACAATGGGCACTTCACAGATTCCATATTGCTTCATCCAGCTTTTGGTTGAACCACCATAGTAGTATAGTGTCAAGGATTTTTTTAGATCAATGTTTTCATCAACTTCCTTTTCATTACACTGGCAATGCTGTCAGAATCACAAGTGAACAGAAGCAGCTTCATTTTTTATGCATGAATGCCACAAACTGTTTGAACCCTAATCCTCAATTCTTCGGCCAGTGTTTTTGCTGCTACACCTTTGTCTAAATGACTATTAATATTGATTTTCTGCTTTATCTCTTGGACCACATGTTTTTTGCAGCAATTTCCCAATGTCATGGCACTTCACCAACAGTCAGCAAACTATTTTTGTGAGTAAAATGTTGCTTCACCCAAGTGATGAAGTCATGCAAAAGATTGAAGTACAGAATCTTTTTTCACCAGCCAGAAAAAGTTGCAAATGCTGCCCGCTTGATCTAGTGGTGTGCTGAAATTAAAGCACAGTGTCACTTTTCATATGTTGTGGTCACTTCCCATACTTTGAAGTCACTCCCACTACTTTAACGTCAACAACTTTGTGTCCTTTGCCCTGCGCTGAAAGATATCCCATGACGTGCAGCCCTTCTCGTCTGTCGGTAGACCTCATTGCCATTCCACTTCAACAGCATGGGCAACGCACTAAATCAATTGGCCATGCATGGATAGTCCACAGCCCAGAGAGCACATGAAGGGATAATCAGGAGTGTGCTGTAGTTGCCCTCCCATCCCACCTTTTGTAATTCCACCAAAAGACCCTAAATCAGCTCAAGGAGAAGTGAAGGGTCCTGGGGATGAATTAACTCAAAGGATAAAATGTGAAACTCATGAAAAATTTGATTGGGAGTAGCTTATTCCAGATTCAGTGAGTGCTGCCTCCGAAGGGCATTTTGCAGATATGTTGCTGTATGACGTTCCTCTCACGCCTCCACTCTCATTGGTTGGAGAAAAAATCACCCTAGCTTATTTTTCTAAATATGTATTACAAATTTTAAATTTAAATTCTCCCGAACAATTTTTGTGAACTCCAATTAATTTTTAATTTAAATCCTTATCAAAACTCAAAAATTGACAGGCCTTGAAAACATGTAGAATGATTTAGGAGTATATATATTTTAATTGTGATAAAAGTTTGTCTTTATTGTAATGCTCATCTACTGTTCCACATGTTGTAAACATGCCCAAATCATAAAGTTAGTTATTTTTACCACATTTTGATTTGATTTATAATCACTCACATTTAGCACAGGGATGATATCAGCTCAATATGTATTTCATTTTATAGACAAATCATCTTTTCAATGATCTATATTATTCTCCTTCACACTTGCTCACTATAACTGAGGAGGTTGTCAAAAGCCAGGTCTATACTGTTTTGATGATGGCAGTAAGCTCTTCCATCTACTGAAATTACACTGGACATTTTCAAGAGGATGCATTTCTCTGGAATAAGGATGTCACATCCAATAGAAAAACGTTGCGTAGTCAATGTTTACAGTAGTGCTTGCCATTCATTTTACATTCATCAACAGAAAAAAATGATTTTCTGTTTAAATAGTAATAATTATTTTAAAAAATGTCAAAAGATAATAAAAAAAGAGGGTCATAAAGACTACCAGCCTCCTCGTGGCGTCCCCGGCAATGGTATCTGCCTGCTAATGGTGGCTGTCTGCTTGTGGGGCTAACCACCCCACTCGCAGTGCCACTGGTTCCCAGAGAGAGTACCAGGAAAGCCACGCACAACCTTGGATGGGGGCCCTTGTGGAGTTGGGTGTGGCGGAAGCAACAGACCACCACTTACGTATGAGGTGGACGGATGCCCTAAGAGGCGACCTACTGGCATGCTATGCTGCCAGCGATCCCAATTGTAGGGGGTATATGGCCAGGAGGCACTCTTTGTGGTGTGAAATGCATCCAGAACACCACAAACTGTCGCAGAATAACTTGCGCGATCATGCCAACCTCCTGCGTAACAAGGAGTCACTTCACCAAATGTGATGTCAGAGTATAACACCACCGGCTGAACGTACCTCCCTGACACAAGCAGCAAATAAGCCAGCTGATGTGTGTGCCGCACCTATGTTGGTATCTCAAGTTCATGAGGGGGAGGTCAGTCAGTCCAACACTGGACTAAGATCGTGGTTAAGGATCACAATCTCCAAAAGGCAATGAAACCTGATGCTAGCCGGAGACTCAAGAGGTGGATGTTACTTTATAGTAACTTTAATATAATAATAATGTTTATTGTCATAGACCAATGTTGGCCTTTTAGACATTCAGTAAAGTGTAAGCTGCATAAAGAACACTCAGTTTCAATTCAAGATAATGAGAATACAAATAATGATGATAATTATAACATCCTACTTCAAGTACACAAATATTCACAATGTCAATTTAAAACAAAGGTAACCTTGTGAATTAGTGGGACTGAACTGACAGTATAATGCTTCACATATATGAATACATACTCATAATTTCAACTCCTAATAATGACAACAGTAGGGAATAAGGATAATCATACTGATTTGTGAAAAGACAAAATAATAATGTTAATAACACTCTGTTTTAAGTACACAGATATAAAAGGATTTCAGTTCAAATATATATGTAAATGCTAACATTCTATAAAATAACAAGAACACAATAAACTCTGAATATATACTTTGTAATAACAAGCACATAAATGTTCCTGATAAACAATCAAAGCAAATATTATAGTAAAATCTGGCGGAAGTATTCCTTTTCGGAATATTAACTGAATGATTCAATGGTGTATATGGATGCGGAAAATATTCAAGCTTGTTTTTTGTTAACTTTTTCAAACGAGTGAAAGAGCAAAGAGGTGATCACCAGGTGAATCCCAGGACCTTGCCAGAGTGCGAGAGAAAGCGTGAAGTATAAAAGAAAGAGATAGGAAAGACGGAGAATGTGGAGGAAAGTTCGGCAAGAAGGAGATAGTTAAATAGAGTGTTTAAAATGCATGCAATGATTAATATACATCCATTCTGGATGCCAGCATGATTAAAGGTCAGGGCAGGCAAGCTGCTGGAATTCCGACTCATACTCGGGCTCACCATTACTCTGTTTGAACTTCCCTTTTGGTGGCCGAGACCCAAGAGTAATGTACTGTCAGAAAGGAATAAAACTTTCTCTCAGAGCAATAGTGGCGGCACTCCATTTGTTGGGAAACATATCCATGATAGCTGTTATGAATAGAGGGGTGCTACAGAGGTGTCCCATCACACCCATCGTGGAGTTGTCTCTCCTCCGCCAATGCAACTGCCTTCATCCAATGCCTCTTTCCCTTGGGGAACTGAAGCACAGAGCTCTTTGGATATATCTTTGCAAAATCATTGCTGGCAAGAGTTTTTGAAAGAGTGCCTTGATAAAGGTGGTAAATCTTTTTTGTTGATAGAACATTTGCAAGAACATAGAAATTCCTATATGTAATCGTGTCCAAAATGGTTGCCAGTTTTATAAACCTACAGCCATTCCTTTTACAGAAAATGTAGATGTATTGAGAGCTATTGCTAGATTAGATGAGATTAGATTTTGGTGGAGCTCCCCACAAGGTGCTGCTCTGAAGTGCTTGCAATGAGACCTATTGGTCCATTGTGCCGGCCACCTTACTGGTGATCACCCACAGAGGTTAATGACCTAGCTGAAGGCCAACAGGTTGGCCTTCCATCCATCATTGATGTGCCCACATATCGATTAAAGTTCCTCATCACAGCAGGACATTTGCATAATGTGTGGGAGGTTGTTTCATCCTATGCATCACACTACCTGCATCGATCTGTTGTTTTCAGCCAGCGGCAGTGTCTCACCATTTTATAGTGTCTGCTAAGGAGCCCCAATATCATTTGAAATTGACTCCTGTCTCTCGAGTCTTTTAGTGAGTGAGTGTGAAACTAGTGTGCAACAAGTGTGCGCACACTTACATTTTTTGCCAAATCCCACTTTTGGCACACTTCTCTCACACTCTTTCACACTTTCTTCGTACTAGGTGTTCCAAATCACACTTTTGTCCCACTCTTTCGCATTTCCTGCACATTTTGTGCATGTTTTTTCATGCTTTATTGCACATGTTATTTTCATTAGGGATGAGTAGGAACATTCTGTCATACACTTGCTTGTCTGTAATATTGTGATAACAGTTCATCACATATTCTTGAGTGATGAAATATTGAAAATCATCTTTTCCATGCAGTATCAATATGTAATAGCAAAGCAATACATAATTAACTATCCTCAGCATAGTCACATGCATAGCCTATGTCTGCTGAGGACTCAACGGAATTAAAGTGTGGAAAGTTCACCATTAAAAATTTTATGGTCACACCCCAAAGGAATATCATCCTCTTCAAAAATACCCTAGCATTTTCATTGCTTCATTGGTGGTCAGATTTGCACTTGAAATTCATGAAGATGAATTAGACTATAGATGAATATGACTATAACTTTAACCTTCCCCCTAGGGTTACTGTATTTTCATGATGATTTTGCTAGACTATTTAGCTTAAGTAAGAATGAGTAGAAAAAGTTTAAATTTATTTGTAATTCTCATGCAGCCATAATTGTCGCTTATCCTTCTCAAGGAGCTAATGGGAAAAGGGTTTTCTTAGGGCTGTGATGGAGGGGAGAGTGTGGCAAAAAAGGGAAATTTTGGAAGCATGGGTTCAAGGGTGTGGTGGAGCCTTCAACTATGGAGAATCAGGTCTTAGGTTCAAAGTCAAGTGAAGACTGTGGAAATCCCCCCTTCAAATTCTTGCCCAATATATTCTGCATCATATCATATAGTTGTGGGTTTCTTTCCTTGAACTGTACTTCAAGGAAAGAAACTGGTTCCATGTCTCTGAGAGTATGATCTTCATTGGTCTCTGAGCTCAGTATTAGGGGAGCTCTTCCTTCTCTGATCCAATGTACATTTCCATTGATTTTTTCTTAAGTGATTCAAATGAGAGGATATATTAAGGTAGTAAAGGGGAAAATGTTCCCATGCAGTGCATGTGGAGGGAGTGGAATGATTTTAGGATGGGACCTTAGATATGTCTGTAATATTTGAATCCCTATCATGATAATCATGCAATTTTTCAAATGGTTCAGTAACCTGTGACTCCATTGGCAAGACAAACCCAATTTCGATAGCAATGGTACTAAGATATTGGTGTCTACATAATGTGTACAGCTGGGAAAAAATGATCCATTTGATTATTATTTTGAGGTAGGCATTTCACACCAACAGAACTAATTTAATGCACCAGTAATAAAGCTGCATATTTTCCTTTTCAGGGCCTAGGTTTTGTTGCTACAATAACACTTCCAGTGGCAAATCGATCTGCAGCCAATGTAAGTTGGAGATAATATTTTTGTGCAGAGGAAACATACTGCTTCTGTGATTGACCATTTCATGTGTGCTTTAACCCTTAGAAAGGGAAAGTTAATGATAGAGACTATTCTTTTTTATGATGGCAAGTAAATTCATTTTGTATTCCCTCTCAGGAAAATCAAACTTTACTTGGTGTAATGGGAATCGATGTAGCTCTCTCAGAGCTGACATCATTGATCCCATATCAGAGCCTTGGTCACGTTGGCTATGGATTCTCCATTAATCCAAATGGCTTTGTTGTTTTCCATCCATTATTTGAGCATCAAGTTATTGATTCTGAGGCAAGTTGAACGTGAAATTTGTGTAATTTGTATTGAATGTGATTTAAATTTTAGTCTCCTTTATTGAACTAAGTCTCTAATGAAGAACTTTTTATGCATGGAATATCTAGGACCCTGCAGATGTGGATTTGATGGAGCTAGAAGGTCATTCAAGTGAAATGGAAAAGATACGCTATGAAATGACTGATGGTAGAACAGGTGCATCATCATCGGTGCCAACCACAGTGATAATTGATGAAAGATATTCATTACCTTTGAAAATGAAGTATTACTATGGACCTATTGGGGGAACTAAATTCAGGTAGGACTTTTGATGCATTTATCTTGAATTCAAATTACATCATTTGGTTATCCATTGCTCATTTTTTCACCCAAATAAAATTAATGATTTTGATTTTAGGCTTGGTCTTGCAGTGCCTGAAGGTCATATTTTTGGGAAGATATCTTATGAAAATTTTAGAGAAAATCTCAACTTTGTTCATCCTGATGGTATGCTTTTGGCACCATGGAAGTTTTGTGAGCAGGCAGTTCAAGTTCAGAACCTCACTAGTTTTGTGACAGAATCAATGCAGTCATGTGAGTCCAAAAGAGTTTTTGTTTGCAATGTATCATTTACCCTTCCCAGTTCATACTTCATCTGTATTTTTTCTGCATTCTCACTACCTCTGTGACTAAGGGAATGGAGAATACTATTGCCTTGTCATTTATTTTGATAGGATGTAATTAAAAGGTCATGGAGGCAACCCCAACAATAAACCACTGGAAGAGATAGGGCATTCAGTCAGTCTTGTGCATCAACTGTCATTGTGCTGTCATACCTGCTAGCTAATGATCCAACCATGATCCACCAAAGAGGCCCTGAACTCAGCTGGATGTGTACCACTCATGGTCTCATTTGCTTCCCATTGTGTTCTGCATTCTAATGGCATATGCCAGAAAGCCAAGAGCGTGCATAGGGTAGTCAGAAATCATGTGTGGGCCCATGCATCGAAGATCCAGCCTGAAGCGAGCAACTCCCTCTGTTGAGCTCTATCCCTCTGGTAGCTCTGGTAGTCACGCTGATTTGTGGTGTACCTTCCTGAATGTTAGGCTCCATGTTCAATGGGGAACTTGAGGAATGATACACTTTGTGGCATGGAAAACACCCACACGTTAAGATTCTGTCCATACTAGGCTGGGGATGTCACCTTATGTGCATTTGAACAGTATATGACTGTAAAGTGTCTTCAGTTCATTTTAATTAATCAAGTGTTATCAGCAGCTGCACAGTAGAAGTATAAGTCTGCAAGTATACTTTAAAAAATATGGGACTGTAAAAATGTAACTCTAGAAGGAGAAACTGGGATTCTGGCAGTGGACATGCTCTGGGACATGTGTATGAAAGTTGAAGTTTGCTACATTATTAGCACCTGTTCTTGTGTCATGAATGGCAGCAACAATCCTATATGTATTGGTGTAAATGATATGGCAAATAATGGATTTGCAGGGAGCTATAGATTATCATCTCACAACTGTATCTCATAGTGTTCTGTATAGTACACTGATCAACGCTACCACTGTCTTCACATTTTTCATGGAAAATTGTCCCAACAAGGTATTTATCAGTTGTGAAACCTTTGAACTAACACCCAGGGATGGGCATGATTCGTCTTCATGAATCACGAATCATGATTCACGAATCACAAACTGTGATTTGTGATTCGTGATTCGAATCATTTTTTTTAAATGAATCGTGATTCGTGAGTCGACTCTTTTTTTTTAGTTGAGGTGATTCATGAGCCGAACTTTTGTCATGCAGCTCACGATTCACTGACGAATCATGAATTAATATCACTGATTTCACTTCTAGAAACGTACAACAGTCTTTCACCGACTGTTACTGTGTAAGTATACGCCAGAACGGAACAATATGGTTAATGCAAACTTCAATAATATATTTTACACTATATTACAGATTTGTTCAAATGTGACTTTAAATTGTTTTGAAAAAATAGCAATGAAATGTCCTACATTTAAATGATGACCACGAATATTACATTTATTACATGTAGACTCCTTGATGATGACCTACAAAAAATTGAAAAATGGTGTGATATATGGCAGTTAGAATTACATTTAAAAAAAGTGCGTGGTAATGAATTTTTGGAAAAAGAATTGTTCTCCTTCTAGCACTTCAAATTAAGTAATAATGAATTAGCAAACGTGGAATCCATTAAATCTTGGAATAAGACTGTCACATGATCTTTCCTGGGGTAAACACATACGTGAAATAATGGGTCAAGCTAATCATAAACAGGGATTCATCAAAAGAGTACTGTATAAATGTGACAATCATGTACGAGAAATCAGCTTCTTTTCCCTTGTTAGACCTCATTTGGAATATGCTGCCAGTGTCTGGGATCCCTATGAAATCGGTTTCGCGGCTAAACTTAAAGCCACCGAGTGCATCCACCGGGTTGCGGATGGTGGGTCGACCTCTAGATATAGAGGTTAGCTGCAAGATAAGCGAGTTTACTCGTCGAATAAGCAGTGGTGGACAAAAAGCGACGGCATTCCGAGGGGGTATTGGTCTATCCCTGGGTAAGGTAGGTCTCTCAATAATACCGAACCTGTGAAGATGCCATGACTTGGCGACGAGAAGCCGCTAATAATTACGCTTCTCATCACCCAGAGAAGAGGGCAGCAGCTCTTCTTCACATGAGTGAAGGAGGAATGCGTATGAAGGGCTTCCTGCAGTACAAAGAAAGATAATAATGATGAAGATCGAAACCAAACCTGTAGATACCGGAGTGGTGCAGGTTTACACGCATACGACGCACTATGAAGATGAAGAAGTGGAAGACGTCTACGAAGATATCACGGAAGTTATAAAACAGGTAAGAGGAGAAGAAAACCTAATTATTTTAGGAGACTGGAACGCTATCGTCGGCGAAGGTCAAGATGGAAGAATAACTGGAATATACGGATTGGGAATCCGAAACGAAAGAGGAGAAAGACTGATGGAGTTCTGCACACAGCATCAGTTAGTGGTAGCCAACACATTGTTTAAAAATCACAACCGAAGAAGATACACATGGAAAATGCCAGGAGACAGAAGAAGATGTCAAATAGATTACATTTAAGTGAAGCAGAGATTTAGAAACCACGTGAAGGACTGCAAAAGCTAGAGTAAAAAGTTAGAGTACAAGGGAAGCAATATTGGCCCTTAGACTACTCATAGAGAAGAGGATGGAGAAGAACAAGCCGATGTTCATTGCATTTGATTGAAATGAACGTCTGCTTTAGATTTAGATATTTAGAGAAGGCTTTTGATAACGTGGATTGGGATTTAATGCTTGGAAATCTGAAGGGAAATGGAGTGTCCTACAATGACCGAAGAATTAATCATAGTCTGTATAAAAACCAAGTGCCTGTGATTAAATCGGGACCCAGCTGTGAAGAGGCAAGAATAAGGAAAGGAGTGAGACAAGGATATGCACTGTCTCCCGTCATTTTTAATGTTTACATCGAGAGAGCCATCAATGAAATCAAAGAGAAGTCTTCTAGAGTGACTATCCATGGAGAAAAAATAATCATGTTGCGATTCGCTGATCACATAGAACTAATAGCAGAGACAGAGAGGGATCTGAACAAGATTCTACATAGTAACCATGGAAAGGACAATGGCCAGATATCAGCTAAAGATAAATAAGAAGAAGACTGAGATATTGTCGTGCAGCAAGAAAGAAGAGGCGAAAACCAATGTCAAACTAGGAAAACAAAAACTTGAAGAGGTGAAAGAGTTCTGTTACCTAGGGAGCCGAGTAACCTACGATGGACGAAGCAAGAAAGAAATAGTTAGTAGAATAGCCCAGGCAAAGAGGGCATTCTATCAAAAGAAGAATCTACTTACAGCTGGAAATACAAGCGTAGAAGTAAGGAAACAGTTCATCAGAACATACATCTGGAGCATGTTTCTTTACGGCAGTGAGGCATGGACGATGAGAGCAGCGGAGAAGAAAAGGATGGACGCATTCGAAATGTGGTGCTACAGAAGAATGCTGAAGATTAAATGGATTGACCGAGTAAGTAACGAGGAAGTCCTAAGAAGAGTAGGAGAAAAGAGAGGTCTGCTGAAAACTCAAAAAAGAAGAAGGGACAACTTAATCGGCCATATCGCGAGACTTGATGGCCTGATGAAGACTATCGTCAAGGGAAAAGTGAACGGGAAGATTGTAAAAGGCAAGCCTTGTATGAGATACATGGAACAGGTTGTGAAGGATGTAAAAGAGAAGAATTACGTCACAATGAAAAGGTTGGCCGATAGAAGAATCAAGTGGAAAGCTGCTTCAAACCAATCCTAGGATTGTTGACCAATGATGATGATGATGATGACGAAATTGGTCTAAAAAATGAACTTGAACGTGTGCAGCGAACATCAGCAAGATTTGTAAAGGGATGGTACGATAACTATTTTAGCGTAACCAGTCTATTAAATGAATTAGAGTGGGAATCATTGTCTGATCGCAGGTTGAAATGTAGAGTTCTTCCCCTAAATAAATTCCAAGATAATATTTTCAGTGATGATGTTAAAAATATTTTGCGAACCCCAACTTACTATGCTAGACTGGACCATAATCAGAAAGTTAGAGAAATTGATTGCCGAAATGACAGATTCTAAATGCCCTTTTTCCCTCGTACAATTAGGGATATGAATAGCGGTAAATATGTCCAATACGAGTGAATCAATGTATATCATAGGTCGCTGCATGTTGGTATTAGGACTTAAAGGTAACCCAACTAACAGCATGTTTTTGCATGCTTAGTTTATTATATTTATTTTTTTAATAGTGAGGTTTAGACTAGTATACTATTACTACTTTTTCATGCATGATATGTAGTGCATGTTTGGTGAAAATTCACCCCCTGCCACACACCTTTATGGTGGCTTGAAGGCTTGTACACAGAACTGGTAATTTATGATATTCAGTTAATCCACAATGTATCTACACAAGTGTTTATTAACCGGCGAAAAGATTGATATAGGTTCCCAATTATGGGAGCAATGTTCAGAATGTGACCATTACTTAGTGGTATTGTCATTCTGCAATAATTCTATGATTCGTGATTCGTGAACCGCACGAATCATATTTAAAGGAAAAATCACATGATTCATGATTCGAGATTTGAATCAAATTTACAGCAGTGAATCGTGATTCGTGCTTCGAATCTTATTTCCTTCGATATTCATGATTCGTGACTCGAATCAATACTAGGTGATTCGTGCCCAACCCTGCTAACACCTTCATATGAAGTCCAGTGAGTTAATTCCTGTACCAGAAGCTTGGCCATTATGTCTCATTGTGAGGTAAAGCCTATATCTCTAAACCCCAGAGAGCATGAAGGATACTACATATACCCAATTGCAACTGCTCCTAGTTCCTACAACATTAGCAACTGTCCCAGAATACTTGATGCAGACTGCCTAACATGGTGTCCTGATAGAGGGAACCTCTAATGCATAACTATTGAATAATGAACATAATATTCCAATACATAATGCGCACATACACACTGAACAAAATAGTCACTAAGCCAATACATGAGCAATACACATCACTGTCCTTCCCCTCTCTCCCCCTCCCATCCATTGTAATTGAGTTCTTATTTTAGAGAGTATGTGTAGTAGGGATCTTTCTAATCTGGTTTATTTCTCTTCCACAGGCAATTCCAGCCTTGTGCAGCACGTGATGTGGGATGTGAAGAATACACGAAAACTCTGGTCTGAATGGCAGAGAGGGATTAAAAGCAAAGTTTTGAATCGATTTGTGTTCACCACTGGAGGATTGACAATGGTGTATCCATCAAGGTATATCTTCAGTTTTTTGATTTATTTTCTATACCATCACATACTCCTGCAAATATCTCATTTGATAAAAATCACTCTGTGAACAATGGGGTTGTGAACCATATTATTTTTATTGCCAACTGCTCCTACCCTATACCCCCTACTCCGTATTTGCTTTAGACGGGGAAGAGGTCAATGGATTTATATATCACTGTAGTGTAGTTTAAGTCTCTTTGTAGCAGCTTTTCTCCACTACACGCTAATTGATAGTCTACCTTTATCTACATTTAAAATATGTATCGCTTGGATGGAAACCTTCCAATATTGGTGGAAATCTTGACAACCAATCATACTTAAGTACAGAAATATAAATTGTGGCATTTCTTGAAACGTTCCAGCCACCCATTGCTGGACTTAGTGTCATCTACCCTAAAATCTTCTGCCACATGCCACGCCATCTCCTGCAGCATTGGTCCACTCTTATCTCTGGTGACATTTAAACACGAGTGCACTTACTCGACTTAGAAATAACATCATTCACTTCCCAAGCTTTTAACTATCTCTTTCTTTTCATGCCAAACTTATTATTTTCCTCCCAACATCTCAAAATCTGTTTTTAATGGCATTGACTTGAGTTATACCACATTTATCAATGTCCGAAATTTTCCTCAACAATATTCCCTTCTCGCTCTCCAAGATAAGGTTCCTTCTCTCTGCAAGATGCAGAAGAACCTTGCTTTTACTTTCACTCGTTTTAGCAACCACTCTCACCAAATCAAAATACACAAGAGACTGTATGACACAGGCTTAGTTTTAAACTAAAATTTCAGGGAAGCAATCGGCCCAGGCCAACAGATAATCCTGTAGCACTCACTGTGCACCAAGAAGGTTTCCTTAATATTCTTCTTCCTCCACTCCGATATTGGACAATGCTTACTTTTGGTTAGGTACATGTCTTCTTGATCGTCATGTGTTTTGGTGTTAACATGGTTGAGTGTCCATCCTCTTTCCCATCCAATATGAATGAGTTTGGGTTGTGTGGGTTGCATAAATATGGATTGTTAAGGGAGAAAGAGATGTAACAGATTTTTCAGGATTTACTGTGTGAAGCTTAATCATCTTGAAAATAAAAATATGCATTTACAGCTCCCTAGAGCAAGGATTTAGTTTCATACAATGTGTCCATCGATTTTCTGCGCTGATTGCCATAGTCAGCAATCATACCTCCCATGAAATAAAAAAAAATCTCCAACCTCATTGCAGTTATTCTGCTCCAAGTCATCTTCCCCTTCCTCGACCATACGCTGTTGATCCCTTTCTTTTGTTTTTCTTACCCCTTGGTGAAATTAAAGTGTACATAATAGTGTGTTAAAAAACAGTTCAAAATGTGTGCTCATACTATGTTTACTCACTTAGCACACTTTTTACACATTTATAGTTGGTGACAAACAAACCTTCGGAATCGGGGACTGTCCCATCTAATCTGGAATGATTGGCCACCTTAGCTTTCATTAGATAAAATAAAGAGAGCTTAAAATTTGGCTAAATTGAAAATGTCCGAAGACTAGAAAATCCAATTGCCAAATTAATTATGGAAAACGATATCTCCAAAACCAGTTTTTCAATTGTCAAGGCAATGATCAATGGGGAGAGAGCAAGGCAAAGCAGGTCAGGAGAAAAAGGCAAGGAAGTATTCAGTGGAGCCACTCTCCGCTTGGCTCTTGACAGGTTCTGACCTGTTTTGCCGGGCTCTCCCCGTTGATGATTGCCTTGACAATCAAAAAACTGGTTTCGGAGATATCGTTTTCCATAATTAACTTGGCATTTGGATTTTCTATTCTTCAGACATTAGCTTTCATTGAATGACTAGTACCTAGATGGCATAGATACTGTTTTTACTGAGATACCAAAAAGTCTAAGGGATGCTGTTCACCTACCGTCATTTTGTGAAATAGAGAACTTGGGATAGAAAGCTAAAATAATTACAATGTAAGCACCTCTATAAAACTTAGATAAAGTATGATAAGTGAACTTAAGAAGTGTACTTCTCAACTTCAACGTACTAGCTTAGGAAGTAGTAGGAACTCTACTATTTTGAGTGTGACAGTAAAAAGTAGTTGGCATATACTTTTTATGAGTAGCTGTAGTGTAGGTGCTACATGTTTTCAATTTGTAGCTTTTAGAGTAGCTGCTACTTTTTTTTTGATAAGGTAGCTAAAAAGTAGCTAGCTATAAATTTTGATCTAATTAGCCCATCCCAGGTTAAAATTAGGATTTAGAAGAAGCCTCCATTAAATAATGTATTTCTAGTACATATTATGTTTTGAGAAGAAATACGTAAATATGAAGAGATTAGTTGATATGAGAGTTGAGTGGAGAGCTGTGTCAAGCCAATCGAGGATTGATGACTGATGATGATGATGTGTTAAGAAGAGTATGTTATTGATCTAAAATCAACTAATGATAATTAATGATCAGCATAGGATCATCATCTAACATTTTGGTAAGAATATCATGAAGGAAGCATTATTCAGTTTGTTTCTGGAGATTTTTGTTGCTTGCTGGGAGAAAATTGGTGTGGACACAAATACTGTAAGCTGCTAGGTATGCACATATTTGAACAGTGCTCAACCCTAGTCCTCTTGGCAGGAAAAGATTGAACTGGGCAAGTGCAGAGCCTAATGGTGCATGCATCAATATGAAGGAGCCCACTTCTTTCCATGTTCCACTTGTAGCTTCCCAGTCACCCCTGGCAACCAGGATGTCACCTTACTTTGGTGTAACTAGACTTGTCTGCAGGTCTGTTCTCAATTTGAACTTAGCCCTCTGCTCTGTAGCCCAATACTCTGCCTAGTGAAGCCAATACCATCGTTTGCTGATATTTTGGAATAGTGTTGGGAATGGAAGGTCGCACTGGTTGAGTTGATTTTATCATTTCTTAAGGGCGTTTTGTTTTTTTTGGTTTCTACCAGAGGCGTTCATGGAGGAATTGTGTGTTTTGGAGGTACTTATTTAGAAGGTGCTCAAATTTCCACTCATGAGAAAACACTTGGGCACAGCCCACATGCCCTTGACTTTCACTAGAAAAATGTCTCTAAATCACTATAAATTTTATCCAGTGGATGCTTATGGCATTGATTTGGCTTCTAAAGTTTGTAATATGGTGACAGAGCATTCATGCAGTAATGAAAGCATCGAGTGACGCTTATGAAACAACATTGTTTGAATACTCCAAGGGGTCAGTGTCAGGGAAAGCAGAATTGAAAGAGGTACAAAGAAAATTAACCCCGGAAACTTATAAATAATATAAAATCCTGTGTCCTTAACTATGAAGTTTTACATTTGGTTAGTTATTTATAATAATAGATAAGTAAAGAAACAAACTTCAAATACCTTGACACAAGCTTCCTTTTGCCACAAGTCTTCAAAAGGTTTCCAAGTGAGGAAAATAATCTTTTCCTCACTTGAAAAATTTTTTAAGAAAAAACGAATCTTTGTGAAAGGAACTAGAGTAAAAAACAGTTAAAGTTAATAAAGTTTATAGTATGGTGAGAGAGCATTCATGCAGCAATGAAAGATACATTGATAAATTTTTGGACGAAATCTCACTGGATTATCCTTTGTGATATAACAGGTTATTCCTCTCTCTGACTGTGAAAGCCAAAAATTGAAATAAATTAACTCTTTGAGACAAATGTAATAGCAACATTTAATCTTGGCTTTTGTTTATTCGGGTTTATTTTGCATTGATTCATTTTTAGGACCTGATTTTCGCCGGAGTTACAGCTAAACTCTGGCAAAACTGTAGTCCTCCTAATGAATGTACGCAGAAAAAAATCGGAATTAACGAAAGCCAGCAAATCACCATGGAGCCTCCGAGAATTTACCTCCGAACAGACAATTGTTTAAAACATGGCATACTATATAAACCTATCATGATCTTTAAGTAAATAATCAATAACTTAAAAAGAACTAAATAGTCAAAGATTAATGAAACACTTTATTTGATTTAGACGTGATAGCAAATAAATAATTTAGGTAGGTATTCATAAATAATAGAAATATAAATTTTTCAAAAAAATAAACATTTTTATACTCCTGCAATTATAATATCAATGGAAGTAAAGAGATGAAAGTAATAAAGTAGTCAAAATTGAATTAATATTTACGAAATAGGTATGTTATAATGCATGAAAGAAGAAAAAGAAGCTTACCTTGAGTTCTGGAAAAAACCTTTTTTCAATGCAACAAATAGGCGTACAACCAAACGGTCTTCAGTGCACGACTGCTAGATCTGTTCTGAGCAATGGGAAAGCACTCCAAGGTTGCTCAGCAGAAAAACGTGCTCTCTGTGAAAGCAGAGAACTTAACGGTACCCTTGACGTGATACAACGTCATCAGTCAGTGGGTATAGTCCACCATGACGTGGTACCATTTCATGCCGCACTGAAAGTGTTAACAACTAGAGTGGCTCAAAAGGAAATTTTGGCATGTTTTTATAGTCATTTCAAATGACAATTTTAAATACAATGATGATGATGAAAATGACTGTGTGATGACAAACAGAGTTGCTCAGTACTTGTTTGTGCCAACAAGTCGTTGAAATGAAATTTTGATGACTTTGTAAAATTAATCTAATGTTTTAAAACTATGACATTTTTCACATTATTTTGGTTGTATCTTCAGGGCCGGTATTCTTTAACTTGTATCACGGGTGATGAGCCTCCACTGGTGGTGAGACATCACCTATCACCACTTTTCCGATTCTGTAATGCGATGATGTGATGTTCTTCAGCCCAAACAGGGTGATATCTCATCACCTCCTCAATAGCTGCCCTCATCTCATCGCCCCCTAATTGTATTGAGGTTCTGACATTTTGTTTGCGAGAAACAAATATAGTGCATTAATTAATAATGTTAATGTATCGATGCTGACTAAATTGCAATGGCATGCATATAATAATAATAATTACAATAGTAGTATTAATAATTACAATAGTATATGTATTGTCATTTGAAATGCAATTCATATATTTTGGTTTGCCAACCTATCCTTAAGTTTGAATAGCATCCAAAATTTCAGGGCAAAAAAGAAATGTGAATACAAGCATTGAAATAAATATTTATAACTAAAACAATGGCAGAGCAGTAAAAACGTCTCTTATTTACTAAAAAAAAGTCAAAATTATTTGCATGAATAGTAATAAGGTTATATAGACACCAAAATACCTAATTGTCGACTACAAAATAGAATCAATTAATTTCACTTTGATGAGTAATTATGTTTGTTTAAAGGATTACTGAGACTTCCATCAATTTTTGATGCTGAACTTGGATTCTCTAATTTTACCATCTACGGAAAGGATCGCCACTATTCAGACAATTTTGAACATGGTGGTGGTGTTTTAATAGCTGTGAATAATAAATGTTTTTCATCCCATGTAATCACCTCAATTTGCCTGAAGGTTTGAATTTAGATCAGCTGTTTGTGTCTGTACATGTTGGGTCTAGTAAAATTTTATTAGGTGTCGCCTATTGTCCTCCCAATTTGAACTCCACTGTGGAGGACTCCCAGTACACACCATGCAAACTCAGTCGAAGATCTGGTATCTACCTATCAAGACCATGAATTAATTCTTTTTGGTGATTACAATCTTCCCTACATTAACTGGATTTCTGGGAACTACCTCGACTCTGTCTCCAATGTAAATACGGCAACCCTTAGTAGACTTAAATCTGTGCCAGTATGTAGTGCTTTTTCTTTTCTTGGCCTCAGCTAGTATATTACCCAGTTAAACAGAATAAAGGATATACATTAGGCCTTGCGTTTTCATCTCTACCTCTGATCAGTCACATGCTCATCTTCTGCCATCATACAAACATCACGATTATGCATTCTTCGAAGTGCCATTGTAGTGCCGAAGTGCCATATAGTATTGGTTCTGCTGATCTTGAAAGAGTGAGTGAGTTCAATGATCGTGGGGTGATTTTTGATTAGAATCTCTCATTCTCTAGCCACATAGACCACATAGTTACTAAAGCATCTGGCATGGTGGGATTTTTTATGCGTTCATCAAGTAAATTTAAGAATATTTTGGCAATAGTTAATTTGTCAAGGTGCATGGTTCTGTCCTTCTTGGAGTATGCCTTTCTGGTTTGGGCACCAGGTTATGCTTATTTATGCAACAATCTTGAAAGCATTCAACACAAATTTTTGAGATATGCTGCTTTCAAGTTGGGCAGACTCATGCGCATTGATGATCACAATTACTTTTACGTTCACGTTTACTCAGAACCGAAATCGCAATTTTGTTCACAAAATCGTTAGATGGAAACGAAAAACGAATTTTAGTGAAAAAATTAATCTTCTAACCATAACCATTCACTCATAAATCAAAAATTAAAATAAGCAAAAGGTGACGCCCACCGAAAATGCTGCTGTGATAACATTGACGTCATTTTCCTCCCGTCCTTGACTGCTTTCAGGGGAGGGGGGAGGGAGTGGAGGGGGGTTCTTGGAAGGTCTGCTCGCACAGATGCTGTCGAAATCGCTCCCATTGGCCGAGTCAGCTGTGTCCCCCCCTTTGCAATAAGGCGAAGTAGCTTCGCGAGCTCAGTTGTGATTGGACGAAGTCGATATACGTCAGAGGTTGCACCACACCCACTTTTTTGAAAGGGTTAAAAACATCAGTTTTTCGCCGCTTATAACTCGGGAAATAATTGTCGGATCAGAAAATGGAAAAATACGGGTCCTTTTATTTTACAAACTCTATCAGATTCGGCAATAAAAAAAATATGGTAAACGACCCCATTACCAATGGATCATGTACACTTTGAACATTCCCTCTATTGAATCCTGTACTAGATACAATGATGTAACGATTGCATTTAAAATACTGTTTGGCCTTCTTCATATTCGGGAGCTGCAGGACCTCTTTACTCCTAGAGAACTGACCTATGACTTGCGTGCCCCAAGAGTTCTGAGAGAATCCAACTCCTGTATGAATTTCACCTTCTTGAGCCTGGTAAACAGACTTTGTAGGCTTTGGAATGCACTGCCACCTAGTGTTCGGAACATGGTCTCTTTACAATCTTGTAGGTTACAATTTATTTCTCACTAACAACCGTTCCATTCCTACCAATCTTTGCCAATACTTTACTAGCAGAAAATTTTCTTCCCATAACTGCAGTCATTGGGTGGGGGGGGTGACTTTTCTGTTCAGTAATTCACTCATACTTCAAGGATATGAGGCCCATAGTTTCTATGTGTAAAGGCAATACAAACATCCCAAACTAGCCTGCATGGTCACCTGTTTTTAATCCTTTTGAAAATGCTCCCCCTTACTGTGTAAATATTTTTGGATCCATGAGAACATCCTCTCAGGGTACTGGGTGATTTCATTTTTTTCTTAGAGACTATCAATTTATGCTGTCATTTGTACCATTTTGAATAGATGGATAATTGGGTATATGTTGGAATTTAGAAGGTGGAAGAGAACTAAGAGGTCCATAATTTAACAGTACATCTTACTGATGGAGTACTGAACGTGAAGATCTCTTTACACTGGTCTCAAGTTAGAACCGTTTTGCCATTGAAAACTATGCCACTGTCGGGATTTGGACTCAGGCCCTTGAGATAGGAGGGAGTACTGTTACCACTGCATCATCAAAGTGCCCCCTAGACAGTGGTGAATACCATAAAATTTTCAATAGTTCACCTGTCACTGCACCGGAATGTAACTGCACTTGAATGATGAGCAACTTGGGCAGAGATAACGTTTGTTGCGACTGGGTTTTGCTTTTTACAGCATCTTCAGGCCTGAAGGTGCTGTAAAAACTGAAACTTGGTCACAATAAAAGTTACATCTGTGGAAGTTGCTCATTATTCAAGTGCAGTTATGTTCTGTTTCCACTCAATCATGCCTGAAACCTCAGAATTTTCACCTGAATATGTTGAAAATAATTGTTGTTTAACCCATTTGCCTCATAACCATGTTTTAAATTCTTTTAACATTAGCTGTGAAATATAATTGATATCCATTAATGAACTGGACTACAAGAAAGATTTATATGTCAGGTAAAACTCATAAAGATGTTTCACATCACAGCTCAACGGAGGTCTCAAAATTACTACATCTCAACATCTCAAAACAGCATCTCAAATTAGGTGTGATTCGCAATAGCTTCTTGAGGGAACAGAACCCGTCTCCCTCAAGTACTGCAGGCATAAGATTTAGGCTGAAGTTTATGAGTTTCGAAGGCTGCAGTTCAGTTGCACCTGCCGCACACCACAAAACATTTCAGCTTGGGTGGGTTCACTCATTGCTGCTTCCTCCTGTATCCTGCATGACTGACAGCCCACATGCACCTTCTTGTGTTATGACAACATTTGATATATTTTTGTGTTTCAATTGAATGAGGTTGAAGTGGCAGGCAGAGAAGTTTAGCACATTAACTTTTGCAAGTGACTGTACACAGTTTCTGCCAACTGCGCCACACTTAATCACATTTTAGCTCTCCCAAGTCACAACTTATTCACACCTTTTTCTCAGCATTTATAAAATTTTACTTTAAATAATTTAGCACTTTTTCACACACTTTGGCTAATTTTTTCACACTCCTTGCATGCTTAATTTTTGTCTGGGGACACTTAATCCTAATTTAAAGGTGGGACTCATTTTAAGTGGTGTGAATCCATCTGCTGTTTCTCACCACACTCATTACATGTGATTAGGCAACTTAGGATTTTGTAGCATCTGTCCCTATCCTTAGATCACTTGACCTAAGTGGTATTAAGCATGTGTGATATAGAAAGTAAATTTTACTCAAATAAAAGGTACTGACAAAAGTAAAAAAGCAAATCATGTATAATTTAACTTAATTTTCACAAAGCTTCCTACATGCTTATCATAAAATCTTACGAGTGTTTTGCTTGGTTGCGAAGTGGTTCGGGTCTGTGTTGTAAATCTCTCATGGAAATGAGTAATACATATGTACTGAAAACTGTTCATGACATGTCCCTTATAATGTGGTACCAATAAAGTCCATTAATATTTATTTCAGTGAAGTTAATCATTATGTTGACCTAAGAGATCCGAAACATAATCCTATCTACAAAAGAGCATCATACAAGAATGGATATGTTTTCACAGTAATGGAGTCCACTCGGTATGGAATTACAAGTAAATCTGTCCATGTTGCCACCAAAGTAACTGTTGACAAAGATGGAAAATCCTATACTGCAGCTGGTAGGTATTTCATGTGCTGTTTTATCTCTGGATATCATCTCCATTGTGTTTCTCCATTTTTATGGAACTGAATGATGCTGGCTACTCTGTCCTTGAAAAATTGTGGCTGTATGTGGTGATGATATAAATACTTTTATCACCAAATGCAGTCTTAAAATAGTTTTTTTCTTTGAGTACTAAGTAAGACCTAAGATTCCCTGCAAATATCAGTTATTCTTGGGTAGAAAATCATGTTGACTGCGAGAGAGGAGGTCATATTTGACCAGAAAGGAATTATGAGTGACTGACTCACTCAAAGATATTGGCTAATGTGTTTTGGAGAGCAGTTAGCCCATAGTTCTTTAGGTCATTGGTGCATCCTTTATTATTTCTAAGTTTTCTTAGTGGTGCTGAGAAAATACCAAGATTTAAAGATTAATTTACTAAGAATAGTACTGTTACTTAGTTAATATCAAAAGATTAAAGCATCAGCTTTCTTGGAATTCCATCTGGTCCTGAACTTTCTTTGTAGCGGAGTTTGCTGATAATTTCAACTTGGCTTCTGTGCAAGGATGCCCAAAAAAATTAGGGTTGTAAAACATTTGCTTGTAATGTGGGGATTTGTGAAATATTCATGAAATGTTAATTGAAAAGATCAGCAAAGGGAGTGTAGCTGATATTGTGAGCCTTCAATTGAATCAATAATTTTAGGAAGAGTATAATTATAATTAATCTCTTACCCTGACACAGTTTGTAATGTTCCATGCAATGTTAGTTTTATTACTTGCATTATTTAAAATACTTTAATTATAATTCCTTTTTGCAGTTGTAAATAATTTTCTGTACCAGATATATTTCACTTTTTTTGTAATATGCCCCGTGCTCGTTATTGCCCGAAAGATTGAGGTTTGGGCAAGATATTTTAGCACTGTAGGGTGATAACCAGTGCCATTAGTGACGACCCAGGATGTAGGTTGTGTTTTATTGTGAATTCTTATGTTTTCCAGGTGGAAAGCAGCATCACAATAATATTGAAAGGTGGAGTAGAATCACTGAAAGCTTTCATTGAAGGAGTTAGCATTAAATACCTCAGACCAGCAATGTAATTGAAGGAAAGCATGAAAGTGAGACATTTCAAATTCAGAAAAGATTCTCTTTTAACCTGTATTTTAATTTACCATGAGTTGCAATTCACAGCAATAATTATTGGAAAAGGTCTGAGATATCAGCTTTGACAAAACTTGTTTGAGTATCATTGAGATCAATATTAGTGACAATGAAGTCACACCTCACTACAGGTTGACTCTTGTTATATATCCCGATAATTATCAGGGAGTATAATAAGGGTCAATCTGTAGCTTCACTTAAGCTTCATTGAATCTGACACTTTTATAGCTTTTGCTTAGAAAAATATTATATGTTATTTAATAGCACAGGTGGTCAAATTATTTCCAGTTAATGTTCATTGAATCAAATAAAGATTCATCAACTTGCCAAGTTGATTTCATGTTTAGCAGCACAGTTTCATTCACTCTCTTCTGTTTTATTGCGTATTGGTTCTCAGGAATATGTACTTCATCAAGGAAACTCATATTCATCCCACCTGGCATTAAAAGAGTATCATTTATGTATTATATTCATGCTGGCCATGCTTAGTTTCATCAGAAAATGAAAATCAGAGAAATATTTTAATGGTGAAATGTACCACAACATTAATCTTTTCAAATCAGTGATCACAATTACATAGATGACTGCAAGCAGCTATGTATATATAGCTTACTAAATGTTATCCATTTGCTCAAAAAGCATTTTTCAGTACTTGTACACCAATATGATCATGATAGACAGTCTAGGTTGACAAATAATTGAGTGTGTAGGTGAGTATAAATGTAGGTCTGGGAAGTAAGTTCTTGGTTAGGTATTTGTAATACAGTTGAGCATCCTTAATCCGGCACAATCGGGACCGAAGTGATGCCAGATTAGGGATTTTGCCGGACTATGGGTCATGCATGGCAAAAGGTCTATTCCTGACATCCGGGATGTTTTCATTGAAAGAAGTCAATTATTTATAACAAAATATATTCGTTTGCCATTTACTGAGCACTATTTTAAAAAGAGTTACTGAGAATAATCAGAAAGAAATGGTTTCTGAATACACAAAGTTATTATTTTAAAATGATCGAAGTTGCACAGTGAGTGAAAATAACGGAATATAAGCACTGTGCATATTGCTGAACATGTAAAAGTTTCATATTATTATTGGAAAAGGGTATAAAATTTGATATTTCTTATGCTGTGCTTTGCGTAACATAATTTCCTACTGAGCTTGATTTGTTATCAGCTGATTCCGCGCAATGTCAACACGTGGGTGTAGTGTGTACGGCCGCCCATCACTACGTCGCCGCGGGAGACCGGACTGGATGATTCTTAAAAGACCATTATTAATAGTAGTCTTCTTTCAACAATTTCAGGTTGATCATTTTTTCATCCTCACTCGGATTTATTGTTATTAATTACCATTTCAATGATTTCTATGATATATTTCATCATCTATGATATGTTGTGTGGTGAGAATATCGTGGCTAATAACTACCCAGGTAGAACACCAAAGTCACAATGACGTCATTTTGATGTCATGATCAAGTCACGGGCTAAAAGTCACGGTGACGTCAAAATGGGCATCAGCGGGGACGTCCTCCATGAGTCATTTTGATGTCATCTTGACCAGAAAATGACTCCATAGCTAATGCTATGAGGGATGTCCTTCTTAAGTCATTTTGACCTCATCTTGACCTAAAAATGACCTTCAATAGTACCCAAAATGCACTTAAATTTATGTTCAAAATTACGGCGAGATTTGATAAAACAATGAAATCAATGTGAAAGGTTTATTGAATATCTCGCGTACAAAACAAAAAATATAAAATATTCTGCATATCACATTACTATTAGCACTCTTCAAAGAAGAATCATTCCCACTGCCATCTGAACTCTGATTGATTCCATTGTCACATCATCAGGACTGATTTCATCACCAGAGGCTGATGAACTGGAGGATGAATCAGACTCCTCCTTACGCATTGCCTCCAGGTTCAACCTGTCCTCAACCATGGCTACTGCTCTTCTCCTATTCCGCCTATCAACCTATACAGACAGCAAAGCATACTTGAACACAAGCCCTTCAAAAACTATCACAATAAATATCGTATAAATGAAAACTTGTGCTGCAGTCCGATAGAATTTTTGATCATAGAGTCGGCAATGAGACATCGCGACATATAATGTGATAACTCGCATTGTAATTGGGACTTACAAAGTTCTTAATGTGACATATGATATTCTAAGCTGAATTTTTAATTACTATTGAGATGAGTAAGTGACCATGACGAATTCAAGAACTATTTTAATCTTCAGCAAATAGAGTGAACTAAACGCAATGACAATTTCAAATATCAACACACCAGACCAGCAACAGTTCGATCAGAAAAACCTTAAAACAAAACGGAGTGCTAAGGGGAACAACCATAGAGAATCAATCAGACTAATCGAAAAATACAATTGAAAACGGATATTTTGTCAGCGCCGGCCGGCGAATGAATAGGATTACCTTGATCAACATGACGACTCCCCAGTAATGAGAAAAAAAAAGTTATACTTTTTGTGTTGCTTGCCATCTTGAGGTGAAACATGGAACAGCGTGAAATTTTGCAAACATTCGTGAACACTTTCCCCACTGACAGATCTTCATAACTTCCTCCGCTCTCACCCGACGTGTTTGATCGTAGAATTCAAGAGGCAACAAGTACAAATGGAGTCATTAAATGTTATTAAGTTTTGGTATCGAAACACTGTAGGCAGAGCCGCACGTTTCCTGAAAGAGTAATTTTGTTTAAAAAATAGATTCATTTTAATAGAGAATGAAACCAATAAATTCTGAAAGAGAAATGTGAAAAGTATACTGGCTGACGTGGATAGTTGGGCACAGCGGCGCGATAAGCACACAATTTCAAATCCTTCAACTCCTTTAAATTCAAATTACACTGCCGGAAGTTCATGCGACTTCCTGTGTTACCAAGGTCACTGATCACGAAAAGCTAAAATCCATAGAAAAGCCGACCACGATATTTCTTGAAGGTTTGCAGAATCACTACATAGGACTAAACATTTCTTGACGTCATCTTGACATCATTTGACGTCACCTGGAGTGCTTCGTCACACAGAGGTCATTATCAGGTCCCATGACGTGAGGTACATCACTATGATGTCAAAATGACATCATTGTGACTTTGGTGTTCTACCTGGGTATCCTTTCGTCTAAATTTACCAATTCCATTTCCTTTAATTCAGGGTTATGGATAATGTTTGCAAACTCCATCATCATATTTTTATC
This sequence comes from Platycnemis pennipes, assembly GCA_933228895.1. NCBI lineage: Eukaryota > Metazoa > Arthropoda > Insecta > Odonata > Platycnemididae > Platycnemis > Platycnemis pennipes. Next base: position 7,972,529 of record OW121846.1, on the reverse strand, counting down.
CCCAGAAACATGAGATTTTTTTCAAATCCCCACTTATTTCGTCTATATCAAACCTTAAAGCAGGCCACAATTTAAACCACGCGTGTTTTAGAACGGACGGTGAAATGCTATTGCCAGCACTTGAAATTTCCCACATCACATCTTTTGGATTGATCACGTCTATTTCTGAAATAGTTTATTCTGCTCCATTAGTATTTGGCCAGAAATAAGCCCTTCACTTCGACGCAATCGAAACGAGGCTATCTAAATCAGCACTTAAATCTTCTTTCATAGTTATTCTCTCTATTATCTACAGTGGAATTTTAAAATTCGATGTTTTTTGATGATTTTCACCGAAAGAATAGTTTCGAATAAAAGTATCTGAAAAAAACTGATATGTACTAGAAAGTATCCGAGTATCGGGAAATGGTCGATACCTGATGCTTGTATCAACCCAAGTCTAATCACAGCCATTTTTAAAAGATGAATGGTGTAAAGTTTTTACACCATGATATGCAGGAAGGCATGTCAACTTCAACTGTGTAGGCTTCAGCCAGTGTTTTTTAAAGCAAATCACTTCAGGTTTTTGAACTATCATGAGTGCTTCAGATACAGTGATTTTATTTTGAGGGCATTGAATATTGAGGTTAAACAAATTTAATTTATGTCATAAAATTACCATAGTTGAATATAGATTTATTAACAATAGGGCTGGGATCCCAGCAGTACCAGATTTGTCAGTGGATTCCCAGTCTCTGCATGACTGCTGTATTGAGAGCACTTCAGGTATGGTGCTTTATCCATTGGATGGGGCATTAAAGTAGCGAACTTGGCACCTTTCATTAAGAGCAAGCTAATGTTGATGCTAGGTTTATCTCAATTTCTCTGCTCACTGAATGATTCTACCCGAGTCGATAATCCCATAAATGACCTTGTCACTCCTTGTAACAGCAGCTTAAAGATTTGACACCAGATCTAATTCAGTAATGGTTAGCTTCTCTGCAAGGAATCGTAGCAATTTTGCATTGATCTTCTACCATGCCATGAAATCCATTGCCACTAAGTATAACTGTAGTGTGTTAATTGGGGATGTGCGAGTAGCACTTTTTGACCTCGAGTCGAGTTGTAAAGTACTCGCGAGTATCGAGTCGAGTCGAGTTTGTACATACATTATTGTACATGAGTGAAGAGACCCAGTTCTTACTTAAGCCATCGCAATTAAAGTTAGCCAGCAATCTGACTATCAAATGGCAGGTCTACCTACCTAATGCATAGTTATAAACAGTCAAATTAATATGGCACGTAGCGCAGGCCAAAAAACATAATGGAAATTTTCCGGTAGCTCTCGAAATAAGAAAATTACCTTCATTCCTAGGATTACTGAAAAATGTGTAAATTAGCTTGCAGTACGGTACCTAGAGTGTACTTAGGCATAATATGAGGCCTATATGAGTGACATGCCCTATTAACTTTAAAGTAAGCCAGGAAGCAAAATATTTTTTCTTAAGGAATACATAAACCTAATTAGAAGAGCATTCCTTGTATTTCGCATTCCTATGTATTTCTTTTCAGAGCTAAACGCTTTCTCAGTGATGTCGTGTATGCCAGGGGTTAGTCCAACAGTACAGTGAATTTCATACAATATGCCTTATTTGTGCAGTAAATATTTGATAAGCATGCACCTCAAATTTATGATTAGCCGTTAATTACATAGTTAGTTTTTAACATATAATTTTCTTCCTCTTCCAATTAATGGCACCATCTCTTCAAAATCGGTGATTTCTGCCTAAACATGATAGAACTTAGAATCATAAAAAGGACCTGGGTCCATCACCCCCATTTGCACGATGCATGAACACCCAATATCAGCACGGGTTATTTCCAATATCCATTAATGCAAGTTAATAATGTTTGAACAATGAATTTTCATTCACGGATGAATGTGAGCAGGTACATGAATTTTGTATAGAGTCCTGTGGATTAAAGTTTTCGATTTCTAAGGAAATATATTTGAACAAAAATTTATTATAGATAATTATCGATAGATATTTATAATTATCTATCTTAAGATATGACTAGGAACTTGAAATTAATGATGTAATTAATAATCCCAAATAGGGAATAAAAAAATGGAATAGTAAAACTTATAAGTTTTATACGATACCTATATCACCCGTAATGCCCTTACAATAGGATGCCTACCATCCATTACAAAATTTCCTTCACCCGTGAGTTTGAAGACCAATATCTCCAAGATGGCTAAAGCGATTCTAAAATAAAGTATATCAAATTAAAGCTTGTTTATTTCTACTTTTACTAGTAGTATTAAAATATTTTTACAATTTTTTTTACTGAAGTTCGTGTTTAAGAACGGATTTTTAGCGAATTTTTTTTTGATACCGGATGGATCCATCTAATTCGGGCATCGTAAGAACAACACAGATCGAGATATCAAACTTACCTTTTCACATATTGTAGCTAAGGCCTTTGTTAATACTCATACGAAGTTTCATACTATTACGTTAATCAATATTTTTGTTATTGATGAATTTGTCAGACTGCGTTATTTTCCGTCCCGCACGCTTTCCGTTCCGCAAATCACCGTTTGGACCTTTCTCTTGCTCTCGAGTCATTAATATTCATCCACTTATGAAATCTCAGTAGAATTCGTTGATTATTTGATATCGATATATATTTATTTTCGGCTATAATAGCGCGCTCTTATGTCCAGAGCATGCTTGGAAAGGTAGCGCGCGCGTGGAATCATCTGCTGCAAGCAGATCGCCTATCGCTGTGAATGAGTCATGAGGACTCGACAATAGCGGAAAAAAGTATCGCCTTTAAGAATGCAAGTAAGTGTCAGTTTAAGAACTGACGGTATCTTTGGAAGCATACCGTCATTATGCCTCCTCGCGCAAAGATTTTGGAGACGGAGTTGAAGATAATTTAAAATGCAATTTGTTTCTTTCGTCGAGAAGCCGAGAAATGTGGGGACAAAAGCTATCTCTCTTATCGCTGATTTTATTTTGGTGAATACTGCACTTTATAAACTTTTATTCAAGCATAGGCAAGGATATTTTTCCTGTGCATACTAGAGAAATTTTCTCGCGTGGTGTTTGGTGCGCGCGGTACCTACGGTAGCTTGCAACTTGACAACCTCGAGCAGCTTATCTCTCCAGGCCAAAAGTCCTGTCGCGTGGAGCTCGCTTTCCGAAATAAATATATACACGTTGAAAGCATATCTAATTCTCCCAATTTATTAAGTCATTTTACACGTTCTTAGTTTTCAAACACGAAGAATACCATCAAAACGAACTAAATTTCCGACTTCCGCATGCTGAGATAGCGCATTTTAAAATATTATTCATTACGTAATTAGTAACTGAGTAATCTATTTTAAACTTTGTTTAGTCTAAGGTAAATATATGTTCCATATCTTATGCGAAGAAAAGAGAAGTGCCTTTTCATGTGTATCTTCAAGTGGGCGTAAAACTTGCTTCCCGGAACTTGAATAATATCCGGCGTTTTTATCTGTCTCAGTCGAAAAATTAATTAATATAACAAGCTAAAAATATATTTTTGACATTATTAAACGTATAAATAAACAAGAATTAGTTCGATATACTTTATTTTAAAATTGAACTACTCATTTTTGTGATCTAAACCTTCAAACTCAGGGGATGGAATTTTACAACGGACATTATAGGTGCTTTGAGCTCAAATATAGTCCCCCACCCCAGACTTTTTCCGCGAATATTTCGGCCAAAAAGGGGGGGTCTAGCTATATTCGGAGGAATACGGTACATTGCGGTTTCATGGACCGTGTAACCACCAATTCATCCATTCGTTCACGCAAACGTACATGAATCCGTTCACGTAAACGTACATGAAACCATTCACGCAAATGTAAATGAACGTACGTAAGTACATGTTCGTACGTGTTATCTACCGTGTAACCAGAGGTTTACTCGATTTTGATGATAGCGCTTCCTGTCGGCAGATTTCTGAACCTATTGGCCTTGGCGGCTCCGTCGACAAAAACTACTCGACTCGACTCGACTTTCGTAAAAATACTCGAGTGCTCGAGTCGAGTACCAACTACTCGATTCGACTCGACTTTTCGAGTACTCGCACATCCCTAGTGTTAATTATTTCTCTGATATCGTTAGTGTTATCTGGGAGTTCTCAAGAATCATGAGCAATATCAAACCGAAGTGTTTTCCTAGAAAGGTTTCCTGTCTCTATTTCCACTTCTTACCAGAATTCCTTTGTTATCTCAATGGCCTTTGAATCATAATTTTTTCTGTAAATTTCTGTGGCTTTCCATGTTTCCATGTGTAAATTTCCATGGTATGAATGTTAGCCTACATCTTCTGTTGTGTGTAATGCCACTTAAAGATTGTGATAACAGCCTGATCCCAAGGGATCCTAAAGTGAAGTTGTGTTAACCCTCTCCCTCCTAAGTTGGCCAAAAGCAGCCGAATGGTGTTCTTTGTCTTCTCGCCGAATTTAAATTCCCACTATCCCCAGCTCTTGGCCTATTAATTCCCAAGTGGCATCGGCAGTGCTCCTAAGTTCACATCTCTAAATATGATCCATGAATTTTGAAACCCGTTCATCAGATTTAGAACTGATTTTTATTAGAAATGTATGGTTAAAACTAGTAGACATACCTCCAGATTCATAGCTTATGGTTTATTGCTGGCCTCCATTTCTTCAACGACTTATATGTGGTGCTTTAAGTAACATTCAACTTTACACAATGGTAAATCACATTGAAGACCTTTCCAAGAGATCTCTACACTCCTTTCAGCTCTTGACTTCCTTTTTTGGGCACAACAGCAAACACAAGACTCTTTTTCTTCCGTCAACTTTCATAAGTTGGTGGGGAGTCTCCGGAAAACTATTGGCACAAGCGTAGGTTCTTTTGCGGCCTAATATCTTGCAAGAGGAGTAGTTCCCTATCATCTGCTTGTATAGAGCTAGATGAAAATATTTTTGTTTTATTCCATGCCTTGAGGTTGAGGGAGCATTTGTTTCTTTATAAAATATGTAACTATTTACATTGGCTGTGTTTACTCCAAACATGAAAAGATATTTCTCCCACTTCTTTGTCTTCCTTCCAAAATCATAGTAAGACCTATTTTGATCGGCTCTATCAACTCCACCCATAAATCTGTTATACCTTATTGTTCTGGGCATGGGATAAGAATCTGTTTATTACCAGGCCTGTTTTCCTGGGAACCATCACACGCATGTTTGGATCACAGTTTGTTTAAAGAACACAAATGTCTTGCCTGTCATGCCAGACAGTGGCTGTCACTTCAGCACTTAGTAAAATTTTACTTTCTCTTCATTTAAGTTTTAGACTTTTGTGATTTTTTAATTTGACTGGCCATTCTTTACGTGATGATCGAGTGGTAGTGCAAGAATAAGTTTTGTTTTTCTTAAGTTCTTTCATTGAAGAAACACTGGAAAAAACTGTCAAAATATACCCACATGGTGGTATCTACCAAGGTGCTTTTCAGTGCTAAAAGTAAATTCACCACAACTTTGCTTCCCTGCAGCATTTTATTATTTCTACTCTCTTTTTTGCCCAAATATAATTTCCTTCTAAAACATAACCACTCGGAATTTCCAATACCCAAATTATTAAACCCCATTTTGCTGGCTTTGATTTGTCGTACTGTTTTATATGGTGGCATCCTTTAAATTCCACCATTGCTTCATCTACAGCTAACTCTTGACCTGGCTGGTATTTTGTATTGAACGTATCTAAAATGTCTAATATTGGTTTCACCTTTTGAAGTATATCAAAACCAACATCAATTTCCTGCTTCTCTTTTGTGATATCACTTACATGGAAATATTTTGTTATGCCTGTAAACCTATTGTAACTCATGGATTATCCAATTTGGGGACAGTCTATTTCCAGACTTATCGAATAGTCTTCTCTCTCTGGCCGATCAAATACCCCCCTATATGCCAATACATCCAAATACACCCTAATTTCCTCATAAGTAACTTCAACCCAATGCCTATCTATTTTTCCTGCACATCGTTGGATGTATTCTGAATGTTTATTAACTTTTGTTAAAATTCTGTGAAAAAACCGTCACCTCCTAACATGCATTTCAAATAATCTAATTCATTCGATCCTATGGGTAAGTCATGCTTTGGCTCCTTTCCTCCAACAAAAGCATGTGGATCTTCGTAATGCAATGAATGTTCCCATTTAGAGCAGAGTCCATTATCACCTATTGTATCACTGACGCTGGGAGTATTATCCTCTTATATATCACTATCACCAGAACTGGCACATTCAAGCAATTCCTCCGCTTTATCTGAAGAGCTTGGACACTGTGTCATCTCTGTCCACTTCTCTCGCTATATGCATTGTATTCTATTAATTGAAATTGTAATTAACTGTGACATATGTAACTGTAAATTAATTGTAACATATATGGGATAAGATGATATTTCCATATTGTGTAAGGACACAATTGGTGTTTAGTTGAATAACCCTTTGCATTTTATTTTATTAATTTTTATGTAACTGCCGAAAAACGCAATATCCAAGGAATGGCAACCCCAACACAGGAACTTTCCTGCTGTGGTGCCTAATTTCACTCTCTTTTCTATTTATTTTATTATTTTGGTATCTCTTTGGAGTGAAATACATAAATGTTTAAATTATTATATTTAATTAGTTACTATAACGTAACTTCCTCCTCCGAGTCTCAGGCTAGCATCAGGTTTTGTTGACATCATAATTGCCAGAGACTCGAGAGGGGTCATGCCTAAGGGTAGCCACGTCCGCAACTGTCGGATAGGTGGTTACCCAGCATTAGGGTCATGCGCACGAAGCAGGCGGAGGGACCTGAGAAGGACAGCCTTTTGCATTGCACTTGCAATGCACCTGCAATGCAGAAGGCTGCATCTGCTCATGCCCTGCATGCTGGGATGCACTTGCGATTCTCAACCAGTGAGCTCTTGACACGACCAAGCATGCCCACGATGAGGACTACCAGTTTCACAGAGTAGCCCACGTACATTTGCTGGAGTTCACACAGCAGATCTTGATATTTAGTCCTTTATTCAATCCCCTTCGCTGCCATGTTCATTTCGGCCGGTGCTGAAAACTCGATCACAAACATGGCATGTGAGAGATTGTCGATGAGAATGATATCAGGCTTCGTCACCTCCAACTGCCTGGTGGTGGAGAAGGAATAATTCCTCCAGATCTTACGCTTATTGTTCTCCACGATGGACTTGATGTCTCCTGGGGCATAAGGCAGCTCGGTTTCAGACTTCAGACCTGCGGAGTGCAGGAAGGGGAACGTGAGCTCCATCGATAGCCCATGCGTTTCCAAGTTTCGATAAAGATTTCCATGCATGGGCTTCTCGGCACGCTTGTGGAGCAGGGTCTTTTGTTCCGCAATCTTTATTTCGAGCTTCAACACGTCCACCTTCAGCAACAAGATTGATTTGTTGCATGCTTCTCCGCTGGAAGTAAGGTCCAAGTTCAAACCAAGGCCGTCTGCTGCCCTTTTCGCCGCCTGGAATAGGAACGCTCCTTTGCTGACACACACGTGTTTTTTTACGAGCAGCATAAGGGGGTCTGTGCTGTGGAACATGCGGCACGCCGTATTGAGGACTACTCTGTCATGAAGGCACTCCAGGCTTCTCAGCCCTCTACCACCTAGATTTCTCAGGAGATACAACCTGGCGACGGAAGACTTCGGATGAAGACTATGATAAATGGTCATCATTTTCCTCGTTCCCCTGTCTATGCTTTGCAGTTTGTTGACATTCCATTTGATGCAACCGAAGGTGTAGAGCAGTGTCGGAACCGTGAAGTTGTTGGTCGCAAGAACCTTGTTCTAATCAGACAGGTCAGAGCTCTAGATTTGCCTGAGAGTCTGCCTGTATTTGGCTGTAAGCCTTTCCTTCACTGCTCTCACCTCCTGCATCCGGCGCTGGATATCCATATGCTTCGTCATCATCAAGATGACAAATAGCGTTTTCATCAACAAGCTGCACATCTCCCTGGTCTTCTGAAATGTTTCCTTTCACCAGATGGATGGTCGCGCACTTGTCTAATCTGAATTCCATCTCTATATCCTCACTGTATCTGCGTATAGTGTCCAATGCCAAGTGCAGGTCTTACACACTTGAAGCATAAAGCTTCAAGTCATCCGTATAGAAAAGATGGGTGACCTTATGCTCCCTTTTTGACAGGACACGGCACATATATCCCTCAACTCATCTCAACTCAATATATATATAACCTCATCTCAACTCAACGGACAGTGGGAGGAGAGATAAACAGAACAGGAGGGGACTAAGGCTATTGCCTTGAAAAACACCACCGTTGTATGTTACCAAATCCATGTAGACAGTCTTTTTGCCAGATGGTATGGTGAAGCACATCTTCCACATTGGTAACAGGCATTCGATGCAGGACACAACCTTTGGGTGGATTTTCATGTCCCTCAGCATGGCTATAATCAGCTCATGAGAGGTGGTATCAAAAGCCTTCTTGTAGTCCACCCAGCCCATTGACAGGTTACGCTTGTATTGACAAGTGTCCTGGCTCAAACACCTATCAATGAGCAGGCTTTCCTTGCATCCCGCAATACCTTTCTTCGAGCCCCTCTGCTTGTACACCTCCACCCATACCGGTTGGACGTGGCTGAGGATAAGGTCGTTCAGGATGGAAGTGAATGCATTATATACAGTGTTGAGACAGGGTATAGGGTGGTAGTTCTTTGGATCGGACAAGTCTCCCTTTTTCGGTATGAAAGCCGTTCGCCCCTCATTCAGCCAGGACGGAATTGGCTCCGTACCTGAAAGGAATGATGTGAAGATTCTGGCAAGGTGTTTGTGCGTGGAAGGGAACTTTTTCCACCAGAATTTATTCACTGTGTCCATTCCGGGAGCAGTGAAGTTCTTCTTGCCAGAGAAGGCCTTCTTCACATCACTTTCTGTGACTGAGATGGGACGATCCATATTCGCTAGGTGGCAGTCACATAATTCTTTTAAGTGTACAATGGCTGGAGTGCCTTTGTTGAATGGCCAACTTATTTATTATTATTATTAATTGTTACTTTTGTAACATCCACCTCCGAGTCTCCGGCTAGCATCAGGTTTCGTTGCCGTCATAATTGCCGGGGACTCGAGAGGGGTCGTGCCTAGGGGTAGCCACGTCCGCCACCGGTGGATAGGTGGCTACCCGGCATTAGGGTCATGCGCACGAAGCAGGCGGAGAGACCCGAGGAGGACAGCCTTCTGCATTGCACTTGCAAGTGCATCCGCTCGCGCCCTGCACGCTGGGATGCACTTGAGATTTTCGACCAGTGAGCTCTTGACACCACCAAGCACGCCCACGATGAGGACTACCAGTTTCACAGAGTAGCCTGCGTACATTTGCCAGAGTTTGCACAGCAGATCTTGATATTTAGTCCTTTTTTCCAATCTCCTTCACTGCCATGTTCATTTCGGCCGGTGCCGAAAACTTGATCACGAACATGGCATGAGAGAGATTGTCGAGGAGAACGATATCAGGCTTCGTCGCCTCCAATTGCCTGGAGGTGGAGAAGGAATAATTCCACCAGATCTTACACTTATCGTTCTCCACGACGGACTCGATGTCTCCAGGGACGTAAGGCAGCACCGGATTTGCGTCTATGCCGTAATGGTGTCTTAGATGGTAATACAACACCCGCAGAGCTGAGTTGTGCCAGTTTATATATGCGTTCTTCGCATAGAAGCTGCAGCCGGAGAGTAGATGACCTAATGTCTCCAGCTGCCTTCGGCACGCTCTGCATCTCGTGTCCGTCACGTTTGCCCCAAAGATGAGGCGACGGTACACGAGGGTGTTGATGACACCATCCTGGCACGCAAGCACGAATCCCTCGGTCTCGGACTTCAGACCTGCGGAGCGCAGGAAGGCGAACGTGAGCTCCTTCGATAGCCCATGCGTTTCCAAGTTTCGTTAGAAACTTCCATGCATGGGCTTCTCGGTATGCTTGCGGAGCAGGATCTTTTGCTCCGCATTCTTTATTTCGAGCTTTAACACGTCCGCCTCCAGCGACAAGATTGATTTTTCGCACTCTTCTCCGCTGGAAGTAAGGTCCAAGTCCAAACCGAGGCCATCTGCAGCCCTTTTCGCCGCCTGGAATAGGAACGCCCCTTTGCCGACACTCTCGTGTTTCTTCACGAGCAGCATAAGGGGGTCCGTGCTGTGGAACACGCGGCAAGCCGTATTCAGGACTACTCTGTCATGAAGGCACTCCAGGCTTATCAGCCCTCTACCACCTAGCCTTCTCGGGAGATACAATCTGGCGACAGAAGACTTCGGATGAAGACTGCGGTATATGGTCATCATTTTCCTCGTTCCCCTGTCGAGGTTTTGCAGCTCGTTGACATTCCATTTGATGCAACCGAAGGTGTAGAGCAGTGTTGGAACCGCGAAGGTGTTGGTCGCAAGAACTTTGTTCTTGCCTGACAGGTCAGAGCTCCAGATTCGCCTGAGAGTCTGCCTGTATTTTGCTGCAAGCCTTTCGTTCACTGCTCTCACCTCCTGCAACCGGCGCTGGGGGACGCCAAGATATTCATACGCTTCATCTTCATCAAGAAGACGAATAGCGTTTCCGTCAACGAGCTGCACGTCTTCCTGGTCTTCTGAAATCTTTCCTTTCGCCAGATGGATGGTCGCGCACTTGTCCAATCCGAATTCCATCCCTATATCCTCACTGTATCTGCGTACGGTGTCCAACGCCAGGCACAGGTCTTTCGCGCTTGAAGCATAAAGCTTCAGGTCATCCATATAGAAAAGATGGGTGACCTTATGCTCCCTTTTTGACGGGACACCGCACATATATCCCCTACCTCGTCTCAACTGAACGGACAGTGGGAGGAGAGATAAACAGAACAGGAGGGGACTGAGGCTATCGCCTTGAAAAACACCACGGTGGTATGTTACCAAATCCGTTTAGACGGTCTTCTTGCCAGATGGTATGGCGAACCGCGTCTTCCATAGTGGTAACAGGCGTTCGATGCAGGACACAACCTCTGGGTGGACTTTCATGTACCTCAGCATGGCTATAATCAGCTCATGAGAGGTGGTATCAAAAGCCTTCTTGTTCTTCTTGCCAGAGAAGGCCTTCTTCACATCACTTTCCGTGACTGAGATGGGACGATCCATATCGTCTAGGTGGCGGTCACTAAACTCTTTAAAGTGGGCAATAGCTGGAGTACCTTCGTTGAATGGCTTCCTAGTCTCGTAGATGTCCTTCCAGAAACGTTCCACCTCCGGGACAGATGGTGGTGTTTGGACAACAGGTGGAGGGGGTCGGAAGAGGCGGGACGGCTGAAAGGAGAAGGTGGAGTTCTCTTTCCTGGCCTTGGTCCTTTTGACCAACTTCTTCCTCGCCGTTGTAAGTGCCCGCACTCTATCCACCTCGTGCTGCTTAAGGATAAGCAGTACTCTTTTGTTCAGTGTGTGGTGGTCTCTCCGGATTGCACGCGCAATGCGCTTGACCTTTGGCATAAAGGCCCGACCGGAGGAAAGGTAATCCATCACACACTGAAATCTCGACACCTGTTGTCTTGCCAGCGTGATTTTGGCATTAAGCTGTTTAAGCCTGTTTGCTGCTTTAGTCTCCCAAGTGGCAGGCACTCGGGGAGATGCCAACAGTGTGGCGGCAGCATATACCACGCAGTCTATTTCCCAGAGGCTACTCGTTTCGGTCAGGATCATATCTACGATGCCATTCAACTGGGACAGCTGTTTGTCCCGCAGAGAAATTTTATGATGAATATTTCTCTGCCTGGTAGTCGTCTCATCGTAGCTTATCGTGTTTTCCAACCGCTGAAGCAGATCAGAATCGGCCTTCAGCTCGTCTCCCTTCGCCGAAAGTTCGGCGGGAGCACCGGCAGTAGGAGGTACATCTGCCTTGGTAGGAGATAGAGCCTTGGCCGGTGGTGTGCTACTCTGATCTTGCGGTTGGGGTGTCGTTTTCTTGCGCACATGATTGGCGTAGTCGCGCAGATTCTGCTGCGACAGATGGTTATGTTCAGGATGCATCTCACACGTGCATCCTCGCCATGTATCCCCTGCGACTTGGCTCACTGGCAGCATGGCAAGCGAGAAGGTCTCCCCTCAGGGTCTCCGTCCACTCCATGCGAGCTCCCTTTTTTGATGGCATAGGTTTGCCACACCCAAATTTGCTAGGGCCCTCATCCGAGAAGGGCCGGTTGTGGGTGGCGTCACTGGATTTCTTAGGAACCCAATATTTCCGCGAGTGGGGAGGTTAACCCCACAAGCAGACGGCCACTATTAGCCGGCCGAAGCCGTTACCGGGGACGCCACGAGAAGGCTGGTGGTCCGTTTTTGACCCCTTATTATTATTATTATTATTATTTTTGTTATTATATCATGTGCACTCAGAGAAGCCATGGTCAGAACTGAGGGGCATTTGGAAGGAGTTTCTTGCTCTGAAACTATTCTGTATTTTCCATGAACACCAGATAAGAGAAACGCAAGTTTGGCAATGACAAATCCTTGGGGCCAGCTTTAAGATATTAAAAAGTCTAGAATTTCTAGAGGTGTTTTTTTTTTCAGTGTACCATTTGAGTCCAGTGAATGAGATAATGGAGAGAGTAAATCACACCTCTTTCTCTCCCCTGCAATAATGCTCCCTCACAGAGACCTCACAGGCCAAGGGACCTGGAGGTCTAATGACCCAAGAAGCCATCCCTCAGCACCTCACTCCAAAGGGGCATGAAGTCAGGTGGACTGAAAGATTTTTTCTATTTTTGTGCCACATGTCTCTTTGAGCAAGATGTGAGAGTGGGTGTTTTCTTAGAAAAACAAATGCCCCCTAGAGGAGGCGGAAGCATGGAAGGACCGAAAGAAGTCCCTTCACAAGCCAATGCTGGTCACACATTTTTGACTATCTTGCAGGAGAGAGAGGACGCCTGGGCCTCCTAAACAAGCCATAGCTGTTGCAGAGTTTTCATCTTCTATTCTCGTATCACTAAGTGTCACATTCATTCATTCAAGAAACCAGGGCTCATCATCTCCCTGTGAACAAGTCCTCTTCTGAAAACACTCCAGAATCTTCTGTCATTACTTTGCTGGTGATAATATGCCATCTCAAAAACTCATTAGGTCTTTGGGATCTTGTGGGTATTGTGACAGATATAATGAGGTTCTGTTTCATTTTAGAGGAACCAAGGATAAGAGAGATATGTGCCTTAGCATCAGTAAACACTTTCAAGCTGAAACAGAATCATATAAGGCTCTAAAGATTGCCCTTAGTATAGCAGAGCAAGATGGCTGGTTTTTGTCGACTTAGAAGGTAGAGGTTTAAAAACCAGTGGCACTACCGGATGTAGTGGCTCTAAAAAAACACTCAGTATGTTTAAACATGTGGCACTGGCAGTTTCTGCCAACTGAACGAAAATTGCCTCATATCTTATAGCCCTAAAATTAGTAGAAGACAAAAATATTCCCAAATTTCTATTCATGACGCCTTAATTTTAAATTTTTTTTATCGCGGAGGAACTGCCCTCCTACCTCCTTGGTGTGCTCTGAATACATGAAAAAAATTTGCCCAAACCACAAAAAATAAGGGTCAACCAAAATATGTGCAATCAGTCAGTATTACACTCTGGGATTAGGTCTATATAGGGATTAGAGCATAAAGTTTTCAGTGCACCTAATGTAAGCCCTATTTTAACATTACATCTGGTCTATGTCATGGCTTCATTTTATTTATCATTTCTAAGAATGTGTTCATTTGTCTAATTCTGCTATGGTACATTTCGGTGTATAACTCCATTGAGGTTTTCACTGCAAGTTTGCAATCCTCAAATTCATTCATTTTTCATATAGCCTTTTACAACAAATGTTAGCCTATGACATGGATGTTCATCTTTGGTCAAGTGTCGTAAGGATAGCACTCACTATTTGCTGGGAATTGATTGAGGTTCTGGCTGAGGAACACTGTTTAAAATAAACATGGATAAGGTTTCCTATTGATTTGAGTAATAAAATGGATCGTTGACTAGCAGACTACGTGGAACAATTTCATGAAAAATAAACTTATAAACTAAAAAAGTTTTAAGTTCATTTGTCATGATCTGAATATTGTTCACCAGAAGAACGATATGGAATTTGACGCTTAAATCTTCAAAGTTTATCCTTGAAGAGAGAAGGCTTTGGTTGCATGAGAAGAGTTACCCAAAAAATATTTCCATAAGCTGTACAGGACTCTATTTTTGCTAAATAAGGGAGCTTCAGTATATATGCGCAAACAATGAGGATATAAATCATAAATATTCCTGTACATAACTTCTTATTGTCCTCCAATGTGGACCCACATCCAGGTCTTCTGTTAGGTATATAAATAGGTACCTACCTAGAAAATTCAATGAACATGACCTGCCCATGAATGAATCACTCATTTCGATAAGGGTTCATGAGTTAGTAATATGCTCATTGCAATGGAATTGTAGAAAAACTATTTTATATTTATAAGATTTTATTCTTTCTCGGTGAATTATATTAATAAATAATTCTCAGGTTTCGAGCCAAGTAAGATTTTGTGTTGCTGACGTTTCGACGGAATACTCCACTGCCCAAGCTGACATCCAATTTCGCCAAGATACTCAAAGGCTGAAAAATAAATTTCTTCGGCTTTCACCAAAAAAGGAGTCTGCTACCAAGCTGGAAAAAAAATTGCATTGTGATCAATCTGACGGATGAAGTCCTTGATGAAGCTACATTATCGGTCCTCTCGAAAGGGCTAAACTTTGCTCCTGCCCCGAGATGCATTCCACTTACAGATTTCATGGGAGGAATTGAGCAAGCCGTTTGAAAACTTCCGTCTGACACCGCAGAGGAGATACGAGGAGAGATCTCAATGGTTCTGAAAAAAGCCATTCTCCCAAAACCGAATTTGACGGAAGAAGAGAGATTTGACTTGGCGTCTGTGTCGGTGTCATCTGTGCACAATACCTGTTTACCATGAGTGCAGTGAATAATGAGACTGTTAACAAAGATAATGATTATTATAGGCCCTTAAAATGGAGCTCTGGGGTACACCATTAGGTGGATATGGCATTTATGCAGCTCTATGGTGAGAGCTTTCTATTGCAAACTGCCTGTTTTGGATTAGATATACAGGTTCAGTTTTTAAATTTACTAAATGCTCACCTTCATTGAGTCATATGATTGTGATAAGTATTTATTCTCTGTTGTTTTTCCATGTCCTTTTCATGTCCTAATTTCCTGAGGAGTTTCTATCCCTTGAGACCAATACATCTTTTCCTTATTTCAGTTGTTGGGGCTGAAATTGGGAGGTATGTTGTGCAGAAGCTGTTTCTTGACATAACTGGGAAAGTTGAAATGGAAAACTTGAGCTGTGGAAATGCTGAAGAATTGAGATGCTACCTTCTGGATGACGCGGGCTTTGTCATTGCTTCCAATCAACCAGATATTGAGGTACATTTTAGATCCTGCTATCAATTCATGCGCATTGAAGGCTTTTCGACATTGTGTCAATTGTGTTTTTCCTGAGGTGAAGGACTTAAGGGTACTGAAATGTTTACCGCATTATTATAGTTCATGCTGTGTTGCATTTTCTTTTTTTACACTCCTGTGGTGAATATACTGTGCACTAAAGATTCACTCACAGGAATTTAAGTAATGAAAAGTTGCAGTAACCATTTATGCAACTTACAGACCAACATTTGTGTAGCCAGTAAGGCGTATAACTCATGTTTGAAATGTATTCTTGAGTTAGCCTTTAGCCAGTGATGTGCAATTTATGTGACTTGGGTACTGACATGATGTCTAGGAGACTTCCAGTATTTATTAGTTTATATTTAGCGAAAAAAACTCTTTTAATCACATTCTTGCACCTTAACACTTTAGACTGAGAATAGACACAGTTTTTGAAATATATATGAGTAAATGATATGGTTATGAAAAAATTGCCAAGAAATCCCATCGTTAACAAGCTAATGTTTATTCCATATTTAGTTACATATTTCAAATGAAAGCATATTAGTTTGATACAAATGAATCCAATTTCAAGAGTGAGTGTCAATAGCTATTCATTATCACACATTTTGTGAAAAAGTACAATTGTTCGAATTGAATCCCAGACAGCACAGATTTGGTATTATTACCATTTTACAATTGTATTACAATCATATTACAAAAGAGGGCTATTTGTGATACAATTGTATTACAGTTGTAATACAGTGTCAAATGTCCTCTAATATCATTGTATTACAGTTGTATTACAGAGGCAAAATACAAGGGATTTACAAATTGTATTACATTTGTAACTTAGATCCAATTTACAATCATTTTACAAATTGTATGATGGTTGTATATTAGTGACAAAATACAATCGTTTTACAAATTGTATTATTGTTGTAATCTAGATCTCAGTTATAATCGTTTTACAAAAACAATATTTCGTATTACCCCTGTAATTTTGTAGGAAATACAGGACTTTCAAGTAAAAATAAAAGTATTTGCTCTTTAACATTAAATTTCTTTTATTCAAAAGAGAACTCGGGTCAAACATAGTTATTGTTACGTACAGCAAAACGGGTATCTCCTCAATGCCTCTCGTTATCGTGAACTTCCACCAAATAAATAACATACATAGCAACCGTATAGAAAACTATCGATTTCAAAAATGTCTACGATATTCCCTACGAAATAATCAATTTCATTAACGAGCTCGCTGGTAAAGTACAAGTGTTACACATAACATTTATCTTTATAACTCAGGCACTTTTTAAAGATACGTGAATTCAGTTATCCCGTGGAGGAATAAAGGCATGAAATGTAAACACTATGTGGAATGCTCATGCACATTTACTGGATTCGCAGTTAAAGGGTGCACAATTCGTAGGTCTGGTCACATATTGCATAAACTGTGCAAGTTCATGTACTAAAGCATGCCTCATCTGCCCCATTAAAATATCATCGTGAAACCATTCGTTACAACTTCTATGAATGAATGGGTGCTGGTCAATGTAATAGAACCAGTTATAATTCCGTCTATCCACACGAACATGGAATCACACGGGTTCAATGCATCATGTAACCAAGCCCTATAAACCATGTCTGAACTTGTAGCTAACTACGCTCCACGTAAATCGAGGCAATTAAATTATTACGCACAGAGGCATGAAGGAAAAATACATAATACTCTTACCTAGATCTAAATCATAACAATTATATTCAAAAGCATTTACACTTGCCATTACATCTCACAAACAGTATAACTCGTTTAGGACTTAAGTACGTACACGATTAAAAGCTTACTAACGTTGCTTTGGGTCGGCGGATTCATAATAAACAACCATAAATTAGTGATACTAGCAGTGTCCTGCGCTAAAGAAACACACCAAGCTTTTGCATGGGCATGAATAATACTTTTGTACTATTTTCATTATTACAAATTGGCTTTACGAATTGTATATTCTTGGTATTTTAATGCTGTTTTACAATCATATTACCATTGGCCATGTAGGCACTTTCGTATGCGCGCGCACAATTCGTTTGTATTATTTTTCGTGTTACAGTTGTAATAAAATGGTTATACAAATTTGTATATTCTTGGTATTTTAATGCTGTTTTACAATCATATTACCATTGGCTGCATAGGCACTTTCGTATGCGCGCGCACAAGACGTTTGTGTTATTTTTCGTGTTACAATTCTAATACAATGGTTATACAAATTTGTATATTCTTGGTATTTTAATGCTGTTTTCCAATCGTTTTACCATTGGCTGCATAGGCACTTTCGTATGCGCGTGCACAAGACGTTTGTATTATTTTTCGTGTTACAATTGTAATATGATGGTTTTACAAATTTGTACATTCCTTGTATTTTTGATGCTGTAATACAATAGTATTACAATTGATTTGTATGAAATGTCCTGTAATACAATTGTATTACAATTTTTTTACGAAAACTATACAATTTGTAATTGTACAAGGGAATTACAATATGTATGCCAGTGACTGTGCTGTCTGGGATGTGTTTAAAATGAACAAAACACATCCTTCACACCTTTGCTAATCACACAGTCTTTGCATATATTTTGTGCATTCCAAACAATCTGCTTTCTTGCCTGAATAGCAACAAAGGATGTTTTTCTCTCTCTCTGTGATGGACAGATGTGGCAGGTTTTCCTTTCCCGCTACTTCCCTTCCCCTGCAATGGATTGGTCAAAAGGTACACAACAGCATCTGTGTTATACTGCTCCATATATTTCTTGGGGGTTGGACATCCTCCTCAGCGTATGTGGTCTGACAGCCGCAACATTTTTTTATAAATTTCAATCTTCTTGATTCCTCATTTTCTTGAAGGCACAATAAACATAAGAGTTGACAAATGATATGTCCAAAATTCTGAAAAAGAGCCCTTGGCCACATCTTTAGTTCTCCAGCTGGTAGAGTAACTGCTACACATTTTGTCTGATGTATCTATTCCACCCTTAGTTGTGTTTAAGCTTGAGGCTTTCCTGCCTCATGATCTACTTTTGTACTGTGTTGCATAGTGGAAACCAAACAAACGATCTTGTTTTTCTTGGAGACGTAGGAAACGAGAGTGGTTACTGCTGTAAATCTATGGATTGAAGATCCTACTGCTCTTGTCTCAAGTGGCACAAATTCAGTGGGAATTTCTCTCGTATTTTTTCTAACAGTTCCCACATATGTTAGCCCTTTACCCCACAATGTCTCTACTAACTCTAGTTTAAGTGAACTAGTTATCTATGGTAATGTTTCTATTAGAACCGAAGAGTGGCTGTGTTAACTGCAGCACTGACTGGGCATGCTTAAAGGCTTTCTGAACTTCCTCTGACAGACTGATTCCATCAGTGTCTTTTCCTGCTTATACGTGGGCATTGTAAAAATGACAATTTTTTGCATCAGTCCTTCACATCATTTTCAAACCATACTTGGAGCTTGCTGAGGATAAACATTTGGAAACAATATCGACCACTAAAAGCCATTAGAATTTCAACGATGCATGTAGTTGTACCTAAAGAATAGCAAAGTTAGGAGTTGTTGATGAGGCATTTCAACAAACAGGATCATATTTGCACCATTGCATTTTGTCCCCAGGGTTATTGAATTGGACACAAGTGAACAGGATGGCTAATTGTTGTCCTGACATGACCACTCAGAAAATTTCTCTGCCTTTTCCATCCGTACCAAATATGCTACTTACATCTTCCTTATTTAATTTGAAAACTGCTGTGTATGTAAGAAGACCTACAAAAGCTTTCATTTGTAAAGCATCAATATTACAAATTCCTAGTTTTCTATCTCATTTGTAATTATTTCTAATATTATGAAGTTTGACATTTGTCCAACAAATTATCAAATTCACCATCGTCTCATCAATGGTTTGTGCCCATGAAATACCTAATTGGCTCTACTTTGGCACTCAGAGATTTCAATGAATGCCACAAACCAGGACTTTCTGCCACAATGTTGTGAAGAGGTATAAGGACACTCCTCTTTTGCATTAAATGCTGTAAAAGAATCTCATTTTTTGGTAAACTCTTCATCTGAAGAACCTTATTCTGCATTTGCACTGCCCTATGTCTCAGTGAAGATTGATTCTTCAGTATCTGTATTGTGATCCCTAGCAACAGCAGTATCATCTGCTCTTTCTACTCCACTTTCATCTTCTGCCTAACACTGATCACTTGCTCCTCAAAATCAAGTTCTCTGGCTCTTAGTAGCTGAGAGGGACCAGGCTGGTCACTCATGAACAAGTATTAATTGATTTGATCATTCCTACTTTGCCAAATGTACCACTGTCTTCTTAAATACTATGAATGACTTTTATGTCACAGGATTTATGATAGATCTAGAAATCCATGGATTTGATGTTCCTGCAAATGCAAGTGATGAAAGATAATTTTACAAATCACTTTCAGGGAAAAGATATTTATTACATATGTATTTTACTGTTGAATGAGTCCTTAGTTGTTTTCTCATACTCTAAAGTAGAAACTTTGTGGAAGAGACTTATTTTTTCATTCACTGGAAGGAGACACTTGTGTCAGCTGAATGAATCTTGGTACTCTGTGTTCCTATATATATTCTACTGTAGTGAACATAAGAAATAAGAAAGAGAAGAATCTCAAACTTGTGGTTAATGACAAGAAATATTATAGATTATTATAAGAAAATCATTTTACTGATATGATATTATCTAGGTTAGATTTTGAATCCATGATATAGGAAGGATTTCAAAATCAGAAATTTGAACCAGCAACTTTCTAGCAATCCAAGTATCTTTGACAACAGAGAAAGAAAGACTAGAGGGAAGAAAATGTTGTCCGTACAGAATGCTGAATTCTAAAGGAGTTGAGGGGACTACATTGGGAAAATACACATTTTCCTATCCATATGGACATACCAGGAAGTGGTACTCAACCATTTACTCTTTGTGCTTCCTTTGTGCCCATTTGTTTTTATTTTCTTCGAGCATCATAAAACATCAATTCACATTCGCTAACGCCATGAACTTGATGATTGGGCAATTACATTTAAGGATGGATACAGAGACATTTTTGATAGTGAAGGCATGTATTTTGGGTGTTCTTGGCTCCAAAAGGACTTCCTTTCTGTGCATGGAGTGACATTTGCACACACCTGCCTGAGGAAAGACTGGCCAGAAAAACTGAAGCACATAGGGAAGGATAATAGAGTCTTGGAATTTCATGAACGTACAATAGATATTTTTCAAGTATAGTCAGTCCTCAACTTATGCGCATCTGAGTTACACGGATCCGGAGTTACGCGGATGTTCATTTAGGCCGGTGACATGCTTGTGGTTTCTCTGCATTACTGTTGCCACGACAGATTCAACTGGGTGACGACCCACAACTCATTGTCAAGTGCACAAGTGTGTTCAGAATGCCCACTCTAGTTTAAGACAGTAAAAAGTTCGATGGGTGATATCTGATCATCATGATAGTGGAAAAGTCTAATGTGATCAGGCATCAACGTCTTTTTTCAGCGTAGTTGGACCTTCCTGCGTAAGTCGATGTGTACTTAATTATCTACTCCATAGATGACGCCTGTTGTCCATTACAGCAAAAAAAGAAGTTTTGGGTAATTATACTTATTTTAGATTTAAATATCCAGTGAAAGAAAGGTTGGATTTGTGTTACAAATTTTATATTTGTATTGGCCTCGTAACAATTGGATATAAAAAATTAAGGAATATATACACATAGATGAAAGTGGCCATCATGTCAACAATAATAATGAAAAGACAAAAAGAAAAGATATAAACAGGCAGTCCCCGAGCGACGTATGTCTTGACTTGCATAAATCTGTACTTACATAAGTGGCAAATTTATCTAAGGAGATGCCTTATAGATTACTAGATCTTATAAAGAGATGCTGTTGATTTATGAATGCAAGCACGAAAAAGTAAAATATTCCTTCGTATACTTGCTGGCAGAGAAAATATCAAATGGTTATTTAGGTTTTAAAGTGATACATAAAAGGAATTGATCCATTTTTATCATTCATCATCGGAATTTTCATGGATATTAATTAATTGTTGTCACTAAGTCACATCTTATACCCAACATCTTATACCCTACTGACCAATTTTCATAAAACCTTATACAGTCATAGCGATATCTTATATATCTATATGTATCGGAAGAGTGGTTACCTCATCATTCATTACTCCGTAGATTCTATAGTGTTCAATTTGCAGTTTGCTTGAAAAACTCTTCAGCGTCGATTGATCGTGTCAGAAAATGATGCAAAAATGTATTTAACCCAAGCAATCAAAAGCATCTTGCGTCATTGATACATTGTATTGTATGCAGGCTATGTTAGCACTTATAACATTGTAACTGAATGATCCTGGAGTGATACGATGCCTCAGTCAATCCTTTCATTAATTTTTGGGCAGTTGAAATCATGAATTGGATTTGTGAAAAATTTTAACAGTGACCTGTTCTAAATCCTCCAACTACGGCTGAAAAACATCGAAGTGAGAGTAAACCTGGTGCTTCTAAAAGGTTACGTACAATCACTTTAGAAGAGAAAATTGGTATTGTGGAGAAAGAAATATGAAAGTGGGCTAACTGTATCGACCATATCACGTGTTGTAAGCATGCTAGTGTCAAGTATTAACACGAAAGTGAAAGACAAGGTACAAATCAAAGAACTGGTAAAAGATTCTGCTTGTACAAAATTCACCATTGTTACCAAGCAAAGAAATTGCCTTGTTGGTGAAATGGAAACATTACTGGCAGTGTGGACGGAGTATCAGCGTCAAAGAGGCATAATGCTTAGTCTTCTGATGATGCAACTGAAGGGCATAAGTCTTTACGAACTGTTGAACTATCAGAAAGGTGAAATGGGCAAATGTTTCATCTTGATTAATGGGTGGTTTAATGGCTTTAAAAATAGTTGGAGTTTGCATAATGTAAAATTAAGTGGTGAGGCAGCCAGTGGTGATATAGAGGCAGCAAAGAATTTTCCTAAAATACTAGAAAAAACAATTCAGGAGGGTGGTTATTTACCAAAATAGGTGTTTAACATCGATGAAACGGGGCTTTTCTGGAAAAGAATGCCTCATCGTACGTTTATGTATTTATAAAGAAGAATAGTCTGCACCTGGTGTTAAGGCAGCAAAAGATCATCTGACTCTCTTGCTATGAGGTAACATGATGGGAGATTTCAAGATTTCAAATTGAGACCTCTTCTTATTTACCATTCAGAAAATCCGCAAGCATTAAAAAGATGTTGATAAATCTTTTCTTCGGCTCATCTGGAAATCCAATGCAAAAGCTTGGGTTACAATTGCCTCACTTAAAGGACTGGTAGGTACTGCAGCTATTTAATACCAGAGGTCAAGAGTACTGCCTCAAGAAAAACCAAATTCCATTCAAATTCTTGTTGTTGCTTGATAATGCAACCAGCCACCTCCAAACTAGGATTATTAAAATGACTGCACTAAGGTTACTTTCTGCCTCCAAACACAACGACACGTTTACAACCCGTGGATCAGGGTGTCATCGAGTCCTTCAAATCTTATTGATTTCACAAGACATTTGCTATTGCTGCCACAGATGGGGAAGGTTGAATGACAATTTAAGAGTTTTGGAAAGGCTACAAAGTGCATCACGCAATAAAAACATAGCATCACCCTGGGAAGATGTAACAGGCAAAAATATGAATGGTGGTTGGAAAAAACTTTGTTCATATCTTGTAAATTTCAAGAGACTTGCAAAAAATGAAGCAGATGAAGACATCGGTTGAGTTGTTGAGCTTGCGCATGTCCTCCACTTTGAAGTGGAGGCAGAAGACATGGAAGAGCTGTTAGATTCGCACAAGGAGTTGACAAACGAAGATCTGAATGAAATGGAGGCACACGTAGGGCCAAGGGCAAGATGATGATGGGAGATCTCAAAAGGATGTGTGTAGGCTACAAAAATTTTTTATAACTAAAGGATTGTCGGAGGTCTTTGGGCATATTAATTCAGGGGTGGAAAAACTTGAGCAAATGGATTCTCACATTGACAGATTTGCTAAGGCCAGCGATACTTCAAGATGGGAAAGATATCGTTAGGAGATTATATCTACGAGCAAAGATATCATGAGGAGAATATATCTACGATAAAAGATATCTACAAGGAAAGATATTATGAAAAAGAGATGGCCCCCATACTTACCCCTCTCTGCCCAGCTTCTTCACGGAAGTTGAATCCTTATCACATATTAACCTCATCAACAGCTGACGCATAGGGCAACGCCACAGTGCAGCATTTGACCTCGCAGTGAGAGAGATAAATGTGTGCATGAAGGATTAAGTGTGTGTGTGTGTGATTGTAAGGCATTAATGTGGACATGGCGGTAACCCAATCCTTTACCCTCTTATGAGTATAAACTGTGACAATGAAACCACTAGACTCATCAATGAACTCAACTTAAAAATTACTTTATGGCTCTTACAATGGCATAATCATGTAATAAATCAACATTAGTCGTTATTGTAGTGAAATAACATTAATATAATGCACTTTATGAAAATCCATGCAATTGGTTGATTCAGAGCAACAATATTACGCATTATGATTAGCAATTCACAATATGCAACTTCCAGGTGAAATTAGCATTTATTAATGCAAATAAATTAAGGATAAAAATAAGAATTCTCAGATTTTGCAGTGAGATGAAGGAAATTTGCCTGAAAAATGTCCTTGCGTTTCTCCACATTGATCAAAATCTCTGGAGTATGGACTTAGTTTAGGAGAAATTTTTGACTTCATGTAAATTTTGACTAATGAAGTGTGTGTCGAAATGCATCTAATATGTAACTTGGGGACTGCCTGTACAATTCACTGAAAAACATGTATACAATAAGTGGTTATGACTTGCAAATACAGAAATTGATAACTTTAAATGAACAAGAAAGAAATTCTTCAATAGAATAAAAAACATTCTTTGATAAATAGCCTTTCAACCTCTTCTTAAAAATTTCTGGTTTGCCATTCAAGTCCTCTCTCTCTTTGGGCAAAGAAATAACCAGCTTTTTCCCATATACAACAGGACACTTTTGCCTTAATAGGATTCTATTCTGTTCATAGAATAAATTGTCCTTGTTTCTTGTAACATGGTGATGTACTTGACTGTTCTTAACAGTAGACATAATTGGACTTTGTTGGTGCATAATTGTATGATATACTTCATTGTACGGATAATTCAAAATAGGCTTAATATGTAACTCGTAGTTGAATTTCGACCTGTGACGCCCCAACGTGTTGTTTATTTTGAAACAATTCACCGGGGCAGCGCCATTCGATGGTAGTTAGTACTTATAGTTGTCGTGATTTTGGTATCACTTTCTTGAGCATTCGTTACTTTGAAGTGCTATTTTCTTTGAAGTTCTTTCGTTACTTTGAAG
Source organism: Platycnemis pennipes (assembly GCA_933228895.1). Lineage (NCBI taxonomy): Eukaryota > Metazoa > Arthropoda > Insecta > Odonata > Platycnemididae > Platycnemis > Platycnemis pennipes. The sequence continues at coordinate 7,947,554 of OW121846.1, read as the reverse complement.
TGCTTCCAAGCTATTTTGAACATTTGCTTGTGCTTATGGTGCACCGTGCGCCAGCAACTGTTTTCCCCCTGATCAAGTATATCTCGAGTGCACACACATCTCGGCCGCTCCGTTCCTAGCTTTTTCCGGGGCATTCGCGCCATGACTAATGCCTTCCCCTTTCTTCCTCCCGAGCCTCACCTTCTCGAGCGAAGACTGTAGGATTCAGCATTTGACCATCGCCAGGAAAGGTCACCTCTTGCTCTTGACTCAATAAGGTCTTCTCACGGTAGAACGAATCGTAAAGATCCATCTTCCGAGGAAATAATTGCCCATGTATTTTTATTGCCTCGCTGTGGCTTTAACCATAGTCATGCTTTTCATGTAAGTATTTAGCGTCATAGGTATCACATGCGAAAAACTTCATAACTATGATTTTGTGTACTACTGTTTTTCTTTGCCTGCTGTTTTGTACTCCTTGCGGGATTCCTGAGCTTCATTTTTTACCTTTAACAATTTACTCCTTCGTTATAGGTGAAATCCGTTTAGTCCATTACGAGAATAAACAGAACTGAGAATAAAAGATAATTTCAGTGTAATTTGTGCGGAGATCGTGGGGTAAAAACAAAAACGGAAAACGCAAAGCATTATGATATTCCCCTTTCGGTCCGTTCGACATACCTGAAAAATCGTGATGCAATTGAATGACAACTAGAGAGAGGAAAGGACGGTGGCAGGGTGGTGAAGAGGATACGGGGAGCGAAATGTGAAGAGTCAGAGAGTGAGTGATTGGAGTGGTTCTTCCAATAGCGTTCCTCTATCAGGGCCATTGGCGAAAGATGATCACACTTAAAATGGGCCAAGAATTTAAATGCTCCAACGGGTGCTTTCTGAGTGGCATGGTATTGTGTCTTTGTGCATGAGTGGAGAGGGATAATCAGTTGACGTAGAAGCAGCTGAGAGATAGCGATCGAACGTCAAACACATTTTTGTGGCTACGCACCTAAAGATAATTTTTTGATGTGGATTAAAGTGGAATATTTTACAACCTTTTACTGTGGAGGAAAAAGAAGTATGGAGAGACTAACGGTAGTGCTGTGTTGCAATGGCAGCGAGAAGTTGCAGCCTCTGGTGATCGGAAAATACAGCAATCCTAGATGTTTCAAAGGAGTCCAAACCATTCTCTGTGTTTATAGGGCTGACGGAAAAGTTTGAATAACAGCTAAATTATTTCTTGAGGTGCTCTTAATTTTTGAACGAAAGATGGCTGGTCAGGATCAAAACATTCAGTGTGCTGAGCACAACATTGAAGGGCTCTCCCTAAATAATATTAGAGTTCTTTTCATTCCGGCCAATACCACTGGTTACATGTAGCCCCTAGATCAGGGTATAATTTACAGCCTGAAGGGCTCATATAGGAAGAAACTGGTGAGGTATTTGATTAGAGAAACCTCAAGAAATATTCCCGCTCATGAAATCGGAAAATAGCACTGGGTGCGATGAGGAACATAGCTGCTTCTTGGGATGAAGTTCCTTCCTCAGTTATAGAAAACTGCTTCCGAAAAGCTGGTTTTGGTGAAGGAATTGCATCCAATTCCATGACAGTGGCTTCAGTGAAGTCTTTGACTGGCCCAAAATTCGTGGTGAAATAGTGTCCAACCACTTTTTCGGAATATGTCCATTTTGACGATAATGTGACCGCCACTTCTGAAGAATGCAATGCTGATTAGAGCACTTCTGGGAAGGAAGCGGATATCGATGGCTCTGAACGCGGGGAGAAAGTGAGTGATTCAGATGGGGAAGAGGAGGCAGAAAAGCGATTAGAAAATATGCGATTAAATCGTAAGAAGGCATTTGCTGCGATTTCAAATGTGGAAATGGCGTTATATGAAAGACTGAGTGCCGATGGCAATCTAGTGAAAGCCATGGATGTTGTATGTAAACACATTCAGGAACTACATGAAAAGAAAAGTAAACAAACTACTTTGGATTCATTTTTTTAGCAAGAAATTACTTTTTCAAATACGTTTACAGGTAATGATGTAAGTTTTGCAACTAATTTATATCCAAGTCTCTCAGTAATAAAAAGCCTTTTATTTCTCTGTAATGAAATTTTATGAATTCAGTGTTTCAGTTGCCTTTTCCACCCCTCAGCGACGATGGTAACGTTATTGTTTTAACTACTGCAGGGTAGGGAGGTCAATCATCTTTTGACATGGTGCATCATTAACGATTAGTTAAAAATACTGAGGAAATACGATGAACAAAAATTCAAATGTAGCATTTTTTATAGAGAATTTCAAATTGAACGCTATGGTATCCCACTGGAATTGTTCAACAAAATCATATTTCTTTCGGGCATGCTGAAATTTTTCATGGCCTTCACCTGCTGCAGCATCTTGGAGTAATAGTTTCCGGATGGTGTGATGTCCTTTACCCATTTTCCCTGCGTAAGCACTTTTATCGTTTGGTAGCCGCTCCTCCCGTCTCGCTTTGCATGCATCCCCAGATTCCTTTGTTTGCCGCGAATTGCTAATGAGTTATGGTTCTCACAATCTGCTTTGTTTATGGTTTTCCTATCTACTCTTGTCCCATCTCCCCAAACTTGAATGTGAATCACGAGGTAAGGAAGGCAGACGATATGGGACTACTTTTGGGTGCTGTCTGTCCGACACTGCTTCACTGATTTTTTTCTTGGGTTGCCTCGAGCTTCTTTGGAAGGGGTAAGGGATTCTGGGTTCGTCGCCGACCTTGACGTGATGCTCCACCCCTACCATCATCTCCCCTCTCCCAAACCCCTCCACCATTGGATGCCACCTGAGAGGATAGGGTGTGGGAAAGCAATGAGTGAAATGTGATACTTTTGGTTCACGGTCGTAACTGATAAGGGACTTAGAGCGGGGAAGGAAGATGATGCAGCAGTGCATCATTTTCCTTCTTTGGGGAAACGAGATGAGAGCAGGCCGATAAATTTAAAGGTCTACGGCAAAAATTTTGGTGACATGGAAAATACACCGTACATGATATTGCTGGACACATGCCCGAAAACATTATTTTTTTTTCTGCGTGATCACGTCTGATAGTGCATACTTCTCCAACTTAAACTTGAATATGATAAACGCGAAGAATTTTGGCAATTAACTCCTCATTTTAGTGCATATTCTTTGCCTTTTTATCAAAAATAATAGCAGTACGGTGATTATCTTGGAAATATGGAATATTTTTCGTTAATTTTTGGAAAGTAGCTTAGTTCAAACCCGGATGATGCGAAGTCCAATTTTTTAGGACCCTTGAATTTGAAATTAACGAGGTTTTACTGTATGTACATTCTAGGGATAGTCAGAATTTTATGTTTCATAAATATATTTCAACAAGATTCTCTCGCATTCATTCTAAACTTGTATCTCAATGCTTTTTTCTGCAGGGTGAACACTCTTTTCATGTTGGCTTTAGTTGAGTTTCCCCTTACAGTGGTACTATACCTAGCCAAAGATTCAAAACTTCCATGGTATGCTAACTTCAAAGTTTCTTCATCACAGTAATCTGCTATGACCTTTCAAAGGAATAAAGCAGAACATAGTTTTTTACAAAGTTTGTCGACATAAAGTTTCCAGTTTAGTTTATTATCAATTTCTACACGTAAGAAATTGGTGTGTGCGTGCCTTCGAGGACCATTGGATAACCTATCATTACACTTATGTTTCTTGCAAGCTCCCTGTTGCTGAACAGCATATAGATTGACTTAGCCATGTTTAATTTTAAATCATTGCTCAAAAGCCACTGAGTCACTGAATTTGCAGTTGTGTACATTTTGATTTATAATTCCATGGCATATGGGTTGGATACCAAAAGAGAAGCATCATCTACATTAAGAATCATGCGAGTGTCGCCAGCTGTTGGCGTTATAGCTTGGATTATGTCTTTTATATATATTACAAAAAACACAGCCAAAAAGTTGATCCTTGTGGCACGCCATATTTTATTGACTTCAAAGTTTACTTGTCCAATGTGCCATCCTTGTCATGAACTTCAACATACTGCAACCTATTTTCTAGGAAGGACTTGCAACATTGATAGGCATTTCCTCTAATTCCATAGTTTTCTATTTTGGTGGTTAACATGGTATGATTTACTGAAACCAAAGCTTTTGTTAAGTCATATGCAGTCCAAGAATGCGTTTCTTTTCACCCAGCACTTGAGCTATTAAGTTACCAAATTCAGTTTTTGCAGATGCAGTACTTTTATTTTCCATGTATCCATGCTGAGATTTATTCAGGATATTATTTTATCAAGAAATTTTACTATCCTAGTTTCCATAATTTCTCAAGTATCTTTGATAGGCATGATATTAAAGAAATTGGTCTATAATTCTCCAGAAGATCTGGAGAACCACCTTTTTTGTTTAATGGTGTAATTTTAACTAATTTTAACTCTTTCGGAAATTCACCATGTGCAAAGGTTTCATTTTCTAGATTAGCTAAAGGAGTAGCAAAAACATCTTGACACTGTTTCATTAACTGGTTACTGATACCCTACTGACTTTTTATTTTCTAAATATGCTATTATATTCCTGACTTTATTTTTGGTGACCGGCTCTAGGAACAAGGTTTTAGTGACATATTTCGTCATATTAGCAGTATGTTTGCCAGAGATCAATTCATACTCAGGGATTAATTTGCCAACATTATTTAGAAAGTAATTATTAAATTACTCAACAATCTCTTGAGTGTCTTTAACAGTAATTCCATCAGTTTTTAAGTTGCAAATACCCCTATGAGAAGCGTACGAGTTGCCTATCTTTTCTCTGTTTACAATATTCCGTAATGTTCTTGTCTTGTTTTGTTGGTGGAATCATGTTTTTTCTTTTTATTAGTGTACTCTTTGCTTTCCTTAATTAACCTCCTATATTCCAATTTACAATCTTTTAGCAGATCATTGTAATGATAATTGTCCATTTTACTAGCTCGCAAAACATTTAACAGACTATTTAGGGCACTTATAACTTCTTTGGCAATCCAACTTTTATCTTTCTTTTTAGCTTTGTTATTTACCACATATGATTTCAACAGAAGCAATACTTCCCAATAATGTTTATAATTAACTTTAATTTATCAAACTTATTTTGTAGTCCCACTGCATCAATCATTTCAGACCAATCTACATTTTGAATTTTCAGCTTGAATTCAGCTTCAAGTAGGAGTTTTTACGCAGTAAAACTTCTTCATAAAAATGTATATGTTCTGATGTTCATTTTTCTTGTGCTAATGGCCAACATAGTGACATCTACTTGGGAATGATTTCACACCTAAAGTCACAGGCATTGCAAAAAAAATTTAATCGTTATATTTTGGTAAGTTTCTGTTGTGAAAAGCATAAAAGGTTAAATTATTATATTTTTATCATATTATAAAATTAATGTGAAGCCTCATTCATTTGAATAAAGTAAGAAAGTGATATGCATTTTCCAAGATTAGTGATGTGAGATCTCATAGACTGCCTAACAGTTTCACGTAGACATTGATTGAAATATACGACACTTCCAGAAAAATTAAAGTGAAATTTAGATTCCTTTACTCTGCATTAGAAGATGAACAAAATTTCACATTTCTGGGAATGTGCAATTATTGATATTGCCACCTTTTTAATATTGGCACAGTCTCTCAGATGACACATTACTGTTTTCGAGTTAACCTTTGTCTACTTGTGATGTGGTGACATAACTGATATTGACAAAATAATTGTTACTATTTCAAAGTTTTGACTATTTTTGAGTCGTATGAGTGAATGTGAGTGCTGATTGTATGAACTGTCAACCTGTGGAAGTGTACTACTTGATATCCCACAGATTTTTCACTCTCTTCAAATCTTGATGAAAGCATAGATATGGTTCCCTTCATTACTGCAGGTCATTTATTTCATTTTGATAGCTTTTTGGTCACGGGAAAATGCCTTCTCTCTTTGCAGGTTGGCACTTTTGTGGGGGTGGCTGACCCTCAAGTGATGTCGGAGCTGATTGCCAAGTCCATGTTTGAGAAGATTGATCGCTACAACTTCCACGCTCGTTGCACTCGCGAGGAGGACCATGTGACCACCAGTGCTCCCTCCCTCACCCCTTCCGTTGCACACCTCTTTGCTCAAGTGTTCTCCTTGTGGGACTATGGATGGGTGTTTGATGTCAGCCAAGTCTTGGGCATCATGAAATATCTCGTAACCAGGTGATCTACCTCATTTGGTACTCCTAATATTACTTACTTCTAGCACCCAACTTTTCGAAGTGTGGCTTTCAATGTTATAAGGAGTATGCCTTCCTAGCATGGGTAAGACATTTAGTAGATACTGCAGAGGCATATGGTTTTGGTACTATCCTTAGTTTAGCCCCAGCAGTGTCGGAAGTGGGGGGGCAGGAGGGGCCCAAGGCCCTCCCCCCCAGAATTTGTCCCCAGGCCCTCTCAGTCGAAGCGGGTACTTCCTGTCACACAATCTCACACCTTCATGTGCTCTTTTATCGAAATTCAAGTCCCTAACCCCTCCTATCCACAAAAAATGTGGGCCCTTTTCAAGGTTGCCGCCCTCCCAGTGAAAATAGTTCCGATGCCCCTGTGTCTCCCTTTTATTTGTATTCATTTTTTCAATGGGACAATGTTCCCTCGCCATTAGATGTATTGTTTTCATTATGTAATGAATTTATGGCAAGAGAAATTTATTTATTTATGTATTTATTTTATTTATTTATTTGTTTATTCATTTATTTATTTATTTGTTTGTTTCTTGGGCTGGTTATTTATTCACTTATTTATTAAATATATGGGCAGTCATCCTTCTACAACAATTTTTACGGTACAAATGGTACAATGTAAGAAAAGTAGTGATGAGGCAAATCCAAAATTTGACCGAATCCGAATACCAAATCCTAATCCTCCTCAATTTTATCAAATTCAAATCTTCCTTTTATCTGTAAATTTTTAAATTATGCTCCCTTTCTTGTGAATTCTCTAATTATACCGAATTGAAGCTGAATCTTATTTCTTAAAGTAAATAATAAATGAATAATGATTATATAATCCTCACTCACTGAAATTAAGTACATATTCGAGAGCAAATATAAATAATGGGTAATTTCAAAAGTAAATTCAAAGTTTAAATTAAATTAAATTTAATTTAAATCAAATAAATAAAGTCAAAGTTTAATTTTTCTTAAATAAAATTGAAAATTAAATGAAAACAGATTACAAATATTCATTTAGAAAATGCAGCATTTTCACTCTGTCAGGATGTAATCTATTTCTTTTTTTATCAACCAAATTTCCAGTAGTACTGAAGGCTCTTTCTGAAATTACTGTTGCTGGAAGAATTCAGAGGATATTTTTTGTTAGGATTTTCAAATTGGGGAATTTCAAAGAATTCTTATATGGACAAGAATTATTAGTTTACAATATGCTGCTTAAAATTTCCTACCTTGGCATTTACGATTTAAATGCTAAAAACGAGCCATTACAGTAAGCCCTCTACTTGCACGGATCTGAGTTACGTGGATGTTTAGGCCGGTGACATGTTTACGTTTCTCCGTGTTTCTGTTGCCGTGACTGATTCAACTGTGGTATGACCTGCGACTCATTGCCAAGCGTGCAAGAGTTAATGCCAAACTATAGGCGTTTGGAATGCCAGCTCTAGTTTAAGACATTACATAGTTCTATAGGTGATACAGTAGAACCTCTTTTTTACGAACCTCTAATTTACGAAATGACACCAATTTACGAACCATTCCGCCGGTCCCGATCTTTGTATATAGGAAAACCATGTAAAATGACCTCTATTTTACGAAACCTCGATTTTACTGTATTACAAAGTGAGAGGCCGGTCCCTAGGAGTGATTGACCTCTGTTTTATGAAGTTTTTGAATTATTTTGTAGCACTGAACTCAGTACAATGGAATAACGATCGCTGTATACCGCGACAGGAGCAGCTGAAGCCAGATAGGCCATGTTGAGAGGGCCCTCGGTCCAAGTATTTCATATGGGAAAATGTGGAAGAATCGAAAGTGAGCATAGTGCTTTTTGAAGTGCTTAAACTGTAGCAAAAATCCCAGAGACTGATCATCCGAATCGCAATTCAACCCTAATTATATGATCCATGGAAAAAATATTCAAAGACGCATGGCACGATGCCTGCTTCTCGAAAACAATGCCCCAGTTCCTAAAATAATCGGATTAGTGCTTGGTAATTTCTATTCCTTTTCTATCATTTTGTGTATTGTGAATACCTAACTCGTCGTCACAAAGGATCCATATTTTCTCTGGAATTATTTAAAATTAGCTTTAAGGTAGCCGCCGCAACTCCAATTCAGAACTTTGTTCAGCCTTACACTTGAAAATAGCATTCCCGTAGGAAGTTCTTTGCTGCAGCTGTCGTGGAGCTTAGTTTCATTAAAAAATACTAATTTTGCAATAATATATTACTTATATTCAAATCTTGATGCAATTTGTTTATTTAATTTTTCATTAGAAGTGTTTCGCGTCGTTAGGTAAGAATTTGCGATCGCGACTTTCAGTATGCGATCGCTATCTATAGCCGCGAGTAAATAGTTTCTGTAAATCACCGCTAGATGTCAGCACTGTAGAAATCATCTTAAAAAGGAGGGAATTTCAAATTAACTGAGTGAATTTCTAAGATTGACTTTCATCAGCTGCGAAATATATTTAAATGTATTTCAACGATACGCTTTCTTCAAAAAAGGCATTTTCTGGTCTTTTCACTGAAATATACTTGGTCAGTTGGAATTTGTTTTGAAATTTCCTAGTTAAAATGCATCCCTTGCTTTCCCATGTTAAAATGGCTTCATTAAACACAAATCGACTAGCACTAAATAAACCCCTTTCGTTAATTAATGCATAATTGAATATGCTTAAATTACTCCGCGGGATGAGTTAATTCTCTTATGAGTTATTCCCCTTATTTTAAGATCTACCAACTGAACAGCTACAAGAACTTAATTCAGTTGCAGCAGCCAAGATCATACCATTATAAATTTGTAGGAAAATATTCATCTGTTTTTTTTTAATTCATGCCTGTTTCATTCACTTTTACTAAAGTGAGTCTCCTAGCCTTAGGAATAACGCCTATGCTATACAGCGAATCAATACAATTGAGGTGTAATTTTTAAATCCTTTCAATTTGATGTAGATACACTGACCACAGAGAATTTCATGCAGTATCTGCTCAGGTAAAAATATCTCTTTTGCTATTCATTTTAAACTGATTTTCAACAGATTTTCTATACTCATTTGCAATTCATCTGTAATTGCTTTGCAATTTGAAACACGAAGCATATCAGTTGAAAATCAGTTGCAGATGACCTCAAGAAAAGGTGGAAAATGAGTTGCAAGCCAGATGAAAATTAGTTGAAAATCAATTACAATTGATTTTAAAAATAGTGGAAAATGAGTTGCAATGCAGCTGCAAATCTGTTGCAAAATAGTTTTTAAGTAAAAAGCAGTTGCATCACAGTTTTATTTAATATGACCCTGAGAGCACAAAGTTTGCAGTTTCATGGTAGTGCGATAATCAACACAAAAATGTAACAAGACAGTAAACTTTGGTTTTCCCCACAGAATATTAATATACCTACCAACTACGTAGTTTAATATTTAATATACTAACTACGTAACGTACGTTTCTACGACACTTCATCATGAGGCAAACTAATAATTACGCTGCGTACTAGTCGAAACTTATAGTGGTACAGTACTATTCTGTGCATAAAAACAATTTAGTTGACTATTACAAAAAAATGACTTCGACGAAAATGCCTGAAAAACACCAAATCCAACCGCTTCTACAGGAATTACGCCAGAAACCATCAACATATAACAAAAATATAATAATAAATACCTTTATTTACCAGAAGTCCAGTTCAAATGAATTATACAAAATTTACACAACAGCACCTCAACACACAATCAATCGATTCCTCAGCGTTTCCGAAGACACTGTCTATGCATTACCAAAATTTTAAACGAAAAGAAAGAGTTCATTGATATCACATCATTTTGTTGCCAAACACAGTTATTCACTCGGCAATATAATGCAAACCAAACAAAAGGGAACCTCACTTGGCATCAATTACAGGAAAAAGGTCCAAATACCCCACTACAGTACCATATCTGCTAGCAGTATAGTAACACACGTTGAAATTTCAAGGATCCTTCGTTCAACGACGTATTTTTTGACAACTTCGTGACGTTACTGGTAACTTCGGAGAACAAGTATTCTACGGTTGAGAAAATCTGTAAAGACAATAAAACGCAGACGCTACAGAAAAAAAAACGATTTCTAAGCAGACATTATTCCATTGCCTTTAATTTCAAAGTACACTTACCACTACGATACAGCCTCAGTACACAAGTCCCTAGCGGATGAACCGGAGCCTATTTATTATTTAGAATACAAGAATGCATAAGACAACTGAATATTATGTAACTAGAGTGTGAAAAAACACTGAGATGATAAATTTCAACTACACTCCAATAAGATTCGGCACATGTTTACGTGTGTTTCTTGCGTTTCCATGCGCAGGCACGATTTAACAAAAGAAAACTGCCGGAGCAAGTGCAGCCAACTTGGCCATATGAGCGGAATTTCTACCGGATGATATTGTTTAAGCTCAGTAATGGGCTAATAATGACGAAAGAATGTTTGCCGATGTACCAGTAATTCCGTTTTCTATAAATATTTAAACGGGTATCATGGTGAACTATTGAAAACATATAATGTTAAATTTGTTTTGTTTTCAAATTTGGTCGACAGCATCCGTCATAGGACTTTATTATCGTGTCTTGGTCTACAGCAAACTTCAATCACTTCAATCAGTGAAGTTATCTGTAGACGTTAAATTGACCAAATTTAGAAGTCTACAATTTTTAGTGTGCTCTCAGGGGAGTTGTAAAGCCGAGTTTACACGATGCATTTACCCGTGCAAGTACGTTGATGGACAGATGCGTGGACGACTACAAATTGCTCGCACACATTCACCAAAATAGAACAGGGGCTATTTTCTGTCCACGCATTCACGCAATTTTGAGTGTTTACACGGTGCAATTTTGATGGTGAATGTGTTCACGCATCTACGCGCGCGTGTAAATGCATCGTGTAAACTCGGCTTAAAACAGTTTTAAATCGGTAGCAAAATTGAGTGAAAATCAGTTGCATAAGAATTAAAGAATAAAAATCAGTTGCATAACAGTTTAGCAGAAAATTAGTTGAAAAATAGTTTGATAATGTGTTGCAAAATTGAGTGAAAATGGGTTCCAAATGAGCATGACACTAAAAATTGGGATACAAACCAGTGCAAATCAGTTCAAAATCAGTTGAAGATGAGTTTAATGTGTTTAAAAGAGTTTCAAACCAGTTTCAAATGAATTGCAAAAGAGATATTTTTACCTGAGTGTTGTTTTTTCCCAGAATGAGCAGATGACAATTATTTGTTATAGTAATTAGTTTGATTTCAACCCTAACATAACTATTTGACTAATTAAGTACAGCATAGTGTTTAATTGCATTGAAAGTATACTCGCATTCTTGTCAGCAGAGTTTTAGTAGTTTTAGCAGATCAAGCCTCTTATGTGCATGATTTGCCTCCATGGACATTGCTCCATGCTGTGCGAGGTGTTGCCAGAGCATGGGACAGTGTCACCCCAAAAACTATTTCCAACTGTTGGAGATCAGCTGGTTTTGGTGAAACATCAGTTCCGGAGGCAGAGGAGTTAATGGAAGATAACCTCCAATTTACAAACCCTCTGATTTACAAAGCTCAAATTTTTGGGTCCCTTCAACTTCGTAAAATAGAGGTTCTACTGTATCTGATCATCGTGATGGTGAAAAAGCCTGATGTGATCAGGCATCAATGTCTTTTTTCGGCGTAGTTTGACCTTCCCGCGTAAGTCAATGTGTGCTTAATTATCACTCCATAGATGACACCTGTTGTACATTACAGCAAAAAAAGAAGTTTTGAGTAGCTATTATTATTTTAGATATAAATGTCCAGTGAAAGAAATATTAGATTTGTGTTACTCTCGGCTTTGTCATATTATGCTAATTTAATGGCCTCTCAAAAGTAGTTTGGTAGGCGTTAGTAAAAGTAGTAGACATTTTGTGTAATCGTCGCCAATTGCCACCGTGAAAGCGGCACCACTAATGGTTCAAAAATGAATAAGTAAGTTGTGGTGTTTCGACTTACGTGGATTTCTACTTCTTTCATTCAAGTGTACATCCAAATATGAGTAACCCAACTTGTATCTTATCATTTTGATAATCTTTTATTCTAATTTTTCAAGTCTATTAATGTAACCATCATAACATGGAACAACACAGTACTTAAAGATGGAACAAACTAAAGATTTATATAAAATAGCAATGATTTTAGGGTCAATGAAATTTGTGGCAACTCAATGTATGAAGCCTATAAGTTAGGATGCTTTGTTACAAAAAGAAATAATTTGATCATGAAAAGTGATATCTAAAGCCATGGTGACACCTAGATCTTTAACACGTTTAATAGTTTAATAGAGTCCACATAGCAGAGCAAGCTTGCTGCAGCCCTGCAGCAAGCTTGCTTTGATCCCTGCCAAAAGAGATCCCTGTGGAACTCCTGAGGCCCCGTTTCCACTACTAACATTTCTACGACGGTAACTCTCTACCCGTGCAATGCTAGTAATGGAAACGCTCGAAAACGCCTACCATGGTAGATAGTCCTACTAGCATTGAGATAACCTTGTAAGATCAGGGAATAGTGGTTACCGTCGTGTCTTTTTTGTAATTGGAACGCAAGTTAGTCAAAATCCTGGTAAGAATTATGGGAAAACAGTTGAATCACGAATAGCGGTGAAGGATCCCGGTGTGTGCATCTAGGAAAACGTGGTTGGTGTGGTGTCTTTGTTTGGCTTCATACTTGATTTTTGTCAATGCTCAATGATGCTCCAGAGTTGTTATTACCTATGGTTCACATAATTTAATTATATTTTCCCAGCGATGACCGAACAAAAGAATTGCAAAAACTTTGCTGATGAGGAGACGGACTTGCTCCGTAGGCGTACGCGATAAGCCCGACGACAATTGATTATAACAATCAATATAGATTCTTGAATAAAACTTCAAGTTCTTACACACTTCAATGTGCTACCATCTTTGCGCATTTCTATAACGATCGTCGATTTTCTTTTGAACTGGAATACTGGTAACCGCTATGTGACGAAAGCAGTGATTACAAGGGTAACACTGTAGCTAACTGGAACGCAGGTAGGTATGAGGGCTGAAATAACCGTGGTAGAATGTCAGTAGTGGAAATGGGGCCTGATGTAACATTAATCTGTGAGGACAGCACATAATTAAATTTGACACTTTGGGTGCAGTTGGACAAATTTAGTAGAGAACCACCAATACCTTGTGATTTTAACTTTGCCAATAAATGGGGATGGCCTACCTTATCAAAGGCTTTGCTGAAATCTGAATGTAAAACATGATTGGCTGAATGAACAGAGGAAAGTACAAAATTCTGAAATGTGAGCAAGTTGGTAGCTGTAGATCTACCTTCAAGAAAATTATGTTGATCTGAGCTGATGATCGGCATCAAAACAGTGATAGTAATATCAAGAATACGGTTTTCAAGAAGTTTAGCCAGAGTTGATTCAACTGTTACTGGTCAATAATCTCTACAAATATTTTGATTACCACTCTTAAATATGGGTGTTATGAATGAGAATATCTAAGAATTTGGAAAGATACTGACAGAAAGAGAAAGATTAAAAATAAAAGCAAGGGGATAGCCAAAAATGAGGTAAACAATTTTAAAACTAATGAAGAAATACAGTCGGGGCCAGGTCCTTTACTAGTATCGAGAGATTCTAACTTTCTCCAGATTATACTCTCCTCAATAGCACAAGGCAGAATTAACTGGTCAATATTGTAATTATATTGTGGTATCACAGTTGGTAGACTATCATAAACATTCAAAAAATATCAATTAAAATTTTGATAAAACCTAGATAGCACAGTAAACTTGCTGCAAACTTGCACCAGGTTTGCAAAGCAAGTCTCGGAAACTTTCTAGTTTCCGCTTTGTGCACTTGCAGCATGGGGAATTGAAAATAACAGCATTTTCATGGGGATTTGAAAATAACATGAAGTCAGAATAGGCTAAATTCTCCTTTGAAGTTAATTTGAAACCTAAAATATAACAAATGCTCGGATGCCGGTACGATGGCTGCATCATATGTTAATCTCGTATGTGGGTATATAGGAATTCATCTGAGAGGTTTACGTAAATTTGCAAGTTTTACTTACACTGGAAACTAGTTTTACTATCCTTTTTGCAAATATAATAGCTGAATATTTTTTTCCATGGAGGTTCTTGGTTGGTCATGAGGGTTTATTCTCAGTAATGAGTTTTTAGAAAATATAGAGGTACTATAGGAAGAGGTTTCTCCATATAATTTCATGCAAATTTTGGTGGGACCTAGAAAATAATATGTTAAATGGTGTTTTATGGTATGAAGAGGTTCACTAGGTAGAGGTTTTACTCTATTAGCTTTTTATATTCTATTGAAGACTGAGTCATATTCTTTGGGCCCGAACGTAGTGTAAAATTTTCACTTTTGGCAAGTGTGAAACCTTCACCAGTGGCTATTGATAGAAGGAAACAACAGTAGAAGTATGCTGTAGTGAGTATGGCTTATAACAAGAATATCTCACTAAAATTATTTTTTGCCATTGTTGGTCTACGGTCCCAGATAGCATGCAAGCTTACGACAAACTTGTCATAGGGTTGTCATAGGCTTGTTATGACAAAGTTGTTATGGCAAGTTTGCATCAAACTTGCTGTGGCATACTTTTACCATAACTAAAGGCTGTATTTCGGAGATTCTCTCGAAGAGGAAAGCGAACGCTGACATACTGTAGTTTTTTCACCCAGTACCGCCTAATACTCCACATATTCTCATCGTTTCTCTCGTTGAGGTTACTGGAGGGGGCACTTTCAAGGGTAGATTATGTAAAATTCTACTAAGCAAATTGCATTACAGCTTGAATAAGTATTTTGATGAGAATCTCTAAATGTGTCTTTTAATTCTAATTATTTTTTTACATGTTTATCGTATATGTTTTTATGCTCGCACAATGTTTATACTTTTATAAGCTTGCTTTGTATACAGCATCTATATGTTTATGCCCGCTCTGCGTATAATATTATTAATTGTATATTATTCTAGCTCCCTTGTGCTACTATTGTTTTAATCTTATTGACGAGTTCTATGTCACAAGACCAACCGAACCGAGCCGAACAATTAATTTATTATTATTACAAAACTCTGCGGTGAAGCGTACATAACTAACATCGGTATCCTTGAGCGCTTGCGCCGCCTTGCGCATTTAGCCATGTCGTGCTACGATTTCGTGAATTTACCGTGAGCGACGTGCTTAGAAAATATCAAGTTTAAATGAAGCATGTGACTGGCGAGGTATTCTGAAGGTTCGTAAATACTTTAAAGTGTTTTTATTCTTCTGAAAATTATTATCTTTATCCACAGACTTACTGTCTGGCGGGAAAATGCAATGTTTATTTTTCACTTGCAGGTGTATTCCTGCTCGATACGTGTTTGCTCAATGGGAACAGTAATCGCCAAAATGGAAAGAAATGGCCCTACCTTCCACCGGTAAGTTGTAAAATAGCATGAAATGGTGTTATTGCTTCAGTATTTCTTGAAATGCATGCTAACCACAATCTTATTAATATCGTATTTATTTCGTACTAGGGTAGGTTACACCTGTATCGGATGCATTCTAAAGTGAATGGTTGGTTATATTATGTTAACCAACAGCAGTAATTGAGTTATTTTATTTCAGTAACAAGTATGTAAGAAATTGTGACTATTGCATTCCTTTATGGGAAGACATCGTCAGTCCTCGATGGACTGATTAGTGAAATCAAAGTTTTATGCAAGGTAGTAATTATGTTTGTGGAATATGTGTTCTTGTTGCATAGATGAAAGTAATGAAGTGTAAACCGATATCAAAGATTAACTTTTATTGTTAGATGGTCAATTAACAACCTTGGGCCTATGCTTTTTGTATTAGGCGAGGATATAGCTTAAATGAATGAACACTCGTTCCTTCTTGCTTTATATTTATCCCATATAGTAAGTTCTGTTGAGTGGAGTGTCTTTTAATTATGATTAAGTTATTGTATTGTGCGTGAAAGTGAATTATAAAATACGTGTTGTGCATTATTGTTACTTTAAAATTTAAATTTTGTTGTGCAGTAACACTGACGAACTTTATCTAGCCTGTTTCATACGTCGTGGACGAATGCATGAAAGATAAATGTTATATGATGTAAGGTATATTGATTGGAGATAAATGTGATTTCCTCTCGAATGGCTAATGGTATGGCATGAATGCCTCAAATGCTCATTCCTGAATGGATTTTGTATTTGATGTGTGTTGTTTATATGTTGTTAGAACCCCTCTTGAACTAATCAAGCCTAACAAAGTCTAACGAAAAATTGCATGAATTCTTCTGTGCCAGTGATATTTTGAGGTTGTGGAACTTGTTTCATGGTAAAGCTAATTTTTGTTACCTACTCAGGGTGCATTACTTCCTCAATGATACCTGAGATAGTGAACAGTATTTCTTTGTAAATTTTGAAGTGGTGAATTTTCCAAGTGTTGTTACCTTCTTATGAAGGAAAGAGTGCTTTAATTCCCATAAATAACTAGTTCTTATTCCTTCTATAGCTTCTATTCTATAAGTTGCTTATTCCTTTGTTTGGTTTTCCTTGAAGTCGTGAAACTTATTTACCAGGTGTAACCATGTTTGATATTTACAGATGTAATGAATTTTCCTGGTATTTTTTTCAGTTAGGGATGCAGAAAACTGTAAAAACACTGGTGAATCTGATGTGTGGTATGGATTTGTTCAGTGATGAGAATTGTGTATGCTGATTATTTCTTTGGAATCAAATGATGTCAGTATGAAGTTCTCATTATATCCTAATTGAATTTGATAAGAGGCATACTCATTCCACAATGGAAGGTAAGTTTGTTTTCAGTTGGAATAATGAAACTATTTACAGGTATAAGCTCATTTGATGTTTACAGTTGCTATTAATTTTCTAGGTATAATTCGAGTTATTGATGCAGGAAACCTGTAACCCTGTTGATGCTGGTGTTAAAATGGATGTCTTCATTGATGAGGAATTTTTAAGGTGGTTACTTATCTGGATGAAATAGTCAATATGTATTATGTTCTCATCAGATCCCTATAGCAGTAAATTTTTGTTAACATTCCAGGTACTAATTTATGGCGCAAGACTTTTAAGAAGTATGCTATATGGTTTCTCTCCACACCTTCCTCTAAAGCTTCCTCATTGGTACAATCTGAACTCTTCAATTGCGTGGTTCCTAAATAGTCTGCCACCGGTCGCCTCAAAAACAAACAGGAAATAGAGCAACTCAACAGCATCGTTATACTTCTGCAGTCTCTGTCAAACCCCTCTGAAAGTAAGTTTTTTGTAATTTTAATATTGTTTTTCCTTGTGTCAATTGGCTATATTTTTGGTGGACTGGCTTCCAGTTTAATGCAAAGGCCTCAATGTAAAAAGATTGGAAGGCCACTTAACCACTTCTTCCTAAATAATTATTGGGTGGCATCCTAACTGAAGCATTACAGAAGCCTCAATTCTTGGCTTATCCTGCATCTAGAGGTTGTATGGTTAAAGTGGCTGATTTACTCCATTGTAATAGAAATTTACTTAAGTTTTAAAGGGAACTTGACATTTTGTTCATTTGTAATGTACAAATTTCCATGCCTGCTGTGCGCAAATTTCAAATCAAAGGAGAGTTAAGTAAAAACTTTATATACTATCAAATTAAAAATTATATAGGCATGATCTTTCATATCATTTGTAGTAATTTTTCATGTTTTTTTTTCTAGGAATGAAAGGATGAACAAATTCACTGGAGGTGATAATATTGAGGATATCATGATTGATAAACATGTAGAACATTAAAGTTAATAAATTTCTATAAGTATTATTGTTCTATTATTTAATTTTTACATTTCATTTAACATTTGCAGCAGGTGTGATACGACTAGTCTGCAGCAAATTTGAAGACACGTAACTAGGAGGTTTGATTCAAGCTTGCATCAGGTATGCAGGCTTGTTACGACAAACTTTTTGCAAAGTTGTAACTTTGTCATTACAAACCTTCAGCAACTTTGCTGCAAGTTTAGCTTGCTATGTGGGGTAGGGCTGTGCAATATGGATACTGCTCTGCAATATCAACTTGAATTGGCAAAAGTGTCAATTGGTGATATTGAAAGCTACAGTCTACTTTTGCGTGTCAATTAATGCTAATATGGGAGAAACTCAAGGAATGAGGGACCAAATTTCTAGTTAGACTCCTCATATGTTTTAACAAGGAGTCCGATGACAAGATTTTTACATGCTGATTCATTTAAATTACTAATAAAGATTCCTTGTTCATTTTCTTTCACTCAGGAAATCTTGTTGGTCCATGATTTGAGTATCTATCTGTGCATAGCCATTTTATAAAAGTATTAATTCCAGTCTACCCTTTGCAATCCTGATTTAATTCATTGGATTTACAGCGGATTTGATCCAGTCCTGATTTAATTCATTGGATTTACATTTCTAGAAAATTGTTTGAATTCAAGGATTGCAAACTGGATGTGAAGATCCCTAATGGACCCAAGTAGCCAAACAATATTGGCCAATATTGAAGATCCATTGGCACCCCATATTGGCTGGTTGTTAGCAATGAGATTAGAACCAATGAATAGCCATTATTGCCAAGCCCACGAATTGCCAACATGGGCCCAATATTGGCTAGCCCACGAAAACCTATGAGCTGCCAACGTGAACCCAAAACGTCCCATGTACCCCACACTGACTGCCCCACGTCATCCAATGTAGGCAAAAGCAGCTGGCAAAAATCAATTCAAGTGGCAGATTCAGTGAAGTGAGAGCAGAGGTCCAGGTCATTTCTTCTTTAACTCCTCGATAAGTATTGTGGATGTGTTGAAGGGGAACAGGAAAAGAAGCATTACTGAAACAAGGAGGACAGTCCATTGACCCTTGTGGAAGAGTATTGAAGGTGCAGTCAGTGGGGCAAACATCTTGGAGAGTGAATGAAGCTCTTCAGCCATCCTTGGAGAGTGAACTCCATTTCAAGCCTTCCTGGGCAGGCTGCCAACATGGACCATGGTAGGCCCATGCTTAGTTTTGTGCGGCAGCCAATGTGAGGTAGCCAATAGTAGTGGGGGGCCCATTTCATGGGGTAGCCACTGTGGGATTTAGTGGGGTAGCCATAATGTCTGTTTGGTCCAATGCACCACCCCAAGTAGCCGACTACTTGAGGGCTAACATTTGGCTGCACTGATGTCAGCCCAATGTGGTAGGCTACCTGTGGTAGTTACCCATTGACATGCACAATAGCAGAATTTTCCCAGAGAAAAAATCATTCAACTTGGTAGGAATGTCATTGTGGATGCCCTGAATTCACTGCAGGTGCTTGAACCAGTTAGCATGCAAGACATCCTGCCTTCCTGTGGACTTTTTGACCCTTTAAGATGAACTGCTGAACATGCAATGTCATGGAGCACCCTGTTTGATTTTATTCTCTAATGCTCTTTTGTACATGTTAACTTCCTTTTCCTGTATTCCTGTCCTTTGTGTGTTTTTAATAGCCAAAGTTTAGAGTTTGCACTTAATAGGTACTGTGTGTGTGGATGCCTTTTTTGCCCTTTAATAAATGAAATACATATTTGAGACTTACTGTGAAAAATTACAATGTCCAGAGTGATTATTCTATCAATAAGAAACTTTAATTGCATGATGATGTGGTCATTTCTTTTCCCAGTTATCTCTTTGGAGGAATTCCGACATCGGAAGCTCAGCTTGAGTATGGGTGGGAACCTACAAAAGTGGATCAAGCGTGTACGACCAAAGCATCGTGGTACACTCACACTGGCCAATTGAATGTTGTGGGTGCACACCAGTGTGACAACTGCACCCGTGCTCTTCGAGCAGCCTTCCTTCCCAACCTGACGCTTGTGTTTGTGGTTGCGGAGCCCTCGTGCATATGCAGCACGCCTACCAACTACCTGAATCAACTCCCAACTGAAGGTGATTGTCCACATGCTCTCAGTTGCTGTTGTTGGCCCTTGCGCAGGTGGCTAAGGGGCGCAAATGACTGAGGTCGCAAGTGCCCCTTGGGAAAGTTAGCGGTGTGTTGTGGTCGTTAGAGTTGTTTGTGTGTATTGAGGAAAAGGTTGGGCAGGATTATGTTAGGAGTGGAGGAAGAGAAAGCCTTTGTTGGAATCAGTCTGCTCTTCACAACTGGCACTAAGAGATCCATTGTTAAACGTTCGGTCCAATGTAGAGAGTACGAAACTTTAAATGCACTCCGTAGAGCACTTATGTAGGGACCAATGTTCCACTTAGTAATTCCACCAGGCCTTCACTCTCACCCAGTCACCTCTGGCACTGTCCAATGGATGTAGGTCCTTGAAATGAACCAATACAGAAAAAGAGCTCACTCTGTTGAAGTAGGCATTAAAGTATTAGAAGTGATACAGTGGCCACTTTTAATACAGTTGAGCACCCTTAATCCGGGAACCCCTTATCCGGGAGCACCTATAATCCGGCAATTTTGCTGTGACTATCTGGTACTTAGTGGAAAATGCCGAAACGTTTTTAACCGGAACATTGCTTCATAACCTGCCGAGATATCATTCTTATATTAATACCGAGATACCGTTCTTAACGTTAATTTTCCCATTTCGAGAATGAGAATAATTTAAACATATTAATTTCTGGTACTTCGCCTACACTGGAATTATTCTGGAACTTGAAGTAAACTTATAAATTTGACGACATCGCCGAGATGGAATATGACTAATTTACAGATCAGCCACTTTCAATGGCGTGCGCATTTTTGATTGACCACTAGACGTAATTTAAAAAATGTCTCATCCATACAGTTGTGGAATCAGCACAAAACGTTAACCATCGCAGAAAAAGTGCAAGTTGTGAAAAAGCTTGATGCCGTTGCATCAGTAAAGCGTTTGACTGAAATATACTACGTGGGATCTTCAACAATGTAGCACATTAAGAAGCTGAAAGAGAAAAATCATCAAAATTTTACTGTTAAAGTGACACGAAGAAGTAGATAACAGAGAGAAAAACTATGAAAGAAGATTTAAGTGCTGATTTAGATTGCGATGCTTCGATTGCGTCGGAGTGAAGGCCTTAGTTAGTATTTCTGGCCAAATGCTAATGGAGCAGGATAAACTCTTTTAGAAATAGACGTGATCAATCCAAAAGACATGATTCGGGAAATTTCACGTGCAGGCAATAGCATTTCACCATCCGTTCTAAAAACACGCGTGGTTTAAATTGTGGACTGCTTTAAGGTTTGATATAGACAAAATAATTGGGGATTTAAAAAATTTCATGTTTCTGAGGATAAAAATATGATGATGGAGTTTGCAAACATCATCCATAACCCTGAATTAAAGGAAATGGAATTGGTAAATTTAGACGAGAGGATAGTTAGCGGCCACGATATTCTCACCACACAACATATCATAGATGATGAAATCATTGAAATGGTAATTAATAGCAATAAATCCGAGTGGGGATGACGATGATCAGCCTGAAATTGTTGAAGGAAGACTACTCTTGATGATGGTCTTTAAAGAATAATCCAGTCCGGTCGCCCGTGGCGACGTAGTGATGGGCGTACACACGACACTCACGCGTTGGCATCGCGCTGAATCAGCTGATAACAAATCGAGCGCGGTAGGAAATTATGTTACGCATATTACAGCGTAAGAAATATCAATTTTTATACCCTTTTCCAATAACAATATGAAACTTTTATATGTGCAGCAATATGCACAATGCTTAGATTCCGTTATTTTCACTCACTCCGCAACTTCGATAATTTTAAATAATAACTTTGTGTATTAAGAAACCATTTCTTTCTGATTATTCTCAGTAACTATTTTACAATAATGTACAGTAAATGGCAAGCGAATATATTTTGTTATAAATAATTGACTCCTTTCAATGAAAACATCCCGGACGTCAGAAATAGACTAGTTGCCATGCATGACCCATAGTCCGGCAAAATCCCTAATCCGGCATCACTTCGGTCCCGACTGTGCCGGATTAAAGATGCTCAACTGTATATATGTACTTATTCCCAGCTAAGTTTAATTTTTTTCAGCAGAAATCGGGCTTATTTCCACCTTCCCCTCCAAATGTGTTTCGGTTCATTTATATGTTCCTATCTTTTTCTAATTATTGTCCTCAATATGTTTGTATGTGCTTGTTGGTGATTTTTCATGTTTTTATGGGTGTATGTACAAATATACAGAAATGCAAAGGAGGGTGATTCACTCAGTGACTCCCCAACACTGGATATCGTCTACTTCCAGGGTATGTGCATACTTATTGAAAATGGTGTACAGTCCTTAAACTTAGGAACATTGACTAAACCCCAATACACTCCTATAAATGTTTATAAAATATTTACATTTTACATGTGAAAATGATTTGCATGCAGTTCGAGTGGAAGTGTTAAGAATAGGTGGGAATGTTCATGCATGCATTGAAAAAGTTTATCATAAAAGGGTATCATTGATGATATCTTAAAAATTACCCTTGAATATCCATGCTATGAGTTAACTGAGAATCAAGTCTATCGCATTATAGGAACCTCGCCCTAAATGTTCCACTCTCCTTTCAATGCCATGCCTTCCCTTGTCAACACCAAATGTTCCATCACAATGCATCAACGGTTTGAGGTAATGGGGTTCCAGAAAAGGAAGGTTGGCCTAGGATTGCAGAGGAGTATTTCTTACCTCCTCTACATTATCCCATGAAAGAGAGGTTTACATTCCATACTTATGCCCATATTGAATAAGCATCGACTCAGGCTTTCCGAGAAAAGGATTAAAAATTACACTTCTAGTTTTCACCTCCTTCTGATCTCGAGGGATCTTTTCAAGTGGTTTCAAGGTGAATATTTTCAGTTCCAATGCCCTCTTAGTTCTAATATAAGGAATTAGAAAGTCCTCTCTTCTCTTTGAAAGGCAATGAAGTCCATTGTACTCTTTTCACAGCATCAAAATATTTACCCCGTACACATCTCATATTTTGTGTTTTCTTATGCTATCCTTGGACAAAGATCTGACTAGGTTGACAGCCATGAGAAAACCCTTTGATAATTTGCACGAAACGCAAGCTGTGTGGTTGTCTAGATCTTTCTGATAAACCACAGCAACCCTGAGATAGCCCTTGGATATTTGCATTTCACATGCCATTGGCTTTAGTGCTTGCTGAATTCTTCTCCTTCCTGAGCCGGACCTCTGAGCACTGTGGTTTGTGCTGTTGCTAACTGTGCACCTTGATGCCAGCGTCGTTATGGCCTCTCTACTAAATGAATTGTGTGGTGGCCTATGAGGTCACCACATCCAGAACCTGTCTCACTAGGTAATATTTTCTTACAGACGCTGGTCCAGATTGGTGTAATTACAAGAAGATGTATCGGGTGAAGCCATTGATGTGCTATGCTAACACAGACAAGGTGAGAAAAGAAATAATGAAACTGCTATCAGTTTTAAATTTTTAATAGAGTTAAGGTTACTTGTGCTCATGATTCTGTTTGCAGATTAGAGCCTAATTCATTTCCACGTGCTGTTGTTAATTAACATTGGATTTACCTCACCTAAGAGTTGGTAGTTAAGGGTCCTTATTGCTAGTCTCTGATTTTCCCCATTGAATCCCTGTCAAAAAGCCATATTATTTAATTCAGTTCTGTCTTCAACTCCTACTATTATTATTACTTGCAGGAGAATGCCACTGACTGTGGAAGCAGAGCATCTATTGCTGGAGTATCGATTTTTGCATTCCTGTTTGGTTTAATTTTGTTTATGGAGATTAATTTAACCTTTCACAGTTATAGTCAAAATCTCTCTAGTTAAAGTCACTCATTGGTCTTGACTTCTCATAAGAACATGTCTGCAGTGAATGATCTCATGCTTGTTATCCTAAAGGTTCAGGCAATAATAGGAAGTTTTATCATGAGCTTAAATTTTCAATATGCAGCAATTAGGTCTTAAGATCTTTGTTAAAGTTTTAGTGTCGTTATTAGTTACTTTGAAGTTGCCCTTCATATAGCTCTGGAAAATGCCATGGACTGGGTCCTAGGAGCTTCTTAGAGATGAATTAACCTTGTGGTGGATCCTGAGCATAGCAGCCAAAGATCAGCTGCTGTGTTCTCATCTGTAAAAGTTGAAAATACAACTGTCAACTTGATTGTGTGGGTGGTTTGATGTGCTGTTCAGATCCAGGACTAATGCTGTTCTAAAATGCCAATACTGTAGGGTTAGGACACTTTTGTTTTCCCTGATTTTATGGCTTCATGTTGAGTAGTGAAAGGATTTTATGAACAATAAGGGCATTGTTGTTTATTGTGTATGACAATCCATCAATTCTGAGTGCTTTTGATTGTTAAAAGGCAGTATAAAGGATCATGATGTGAAACAGCATTCATCCCTGTCACATCTGTGCCTTTGGAGTCTTAATTGCCTTGTGAAAAGCAATAACATTCAATGTGGACCATAAAGGTAGTGTTAAAAATCAGAGTTGCAAAAATATTGTTGCACATTTGGTTCTTAGTTAGAACCATCGCTGATAAAATTCCTACATTTTACCCTTAATCTTCAATGACAGCTGGAATGATTCTTTCCTAGTAGTGAATGTGATATTTGTGACATCATCTATGAAATGAACATACGGAAAACAGTCACAAAGAAGCAGCTTGAGCAATTTTTTTCCATTGAAAGCCACTGGTCAAATATAATGGTTATGTCCCAGTGACTAAATCATATCATTCATCTGAGTTTATGATCAGTTCTAGAATTTGCCGTTGTTGCTTCAGAAATTCAATACACCAGGATCTCTTTTCGGAGAGTGTAGAAAAGGTGAAGAAAACTGAAGGGTCTATTGAAAAGTGTTGTCATCCTTCAAATGAAGCAGTTCCTACACTTACTCCTTTTGGGTGTTGGTGAAATTCAAAGGCAGAGCTGAAGATTTGAAAAGTATTTTCCTCAAATGTGATTCATATAGAATGTAGTCTTACCCATATTTTTTGCACCCAGGGAAATTAATTATTTTCTACCATTTGGGTAAATTTGGAGCTATTTTAGAATCCGCAGTGGGAAATGAACGTATGCTGGGGTTGTTGTTGGCATAGTTTTTGTAATTAATTGAGGGAAGGCTTTTGTGCTATGACTATCTTTTATTTTTGGGTTGTAATTGGTGAGATATATTTAAGGGTGAACTTTTGTTTTGGAACATGTATGAACTTGGTCATTTTTGGTCATTTTTGAAGTGAAGAAGGAAGGTGAAATGCATTTTTGAAATGTGATATATCTGTAGTTTCTGTTTTGAATATTCAGTTTTCTTGATTTGGAATCCCATCATGGGCTTGAGGAAGCCCAGGTTGTAGGAAGGGAGTACTTTTTAACTCACATTCATAAGTCTCATTCATGTATGGTGGCAAGTGTTTGTGTAAGTTGTTGTCCTTAATAAAAGCGTTTTAGTTACTATTGATTCGATGCATCAATAAAGAAGTGTTACTCTCAACCTTTTTATGTTATTCCTATAATTGTTGTAGGTAACAAAGGAAGCAGTTTTGGCATTTGAGTCTAAATGCTTTTTTCCTGAGAGTTATGTGAACATTGTTGAACCTGAATGCATGGGGGTCGTGGTGTAGAATGCATAAGTAATGCCAATGAAAAATTAGATGAAGAAACTGAACTGTTATCATAGATTTAAAGTTGGGGAACTCAAGGAGAGTTTATTTGTGATGCTTTGGTAATATTCTGTGATGATAACCAAGAGTAATTAGCAGTATGATTTGGCTAAATACCTGGGTGTCACTGAGGAGTGAGAAGAGGTTTTGCACTGTCTCCCATAGGTACCTACTATTCAATATTTGCATCGAGAAAGTTTTTTTATTTTGATATAGTTGTTTGGGCCGACTTGGAAAGAAGTATCATAGATTCTGGTTACATATTTATTATTTGCATGAAAAAATGAAAATTAACAAAGCATCTACCTAGCAAATTATGCCGTTACATATTTTAACCTATGAAAACAGTATTACTTTTATTTTTTAATATTTATTCCTTTTTAACCATATAAAAATTATTTATTTTATTTCAACCTACCAAAATTGAAAAAATTAATATTAAATTTTAAAATTTTTAAATTGTAATACAAAAACTTGAGAATTTCTCCATTTCCAGGACTTAGTCTATTTCTTGTTGCTGCATAAATCCAGTGCTTTTCGCACTTTTCATGGAAGATGCAAGGCCACCTAGATACAGTCAAACTTGGATATAATGAGATCCAAGGGACCATATGCTTTGGCTCGTAATATCCGTACGAGTAACAACATATACTGTCACTCACTCACTGTCTTTCCTCTCTCATGCACAAACACATACTATTCTAATGCAGGGGTGATAAAATAACAAAGATTATTATTAGATGATTGAAATTGCAAAATGAACAATTTATTCGGTAAACTATCCACATAAATGCTAAATTTACAAGAAAAAGTCCTTGGTACGACAGTACAGCCACTGCTCGTTCATTTGGACTAAAGATTTTCTCGTTATAACCGTAAGGCTCTCTAATACAGTCTTGTTTCAACCGTTATATATTGCTCATAAAATACATTATTTCCAAACAACCATTCTCTCCTTCCTCGCAATAGCTGAGATCTCGTTTTAACCATGCTTGTTATAAATGAGTTTGACTGTATTTCACAGCCAGTTTGCTCAAATTTGGAAAAAAGCTCTTTTGAACTTCTCCACCACAAAAATGAGGCAATATATTTTGGATTTTTCATATTCTTGCTGGAAACATTCGTTAGTTTATTTTTTTCTTTCCTTTGGAAGTCATGCGTTTCTTCATTCTTTCGTTTACCACAAGCTCATTCATCAAATAACTTGGCAATACTTAGATAATCTCCTCTGAGTTCATCCCCAAAACCCTAAATCTTCAAAATTCTATATTTCTTGAGATTTGGAATTGTCGACATTTTCTAAGCTATCTCTTGTCCATCTTTTTATTTTCTTTGTCATTTCCTCTTTTTGAAATTTAGCTTTGAATCTTGGATAATAAAGATGACAAGCATAAAGACTTTTTTCCTAGATATGATGTAAATCTTATCTTCATTGAAACTTATAGTTCTTATACTGTGGTAAAAACTCACCTGAAGGAGCTGCTGCTCCTTGCTTTAGCCAAGAATAAATCCAGTCTCTATTACGGTAACTATTAAAGATATTGTGATTTCCCGTTTACCTACTGGCTCCCACAGTTAATTCCGTGAATGGTTTTAACAGTGCAACTATTTTTCATCGTGAGACCACTGATAAGGGCATAGCAAAGGAATTTTACCATCAATAGCATACGTATAGCATAGACTTGGGCTTTTTGCTGTTACGAGTTTCATTCCAGCATGTAGAATTCGAGCGAGTAGGGTCATGTTTATTCAAGTTGTGTTTCTGTAAACCTAACTACACCTGCAGATTTTCTAGTTTGTCCCCGAAAAATTCTCTCGAAGTGGAAATGAGATGTACGATTTTAAGTTTAGCACATGGATTGGCATGGTTGGAAAGCAGGATAAACTATGATGAGGTGATTACCAGGCAGAGAAATATACATCATAATATTTCTCTGCGGGACCAACAGCTGTCCCATTTGAATGGCATCGTAGATATGATCGTCACATCGTAGATATGATAGTGTCGGCCACCTGGTAGACGAAAACCGCAATGGGATAAAAGAGCACAATGACATAAAAAACGATGACCAGACAACAGGTGTCGAGGTTTCAGTGTGTGATGGACTACCTTTCCTCCGGTCGGGCCTTTACACCGAAGGTCAAGCGCATTGCTTGTGCTATCCGGAGACACCACCACAAACTGAGCATTAGAGTTCGGGCACTTACAACGGCGAGGAATAAGTTGGTCAAGAGGACTAACACCAGGAAGGAGAACTCCATCTTCTCTTTTCAGCCGTCCCGTCTCTTCCGACTCCCTCCACCTGTTGTCCAAACTCCACCAACTGTCCCGGAGGTGGAACGGTTCTGGAAGGACATCTACGAGACCAAGAAGCCATTCAACGAAGGTACTCCAGTTATTGCCCACTTTAAAGAGTTTTGTGACCGCCACGTAGGAGATATGGATCGTCCCACCTCAGCCTCGGAAAGTGATGTGAAGAAGGCCTTCTCTGGCTAGAAGAACTTCACTGCTCCCGGAATGAACGCATTGAAAAAGTTCTGCTGGAAAAAGTTCCCTTCCACCCATAAACATCTCGCCAGAACCTTCATATCCTTCCTATCAGAGACGGAGCCAATGGGGGCGTTTACTCGGAACCGAAATCGCAATTTTGTACACGAAATCGTTAGATGGAAACGAAAATTGAATTTTAGTGAAAAAATTATTCTTCTAACCACAAGAGTTCACTCATATAACAAAAATTTAAATAAGCAAAAGGTGACGCCCACCGAAAAAGCTGCTGTGATAACATTGACGTCATTTTCCTCCCGTCCTTGACTGCTTTTAGGGGAGGGGAAGGGAGTGGAGGGGGATACTCGGAAGGTCTGCTCGCACAGATGCTGTCGCAATAGCTCCGATTGGCCGAGTCGGCTGTGTCCCCCCCATTGCGATAAGGCAAAGTTGCTTCGAGGGTTCAGTTGTGACTGGACGAAGTCGATATACGTCAAAGGTTGCACCACACCCACTTTTCCGAAAGGGTTAAAAACATCAGTTTTTCGCCGCTTATAACTCGGGAAATAATTGACTGATCAGAAAACGGAAAAATACGGGTCTTTTTATTTTACAAACTCTATCAGATTCGGAAATTTAAAAAAATTGGTAAACGACCCCATTCCGTCCTGGCTGACTGAGGGGTGAACGGTTTAATACCGAAAAAGGGAGACTTATTCGATCCGAAGAACTACCGCTCTATAACCTGTCTTAACACTGTATTATAGGCATACACTTCCATCCTGAATGACCTTATCCTCCGGCACGTCCAACCGGTGTAGGAGGAAGTGTACGAGCAGAGGGGCTCGAAGAAAGGCATGGCGGGATGCAAAGACAACCTGCTCATTGATAGGTGTGTGAGCCAGGACGGTTATCAATACAAGCGTAACCTATCAATTGCCTGGGTGGACTACAAGATGGCTTTTGATACCACCTCTCATAAGCTGATTATAGCCTTGCTGAGGTACATGAAAGTCCACCCAGAGGCTTTGTCTCGCATCGAAAGCCTGTTACCGCTGTGGAAGACGCGCTTCGCCATACCATTTGGCAAGAAGACCGTCTACACAGATGTGGTAACATACCGCCATAGTAGTGGCAGTGCGAACCCTCCAAAGAAAGCGCGGTTGGTAAATATTGACAATACTTTGGAGCTATTGGGTGAATCACCGAGAAGAAACTGTTTCGGTCAAAAAAGTATGTACCCTGTGCAAAAAGTTAAAGAATTCAATACTATTCCGAAGATCACTTGAAGGAGCTATGCACCAAAGCATGACAGTCGAATAAATCCCACCTACCAGTGAGGCCGAGGCTGCCAAGTACTATTAGAAAGCAGGGAAAGAACTACTGCAACCATTGAAGTTAAAGTTGGACACTTCATCAACCATAGGTGGAAAAGTGCTTGTGCTTTGAGTGCTTCGCGCTCCTGGACTGTGGCAGACATGCAACGAGAGTTTTCGACAAGTGAGTGTCTTGCCAGATTAGTCAGGAGGTTAGTCGCAAGTAAAGGGGTTTCTTGTACTCCCAATCCAAAACCCTGAAGACCTATATTCAAGGAAACTGTGGATCTTGTTAGATTATTTTATTTTGAGCAAGCTATTAGCCACGAAATGCCTGGGATGAAGGACTGCGAAAGTGTCCGTGAAGATGAAAAAAGAGTACTGAATCAGAAGAGACTCATTCTTGGAAACTTAAAAGAAATTTTGCAGCTTTCTGCAAGCTGTACCCAGATGAGAAAATAGGCTTCACAAAATTTGCGACCAGCGGAATGTGTTCTCGCCGGCGCTTCGGGAACACATACGGTCTGCGTCTAAACTGAGCATCAGAATTCCAAGTTCATGGTACTGGGAGCCGAAATACGCGACATTTTGACAAAAGAGGGCGAGAAACAGTTCGAAAGTTATGAAGATTGTCTGTTGTGGATGATTTCGTGTGAATCACCTGCAGAAGACTTTTTTCTTAGTAAATGCAAAAGTAAGAAGTGTGGTAACACGGGCAGCCTTCGTTCTTTCTTTCAAAAGTACTTTGTAGAGAACACCATCGAAAGTGTCACGTTCCAGAAGTGGACAGGTGCAATTTAGAGACCGTAAAGCTTGAAAGGCATGCTTTTCTCGACGGCTTCGTGGATGCTGCATGCACTCTCCGTGTCTATAACTATGTTGCTAAGAAACTGTGAGTTTTTCATGAAAGCGCGAAATGAAATGAGGCGAGGAGAAGTGCTTGCAGTTGCGGATTTTTCTGAAAAATCTTTCCTTCTTCAAGATGCCGTCCAAGGGTTCCGTTGGAACAACAGCTAAGCCACTATTTCCATTCCATCTATTTTCCTGCTATAGGAGGGATGGAGACAAAATCAAGCATTTGAATTTCGCGGTCATATCCGTTCCTTATTCTTTTGTAGCAAAGCTGCCCTTCTTCAGTTTTCGCATTCTTGTACCTTTTTCTTAATTCAATGAAGTCTAATACTTCCTCCGTGTTCCGTGGCTTCTTCTTGGCATCTTTTCTTCTTCCAAGAACTTTTTTTAGGCTTCCTGTAGTCCACATTTAATGCTTTCCCAACGCTCTTCTACTGGTTTCTCAGTCAGGTTCTCTCCTATGTTGTTTCCCACTGCTTTCTGAAATGCCAGCTGATGTTGACTCTCCTTCAGTTTTTTATCTTGTCAAATGTTCCTTTCTGTTTTCTGTAATTTCTTAATGTTAAGATGGCATTTTTTCATCGCTAAATTATGGTCGCTGTCGATATCTTCACCCGGGTAGCTTTTCATATACGTCTACACGATACCCCGCAAGCCACCGCGAGGGTGTGTGGCAGGGGGTGAAGATCACCAAGCATGCACTTCTAACATGCAAACAAGAAACTATAGTGTCTCATGCAATAAGATTGTTAGTATCTATAGTATTTAAGGGGTTAATACATGCATAATGCACTACAGACTACTCTAAAATATTTCCCCTACCTATCCCTTTGCTATGCTGTCTATTCTGTTCTCATATAGTACGGGTGAAAATGCCATTTTGAATCTATCGGTACGACAATCTATCTCTCTAATCTTATCTGTCTGGTCGAATCTAGCACAATACGCTGGTTTTTTAAATATGTGCCTAACATCTTTATCCTTCTAAATCAAAATATATGTCATTTTCTCTAAAATCAACAACAAATACACACGGCTACACCCTTTTTAATCAAATAATTCCAATTGCATCCTCACATAATGACTTGCGTGTCACCTTTGACCCCAAACTTACTTTCGTTCCGCACATAAACAAAATTAAATCCAAAGCCATGTCTGTCGTGGGCATGCTGTATAGGTTTACTAGCATCACCCACCCACTCGCCCTCAAGACCATCTTCACTGGATGCGTTCTTCCGATTATTGAATACTGCTCCGTTATATACTCAACAGCCTGCCCATCCAACTTGAAAGTTTTGGAACGCCCCCTAAATTTCTTCTTGTCCGTTGTCCGTCACCGTGTACCACACCTCCGTTCCTCCTCCCGGTCTGAGATTATGTCTGCCCTTTCTTTAATCCCACTGGCGACCCGTAGGAACATCTCTGACCTGTCTTTTCTCCACACCGCTATTAACGGTCAGTTCCGCTCCACAGAAATTCTTCCATACTTCTCTCTCCATGTCCCAGTCCGTCCTTTACGTAGCAATCACCTCCTCTACCTTCCAAAATTTCGACTTTCTCTCTCCCAGCGTTCCCTTTCTTATAGACTTCCTAAATTGTACAATTCTATCTCATCTTCCCACCCTTCCCTTGATCTCTCCGCACCCTTCCGAACGTTCAGCAACCACCTTAAAAATATCTCCCTGACTCTTAACAATCACCATTAACAATTCTGTTTCTATATCTCTTAATACTGACAGGCTGATTTTCATTTTATTATGGTAATTTATGTTTTATTCTTTATTTTGTATTCTATTTTTGTTGTTTTTGCAGATTTTATGTTAACTTGTTCACTGTAAAGGCCGGCACCGGCTGTTTTTGAACATTTTAAATAAATCAAAGGTTAAACTCGAATATGTGGGGCCGAGATCAGGTAGTCAAAACCAACCGTGCTCACTACAATTTTTACTTTAACAACTACGTCATATAACAACAAATTAATATTTTCATCGTACTCCCGATAATTGTACGAGTAAGTGCATCTTTTAATCGTGGTCCTACGATGAAAATTAACAATTTTGCGAACATTGCTAAAACGTGGTCATCAACAGCGGGAAATTTGGCAACAACGCAGCGATCCCCCCTCCAATTTTCCGTTTCTTGAGTGATGGGATTCGTAGTATTAATCCAATTTTAAGACACTGTGCTGTGAATGTGCTCAGAAAAGAAATAAACTGTCTATTTGCGTCAGCCTGTGTCGCTTTCTAATTCAGATAGAACGAGAGCCACAAAGATGTGTAAAAGACTGCACTGTAAATCGATTGAATTCACATCAGAAGTGGAGGCTCAACTATCGAAACACCAAGCAATAAACTATTGCAGATTCATGGAGAAGTTCAGGTGAGAATCGCGCACAAATCCTTACAAAACCTTAAGTAATTTTCTGCATCTATATTTACGTTAATATATTAAAAATATTTTGATGCATGTGATGAAGGACTAGGTGCACGTCTTATGCGAAAAAAACCCCAGTTGTATTTATAAGGCTGTTTCTATCACTAGACGCTCATAAATCATGTAAAATTGCAAACGCAGACGTCAACTCTATAATGGAACTAGAGTAAGAGATAGCCACATTACTTTCTCCGAACGAAGATAGAGGAATAATAGTAGGCGGAGATTTCAATCTCCCTTCGATAGATTGGAATACGTGTGGTTTCATAACAGGAGGTAAGGATAAGGAACATTGCGAATCACTGTTGAACACCTTTACGTTACATTCTTTACAACAGCTAGTAACAAAATCGACCAGGGGAAACAACATTCTAGACTTATTAGCAACAAATATACCCGAGAGAGTTCTAAATACAGTTACAGACACAGGAATTAGTGATCATAAAATAGTGCATGCGAAATTTATTGTAGTCGTCGAAAGACATTATAAACCAAGGAGGAGGGTATACTTATTTGGCAAGGCTAATTACGACGGTATGAAAGAGGAATTAAAGGAAGCGTTTAATGTACTTAGCGAACAAAGCAAAGGATTAAATACAGAGGATTCGTGGAGAGAATTTCTTGAGGTCACCCGTAACGCAGTTCATAAATACATACCAAATAAATATATTAGTGATAACACAGAGCCAAGGTGGTACAACGCGGAGGTTAGGAAATCACTAAAGCGACAAAGGGTATGCCACGCTAAGATGAAAAATGCAGGACGGGGTCTATCGGTAGAGGAAAAAAATGAGCTAGTTCCGAACTATAAAAAATCGAGAGCATTAGCAAGGAAATCATGTCGGCAAGCGTTATCACATTTCAAGAGCAAGATGTTAGGAGAATATTTAGATAGCAATCCTAAAGCGTTTTGGTCATATGTGAGAGAGCTTCAGGGAAATAAGTCCACAGTGCACACACTTAAAAATGATAAAGGAATCAGAGTCACCAGCAGTGTAGAAAAAGCCAATACTTTAAACACCTTCTTCCAAAGTGTATTCAACTCATTGTCACAAAACGCAGTGGAACCACCGCCGAACACTTTCAGTGAGCAAATGCCCGAAATAAACATTTCATGTCGCGGAATAGAGCAGCAGTTAAAAAGCATAAGTAAAAACAAATCACCAGGTCCCGATCAAATTCCTTCCCGGGTATACAAAACATTAGCTTCTGAAATAGCCCCCTATCTAGAAATAATATTCAATAAAACACTAAGGAACCACACAGTACCCAAGGATTGGAAAGTAGCTAACATTACACCTATATTTAAAAGCGGTGATAGGGAATAACCCAGTAACTAAAGACCCATTTCACTCACGTCAATCTCTTGTAAGATATTTGAGCACATAGTAGTCAGTTCGATCATGGGGCATTTGGATAGTCAGGGATTACTCATAAACAGCCAGCATGGGTTCCGGAAAGGTAGTTCTTGCGAGACACAATTAGCTTTATTCGTACACGATATTTTAGTCCACGGCGAAAGCAGTAGGTACTGAAGTTGATGCGATATTTTTAGATTTTAAAAAGGCTTTCGATAAAGTTCCTCATGACAAATTAATCATGAAGTTAGAGAGTTTTGGTATAAAGAAAGACGTTGTATGTTGGGTAAAAGAATTCTTAAGTGGGCGAGAGCAGAGGGTTGTCATAGATGGTATCATGTCGGACACAATCTAAGTCACATCGGGAGTTCCCCAGGGTAGCGTAGTAGGTCCGCTTCTATTTCTTTTATACATAAACGATTTGGGTACCGTAGTTAGTTGTAACCTTAGACTTTTTGCAGACGATGCGGTGGTGTACAGGGGTATATCAAATGAAGAGGACACGAAATCACTTAGTAAGGATTTAGATGCAATTCAAGAAGTGTGCGACAAATGGCAGTTAGAACTCAACCTTAAAAAGTGTGTAGCTATCAGTTTTTGGAGGAGGAATAATTCGATAGAGCGATCCTGTAGTATTAATAACACGAAGATGGAAAACGTTGAAACCGTAAGATATTTAGGTGTAACAATCACTAAAGATTTATCGTGGGGTAGACACATCCGGGAAATATGCGGCCGAGCGAAGAGAAAGCTAGGATTTATAAAAAGAGTACTTGGGAAATGTGATGAGAAGACAAAAGAGCGATGCTACTTTTCACTAGTTAGGCCCCACCTTGAGTATGCAGCCAGTGTATGGGATCCTAATGAATTAGGTTTGATGAGAGAACTAGACAGTGTGCAGCGTAGAGCAGCTAGGTTCGTCAAAAGGTGTTACGATAGGTTGAGTAATGTATCAGAATTAATACAAGAATTAGGGTGGGAATCATTATCAGAGCGTAGGTTAAAGTTCAGATTAAATCTATTAGAGAAATTTCAATCGGATAGCTTTACATCTCGATCTACATAATACCCTGCAAGCCACCACAAGGGTGTGTGGCAGAGGGTGAATGCTCACCAAACATGCACTAGATATCATGCATAAAAAAGGAATAGTATTAATATAGTAGTCAGAACTACACTATTTAAAAAAGATAGAAATTGCAAAGCAAACATGCAGAAACATTCTGTTAGTAGGGTTAGCTTTAAGTACTCATACCAACATGCAGCTACCAATGCTATTCATTGCTACTCTCCGATAGGACATATTTACCGTTATTCGTATCTCTAATTGTGCGAGGGAAAAAGGACATTTTGAATTGGTCAGTTCGGCAATCAATTTCTCTAATTTTATAATTATGGTCCAGTCTGCCATAGTAAGTTGGGGTTCGTAAAATATTTTTAACATCATCACTGAAAATATTGCCTTGGAATTTGTGTAAGAGATTAAGTCTAAATTTCAACCTGCGATCTGACAATGGTTCCCATTTTAATTCATTTAATAGCATTTACTTTACTGAAGATGTTAGGCACATATTAAAAACACCAGCGTATTATGCTAGATTCGACCAGATAAATAAGATTAGAGAGATAGATTGTCGTACAGATAGATTCAAAATGGCATTTTTCCCCCGTACTATAAGAGAACAGAATAGGCAGCATAGGAAAGGGATAGGTAGGGGAAATATTCTAGAGTATTCTGTAGTGCATGATGCGTGTCTTACCCCTTAAATACTGTAGACACACCCTTGTGGTGGCTTGCAGGGTATTATGTAAATGTAGATGAATCAAGTTGCATGAGACAATACAGTTGCTAGTTTGCATGTCAGTAGTGCATGCCTGGTGATCTTCACCCCCTGCCACACACCCTCGCGGTTGCTTGCAGGGTATCGTATAGATGTAGATGTAGAGAATTACTTAAGGTTTCGTAAGGATTTGTACGCGATTCTCACCTGAACTTTTCCATGAATCTGCAATAGTTTATTGCTTGGTGTTTCAATAGTTGAGCCTCCACTTCTGATGTGAATTCAATCGATTTACAGTGCAGTCTTTTGCACATCTTTGTGGCTCTCGTTCTATCTGAATTAGAAAGCGACACAGGCTGACGCAAATAGACAGTTTATTTCTTTTCTGAGCACATTCACAGCACAGTGTCTTAAAATTGGATTAATACTACGAATCACATCACTCACTGATGTCAACAACGTTCATTGTGAAAGCTACACCCGTTAAAAACCTCTGCAGGCTTACTCCGCTTAAAAGAAAATTGGAGGGGGGATCGCTGCGTTGTTGCCAAATTTCCCGCTGTTGATGACCACGTTTTTAGCAATGTTCGCAAAATTGTTAATTTTCATCGTAGGACCACGATTAAAAGATGCACTTACTCGTACAATTATCGGGAGTACGATGAAAATATTAATTTGTTGTTATATGACGTAGTTGTTAAAGTAAAAATTGTAGTGAGCACGGTTGGTTTTGGCGAGGGAGCCTCCCGCTGTGTGGGTCGAGAAGAGCGGCCGGCTTTGGGTCTCTGAGCTGGGAAAAGGGTCGCGGATTAGGACTCTTGCGAGGGTCAGACCCACCCACCCTTCGACTACCTGGTCTCGGCCCCATATATTCGAGTTTAACCAAATCAAATCAAAATCTTCAGTAAAGCTATCCGATTGAAATTTCTCTAATGGATTTAATCTGTACTTTAACCTACGCTATGATAATGATTCCCACCCTAATTCTTTCATTAATTCTGAAACGCTACTCAACCTATCATAACACCTTTTAGCGAACCTAGCTGCTCTACGCTGCGCACTGTCTAGTTCTCTGATCAAACCTAATTCATTAGGATTCCATACACTGGCTGCATACCCAAGGTGGGGCCTAACTAGTGAAAGGTAACATCGCTCTTTTGTCTTCTCATCACATTTCCCAAGTACTCTTTTTAAAAATCCTAGCTTTCTCTTCGCTCGGCCGCATATTTCCCTTATGTGTCTTCTCCACGATAAATCCTTAGTGATTGTTACACCTAAATATCTTTTGGTTTCTACGTTTTCAATCTTCGTTTTACTAATTTTATAGGTACGCTCTATCGAATTATTCCTCCTCCACAAATTGATAGCTACACACTTTTTAAGGTTAAGCTCTAACTGCCATTTGTCGCACCACTCTTGAATTGCATCTAAGCGATTTCCTGTCTTCTTCTTTAGATATACCCCTATACACTACCGCATCGTCTGCAAAAAGTCAAAGCTTACTACTAACTATGGTACCCAAATCGTTTATGTATAGAAGAAATAGAAGCGGACCGGACCTACTATGCTACCCTGGGGAAATTCCGAAGTGAATTTGATTGTGTCCGACATGATACCATCTATGACAACCCTCTGCTGTCGCCCACTTAAGAATTCTTTTACTCATCATGCAACGTCTTTATTTATACCAAAACTCTCTAACTTCAAGATTAATTTATCATGAACTTTATTGAATGCCTTTTTAAAATCTAAAAATATCGCATCAACTTCAGTACCATCTGCTTGAAGACTTTTTCTTCTTCTACGGCCGGTGTCAAGATCCAGCTGAATGGCACATCACTGTCGGTGACGACAGGAAAAATCGCGGCCGTTACTTGGCAAGGAAATGTGGTGAAGTTCTCCTTTGCTGGGCATGATAACTTTTATTCCGAAATTGCATTACTTAGCGATTGCTTTTTAAATATTTAAGGTCTGCTATTGCTGCTCGGCGGTGTTAAAAAAAGAATTCTGTCAAGGAACTTTTGCCTAGACCACATGTTTTAATGTGAAATAGGGGCGCTAAACTATCGATAGCACTATCGATAGTTATCTATAGTTCCGACTATCGTTTACTATTGTACCACCACTATCGATAGTATCCGAAAGTCAGTTATAGAAAACTTAGCTCTTTAACAGCGAAGTTTATGCACTGTCTTCGTTTCGCTACGTTTTCATGCGTCCTTCATCTCATTAGTGTTTATGTTTAATCCTGTCCTCTTTTAGAGTGATCTCTTCCAAGGTATTTTAGCCTTCAAATCTCTTATGATGCTAACAGTTCAAGGAAAAAAATTTGGACAAAGCTTTAGAATATATGGTGCTACTAATTTTCAGCCTTTTCAAATTGTCGAGGACAAGGGATTTACAAGGTTTGTAAAATTGTTAGATCCTAAGTACAGTTGACTCAGCAAAGGGACATTGCGAAATCGTTATCTCGTCAACTTTTACGAGGAAGTAAAGTAAAATTAAAAATTGAGTTGCAAGTAAGTGTAACATTTGATGTTTGGACTTCTAGGATAAGTGATAGCTATATCTTACAGTCACCTGCCACTTTTTTCATGAATACGTATTTCGAAGTGCTGTTTTGTCCACAAAACACCTTGTTTTAGGTCATGCAGCCGAAAATTTAGCTTTAGCTGTTAGTGATGTGTTATTTGAGTGGGATCTCAAGAAGAAAGTGGTATGTGTCGTTACAGACAGTGCACCTAACATTGTGAAAGCATGTGGTTGTGATTCTTAGGAGATTATACATCAACCGTGCTTAGCACATTCCCTTCATCTTGCGGCTCAAGATGCTCTGAAGCAGCAGAACTTTTCTACCATCTTGAAAAAATATAAAGATATCGTTACGCATGTGAAACATAGCAATCTCGCCTGCGAGAATCTAAAAAAAGAGCAGTGTGAAGTGAATAAACCTGAACTGAAGTAGATACAAGAGGTTCCAACTAGATGTAATAGTTCATTGTATATGGTTAGGACATCTAAGGATTGGGCGAAGCAATGTTTTTTTCCAAAGTTTTTGGTCGATTCCCAATTGTAATGAAGACTGGAAGAAGTGTAAAAGAGTAAGCAGCAGCGTTCAGAATGACTTTTTTTATGAATTCTATGGGGATTTTGTCATATCTACTTGCGTTTGATGTAATTTTCCAACACGCTTTCATTGCTTCGGATTGACTGATATGCGCAAAAAAGAATTTGTTTTCGATTGGAACCTTATTCTCCCTTTCAGTGAACCGCTCAAGGCTACCAATATAGCTAATTGTGGAGAATGCCAGAGTGAATATTGCGTGAATTGCCTTTAAATGTTTTTATTAGGCCTAAGCTTCTTCGATGTTTCCATGTGTCCTTAATTCCTCGGCTCGTAGAAAAAAAAAGAGTCTGATGGTAGTTATTTTTCGCCTTTACTATCATTTTTTTGTAATTTCCCTGAGTGTTCTCGAATTGGAAAAGGCGCTTGGTCTTTATATCTCTGTTTCGAATTAAATTGTGCGCTGCTAAGGTACTGGTTTGAGATGGTTGGCGCTGGTGGAATGCGATGCTGGCGCCCCTTCCTTGAACCCTTGAACTACGGTGAGCTAACGCGATCGTAGTACAGTTGAGCACCCTTAATCCGGGAACCCCTAATCCGGGAACACCCATAATCCGGCAATTTTGCCATGACCAACTGCCTGGTACTTAGTGGAGAATGCCGAAACCGTGGCCGAAACATTGCTATCTGCCGAGATATTATTCTTGTATTAATACCGAGATACCATTCTTAGCGTTAATTTTCCCATTTCGAGAATCAGAATAATTTAAAAATATTAATTTCTAGTACTTCGTGTACACTGGAATTATTCTGGAACTTGAAGTAAACATATGAATTTGAATACATCGCCGAGACGGACTACGACATCGGCCACTTTCAAAGGCGCGCGCATTTTTGATTGACCACTAGACGTTATTTTATAAAAATTATTTGTTATCTGCTTATGTTTCACCCAAAACATGTCTCATCCAATAGTTGTGGCAACAGCACAAAACGTTAACCATCGCAGAAAAAGTGCAAGTCGTGAAAAAGCTTAACGCCGTTGCATTAGTAAAGCGTTTGACTGAAACATACTACGTGGGATCTTCAACAACATAACACATTAAGAAGCTGAAAGAGAAAAATCATCCAAATTTTACTGTTAAAGTGACACGAAGACGTAGATCGCCGAGAGAAAAACTATGAAAGAAGATTTACGTGCTGATTTAGATAGCCTGGTTTCGATTGCGTCGGAGTGAAGGGCTTAGATAGTATTTCTGGCCAAATGCTAATAGAGCAGGATAAAATATTTCAGAAATAGACGTGATCAATCCAAAAGACGTGATGTGGGAAATTTCACGCGCATGCAATAGTATTTCACCGTCCGTTCTAAAACACGCGTGGTTTAAATTGTGGCTCGCTTTAAGGTTTGATATAGACGAAATAAGTGGCGATTTAAAAATATTCATGTTTCTGAGGATAAAAATATGATGATGGAGTTTGCAAACATCATCCATAACCCTGAATTAAAGGAAATGGAATTGGTAAATTTAGACGAAAAGATAGTTAGCGGCCACGATATTCTCACCACATAGCATATGTTATATATCATAGATGATGAAATCATTGAAATGGTAATTAATAACAATAAATCCGAGTGGGAATGAAGATGATCAGCCTGAAATTGTTGAAGGAAGATTACTAATGATGATGGTCTTTAAAGAATAATCCAGTCCGGTCGCCCGCGGTGACGTAGTGATGGGCGGCCGTACACACGAGACCCATGCGTTGACATCGCGCTGAATCAGCTGATAACAAATCAAGCGCGGTAGGAAATTATGTTACGCAAAGCACAGCATAAGAAATATCAAATTTTATACCCTTTCCCACTAATAATATGAAACTTATACATGTTCAGCAATATGCACAATGCTTAGATTCCGTTATTTTTCACTCACTGCGCAACGTCAATAATTTTAAATACCTAATAACTTTGTGAATTAAGAAACCATTTCTTTCTGATTATTCTCAGTGACTCTTTTTAAAATAATGTTCAGGAAATGGAAAACGAATATATTTTGTAATAAATAATTGACTCCTTTCAATGAAAACATCCCGGACGTCAGAAATAGACCAGTTGCCATGCATGACCCATAGTCCGGCAAAATCCCTAATCCGGCATCCCTTCGGTCCCGACTGTGCCGGATTAAAGATGCTCAACTGTAGTCACCAGTGAGTCGTGGGACTTGCTTGCCAATAAACCAGCTGGATTACTAGACCTGCTTTGGTCCTTACGGCCAGAAAAGCTGGTAATAATTTCTTTAAGTGCTGTGGAAGAAGAAATTACCAGACGGAAAAATTGGACTGAAGTTCGTCTTGCTTTGCTTTCCTGCATGAACGATAAGTTTATACTTTGCTTTTTATGTGAACTTTAGTTTGGTGCTGCTTGCTAACTTATATATGCTTATTGCTTTGCTATTGAGTTTGTGCTTTCATTAATCGACTGAACAATTAACTTGTGGTACTTCTTCGCGTGCTTACGCATTAGTCGAACGCGATCCCTACTGAGTGGCCCCCACGGCACGGGCATTAGAACGCTTCGTTCTACGAACCAAGGTTGTGCTTCCCATTATATACATTTGCTTATTGAACGTGCTAATATTCTTCCTGATTGCTCTGCTATTGCTAGATTGCATGTCTGTCTATTTGAGATGATTCCCTTCTTGGTTGCATGCAATTTCTGAAACTGCTTACGGATTAAGATCCACGACATTG
This sequence comes from Platycnemis pennipes, assembly GCA_933228895.1. NCBI lineage: Eukaryota > Metazoa > Arthropoda > Insecta > Odonata > Platycnemididae > Platycnemis > Platycnemis pennipes. Next base: position 7,905,633 of record OW121846.1, on the reverse strand, counting down.
AAACTTTCAGATTACAACAAGAAAAGCTCTTGTGTAAAATTGCGGATTCTTTTTCGAACTTTAAAAAGGAAGGACACGTCAAAATGACTGGAGGAGTTTGTGAGGTGCGCATTGAGACATTAGAGAAGGGGTGGAGTTAATAAAATGGTGACCACAGTTCAATGATCAGATCGAAAGAAGTTAATTTTTCGGACGATTATTTTAAAACTGACTCTCAGAGAACAAGCTGAAGAAGTTTCCATGGATCTAAAGCGAGAATTTAAGGAGTATTCAAATAATTTACTACGAAACGACAATTCCTTGGCAATAGAGAGTGTTGCAAACGTAAACCCCGGCGAAAGTAATACTACCGCTCAACCTTCTAATTTACCTCGTTTGCATTTACCGAAATTTTCTGGTGCATTTTGCGATTAGTTGCCTTTTAAGGAACTTTCTCAATCCCTGGTAGTTGGGGAACGGAACATAGCCGACGTAGCTCAAATGCTGTATCTACGAAGCTGTGTCGTTGGAGAAGCCGCAAATTACATTACCTCTATCCCAGTTGCAGGGAACAATTTTAACTTAGCCTGGGAAACACTTCTAAACGCATATGAGAATAAGCGTCGACTAGACAATGCCGTCAATGTTGACCGTTTATTTTCTGTGCCACCAGCTGGAAGTGAAACCTCCGCAGAGCTGAGGCGCATTTTGGCTTCTACGCTGAACAGTGTGCGACCATTGAGTGATTTACGGCAGGTTTCTGAGCAAAGAGACGACTTGTCTACCTTACCATTAGAAAACTGTATCCTCAAACTCGGAAGGAGTGGGGAATTTGCTACCTAGGGAATTTGAAAATTCCAACAGAACCTCTTACTCCTGATACTTTCGTAAAATTCCTTGAAAGTGTGATAATCAGCTCCGAAGCACTTGAGAGTGGGACTATTAAGGCTAGCAACTCGAGCAATGTGAAACCCAAGGGTAAAACTGACGCATAGGGACGCGAGTATTTCATGTCAGCTGCGCTACCAAAAGGGCAAAAGACAAATGCGCTGAATGCAGTCAGTTGCATTTCATTATATTTTGCGGCCAATTTCGAGCGAAAACTCCACATCAGCGCCAAGAGATAGTAAAATCAAAGCACCTTCGCTTGAATTGTTTCTCGCGCCAATTGATGAAATACCTACTGTAAATCTACCAAGAGATGCAGGTTCTGTCAGGGAAGACATCATTCGATTCTACACGAGCCGGAAGAATTCGTGAGACAATCATCTCTAAGGACAGATTCTTCCCCCACTGTCATCCAACTGGCAGGGACTCCGATAAATCAACGTCCTTGAATTTAATACCCGCCCCCAAAATAATTCAGTACTTCTAGCAACAGTGCTAGTTAAAGTAATTAGACCTTATGGTACCGCACTTGCTCGAGGGCTGGTAGACCAATGTGCTCAGTCTTCCTTTATCTCTGAGGCGTTGTGCAAACGATTAAGACTTATGGGAAGGAGTACTAATGTGGAAATAATGGGCCTAGTGGGAAGTAAGCAAGCCGTCTGTAAAAGAACCGCCTCATTCACCATAGTGCCGCATTTTGATTCTAAATTTTCGTGTGAATTGTATGCTTTGGTAGTTTATAAAATTTCCTCATATATTCCAGACAATAACATTGCTTTATTCAACTGGAAACATCTCCAAGGACTAATCCTAGCAGATTGGCAGTGGTATGAAAAAAGGGAGATAGACCTACTTCTTAGCGCTGCAGTTTGTTAAGGACCTGGTGAAGAAAGGGTGTTCAGGTGAGCCAATAGCTATGCTGACTGCACTGGCTTGGATACTGTCTGGAGACGTCAAAACACAAAAGTGTGATCCCACGAATTCTTCCACAGTTCATCGCTGCCTTGATAGTGAGAACCTGTCGGAATTTCTCAGGAAATCCTGGGAACTTGAAGACTTCCATCCTCCCAAGAATTTACTCACTCTAGATGAACAGGAATGTGAACACTATTTTATTTCTCATTACAGTCGACATGTTTCACGTAGATAGATCGTTCGTCTTCAATTGAAGGATGGTGAAACTGCCGATAAAATCCGAATTGGCTAGTTCCTATTCGTCAGCTACGAGGATGCTGAATCAGATGGAGAGAATATTTCCGAAAGATGACACTTTGCAGGAGAAATATAAATCCTTCATGCATGAGTACATCAACCTGGAGCATATGAAGGTAGTAACTCAACAAAGAGAGCTGGATAATGGTTTTTATCTTCCTCACCATGGAGTATGGAAACAATCCAGCTCCACGACTAAGTTACGAGTTGTCTTTAATGATTCTCAAAGAACTGACAGAGGAATTTCCCATAACGATAAATTGCATATAGGTCCCTATTTATTACCTGACCTAGCTGATGTTGTCCTACATTGGCGAAGTTGGCGAAATATGTTGCTTTCGAAGAATGATGAAGATAAAATGGATCGACCGAGTAACAAATGAAGAAGTCCTAAGAAGAATGGGAGAAAAGAGAAGTCTGTTGAAAACTATAAAAAGAAGACGGGACAACCTAATCGGCCATATCTTAAGAGATGATGGCCTGCTGAAGACAATCGTCGAGGGAAGAGTGAACGGGAAGAATGGAAAAGGGAGGTCCCGTGTGAGTTACATGGAGCAGGTCGTAAATGACGTGAGAGAGAGGAACTACGTTGGTATGAAGAGGTTGGCCGATAGAATAATCGAGTGGAGGGCTGCGTCAAACCAATCCTAGGATTGTTGACCCATGATGATGATGAGTCTTCTTACATGAACCCGTTCAAAGGGTGTTAGTAGATGGTGTTACCTCAGGCGAAGTAAAAGTTAAATCGGGTGATTCGTAGGGAAGCGTGATAGGCCCAATTTTTTTTCTTCTCTACGCAAATGACATGAATACAGTAGTTAAAAATAGTAACCCTTGTTTTTGTAATTAAAAATTGTTGACCCTTGATGATGATTTACAGCAGACATTGAAAAAATGTTTCGCCAGGTATTAGTGGATGAACGTGACCAGCATTTACAGAAAATAGTGTGGAGATTTAATACAAATGACCCTGTGCTTTCCTACCAACTTATAACTGTAACTTATGATTTGGCCTGTTCAACTTAGCCAATCGATGTGTTAGACAACTATCCCAGGATGAAGGCGCCCCATACCCCTTTGCTGATCCTGTACTTTGGGAGGAGATTTCTTACATGAACGCGTTCAAAGGGTGGTATTAGTTGGTGTTCGCTCAGGCGAAGTAAAAGTTAAATCGGGTGATTCGTAGGGAAGCGTGAGAGGCCCAATTTTATTTCTTCTCTACGTAAATGACTTGAATACAGTAGTTAATAATAGCAAGCTCCGTCTTTTGGCCGATGATGCACTAGTGTATAAGGGAATTAGAAATGAAGAGGACAGTCAGTCTTTAGCTAAGGATTTAGATGCGATTGATATTTGGTGTGTTAGTTGGCAACTCAAATTTGAAGAAATGCGCGATAATGAACTTTTGGAAAAAGAATAGCTTTCTCCGGAATGATTATTACATCAAAGAAAATAAAATATCTAACGTGGAATCTATTAAATACTTGGGCGTCACCATCACTGAAGACATGTCAGGTGGAAACAAATAATGGAAATAACTAGTGTAGCAAACCTTAGATTAGGATTCGTATTAAGGGATCTAGGCAACTGCGATGAGAAAGTACGAGAAAGAAGCTTTTCTACACTTCTCAGGCCTCATTTAGGACATTCCGCTAGTATATGGGATCAGTACGAGGTAGGTATGATAAAGGAGTTAGAGAGTGTGCAAAGGAGATCAGCTAGATTTTTTAAAGGCCGTTATGATAATTGTATAAGTGCTACGATTTTAATAGAAGAACTAGGAGGGGAATTACTATCAGAATACAGGTTAAAATTTAGGCTAAAACTTTTAAGCAAATTTGAAACCGATTTGTTCACAGATGACGTTAGATATATATGAAAAACTCTGCGTATTATGTTAGGTTTGATCAGACTAACAAGATTAGAGAGATAGATTGTCGTACTCATAGATTTAAAATGTGATTTTTCCCGCGTACCATAAGAGAGCATAATAGGCAGCGTAGAAAAGGGATAGGTAGGGGAAATATTGTTAGAGAAGTCTGTAGTGCATGATGCATGTAATAACAACCAATAATCCCTTTCTTTTTATATAGATACTAACTATCTAGGTGCATGTGATCCTATTATCTAGCATGTCTCCATTAAATATCCTAGTTGCAATTCAATAGTGCATGTTTGGTGATCTTCACTCCCTGCTACACACATATATTATTAACGGCTGTTATGTGACAGTCCTTCCCTCTTGCCAAAAGAGCACGATTTATGCCTCGACGCTTTACTAGTGAAGAGAAGTAGTAGTAGTGTTTATTTTTTAGTTCTTGAAGACTAATATTTCAAATACAAAATTATTACTAAAGGATATAAGCTTCATGTTTATAACAATCACTCACCGAATTAGCATTCATTATGCTCTTAGCTCCCGGCCGTATTCTGGAATCGAAGCACTGGAGGTAAGAACGATTCAAAGAGTTCAGTAGCGAGCGAACCGTCGACTGAAGGTTACGAATTTGTTTGTGCTGTGATGCAGCAGAATAGTCCAGAATTTTAATCCCCTGGTCCAGATCAAATTCCCTCCCGTGTATATAGAGAGTTAGCTTCCGAAATTTCCCCCTACCTTGAAATAGTATTTAATAAATCCCTGACCGAACACGTCGTACCGATGGACTGGAAAGCAGGCGATGTAACACCCATTTTTAAAAGTGGTGATAGGGAGCAGCCATCTAACTACAGACCTATATCCCTCACATCCATTTCATGCAAGATCCTAGAACATATAATTGTCAGTCAGTCATGGGACACCTAGATAGCCAAAATTTTTTGTCCAATGATCAGCATGGCTTCCGGGAGAGCAGATCAACTTGCTCAGATGAAACTCAACTTGCTCTCTTTTCCCACGATATTTTAGTTTCTGGCGAAAATAATATTCCAGTGGATGCTATATTTCTCCATTTCAAGAAAGCATTTGACAAGGTGTCTCATAGCAAACTAATCTTGAAATTAAAATCTTATGGGTGAGACGGTAACATTATATCATGGATTAATGATTTTCTGCATGATCAGATGCAAAGGGTTGTTTTAGACAGTGTTACCTCACCGGCAATTAAAGTCACTTCGGGTGTCCCACAAGGTAGTGTGATAGATCCTATTTCTTTTGTACATAAATGATATCCATAAGATGGTAAAAAGTAAGCTTCGTCTTTTTGCCGATGACGCAGTAGTGTACAGGGAAATTCTATGCCCAAACGATAAAGAATATTAAATGATGACCTACAAGCAATTGAAAATTGGCGTGATACACGGCAGTTAGAATTAAACTTAAAAAATGTCTTGTAATGAATTTTTGGAAAAAGAATAGCTCTCCTCCTAGCACTTACAAAATAAGCAATAATGAATTAACAACGTGGAATCCATTAAATATCTTGGAATAAGACTGACACATGATCTATTCTGGGGTAAACACATACGTGAAATAATGGGTCAAGCTAATCGTAAACTGGGATTCGTCAAAAGAGTACTGGGTAAATGTGACGATCATGTACAAGAAATCAGCTACCTTTCCCTTGTTAGACCTCATTTGGAATATGCTGCCAGTGTATGGGATTCCTACGAAATCGGTCTAAATAATGAGCGTGTGCAGCGAAGATCGGCAAGATTTGTAAAGAGACGGTACGGAAACCTTATTAGCGTCACCAGTCTATTAAATGAATTAAATCGGGAATCATTGCCAGATCGCCGGTTGAAATTTAGACTTAATCTCTTAAACAAATTCCAAGGCCATATTTTCAGTGATGATGTTAAAAATAGTTTGCGAACCCCAACTTACTGTGGCAGACTGGACCATAATCATAAAATTAGAGAAATTGATTTCCGAACTGATAGATTCAAAATGTCCTTTTTTCCTCTTACAATTAGGGATATGAATAACGGTAAATATATCCAATACAAGTGTAGCAGTGGATAACATTGGTAGCTGCATGTTGGTATTAGGACTTGGAGCTAACCCAACCAACAGCATATTTTGCATGTTTGCTTTGCTATTTATATCTTTTTTTAAATAGTGCAGTTTAGAACAGTATATAAATACTAATCCTTTTTTATGCATGGTATGTAGTGCATGTTTGGTGAGAATTCACACCCTGCCACACGCCTTTATGGTGGCTTGCAGGGTATTATGTAGATGTAGATGAATAGTGGACGGAGTGAATTGAGGAACGCCGCCCCAGGGAACGCTCGGGGGCGTTTGACGGGCTAGCTGACACGGCCAATGGAGTCGGAGGCTCCCCGCTTGACGGCTCTTCGTCGGAGGAGTAAGAGCCACGTCACCGTTACCCTGCGATAACACCCGACACTTGTTGGAGACAACGTTCGCGAGTTCTGTTGACGCCGCTTACGCAGCACGCCTCTCCGAGAGACTTCGTAATTTTCAGTCTTGGGATTGCGTCGTTTCCACCTCTTTACGGATGAATCAGATTTCGGGTTGAGGCTGCTCCGAGCCTTCTCACACTTCAGGGTTTCCTTCGCTTAGTTCCATGATTCCCTGCAAAGGTAGCGGTGTACAAGTGTGGAAAGGCAGGTAGAGGAAGTGTGCACAAAGTATCCCTGGGGAAGGCGATTTGGCCATTTCAATTTTGGTATAGCTCTCCTCCAGAGTGGTAGCTGGTCGGGCATCTCTTGGCCTCCCTCCCCTAGGGTTGGTTTGGATCACGGAGACAACTACAGGATATATCTCTCTCGGCTCATGTATATATCTAAAAAAGATGACCTTTCTTATCTCAAAACCTCCCAGTATTTTGCACAGGGTGTATGTCCCTCTTTCGCCAGCCCAAAAAGGATCCGTTCCACCATGAATTTCAGTTATGCTCATAATTGCCAGATTGTATTTCATCCGGGGCAGTCGCAAGCAGCAGTTAAGTTTTCGGCATTACAGCGATAAATTTGTGAAAAGTCAAGTATAAAATCATGAGGGGAACAATTGTTAAGGATTTAGCCATTCAGAATTCCATGTGCCGTTGCCACGTGATAGTCTTCCGAGGGAGACCAAAAATCACTAGTGGAGGAATCTCCCTTGAAACCGTCTTGAAATAACTGTGTTGAAACACTTGTGTTGAAAATCTCTTGAAAATTGAAACAGGATTCCAACACAAACTCAATTGAATCTCCCTTGAAATTTGGCGTTGAAACTCACTTGAAATTCTATGTTGAGGCTCTCTTGAAATTTTGTGTTGGGACTGTGATGCATGGATGCGGGTACCACCAAAATTGACAAAAATGAAGGTTAGCGGTACATGTAGCATAATTACACAATGTACGATAGCACAAGATGTAATACTCATTTATTTTTCCAAGGCAGATTTCAAGAGATTTTCAACAGATTTAAATGCTTGTACCCAAGGAACAAGAGAGATCAACAGAGTTCAATTCGGTTTCAACAAAGTTTAGAGCGTTTCATCACAGTTTCAACATGGGATAGATCATAGAGCCTCTGGCTGGCATTATTCCTTTGTGATAACTAACTTGACTAAATGATTGACATGGGTAATTTGCGGCGTTAAAACATTCTCCCAATAACCATTTTGCGTATACAAATAAGTATGACCATTATGAATATATATCACTGATGTTCTTTTAACTCCAGGAGAGAAAAATAAGAGCTTCCTCCATAACGCTGAGAATCTCTTTTCCCGTGAGCGCGCCAGCATTTTCTCCAAGTCCGATACTCTCAATGAGAGACTTAGAAAAATCATCCGTGGACTAATGTTCTAACGTTTTTCAAGATCGTGATTCATGCGCGTATCTATTCTATAGATACCCATAGGTAATAATCCACTACTAGTGGATCCACAATTAGTGGCGGTTTCAGCATCCACTAAAATTTTAATTGATCTACTATTAGTGGATCCGCAAATGGTGGCGATATGGGAGTCAACTAAAATTTTAGAGGATCGACATGTTTAACCGGAAAAAGAGAAAGCAACATCCACAGTACCGTTTGCACTGGTTAAGGCGCAAAATTTTTCTTACATCATGGTTTTCACCTCTTTCTGCGCCTTTTCCTCAGTGAATCGTCCTCCACGCTACTTCTGAAAACTTAGTTGAGTGTTTTTGTACTACAATCGTCTTTATTGAAGCTTTTTACGGAAGATATTGGCACTATCGCCTTTTTACTATATCCGCGAAACATTATGCATTGCAAAGCAAATAGCTTTATGTGAAATTCCTATGATGCAGCAAAGATTACCAAAAACAAATATCCGTTTACAACATCGCTGGTTAAATGGTTTATTTATTTCTTTATTTTATTTATTTGTCTTATTTTAACATGCGAATTTCAGGACTTAAAGTCCTCTCTCCCAATTAACATGTTGGACGGTACAAACATCCATTGGTTTGTGTGTGCCACGTCCGCTATTGGTTGCCATTACCGGTTGTTGTTGTTAGAATGGTTAGAAATAGTAAGGCAGATTTGAAGAGAGTTTCCACGGTGAAATAATGCTGCATTAAGTACAAGTGAGTTTCAACTCACTTCAAGGTAGTTGCAAGGCACTGGAAAACAAGACAGTTCAACAGAGCTATTTTCAAGAGAGATTACAGAGAGACAGATTTCAAGAGATTTCCAACAGAGTTAAATGCTTGTGCCCAAGGAACAAGAGAGATCAACAGAGTTCAAGTCGGTTTCAACAAAGTTTAGAGCGTTTCATCACAGTTACGTACAACATCGGGTCAAGGGACTTTCAACAAATATCTTTTTATATGGGATAGATCTCAAAGTGTGTACGAACGGGATACTCGCATCAGGGGCAAAGGAGATATAGCGTATCTTTTGCAATTATTTAGTTCGTATTTAAAAAATACGGGAATCGATTAAACTCTCCCAGTATTATTGATAATGTGCCGGCGTTACTTTGAAATACACGCTATTCATTCTTGTAATTATCACTTACATCTAAATCTATGCGATACCCTACAAGCTACCGCGAGGGTGTGTGGCAGGGGGTGAAGATCATCAAGCATGCACTACTAACATGCAAACAAGCAACTATAGGGTCTCATGCAACTAGATAGTTAGTATCTATAGTACATACTTAAGGGGTTAATACATGCATTATGCCCTGAAGACTACTCTAAAATATTTCACCTACATATCCCTTTGCTATGCTGCCTATTCTGTTCTCTTAGAGTACGGGGAAAAAATGCCATTTTGAATCTATCAGTACAACAATCTATCTCTCTAATCTTATTTATCTGGTCAAATTTAGCATAATACGCTGGTGTTTTAATACATGCCTAACATCTTCAGCAAAGCTATCCGATTGAAATTTCTCTAATAGATGTAATCTGCACTTTAACCTACGCTCTGATAATGATTGCCACCCTAATTCTTGTATTAATTCTGATACACTACTCAACCTATCGTAACACCTTTTAACGAACCTAGCTGCTCTACGCTGCACCTTGTCTAGTTCTCTGATCAAAACTAATTCATTCGGATCCCATACACTGGCTACATACTCAAGGTGGGGCGTAACTAGAGAAAAGTAATATCGCTCTTTTGTCTTCTCATCACATTTCCCAAGTACTCTTTTTATAATTCCTAGCTTTATTTTTGCTCGGCCGCATATATCCCGAAGAGCCACACAGTACCCAAGGATTGGAAAGTAGCTAATATTACACCTATTTTTAAAAGCGGTGATAGGGAAGAACCTTGTAACTACTGACCCATCTCACTCACGTCAATCTATCCAAATGCCCCATGATGGAACTGACTACAATGTGCTCAAATACCTTACAAGAGATTGACGTGAGTGAGATGGGTCTGTAGTTACTAGGTTCTTCCCTATCACCGCTTTTAAAAATAGGTGTAATATTAGCTACTTTCCAATACTTGGGTGTGGCTCTTTAGTGTTTTATTGAAATTATTTCTAGATAGGGGGCTATTTGAGAAATTAATGTTTCATATACACTTGATGGATTTTGATCGGGACCTGGTGATTTGTTTTTACGAATGCTTTTAACTGCTGCTCTATTCCGCGACGTGAAATTTTTATTTCGGGCATTTGCTCCTTGAAAGTGTTCGGCGGTGGTTCCACTGCGTTGGGTGACGATGACTTGAAAACACTTTGGAAGAAGGTGTTTAAATAATTGGTTTTTTCTACACTGCTAGTGACACTAATTCCTTTATCGTTTTTAAGTGTGTGCACTGTGGACCTATATCCCTGAAGCTCTCTCACATATGAACAAAACGCTTAAGGATTGCTATCTAAGTATTCTCCTAACATCTTGCTCTTGAAAAGCGATAACGCTTGCCTGCATGATTTCCTTGCTAATGCTCTCTTTTTTTATAGTTTTGGACTAACTCATCTTTTTCCTCTACCGATAGACTCTTTCTTGCATTCTTCATCCCAGGGTGGCATACCCTTTGTCGCTTTAGTGATTTCCTAACCACCGCGTTATACCACCTTGGCTCGGTATTAACACTTATCAATTTACTTGGTATTTATTTTATTACTGCTTTACGGGTGACCTCAAGAAATTCTCTCCACGAATCCTCTGTATCTAATTCTTTGCTTTGTTCGCTTAATACATTACACGATTCTCTTAATTCCTCTTTCATACCGTCGTAATGAGCCTTTCCAAATAAGTATACCCTCCTCCTTGGTTTATAATGTGTTTCAACGCTTAGAATAAATTTCGCATGCATTTTTTTATGATCAATAATTCCTGTGTCTGTAACTATATTTAGAGCTTTTTCGGGCGTATTTGTTGCTAATAAGTCTGGAATGTTGTTTCCCCTGGTCGGTTCTGTTACTTGCTGTTGTATTGAATCTGACGTAAAGGTGTTCAACAGTGATTCGCAGAGTTCCATATCCTTACTTCCTGTTATAAAACTACACGTATTCCAGTCTATCGAAGGAAGATTGAAGTCTCCACCTACTATTATTCCCCTATCATTGTTCCGAGAAAGCAATATACCTATGTCTGACTCTAGTTCCATTATAGAATGGATCCTGGATCCGGTGGCTTATAATATGCACCTACATATATACTTTTTGCGTATATACCTACCTACATATATCCTTACTACTTTTACTTATGACGGAACACCAAATACTTTCTACATTGTGCGTTGGAATAAGTTCTCTTCTACTTAGTTAATTATTGTAACATATCATGTACACCTTTTACAAATGCCCGAGGTGATATGACTTGCAACTAGTTCGTCACCCTTCGCTTGTAGTTAGTAAAATTTACGTGTTGTCGGCACGAAACAATATTATTATCGATATCAATTCAAAATTGAGTGTAACTTTCTATCTCTTCTAATTTCAGTGATCACCTTTTGACAAAATATTATTTATACTATAGAAAAATCCATGATGGGGAGTGAAAGTTAATCTTGGCGTTTTCATGATGGGTGCTAGAAAATAGTGGATCTGTGTAGTGAAAGAAGGGAAAAAATAGGCGTTTTCTTTTGGAATGAAGGATTAGAAATTCTGCTTTCGTCAATAAGGGTGGTTTCCTTCATCAAAGAAAATGGAAATCATTAATTGCGATTCGGAAAATCTCCTCCGTTAAACATGGTATTAATGGTTTTATGATTTCTAAACATGGTTATCTAGGCTGCAGGGCATCGTGCTCGTGGTGTCCTCTGCTTGTGCGATGCATGGCGCGAAGTTCACGCGCCTATGGGCAAACTTCAATGTGCGCTTCGTAAAATGAATACAAACTGTTTTTAAATGAATGAACTGAATAAATAATTTTAAATAAACAAATAAAAGTTAAACATAATATCTAAACTGTATAGATATACCTCGGATACTAGTTAATAAGCTTGAACGGAGTACACCGTGAGCATGGAAGCATCCGCAGCATCACCTAGGGGCCGGTAGAGGAAAGAGTATCACGTCGCATGTACTATTTCCCGGCATGCAGTAGTAGCCATCACGTTCACGCCCCTTTGAATTTTTTCATTTTTTAGTTAATGAAGAAAAATACTGAATGTCATTTTAAAATCTACATTCTTAAAATATGCACTGCAGAGATTATACACTATTGACCCAGACACATTAAAATAAACCCAAATAATTTTGGTTTTATTGGGTCTTGTGCGTCATGACGGTTTAGACGATAGGAAATGGTTGCAGAAAAATATCTCCTTCAGTGGTGATAAAGGTGAAAATCCCTCACGAGCACAATGGATCAGGGTTTGATGCCTGTTACCCTTCTGCCTCGCTGACGAACTCTCGGGGAAGCTGCTCAAACTCGTCTCCTGCCCCTGCGACCGTGCTGCAATGGCAAGGGCTTTCTCAGCTGCGGTCACCCCAGAGTGTCCGTCACGTCACCCGCCTCCAGTCTCCGCAAGAATGCGATGACGTCACCTTCAAGGTAGACCTTTACCGTTAAATGAAGAAGGCCTTGTGATGGTCGCGTCCGCCAAGGCTCTGCCGCCAGCCCGCTCTCTCATGCCTAAAGATCACCAAACATGCACTATTGACATGCAACTAGGATATCTACATCTGCATAATACCCTGCGTGCCACCATAAAGGCGTATGGCAGAGGGTGAACCAAATGTGCACTACATATCATGCATAAAAAAGGATGTGTATATACTAGTCTAAACTTCACTATTTAAAAAATATAAAAATAGCAAAGCAAGCATGCTAGAGCAAGCTATTAGTTGGGTTAGCCTATAGTCCTTATACCACCATGCAAATACCTATGCTATCCATTGATACACTCGTATTGGATATATTTACCTCTGTTTATATCCCTGATTGTACGAGGGAAAAAGGACATTTTGAATCTGTCAGTTCGGAAATCAATTTCTCTAATTTTGTAATCCTGGTCCAGTCTACCATAGTAAGTTGGGGTTCGCAAAATATTTTTAACGTCATCACTGAAAATATTATCTTGGAATTTATTTAAGAGATTAAGTCTAAATTTCAACCTGCGATCTGACAAGGATTTCCATTTCAATTCATTTAATAGACTGGTTTCGCTAATATAGTTATCGTACCGTCCCTTTACAAATCTTGCGGCTCTTCGCTGCACATGTTAAAATTCATTATTTAGACCGATTTCGTAGGAATCCCATACCCTGGTAGCGTATTCCAAATGAGGTCTAACAAAGAAGAAGTAGCTGATTTCTCGCACATGATCGTCACATTTACCCAGTACTCTTTTGATGAATCCCAGTTTACGATTAGCTTGACCCATTATTTCACGTATGTGTTTATCCCAGGAAAGATGGAGTGTAAGTCTTATTCCAAGACATTTAATGGATTCAGCGTTTGTTAATTTATTGCTAGAAGATGAACAATTATTTTTCCAAAAATTCATTGCTACACAATTGTTTTATTTAATTCTGATTGCCATGTATCACACAATTTTTCAATTACTTGTATGTCATCATTGAAATATTCTTTAACGTTTAGGCATAGAATTTCCGTGTACACTATTGCTTCATTGGAAAATAGACCAAGCTTATTACCACCTTATTGATATCATTTATGTAGAGAAGGAGCAGGAGTGGACCTTTCACACCACATTTTGGAACACCCGAAGTAGATACTAAGTATCTAGCTGCATGTAACCCTATTATTTAGCATGTCTCCATTATATATCCTAGTTTCATGTCAATTGTGCATGTTTGGTGATCTTCACCCCCTGCCACACACCCTCGCGGTGTCTTGCAGGATATTGCATAGATGTAGATGTAGTTGTGACTTCAATTGCCGGGGAGGTAACACCGTCCAAAACAACGCTTTGCACCCGATCATGTAGAAAAGCATGTTACTGCCGAACACACAAGTTATCAATTTCAAAATTAGTTTGCTATTAGACACCATGTCATAAGCTTTCTTGATATCAAGATATATATAGCATTCGCTGGTATGTTATTTTCGCCAGAAGCTAAAATATCGTGGGAAAAGTGTGCAAGTTGAGTTTCACTGCTCTTCCGGAAGCCGTGCTGAACACAGGACAATAAATTCTGGCTGTCTAGGTGTCCGATGACTGAATTGACAATTATATGTTCCAAGCCCTTGCGTGAAATGGATGTGAGGGATATAGGTCGGTAGTTAGATGGCTACTCCCTATCACCACTTTTAAAAATGGGTGTTACATCGGCTGCTTTCCAATCCATCGGTACGACGTGTTCGGTCAGGGATTTATTAAATGCTATTTCAAGGTAGGGGGGGACTTTATTAGTGAGTAGTTTTGAGCACTAAGGATAGTATTAGAGAGAATATGACGACGACTTTGTAGGTTAGATGGTGGGGTAGCGAGAAGACCATGCAATGGAGTAGATACATTTTCGCTGTCTGCCGTTTTCTTAGCCAAATTTGGTCTCAGAATTAAGTATGATAATAATTAAGAGCGGGAAAAAACGTCAGACATGAACGAAACTCTCCTTAAAGTCTTAATAAAAGTAACCGAGAAGAATATTTTCCAAATCTGTGGTTGATTGCTGTTGTCTACAAAATAAAATCTCGGAGTCCACCACCTCTCTCATCGCAGTGATTCAGATATTATTATTGTAGGAGCAGAATGTTGGCTGACGGCGTGTCCGTAACTCATAAATATTTCCCATACCTTTTAAAATTTCTAGAAAAGAGAGGCAAAGACGAACTGGTGGTGGTGTTTCCATTGCAGACAAGAACTCTATCCTCAGCAAAGCCGAAATCATTTAAGACAACAACCTGGAATTTCTTTCGTTCTCAATTAGATGTCCTCAATCCAAATCAGTATTTTTTGCTCATTCTGCACACTGGTGTCTGGCATTTGTCTATCCCTGGTTTAGGTAATAAATAATAAAATAATCCCTCTAAATAATACAGAACCTGTGAAGATGCCGTGACTTGGCGATAGACGCCGCCAACAATTACGCTTCCCATCACCCGGAGAAGAGGGCAGCAGCTCTTCTTCACATGAGTGACGGTGGAGACCACAGTGGTCAGTACAGCGACATACATTTCACTACAGGAGTGGTAACATTTACTTTAACGGCTGTAGTACTGCGATGTGGAAGGCAAGGGGAAACCACCACATTACTATCCCGAGGAGTCGCAGCTACTCCACTCTTTCCTTTATTATCAAGACGTGAAGGCACCCTCTCGAGTAAAATATTCCGGAGGTAAAGTAGTCCCCCATTCGGATCTCCGGGCGGGGAGTACCCGAGAGAGTACATCAGTCAAGTGTGATAGTCATTTCAGGGTAGGAACGTAGAACGCACGATCACTTCGGACCTACGCACAGTGGTCGGAAATCGAAAATTTTGTGAAGGTGGAGATTCACAGTGGACGGTACAGGGACACACATTTCACTATAGGCGTGGTAAAATTTACTGTAACGGCTGTAGCACTGCGATGTGGAAGGCAAGGGGAAACCACCACATTATTATCCCGAGGAGTCGCATTTACTCCACTCTTTTCTTTCTTATCAAGACGTGATGGAACCCTCCCGAGTAAAATATTCCGGAAATAAAATAGTCCCCCATTCGTATCCCCGGGTTGGGACTACACGAGAGAGTACATCAGTCAAGTGTGATAGGCATTTAAGGGTAGGGCCGTGGAACGTGCGATCACTTCCGATCTGCGGGAGATCGGAGAACCTGAATGCGGAATTGCGGAGAAAGTATCTCGACGTATTAGGAATCAGTGAAATGAGATGGCCCGAAGAAGGAGACTTTTGGAGTGGAAGTTATAGAATTATTCACACCGGATAACTGAATGGTGACGCTGGAGTAGGCATAATGCTCAGGAAGACTGCAGGACTGCGTTTGAAGAGCTTCCTGCAGTAGAGTGATTACCATAGTGAAGATTGATTCCCAGCCTACAGATACCATGATGGTGCAAGTTTACATGACTACGTCGGACTACGAAGATGAAGAAGTGGAAGACGCTTACGAAGGTATCACGGGAGTTATAAAACAGGTAACAGGTAAGACGAGAAATAAACCTAATTGTTTTAAGAGATTGGAACGCTGCCATCGGCGAAGGTCAAGATGGCAGAATAACTGGAAAATATGGATTGGGAAACCGAAACGAAAGAGGAGAAAGACTGCTGGAGTTCTGCACACAACATAAGTTAGTGGTTACTAACACATTGTTTAAAAATCACAACCGAAGAAGCTACACTTGGAAAATACCAGGAGACAGGGGAATATTTCAAATAGACTACATTTTAGTGAAGCAGAGATTTAAGAATCAAGTGCAAAACAAAAAGTGCGACTTTAAAAGCTACCCTGGGGCAGACATCGACAGTGACCATAATTTAGTGATGATGAAATGCCATCGAAAATTCAAGAAATTGAACAAAACATATGGCAAGTAGAAAAAGTGAATGAGTCTCAACATCAACTGGCTAGGCATGGGCGGTACTTAAAAAAGTACCGGTATTTATAAGATGAGTATTAAAAAGCAATGATAGTACTCCCCCGGTAGTACCGGCGAAAAAATACCGGTGTACGGGTACTTTCATGAATGACTAAATATGTTAATAAGTTGAAAATTAACGTTCGTCTTACCCTAATTATCCAGTATTTCGGCAGATTAGAATGCCAGACAGAAATAATACACTGAAAAAGTCATCCACGGGCATTTTTTACGGAAATTCATGGGAAAATTAATACGGAGGCTCGATTATCTAATAGTGAGAAGGGTGATAGCGACGTCGTTATGAAAGGCAACGTCATACAAACGATGTCAGTAGATACATTTTAATTTTTGGTGTTTTCCTGGCGTCTTTTATGTGTGAAGTTCTCTCGGTAGCTCTTCCAGGTGAGTGCTTTTCCTGCAGCCAGCTTTTTTTGTCAGACTCTGACACCGTCATCAGAACGTCTGATACCATGATCTTATTGAATAATAAGTCTTCTTATTCATTATAATGACCTAACGGTGTCAGTCTGACGCAAACTTGGCTGTACAAAAAGCACTCACCTGGTGCCCGAGAAAACTTCACTCATTTTAATTTTAGTTGTTTATACGTGTGTAAAAATATCTTTACACTTGTTTCTCGAAAAGAAATTTGATGGTACGATTTTACATTACAATTGAATCGTTGTCAGTTATGCCTAATATACTGCTATCGAATAAAATTCGAATTTGTAGTCATGGTCGCATTTCCGTTTAGTTTAGGGAAATAAATGCATTTGCACGGTCCAATAACATTGATTTTCGAGCTTGCGCCTTGGAAGGATCGCCGCCCCTCTACTAAAAACTACTAGGTCTTTTAAAACCACTCTTTTACCTAACTGCGCTTCACTTTGGCAGTTTTTTTCCTAAAATAAGGTGATGTTACATAACAAAATGGCGGACGCTATTTTTATGCTAAATTTCATATGAAGTAGTAAATATCTAGCGTTTTACGAAAGTGTCTGACAAGTTAAATCAATAGTTGAAGCTTTCTAAATGTAGATCTGGAATAAAATTGAAAATTCGTTTGATGGTGAAAATTACATTTGATATTTCGCACGTGCGTCCGGAGCCGAAGACGCGCGCCGGGAGCTGAAAATGGCGGGACCCGAGTAAGTGTTTTCAAGCCATAAGGAACACAGCGCTTCCAATATACGTTATACCACATTGGCTCGGTACACTTATCAATTTATTTGGCATGTATTTTATTACTGCTTTACGGGTGAACTCAATAAATTCTCTCCACGAATCCTCTGTATCTAATACTATTCTTTGTTCGCTAAATACATTAAATGATTCTATTAATTCCTCTTTCATACCGTCGTAATTAGCCTTGCCAAATAAGTATTCCCTCCTCCTTGGTTTATAATGCCTTTCGACGCCTACAGTAAATTTCGCATGCACTATTTTATGATCACTAATTCCTGTGTCTGTAACTGTATTCAGAACTCTTTCGGGTATATTTGTTGCTAATAAGTCTAGAATGTTGTTTACCCTGGTCGGTTCTGTTACCAGCTCTTGTAAATAATGTGACGTAAAGGTGTTCAACAGTGATTCACAGAGTTCCTTATCTTTACGTCCTGTTATAAAACTACACGTATTCCAGTCTATCTAAGGGATATTGAAATCTCCGCCTACTATTATTCCTCTATCATTGTTCCGAGAAAGTAATGTAGATCGCAGGTTGAAATTTAAAATTAATCTCTTAAATAAATTCCAAGAAAATATTTTCAGTGATGATGTTAAAAATATTTTGTGAACCCCAACTTACTATGGCAGACTGGACCTTAATCATAAAATTAGAGAAATTGATTACCGAACTAATATATTCAAAATGTCCTTTTTCCCTCGAACAGTTAGAGATACGAATAACGGTAAATATGTCCAATACGAGTGAATCAATCCATAGCATAGGTAGTTGCATGTTGGTATAAGGACTTGAAGCTTAACCCAACTAACAATGTTTTTGTATGCTTACTTTGCTATTTTTATCTTTTTAAATAGTGAAGTTAATAATAATCGTATTTTATGCATAATATGTAGTGCATGTGTGGTGAGAGTTCACCCCCTGCCACACACTTTTGTGGTGGCTTGCAGGGTATTATGTAGATGTAGATGTACGTATCTCTGACTCTAGCTCCATTATAGAGTTGACGTCTGCGTCCGGTGGCCTGTATTATGCACCTGCACATATCCTTTTTGCGTTACTACTTTTACTTTTAACGGAACACCAAATACTTTCTACATTTCGCTCTGAAATAAGTTCTCTTCTACTGACATACGGGTTCTTCACAGCTATAAATACTCCTCCTCCGTTTCTGCTTACTCTATCCTTTCTGTATACGGTAAAACACTTCGGGAATACTTCATAAGCTGACATGTCCTTCGAAAGCCAGCTTTCTGTACCTACGATTATATCTGCATCAGTACTTTTTATGAGGTGGTGAAATTCTGCTACTTTATTTCTTAAGCTACGGCAATTCACTACAATCACTGAAATTCCATCTCTCAATCTGTTTCTCTCTTGGTGCTCTTTTCCAACTAAAGTTTTCCTCGATAATTTTTTAACGGACCCACTATTTGATCTGCCTATTACCTTCGATGAATTATCATGTTCGACCTTTTTATCTGTTCTAGTCTGACCTTTTAAAACTATTCTGCATGTTTTGTCCAATTCTTCCACGATTTTTCCCCCGCTGATTGACCTGCACTCTGGGCTACCACCTGAGCTAAACCCTATGTGTATGCTCCAGTATCCTACGCGCTACCCTAGACGATGCCTCGTCCGTGTAGTGGACACCCGAGCGATTCAGGGGCACCCGACTCGTTTCCAGCTCCGGCCCGACGTCCAAACACTCAGCTCCCTCGCTCCCACAGACTTCACGGAGTCTCCGGTTTATGCTATAAAACTCGTGTAACAAATTGATATTCAAAAGTCCTTTAGACAAACAGTTTATACCGTATTGCGATATAACTCAACTAACAGCATGTTTTTGCATGCTTGCTTTGCTATTTTTATCTTTTTTAAATAGTGAAGTTAATGCTAGTATATTATTACTAATTCTTTTTTATGCATGATATGCAGTGCATGTTTGGTGAGAATTCACCTACTGCCACACACCTATCTGTTGGCTTGCAGGGTGTTATGTAGACAAAGATGATACACTCAGGTAGTTGAAGATAGAAAAGCGACGAGAATATCAAATAAATGTGTACTTACTCTTACTCCTAAAAAAATTGAAAACCTAAATGATCTTTGGCCTCGCCTATCACTCGCCTCCATGCCCTTCTGTCCTCTGCGGTGTCGAGTTGAGCTCCCATTTTTTTCGAGGTCCTTCTCCACTTCGTCGCTCCAGCGCATTCTTGGTCTCCCTGGTGGTCTGGTGCCTTCCGGTTTTCCTTTCCATATCATTTTTACATGGTGCTGTCACTTCTTCTGAGGACATGGCCTAGCCATCTTAGTCGTCTGCTTCTGGCTATACCCACAATATCTGGTCCTTTGTATAGTTCCCTCAACTCTTTATTCTTCCTTAATCTCCATGTCTCTCCCTCTTTAATGGGGCCGAATATTCGTCTCAACACTTTGTTTTCAAACGTTATCAGTTTTTTTGTGATCTTTTTGTTAGCGACCATATGTCGGAACCATACAGTAGTACTGGTTGGACAATTCTTTTATAGATACGAATTTTTGTGTTTCGTGATAGGAGTTTGCTCTTCAAAAGTTTTCCTAGGCTCCAGTAGGTTCTTTCAGCTGCCGCAAGTCGGGTGAGAATTTCGGTCTCCTCTTTGTTGTTGCTTGTTATTGATACCCCTAAGTACTTGAACTGATTTGTTTTTTTGAACTTATAATTGAGTATTTCTAAATAATCTTCTTCCTCTTCATATCTGCTTATTTTCATGTAGTTGGTTTTGCCTTCATTTACTTGTAGGCCTACTTTCTTGGCTTCCATTAAGTGTATTGTAGTTAGTTCTTTAAGCTCTTCTCTATTTTCGGCAACAATCACTACATCGTCTGCAAAGGCCAACAGATTATTTTTTTCTGGAATCCTGGCTCCTCCTGGACCATTTCTGGTTCTCTTTAGCTCTTCTAATGCTATGTTAAAGAGGAGGGGTGCAAGCCATCTCCCTGTCTCACTCCTGTGCTTATTTCAAACGTGTCGGTGTACTCTTTCCCAACCTTGACTTTTCCTTTAGACTCACTCACACACATTTTTGTCAATGTAATAACTTTTTCAGGATATCCACATTTCTTCATTATTGTCCAAAGTTTTTCTCTATTTATCGAGTCATAGGCATTGCTGAAGTCTATAAACATAAGGAATAGATCATTATTATATTCCTAATATTTTGAGGCCAGCTCTTTCAGGATAAACATTTGGTCTGTTGTTGATCTCTCTTTCCTGAATCCCGCCTGGTGGCCTCCTATCACCTCCTCTGCTTGTTCCCTAAGCCTGTTTAGCACCAGTTTAGAAAGTATTTTATATGTTGTATTGATTAATGATATGCCTCTGTAGTTCTTACAATCTAATTTATCTCCTTTCTTATGCAACGGTACAATAACTGCTTCACACCATTCTCTGGGCATTTTTTCAGTTCTCCGCACTTTTATTATTAATCTGTATAGGAACGAGATTACTTCCTCGCCTGCATTTGCTATTAACTCTATTGGTATTCCGTCCTCACCTGGTGCTTTGCCATTTTTGAAGGTCTTCAATGCCGATTTTATTTCTTCTATTGTTGGTTCCATACATAAAACGTTTTCACCTCCTCTACAACTTAGCCCTTCTTGTTGTACCACTTCATTTTCATTTCCCTCGATTTCATCCCCGTTTAACAGGTCAGAGAAGTACTCTTTCCAGACTCTCAAAACTCCTGCTGGTTCACTCGTTATCACCCCACTTTTGTCTTTCACTCCCATTACATTAGGTTTAAAACCTTTCAGAAAAAACCTCACTTTTCTGTAAAAATCCCTTTGTTATTTTGTGTGCAGTCTTCCCCTCTGCCCTTGAAAATGTATTGTTTATGTACTTTCTTTTTTCTGCCCTGAGTGCCTTGTTCACTTCCCTGTTGACCTGTCTATATCTTTCCTTGGTAGCTTGTGTTTTTTCAGCAAGTGCTTTAATTTTTGGCTCCTTTCCCTCTTCTACTAACTTCCTACAATCTCATCGAACCAAGGATTTCTGGGAGTTTTTTCCATGTTAAACACTTCTTTTGCTGATTCTTTAATATTAGTTTTGAAACTTTTCCACATCTCTTCCACTTCTTCCTGTCATACTGTCAAGTCCTCTTCCTCACTCTCTTCTGCTAAAACTGAGAACCTATTTCTAAGTTCAATTTTATATTCATTAATCTTGCTTTTCTCAAAAGTTATTCTGTCCTCGACTTTATTTTTGTTTCTTTTCTCTATTCTTAATCTTTGTCTTATTTTCATCAACACTAAGTAATGATCTGTACCGCATTCTGCTCCTCTAAGGCTTCTTACTTGAGTCACGGAGCTTACATGTCTATTGTCTATCAGGATGTGGTCGATCTGGTTTGTGGTGCGACCGTCAGGAGATGTCCACGTCTGTTTATGTATGTTTTTCCTTGGAAACTTCGTACTTACAACGAACACATTTGTTGAGCAAGCAAAGCTGAGTAGCCTAGTGCCATTGTCGTGAGATTCTTCGTGCAGGCTCTCTCTTCCTGCTACCTTGCTCCAAATGTCTTCTTTGCCTACTTTGGCATTAGCATCACCTAGCAATAAAAGTGTGTCGTATCGTGGGATATCGGTCACTCTTCAAGCTTTACATAAAACGTATCTTTGTCTTCATCCTTACTTTCCTCAGTTGGGGCATGAAAACTTATCACAGATATATTATTAAATTTTCCTTTTAACCTAATATAACACATTCTCTCACTTAACGCTTTAAAACATATCGCAGATTCTAATAAAACTTTTTTGACGGCAAAACCTACGCCTGCATAGTGCCTTCCGTCATCACATCCGCTGTACATTATTTGGTATTTGTTGGAGTTTAGTGTACCACAAAACGGCCACTTAGTTTCTTGTAATGCTATAAGGTCTATATTATATGTTTATAGTTCTTCGCTAAGCATATCCATTTTCCCTGGTAAGGCCAGGGTCCTCACATTCCAGGTTCCAAATCGCATGCCCTTTAGTCTAAGCTGGGGTCTTTTTCTAGATGTTCTGTCCTTATCCGAGGCTTGGTGTTGGCGTTTCGTAACTATAATTTTTTTTCCGGTGCCAGGTAGTTATAAAAAAGGTAGTAGTAGTATATAGCCTTGGTATAGGTAGTATATAGCCAGGTAGTTTATAGCCTTGCGCCCAACCCCCAACCTGGAGGACCAGGAGTTTTTGTTCAGAGTCGTCTTCTCCTAGGCCAATAGCTTTCACTACAGCTCAAAGATGTTGGCCTGACCTGGGTTTATGTCAGATTGACCTTCTCCTAGCCTTTGGGGTCCTCCCCTTACTAGGCAGCACGGGGCAGTGCATATTTAATGGCGGCACTTACTCGCCATGACACAGCACCGTCGTTGGTAACGAGTATGACCACGCCACAGGTCATCCTCACCACACCCTCGTGATGCTGCGCCGCCTCGGTCCGGGGCTGCTTATTCTGGTTGCCCCTTATTCACAGCTGTCCACCATATCTGTTGGACATCCGCCACCCGCCCTGTACCTGAGGCTCGGTCCCTCTTACGAGGAGGGCAAATAAATGTGTTCACGAACAAATTGAATAAAACAGAGTGTCCTAGTTATTTGCTTGGCAAAATTATCTTTAATGCTAACAGGAAATACTGAGGCATTATTGATCCTTCATTTCTGCACCAATGTGTCCAGTAGATCTGTTCATGTTACATCTTGTAGGCTGTGGAATTCTTTACCTGATGAAATAAGGTCTACTGTAAACATTTTTATGCTTAAGAAGCGGTTACATTCCTATCTTATGCAATGTAAATAAGGTAATTAACGCTATGTAAAATGTTTCAGTTATGAAATTTACAGCTGTTCGTTTTTCTGTTTTTAAGTGTCTGCTAAAATATTTTTTTTAATTGATTATTTTGTATAAATTATTGTTCAACAATTGACACCTCGTGTTTAATGTTTAGCAGATATTCAGACAACTACTCATTTGTAAAAATTAATTTCACTAATAAGACCGTGAATTATTACCAATTGTAATCTGTATAGTTCTAAGGGACATAATGTCCAAGAACAAATAAATATCTATCTATCAAAACTTGATATCGTAAAAGCGTCGATATATTGACTTCGCGATTAAAATTGGTAATATCGCGTCATGCCGGTTACTATAGAATATTGGTTTACATTGGGATATTGTGTGATATCAGGATATCGGTTGTTATCACGTTAGCGAGTGATTTGGCGTGAGTTGGCATTTATTTAATTCTGCTGACCACTCTTTAAGCCACCCCGAGGGTGTGTGGCATTTTGTATGAGATCGCGCAGCTCAGACACGCGTTATTACACATGTAAAAATGTGACGTATCTAATGAATACGGTATGACCACAATAATTCAAAACGAAATGTTAATTATATATGTTGGCCGTCAATGCATTTAGTACTGTTTGCAACATCGGGCGAAGCTCAATGGAGCCTGCTCTCGTGAATTGCGTTCTTTCTGCATGTCTTTCAAATCTTTTGTCTCCGTTTCCACCGTGCCGTCCTTTTCACAAATGGATCTCCGCATTGAGTGCACTCACTCTTCACTCCGTTCGCGCATTATCCTCATTTCTCTTTGGCCACCTGCTCACAGCGCAAGCCTGACTCCAGATTTCAGCCGGCGAAGAGTGGGCTGATTGAGAAAAAAGCTGGCCAAAAGTCATCAAGTAGTTTTTTCAGGCCGGACTTGAAACTTTCGTAAGGGGATTATTCGTTGATTGGTGCATTATTTTCACGAGCCATTCGTCCTGGGTGTTACGCATTACAAATTTACACTCCGTCAAATTTGGTCAGTTTTCGCCAAACTCTACCTCCAATTTTTCCTGAAAGTCTAGAAAGACAAGCTGACCTTGGAAAATAAGTTACTGTGGGATAAAGAATGATGCTATAGTGTAGAACAGATCTTTGTCTTTAGTAACGTCTAAGTAACATGACTCAATTGTAATATTTACAATAGATAGGGAACAAATTGGGGGTCGTGGTAGCCTAGTGGGCAGAGCGCTGAGCCCGGGTTCAAATTCCGTGCCTTTCCGGACACGCCCCCCTGAAATCCTCGCAAATCAGACTGTAAGCGCGTTCAGGACCTCGTTGGAAATCTCAGGTGGCCCAGGGAAAGGAACTGGCCTGAATGTGTGAATCACGCACGCCAACGGATTAGTACGGGGTGAGCTCTACCTATCAAAAACCGACTTTCGAGTTAAACACTAATTTTTTATACAACAAAATGACTGACCCTATTTTCAGTGAATGCATTGTCTTCATGCAGGGATATAGTGTAAATATACATGAAGCTGCAAATATTTACTTATGCCTCGAGGTTTTATAAAGTATCCCGACTTAGGCTCCGTCGAGAACTTTTGCGAACGTTTTTGACGTCGAAATAAACATGAATGGGGGCGTTTACTCGGAACCGAAATCGCAATTTTTTGCGCGAAATTGTTAGATGAAAACGAAAAAAGAATTTTAGTGAAGAAATTAATCATCTGACCACAACCATTCATTCATAAATCAAAAATTAAAATAAGCAAAAGGTGACGCCCACCGAAAAAGCTGCTGTGATAACATTGACGTCATTTTCCTCCCATCCTTGACTGCTCTTATGGGAAGGGAAGGGAGTGGAGGGGTATTCTCGGAAGGTCTGCTCGCACAGATGCTGTCGCAATCGCTCCCATTGGGAGAGTCAGCTGTGTCCCCCCCATTGCGATAAGGCGATGTAGCTTCGCGGGCTCAGTTGTGATTAGACGAAGTTGATATACGTCAGAGGTTGCACCACACCCACTTTTCCGAAAGGGTTAAAAACATCAGTTTTTCGCCGCTTATAACTCGAGAAATAATTGACGGATCAAAAAATGGAGAAAAACGGGTCATTTTATTTTACAAACTCTATCATATTCGGCAATTAAAAAAATATGGTAAACGACCCCATTGTTCGATCGCGCGGAGAGGTCTGCTCCTGCCCGCCGGCAAACCTAACTTCCCCGTCGCACTTTCCACCAGCACTATACTTAGAGAACTTTTCCCAATCCTTTCCAATTGTACGACCACCACAAATATTTTCCCTGTCTGCCTTTCTGTCAGCTACAATCGCCCTGCCAACCTGAGTAGTACTTTGAAAACGATTTAACCTCTCCTCACATCATAAAAGCTCCCACCCCACTCCTTGTAATCGCGAGAGATGCAAAACATGCCCCATGTTCACTACACCAGCCACATCTCTCCCATGTCCACTACACCAGCCACATCTCTCCCATGTCCACTACACCGCCCACATCTCTCTCGCATCTTCTCCTCCTCACTTTCCCTCTTCCACCTGCAACTCCACCAACGTCGTTCACCATCTTCAATGCCATTCCTGCCACACTTTTAGCACTGGCCACGCCCCTCAGTATCTGGATGAATACGACCCTGCGTCCGGCAGCCCTTCTCCTCCACAACCCTCCCTCCCTGTCCCTAAACATGCCTCGCAACACGACTCTTCTTCCAACACTTGTTTCAGAGCTTCCATTTTCCCTCTCTCCCTACCACAGATTCATCCGTTAGCCTTCACTCGGTAGAACTCACCTGTATGTGGCTCCTTTGCGCCTTCAAATTTCCCGGCCCCCATGTGATACCCACCGCCCTCCCCACCTTTCCTCCCACTCTCTCCCTCCCCCCAGTCCAACCATCTCTCACTCTCTCCTTTCTTTAGTATTCCTGTTCTTGTCGACAAAGGTTTCTGTGCCCTATCGAAATATTCAGATACGAGTGAGTGTTCCTTGTATATATAATTGGAATGAATTCGGCGCCTCATATATGCGTGACATTTTTTTTATTTATGCACGGGGAGAAGATGATATCGGAAGCTGTTCTCTGGCCGCGGCTTGGCCAGCCGCTCGGCCGACCCTTCCCAATGCCCTTTGCAAGGTGCCTCTCGCGGAGCATACCGTGGTGTGCCGAGGGAACCACAGCCAGACACGGCTCGGCACGCAGCGAGGAAGCAAGGCGCGGGGGCGTCGATTGGGGGGTGGGGCAGGGGGGCAGAGGGGGGCATTCAAGGGGGGCAGAGGGGGGCATTCAAGGGGGGCAGAGGGAGGCATTCAGGGGGGCAGAACAATGCGACGGATGCCCCCTCGGGGCATTCTGCTCACGCGAGACAGAGCGCACCGGAGGAGACAATGGGTGGCGGACGGGAGAGCATTCAGCCCGCTTCCGACACACACGTGACATCGCCGTGTGCAGAATCCACGTCAAATGCCAACATCACTTTCCTCCGGCATGTGCGCGCGATCGTCACGCTCTCATGAAATGAGGTACGCTCCCAGTCCAACCAAAAATGTCGGAGAACGGTTGGCACTAGAGATGGGCAGTATGGCCTCCTCTAAGGAAGTTCCACCATGACTCCGCGATTCAAACTCCCGTAGGAGAGCTATGTTATTTGATGAAGAAATACCGATCCAGAAAAACACCTTTATGGAAGATCATCCATAGGGTGATAACGCATACGCAATAATTCTATGAGTATTCCGCTATATAGCGTGCTGTAGTTGCATTCTATTGTTTACAAGTTGTTTTAACTCATTTTGATTTCGGAACATGACCGACGTGTTGCTGCCACGTTTAATTTACAAAATGAGAATACATGCTCAATCCCGCTAATACTCATTCTAAAATAGGTTAAATATTTTATCACATAGGTGTAAACTATTCCCTTGCAAATACACCTCTTTGTTTTGAATTTTATTAATATTCATATTTTTGAAAATTGCTTGGCAACAATGACGCTGCTACAATTGGGAAGCATTGGTATTAATTACACCATGTCAATAACCAATGAAATATTTAAATTGCATAAAAAATATAAGAAGGATCTTGGTAAGGTATATTCCTAAATTAAGTTAGTAAATGGGCTTGTAAACACTTTCCATCACAAGTACCATTGTCTATGATAACAAATTTCTTTAGCGCCACTTTCATGTAACTTTTCTTTCATGTAAGACTTTTCTGCTTTTTTTCGAGCAAACATTTATTAATATCAATTAAACAAGTGTGGTAAGGCGAGTACTGTTTCTCAATGCTAAATCCTACATAAAATTGCGCATCTTATATTAATTTTTCGTCAAAACGACATTTCTCTTTGCATTATTAATCTGAAAATTTTACTGCTAGAGCCATGCTCTGCCGTATAACCACGTACAAAATGGCTGATTTCCAACGTCTTTGCTCTTCAAATATATGATGGAAAGGACTCATTATTTTATTGCCAATCGATAGAAGGGCCAAAACATGATGTTTCCTGAAATTTTCACAAAAATGACATCTACTTCGTAATTCGGTGGACCCTCCTTAATA
The DNA here is from genome assembly GCA_933228895.1 of Platycnemis pennipes. Classification (NCBI taxonomy): domain Eukaryota; kingdom Metazoa; phylum Arthropoda; class Insecta; order Odonata; family Platycnemididae; genus Platycnemis; species Platycnemis pennipes. Next base: position 7,877,626 of record OW121846.1, on the reverse strand, counting down.
CTGGCCGGAAATTGGAAATTTGGCAACGCTGAGTGAGGACCCTATCGTTTGTGTTAGCAATTATGGCGACTATGTACGACGTAGGTCCGTGTGATTAAAAACGCACAACTTCACTGTTAAAAAGGCCGAACTCGGCTAATGTTTTGTATTTTGTGGTGGCTCAAGGTATGTTAAATAGCTTTCGGATATTTTTGGTAAGTTGAGGGAAGAAAATCAATATTATTTCTTCTAAAGCATTGAGGCTATTAGCCGGCTGGCTATTGACGGAGGGACATTGAGACTATAAAATTGCAATGAATATTATTTCTATGGCATTTATACGCTATTCTGTTTTTAAGGTTATGATATTATTCTTCATTTGGCAGTTATCGTCATTTCTTCCTTTGCTGGTCTTACCAATAACAATGATGTAGTTAAGTGGCATCATGAATTCCGTTTACTACTGAATAAACAAGGACCACCTCTTGAGTATAGCTGTTGGCTTAGAGTAATAGGCCTATTCTGTAACTTGAGGGCGCTATATTACGCCTCCGCTATTTCTCTTCGGAAATTACGCCTTTTCCGATTCTGTAAATACCGCTGCGCTATGTTACGCCCAATCCAAGGGCGCCATATAGCGCTGTGGCGTAATCTCTCGAGAGTATGAGAAAAGTAGTAGGGCAGATTCCCAGCGGCCAATAGGAGGCAGCAAGAACAAACAGTTTTAATTAAATCTGTATTATTAGGTTAGAATTTATTGAATTGTGCCTCAAGAATTTCTTAAAACTTTAATAAAAACTTTATTCTTGATATAAAATCTCAAAAATGAAATATACGCAAAATATTGTTTGCGACTGGGACAAAGTAGAAACAGTTGAATATCGTGAAGCAAATGTTGACGAAGTTTCTGTTCAGCGGACGACAGAATTCGGGTTGATGTTAATGTTGTTCAATCGTGAGTTAGCGGTGTTGATGTGCTCAATTTTGAATTGTGAATGGTCTTTTATATTCATTTTGATAGTTTGACAAATTTTTCTGATGATAAATACATTGAAACCCTTCATCATGCAAAGTTTAGTCGTTTACGACGTTAAAATAATGCGAAGTAGCCCATTGAAACGTTAGTAATTAGGTACTCATTGAACGGGGATATTTTTTTTACTGAACCGATGATTGAAATACGTGTTAAATTCCGTTAATATTTTCATGATAGTATGTGACATATTGTATGAAATCCTAGAATGACAGGATGTAGAGAAGGGATTTAAAAAGGGACCTCCTCTGACTTAAATGATAGCAGCTGCAACTATTACCTATATTAGCAATCAGCTCATCTCATATATGTATTTATAGATGTTCATGATTGCCGCATTTACGGCTTAGCTTTCGTATTATGATTTGTAGGGTGAAATAAAAATAGTTCACATATGTTCGTATATGCGAGTGTATGAAATCGCTTAGATACATGAAAATTTCTTTGGATACCAGGTAAACATCGAATAAGATACGTTTAACCAAATTAACGTCCTTTCTGAAGTTACCTATTACGGAACAACGTAAAAGGATTACCTATTACGGCTTGTGGAGACAATTTATTTCGATAGATACTTTTAGCTGTAGGAGCTCACTGCTTCATTTGATACTTCAGAGACTAGATTTTCATTCCCACGTTTGAGAGGCTTATCGTTAATTTTTTATCAGCTAACAAAATATAATAAATTATTATTGTGCCGAAACACAGGTCCGCTATGTTCAGTCATCTCCCATTCTCGACCATTTGTTGATTTGGAGATTTGTGACTTTGTAGCCTTGGCGTGCGACTACTTTGCTATTAATGCTGCTGACGCCATTGGGGCGATCTCTGTTGCTGTGCGAAATGCATTGCAATGGAAGAATGTAGTTATTCTAACAATGAAATTACAGCTACAGAGATGAGGAACAATGAGGCTTTGTTCCGCTGTGTTCTCCGCTCCGCTCCAGATAATCCTGTATTTAGACGAAACTAGTTAATTTCCGCTTGAAGAGACCTGAAAACCATGCCATTTCTGGATCATCTCATCTGCGCTGTTGTGCTGACCATTTTAGCGTGAATATAACAATTGTACTTAAGAAATAAGTTGTTAGTAGTGTTATAGGCTTAATTGTGTTACACAATTCGTTGTTAGGCGATACTTTCCTTAAACTGAAATTATAAACTTTTTGTGCTATACTTTAGTTTTTCTACTTGAAATTCAGGGCAATTTAATCGTTCATGAAAATATTATTGCGGCTGATAAAACTGATCAGTATCGTTTGGAGCGATGGTTTGATTTAGGTTTCGTATGCAGCATTTAAACGGCTTATTATGTTGCATTACGATAATTAGGTCGTGTATCTTTTAGGTATTATATTTGAACTGTTTGTATCATATCTTTTCTTTTTTAAGTGGTTTATAATATCGTATTACTACCCTTATGCTGCCATTGCAAGTAATTTAGAATTCAAATGGTTTTTTTAAGTCATATTTAAACGGATCAAACTATTTTATTACTAAATAATTCTCATATTTAAGCCAGTAAATTTGTTTTTCTAAATATAACGAGATTATCTGTATTATTAGATACAGATGTGAGATATTTGCCGTAGCCCTGAATTTATATTAATTCTAGTGACGATGGGGAAAAGTAGTTACATTTCGTTTGTTAAATGTATATTATTCAATTTTTTTATTTCAGTTGATGACTAAGGCTTTCCAGTCACCTGAGCTAAACAAATACCACCAGCTTAACACAAAAATTGCTAAGATTGGGGAGGACATCCGATTCCTTAAGAACTGTAAACACAAGTATGTTGTTCCTGACTTTATAATTTCACTTCCCCTTTATAAAAAGCGTAAGTTGAACTTAGACACTCACATTAGACGTAAAATTCTTATCTGTGAAATCAATTCCCTTTACTCTAAGAGAAGCTGCCTCGAAGTCACTGCTTACAATTGAAATTTGCAACTGACTAAGAATTTATCCTTTCCTGACTATGTATTTTGGCAGGATTTTGAAAGGAAAATGTACTTAGCGATTCGTGAGAAATTAGAAAACAAGACCCGAGTCACTAACCACAAACTTCAACGGTTAATACGAAAATCCATCCCTTCCACTCACGATAATGACAGGTTGGAAAATGTTCTTAACCTATCTACGGAATCATTTTCTACGGAGAAATTTATGTTATTAAATTATGGGTTAAATTTCAATTTGCAACCTAAATCACCTCCTTTAATGGACCTTGTGGCCCACATTGAGGGATCACTTAAAATGTTTGATTATACTTCGAGAGAATACTTACGTAAGGGGTGTGAAAAACAAATTAGAAAGAATCTCCCAATCTCTAAATCATACACACAATGTCATTTTAAACGGCACTTTGATCTTGTGAAAGGCCTAAGAAACAAGGATTGTTTTTATGTTAAAGTTGACAAGGGAAATATTTGCGTAATTTTAGATACAGAACAATATTTCGAGAAAGTTAACCTTTTATTATCTGACGGACCTTACACTGAAATTAAAAAGAACCCTAACAAACTCATTTTGCAGTTCAAATCTGTTCTTAATCGTTGCCCCATCCTCGGTGACAAGAAGACTAAATTCAAACTTTACGTGTCGAATCCCACCTTACCAAGGTTGTATTGCCTTCTTCAAGTACACAAAACTAACTGCCCCATGAGACCAATTGTATCTTGTATTGATTATTCAACTTATTTCTTATCTAAATGGTTAGTTTGTCAATTTTCGAGTCTCCAGTTTGAATGCCCACATTCGATTAAGAATAACACTGAATTCATCGAAAGAACGAAAAAATACGTATTTTCTAAGGGGGAAATCATGGTCTCATTTGATGTCACTAACCTTTTTCCAATTGTACCTGTGGAGATAGCTATCCAAGCATTAGAGAACTGGTTAAAATCACCTTCCTTGAATTCACGAGCAATAGATGAGTACATTCGTCAACCAATTTAGTGATAAGTAAAAATTATTTTAAATTTCAAGGAAAATTTTTCAAACAAGAATTTGGAACAACCATGGGTAACCCTCTTCACCCCTCTTGGCAAATATCTTTATGACTCTTTTGAAAACTTCTACAAAGGAAAACTTAGTTACTTTCCATTGGTTTACTTACGCTACGTTGATGATATCTTCGCAGTTTTTCACACAACGAAATATAATCTTGACGATTTCCTTAATAACTTAAGCAGTCTATTTCCCACCTTAAAATTCACCTTTGAAAAAGAAAAAGAGAACATCCTTCCCTTTCTTGAACTTTCCCTCAAGAGGTCGGGAACTAAACTAACATTTGACATATACCGTAAGCCTACACACACCATCAACGACACCCACAATCATTCATTTGACCACCCGAACCACAAATCAGCCGTCTTTCACTTTCTCAAACATAGACCAAATAACGACCCTCTGGACAGATCTTCTTATAACAAAGAATTGAATTACATAAAAAACTTTGCTAGACAGAATGGTTTCGAAGAATCACTGATAACATAATAATTAAGAAACTCAAAATCAATAGCTTCACTACACACAAAAAAGACGACACCATGAGATATAATAAGTTAACATTCTGTTAGTAGGGTTAGCTTTAAGCACTCATACCAACATGCAGCTACCAATGCTATCCATTGCTACTCTCCGCTTGGACATATTTACCGTTATTCGCATCTCTAATTGTACGAGGGGAAAAAGGACATTTTGAATCTATCAGTTCGGCAATCAATTTCTCTAATTTTATGATTTTGGTCCAGTCTGCCACAGTAAGTTGGGGTTCGCAAAATATTTTTAACGTCGTCACTGGAAATATTGTCTTGGAATTTATTTCAGAGATTAAGTTTAAATTTCAACCTGCGATCTGGCAATGATTCCCAATTTAATTCATTTAATAGACTGGTTACGCTAATATGGTTATCGTACCGTTCCTTTACAAATCTTGCCGATCTTCGCTGCACACGTTCAAGTTCGTCATTTAGACCGATGTCGTAGGGAAATCATGCACTGGTAGCATATTCCAAATGAGGTCCAACAAGGGAAAAGTATTTCTCGTACATGATCTTCACATTTACCTAATGCTCTTTTGATGAATCCCAGTTTACGATTAGCTTGACCCATTATTTCACGTGTGTGTTTACCACAGGAACGATCAAGTGTTAGTCTTATTCCAAGATATTTAATGAATTCCACGTTTGTTATTTCATTATTACTTATTTTGTATGGGCTTTGAGGAGAACTATTATTTTTCCAAAAATTCATTGCTATACATTTTTAAAAATTTAATTCTAACCGCCAAGTATCACACCAATTTTCAATTGCTTGTAGGTCATCATTTAAACATTCTTTATCTTTTGTGCTTAGACTTTCCCTGCACACAACTGCGTCATCGGAAAATAGACGAAGCTTACTTTTTACCACCTGATTGATATCATTAATGTACATAAGGAACAGGAGTGGACCTATCACACTGCCTAGTAGGACACCCAAATTGACTTCAATTTCTGGTGAGGTAACACGGTCCAAAACAACCCTTTGAACCCGATCATGTAGAAAATCACTTATCCATGATATAATGTTCTTTCCTGGGGAAACACATGCGTGAAATAATGGGTGAAGCTAATCGTAAACTGGGATTCGTCAAAAGAGTACTGGTTAAAGGTGACGATCATGTACGAGAAATCAGCTACTTTTCCCTTTTAGACCTCATTTGGAATATGCTGCCAGTGTATTGGATCCCTATGAAATCGGTCTAAATTATGAACTTGAACGTGTGCAGCGAAGATTGGCAAGATTTGTAAAGGGACGGTATGATAACCTTACTAGCGTAACCAGTCTATTAAATGAATTAAATTGGGAATCATTGTCAGATCGCAGGTTGAAATTTAGACTTCATCTCTTAAACAAATTCCAAGGCAATATTTTCAGTGATGATGTTAAAAATATTTTACGAACCCCAACTTACTATGGCAGACTGGACCATAATCATAAAATTAGAGAAATTGATTGCCGAACTGACCGATTCAAAATGTCCTTTTTCCCTCGTACTATTAGAGATACGAATAACGGTAAATATGTCCTATCGGAGAGTAGCAATGAATAGCATTGGTAGTTGCATGTTGGTATGAGTACTTAAAGCTAACCCTACTAACAGAATGTTTTTGCATGTTTGCTGAGCTTTTTTTATCTTTTTTTAAATAGTGTAGTTTGGAACAGTATATAAATACTAATCCTTTTTTATGCATTGTATGTAGTTCATGTTCGGTGATAATTCACCACCTGCCACACACCTTTATGGTGGCTTGCAGGGTATTATGTAGATGTTGATGTAATGTTTCTGTCTAGCCCATAAGATTTTAATTTCAAAATTAGTTTGTTATGAGACACATTGTCATTGTTTTTTTGAAATCGAGAAAAACTGCATCCTCTGGAATGTTATTTTCGCCAGAAACTAAAATATCGTGGAAAAAGAGAGCAAGTTCCATTTCACATGATCTCTTCTTCCGGAAGCCATGCTGAAAATTGGACAACAAATTCTGGTTATCTAGGTGTCCCATGACTGAACTGACGATTTATATGTTCTATTACCTTGCATGAAATGGCATTGTACCAGCCAGGTTCAGTGCTTTCTTTTTTAAATTTACATGGGATAAATATCTATCGATCCCATGATATTAATGTTCGACTTCCATGATCCCTCCTTACATAAGTTTATGGAAGACTTTTCCGAAAAGAAAAATCCGATAAGAAATCTCTTAAATAAATGCTAAAGCTAGGAAAGTCAGCTCTTTTAAAAATATAAATCTTTCTTTTTTCTTTCAAATTTTTGTCTAAGTTGGTGAGAATTTTGCAGTTAGAACTCTGTGGTCACTGATTCCTTCAAGGGTGTCAATCTTAGTCACTTGTTGTGGGATGTTGGTTACCAGTAAATCAAGAATTTTATCCCATCTATGACGTGCTGTAGTTAATTGTTGCAGGGAGTTGTTGGAGAATACATCTAACAGAGTCTCACAGATTTCCTTATCCCTTCCTCCAGCTTTGAAGCAGTAATTTCTACAGTCTATTTATGGTGCATTTTTATATCATATATCCACATACCTATTATTGTATTACGCTCGCTGGTGCGGGACTTGATAGCATTTATCTGTCTTCCCATTTTTAATGGTGTGTCAACATCAGTGTTTGGGGACCTATAGAATGCGCAGACCGATATTGGTTATGATTTAGGGCATGTTAATGAACGCCAAACACATTCCAAGGGGTTGTCGGGAAATATTTCTGATTCGCTAATGATTAAGTTCTTGACTGCAATGAAAACACCACCACCTCTTCGGTTTTTTCGAAGATGGCGGAAGGGAATCGGGCGTTTGACAGGGGCGGTGAAATGGAGGGCAAATTGTAACGGGACGAGACAGAATTGAGTGTGCGAGTGGATTATGACTGCTGGCGGCGCGGTCCGACATTCTAAGAAGCTCACGGGGATCTTTTGACGGTTCGCCAAAGCACAGAGAATGCATTGCTCTCAATAATGACGTAGGTTTACTTCTTTGTAATAAAAGTATTTTGATGTGCAAAAAATTGAGTACGCAGTCCTGTGGCACTCGTCGCCGTGAATGTATTGAGCGCGGAAGAGTTCGATGGTGCGCCACACAATTGGGCGAGCAGTCCAGTCATCCACGAATCCTGCCTCAGGTTTCCCGCGCCAGTTCCTTTGCAACACTCGGGCCCTAGGGTGCCGTCCTGCGGCGGCCGCATGGGCCACGGGGCGGCGGGCCGCGAGGCGGGGAGAGGGGGAGGAATGCGAGGGCAGGATGGGTGGCCGGCGGTGGAATGCGACCGGGAGAGGGGCGGGCGTCAAATGGGCGTCTCGCTTCTCGCCGCGGCCACCGCGTGCGAAAACGTGGCGCCACTGCAGCTCTCCAGCTGAACCGTAGAGAATGGACGTTGGCAGATCACATTTCGAGCTGGCCGCCGCCACCCGATCAAACCGTCCGCTCGAGAGGCCGTCTCTGAGGCGGCGGGCGGAATCGCACTTGAATCTGCGTGATCCCATGCGAGACAGCGCGAGGGTGAGAAGCAGGGGGTGATGGTCACCAAACACACAGCATGCAACCAAGCGCTGAAAGCTACTGCCTCATGTTACGCTTAAAAGTCGCATGCAACTAGATGTTTGGCATCTTCTTAGTTATGAAGTTTGAAAGTGGAAAGGCATTTCTCTAAATATATTTATCTGTATCACCAGAGCGTGCGTGGGTTAGTTATGTTAAAGCATGCTTCATTAGGGTGGTCCTTATTTTTCGATTTTTCGATTTTCTTTCGGGACACCCCCTCAATTCATGCTAATTGGTGTAAAAACGTATCCTGTAAAATATTATTGCAATTGGATAACGGGAAGATGTGCCGCATCGCACTCTAAAGTTGTGAAATTTTGGTATTGTTGGCTATTTTTCGGACATGAATGGCGATAAGAAGGCGCTGGTATTTTTCAACTGATTTTTTCTGGTAACCAACAACTCATTGGACATTTTACATGCTGCACCTGCAATATTTTCCAATTGTGACCTGTGGTTTCCGAGTTACGGCCCCAAGAGTGAGCGCGTGCCACCCCAAGTGGCGCCGCCTCGCGCCAATGCTCGAAGCTCCCAAGTCCGTCGCTTCATTCGGCCTTAGTCCTATTCTTTCGACGAAATGTATTGTTCAGCGATATTTTCTTAACACAGTTTTATTTTATTAATCTAATTAAAAACAATGAACATTAATTAAGATTCACTAATTGTATCTTTATTTTTCTTTTAATGCAGGAAACATTTTTGTCAGCACTTAACCCATACTCTGACGAACAACCCTGATAATAAAACGCTATTTTAAAATTTAAATATCTAAGTGAGCTGGCATGCTTGTCTCTCTGTAACATATCAAAATTCTTTTAACAATGTAGCTCTATTAGAGTCTGGGAATTTACGCCTGTAGTTAGACACAACCTTTAGGTTTATGACTTTCGTCTTTTGTTAACTTATCATTTAATTCCTCCATCAATTTAACCCCCCTTTCAGCAGAATCATTTACCACTTTCAGTTGCATTGCAATCTTCTGTCCTTCTTCATATGCCCTATCACTTTTCTAGTCAGCTGGATCCTTGGAGAGATGAGTCATAAGAATTTTAAGTCGTTGGAAAAGATTTTTTGATCCATAAAATATAGTCTTCAAGACCCTTATTGACGAAGAAGTCAATATCTTTCGGAAGCAAAGGAAATCTTTTCGGTATCTCGTCACCACTACCAGTGAAGCTTGATTGTAGAGCATCTACCATTCGTCATTTGACCACCACTGGTAGATTGTCATCGAAAAAGCTTCGTACTGCAGCATCCAGGCATAAATACCATAAATGGTTCCGAAATTTGCTCATTGTCATCTGACTAACTGCACTGTGGATTTTCCTGTATTTATACAAAGTTTTGAAGAACATTATAGAATCCCGCCTCGGAGCCTCAATCACATTCGGGACCGTTATCCATGCCTCGACATGCAGATGCACAATAAACAAACACATATCACGGATTAAGGTATCTTCCTCGGCTGACAAGGATGACTCTTCGCGAAAAAGAATCATTTTCAGGCAGTAAAGCGCTTTCGACATCCACCTTACATGATGCATAGCACCAGGAATGATATACCGCGCGGAGGAACCCCTCCTACATATACAACTGTGAGCTCAAAAAGTTCCCGATAGTCCTCCCTGGGGTAATTTCCTGTCAACTGTTGTAGCGCAAACGGTAGAATATTTCCAACTTCCTCTTGCAGCACTTCTATCGAACGTCTGTCTTGCATACCTGTTTTGTAATTGTCCTTATCTAATGAAGGCCACATATTCTGAAACATTTTAAACTGAGGAACATTAGGGGCCGAACACTTCCCGAACTTTGCGTCGAAGACACTTTTTAAAACCAGCTCGTATATGTGGTGCCGGCATGGTAGAAGCAAGATATCCTTTTTGAGAAGCTGCTCTAATAAGACACATGCGCCATTGAGTCTCCCAGTGTTTGTCGCAGTTGTATCGCAGCATAATGCTTGCACATTTTCATGTAGGTTCCACTCTTCCAGCATCTGATGCACGGCAACGGCTTGATCATAATCTATTCCACTCTATTAGATGTGTTCTCCAATAACTCCCTGACACAATTAGCTACAGCACCTAATCGAGGGGATAACACTCTTGATTTACTGGCAACCAATATCCCATAACATGTGACAATGATTGACACAGTTGATGGAATCAGTGACCACAGAGTTATAACTGCAAAACTCTCGCTATCTTTAGATAAAAATTTTAAGCAAAAAATAAAGATTTACATTTTTAAGACTTTGCTAACTTTAAAATTTATTTAAGAGCTCTCCTCCTACCACTTACAAAATAAGTAATAATGAATTAACAAACGTGGAATCCATTATTTATCTTGGAATAAGACTGACAAATGATCTTTCCTGAGGTAAACCCATTCGTGAAATAATGGGTCAAGCGAATCGTAAACTGGGATTCGTCAAAAGAGTACTGGGTAAATGTGACGATCATGTACGAGAAATCAGCTACTTTTCCCTTGTAAGACCTCATTTGGAATATGCTGCCAGTGTATGGGATCCCTACGAAATCGGTCTAAATAACGAACTTGAACGTGTGCAGCGAAGATCGGCAAGATTTGTAAAGGGACGGTATGATAACCTTACTAGCGTAACCAGTCTGTTAAATGAATTAAATTGGGAATCATTGTCAGATCGCAGGTTGCAATTTAGACTTAATCTCTTAAACAAATTCCAAGACCATATTTTCAGTGATGATGTTAAAAATATTTTGCGGACCCCAACTTACTATGGTAGACTGGACCATAATCATAAAATTAGAGAAATAGATTGCCGAACTGACAGATTCAAAATGTCCTTTTTTCCTCGTACTATTAGGGATATGATTAACGGTAAATATACCCAGTACGAGTGTAGCAATGGATAACATTGGTAGCTGCATGTTGGTATAAGGACTTATAGCTAACCCAACTAACGGCATGTTTTTGCATGTGTATTTTGCTATTTTTATCTTTTTTTAAATAGCGTAGTTTTGAACAGTACCTATAAAACTACTCATCCTTTTTTTTATGCATGATATGTAGTGCACGTTTGGTGAGAGTTCACCCCCTGCCACATACCTTTATGGTGGCTTGCAGGGTATTATGTAGATGTAGATGATCTTTGCCACTGCCTGATGGTGAAATGGGAACCCCAAGTAGATGCTCAGCTCCCCGACTGGTGCCTATAACAGGGAGCCTGTCCACTAGTTCTTTGCCCATCAATGCTGAAAGCAATTTTCCGTCCCATTTTATGGTAACTGCACCCAGCTCCTCTAATGCGAATGTTCTGCGTAGGTTTACTTCACACTCCGCCCGTAAACTCTCGCGGCAGCGACGGATAGATGAGCGATTTATGACAAATTCGTCAACAGTTTGGTGAAATGCTTCAGCAGCTGCTATCAAAATGTGAACTGCTTTCCTGTCGCTCACTTTGCATTTACTCACTCAGATCTGCACAGTGCGCTCACATTGATCAACAGGTAAATTGTCTAAATTGCAATCTCCTAACGGCATATGATAAACATGCACCTTTACGCGTAACTTTTATAAAACGCCCTCCTACCCCGTGGATTACGCCAGAAATTAAACTACTAATGAAAGCAAGGGATAAAATTAGAACCAATTTCAGGAAAAGTAAATCTGAAGTTGCTTACTCTACCTACAAATTACTAAGAAATAAAATACGAACTCGCATTCGTGATTGTAAAATAAAATATTACTATGAGGCATTTCAAGATAAAAATGACTCGCGATCAGTATGGCGTGAGACCAAAAGACTGGGTCTCGGGAAACCACGGAAGGAACCAGTACCTATAACTTTTCCTCCTGACGATCTAAACAATTATTTTGCTAGCACTCACGATATAAACAATCAAACTCAAACTGAGGCACAAAATTCCGATTTTGATGATAAAAAATTCTTTTTCCCTTACATCGCACCCGACTTGTTATCTAAAACCGTGAACAGTTTCAAATCCAATGACAAAGGAGTTGACGGCATAAACATGGATCTTGTAAAAACATTTTTACCGTCCATATCCAATCAATTGTTACATATTTACAATATGTCTCTCCAAACATCGCATTTCCCTTCTCTGTGGAAATCTGCCATAGTTCATCCAATTGCCAAAACAAAACAGCCAAAGTTAATGAGTGACTTTCGACCCATATCAATTCTTTGCTCTTTTTCTAAACCTCTAGAAAGACTAGTGCATACATTTATTACAGATTATTTAACCCAAAATAATTTTTACGATCCATTCCAATCTGGTTTCAGGTCGAGACATAGCACCCAAACTGCCCTCATTAAAGTTACAGATGACATCAGAAGTGCCATTGACAAAAAAATGGTCACAATATCAGTACAATTTGACTTGAGTAAGGCCTTTGACAGGGTTAACCATTCTATTTTACTCAAAAGACTTGCTGACCTCAATTTTTCAAACTCAGTCCTTGGCTGGTTTAATGCTTATCTGAAGGGCCGAACTCAAGCAGTGAATCTGCCTGATGGGTCTGTCTCCAATAGCGTAAATATCACATCCGGTGTCTCTCAGGGCTCGATACTTGGCCCACTCCTTTTCTCTATTTATATCATGAACCTACCACGTCAACTACAGCACTGCCGTTACCACCTATATGCCGATGATTTTCAAATTTACACTCACTGCCCAATTACGGAAATCCATGACCATGTTGCAACTGTTAATGAAGACATAAAGTCAATCTGTAACTGGGTAAAAAAGAATTCGTTAGTTATAAATAGTTCAAAAACAAATTGCATTATCATCGGTAGCAAAAAACTAATTAATAAAATTGATTTTGATCAACTTCCTAAAATAAGAGTATCTGACAGTGAAATTGAATATGCCCAAACAGTAAAAAGTCTTGGCCTTTTGATCAATCGCACCTTATCTTGGTGTGATCATATCACGCAATTAAGAGCTAAAATATTTGGCACTCTGGCCCAAGTAAAACGTTGTCGAATCCTGCTCCCAATGTCCATACGTAAAAAGATAGTGACCACTTTGATTTTATCTCAGATTGATTACTGCTCATTAGTATATGGTGATTTAACAAAAGAACTGGATACAAAACTTCAAAGAGCACTAAATGCCTGCATTAGATTTATTTGTGATTCACGAAAGTACGATCACATCACACCTTGTATAAATACACTACGGTGGCTTACAGTTAAAAACAGAAGAAAATATTTCCTGGGTAGTCTTTTGTACGATATTTTCAACACTAGGGAACCAGTTTATTTGTATTCTCCATTTCTTTTCAAGGAGAGCTTTCAACAACGGGTTACAAGAGGGCGAAACCATAAACTACAAATCCCCAACCACCGGACTTGTGTCTTTAATAGGTCTTTCGTAGTAAGTGGCAGCAAATTATGGAATGCATTATCTATTGAAATACGTGGATCAAAAAATAGCCGAATATTCAGGCAAAGACTCTTTAACTACCTGTTTCAAAAACAAAGTTCAGATAGTTCACCCTCTGATGCGGCCTTTCCATAATAAATGTATATTAATGCAATTGTTCAGATGGCATATTTGTAAATATTTTATTTTTGTATTGGATTATGCATTGTCTTGTTGAGTTGTCTTTATCACTTTATTTAAATTTTTTCTTGCTTCATTTCATACTGTAATATCTGCACAATACGGACGACTATTCTTTTGTTAATTTATAGAATGCTCATATGAGGCTGAGTAGCCTCCGAGTATGTTCCAAATTTTTGTTAAATATGTTGTATTGTATATGAAATAAAATATTTTCTCTCTCTCTCATTTATCGAAAACTGCGACAAGTCTCGTAGTGATCAGGTTTCTTCGAGCCCGCATTACTGTCGGGCTGTAGGAACCACTGGTGGCAACGTTCTCTGCTCTTCCTCCAAAATATTTGGACCCATTACATTCGTCATTGCTGTCCTCTGAAGATGTCAGTGGGGATGGTTCAACTATATTTTGGAAAAATTTGCAAAATTTATAAGATTAAAAGTAACTAACAGCAATTTAGTTCTACATTTGCATATTATAATTACTATTTAACAGAAACTGTTCAGTAGTGAAAATTATTGACTGGTTTAGGTCAGGTTCCAATAAAAACAAATTATTACCTTTCACAACTTCGTCGCCTTTAGACCGCCACAGTCATAATTCCTCGTGTTCGCGTTGCAGAATAGCCTTCCTTTCTCTCCGTCGTAAAGAGTTCTCCAGTCCAAGCATACATCCAGGTCTGCCCTCTTCTCATTGACTGAGTAGGAGCAGTCGGTCTTCTTCTAGAGGTATCATCTCTAAAGCATCGATATGGGCGATGTCGAACAGATCATCGAGGGCTGACACGAATTTTAACTCTTTTTCCTTCTGCGACTGAGTTCTTAGTCCTGAAGATTTTTGCAATAACCGCCACTCCTGGTAGAGACTTTCCAACTTTCCGATGCTGTGCTGAAATTTCCGCGTTGGTATCCGCGCTTTTTCCCAAAAAACTTCCATTTCTTTCAATGCAAGACTAGCACTAGATCGCAAATTTAAATTTACCTTACGAGTGTTGTAGAATAGAACCCTGAGCACCTGTGCATTTCATGGTAACTTAGAATCAATATTTTGATTCTCATAATGACCAATTAAGAATATTTGATCGGCGTTTCTAGTTTCGTTTCTAAAACCATTCCAGCAGTCCACTTCACTCCAAGCTCCACCTTAGCAGCCGTCTTCAGATCAAAGTAAATCTCTGGCTCCTATGCTGTAAACGTATGTACATGCAAACTGTCCGGTTTATATAGGCGAGCCTTGGGCTCGGCCGGCCAGGATTCAAGTCTGTGTATTGGAGCAATTAATACGGCCTTTGAATTAATGTTTCAAATTTTTCATAGAAAACAATGTTTCATTGAAACATCTCCTTATGTAGATTTTCACGTTTCTCCTATGCCTACATTGTTAACATTTTTATATGAATACATGAATAACATGCATGAATAACATGCCTACATTTTTATATGAATATGAAACAATTTAATTAGGTGTTTGGCCCTAAGCTTTTTTGTCGCGTCTAAAAGACAAAGATATCCTACATTTCCTCTACATCAGTTAAATTATAAAGTTAAGTGTAGGTATAATACTGGGTTTATTATTGCTGTCAGAAAACAGCATTCAAATTGAATTTTCAATAACTTTGCATTGTTTAATTTAATTAGATGAATAAATTAAAACTGTGTTAAGAAAATATCGCTGAACAATACATTTCGTCGAAAGAATAGGACTAAGGCCGAATGAAGCGACGGACTTGGGAGCTTCGAGCATTGGCGCGAGGCGGCGCCACTTGGGGTGGCACGCGCTCACTCTTGGGGCCGTAACTCGGAAACCACAGGTCACAATTGGAAAATATTGCAGGTGCAGCATGTAAAATGTCCAATGAGTTGTTGGTTACCAGAAAAAATCAGTTAAAAAATACCAGCGCCTTCTTATCGCCATTCATGTCCGAAAAATAGCCAACAATGCCAAAATTTCATAACTTTAGAGTGCGATGCGGCACGTCTTCCCGTTATCCAATTGCAATAATATTTTACAGAATACGTTTTTACACCAATTAGCATGAATTGAGGGGGTGTCCCGAAAGAAAATCGAAAAATAAGGACCACCCTAATGAAGCATGCAGTACAGACTATTCTGACAATTTGTCACCAACCTTGTCCCTTTATTATGCTGCCTTTTAAGTTTTCTCAAGGTACGCGAGAAAAATATCATCTTCATCTATATCTACATAAAAACCTGCAAATCACCATAAAGATGTGTGGCTGGGGGTGAATTCACACCAAACATGCACTACCTCGCAATCTAAAAAATATGAAAATATCAAAGCAAGCATGCAAAATCATGCCGTAAGCTGGGCAGCACAAAGTCTTTATATCAGCATACAATTATCTATGCTACCCATTGATACCCACGTATTAATGCTATTAGATATTTTTACAACTATTCATATTCCTAGTTCTGCGAGGAAAAAAGGACATTTTGAATCTGTCTGTTGGGCAATCAATTTCTCTAATTTTGTAATTATGGTCCAGAGTAAGTTGGGGTTCGCAAAATATTTTTAACGGCACCAGCGAAAATATTATCTTAGAGTTTATTTAAGAGATTAAGTCTAAATGACAACCGATGATCTGATATGATTCCCATTTTAATTCATTTAATACACTGGTTACGCTAATATAGACTGTCCCTTTAAAAACCTTGCCGGTCTTCGCTGCACACGTTCAAGTACATTATTTACACCGATTTCATAGGGATCCCATATACCTGCAGCGTATTCCAAATGAGGTTTAACAAGGGAAAAGTAGCTAATTTCTCGAACATGATCGTCACATTTACAAAGTACCCTTTGAGATTTGACAGATTGTACAGAAAAAAGCGAAAGGAATCAAGCATTTTACCTGAATTTGGGAACATTGAAAATAGTCAGGTTCATTTATAAGTACATTAACTCTTCTCCCCTACAATTCATGTGCAGTGTCACCTGGTTTTTGAGAAATTGGGCTTCAATTCCCCTGTGATCGGGAATCAGTATGTGTTGCTGGCGTACTTGTGATGAGAAACGTACGGATGAAACCACTGGTCAAGGACAAAGGGTGTGGAATTTCGGAAGCATTGGGCTCTTTTTTGCTATTTCATAGGTGTAATACGATTGAAATAGAACTGTTTAAAAGAAATGACAGGAGTAGCATGAGATGTTTTCTTTTTTCCTTCTGGCACTTTAACCCAATTCTTCGTCAACAAATCTAAGCAAAGAGAATTTGTTGCTTTAAAAATGAATGAAATTAAAATTATGGTTGAATTACTGAACTTTAGGGATTCTTTTTTCGCTCAATATAACAACGGCCACGTGGATTTTCTTCAATGCTTCAGATGGCCGCCTCTGTGATTTCCCACGAAGTTCTGACAATCAGAAAATCGCACTGCGAGAATTTTAGGTGAGGGTGTCCAGAGACGCTACACGGAAATGAAGCCGGGACCCTCGGGTCCGTAGCCCAGTGCTCTACACACCAGACCACCACGATCCCATATCATGAGTATTGTTGATATTTTAAAGAGCTGTAAGAAATATAAGTACGTACAAAAGATTTGAATTTTTGGACCCAGAAGACAACTGTGGTAAACACATTGCCTGCGATATTTAATAGAAGTTACCCTCAAACTAGGGTCTTCATTGACCTTCAGCGTAACTTCATATGACGGCAAATTCAATGAAAAAATGAGCAACACAAAACAAACACCACACCTTTAAAATAAATTAGGGAAAAAAAGAAAAAAAACTACCAAATCCCAATCATGCAGTACACACCCTCGAATAACATGCATGACTTGAAACCCGACACCAATTTCATAGATACTCACGCATGCAAAAAAAGCAATGCATGCGAGTCACACCTTGATTTGAACGTGCAGGAAATGAAAAAATACTATCGACCTACTCTGAATATTATCTCTATTATTATTACCGATTTACGCGATGTCTAACTTTCTGATCTCGAACCGTGCGTGGAAAAAATGACATTTTAAACCTGTCCGTCCTGCAATCTATCTCCTTAATGTTATTAGAACTATCGAGCCTACCATAATAAGTCGAAGCCAGCAATACATGATTAACGTCATTAATGAAATGTCCCTCCTTAAATTTTCCCAGAAGATTAAGTCTATAATTCAGCCTACGTTGTAACAGCGATTCCCATCTCAATTCGGCTGACATACCAGACACACTGCTTTCCCTGTCGTAACAGCGTTTAAATATCTCGCTGCTCTTCGTTGTACTAGATCTAATTTGTAAATTAAGCCTGCATCATAAGGGTACCATATGTCCCATGTAGGGTCCCATAAATGCAGCATATTCTAAGTGTGGTCTAACAAATGAAAAATAGCAACGTTCCATGCCCCTCTCCTCACTTTTCCCTTATATTCTTTTAATAAACCCCAACTTTCTATTTGCTTGACAGCATATTTCCCTGATATGTTTCCCTCATGACAGATCCTGAGTAAGTTTTACCCCTGAATAATTAACTGATTCCACGATTACTATTTCCGTACCTTGAATCGTATAGATTCTTTCTATCGAGTTTTTCCTTTTCCAAAAATTTACTGTCACGCACTTTTTTATGTTCAGTGCTAGTTTACATGTATCGTAGCACGCTTGAATCGCTACGAGGTCCTTTTCTAACGATGCCTTGTCTCCCGGACTTAATTTCTCTATACACTACTGCATCATCTGCGAAAAGCCGAATTCTACTGTTTACTACAACACTGCTGAGGTCATTGATAGTGGGCCTATCAAACTTCCCTGGGGAACACCTGATGTGACACTAACTATATTGGACATGATACCGTCTATAGTAACTCTCTGTTCGCGGCCAGCTAAGAATTGATTAATCCAGGATACTACGTGTTTATCTACACCGTAACTTTCTAGCGTTAAGAGCAATATGTCATGAGATACTCTATCAAAGGCTTTTTTAAAATCGAGGAATATCGCATCAACCTGAGCATTATTTTCTCCCGATACCAAGAAGTCGTGAACAAAGAGTGCCAATTGCGTTTCGCACGATCTAGATTTTCGGAAACCGTGTTGGTTATGAAATAACAAATTTTCTCTATCCAAGTGTCCGATAATCGAACTAACTATTATAAGTTCCATTATATTACACGATATCGATGTTAGTGAGATAGGTCTGTAGTTGATAGGATCTTCTCTATCGCCGGATTTGAATAAAGATGTAATATTAGCCATTTTCCAGTCCTTGGGAACCATGTGCTCAGACAACGATTTACGAAATATTATTTCTAAGTAAGGTGATATTTCTGATGCTAGTGTTTTATAAACGCGTGCCGGAATTTGGTCAGGGCCGGAGGATTTATTGGTGTTAATGTTTTTTAGTTGTTATTCCATACCGCGAGACTCAGTAGCGATTTCAGGCAGCGGATGTTCGAAATGTTCATTCAGTGGTTCAATTGGATCTAAAGTGCTAGTCGTGAAAACGCTTTGGAAATATGCGTTTAACTTATTAGCTTTTTCCGGACTATCATTTATTACATTCTTTTTGCGCTAAGTGTTTGGAAGTTTTATAATTTATAATGAATTTATTAAGCTCCTAAGGGGGTGTTTCGTTTCGCGCTTTTTTCAGTCTAGCATGGCAAATTCTCTCATGTTTTAAAGATTTCCGTACCGCCGCGTTGTACCACCGTGGCTCTGAATTCATCTTTTTTAATTTACTCGGTATGTACATGTTAACTTCTAGGAATATATGCCACAAGGTCTCAGTATCTTTCCTTAAACTTGCTTCTTGAAATTTGCTAAACGAATTCTGCAACTCTGTTTTCATTCCATCGTAGTAAGCCCTATCGAGCAAGTATATTTTTCTCTTGGATTTGTTATTTTTGCTTTTGTTGCTTTTATAATAGAAAATGTTGCTTTTATAATTTTGTGATCACTGATTCCTTCATCGGTACTTATATTTACAAGCTGTTGGGGTATATTTGATGCGAGGATATCGAGAGTATTTTTTTCTATGGTTGGGGCTGTTACTAATTGATGAAGTGCATGAGAGGAAAAGGTGTGCAGAAGTGTCTCACAGAGCTCTTTGCCCTTCCCCCCGGTGATGAAGCTACACGTGTCCCAGTCTATGGATGGAAGATTGAAATCCCCCCCGATGATGACGGTCATTTTTGTGTTGCTTTAATTTCCTTATTTGATTTTTTAGTTGTAATATTGAATTTATGCCTGAATCTACAATATGCACATAGGTCTTTTTTGCTCGAGGACCTTTTATGGAACACCAAACGCTTTCTCTTTGACAATCAAGTATAGACTCCCTTCTACTAGCAAGACAATCCTTCACGGCGATAAAAACTCCTCCTCCTGGTCTTCTGACTCTATCTTTCCTGTAAATTTTGAATGAATACGGGAATATTTCATTATCTGCGATATCCTTATATAGCCAGCTCTCAGTTCCTATAATTACATCTGCGTCGGTGGATTCGATGAGGTGATGAAAATCTGACCCTTGGGTTTTCAAACTACGACAATTTACTACGACCACAGTTATAACGCCATTTTTTAGAATTACAGTCGACTTGTTAAAGCTATTTTTACACTTTTATTCGAGAATATGTCTAACTGAATCAACTTTCTATGACTGGATCCTCAAAAAACTCGCATAGCTTATGGCTGTTTTCAATTATTTTACTTTCATAACATTTTCGCGATTTTTTATTTAACATCCCGCTAGCTGACCTACTCTCTGCCCTACTCTTTATCCTATAAAAGGCCTACAATGCTCAAATATCCTATCCGCTACAAGCCTAGACGCCTCAGCCGTGCAATGGACCCCAGGGGCGGAATTCTGTACATCCTACCGACACCTATCGGTGTCGCTAACTCCCCCGACCGACAAATATCGGTAAGAGCGATTCCGGTGACACATTCTACCGACACTTGTCGTTAATTTTACCGATACTTGTCGGTAACGACGACTGAGCCTACCGACGATTTCCAAACCCACGCTAGGCCTTACCGACATGTATTTCGTCTCTTCGCCAACTGCATGCTGGGTAAAAACAGTGATAGATCGGTCTACGCATAGCGACGGACGTATGTTTTGATTATCTACGAGCTTGGTTTTGATGAATTGACTTGTGCAAATTGGTAGGTTTTCTGAGAACTGAGATCGTCCTTTATTTGCTTTTCCATGTTAGCATTAAGTTACAATCTTAACGATATAATTCGCGCTTATTTATATTCGTCTTTAATTTCCAAAATTAGCGCATCCAAAACAAGTTTTCTTTAAAGTGTCCAAAGTGCGGAGAGTGAGAGGTGATTTAAGTTCTTCTAACCTTTATAATTTAAAATACAGTTTTATATATAATTTTCAATTTACTAAGTATATTTTTACTTCAATTACTATAATATTAATATGTAATTGCAGTTGGATGTATTTAAATGTTTGACGGTATACCTTTCTATAGAAACTTTATCGCTAGACTAGTAATGCATTTTACATCAGAGTGGTCGGTGTTTTTTAATTATCAGCCGAAAGAATTGCAGAGGGATATCTTGCTTTAGATCCAATGTTTATGTAATGCGTAGAAAGTAGACTCGAACATCGACGATCGTGCCGGGGGATACGAGAGTGGAGGGAAGCCCACGACTCGTTTGAGCTGTACAACGAGGAGTTCATCAATTAATTTCGCCTCTCCCCACATGTTGATTTGGTTCTTATTGAAACACTCCGGCCGATATTGCAGCGGGAGCGGTCGATCGCCATTGCGAGTGAGCAGTGTGTTCAGTTCATTCCAATGTATTTTCAAACGAACGAAAGTCATTATTCACTTCGCTGTTTCTTTGTCAGGGTCACTTTTACTTCCGTACCAATTAGTGTTTCTAATTCTTAGATTGCCTCCCAAAAAAACAAACGTTATATGCAAAACAAACTTACACGTTAGCTGACTGCTGCCTACTACTTACTGTGGTGTCACTTTAATTTGTAATTTCGACGAAGATGTGTACACAATTCTACCATGTAATCTAATAAATATATTATTATTACATTCCTCCTCCATGTAGCAATTCCCTCTCGACCTGACTTCAGCTTCTCGACTATTGTTTGGACCATCGTAGGTTTTAATTTTTAATTTAATCTTGTTTGTGTACGTATAGTAACTTGGATATGTAATTGTTGACTTAGTTAATGACACTTGAATACAGTCCATCAGAACCATATAGACGTGTGTTATTTCTCGATCGTAAAATCGTACCCAATTTCGCAGTACGAAATCAATAACAAAGTATGAATAAAGATTTCATTCAAATTACCTACATGCAATCCCCTCAGTTTCAACTAATCCGACCTTTCATCCTGCCTTTGGTATTAACTTCTCTTCGACTTTACGCATGATCCTTGAATGAATGTGAATCACAAATGATCCACGTCCAGTCCACTGTTGATTTCAAATAACATTACTACGCTAAGTTCCGATGAAATATTTCGCATATCGATGGTGCACTTTTTCCTGTTTGTGTCATGCTATATCATTGGTCAAAACGTATAGCCTCGCGCGCAGGTGCTGCTTCCTTACCGATAAATGCTTGGCGTCAGAGTTAGGTCGCTTGCACCGACAACTGTCGGTAGGTGGCGGGTTAGGGTGGCCCAAAAAAAAATTTTTTTTGAAAGTTGGAAGGGCGGATGCATTTTCGGGTGCAATTTTATGAATAATACACCTCACAAAAAAATTCAGTTCCATCGCACAATATTTGACCCTGCCGAATCGCGTTTAAAAATTTCATGCTCGGATGTAGACAAATGTGCCTACCTTACAGGGGCGATTATACTCTTTTTCGAGATTCTACCGCAGAATTAGAGGTTATCCGAAATGAAAACTATCTGTAGTGATGAAAGTTGTTATTTTGAATGAGGTTCTTAATTTTAAATGGGTTGGCTAAGGTTTAAATTAACTTTACCTTTTCCTTAACCTTTTCTCTTCCGTACTTATGGAAGATTTGCTTATGTTGCTGTAACACAAGCAGCAAGTTCTGTCTCTCACGTTCATATTTAGTGAGTTTTTTCTTCAAAATATAATCTTTGATAAGTGAAACACCCCTTTCCGCAGTGTCATTAACAACATTAATGTGTCTGATGATCTTGAAACCTTTCATCCTGTAGCTATTCTTCAGAGTTCTTTGACAAAAAGCCTTGGTCAATGCCCGTAATGTCGAAGAATCGTCGAGAAGAATAGACGCAAAGTCACTCAGTTTCAGGTCCTGAATACAACGATTTGGGAGGAAGTTGCGCCCGGGGGCTCCAAACATCCAACCCTTCCTTTCCAAAAGAGCTAACCATCGCCCTCTTATCAGCTAAGGAAACATTGCGGTCAAACAAAAATAAGAACACAGGTTTCTGATAAATACCACATATGGTTGTAGAATTTGTTGAAAGCTGCTTGGTAGTGTTTATCTTTGTGGCTGGAGAGGGTTTTCAGAAGCTCGAGATCACGCGCTGATGCACTAGATGCAACTAGACATGTGTACCAGGACTTAATATACACGGAAGCTACAAAGCAACATATTTGAAACATGTTGTCACTCTCTTTGGTTGAAAGGCCCATTTGCTTTTCAAACATCTTCATTTCCAAGCAAGCTCCAGCAGCTCTTTCCCAAGTTTTTGTTGAATAAGAACACAGGCTCCATTAACTCGTCCACTATTCACGTTTGTGGTGTCAAAGACAAGGCCTATGACTCGTTTCTGAAGTTCCCTACTAGTCAAAAGTTCAACCACTACAGTAGCTACCTGAATTCCAGTGCCCTCTTTCAACTCCGGAATGCCAAGAATCTGCTCAACCCCTTCTCTAGATACTAAAATTGGCATAAGATCAGTATTGGCTTCTGAATCTAAAAGATGGAATTAATATCCAATACATGGTCGAAAATACCCACATACTACGCAAAAGATTGTTAATTAGTAAGAAAAAAAATTTCAATAAATATATTCACTACTGGGCAGTACCTTTCTATCCCAATGACGACCATCCGAATGTCAGGATCAAGCTCTTGCTTTATAAGTAGGGCAATTTCGTCTCTACATTCTGGCCATTTTCTTTGCAGTTGTGAACGGGAAGTTATTATTTGTACCTCAAATCCAAACGATTTCACAGTGGCCCGAGCTACTGCTTTTATCAACATCGATCCCCCAGCGGAAGATGTCTGCGTTCTATCTAACACAGCAGATACCATAAAGTCATTCAGAACGTGAATCTTGAGTTTTTTTTGTTTGCTCGCTATAAATTCTGTAATAACACATATTATGTTAAAGAAATCTATAAAATTATTCTCAAATTTTACTTTGACGATCTTAACTACCCTCATCACAATCTTCATCAGTACTTGCTTCAGAAGAAGCCTTGGCAGAAAGCTGGCGGGTAAGAAGTTCATTCTTCTCCTTTTCGCTGCGTGCTTTGGCCCTTTGGCTTGGCTGTCGTAAGCTGTTCCTGAATGTTTTTTTGACGATTCACCTCCTGCTTAGAGCACCATTCTCTATCATTCCCAGCCATGTATTATATGCGGTCAATCTGCATAGAAATGTAAAATTGGCATTCACCTTCAACTTCAATGAGCTCAAGAGCTCTCCTGTGACCAATGTCAAACAAACGGTCCAGCTTGGCTTTAAATTGCTGTCTTCTATACTAATGCTTATCACTTTTCAGATTGTTGTCCTTTCCTAGCCAACTGTATTCCTTAAGGCCGCTTTACACGATACAATTTTTTGCACAATTTCTTGTACAAACTCTTGTATAGACTGAATGAATTTGTATGTTTGTCTGGATGGAATTAGAGCACGTTCTATTTCCCGTTCAGTCATTCAGACAATCGCACAAGTTTTCGTACAATTTTCCGCTTTACACGGTACAATTTCCTCATGCAAGAGTTTGTACAAGAAATTGTACAAAAAATTGTATCGTGTAAAGCGGCCTTTATAAACATTCACAAGTTTTTCTGTAGCATCACGGGAATTTTGAGTATGAATACTTGCTTTAGCCCAAATTTCCATCAATGAGCTCATCTTGTGTCTGGCGATGCCAGGCGTGGACTGCAGTCTTGTGAAGAATCTCTTAAGAACTTCTCGCAGTGTTGGTAGTTTCCCATTCCTCGTCAGGTTTTCATCAATGCAGCCACCAACGAGCCACACATTCGTTTTCACACGTGTGAAACGCGCATTATTCTTCCTAGCCATTTCAACGTAAAATCACACTACCTTGTAGAAAAATAATTCAAAATCACACAGCTGCCTGGCTCAAAAACTCCGTTCACTTATTCACCACCGCTTCGCCGCTTGCCTTCCACTGAAGTCATCCGTACCGGTTCGATCCGCGCAACAATACAGTCCTTATCATGAACTTTTGTTGCCTTCTTGCGTCATTTCAGGACAATGAAGCAGTCTTGCATTATTTCAGGGAATTTGCGTATAATTTTATTGATTCCGTCTTGTCCTAGTAATGCAAGACGGAGTTTACTTAGTCGCCAAATGATAGCAGTACTGCTGTGAACGCTAATTCTCGACTTCCATTCTGTTGTTTATGGAGATAAGCAAAATGCATAATGCGGTATAAGTGTTTTCATCACAACATGTGGAACCTACTATCTGCATACGATATATCTACTGTTTGTCTTGGTTTTCTGATGCAATCTTAGGAGGACGCAAACGGAAGCCCCTGTATGGTAGGCAATCTTACCTACATCGAAGCTGGAAATTTTTTAACGCGATTCGGCAGGGTCAAATATTGTGCCATGGAACTGAATTTTTTGTGAGGTATTTGTTTCATAAAATAGCACCTGAAAATGCATCCGCACTTCCATATTAAAAAAAAAAAAATTTTTTGGGCCACCCTAGTGGCGGGTGCAGAATAGCTGGACCATCGGTACAAGCGACCACCGTCGGTAGCCACCGATACCGATAGGTATCGTTAGTTGTGCACAGAATTCCGCCCCAGAGCGATTAAGGGGGTGCCTCAACGAACGGAGCGTTGGTCGGAGGTCAACAAAGTTGGCTCCGATGTCCCTACAGATATGACGGAATCTCTCGTTTATGCCTTCCACTCGGCTCCAAACAAGAGGTCCCCCCCGATCAATCCTCGGGACAAGACTGCATATCGCGGGCTCCATTTCGACACCCTCGGCGACACTTACCCGCTTCACTTCGGAGTTCAGTTCCCTAAAGGAACGTAGAATCTCCTCAGATCCACGGTCCGTGGCGTCGTGGACGCCTGCATGGGCCGCCACCCGCAATCTAGAGCACTACGTGCCTCTAACCACCGCCTCGACCGCCTTCGGTGCTCCTCAGGTGACGAAGCACCTGAGGAACACCGCAACCCGGAATGCACCAAGCCGTGGGAGGCTGGCTCACGCCCTCGCGGCTTGTCCATTCTCGCAAATGCATCATGCTCGCAGCATTCATGTAACATGACTGCTCAAGAAGAACTTTTTTCCTTTAAATAACTGTGATAGCCTCTCAAAACTGTAAAATACAGGCTGAATTCTATATGTTATCACGATGACTGGATCTCATATTTCTCCTGATTCAATTTTATCGACTAATACGGAAGCTCATATCCTTAAGAAATAACGAATATTTGGTTTAGGCTTTAGAAAAACACTTTTGGCAGTTGTACGGTAGGTTTATATGACCAGAAAATACATTTCAAGCAATGTAGGAGGCATTTCAGTTTCAATTACTTTCAGATTTTGAAGATTCAGGCGATATGGAGTGGAAGCGAAGCATGATAACACGGAAAGAAAAAACACCTGACGATGCTGTAATACAGTGAAACCCGGGTCGTAGTAAAGTTTATTTTTGTGGATTTGGTTCGTGTTTTTTTCATTCTGTGTTTCAATGACTTTATTTAATGGAATAAATGTCATGATATGCCAGAATAAGTGAGTGTTAATTACTAATTAATTAGTTAATCAAAAGTAAATGGGCCACATCCACATCTGTAGGTACACGAAAAGAGAGTACAATTAGGAATTATTTTGATTTTTTCTTGATATCTGCCCTCTTAAGTTTTACGATGCATGTGAGTCAGAAATTTTATTTAGCATGTATTCCTTTATTACTAAGTAACTTGTTTAAGGCTATATGAAATAAACCCACTTTACAAGCAAAACAATTAGAATTATGAACACTTTGCTATTATCAATTAGATTTAATGTTCTTCACAGAAATAGAGCTTCATTCTCCACCTTAATACTAATGCGATGAAGAACGGAGGCAAACACCGGAGTTCATGTCTTTATTCAACGGACGACAAATGGAACAGAGAACAGTTATGAAAATGTACAGTGAAACGTGAGGAAAAAGAATGACAAAAGAAGAACGAAAATGTCAATGGAGTCAATGAACTTAAAAAATACCAATACTTAAACACGTTCTGGGTCTAGTCTGTTTCGTTTTTTGTCAGCAATCACGTTAGCGGTACTAAAAAGGTATAAGTCTATTAAGTGTTGTCTATAAGGTTCCACTGAGCTGGAGTCAATTCCATTGGCAGTTTAAGTTCACTACCAGAAAGCAGAAGAGCTGGTTTCTGCTCATTTAGGCGTTTTAACATATGCATGGTTGAATTTCATCTTGTCAGTTTATCTGGGATTGAGCAATGATATGGCACCTGTGCCATATGTTGACAACTTTTCAACACTTTACATGCTTGTGATGAATGCTTAAAATGCCCCACTAATTTCCGGCAAGTTCCGGTTAAATTTGTTATTACCTTGTTGAACCCATGTTTTATTACCAATGGAAATGAATGAGCTAAACACGGGATATGGTTGAACTGAGACATCTCCAGTGCTGCCTTTATATTTCGACCGTGATCACAACAATCACCAACGGAAAGCAATACACGACACTCGATACCGGGAATTTGGACATATCAACAGGTATATCCCTCTCCGAGGGAAGATTCTACCCTTTAAAGAATGGGAACACAAGATAATCGTCCATGGAATTTATTGTCTGAAGAATTTCATGATTATTTAGGTGAGAATCATTATTATCATCAAATTATTTTTGTTATTTCTGGCAACGCCGACCTAATGGCTTTAAGCCGCATAGAAGTTGGTGCAGACGCATCATAGTAGTGGCGATATATCGCGAATCTCGCGGCTGTCAGAAGTCAACTGCTAGGTGTAAACGCTATTTTAGAGAGATGCCAGTCGATTATCGTAGTCCATGGTCGATTAACGAGACCTGTGAACATTGTGAATAAAGCTGTGAACGGAAGAAGATTTCCACTAATAGAACTCAACATAGAAATAACTTAATTTCTCACATCATTCACAATGACTATGTCAGAAATGGATTACGCCATTAATAATTTGGCTCAAAAGTGTTTCTCGCTCGCCAGTGAGTCAATGAGTAAAGGTCCATCGTAAAATTCGCGTTTACACTTCATTTTATCTTCACCTCCTTCAATTGAAGTTCCATGTTCTAGAAAAGATCGACATAACTCAAAATGAATTAATTGGTTGCTACCACCCTGCAGCACGGACAAGACCAGACTGGACTTGACACACGGAGGAAGTAGCGCTTAACTGGCATGAACAAAAGAGCAGTGAAATTCGACACCAGTCAAATCAGCTTCAGCGATCAAACTTTTCAATTTTCCTTAACAAATACGTCAATGATACACAAGTGAACGCCTTTTATCCGAAACTTAAAAAAAACTCCACCACGGGTACTTAACGACGGAACTTGAATAATAAACACGGATAATTTTTTGCGTTACGATTTCACCGTGCAATGTGACCGCTCTCACCTCCATTCACTCTCTCAACTTCGTGGTGTGTGACTTGGAGAACCTTTTCATTACTCTGAACAATCTTCGTTTTTTACTGACCTTAAATAATATACGCTGTAGCATTATTGATTAAATATTTCTGCAGTCGTGAAAACAGCACTCATGGACGCTTCAGTTACCGGTCGTGTCAAAGATAAAACTGAATGGAAGCGAAGAACCGGTTTTATAGGCCGGTTTCGGTTCTGTCTGTTCCTATCAGAACCGGTGGAACGGAAGAACCGATCGTCCCATTCCTATTTAACACTAATATCATTTATAATTATCAAGAAAAGGATTGGACCAAGGTGAGATCCTTGTGGTACTCCAGAACATACATCAAACAGACGTGAGGTAGTAGATTTGAGTTTGACTAGTTGTTAACTCTATAGCCAAATTAACATCATTCCATCAATACCAAGCATTTTCAATTTATGTATCAAGATAGCAAATATTCACTTTATCGAGTACTTTAGAAAAGTCAGCGTAAATAGCATCAATTTGACAACCATTCCGTTAGCCTTCAATGAGGCAATTGTTGAACAACAATAAATTGGTACCAGTTGACATGCCTTGCCTAAAACCATGTTGCTAAGGTACGAATATGTTTTTTTATCAAAGGTGCCAATTTGTCAACTACCCCATTTTCCGATAATTTGGCGACCACTGACTGAATTGAACGGTCACAGAAGATTGGACGGTAGTAGGACATATCACGTTTATCATCTGACTTATGAATAGCTACTATATGACTAATTTTTAGGAAATCTGGGAAAGATCCCTCTTTATGGGCCAGTTTCACCAACGACGGTAAACTTTCCCACTATCGCAGTTTGCATTTGCATTTGCATTGCAAATCTCGGTTTTATAAACCGAGATTTCTCTGAGAACTTTTAGGTTAGTAAATTTCTCATACTCCTGACGTCAACAAACAAATAAAAGCGCCTAACCGATTTGTAATTCAGCTGATTTAACTTCGTGCTAATTGTAACTAAAGGCATTTCCAATGGACCCACGAAGGACAAAATATTAACTAAACGTCCTCGAAGCATCTACATTATCTTCTACGTATCTAAAAAACATCTATAGTCACTTTCAAAAATCGTCTATATGTTTATAAGATATTTCAATGCCCGCTTTTCCTAATCTTACTAAACATCTCCCCTAAGATATCACTCATTGTCTTCACTGTTACGTTTAGCAGATAGAGAAATAAAATACTGGAATGAACTTAAATTACATTGCCTTTATTTTCAGCGTCTTGAATACGTACAGTAACTGCTATTATAGGCACCTTTCGATCACTTTAAACTTAGTATTTCCTTCGTCGTGGTCATTGGTGTCAAGGTCGTTTTACACGGTAAATGATCATGCGCATGAATTCATTCGCGAATGAATTTAAGTGATGACCTGAAATTGCTTCCGCTTAGGGCGTTTTACACGGCGAATGATCATTCGAATTAATTCCTTGAATGTTATGTGCAGAAAGGATGCGCAATGGTAGGCCTATCTATGGTACATATAGATTCACGGGAGATTTCCGACCAACGCAGCTGTATCGATGTTCGGAATTGTTTGTTTACGTCTTTTGCCTTGTTCAGAAGTGATACGTGATACATGGAGAATCCGTGCGTGATAGATGAAATAAAGTATGGTGCATATTTAGTAATTATAATATTCATTATGCAAACCTTTCTAGATATTGAGGTTTAAGTTGATCTGAAGTGGAGATAGTAATAATGATTCGGTATCGTTTAATTTTCGCATCTACTACTACAGTGTCCATTACAACGGTGGCAGCACAGTTTTGCCGGAGAAAACTGGGAGAGAGGAGAAATAGAGGTCGAGGTACGCTAGGCCTGATACAAAATGAACTGTTTTTATAGGAATGTGAGGCCTATCGTATTTTATTAACAAAGACGCTGGAGAAATTTCATACTACATTAAATCTCACCAGACGTGATTATGAAAGATCGGACACGATGAAAGAAGCAATTTCTGTGAAAGAGATACTTGATCAACATTGATCAACATGCTTATAATGATATTGGTATTTTACAATTCGATTCCGGCTGGCTGTCACAATAAGATTTTTAGCGACGAGCAAATCGTATCCATGACACTATGGGGCTATAACGTTCCGTGATTACTCAGCAAGAATTCATGAGGGTAATAAAATATGTTTAATTATGCTTGAAGTGTATAGGAGTATCTATCGTGAGAATTGTACTATTTACATTTAAATAAATTATTAAAATAAGTATTTAGAGGCTAGATACGAGCTATTTGTTTTTATTTATTCTTTATTTACCACCAACGTTTCCACGGACGGCTTGTCCATCGTCTTCAGGGTGAGTGAGGATGCTCTGACCATGACGACGATGTACGAGTCGTCCGTGGAAACGTTGGTGTCATAAATATTTAACCCGGTGGAAATCCCGAGAAGACTTCACCAGAACTGTTGCTAAGTGCTTTTCGTATCGTTTATTAGCTCAGAGTAAATAAAATCTCAGTTTTTGGGTTCAAATCAATTAGCTTGTTCCTTAATCCACCTATTAATTGCCTCAAATAACGATAATTGTGCTCAAATATCTCGAAAATGACACTAATATTTAAAAATAGCTCACGAAATAAGGTGGCGTCATTCAGTAGGCACACAAACGTTGGCAGCATATATAATGTTAGCGTTAAGTGAGTAGGCGAACTGATGAAGGTGAATTATTGATAACAATAATATGTCATATTGGATGATGCTAACTAGGTAATAATCTTAATCGCAATATTAATATTAGCTGATCCATCTCTTCGTTTTTTAAGACTGACACATGATCTTTCCTGAAGGTAAACACATACGTGAAATAATGGGGCAATCTAATCGTAACCTGGGATTCATCAAAAGAATATTGGGTAAATGTGACAACCATGTACGAGAAATCAGTTACTTTTCCCTTGTTAGACCTCATTTGGAATATGCTGCCAGTATGGGATATGAGATCCCTACGAAATCGGTCTAAATAATGAATTTGAACGTGTGCAGCGAAGATCGGCAAGATTTGTAAAGGGACGGTACGATAACCATGCTAGTATAACCAGTCTATTAAATGAATTAAAATGGGAATCATTGTCAGATCGCAGGTTGAAATTTAGGCGTAATCTCTTAAATAAATTTCAAGATAATATTTTCAGTGATGATGTAAAAAATATTTTGCGAATCCCAACTTACTACGGTAGACTGGACCATAATCACAAAATTAGAGAAATAGATTGCCGAACTTACAGATTCAAAATGCCCTTTTTTCCTCGTACAATTAGGGATGTGAATAGAGGTAAATATGTCCAATACGAGTGAATCAATGTATAGCATAGGTAGTTGCATGTGGCTATAAGGACTTGTAGGTAACCCAAATAACAGCATGTTTTGCATGCTTACTTTGCTATTTTTAGCTTTTTAATACTGAAGTTTAGACTAATATATTAGTATTAATCCTATTTTATGCATGATATGTAGTGCATGTTTGGTGAGAATTTACCCCCTGCCACACACCGTGTGGTGGCTTGCGGGTATTATGTAGATGTAGATTATATCTCTTGCGCGCAATGTTGCTTCTACAGAATTATCTCGAATAATAAGCTTTCACCTAGCGAAAACCTCTGGTAAAACTATTAACCGAGATAATGCCACAAAACCGAGTTAATAATACTGGCGAAACAAAAAAGTCACATTAACTAGGTTAATCCAATAATTAACCGAGTTAATGCGACTTTTTTGTTCATTGATTCATTATATTCACCACCTGTGTTATTTAGAAACATTATTTTAAGTAATGAATTATCTTTGCGTAAGGAGTTTGCATGGTTTCAAAAAGGTTTGAAGGTATTTGTTAAATCAGAAGGGAGATCATGATCATAAATTAATGACATCATTCTTTTTTCTATGTATTACATTTAGCTCTATTCTCAGAGAAACCGGCGTAGTCAGTGAATGATCCTGTAATCTTTTAAATACAATGAAATGTTTTCTTAAGCTTATTTAGTGATTTTAACCCGCTTGAATATCATTTAAAAGATATGAAGAACCACCAAAAAATACTTATGTGTAAACTGTTCAATTCTATTACTTAATAAAGAATAAAAAATTGAGAAAGTATCATTTGCTGACTTATTACTCAGTATAGAAGGCCAGTTTATGACTTGAAGGAGTGCGCTAATGGAGGCATAATCACATTTTGAGAAATCAAAACCGAAATTACATCTACATCTACGTAATACCCTGCAGGCCACCACGGGGGTGTGTCAGGGGGTGAAGATCACCAGCCATACGCTATTGACATGCAACTAGGATATTTAATGGAGACATGATAGATAATAGGGTCACAGTTAGTATCTACATAGTATTTGTGTGTCCTGCATGATTGGGATTTAGTAGTTTTTTTCTTTTTTTTCCCTAATTACTTTTAAAAGTGCGGTGTCTGTTTAGTGTTGTTCATTTTCGTTTGCTGTGTCATTTT
Source organism: Platycnemis pennipes (assembly GCA_933228895.1). NCBI lineage: Eukaryota > Metazoa > Arthropoda > Insecta > Odonata > Platycnemididae > Platycnemis > Platycnemis pennipes. The sequence continues at coordinate 7,844,627 of OW121846.1, read as the reverse complement.
TCCTGGTGTGGATGAACCTCCTGCCACACACCCTCGAGGTGGCTTGCAGGGCATGTCGTAGATGTAGATAGAGAGATATATGTAAAATGGTGTTACGACAGGGAAAGCAGTGTGTCTGGTATGTTAGCCGAATTGGGATGGGAATCGCTGTCACAACGCAGGCTGAATTATAGACTTAATCTTCTGGGAAAATTTAAGGAGGGACATTTCATTAATGACATTAATAATATATTGCTGGCTCCGACTTATTATGGTAGGCTCGATAGTTCTAATAAAATTAGGAGATAGATTTCAGGACGGACAGGTTTATAATGTCATTTTTCCACGTACGATTCTGGATCAGAACGTTAGACATCGCGTAAATCGGTAATATTTATAGAGGTAAAATCAGAGTAGGTTGATAGTATTTTTTTTATTTCCTGCACGTTCAAATGAAGGTGTGACTCGCATGCATTGCTTTTTTTGCATGCAAGAGTATCTATGAAATTGGTGTCGGGTTTCAAGTTATGCATGGTATTCGTGGGTGTGTCCTGCATGTTTGGGATTTGGTAATTTTTTCCCCAATTACTTTTAAAGGTTTGGTGTTTTTTTGTGTTGTTTACTTTTGTTTGTTGTGTCATTGTTCCTGGTGTGGATGCACCCCCTGCCGCACACCCTCGAGGTGGCTTGCAGGGTATGTCATAGATATAGATAGATATAGATATAATGAGGAAGGGATTAGAAAGTAGAGGTTCCTTAAAAATTAATGCTTTCGTAGCTTCATTTTTTTTGCGCTTATTACGTTCCTCGTGTTTTTTCTAGGTTGTTTGACAAATACGGAAGAGGAATGAGTGATAAATGAACATTTATTTGACGAAATATACATTGAAGTCGTCTGAGTTATTATTTTGAGTTTTTTTGTTATGTCAATTTTAAGAGCCTTCATATTTGATATGAGAAACCTTTGCCAATTTCCGAGGGCTGTATTATCTTTCATCATGAAATGAAGATAGCAAAATGTGATTTTATTTCGTGTCCCTAGGATTCTAATTGTTTTTGATCTGCTTTTATCTCACAAAGAGTACGAGATATTTTTAATTCTCTTGGTCTATTTCTTGTAATGAGACCGAAATTGTTTGTAGAACTGATGATGCCATTATCATTTTATATTGGCGATAGTGGATATGTACATTTTGGCACATGTATCTGTAATGACAGCAAATTGTGTGGTGTATGTTCGGTGCAGTCGTGTAGTCATATAGTTAAGAATTAAATTTAATAAAAAAATTAAGAATAGGTTTGAAAAAATTGGCAATAGGAGATGCATAGCTTCATTGCTCTCCTAATCATAGATGTTTTCAATGTATTTTGAAGGAGCTAAATTTTAGTAGTTTGGAAGGCACCTGTAAAGATTGAGTGGTCATATTTACTTTACGGTTCTTCACCAATTACTAATCGTTGCCCAGCCTAAATTCGATTTCTTCTTCATAACGACAAGAGCAGTAAAGGAACATCTACATAATGACCTAGAACAATTACATTTCTCTTTGGGACACAGTTCTTGTGCAGGAAGAAAGATGAAGTTGAGAGCTGGATGGTATAAGTCAGCTGGCACAAGTGGAACCGTATTGATGCACGAGATTATCGAAGAATTATTACAAAAATATAAATCAAGCCTTTTATTTAAGAAGTTCGTGGAAGTATTGTCCTATACTAGATCCAGAAAGTTAATGGTCTCACACAATATTTTACCTTGGAAGGGCTTTGAGTGGTAGGAATTATCCATATCACAGTTAAATTCACAAATATTGAAATTGCCAAGTAATGGGGATTACAAGTTACAAGTAAGTATGCCAGTAAATTGATTGTAGGTGACTAGACATTCAGTCGTACCGTCCCATTACAAATCTTGCCAATCTTCACTGCACATATTCAAGTTCATTATTTAGATCTATTTCCTATGGATCCCATATACTGGCAGCGTATTCCAAATGAGGTCTTACAAGGGAGAGGTAACTGATTTCTCGTACATGACCATCGCATTTACTAATTATTTACATAATTATGTAAGTTCCGTGCAAATAGGAGCAAAGTCAAGACCTCATTCTAGCAAGTTTTAAATTGAGAAAAAGTCATCTAAATGTGAAGTATTTCGATTCTTGCATGCGCGAGAAAAAAATTGCTTCCTTAACTTCCATGACTGATAATAAATGGATTACTTATTTCTATAATGTTAGCCAAGCTTAAAAAAAATTGTGAATAATATGAAAATATAAAATAAGCAAGTGAAGAAGCATATGTTTGCTATTAAAACGCAAAGTCTCTTCTTTTTTCACTGAAAATAAGTTATAATAATGGGAAATGGGGTTAAAATGGATTAAAATTGTTTTTACACTGTATTACTAAATTTTAACCTGAAGTTGTTTAATATTAACATTTCAAGGCTAACTTTATATCAGTACCTATGATAAAAATAAACACCACAGCCCTATCGGGACTTTTTAGTCCCATTATGCAAAATTTGCAATAACATTGGCATTTTGTATATTTTTCAGTAAAAGTTGTTGATTATTAATACTCTTGGTTGAAAAACAAAGGAAAAAATTTTGAAAGTAGTTATTTTCAAAAATCATAATTCAGTAAACAAAGGGTTGACACAATAGTTTTTGTATGTTTTAGATACTGCTAATAAATGAAATGCTTATTTCTATAATGTTAGCCAATGTTAAAGAGAGAAGGATTTTTTCTGCTGAGGGATTATAAAAACAAACCTTAAGTTTCTTATATGATGTCAGTAGTTGTAATAGATTAACCAAGAAAATAAAATTAAACTCTAATCAAACTTAGCGATGAAAGTGAGTGAGCCGAGGAGAAATACATTTAATGTGGGCGTGACGCTTTATTAGGTTCATTGGAAATGGTGCTAATATTTTGTCACTTACCTAAAATGGTTCACAATACTTGATCCGTTTATTTATGAATTTATTTTATAATTTATGTTCTAGCTGCCACTGTTTGCGTCAATCTTCCATCACAACAGATTCTTTTCCACGCGTGTTTGCAATGTCCTGCCGCGCGCTCGCCCTGGTGGCCGCCGGCGGTAGCATATCCCGTCGCACCTCTCGTCTCTGCGCTTCATGCTGCGTCACCCACACAGAGAAATCGCTGCTCTTTCGTGGATACAAATCACTTAGTTTCTCGTAAATTGTTCATGCTGAACTCTAACGTAGCTCTTATTTAGGATTACTGAATATTCTAGTTTATCTGCTGATAAGATTAGCGTTATTAATCATTCTAGAACTATTGTTAGTACACCTCGATTTAATTTCGATTCCATCGCAAAAATGATGCGAGAGATAGATATTAGTACGCCTTAGATATAAGATATATTTTTAAATGGTTGTATCGTGAAAAAATGTAGATTTCACTTCGCATCATGAGACAAATATTCGAGGGATAACTAGCAATAATCCGGGGTACTTAAACATTATCTTACTTACGTACTTAAGATTCACGTACTTACTTACTTAAATCCGGCGTACTAAACCTTACTGTGTCCCACAAACTCAAAAAATATTATATAAATCAATATATTATATAAAGCATTAGTAAGTAAATTCTTGTGGAAAGTTAATCATATCCACTTCCTGATATTTCAACGATCAATATCCATGTGGTTAAGTGGTGAAAATATAGATTTAAAATGAATAGAAGAGTATGCCGCTCTGAAACAGAACATGATCACACTGTAAGCTATGCGTCTAATTGCTGAGAAAGGCAATGCCATTTAGAAAAAAAAGCCAAACGGCATTAGTTGCAAAAACACGGAAGCGGTTAATTCTCACATAGGATTCACGACATTTTGTTTGAATATAATTTCCATACTGCGTTGCTACTCTGTAAAAGCACGGCTAGAGGCAAAAGGAAGGCAAAGAACCTATAAATAAAAATCATAAATATAAATATATAAGAATGTAATTCCTATAATTCAAAAATACGTCTTTCCTATGTCATTTGTAATCCTTCAAATCCTTGCGAATTTCCCTTATATCTTGAGATCTCCTTAGAAACCATTGTCAATGGTTAAAGAATATTATGAAACAGTGGACGATGTGTTTACGCTAGCAATACATAGACATATGTGTATGAATAAGATATTATGACATACACGTTCAATAACACAGACAAAGTAAGTTCACTTTGCTGCTAACTACATATTCAGAGGAGAATAATGCAATAAGCGACTGCAAGGGAAAAGAAAGAAAATAATTCCACTGTCTTGCACCGCGTGTAGTAGCCAAAAGGCTCGAGATGAATGATTCTGTACTTATAATTAAGAATTTGTCACTAAATCAATTCACTCAAGATAGCGCACACATCATCTGAAGAAAGAATAAGATCAAAGTTAATCCACTGACATTCACTTTGGATGCCAATAATCATCAACCGTCAATATGAAAATAAGTTTTCCGTTGCGATGATGGATTAAAAGATAAAATTTTCCATGAAGACATAATAATATGAGACATACCCTCACACTAAAGTAATACTTACTTAATTGAAAAACCAGAAATACTTAGAATGCTATGATAAAATAGGACCGTGAAAAAATAACTAATAAAGGATGCATAGAATTAAACTATAACTCGTGAAAATATCAATCTAAATGCACTGCATTAACTTAATAGCAAACAATTATTCATAAACTAGGCAAATATCATGTAATATATAACCACAAATTCACCAAGGAGCGAGTTTTACTACATGCATTACAGTGCTAATAAACACGTTTTATTAATTTTTAATATTATTCAACCTTTAGTTTTCATTAAATTCCATTTCTCAATATATGCGTATGTGCATAAAAATTAGGGTTTACCTACTTGATGCCTTCGTCACAAACAGCTGTTTACACACTGCATTCTTCCTACATAATCAGTGGCAATACGAATTAAGATCTTCGCCTGTCTCTTCTTCATCGATTCGTGAATTCGTAGTGCGTCATCTATATTCTGCAATTTAAATATGTACATGTGTTGGATACGTCACCTTACCGACTGAAAAGTCACCGACTTTCTTACGGAATCCCTAGCTGGGGCTCCGTCGGTTATGGAAATCAAGTCGGTACGGAATCAAGAAAGTACAGAATGACCGATCTGCGCCACGTCTAATTGCCGTGGGATACTCCCCTGCAGTCCTCTTTTCTTCTCCTTCCATCCTAGAAATCCTTCTCTATTCTCCTACTTCCATCCTAGCTGTCCTTCTGCCTTCTTCTCCAGCCATCCGATTTTTCCTTCTCTCATCTCCTCCTTCCATCCTAGCTGTCCTTCTCTCTTCTCCTCCTTCCATCCGAGTTATCCTTCTCTCCTCTCCTCCTTCCATCCTATCTATCCTCCTCTATTCTTCTACTTCCATCCTAGCTATCCTTCTCTCTTCTCCTTCCATCGCATGTATCCTTCTCTCTTCTTCTCCTTCCATCCTATCTATCCTCCTCTATTCTCCTACTTTCATCCTAGCTATCCTCCTCTATTCTCCTACTTTCATCCTAGCTATCCTCCTCTATTCTCCTACTTCCATCCTAGCTATTCTTCTCTCTTCTCCACCTTCCATCCCAGCTGTCCTTCTCTCTTCTCCTCCTTCCATCCTAGCTATCCTTCTCTCTTCTCCTCCTCCCATCCAAGCTATCCTCTTCTTCTTTCTTCCTTCCATCCTATCAATCCTCCTCTATTCTCCTCCTTCCATCGTATGTATCCTACTCTCTTCTCCACCTTCCATCCCAGCTGTCCTTCTCTCTTCTCCTCCTTCCATCCTATCTATCCCCCTCTCCTCTCCTCCTTCTATCCTATCTATCCTCCTCTATTCTCCTCCTTCTATCGTAGCTATCCTCCTCTATTCTCCTACTTCCATCCTAGCTATTCTTCTCTCTTCTCCTCCTCCTATCCAAGCTATCCTCTTCTTCTCTCTTCCTTCCATCCTATCAATCCTCCTCTATTCTCCTCCTTCCATCGTATGTATCCTACTCTCTTCTCCTCCTTCCATTCCCTTTATCCTTCTCTCTTCTCCTTCATTCCTTCCACATGTCCAAGCCTTGCGAACTGCATTGGCTTGGGGATCCTAACTATATCCTCACTGTCCAATTCTTCATATATCTCCCAGTTCAGTGTAATTCTCCACATCCCTCCCTCTCTAACTGGGCCATAGATTCTTCTTATAAATATCCTTTCAAATCTTCTGAGTGTTTCAGCATCCTGCTTAGTTAACACCCACGTCTTTGCTCCGTATCTAACGACTGGCTTTATCAGAGTTTTATAGAATTTTAATTTAATTCTCCTAAACAGAAGTGTCTTTAAGAAGAGTTACGTTTGCAAAATAGGCTTTGTTACCTTACACTACACTTTGGTTGATCTCTTCTGAAATCATATTTTCATTGTTTAATAAAACTTCAGGTAAGTAAATTTTCCCACGTCCTCAACCACATAATCACCAAGTATTGCGTTTTGTAGCTCTCATTTGCTCTTTGAAGACATTTTCATGTATTTGGTCTTCTTCTCATTTATACTGAGACCCATTATTTTCCCAATAACCTCTTTGGCAATAAATATTTCCTTGAGGTCATTCACGTTTCTCCTATCAGTCTAATCGAATTTCATCAACCCAAACATAAAGCAAGCAACATAATAGCAAGGTTTTTCATGTATTTGCAAAACTTTGTTTGGATTTAAGAAAAATGGTTCCCTTTAATATCAAGTCTTTCGTTGCTTTATGAAAGACCGAGTTGAATTAGATAGCTGAAAGGACATCTCTTGTCCCACCCCTGACATCATCTGCGTGTACTAATCACTCTACCAGCAACAAAAACATTTAAGTTGGGATGCTTTCAGTGTCAATTTGACCTTTCTCATTAGCTTTTCTGGATATTATAAATGCACATGGCAACTCTTTTCTAAAAACACAGTCAAAAATCTTGGCAAAAGTCTACGAAGAGTATATAGCAAGTCAACGTTGCATTCGTGCCACTTCTTCATCGTTTGCCTTGCTGTGATTAACTGATCATATTCTTTCTCATCTAAAGTCAATCGCTTAAACCTGATTTACCGCAAGAGTGAGGGAATATTTGTTATTTTACGACTGAAAATTCGATTAATCTACATCTACACCTGCGATTAACCCCGAGAGCCATCCAAGATTATTATTTTGAAATATCACTAGGCATGAGTAATAAATAAAAAAGAATTAAATTTGCACTTAGTATCCCCCTACCACACACCTTATGGTGGCTTGCAGTGGCTTATGTAGATGTAGTATCATGCATCATCATCATCATGGGTCAACAATCCTAGGATTGGTTTGACGCAGCCCTCCACTCAATTCTTCTAACGGCCATCCACTTCACACTAACCTAGTTCCTCTCTCTCACGTCATTTACGACCTGTTCTATGTAACTCACACGGGACCTACCTTTTCCATTCTTCCCGTTCACTCTTCCCTCGACGATTGTCTTCAGCAGGCCATCATCTCTTAAGATATGGCGGATAAGGTTGGCCCGTTTTCTTTTTATAGTTTTCAACAGACTTCTCTTTTCTCCCACTCTTCTTAGGTCTTTTTCATTTGTCAATCGGTCGATCCATTTTATCTTCATCATTCTTCGGTAGCACCTTATTTCGAATGCTTCCACCGTTTTCTTCACCGCTGCTGTCATCGTCCATGCCTCATTGCCGTAAAGAAATATATCCTCCAGATATACGTTCTGATGAATTGCTTCCTTACTTCTAAGCTTGTGTTTCCAGCTGTGAGTAGATTCTTCTTTTGATAGAATACCCTCTTTGCCTGGGCTATTCTACTGACTATTTCTTTCTTGCTTCGTCCATCGTTGGTTGCTCTGCTTCCCAGGTAACATAACTCTTTCACCTCTTCCAGTTTCTGTTTTCCTAGTATAACGTTGGTTTTGGCCTCCTCTCTCTTGCTGCATAGTCAACTCATAACGCATTATTGATCTTCAGCTTATATATGGCCATTGTCCTTTCCATGGTTATTAGTCTGATTGAGATCCTTCTCCGCTTGTGCTATGAGAGCTATGTGATCAGCGAAACGTAGCATGATTGCTTCTCCGTAGATTTTCACTCCAGAACACTTTTCCTTGATTTCATTGATGGCTCTCTCGATGTAAACATTAAAAATTATGCGAGACAGTGCACAGCCTTATCTCACTCCTTTCCTTATTCTTGCTTCTTCAGAGATGGGCCCAGATTTTATCACAGCTACTTGGTTTTTATACAAACTTTGGATAATTCTTCGGTCATTATAACACACTTCAACTCCTTTCAGAATTCCAAGCATTAAATTCCAATCTACGTTGTCAAAATCCTTCTCCAAATCCACAAATGCAATGAAGGTCGGTTGTTCTTCTGCATTCTCTTCTCTATTAGCAGCCTAAGGGCCAATATTGCTTCTCTTGTACCCTTACTTATCCTGAATCCGAATTTATATTCATCCAGGAACTCCTCTGCTTTTCGTACCATTCTTCGTTAGATTATCCTTGTCAATATCTTCGATGGATGGTGTCGTCAGGCTTATAGTCCTATCATTTTCGCATTTCTCGGCTCTTTTCTTTACGGGAATAGGAATTATGATGTTTTTCTCAAAGTCCCTGGATATTTCTCCTGTTGAGTACATGTCGCAGATGGTTCTGTAGAGATTGGTTAATGTCTTCTCTCTTGCATTTTTTATTAGTTCTGCTGGGATATCATCAGTTCCAGAAGCCTTATTCATCCGAAGGTCCCTTACTGCTGAGTCAAATTCCGATCTTAATATTGATGCTACCACATCATCGTCTTCGACCTCGCTTTCCTCTTCAATCATTTAGGTACTAAGATTGTTTCCGTTGCATAACTCTTCCAGATATTCTTTCCATTTCTTTCCACCTTTCCAAGTGCAAGGTTGCTTTGTACATCTTCGCATAGATTCTTCATCCACATCTCTCTAGCTTTCCTTGCTTTGCGACTTATTTCGTTCCTTATTCTTTTGTACCAAAGCTGCCCTTCTTCAGTTTTCGCATTCTTGTACCTTTTTCTTAATTCAATGAAGTCTAATACTTCCTCCGTGTTCCGTGGCTTCTTCTTGGCATCTTTCCTTCTTCCAAGAACTTTTTTAGGCTTCCTGTAGTCCACATTTAATGCTTTCCCAACGCTCTTCTGCCTGGTTTCGCTGTCAGGTCCTCTCCTATGTTTTTCCCCACTGCTTTCTTAAGGGACAAATGATGCTGACTCTCCTTCAGTTTTTATCTTGTCAAATGTTCTTTTCTGTTGTCTTCAATCTCTAAATTTTAAGATGGCATTTGATCATCGCTAAATTATATTCGCTGTCGATGTCTGCACCCGGGTAGCTTTTGCAGTCCTTCACCTGATTCCTGAAACCCCTCTTCAATATAATGTAATCTATTGGAAGTCTTCCTCTGTCTCCTGCCATCTTCCACGTGTATATTCTTTGGTTGTGATTTAAAAAAAATGTGTTAGTAGGTATCATTCAGGCATGCAAAAATACTGCTCCGTACAGGCACTGCCTACAAGCATCTACGAAGCACAATGCTACTCTTTGAGGGAGACACGTGAGATTTGCGCTCACAATAAACTTGTAACAGAACTGTCATAATCTAAGAAGTAATGTTATATTTATTGACTAGTCAGGCATTTCTTTAAATATATTTATTACTGCATACTTCCCAATGTATCATTAGTCAATAATATTAAAACATGAACATATTAAAAAATATCATTGCTGATACTTGTTTATTTAAATGTACAATACCTACTCTAATATCCGATGGCATTTTCGCTATCATGGTCCCTAATTGTGCGTGGAAAAAATAATGTTAGAATCTCCATATTAATAAATTTATATCTCTTTACTTTAATCATCATGTTCGAAGCTGTCTAAGTACGCTGATTTTTAAGGTACGCGAATCATGCTGGGTGACGACTTACTAAATGCCGTCTTTATCTACAAAATCTAGGGTGATTGGTTAATGTAAATGTATATTTTGGTGGCGATGCTTGCCATATTGTCTATCCATTAGATAGCATTAGAATAGTGCCTATCCACTCCACGGCCGTAGTACGGCCCGGGATTTGTGCGAGGCTGGTATGAGAAAGGAGTTAGAGCGTGTGCAAAGGTGACCAGCTAGATTTCTTAAAGACCGTTGCGGTAATTATCTTTGACGTTAAGAGTTAAATAGAAGAACTAGGATGGGAATAACAATCAGAAAGCTGGATAACATTTAGGCAAAACATTTGAAGTAAAGGCGAAGCTGATTTGTTTGCAGATGATGTTAGATATGTATTAAGAATCCCTGCGTATTTTGCTAGGTTTGATGAGATAAACAAGATTAGAGAGATAGATAGTCGTGCCAATAGATTTAAAATGTCATTTTTCCCGCGTACCATAAGAGAGCACAATAGGCAGAACTGCAAAAGATTAGATAGGTACACCTTTTTTGGAATAGCCTGTGGTGCAAGAAGCATATTTAATATTGCTATTCTATGCGTGCTAGGGAAGTACAGATAAATATATTTAGTGAAAATCTTTCCAACCAGTATTTACATCGTAACTTTGTAGTCATCATCTAGTTGCACGTGACTCATATACCTAACTTGTTTTCATGTAATCTATCATTGTAGCTGTTAATTTGCATGTCAGTAGTGCATGTGTGGTGATTTTCACCCCCTGCCACCCACCCTTGCGGTGGCCCGTAGGGTATTGCGTAGATTCAAATGTAGTCTTTTCTCCGTTGCTACTTGGGTCAACTCGAGAGCCAAAAGTCCCTCTACCAGTGTCACGAGTTTTCATCGAAGCCCAAAGTGTCACTTTTCTACAACTCTCCGTGGTGCACAGGGCTGGGAGGACAAGTGGTCGTCATTTAGTTTCCAGCCTCACGTGGATGAAGCATTCCGCAAGCTTTGGAAAGAGGCGGCGGCTCCCGTGCGCTGTTGCTCCTCGGGTGTCGTCACCTTCGCTGCCTGGTATTTCCTCTTCCCTCTAATGCCTTGAGAAATTCCCGAGGCCAACCGCCCTGCCCCCCCCCCCCTATCCCCCCCCCCCTACCCCCCCCCCCCGCCACGGCTTGCCTTCTTGAGCTGTGGCACCTCTCCCTGCCCCTCAGCGCTTCTTAAAACTTGTCGTGGCCTGATTCCAGGAACACGAGTTATTCGTCATCGAGTCCAAGCTGTACTCTTTGCCAGGAAAAGAAACTGTCATGCATCAACACAGTACCCTGCACTTCACTGCCAAGATGTGTGGCAGGGGGTGATCCATCACCAGGCATATAGATCAAAAGAGAATTAAGCTTCCTCATACCATGTTGCAGGCATGCAAAAATACTAGTCCATGCATGCAATACTTAGATAGATACTTAGGTGAAATGATACTACCGAGGGAAGATTTTAGAGATGCCTTTACGATACACGTTTCAATCTATTTTTAGCATCTGTTGGTGCTTTATTAATTTTTGATTAGTCAGATATTTCCTCATTCATAACGATAATATCAATTTACATTTCCCAAAGTACTTATGCATAAGTTAGTAAAGTTAAAACATACAAAAGGCAATGCAGACTACTCTTCTGTATCTAAATCTACAGGGCCTCTCCAATAGGATACTGCATCTTTTTATGCGCTAGTGGTGGCCAATGGCGTGTGAAGCAGAGCATGGAAAAACAAACGGAGTCGGCTTCAGATATCTCTCCTAGGTTTTCACCTTGTGGAATGACTTAAGTATTTCTTGCATGCACCTGAAAATGCCGTGATGGAAGGAAGCCGTATTAGACCGGTTGCTGGCGTGTAATGAACTCGCGGCTCGCATGGAGGCCCCAGAATGGGTGTCACCCCATGAGCTTTTATAGGCGACGGAAATCTTGTGGCAACGAGGTGGCGTCGGATGTTGCGACTGTCTGACCTGTCTGTCGGCAACTGGAAGGTCGCACATGGATCCTTTTTGGTGGTGGTGTCTTACTCTGGGAAAAATATATATTTTTTTAATTTTAATGCTGCATGCGGGGGAACAAGACAGTGCTTATTAGTGTCTAATTGATAACTGTTTTTGTGGAATGTATAACCGAGTCCTTGATATATGCGGCAATCAATTTCTTTATTTTAATTGTTCTGTGTACAGTGCCTTTCAATTTAATCAAATCATCGGAAATCGTCCTTCAACGACGATGAAGACCGGCGATGCGATCTCGAAGTTGGTACAGCAATATAAGAAACGTCATAACTTGGTAACTTCTTGCAAATAAATTCGTTTTAATTTGTGTCTATAATAAAACTGTGGGAGAGCTATGTCGTCACCCCATTGTCATGCCTGTTCATACGATAGAATTTAATTTATGAGATCCCAAGCATTTGAGCTCAAAAATGGCGTCACTTTGATCTTCTGTGTCACTTAAGTTTTGTCTTGCTTTCTTGATGGTGTTGATCACCAAGCAACACTTGATTTGACGTCATCTGTTCAATTTATTATGCCATTATAGCCAATAATCCCTTCATTACTATGTAGATACTAATCATCTAGCTCTGCGTGTGACTCTTTTATCTAAAATGTTTCCATGCAGTAGCCTAGTTGCCATAACTCAATAGTGCATTATTGGTGATCGTCACTCCCTGCCACACATCCTCGCGGTGGCTTGCAGGGTATTGCGTAGATGTAGATGAAGTATAACTGCAGATTCGTCATGCGGGTGGTTACAAGTATATATCAGTGGCATAAAGAATGCCTGAGGCCCAGATTTCAGTCACGGCTTCGGATGTGGAACGGTGTTCGTTTCGCGTGAAAGCGGCTCTTACTGAGTCGCCTGTGAGTCTTTTCCACACGCCTTCCGAGCCTTTCCCCACTCCACCGTTTCCCTCTCTCTCTCTATACGTGTCACGGTTACCAAGGCAACATACCAGACGCCTCAAGAGAGCGCAAGCGGTGGCAGGCTCGCCCGATGGATTTCGTCCATCGTGCGAATGAGGGCAGCAAACCAGAGGTGAGTCTACCAGGGACTGAAAGGCGGTGACTGCCCTGGTACGGCTGTTTCGGCAGTGAGTAAGAAATGGATCATGAGGGAGGTTGGCGACAGGGAGTGCGTGAGGAAAAGTGACGGAATGATTGTCCGAGTATTGCGAGCGCAATTCATCTCGGATGTCTCTTTAGTGCTGTTTTGTTCCAAGTGCCTCTTGTGGTGTGTGATATCCGGATGCCTTTGAGAGGTGGCTGTAGAATTACCCCCACGTGCCGCCGTGAATTTCTGTGCTTATAATGTGCTGTGTGTCTCAGTGTCGGGGGTTTGTTGGGAATGAGTGATATGGAGCCTGGCAATAGACGAAACGGTTCCAACATGTGCGCGAGGCGAGTGTCGCTGCTCTGACGATCCGCTCATGGGTGAGCAACACGGTCGAAGCTACTGTGACTCCGTTGAGGAAAGCTTGAGGCTGCAGAAGAGTATCGGCTGGCTTCAGGTGAGCTCAAGGCCGTGTTCGCACGGTGGACTTACGTGCCAATGGCCTGTGAGTGTAGGCGACTGGTGAGTTGGTTTTCCATTGGTCGTGAGTCGCTCGTGGTGACATTGACGAGGGAGCAGCGGCAACAGGTGCCGCCCCTCAGTCGTTCAGCACACTTCCGCCTTTGCTCCGAGCACGTTGCTGCTGCGCTCTTTGCTGGATATGAATTGTCGTTTTGTCAAAAATACCATATTGTCGTAAGGAAAAATGCAACTGCTCCTGGATACGGTGATGGAGGCGTGGAAACAAAGATCTGCAGCATAGTGAAATCCCTTTTGATTTCTATGTACGTTTCTTAGTTAAAAAAGAAACTTACATTTGATTATAACTTCTACGGTGATAAATCCTAGATGCCCTTTTAATTGTGACTACATGGATGCTAAGAAACACGTATTTCAAGGAAATAATCCGTAGAATACCGATCGTTTTACTTCTACATCTTAGGCCAACACTTTCGTAGTGTGGAAAATATTGCCCTCGTGGTCACCATGTTTTTATTTCCCCATTTATTCATCCTTGCCCTCGACATTTCCCTGCTATTTCATCAAAGAGAATCGTTCATCCTAGGCTTTACCCCGGCCAGTTTGTATTTGAGAAAGATTCCAAAGATGAAAGTTTACTCATTGTTGTATTTTTATAATATTGATTTGTTAATTTGCCAAGGCAATATGAAGCTTGCATGTTTGAAAGGTTTGTTTTTGAATAAGAAGTAATTAGCGAAATATATGCCTCTACGGTTCCTCCATTCAGAGTATGCATCCCCTGCCACACACCCTCGCGGTGGCTTGCAGGGTATCGTGTAGATGTAGATGGGCCTAATGATCGAAACATAATATTCTCCAGCAGCCGACGCGCGCCAGTTGAGAGCCAAAAGCGATGCGGTTGGCTCGTTCGTTCGAATCTCGCATAGCGGATGGACTTGTGCTCGCCTTCGGATGGAGAGCGTACGTTATGCGATGCGAGATGATTTAAGCCGCGTAACTTCATCATTTGAAAGCCCGGTGCCTGCCGCTATTTTCAATACTTCATTGTGATAAGTTAGATATTTTCGAAGGTATGTCAAAACATATTGACCCTGACAAAAATTCGTTACAGACTTTTTTCATTTTAGGGATATTTAATTTGTTGATGAGTTTTTCATCCACCTTTTATAAATAAAGCAACAAACCAGCTAGACCAACCAACAACCGAAGCAACAAAGAGTGGGTTTGTTGGTTGCTCTATTTGACCACGAATTTCCTCGTAGTTACGCCGCAAACCATTGATTGCACATTCATAATCGCTGCTTTCAAAAGCGCTGCGTAGCTGTAACAAGTGATACATTACTTGTGATTACCGCCGGGTAAAAAATTTAGGGAACCTTTTAGCGTAAACTGTTATGGAACCTTCTTTACAATAGAAAAAGTAGTTAATTGGTTACGAGGAGGGACTCTTGACGCTTCATGGGCTATGGCAGATCCACCACAAGCAGTGATTACGTCTGAAATTTGAAATCCATTTTCAGTACAAAACAAACAAGGGAATGTGAAATCTGTACTTTAAAATGATGGAATAATTCTATTACACCTGATAGATTCAAGCTTTAATCCCTGGCTTTAATAATGTTGAAATAATTCCCCCGGTTTGTGTATGAATAGCATCAGACCTTCCATCATACATAGCATATCTAGTATTTTTAATGGAATGACAGCATGTTCATCTCGTAACACTTTGACGATGAAATTCTACGGAGACTGTCGTCTCTGAAGCCACCGTTTTCACCAAGGGCGTCCGTTAATTTTTTATCTACCAGCTAGAAATTATTTGCAAATGTGTCTAGGCTTCAACACCTGGGGGTAAACCACATAGCTTGGCTATATAGCCTTATTTGTGATTGTAAGGAAGACAATGTAAAGAATAATTTTTATGCTTTAATTACATCTACCACCAGCTTTCCTTAGACATTCACCACAGCTATAATGTATTGACACCATTCTCCTGATGGTAGAATGATATAAGTCTGAATATATTGATGACTTTGGATGGCTTCTAATGCATGATTGACCTATTATGGATTCCTATCATCCCACAGACCATTTACTCATTAGCTCCTGAAGTTTTCATGGTTTTGAAGCCCCTGAGCAATATCTAATTGAATTTGGATTCAGTACCTGGAGGTGTCCGGAAAAAAACTGCGGAAAGCAGAAAGCTCTCATGCTTTTTAATAACAATAAACATTCGGTTGCCTAGCTCTACCTGAAATTTTGATTTAGCAAATTAGCAAGCTAGAATATTCACAAATTGGGCTGAAAATATGCATGAATTTGAAATGTTTGTGGGATTTTTACATGATATGACTCCCCCTAACCCACCCTAAAATACTTGAAAGTTCTTCATGAAATAGCATGCCGTATGGATAAGAAAACAAAAAAAGGATGGCCATATTCTTAAACAAAGGGATTGTGTACCATATTTTTATTGCCTAATCTGATAGAGTTTGTAAAGTAAAAATACTCTCATTTTTCCTTTCTTCGATCTGCTAATTAGTTCTCGAGTTATAAGCTGCGAAAAACTGATGTTCTTAACCCTTTCGGAAAAGCGGGCGTTCTAAGGCCTTGTACGTCATCCACTTCATCCGGTCACAACTGAGTCTGCGGAACTCCTTCGCCTAAGCACAATAGGGGACACAGCTGACTGTGCCAATGGAAGTGGTTGCGACAGGATGTGTGCGAGCAGACCTTCCGCCCCCACTCCCTTTCCCTCTAAACAGTGAAGGACGGTAGGTGGATGTAGCGAACAAAAGAGCGATGCATAGAACGATTTCGCTTCCGAGTACACGCGAGTATATGAATAAAGATTCTAATGTGATCCTGGTTGCTGCAATGAAACCTGCATTTTTTCTTGTTTCCTGTGTATTTCAGCCAAGTGTATCCTAATTGCTGTGCATCATTTCGTGCAGTTTTGTTTGTTATGGCCATTGAGCGGAAGGACATCCCATTACAGGCCAAAATATGCCGAGCGCCCTGCGGCCACGTTGGACTCGTGGAAAACCCCCGTGTCAAAAGTGAGGGTTAACCCCGTGCACAGAAGGGGGTTTGTGGCCTTCGTTCTGGAAGGAAAATTGCGATGAAGCGAATGGAACGGAATGGTAAGTATGACTCTTTTCGACGAACTGCGTCATGACTCACCGCTCACTTCAGCGAACAGCTCGCTCCGAGTGACTCTTCTTGAAGTCATTTGGATTGAGAGGGGAGAGTCGGGGCAGGTGGGGGAGGGAGTCGTTTCGGGGGGATACAAATTAGCATTTAAAAACTTTATCTGTGACATTTTTCCCTCTGCCAATTTATTTCTCCTATTAGTAACAATATGGCCTACTTTAGAAAAAAATCTTTCACTTGGAACCGAGGATGCAGCAACACACAATACTTATTTGAGTAAAGTCATACAGCTTAGGGTATAGTTATTCTTCCAGTTCACAACTTAAAAGGATCACTATCCCTCCGAAATTAAGGCTCGACAACTTGTTTACTTGAATAATACTACTTACCCACAGATCAGATTTTTGCACAAGACCCGAAATATGAGTCCAAATACCTGACTTCCCCTCTACAATATTCACTTCAGTATCCACCTCTGAACATGGAACAGGCGCAGCATAGTTCTGCTTTCTCATATTACCTCCCTTTCCTTTCCTCTCAAAGGCATTGGTCTTATTGAATCCATTTCTTTTGAATCTGGGATCCAGAAATGTTCTTCTGCGAAAAGAACAGTTTCCTCAACACATCGGAATCTTTTATCAAGTCTATCTACATCTACATCTACATAATACCCTGCAAGCCACCACAAGGGTGTGTGGCAGGGGGTGATTGCTCACCAAACATGCACTACATAGCATGCATAAAAAAAGGAATAGTATTAATATAGTAGTCAGAACTACACTATTTAAAAAAGATAGAAATTGCAAAGCAAACATGCAAAAACATTCTGTTAGTAGGGTAAGCTTTAAGTACTCATACCAACATGCAGCTACCAATGCTATTCATTGCTACTCTCCGATAGGACATATTTACCGTTATTCGTATCTCTTATTGTGCGAGGGAAAAAGGACATTTTGAATCGGTCAGTTCGGCAATCAATTTCTCTAACTTTATGATTATGGTCCAGTCTGCCGTAGTAAGTTGGGGTTCGTAAAATATTTTTAACATCATCACTGAAAATATTGCCTTGGAATTTGTGGAAGAGATTAAGTCTAAATTTCAACCTGCGATCTGACAATGATTCCCATTTCAATTCATTTAATAGACTGGTTACGCTAATATAATTATCGTATCGTCCCTTTACAAATCTTGCCGATCTTCGCTGCACACGTTCAAGTTCATTACTTAGACCGATTTCGTAGGGATCCCATACACTGGCAGCATATTCCAAATGAGGTCTAACAAGGGAAAAGTAGCTGATTTCTCGTACATGATCGTCACATTTACCCAATACTCTTTTAATGAAACCCAGTTTGCGATTCGCTTGACCCATTATTTCACGAATGTGTTTACCCCAGGAAAGATCATTTGTCAGTCTTATTCCAAGATATTTAATGGATTCCACGTTTGTTAATTCATTATTACTTATTTTGTAAGTGCTAGGGGGAGAGCTATTCTTTTTCCAAAAATTCATTACAAGACATTTCTTAAAGTTTAATTCTAACTGCCATGTATCACACCAAGTTTCAATTGCTTGTAGGTCAATATTTAAATATTCTTTATCATTCGGGCATAGAATTTCCCTGTACACTACTGCGTCATCGGCAAATAGACGAAGCTTACTTTTTACCACCTTTTGGATATCATTAATATACAAAAGGAATAGGAGTGGACCTATCACACTACCTTGTGGGACACCCGAAGTGACTTTAATTGCCGGTGAGGAAACACCGTCCAAAACAACCCTTTGAACCCGATCATGCAGAAAATCATTAATCCATGATATAATGTTACTGTCTAACCCATAAGATTTTAACTTCAAAATTAGTTTGCTGTGAGAAACCTTGTCAAAAGCCTTCTTGAAGTCGAGAAATATAGCATCCACTGGAATATTATTTTCGCCAGAAACTAAAATATCGTGGGAAAAGAGAGCAAGTTGAGTTTCACACGATCTGCTCTTTCGGAAGCCATGCTGGACATTGGACAATAAATTCTGGCTATCTAGGTGTCCCATGACTGAACTGACAATTATATGTTCTAGGACCTTGCATGAAATGGATGTGAGGGATATAGGTCTGTAGTTAGATGGCTGCTCCCTATCGCAATTCCTTGCAAGTCCTTGCAATTTAACCATAAGTCTTCATCTACATAATACCCTGCAAGCCACCACAAGGGTGTATGGCAGGGGGTGATTGCTCACCAAACATGCACTACATATCATGCATAAAAAAGGAATAGTATTAATATAGTAGTCAGAACTACACTATTTAAAAAAGATAGAAATTGCAAAGCAAACATGCAAAAACATTCTGTTAGTAGGGTTAGCTTTAAGTACTCATACCAACATGCAGCTACCAATGCTATTCATTGCTACTCTCCGATAGGACATATTTACCGTTATTCGTATCTCTTATTGAGCGAGGTAAAAAGGACATTTTGAATCGGTCAGTTCGGAAATCAATTTCTCTAACTTTATGATTATGGTCCAGTCTGCCATAGTAAGTTGGGGTTCGTAAAATATTTTTAACATCATCACTGAAAATATTGCCTTGGAATTTGTGGAAGAGATTAAGTCTAAATTTCAACCTGCGATCTGACAATGATTCCCATTTCAATTCATTTAATAGACTGGTTACGCTAACATAATTATCGTATCGTCCCTTTACAAATCTTGCCGATCTTCGCTGCACACGTTCAAGTTCATTGCTTAGACCGATTTCGTAGGGATCCCATACACTGGCAGCATATTCCAAATGAGGTCTAACAAGGGAAAAGTAGCTGATTTCTCGTACATGATCGTCACATTTACCCAATACTCTTTTAATGAAACCCAGTTTGCGATTCGCTTGACCCATTATTTCACGAATGTGTTTACCCCAGGAAAGATCATTTGTCATATTACCTCCCTTTCCTTTCCTCTCAAAGGCATTGGTCTTATTGAATCCATTTCTTTTGAATCTGGGATCCAGAAATGTTCTTCTGCGAAAAGAACAGTTTCCTCAAAACAGTGCTCCAACTGATTTGGCTTGGTTAAGAACGTCTTAGTTTCTAAGCCAGTCACTGCACCAATTTTCCAAATAATGAGTTCATGGTATCACCGTTGATGATGTGACATCCTTCTCTCTAGTCATTTCCTCGGTGACATCTTTGAAACTTCCCAAGTTTTGCAGCAGCTGGGAATTAACCCTGTCACTGGTTGCAATGTTCTTCGCGTGTAGGTACTATTGCAATCACACACATAACTGAATCCTAACCTTCCACAATTCTTGCCAACATTTCGTGCATATAATTCCACCTCGTTTTCATGCTCTTCTTCTCATTTGAAGTCGGTTGTTAAGGTGTAACATGCATGTTCTTTAGCTTTTCTGCCGCTTGTGGACTTAGTTTGAAAAATTCCATTATTGCTTTCACTTATCCCACTTTTCCTTTACGGTGGTGATGACCCCCATCCGCAGACATTAACAACTGCAAGGGGTCCCAAGTTTTGGAATGCCGTCAATCCATCTATTATCAAAACACCTTCTCAAGACGACCTTCTTAAATGACGACCTGCAAGGAATTGTAAAATGGTGTATTACATGCAGTTAGAATTAAATTTAAAAGATGTGTAGTAATGAATTTTTGGAAAAAGAATAGTCCTCCTCCTAGCACTTAGAAAATGAGTAATAATGAATAAACAAACGTGGAATCCGTTAAATATCTTGGAATAAGACTGACACACAATCTTTCCTGGGGTAAACACAAACGTGAAATAATGGGTCAAGCTAATCGCAAATTGGGATTCATCAAAAAGTGTTGAGTAAATGTGACGATCATGTACGAGAAATCAGCTACTTTTTCCTTGTTAGACCTCATTTGGATTATGCTGCCAGTGTATGGGATCCCTACGAAATCGGTCTAAGTAATGAACTTGAACGTGTGCAGCGAAGATCGGCAAGATTTGTAGAGGGACGATACGATAATTATGTTAGCGTAACCAGTCCATTAAATGAATTGAAATGGGAATCATTGTCAGATCGCAGGTTGAAATTTAGACTGAATCTCTTAAACAAATTCCAAGGCATAATTTTCAGTGATGATGTTAAAAATATTTTACGAACTCCAACTTACTATGGCAGACTGGACCATAATTACAAAATTAGAGAAATTGATTCCGAACTGACAGATTAAAAATGTCCTTTTCTCCTCGTACTATTAGGGATTTGAATAGCGGTAAATATATCCAATACGAGTCAATGGATAGGTAACCTAAGGACCTTAAGCTAACCCAACTAACAGCATTATGTTGCAATATTGCTTTGCTAATTCTATTTTTAAAAAATATAAGTTTAGACTAGTATATTATTACTAATCCTTTTTTTTGCATGATTTGTAGTGCATTTTTGTTGAGAATTCACCCCCGGCCACTCACCTTTATGGTTGCTTGCAGAGTATTATGTAGATGAGACCTTCATTTAAAGGAAACAGCTCCGAGGGTTACCCTAGGCGCGCATACAGTCCGCTGTACACATTGGTGGAGGAAGGGGTGTGTTCGTATCCCATGGAAGCGGGCATTTGTGTGAGATCGGCTTCGAAGCGTTTCATTCCGCCGCGGAGATTTGTGTGGACCGCGCACATGAGGAGGGCAATATAGATCTGCCGTACGCCGTCGGAGTTCACTGAAGCATTCAGCATTACTTTCAAAGGGAATGATATACATTTCAATATCTACGATTGAGTAACCTTAGCAACTCTTACCAAACATGACGGTTTATAACATCCATATGAGTGTTGTACTCTATGCAGTGATCAATTATTTGAATACCAGAAGATATGAAACACTAAGTTATTCAGTCCTTTTCGTATTTGAGCCACACAAACTCTTTACCTTTTAAGACTACTGAGTGTATATTTCGTGGATCATTTGTATTACATAAGCTTAATGCCAACTTGAAAAGTATCTCATGTTAAATTCTGGCACATACTTTTCAGATCCAGCGGTCATTTTTATCTCATGAGTTTGATAAGGATGTGGTACAAAATCTGCTTTAAGACGTTGCCTTGATGGGAAAATTATATATTTGCTTTGTCTATGTTTTAAATTTAACTTTAATTAATGGCTATCTACGTCATCAATTAGTACTGTCTTTGGATAAAACTTCACTTGATTTCATTAGCTTTTCATTTTATTATTCCCCCGACATTACCCCAGTAGAACTCATGCACGAGCCGCTGCTGCGAGCTGTGTGCCATAATGGCGGACGTAGTCGTGACTCAGTTAACACTTTGAGTGCTGGACACGAATTTAGACACCTTTCCAGAAAAACTGGTCGTTTTTTTTTTTTTTTACAAATTCACACATTTTTTTACAATAACATTAGGGAAATAAATTACGATAAAATTTGTTTTCAAATATGTAATCTTTACTCTTCAATTTCTCATAATTTGAAAAAAAATTCAACATTTAAACATGTCTCATGACAATTAGTACGTCTTGATTACACATAATAAAAAATTTGAAATATCTGTATGGCAATTACCATATGCATTATAAAATTTTCTATTCTAATTGATATGGATTATTTTATATAAAAATGCCTTCTGCAATTATTATTGGAGAAACCTATATTATACAATTAGGTTCTGTAATTTTCTTCGTATGATATACCTGTAAAAATGGAACACAAAATCCCACTTTACACACATTACACTGCAATGAAATGTTCTGCCTGATGGATTTTCCTGTCTCCTTCTTTTCTCTATCTGCACACACTTTACACTTTTTTGAGTTTTCCTCTGTTCTTGTGCAAAGGGAATTCTTTCAAGACAGCGTTTAGCTGATAATCTTGACATTTATCCTTCACTAGTACAGGATAATTCCTCCGGATCTTCCTCAAATGCTGCCAAGTCACTGTGCAGATCTTGTAAGAATTCTGTCATTGAGACTTTTTTTCGTGTTACTTTGTTGTACATGACACATACATTTGATACACACATCTAGAGAATGTGAAACGCCAACTTGCGCCACCACTTGACATTACGGTGTTCAAATAACTCGTAGGACATTCTCTGATCAGAGAGGTCAACACCTATTTTTTTCTTGCTTTAATTTGCCGCAGCTGCGGGTTTTGTTCTCTCTCTACCTCTCCGGTCAGTAACTACGATCATCTCTGCTGTATGACGTGTGCTAATCATGTACACATCCCTCTTATCGTTCCAGCAGAGAGCCAGAACATTACCTTAGTGGCGAAATGTCACATTTCCTCGTTGCAGTTGAGGATTTCGAAGTGCCAGTGGCATTTCTCGTCGGTTCTTGGCACAGTTCCCACTAATCCTGTTTGTAATAACTCCAATTCTGTGGCAAGGATAGGGCTGGGTATATTACCTGTCTGTAAACACTGTATGGCCCTTCCCAGCTAAGGTATCCAACAGCCTGATAAAAATATCTTTGACAATGTTCTCTTTCCCACAAAATATGTCAAAATTCCGTATGTAACCAGAATCCGGTTCTGACAACACATAGTGTTTTATACCATATCTGCTTAGTTTTTGTGGCATATACTGTTTGAAGGCAAGTCTTCCTCTAAATGCACACATGCCCTCATCAATTATGATATCTTCCCAGGGATAATTTGCCAGTTTGAAGAGTCGGCAAATGGTTTCAAACATTGGCCGGACTTTGTGTAAGGGATCAAAACCAGGTTCGCCTTTTTTCTTCTTGAGGCTTTTGTCATTGAGATGATAGCTAGTATTGACAGAAATCTATTTCTACTCATCAGGTTTGGACAAAGGTTGCAAGAAATCACCGGTTTTCTGCTCCAATAATCGGTCATTGCTGGTCTTTCACTAATACTCGTGTGTAAAATAATTGCCATACATTTTTTTATATCACCTATGGTTACAGTTTACCACTGAGCAAGTCTAATATTTGGTGAGATCTTGTTCATTCTCCTTTTCAGCTGAATTGTTTGCCTGGCATACAGATTTGTTTGCTGTTTGATATGGTTGAAGAGATCCTGATCGGAAAATAGAAAAAAATCAACTGAACGACTGCTTTCATTGAACTCCGTTTCCTCAGACTGGCCCGTGAAAATAGGGATGTTCGGCTGAGAGTCAACTTCACTCCATTCAACCTGATCTACTCTTCTTCTTTCGGATATTCCTCTGCTACTCCTTGTCCCTCCGACCCTTTTACGGCCACGAATGGGCGCCGAAGCTGCGGCAACACCAGGTGCATCACCGTCGTCATCGCTACCAGATTCTGTCAGCAATATACGAACCCAAGCCGTGAGACTGCCTGTGCAACATTTCATGCACAAATAATTTCATGTATGTACGAGAAAACGATAAATAATGGAAGAGTGTCATTCCAGAGAATAAATAGCGAAATAGGTCCTTACCAGAATCATGAATATCTGCCGGTTCTCCGAAATCAAGCTCCTCATCACTATTATCATCGTCATCACTGGTTTCAGCCCAGTCACGATTGAGTTCTTCCAATATATCCTTATCACGCAAACTATCATTGGCCAGCCTGAACACAAAATAGGCACTCCAAAATGTCTCTCCCCGGAGCTCAACAAGACCAAGACCGGAACACGAGCAAGATGGCGCGCGAGCGCAATGAAGCACCCACCGATAGCTACTGAGCTCACTGCAGGATAGACGTGAAATTGTATGCTTCTACCATGTAGCGATTTTTTTTCACACTTACAGAGATACCAAGTGGCGTATTCATAAATATCACGGACGTAATATTACGTCCTTGGCAAACTTCAGAAGTTTACTTGGACGTAATATTACGTCCATCTACATCTACATCTACACGATACCCTGCAAGCCACCGCGAGGGTGTGTGGCAGGGGGTGAAGGTCACCAAGCATTCACTACTAGCATGCAAGCAAGCAACTAAAGGGTCTCATGCAACTAGATTGTTAGTATCTATAGTATTTGAGGGGTTAATATATGCATCATCCACTACAGAATACTGTAAAATATTTCCCCTGCCTATCCCTTTCCTATGCTGCCTATTCTGTTCTCTTATAGTACGGGGGAAAAATGCCATTTTGAATCTATCTGTACGACAATCTATCTCTCTAATCTTATTTATCTGGTCGAATCTAGCATAATACGCTGGTGTTTTCAATATGTGCCTAACATCTTCAGTAAAGCTATCCGATTGAAATTTCTGCAATAGATTAAATCTGAACTTTAATCTACGCTCTGATAATGATTCCCACCCTAATTCTTGTATTAATTCTGATACACTACTCAACCTATCGTAACACCTTTTGACGAACCTAGCTGCTCTACGCTGCACACTGTCTAGTTCTCTCATCAAACCTAATTCATTAGGATCCCATACACTGGCTGCATACTCAAGGTGGGGCCTAACTAGTGAAAAGTAGCATCGCTCTTTTGTCTTCTCATCACATTTCCCAAGTACTCTTTTTATAAATCCTAGCTTTCTCTTTGCTCGGCCGCATATTTCCCTTATGTGTCTTCCCCACGATAAATCTTTAGTGATTGTTACACCTAAATATCTTACGGTTTCAACGTTTTCGATCTTCGTGTTATTAATTCTATAGGATCGCTCTATCGAATTATTCCTCCTCCAAAAATTGATAGCTACACACTTTTTAAGGTTGAGTTCTAACTGCCATTTGTCGCACCACTCTTGAATTGCATCTAAATCCTTGCTAAGTGATTTCGTGTCCTCTTCGTTTGATATACCCCTGTACACCACCGCATCGTCTGCAAAAAGTCTAAGGTTACTACTAACTACGGTACCCAAATCGTTTATGTATAAAAGAAATAGAAGCGGACCTACTACGCTACCCTGGGGAACTCCCGATGTGACTTTGATTGTGTCCGACATGATACCATCTATGACAACCCTCTGCTCTCGCCCACTTAAGAATTCTTTTACCCAACATACAACGTCTTTATTTATACCAAAACTCTCTAACTTCAAGATTAATTTGTCATGAGGAACTTTATCGAAAGCCTTTTTAAAATCTAAAAATATCGCATCAACTTCAGTACTGCTTTCGCCGTGGACTAAAATATCGTGTACGAATAAAGCTAATTGTGTCTCGCAAGATCTACCTTTCCGGAACCCATGCTGGCTGTTTATGAGTAATCCCTGACTATCCAAATGCCCCATGATCGAACTGACTACTATGTGCTCAAATATCTTACAAGAGATTGACGTGAGTGAAATGGGTCTGTAGTTACTAGGTTCTTCCCTATCACCGCTTTTAAATATAGGTGTAATGTTAGCTACTTTCCAATCCTTGGGTACTGTGTGGTTCTTTAGTGTTTTATTGAATATTATTTCTAGATAGGGGGCTATTTCAGAAGCTAATGTTTTATAAACTCTGGAAGGAATTTGATCGGGACCTGGTGCTTTGTTTTTACTTATGCTTTTTAACTGCTGCTCTATTCCGCGACATGAAATGTTTATTTCGGGCATTTGCTCACTGAAAGTGTTCGGCGGTGGTTCCACTGCGTTTTGTGACGATGAGTTGAATACACTTTGGAAGAAGGTGTTTAAAGTGTTGGCTTTTTCTACACTGCTGGTGACTCTGATTCCTTTATCATTTTTAAGTGTGAGCACTGTGGACTTATTTCCCTGAAGCTCTCTCACATATGACCAAAACGCTTTAGGATTGCTATCTAAATATTCTCCTAACATCTTGCTCTTGAAATGTGATAACGCTTGCCGACATGATTTCCTTGCTAATGCTCTCGATTTTTTATAGTTTTGAACTAGCTCATTTTTTTCCTCTACCGATAGACCCCGTCCGGCATTTTTCATCTTAGCGTGGCATACCCTTTGTCGCTTTAGTGATTTTCTAACCTCCGCGTTATACCACCTTGGCTCTGTATTATCACTAATATATTTACTTGGTATGTATTTATGAACTGCGTTACGGGTGACCTCAAGAAATTCTCTCCACGAATCCTCTGTATTTAATCCTTTGCTTTGTTCGCTGAATACATTAAACGCTTCCCTTAATTCCTCTTTCATACCGTCGTAATTTGCCTTGCCAAATAAGTACACCCTCCTCCTTGGTTTATAATGTCTTTCAACGCCTACAATAAATTTCGCATGCACTATTTTATGGTCACTAATTCCTGTGTCTGTAACTGTATTTAGAACTCGCTCGGGTATATTTGTTGCTAATAAGTCTAGAATGTTGTTTCCCCTGGTCGGCTCTGTTACTAGCTGTTGTAAAGAATGTGTCGTAAAGGTGTTCAACAGTGATTCGCAATGTTCCTTATCCTTACCTCCTGCAATGAAACTACACGTATTCCAGTCTATCGAGGGGAGATTGAAATCACCGCCTACTATTATTCCTCTATCATTCTTCCCAGAAAGTAATGTGCGTATCTCTGACTCTAGCTCTATTATAGAATTGACGTCTGCGTCCGGTGGCCTGTAATATGCACCTACATATATCTGTTTTGCGTTACTACTTTTACTTTTAACGGAACACCAAATACTTTCTACATTTCGCTCTGAGATAAGTTCTCTTCTACTGACATACGGGTCCTTCACAGCTATGAAAACTCCTCCTCCGTTTCTGCTTACTCTATCCTTTCTGTATACTGTAAAACACTTCGGAAATACTTCATGATCTGATATGTCCTTCGAAAGCCAGCTTTCTGTACCTACGATTATATCTGCATTAGTACTCTTAATGAGGTGGTGAAATTCTGCTACTTTATTTCTTATACTACGACAATTCACTACTATCACTGAAATTTTTTCTTCCAATCTGTTTCTCTCTTGGTGCTCCTTTCCAACTAAAATTTTCCTCGATAATTTTTTGACGGACAAACTATTTGGTCTACCTCTTACCTTTGATGAATTAACATGTTCGTTCTCTCCATGTGTTTTTCTCTGACCTTCTAAAACTACTCTGCATGTTCTGTCAAATTCTTGCACGATTTTTCCCCCGCGGATTGACCTGCACTCTGGGCTACCACCTGAGCTAAACCCTACGTGTATGCTCCAGTATCCTACTCGCTACCCTAGACGATGCCTCGTCCGTGTAGTGGACACCCGAGCGATTCAGGGGCACCCGACACGTTTCCAGCTCCGGCCCGAGGTCCAAAAACTCAGCTCCCTCGCTCCCACAGACTTCACGGAGTCTCCGGTTTATGCCTAAAACTCGGCTCCAAACCATCGACCCCCGATCCGTCCTAGGTACCAAGCTACATATAGTCAGCCTCATATCGATACCCAGACCTCCACGAACACGGTGGAACTCAGTGCATAGATCCCTTACGGAATCCATTACATCCTCGGACCCCCGTTTCGCGGCGTCGTTAGTGCCGACATGGGCGACTACGTGCAGCTTGGAGCAGTTAGTGGCACTGACCGTTGCTTTCAACGCCTTCGTCACCTGGGGCACCGTACCTCCTGGTATACACCAGGAACGTACCCGTTCTTCGTCACCTTTCCCTCGGGATTCACCACCTCCTTCCAGACGGGCCCTGGCACGCATCGAGTCCGCTACTCGGCGGACATTGGAGCTACCTATCACTAATACTCCCTCCCTTCCCTCCCGACGTCCATGGCAGGTAACTTGTTGATGAGACTCTCATGACTCGCAGCTTTATCTACAGCGGCGCTCTTTTGAGCTGACTCGTTCACACATTGCTCATCACTAGAACAGATAGACTCATTCATTTAATAATATTCTTGGAGGTAGTTTTTGAACTGAGTGCTAACACCTTGGGTCCAAGCACTATCATTGGCAGTAAATGTTCACTCACGGAATCGTTGGAAATGTAAATATTTTTCTTGAAGTATGTGTGTTGATAATTCTGATATTCGCGTAGAGACTTGTTATTATTCCTTCCCGAAATGTTCTGGGTTACGACCTATGGACTTATATTGCTGAGATAGGTGGTGTTAGGCATCTACATCTACACGATACCCTGCAAGCCACCGCGGGGGTGTGTGGCATGGGGTGAAGATCACCAAGCATGCACTACTAACATGAAAACAAGCAACTAAAGTGTCTCATGTAACAAGATCTCATGTAACATGTTAGTATCTATAGTATTTTAGGGGTTAATACATGCATCATGCACTACAGAATACTCTAAAATATTTCCCCTACCTATCCCTTTGCTATGCTGCCTATATTCTGTTCTCTTATAGTACGGGGGAAAAATGACATTTTGAATCTATCGGTACGATAATCTATCTCTCTAATCTTATTTATCTGGTCGAATCTAGCATGATACGCTGGTTTTTTAATATGTGCCTTACATCTTCAGTAAAGCTATCCGATTGAAATTTCTCTAATAGATTTAATCTGTACTTTAACCTACGCTCTGGTAATGATTCCCACCCTAATTCTTTTATTAATTCTGACACGCTACTCAACCTATCGTAACACCTTTTAACGAACCTAGCTGCTCTACGCTGCAAACTATCTAGTTCTCTGATCAAACTTAATTCATTAGGATCCCATGCACTGGCTGCATACTCAAGGTGGGGCCTAACTAGTGAGAAGTAACATCGCTCTTTTGTCTTAGCTTCTTGTTTAGCTTTCTCTTCGCTCGGCCGCATATTTCCCTTATGTGTCTTCTCCACGATAAATCCTTAGTGATTGTTACACCTAAATATCTTATGGTTTCTACGTTTTCGATCTTCGTGGTACTAATTTTATAGGTACGCTCTATCGAATTATTCCCCCTTCAAAAATTAATAGCTACAAACTTTTTAAGGTTAAGCTCTAACTGCCATTTGTCGCACCACTCTTGAATTGCATCTAAATCTTTGCTAAGTGATTTCCTGTCTTCTTCTTTAGATATACCCCTATACACTACCGCTTCGTCTCGTCTGCAAAGAGTCTAAGCTTACTACTAACTACTGTACCCAAATCGTTAATGTATAGAAGAAATAGAAGCGGACCTACTACGCTACCCTGGGGAACTCCCGATGTGAATTTGATTGTGTCCGACATGATACCATCTATGAGAACCCTCTGCTCTCGCCCACTTAAGAATTCTTTTGCCCAACAAACAACGTCTTTATTTATACCAAAACTCTGTAACTTCAACATTAATTTATCATGAGGAACTTTATCGAATGCCTTTTTAAAATCTATAAATATCGCATCAACTTCAGTACTGCTTTCGCCGTAGACTAAAATATCGTGTACGAATAAAGCTAATTGTGTCTCGCAAGATCTACCTTTCCGGAATCCATGTTGGCTGTTTATGAGTAATCCCTGACTATCCAAATGCTCGATGATCGAACTGACTACAATGTGCTCAAATATATTACAAGAGATTGCTCAGGCTATTCAGCGTAGCTCAGGCTAGCAGGCTATTCAGCGTAAGTGTAGAGGCAGAGTAGAGGCAGCAGGTATACGTGTTCTTTGAGCATTGCTCGCGAAGTATTGACGCTCCTGACACACAGTTCACTCACAATGACTTCTACGTCTTTATTGAAAGTACATACATACATTTTTAGAGCGGACTGTATTTTATGTAATGCTCCCAACTCTTCAAGTGCTTGACAGAATACCACAACATTGCGATGATAATATGGCTGAAATCTGCAATGCATTACCCTCGGCAGTTAATTATTTCGCCTGGATTCCATATGCTGAATTCACCACTTCAAGAAATATTATCCTCACATAGCTTGCCACGAAAATACTCGATGGCTGCACACACAAATGATTTTTACCTCTACTTCAGAGCCTAATATACCTTATACCAACCCCTTTATTAATGAATTTTTGGTGAATGAACGAGAAAATAACAATCGATTAGAGCACATGAACACGATCAAGAGACGTCGGGGTCGTTAGTCTAAACTAGGCCTTGAACTGATGGTCAATTGCGTATCCATGTGCGACGGATAAACCCTATTCCTAATTATCATACTACTTTAGCTAAAATATCAGGTAATTACAGAGTGGGTTTAATAAAACGAACACAAAATAATGTAAAACATAGTGTAACTTACACTATTCTGCTCGGATGTTTAAATTCACTCACTCCTTACATAATTCTCGCTGCTATCACACGAGTTTCATAAAATGAAGAAGAGGAATAAATGAAGTAACGCTTGCCATAAATTAATTAAACCCTCCATTTACCTCTGTATTTATTATCAGTCATTCATTCTAAATTTCCTTGAGGAATGTTTACATTTACCTGGAATCCACTATGGCAATTTTTAAATTACTCACACTCGGTCATCATCTCCGTGCATCTACAAAAAGGCCTATGAAAAACGTATTGTCACAAGACTTAAATATTGCTATGATAACATATTTTAAATCATGTATTAAAAGCTGGACAAAACAATCAACAGAAGACTATTCAGCCGCTCCTCTCAACAACATCTCAACGGCCTTCCGTCAGTAAGTGGCAAGAAAACATAAATATGTACAAACATAAAAAGCACAATACTGATCGTTAACCGAACAAATTAACTCACCCTTGTCTCCTTCAGCACTAACATGCTACCGAGTTTAGTACCGAGGACGGATCGGGGGTCGATGGTTTGGAGCCGAGTTTTAGGCATAAACCGGAGACTCCGTGAAGTCTGTGGGAGCGAGGGAGCTGAGTTTTTGGACCTCGGGCCGGAGCTGGAAACGAGACGGGTGCCCCTGAATCGCTCGGGTGTCCACTACACGGACGAGGCATCGTCTAGGGTAGCGCGTAGGATACTGGAGCATACACATAGGGTTTAGCTCAGGTGGTAGCCCAGAGTGCAGGTAAATCAGCGTGCTAAAAATCGTGGAAGAATTTGACAGAACATGCAGAATAGTTTTAGAAGGTCAGAATAGAACAGATAAAAAGGTCGAACATGATAAATCATCAAAGGTAATAGGCAGATCAAATAGTGGGTCCGTTAAAAAATTATCGAGGAAAGTTTTAGTTGGAAAAGAGCACCAAGAGAGAAACAGATTGGGAGAACGAATTTCAATGATAGTAGTGAATTGTCGTAGTATAAGAAATAAAGTAGCAGAATTTCACCATCTCATAAAAAGTACTGATGCAGATATAATCGTAGGTACAGAAGGCTGGCTTTCGAAGGACATATCAGATTATGAAGTATTCCCGAAGTGTTTTACCGTATACAGAAAGGATAGAGTAAGCGGAAAAAGAGGAGTATTCATAGCTGTGAAGGACCCGTATGTCAGTAGAAGAGAACTTATTTCAGAGCGAAATGTAGAAAGTATTTGGTGTTCCGTTAAAAGTAAAAGTAGTAACGCAAAAAAGATATATGTAAGTGCATATTACAGGCCACCGGATGCAGACGTCAATTCTATAATGGAACTAGAGTCAGAGATAGGTACATTACTTTCTCGGAAAAACCAGCGTATTATGCTAGATTCGACCAGATAAATAAGATTAGAGAGATAGCTTGTCGTACCGATAGATTCAAAATGTCATTTTCCCCCGTACTATAAGAGAACAGAATAGGCAGCATAGCAAAGGGATAGGTAGGGGAAATATTTTAGAGTATTCTGTAGTGCATGATGCATGTCCCTCTGTCCATGCTCCCCCTGCCACACATCATTGTGGTGGCTTGCAGGGTATTATGTAGATGTAGATGCATGTATTAACCCCTCAAATACTATAGATACTAACAATCTAGTTGTATGAGACACTTTAGTTGCTTGTTTGCATGTTAGTAGTGTAAGCTTGGTTATCTTCACCCCCTGCCACACACCCTCGCGGTGGCTTGCAGGGTATCGTGTAGATGTAGATGCTAGCCAGCACGAGGTTGCGTAGCAGAGGAAGTTAAGGGAACCAAGCATGCAACTAAGAGCTACTTGCTGGTACTTGATGAAAACTTGGGTCAAATTAGGTATAGGAGTCACGTGTAGGTATAGGTGATTGGTATCTACAGAGTAACGAATGATTGCTAGTTAGAAAGGATTTTTCTCTATTTACCCAGCATGCGTGGGTTGGTGATGCTAAATAATGTTTCATGCGCTACTCACTACTATAATAACTTTTCAAATGCCTTTTCTATGCTGCCTTTTATGTTCTCCAAGGTATGCGGGAAATTTAACGTTTTGAATCTATCGGTTCCACATTCTCTCTCTCCAATTGTGTTTGTCTGAACAGACCTAGCATAATGCGCAGGTGTTCTTAACATACAGTCAACTTCCGATTATCCGTGCGGGCCTTATCCGGTCTGCGGATTATCCCTGCACCTCCACTATTTAGTGCATCGGCAGTGGTCTGCATCGATAGTGCTGCCTATGACCCATATTATTAGCCTGTGCCTTCCATGTAGTTCCCTAGTTGCATGTCAATAGTGCTTGTTTTGGTGACCTTCACCCCCTGCCGCACACCCTCACGGTGGCTTGCAGGGTATCGCGTATGTGTAGATAGATGTGGTCTCAAAGGCAAATAATAAACCATTGTTATCTTCCACGAATCGTGACTTTCACTACGACGCTAGCGAATGGTCCGATGCCCTACGCCAGACTTCGTGCCTACATATACCTACCACGCATACCACTTTTGATTTAGCGAATTAAATAGAACTACAGACATTTGATCTTATGCTATCTGAATCCATTCTGTTTTGCCGACTATTGTTTTCTTCACAACGATAAATAATCCCCCTCCCGGTATGCCCTCACGATATCTTCTGTATACCCTAAACTTTACGGGGAAAATTTCACTTATGTAATGCCGCTTGTTAGCCAGCTATAGGTTCCTATAATTATATCAGAATTAGTACTTACTATTAGGCGAGTAAATTCTTGTGACCTAACTCAAGCAACAGCTTGCTTTGATGTTTTTATGTTTTTAAAAATTGAAGTTTAAGTTAGTATATTGTTGCTAATACATTTTTATGCGTGATATGTAATGCATGTTTGGTGTGAATTTACCTCCTGCCACGTACCTTTGTGGTGGCTTGCAGGGTATTCATATACATCTACGTAATACCCTGCGTACCACAACGAAATGTGTGTGAGGGGGTGAATATCACCAAATCATGCACTATTAACATGCAACTGGGGTATTTATTGGAGAAATGCTAGATAGAAGAGTTCCTTGATGCTAGATGGCTGGTATAAACGCGACCAATCTCGTTTTCGTGCGACATTTCAGTCAAGAATAAAAGTGCATTTAGTTATCGGATTATAACTTTATTTTGGTTTAGCATAAAAATCTGAAACTTAAAAGTACAGTAGAAAACAGTTGTAACCATATTGTTTTAAAGTTTGGTTTTGATCTAATGAACAGTTTCTCAGTTACGCAGTTTCAAAGTGGAAGCTTGGTTGAAAGGCGTCAAAAAACCGGTACTTTTTTATTCTTGGTGACAAAAAAATAGTAGAAATAATCAAATAATTTTTTTGCTTACATAAGTCGTCGCAAAATTAAATAAGCCAAAATTTGGTGTAACTATTGTTCATATACGTAAATTCGTTCATTATATTCAGGATGCAAACTCAGGTATACATAATTTTTATTCTGACAGTACATAATAAGAAAGGGATTATTGGTTGTCGTCACATGCGTCATGCCCTACAGACTACTCTGTAGGCTGCTTTGCATGATACAATTTTATGTACAATTTCTTTTACAAACGTTTGTGTGAGGAAATTGTACCGTGTAAAGCGGCAAATTGTGTGAACGCTTGGGCGAATGTCTGAATGACTGTACGGAAAATAGAACCTGTTCTAATTCCATTCAGACAAATCTACAATTTCGTTTAGTTTACACGAGCGTTTGTACAAGAAATTGTACAAAAAATTGCATATTGTTAAGCGACCTTACCAATATTTCACCTACATATCCCTTTCCTACGCTGCCTATTGTGCTCTCTTATGGTACGCGGGAAAGATCACATTCTAATACAGATAGGTCACAAATCTATCTGTAGGACAATGTACCTCTCTAATCTTGTTAATCTGATCAAACCTAACATAATACGCAGGGGTTCTTCATATGTATCAAACATCATCTGTGAAAAAATCGGTTTCAAATTTGCTTAAAAGGTTTAGCCTAAATTTTAACCTGTATTCTGAAAATAATTACCTTCCTAGTTCTTCTATTAAACTCGTAATATTTATACAATTATCATAACGGGCTTTAAAAAATCTAGCTGATTTCCTTTGCACACTCTCTAACTCCTTTATCATACCTACCTCGTACTGATCCCATATACTAGCGGAATATCCTAAATGAGGCCTGAGAAGTGTAGAAAGGCTTCTTTCTCGTACTTTCTCACAGCATTTGCCTAGAACCCTTTTTACGAATCTTACTCTACGGTTTGCTATACTAGTTAATTCCCTGATGTGTTTCCCCCATGACATGTCTTCATTGACGCCTAAGTATTTATTATATTCTACGTTAGATATTTTATTTTCTTTGATGTAATAATCATTCCGGGGAAATCTATTCATTTTCCCAAAAGTTCATTATCACGCATTTCTTCTAATTTAATTGTAGCTGCTGTCCAACACGCCAGTCATTACTCGCATCTAAATCCTTAGCGAAAGACTGACTGCCCTCTTCATTTCTAATTTCTCTGTCCACTACTGCATCATCGGCAAAAAGCCGGAGGTTACTATTTTTAACTACTGTATTCATGTCATTTGCGTAGAGAAGAAAAAAAATTGGGCCTATCACGCTTCCCCGTGGATCACCTGATTTCACTTTTACATCGCCTGAGGTAACACCATCTACTAACACCCTTTGAACGGGTTCATGTAAGAAGACTCATCATCATCATGGGTCAACAATCCTAGGATTGGTTTGACGCAGCCCTCCACTCGATTATTCTATCGGCCAACCTCTTCATACCAACGTAGTTCCTCTCTCTCACGTCATTTACGACCTGCTCCATGTAACTCACACGGGACCTCCCTTTTCCATTCTTCCCGTTCACTCTTCCCTCGACGATTGTCTTCAGCAGGCCATCATCTCTTAAGATATGACGGATTAGGTTGTCCCGTTTTCTTTTTATAGTTTTCAACAGACTTCTCTTTTCTCCCACTCTTCTTAGGTCTTTTTCATTTGTCACTCGGTCGATCCATTTTATCTTCATCATTCTTCGGTATCACCATATTTCGAATGCTTCCACCGTTTTCTTCACCGCTGCTGTCATCGTCCATGCCTCTCTTCCGTATAGAAATATATCCTCCAGATATACGTTCTGATGAATTGCTTCCTTACTTCTAAGCTTGTGTTTCCAGCTGTGAGTAGATTCTTCTTTTGATAGAATACCCTCTTTGCCTGGGCTATTCTACTGACTATTTCTTTCTTGCTTCGTCCATCGTTGGTTGCTCTGCTTCCCAGGTGACAGAACTCTTTCACCTCTTCCAGTTTCTGTTTTCCTAGTATAACGTTGGTTTTGGCCTCCTCTCTCTTGATGCATAGTCAACTCATAACGCATTATTGATCTTCAGCTTATATCTGGCCATTGTCCTTTCCATGGTTATTAGTCTGATTGAGATCCTTCTCCGCTTGTGCTATGAGAGCTATGTGATCAGCGAAACGTAGCATGATTGCTTCTCCGTAGATTTTCACTCCAGAACACTTTTCCTTGATTTCATTGATGGCTCTCTCGATGTAAACATTAAAAATTATGCGAGACAGTGCACAGCCTTATCTCACTCCTTTCCTTATTCTTGCTTCTTCAGAGATGGGCCCAGATTTTATCACAGCTACTTGGTTTTTATACAAACTTTGGATAATTCTTCGGTCATTATAACACACTTCAACTCCTTTCAGAATTCCAAGCATTAAATTCCAATCTACGTTGTCAAAATCCTTCTCCAAATCCACAAATGCAATGAAGGTCGGTTGTTTTTCTGCATTCTCTTCTCTATTAGCAGCCTAAGGGCCAATATTGCTTCTCTTGTACCCTTACTTATCCTGAATCCGAATTTATATTCATCCAGGAACTCCTCTGCTTTTCGTACCATTCTTCGTTAGATTATCCTTGTCAATATCTTCGATGGATGGTGTCGTCAGGCTTATAGTCCTATCATTTTCGCATTTCTCGGCTCTTTTCTTTACGGGAATAGGAATTATGATGTTTTTCTCAAAGTCCCTGGATATTTCTCCTGTTGAGTACATGTCGCAGATGGTTCTGTAGAGATTGGTTAATGTCTTCTCTCTTGCATTTTTTATTAGTTCTGCTGGGATATCATCAGTTCCAGAAGCCTTATTCATCCGAAGGTCCGTTAGTGCTGCGTCGAATTACGATCATAATACTGATGTTCCCTTATCATCATTTTCGACTTCGCTTTCCTCTTCCATCACTTTCGTGTTGAGATTGTTTCCTTGTATAACTCCTCCAGATATTCTTTCCATCTCTTCACTTTGTCTTCATTTTCAATCAAAAGTTCTCCATTCTTGTCTCTTATGGCATTGCATCTTGCGCTCCGTTCCGTGAAGTGGTTCCTCACTATCCTATAGGCAGCTTCCACCTTTCCAAGTGCAAGATTTTTTTGTACATCTTCGCATAGATTCTTCATCCACATCTCTCTAGCTTTCCTGGCTTTGCGACTTACTTCGTTCCTTATTCTTTTGTAGCAAAGCTGCCCTTCTTAAGTTTTCGCGTTCTTGTACTTTCTTCTTTCTTCAATGAAGTCTAATACTTCCTCTGTGGTTTCTTCTTGGCATCTTTTCTTCTTCCAAGAACTTCTTTTTCGGCTTCCTGTAGTCCACATGTAATGCTTCCCAACGCTCTTCTACTGGTTTCTGAGTCAGGTCCTCTCCTATGTTGTTTCCCACTGCTTTCTGAAATTCCAGCTGATGTTGACTCTCCTTCAGTTTTTTATCTTGCCAAATGTTGTTTACCGTTTTCTTCTATTTCTTAATGTTAAGATGGCGTTTCATCATCGCTCAATTATGCTCGCTGTCGATGTCTGTACCCGGGTAGTGTTTGCAGTCTTTCGCCTGAATCCTGAACCTCTGCTTCACTAAAATGTAGTCTATTTGTAATCTTCCTCTGGTTTTGCCATCTTCCACGTGTATCTTCTTCGGTTGTGATTTTTAAACATTGTGTTAGTAACCACTAACTTATGTTGTGTGCAGGACTCCAGCAGTCTTTCTCCTCTTTCGTTTCGGTTTCCCAATCCATATTTTCCAGGTATTCTTACGTCTTGACCTCTGCCTACTACAGCGTTCCAGTCTCCTTTAAATAATTAGGTTAAGAAGTCTCCTATCCATCCTATTATTTTACTGTCTATCCCGTAAGCTGCTAACATCTCCAGTAACTTAATGTGGGGAACCGTATCAAACGTTTTTCTGAAGTCAAGAAACGCTGTGTCTACTTTTACGGTACCTTCTCCGGAAACTAAAATATCATGAACAAAAAGACATAGTTGAGTTTCGCAGGACCGTCCCAATCTGAGCCCATGCTAGTTTGTTAATAATAAGTCCTGGCTATCGAGATGTCCCAATATTGATGCAACTATTATATGCTCTATAATTTTACATGATAGTGACGTTAAATGTATTGGTGTATAATTACATGGCTGTTCCCTATCGGCGCTTTTAAAAGTAGGGGTCACCTTTGCTATCTTCCAGTCTTTGGGAACAGCGTGTTCTTCGAGGGATTTGCTAAGTATTACTTAAGATACGGAGCCATACCAAGTGCTAATTTTTTACACACGGACTGGAATTTCCACAGGACATGAGGACTTGTTCGGGCTAATGCTTCTTAGTAAGGATACGATTCCGCTACAAGATATATCGTTCAGTGGCTTTGGTTGCTTAAATCGGTCTGCTTTGGTTTCGTGCAAACTACGCTTATATTGATTAAAAAACGATTTTTTTCGCGGCCGCTTTAAAAATTTTATGATGTTTGATTATATTTTTTAGATCGTTATTAGCTACATTTTTCTTAGTTTCGCGTGACTAACTTGTTGGCGTTTTAAACATTTTCTAAACTCCGCTTTGTACCACCTTGGTTCCCTATTCTCACCCTTATAATTATGAGGCTTATATCTATTGACAAGTGACCGCGTAGTTAGGAGGAACTCTTTCCATGTATTGTCCGTTTTACTATTTTTGCTGATCTCGAATTTTTCGAAATAAGTCTGTAAGTCAATGTATTATGTGGATGTAGATGAAGAAAAGTGTTACTTATGTTTTATTCTAGTGGCTCATTATATTTGTAGAGTTGATGCTTTCTAAAAAGGGGAGTTTTCTATTTTTTTTTACCGTTTGATCCAAGTTGATAACCTCTGGAGTGCGTGCCACTCGACCATAAAATGACGCTAAGTATGTAATTTTCTCGTTAATTAAAAAGTGAAATTATTAATTAGCGTGAAAACGCGACGGCAGACGCCGGTAAATTAATTACACAGGTCTGCAACAAAACCTTTTTCAGCTGTATTGGATAGTTTTGGTAAATTTGATGTTGTTTAGGGTGAAATATGACCTATATGACCAAAGATGACCTCCTTTTCCTCCTTCACGTCCAGTTCGTTCCCAAAACATGGTGAGTTCACATTAAAAGAGCACATCTGTGATGAAAAAATCAATATTTCAGCTCATAGGCTATGCTATTCTAAAATTGACAGAGACAAAAAACTATTCCTTTCTGATCTATGCAACAGTACATGTTTGCTCATAGTCTGAGAAACCTTTACTTCTTCTCTTGGATGCTCCTCCAAGTACGCTTTCGGTTTCCTGCATCCAACAGCTTTTGCATGTTGACGTCCCGTCCTCCTCCGTGTCCTCTCTCGATATCGCGGATAATCGTGGTGAAATTTTTCAACCTGCTCTTCCCTAAAGGCTCCTAAGTTTTCGGGAAAGGGTCAATATGGGAGTGTAGGAAATGAACTTTGAAGCTCATCTGGCATCTTTGAGCTTCGTATGCCGCCTACAGGCGTTGTAGAATGGTTTTGTGGAAAGGGTCTTAGTATCGCCCAAAAACCTGTGCACTACATCCTTGAAAGAGTCCCATGCTTTTTTTTCTTTTTCCGACATTGTTTCTGAACAGAGGCGATCGGATAACAGTTTTCATACGTCGGGGCAAGTACAAACTCCCTCTTTCCACTCGGCTTCTGACAGTTTTTGGAATTTGGAACCATATATCTGAAGCATTCCCCATCTGTAGGCAGTGATTTAATAAACTAGTTCATAAGCCCTTATTTTATGTGAAGTGGTGGCAGTAAAACCTTTTCAGGTGGAACCAAAGTTGTGCTTATGACCTTTTCTCGCCAGGTGTTAAGGTATCGCGAAGTAGCCAGTCAGTTTTGTTTCGATGGAGGTCTCAGGCTCGACTGTCCCACAGCATAGGAAGCAGGGATATTTTGTGTAACCTGCCCAACAACATGGTTATTATTTTGAAGTCTCCTTTAAACCGTTCAGCGATGCTCTTTATACCTAGTTGATTTTTCTCATTAATCGTAGACAAATCATTATAGTAGGTAGTTTTCTTCTTAATGCACCGATAGTCCTAAAGGAAGCGTTGCAAATGTATTACTATTATGCAGCAAGGCTGCTTAAGGTACCTTTTAGGTGAATATATCCATAGGCGTCACTTGGATGGGTCATATTGTGTCAAAACATTTCAATAGCCATTGAACATTTTTGAAAAAGAAACGAGATTTCCCGTTTTGGAGAAAAACTGAGTGAATGTCTGGTTCCCGAAAAACTGAGTGAAAGGCTGCTTACAATATTTTTGATGTGCTGAAAAACTGATGTTCTTAACCCTTTCGGAAGAGTGGGCGTGCAAAGGCCTTGTGCGTCAGCCACTTCATCCGGTCAAATCCTTCGCCAAAGCACAATGGGGGACACACAGCTGACTCTGCCAATGGAAGTGGTTGCGACAGGATCAGGTGCGAGCAGACCTTCTGCCCCATTCTCCACTCCTTTTCCCTCAAACCTGTGAAGGACGGCAGGTGGATGCCGTAGTAATTCTTAATGCAGCTCGTTCGGTGGGCGTCTCCCTTTGCTTATTTTCATTTTTGATTTATGAATGAATGGCTCTGCTTAGTAGATTAAGTTTTTCACTAAAATTCATTTTTTGTTTCCATCTAACTCGTGTACAAAAGAGCGATTTCGCTTCCGAGTAAACACCCCCGCTCCTTCTCTTGGTGCCTCTATCAGGAGAATGAAGTTCTAGGTGTCAGTAGATTAGTATTTTTCAGTATTAACCCTAGCTATTCGGCTTCGTCTTTGTAAAGTCCTCCCACTAGGTAATTCAGCTCGCTGTGAGAAAATGGTTGGGGTCCCTTATCAACAGAAAAATCATCCTTCATCCTCAGAATCACTCCGCATATAATCCAAACTTGAAGGTGGCTGTCGACAGTGGCGGATCTAGGTTTGGACCAAGGGGGGTGGGGGGGGGGGGCAAACCGGGGGCCTGGGGAATTCCCCCCAGACGAAGGGGGGTTCGGGGATTTTGGAAATTTGGGATTTACAAGACTCAAAAACGGCGGTTTTAGGCTAATTCTTTGATAAAAAAAGACACTACTATGCACATGTATTAGGTTATTTTATTAGTAAAAGGTTTATGGTGGTCTTGATGGGCCTAGATTGAAATATCGGTAATATTAATAATAAAAACTTATGATGATGCTTTAACTAGTTTTTAAAGTATGACTTAATGATAAGGAACACAAATGCAGTTAAATCACTTTTATGATTAGATAAGTTCATTTGTTTTTATTAATACATTTTTACGTTAAACAAGAGTCGGGAAGTTTAAATAGGAAAAAAAACATTCAAAATATAATCACAATTCATTTAAATTTCACTGCTTGTTGATCTTTGAACTAGAGATACTTAACAATAAAAGGGGGAATTTATAATGGGTGCTATAAAATAGTAAAAAAAATTACTTCTGATTGAATACATTGGTTTAATTTAAAAAGCAATAATGACATTCTTCGCCGAGTTGTTGTGGAAGCTGCGTTATGAATCATTATTCCAGTTCTCTACAATCATTCGTCTATTCTTGCTAAATATTCTGATTATTTCGTCTACTGGTCCCTTTCTTTTGACACGTTTTCGAGTGCCAGTCCATTTAATCGTACTTCTCCCATAGTACTTCTCAAATAAGTCTTCAACCTATATACGTATAGGTTTGATGTTTTTCAGTATCAGCTAGAATCTCCTTGTCCATGAATCTTGATAGGTTGAAGGGAATGAGGTCGTCAAGAGGAAGGACTCCACAGAAACCTCTGCTGAATCTTGCAACTATCTCTGAAATAAAATGATCCAAAAGAGGCAGGATCTGATATATTCTTCAGGATTTTCTGCGGGCGCATTGCTTCTGTTTCTTTGACGTATGCATGTTCTTGGTGTTGATATTTAAAATCCCAGCTCATCTGCAACTTGAAGGGAGTTTTCGTACAGACTGTTGAACTCGAGTTCGGCTTCGCGCCGAATATTTTTGAGTTCTCCAAAATGTCAGTTACGTTAACTAAAGCAGACGAGATATCCTGCTTGGGGCTTTGCAACCGTTGACTTAGTCTTAAAGAAAACCAAGGCAGCAGGCTGCAACTTCAAGGCCAACAACAAATTTTTTTTATGGCGCAGGATAACATGTACGCTTCAGACGACACTTCTGGCGTTTTGTTGTCACTCAAATCTTCCAATACTGTGACAACAGGAACAATTAACTCTTTAAAGGTGATGAGGCTATCATGTCTCTCGACCCATCGTGTAGAGCAAAGTGCCTTCAGTCTCTGTTTCGTTGATTCGGAGAAATTCATTTTTTCGAGAACATCGATAAATCCCACTTGCTCCGCAATATCCATCTTCTTCAACCGTGTATATAATCTTTGTTCATCAGTGAGCTGCGCGCGCGTCGGGGGCTTCGAATGCCTTTATTCTTCACCAGAGGCTACCACTGTTACCACCATCTCTACTACGCTAAACTTGAATACGTGTGAACGCATATTAGTTAAAGCCGCCATATTAACCATCATTCAAACCTAGTAATGTAAACGGGGCATTATAGTTTGTGAACTATTTCGTGATATTAATTTGGTTAACCATGGTAAATATTGTTTTGTCTGTGATGTTTTCCTTTCTAAATTAAATTAAATTGTAATATAATCCTGTATTATTTTTATTATATCGTTTTGTCTGTGTTGAGAGTTTTTATAATGTCCACGTGTACAGCCAAATTAATACAGTGGCTTCCGCTGCGCTATTGCGCGAATTCGTAATTATTTGTCCGGTTTCGCAAGTATCGCTTCCGATTTTAAAATATCTACATCTACATAATACCCTGCGAGCCACCACGAGGGTGTGTGGCAGGGGGTGATTTCTCACCAAACATGCACTACATATCATGCATTAAAAAGGAATAGTATTAATATAGTAGTCAGAACAACACTATTAAAAAAAGAAAGAAATTGCAAAGCAAACATGCAAAAACATTCTGTTAGTAGGGTTAGCTTAAAGTACTCATACCAACATGCAGCTACCAATGCTATTCATTGCTACTCTCTGATAGGACATATTTACCGTTATTCGTATCTCTAATTGTTCGAGGGAAAAAGGACATTTTGAATCTATCAGTTCGGCAATCAATTTCTCTAATTTTATGAATATGGTCCAGTCTGCCATAGTAAGTTGGGG
The DNA here is from genome assembly GCA_933228895.1 of Platycnemis pennipes. Lineage (NCBI taxonomy): Eukaryota > Metazoa > Arthropoda > Insecta > Odonata > Platycnemididae > Platycnemis > Platycnemis pennipes. Next base: position 7,801,389 of record OW121846.1, on the reverse strand, counting down.
TTCGTAAAATATTTTTAACTTCATCACTGAAAATATTGTCTTGGAATTTGTTTAAGAGATTAAGTCTAAATTTCAACCTGCGATCTGACAATGATTCCCATTTCAATTCATTTAATAGACTGGTTACGCTAACATAATTATCGTATCGTCCCTTTACAAATCTTGCCGATCTTCGCTGCACACGTTCAAGTTCATTGCTTAGACCGATTTCGTAGGGATCCCATACACTGGCAGCATATTCCAAATGAGGTCTAACAAGGGAAAAGTAGCTGATTTCTCGTACATGATCGTCACATTTACCCAATACTCTTTTGATGAAACCCAGTTTACGATTAGCTTGACCCATAATTTCACGTATATGTTTACCCCAGGAAAGATCATGGGTCAGTCTTATTCCAAGATATTTAATGGATTCCACGTTTGTTATTTCATTATTACTTATTTTGTATGTGCTTGGAGGAGAATTATTCTTTTTCCAAAAATTCATTACTATACATTTTTAAAAATTTAATTCTAACTGCCATGTATCACACCAATTTTCGATTGCTTGTAGGTCATCATTTAAATATTCATTATCGTTTGGGCTTAGAATTTCCCTGTACACAACTGCGTCATCGGCAAACAGACGAAGCTTACTTTTTACCGCCTTACTGATATCATTAATGTAAACATACCAAAAGCGTGTAAAATAGGCCCTAAGTTTAAAACTAATTTGTATTTTAATTCGTTATAATAGGTAAATTTACCGGAAAATATAACTAAATACTTTAGTACAAAGTGGTAACCTCCGAAAATTTCGATTTTATCTAGTGTATGTTTCGACCCAATGGGGGGGGGGGGGGGCGGCTATAGCCCCTTTAGCCTCCCCCTTTGATCCGCCACTGGCTATGGAACTGGTTTTTCTGAGGAATGAGACACTGGACGAATAGCTGGACTAAGGTTTGGGTAAAATATGGTCTTTTTATTTTTACATTAAAGCCTCGTACATCCACCGAACAGAAATAGCAGTCAGCGGTGTGGTTTTCCTGTTCACGCCTCACATTAGGAAGGGAAAAATTAAACGACTGTATTTCACCCAGAAAAAAATATCGTCCTCACATCTTCTACACACCTTGTGAGGAGGCCGCTGCTTGTCTTGATCCCAAAGTTTCAACTTGAAATAAGCAAAAAAGATTTCTTCATTAAATCACATACCTATGTTCTTTTGTTGTCTTTTTACAGTGAACTCACCACAAATAAAACAAAATCTGTATGGAGAAATCGCACAGCCTCTTGAGGCAGTAGTACGAAACAAAAACACGGGCTCAGTCGCGAGGGGAAGCAGGATGTAAAATGAGTGCTCCAACTGGATTCACCTTTCCCTGACCTACGATAGTAACCATTGAACCCGGCACATGCGTGCAGCCGTTCTGAGTTAGACTTTTCCCTTTGCTTACTTCGCAGTTCAGTAGATGGTATGTGAATCGTAGTAGGCTTGTGTCTGTGTAAAACTGTTTTCGTTCGTGTTTCGTCCGCAAGTAAGTGTGCTACAGCAGACAAAATCCGGAAATAGAAATTTAAAATATTTAATTAATGTAAGAAACCATTATTGGATATGTTTTTTACTCAAGAATAGGATACCAGATTTCAGTTTAAAAAAGGGAAATTTTACGCTTCTTTAAACTAAAAACATGAGTTTTACAAGAAAACCTGATGTGATGGAATTTAAAAAATATTTTTCGCTGTTTCAGTGACAAAAAAATCTCTAATAAACGGTCAAAAATTCCCATGCAGTTTTTCGGTTGCAGACCTGTTGCCTGGCTTGCTGACTGCGCCTGAAGAGTGGTCCATCACAGTGCTTCCAGCAATGCCGCACAGTGAAATGCTGAAATTCGAAAAAGAATGGCAAAAATTCTTAGTTCCGCTAGTAAAACTTCCGACTACCATATTCATTTAATTAATATTGGTCAACATCGAAAGTATATTTCACATAACTTCTCTGGCCCTCTTAGCCCTTTTCACAGGTCACTTCAGATATTCTGTTATATAATGGCTTATTATGAATTATCACGTTTTGAGCTCGACAAATAAGTGATAGAGGCGCAGACAGTGTATTCAGAGTGTATGTAGACAGTGTAGAGAGAAGAAAGAGATTTCAGTGTAATTTTCAACGAAACGATTTAATTTAGGAACTAATATAGATGCCATACGCGAACTCAACGATTATGCACGGATTGGGTTTTAGTGCTCTCTCTAAACGTTGACACGAACGTTTCCGGAATAATGAGAGATTCAAGATTCGAAACAGTACATCTAGCAAAGTATGCATGCAAAAACATGCTGTTAGTTGGGTTACCTTCATGTCCTTATGTCAACATGCAACTACCTATGCTATGGATTCATTCACTCGTATTGGACATATTTACCGCTATTCATATCCCTAATTGTATGAGGAAAAAAGAACATATTGAATCTGTCAGTTCGGCAATCAATTTCTCTAATTTTGTAATCGTGGTCCAGTCTACCATAGTAAGTTGGGGTTCGCAACATACTTTTAACGTCATCACTGAAAATATTAGCATGGAATTTATTTAATGATTAAGTCTAAATTTCAACCTGCGATCCGACAATGATTCTCAATTTAATTCATTGGTTACGCTAGTATGGTTATCGTACCGTCCCTTTAAAAATCTTGCCGATTTTCGCTAATGGATGAGAAGCACGACAAATGATGAACTATTCCGTCCGTAATCAGCAATCTTTTGTGAGTATTTGTGTGAAGTTTTAAGTTTATACCACAAAATGTATTTTGGACTTGTGTACAGCTTTTTCGATTTCCGAACTCAGTGCGTAGGCTGAACTATAGACTAAAGCTGTGTCCGAATTTATTAGCCGTGTTCCATTTGCCATCGAAGGTGCCTGAATTCCTCGAGCATGAATTCGGAAGAAAACTACAGTATCACAGCCTACGGTGTAATCATGGTACAGTGGGGGAAATAATTAATACTAAGGTTTTGGCGTCTAAATGCGGCCAGTGTGGGAGCTAAATGAAATCCGGCAACTTGGCAACACTGAGGAAGTGAGTTCCACACCGGGAATATTCAAACCTCATAAGGATGGGAATAGATTTTACACGTTGAAGTAATAGGCATACATTTAAGTTCTAAATTCGCAAGAGTTTCTTGGAGTTAATATAATGAATCTCCACCACTCTCACCCAGTAGCCAGTTCATGTTCCAAAGTTATTATTATGTATGTATTGATACTTGCCATCTATTTCATGCTTTGACCCCTTTGAAATATTTTTCTCGGTTGAAAATTAATGAATTTACACGATAAGTGAATTTTTCGTCGGGATACAGCTTATTTGTTTGCTCAAGATATTATCAAACTGAAAGATCCAAAGGGTTGTGAATGAATGTCGTTTGTATTACGTTATTATTCTACGGCTGGAGGCTAGGTTGACTGGCAAGATGGTTTCGGTGGCGGAATATCAAACATTCAGATTAACATTTTAGCGTATTACCTGACAACTTTTACGTGCAAATACAGGAAGGTGGATATTAGGACTAGAAATACGTGGAAAGTAATTCTCACCAAGAGAATCCACCTAGTGAGTAAATCTTTTCTTCAAAAATTTGGACGATACCCAAATTAGATACTTGATTTCCAGCGCTTAAGAAGTCGAAAGAAAAGGTTTTACAATTTTTTTACTTCTTAGTTCATGCTTGCGTATTTGCCAAGTTAGTAATGATGCTACAAGCTGATTTCTGTCAATAAATCAGGAATTCTCATTTAGAGATCGTTTAACTTTACTTTTTCTGTGAATATAAAGCCCAAAATAACGCTGCTTATCGTAGTGGTCGTAGTAGCCCAGTGGAAAGAGAGTTCGTCGACGAGCTGAAGGGTCCCGAGTTTAAATCTGGGTGATGCCGCTTTTAGCACATACCTTCATATTTGTGATTGTTCTGCCATGAAATCCTCGTAAAGCATGAAATACCCTACGTGCGTAAATGTTATGCTTTGTAGGGATTAGAAAAGTAATAGAGCATTTTCCTCACCTCTATACCAAGTCATTGGATTGCTTGCTGAATGTGATATTTGACTTGAGTTTTCTCTCCCACTTGCTTCTCAATTCCTGCCCGTCGTCTGATGTTCATGTCGGCTGACTTCCTCATTCAGTGAACTTATATTTTTGAAAGCAGGTAGTTGACCGTATCTCTGATGGCGTCTATCACTCGATTTAATGCACTATCCTGATTTTTTCATGTATGTTGTATGTAGTCCAGAAGAAAGCTATTTCACTATAATGCAGTCTTCGGGTCCATCTACCATGTTTGCGAATTTAATATCGATTACTGCCAAGAGTGAAGGACCCAAAGAAAGATAGAAGACTCTTGAAATCGTTATTGATTCTGCTTTTAGTTTTCCAGTGTTATTTTGTAGATTTTCTGTGAGGTATGCGTATGCTATACGCGTATCCAGATCAATTTTTCTTCTCATTTTGGAAATGGAGGTAATAGTTGCTCATAAAACACAACATACGTGGGAATAAAAAAAATTGCGGATTAATACATGCCAATGCTATTTTTAAATATTCACATTTTCACTCGAGAAGTGCAATTTTCCACAGCATTATGTATTGCAAGTGCCCCTTAGGTTCAACTAATTTTGCCAATGTGTTCAGTAATTTTAACTTTTATGAGTGTATTTTGTAACGTTTTGAATTTGCATTGACCCGGCGTGAACCGAAATTCGGTCACTAATATGGCAGCATCCTTTAGGCAGGGGGTCCCGTCTTTACATCACTCTGCTTATGAAAGAGATCCGGTTCTCAATGCCGTTTTACACGGTCACTGATACTTCCCAGGCTGCTGCGAGAACACTTGCGCAAGAAATATTGCGCCGTGTAAAGCGACGACTTGCGAGGACAGGCAGCGCTACTGCGCGAACGCTCGCGAACAAATTAGATCATGTTCTAATCTGATACATGCGTTCGCGCAAGTTTGAAGTTTATTTCTCTCGCTAGATGGTGCAGATGTAGCGGCAACGATTGGTAATTTATCGCATCTTTCACGTCCAATTAATTGCTACTAAACAGATCTTGACGTTATGCCATATAATGACGGTATTACCGCTACTGATTAGTATATATGTCACTGACATTGGCAATGGTATTGGCACCAACGATTGCACCGAGTAAAGCTGTCAAGCAAGCGTCCTCGCAATTTTCCACGTCACGGACTTTCGCAGACGACTGCTCAAACGGAATCTACATCAACTTGCGCAGTTTTAATGACCGTGGAAAACGGCCTTTAGTCATCTGTATCTGTTTTCCCAACACATTTATACTGTTCGGTACACTTCGCCGATCCTACACTTATGAGAAGAAGTAAGGCGCATCAACGACGTGCACAGGGAGGGGTTGGGGTCGTAGTGGCCGAGCTCCGAACCCTCCCCCTAGACGCTCAATGATAAGGTCGTGCACTTGTCCACCGAAATGGGTTTCTTACCCTCCTTAGTGAGCCTTGAGCGGACGGTTCGTAAGGCCGTCGCTACCCCATTTAGCGGCAAGGAATGCCGCTGAATGGTTGTGCAGTTTTCGTTTTTTCCAGTTGTGGTTGGCGGGTCTGCTGGCGTGTGGACGCGATCGCTTGTCTCGCGGGCGCACGGGAGCTCGCCGAATAAACGCATCCTTTTCGCTCGAGAACATGTCTCCGTATTTTCAAGCTGATTGATAACTCTAGGCACCGTGACCCTAGCATCTCACAGATGGTATAACATCATGACATTTGATTTCGCATTTTAGCAAAAATCCGAGCCTTAAACCATATTATCACTTTTATCTCCGCTTGTAACTGTCATACAGCAATGATTAATAGCTTTTATCAAAGCTAAATCTTTATTGAATGCAAATATATTATTAAAAATTATTCTCTTCTATACTCTATTGTTGTTAATTACTTATGTTTAAAATATGGTTAGTAAACTTTTCTCAAATACTCCATCTCAGAATCGGACGAAACTTTTTTTCCGTAATCTAAACATACCCAGCTAACTATTCCAAAAATAAAGTTTAGTGGCAATTCATAAATGCGTTTTTTATAAATATTTAAATATTTACAAGTTTCTCTCGCGTGGCCCGTCGGCTCTCCCATTTGGAATACACGCAGCAGACAAGTATAGACAAATTTACTGCAAACTCCGATTTTAGTGTCAAAATAATTTTTATCCATGCAAAAACATTTTCAATTCGAGTCGAGAGCCTGCAGCTGTGGCTTTTCGTGCATTGAGACGTTTTCCGTAATGCCCCGTTCACACTACTAGGGTAGAATGATAGTTAATATGGTGGCTAAAACTAACCTGCGTTCACACGGCCTACCCAGAACCATCGTAAAGACTCTAGTGACATCTATTGGAGAGTGAAATTAAGTCAAAATAACAATGGAGGGTAGGATAGCGGAAGGACTTTGTCTTGCAAAGATTGGAAGCGTATTTTAACTTATGTGCAAATTAGATGCAGTTATTTTATAGAAAATTGTCAATGTAGTTTCCTAGATCCCTTTTTATAAATGAACCAAAATATTCTTCTTAAATTACTTCCTCATGATTGACAGTGGGTCGCATCTCCGAGATACGGATTCTGTGTTAGTTACTTTGCTAAACATCAAATTTAAATATAAAATTGAATGCAATTAACATTTGCTTTGAATAACTCCAAAATAATACGTTAAAAATATGTAAAGGTTGTACAACGATGAACGCCCTCCATGACTTTAATTTCCAGATATTTAAGACATTCAACCTTTACCTCTTTTTCCTCGCATATTTCAACTAATACCTTTACACTTTAAAATTATTAACGTTTCCTTGCCTGTATTTCTATTCGTTTAGCTTATATACAGGCATCACGCGCCAAGAAATGCAATCAACCATGGAACGCCATGATACGAAATGATTAATTGTTCACCTCTCAATAAGTTATCGCTCGTGTTAACCCATTTCGTAGGCAAGTTCATGTATCCAAATAGAATACGTACAAGTATACATAATGAATTTGTTGCTCTTATCAATATTTAGTATTTTTAAATCCCATATCCCAAGTTTACCATATTCTGCTGTTTGTGAAAGGAGCTATTTAAGGGAATAATGCTGAAAATAGTTTTAATGCCGTCCTAAGGAGTGAATACGTAAAAAATAACACGAGTCGAATTTCCTGTGAAAGTTTGCAACTTCTTAGTTACTTAATTTCTGCATGTATATTTTCTTCACGGCAAGTTAATCACATACAATAAATATATAAGCGTACGTACTCAGGATTCAGGGGTAAAGCAAACTATTTAAAACCATTATTGAACAACCGAATCAGTGGAACATGGTAATACAACTACTAAAATATATTACAGTGTGATTAAATAAATATCGTTGTAACTATGAATCGTTTCCAATCCATATCGTGCGATCCGGTCACTTCGTCTTCAAGCACTCTACGTTCATTTCCACTTCCATTTTCAAAACAAACCTTCTTTCTACCCACATTTCTACCAACTTGCGTTCACACGTCCTTAAAATACCAGTAACTAGCGCCAACTATAGTAACTCAATAATGGTAGAAAAGTGTACTAGGTTATGCGGCAACCTGCGTTCACACGGCCATTTTCCAACTATGGTAAGCCTTACCATAGTAAAAAGCTAGTAGTGTGAACGGGGCATAACCGGAGCTCTCTCTAAAAAGAAATGTTTTATGGCACCTAGGGATTAGGGCAAGAGGGTAATTACCTTTCCAATTCCTTTCAGAACCCTATTTTTATGACCCCCTTAGAGGGAATAGAGAGAAAAAGAGTGAGATAGCAAAAACGAAGAAATTTTTCTTCTAGAACAAATGATGCAAAATTTCCGTAATTGCCATTTATTTTCATTTCATTTCATCAATGAATTATACTTGAAGATTCTTAAAAAGTTTTTAAAATATTAATTGTCACAGATTTTTAGCTCAAATAAAAGTTAATCCGCCTGGAAACGTAAGTGGGGCTCAATGGTATATTTGTCTGCAAATATCCATTTAACAGAACAAATAACAATTGTTGTTAACATTTATAGTTTATAATATATTTTTATCTCGTATAGCCACGACCTTGAGCAATTAGGACATATTCAGGCTTGCATCGTGTCTCTGCTGCGTGTATTCCAAATGGGAGTTCAATTACGCATCTAAAAATTCGCTCCAAAGCCCTATAAAGCTTTTTCCTTCGGACGGCTCTTTACTCGTGGGAGCATATATCCGGCATAGGGCATACTATCACGGGCGTTCATCCGGAACGACAGCACGGAAACGGTGAAGTGAACACCTGCAATCGGTGGCGAGCGCTACCGCGGGCGTCAAATGTTGTTTCCGTTTACTTGGAGAATGGTGGATGTCATTTGATGGAACGTCAGCCGTACGCCGCGAACGAAAGACGGCGATCAATAGTTCAGAATGATGCTCCTGGGTCGTTCCCAAATGTAAGTTCAAGAAAAACGGGCGTTGTTTGGCTGATAAACTGGTATCAGCCCCGAAGAGGAATGCAAGACAATGAAATAATTAATTGAATGTTTTGTCATCGGAAAAAATAACTCGAGGCCAGCATTCTTAACCTTGCCCAGCACGTACATTTGCCTATGAGCACTAGAGCTAACACCGCCTTGGCTGCTGCGCGTCTAGGTGGATATTGAATTTCAAAAGGCGACTCATACAGTTCTTCAGGTCGCGCGGAACTCGTCTCTATCCTGCACACAGTTACCGAAGTGAAGGAGTTTTCCCAAATATTCAGAAATAGACGCTCATCCTCATCGGTGGTGATGTTTCGTGGCCTTTCTTAGCATTCCCTCCTCTCCACAGTATGTGTCGTTTCCCAACTTGTTTTGATGAGGGTGATAGTTAACATCCATTCACCGGGCAATTTCGCTACGATATAAGTTTAACTGTAAAATCTTTGTTTCCTTCTCTGGGGAGAAATATGAGGCATACTGTCGGCCAACGGGGTTGTTTTTACCCTAAGGAAGTGCATGGCGGTAGTAGCATGAAGGAGCATAACAGCAGTGAAATAAATCCTCGAACGAAGTCTGCTCTGGCCCACTATCGACGCAAACCTCGATGTGGCATTGCATAAGCCTGAGTGAAGCTCCAACGCGTTGCAAGTGGTTTGCTGTCGTGAATCCCCACTGAACTGGAGGGGAAAAGCCCTCAAGGTACGAGAATGGGAGAAGGCCCCGTCAAACACTTGGAGAATGGAAAAACAAGTCAAAAGGCGCTTCTTTCCAGTGAGCTGACAGATTGGGCTCCGATTCTCGATGTTAGGCATAAGCGATATCGCCAACGACACGCGGAGAAAATACGCTTTTTCCTCTAGTTTTAGATGTTCCAACTGCATATAGATTTATTTTATCTTAGTCTATATCGCACCAAGGAAGTTGAGATTCTAATTCTCGGGCTAATAAAATATCTATTCCCTGGGCTGGATTCAAACCAGCGACGTTTGGATTGCCAGGCCAGCGCGCTACCAACCTGACTACCACGGCCGTCCAATACTCAGTCATAAACGGTAGACTACGTCCCAAATGAAAATCATGGGTCTTTGATTCTTTCAGAGTTTGGAATAATTAGTCTCACCACATAAATTGGAGCTGGAATTAGAATCCAAACCTCTGCTGATACTGGCCTTGAACATTAATTGATTGGTGATGTGACTGGCAAATAGGAGATTTCGATTCGAATTCTGGTTAACTCAAATGATTTTTTTCGTGTGGATGTTCATTCCACTGGTATATGCCCGATCTTAGATCACCAGAGTCATTGCAACGGCATCTTACATTCACTCATTTCCCTAGTATGAAAAAAAACCATTAAAAGTAATTTTTCTTCACCTAAATTTGAACCGCGACCTCTCAATAGCTGATTACATAACTCAGATAGCTGCATACCTAACCCTTAATTAGTTATTACATTTAATCCTGACATTTCTCACCAAACGCAATAACTACAGAAAAAGTAAATATTAGTTGCTTTTTAAAATATTTTTACTGGTACGGCGTAGTCACGGCTACTAAATATTGTAAAGTCAGGTGAAAATGCGTTGTTTATCATCGATTGGTAACTAATGATAAAGGGTTATTTCACAATACTAATAATTCTTAAGTGAATTGCCACAATGTTCAACTGGCCACGTATCTCCGTTATTAGATAAAAGACATATCAGAATGCCGACCTAATTAGGTATTTATGCGCGTATACAGTCGGTTGAGTTTTCGTGAACGGTCGGGGCGTGCCACACTACACACCCGAGGTGCCTCCCAAGCTCAGAGTAAGGACCTTAGCTCATCTGACGAGGAGGAGGAAGAAGTGGAGCAGGATGACTGGAAGACGGCCGTAGCCAAATTGGCCAGACAAGTAAAGGAGATAGCAAAGTACAGGAGACCTGCCGAGATAGCGGGATGCAGCTGCTCCATCTCCCCAAGTGGCCCGCAGCCTCCAGTGCCCGTAGCCCCTGCCAGGGCATTTGCTGATCTCAAAGGAGAAGAACCGCCGCCGGGTGCCGTTCGAGTCCCACCGGACGCGGAAGTAATGGAGATCTGCTTCCGAGCACGCGAAGGGCGCTCCAGTACCAGAATGACGAAGCGGGGCCTTCAAGAATTAGGTACACTTCTGGCCATCGTCTCGGAATGGCCGCGGTTGCCGGACGTCGGAGCGTACCCCCTGTATAACCGCATTCGCGTATTGGCTGTCGTCCAGACACTTGGATGGGAGACGGCCATCGGATGAAACGAGCTGCTCCGCCTTCCCCAGCAGCTCCTCCAGTCTACACCGACAATCATCGTCAATGCGACGGAGCCGCGTTCCCGACGCCACCTGAGGCCGGTACAGCATCAGCCCAGTCGAGGGCGGCGAACCAGGGGAACCCCCGGCCCCCGCAAGATCCTGATCGTATCTTGGACAACCTGTTTGAGGGTATTTGCCCTCAGGAGCCCTCGTGGATCCAGCGGGACGAGAACACGGAAGATACCATTTCCGAAATTGAAATTTCGGAAATGGTATCTTCAGGTATCTTCTCATCTTCACTCTCGACAATCAAATGATTAGTGAATAATAGATCACGATCCATGTGAAAATATATATGGTTTTTGTATCCGTAGATTGAAACCGGCGAAACATAAGCGTATGCACCGTACTTATTTTAATTAGTGTCTTCTTCAGTATCTGACAATCAGTGTTTGTTCCTGCGACAGTTTTATTTTAACTTTCCGAGTAAAAGGGGCAAAGGGCGCATCATATAAAAGATCCTTGGAAAGTCGATCACAGTAAATGACCTATATTTGACCTTAGCATATAAAGAAGTCGGCATCTATTAGGGATGGATTGGATACTGATTGCAGTTAACCACTCCTTCAATAAATACTGTAAATATAGACTTGTAAGAGAAATGCCGAAATGAAAACGACGAACGCTGCGAGAGAACGCGCGAGAAAATAAGACGCTACGATGGAATTTGAGAGATAATTTCAAAAAACGGGTAATTTATTTGTAAGCTTTAGGTTTCAACTTAAGTGAGTCTTCTTGTGGATTTTGAACTCCCGCGGTTGATGCCTTCTTTTCTCGGAGTTGCCAGTTTTTCACTATTCCTAGCAGTTCCTGCGAATGTCGCATTGGAGCGCAAATAATTTGCGTTAGTTTTTTCCGCCACTGAGCGTTGAAACAAATGAGTTGCAATAACCTGAATTGATATTCTTTACCAGCGGTCATTTTAAAGCACTTTCGTTCTAATACTAACTTTTGGATTAAAAAGAATGATCACCAGAGATAGTCTGTTTAGAATTAAAATATATTTTCCCAGCAAATACCACAAGTTAGCTAAAGCTGAGCATAGTTATCATTTTATTATTTGATCATGTACTCGCTGTAGCGGTAAGACATTTTGCCATTTTCGCCTATGTGTAGCATTAAAAAGCCTACACATCCAGAAATTCCAGACAGCAATCACCTTTCGCTTGTTGATTGGTTTTTTCCATTATGATCTCAGAAACTTTGTTTAGAAGTGCTAAAATTTGCATGCAAATCCATGATGAGTCGGATTAGTACCTAAAGTAGATATGAACAGTTATGGGCGCCGTTCTCGCGCAAAGGCACTGGTTGGCAGGTGAAGAGGCTGACGGTATTTATTTTTTAAACATCGTTCGTGCTTTAATGCAAATAATTTGCAAGCAGAGGAGTAAACTACTCTAAGAATTTCAAAAACCTAAGTCAGCATCTTCAACCGTATGCCTCGTAATTATTATTTTAAAAAGCAGAAAAGTAACTTCATCATCATCAAGGGTCAACAATCCTAGGATTGGTTTGACGCAGCCCTCCATTCGATTCTTCTATCGGCCAACCTCTTCATACCAAGGTAGTTCCTCTCTTTCACGTCCTTTACGACCTGCTCCATGTAACTCATACGAGGCCTGCCTCTTCCATTTTTCCCGTTCACTTTTTCCTCGACGATTGTCTTCATGATGCCATCGTGTCTTAAGATATGGCCGATTAGGTTGTCCCGTCTTCTTTTTATAGTTTTCAACAGACTTCTCTTTTCTCCCACTCTTCTTAGGACTTCTTCATTTGTTACTCGGTCGATCCATTTTATCTTCATCATTCGTCGATAGCACCATATTTCGAATGCTTCCACCCTTTTCTTCTCCGCTGCTGTCATCGTCCATGCCTCACTGCCATAAAGGAACATGCTCCAGATATACGTTTTAATGAATTGCTTCCTTACTTCCAAGCTTGTATTTCTAGCTGTAAGTAGATTCTTCTTTTGATAGAATGCCCTCTTTGCCTGGGCTATTCTACTGACTATATCTTTCTTGCTTCGTCCATCGTTGGTTACTCTGCTTCCCAGGTAACAGAACTCTTTCACCTCTTCCAGTTTCTGTTTTCCTAGTTTAACCTCGGTTTTGGCCTCTTCTCTTTTGCTGCACACCAATATCTTAGTTTTCTTCTTATTGATCTTCAGCTGATGTCTGGTCATTGTCCTTTCCATGGTTGTTAGCATCTTATTCAGCTCCTTCTCTGTCTCTGCTATGAGAGGTATGTCATCAGCGAATCGTAGCATGCTGATTGTTTCTCCGTGGATGTTCACTCCAGAACACTTCTCCTTGACTTCATTGATGGCTCTCTCAATGTAAACATCAAAAATCACGGGAGACAGTGCACAGCCTTGTCTCACTCCTTTCCTTATTCTTGCTTCTTCACAGCTGAGTCCAGATTTAATCACAGCTACAAACTCCAATTCCTTTCAGAATATCAAGCATTGAATTCCAATCCACGTTGTAAAAAGCCTTTTCTAACTCCACAAATGCAATGAGCGTCGGTTTGTTCTTCTCCATTCTCTTCTCTATAAGCAGCCTAAGGGCCAATATTGCTTCTCTTGTACCCTTACTTTTCCTGAATCCGAATTGATCTTCATCCAGGAACTCCTCTGCTTTTCGTTCTATTCTTCTGTAGATGATCCTTGTCAATATCTTCGATGCATGTGTCGTCAGGCAGTCCTATAATTTTCGCATTTCTCTGCTCTCATCTTTTTTAGAATAGGAATGATGATGTTTTATTCGAAGTCCCTGGGTATTTCTCCTGTTGAGTACATGTCGCAGATGACATTATAAAGTTGGGCCAATGTCCTCTCTCCCGCATTCCTTATCAGTTCTGCGGGTATATCATCAATTCCAGAAGCCTTATTCATCCGAAGGTCCCCTACTGCTGCATCGAATCCCGATCTCAATATTGATGCTCCCATATCATCCTTCTCGACTTCGCTTTCCTCTTCAATCTCTTTCGTGCTGAGGTCGTTCCCGTTGTATAACTCTTCGAGATATTGTTTCCATCTCTTCACTTTGTCTGCATTTTCAATCAAAAATTCTCCATTCTTGTCCCTTATAGCATTGCATCTTGCGCTCCGTTCCGTGAAGTGGTTCCTCACTATCCTATAGGCTGCTTCCACCTTTCCAACGGTAAGGTTGTTTTGTACATCTCCGTACAGATTATTCATCCACATTTCTCTAGTTTTCCTGGCTTTGCGACTTACTTCGTTCCTTATTCTTTTGTAGCAAAGCTGCCTTTCTTCAGTTTTCGCATTCTTGTACTTTCTTCTTTCTTCAATCAGCACTAAGACTTCTTCCGTGATCCATGTCTTTTTCTTAACAACTTTTCTTCCTCCAAGAACTTCCTTGCGGCTTCCTGTAGTCCACATTTAATGTTTTCCCAATGCTCTTTTACTGGTTTCTCAGTAGGGCGTTTCCTATGCTGTTTTCTACTGTTTTCTGAAATGCCAGCTGATTTTGAGTCTCCTTCAGTTTTTCTACTTGCCAAATGTTCTTTACTGTTTTCTTTAATTTCTTGAATTTAAGATGGCATTTCATCATCACTAAATTTTGGTTGCTGTCGATGTCTGCACCTGGGTAGCTTTTGCAGTCCTTCACCTGATTCCTGAACCTCTGCTTCACTAAAATGTAGTCTATTTGAAATCTTCCTCTGTCTCCTGGCATCTTCCATGTGTATTTTCTTCGGTTGTGATTTTTAAACAATGTGTTAGTAACCACTAACTTATGTTGTGTGCAGATCTCCAGCAGTCTTTCTCCTCTTTGGTTTAGGTTTCCCAATCCATATTTTCCAGTTATCCTTCCATCTTGTCCTTCGCCGACGACAGCGTTGAAGTCTCCTAAAATAATTAGGTTTTCTTCTCCTCTCACCTGTTTTATTACTTCAGTGATATCTTCGTAGAGGTCTTCCACTTCTTCATCTTCGTAGTCCGACGTAGGCATGTAAACTTGCACCACAATGTTATCTGAAGGTTTAGTTTCAATTTTGACTATTATAATCCTTTCACTGTATTGCAGGAAGCTCTTCACACGCAGTCCCGCACTCTTCCTGAGCATTATGCCTACTCCAGCGTTACCATTCAGTGATCCGGTGTGGATAATTCTATAACTTCCACTCCAAAAGTCTCCTACTTCGGGCCATCTCATTTCACTGATTCCTAATACATCAAGGTCCATTCTCCGCATTTCCACCTTCAGGTTCTCCAGTCTTCCGCAGGTCCGAAGTGATCGCACGTTCCACGTTCCTACCCTAAAATGAGTATCACACTTGACTGATGTACTCTCTCGGGTAGTCCCCGCCCGGAGATCCGAATGGGGGACTATTTTACCTCCGGAATATTTTACTCGAGAGGCTGCCATCATGTCTTGATAATAGAGGAAAGAGTGAAGTAGCTGCGACTCCTCGGGATAATAATGTGGTGGTTTCCCCTTGCCTTCCACAAAAGTAACTTATCTCACCGATTTACAAAAATATTTATGCTCTGAACACATACGACTCCAGAATGAATACCTTAGAAAGATAGGGACATGGATTATTTTTCCTTGCGATTGATTGGATTGCCTATTTAATTTATCTTTGTGATTCTTAACTTTTGAATTTCAATCTTTCTGATGGAAGAAAACGAAATAATATATAGCTCACACATGCAGTATTTCGTCGGCTCCATCATGAGCAACAAACACCACGAAAGCAATTATTTACATTTTGTTACCACAGCTACCACTCTCCTACCCTCCGAAGGTGCTAAGAATTATGAGATGTTTTTTAAAGATGGCGTCGCAAAAGGATACACTTCATGCTCACTTGTGTTGACTTCGTGGAGACCGGAAGCTTTCTCGCGGAGCTCCCGTGCTGCACATTTGTCCAATGATTTCTTCGTTCACCTACGTTCGTGTAGCTGCTGCTGCAACTTAAAACCGGAGCTTAACATTCCTTTCTTCATTCATCATCTCCTGCACGCCAACTTAATGAAGCCTTGCGGTGATTATTTCGAGATCGAAGCGTTTCGTCATCTTTGACTCCTGCAGTCCCCCAGCCTCTCGCAGCCGGTGGATAGTGAAGACCGCCTTTACCTCGTGTCTTTCTTAATCTCTTCTTCATTTCTATCAGCTACATGGTCACTTCCATGGAGCCTGCAAACTCACTTGCATCTGATTCGTCATTCTCCCCGCTGTCGTCATTACCACCCACAATCTCAGCAATGAGAGTATACCTTCGTCACCCAATAGAGCAACGGGCGCCTCCCTTCACTGCTAGTTTGTAGCACTGCATTAGGCGTTTCTCAATCACTCCGGCGATAATCTTAATTACGACGCAACGGGTAAGGAGACAACTACACTTACGAGTGTATCAATGGATCTCTTATAGGTAGCTGCATTTTGCTATAAGGACTTTAAGCTAACCCAAATAACAGCATGCTGTTGCATGTTTGCTTTGCTGTTTTTATGTTTTTTAAAATTGAAGTTTAGACTATATCTACATCTACGCGATACCCTGCAAGCCACCTCGAGGGTGTATGGCAGGGGGTGAAGATCAACTAGCATGCACTATAAACATGCAAACATGCTACTATAGGGTCTTAGGCAGATTGTTAGTATCTACATAGTAATTAAGGGATTGGTTGTTAATACATGCATCATGCACTGCAGACTACTGGAAAATATTTTCCCTTTCTATCCCTGTGCTATGCTGCCTTTACCGTTGTCTTATAGTAAGGGGGAAAAATGACATCTTGAATCTATCAGCACGGCAATTTATATCTCAGATCTTATTTTTCTGGTCGAATCAGCGATAATACGCTGGTGTCTTTAATATGTAGGTAATGTTTATCGTAACACCTTGTTACGAACCTAGCTGCTCTACGCTGCACACTGTCTAGTTCTCTTATCAAACCTAATTCATTTGGATCCAATACACTGGCTAAATATTCAAGGTGGAGCATAATTAGTGAAAAATAACGTCACTCTTTCGTCTTTTCTTCACATTTCTCAAGTTCTCTTTAATAAACCCTATTTTTCTCTTCGTAGGCCGCATATTTCCCAGATGTCTTCCCCACGATATTTCTTTAGTGATCGTTACACCTATATACCTTATGGTTTCAACGCTTTCGATCTTCGTGTCACTAATTTTATTGGATCGCTCTGTCGAATTCTTCGTCCTCCAAAAATTAATAGCCACACACTTTTTAAGGTTAACTTCTACCTGCCATTTGTCGCACCACTTTCGAATTGCATCTAAATTCTTGATAAGCGATTTCGATATCCTATCTTCTTCTTTTGATATACCCCTGTACACTACCGCATCGTCTGCAAACAGTCTTAAGCTTACTATTAAGTACGGTATTCAAATCGTTTATGCATAAAAGAAATAGAAGCGGGCCTATTACGCAACTATGAGGAACTCCCGGTGTGACAGATTGTGTCCGTCATGATGCCATCTATCACAACGCACTGCTCTCGCCTAATTAAGTATTCTTTTACCATACATACGTCTAAAAATCTAAACATATCGCATAAACTTCAGTGCTGTTTTCGCCGTAGACTAAAATATCTTGTACGAATGAAGATAATTGTGTCTCGAGAGATCTACCTTTCCGGAACCCATGATGGCTGTTTATGAGCAATCACTGACTCTCCAAATGCCCCATGATCGAACTGACATACAATGTGCTGAAAGAGATTCTCGTGAGTGAGACGGGTCTCTACATCTATCTACATCTACATAATACCCTGCAAGCCACCACAAGGGCGTGTGGCCGGGGGTGATTGCTCACCAAACATGCACTACATATCATGCATAAAAAAGGAATAGTATTAATATAGTTGTCAGAACTACACTATTTAAAAAAGATAGAAATTGCAAAGCAAACATGCAAAAACATTCTTTTAGTAGGGTTAGCTTTAAGTACTCATACCAACATGCAGCTACCAATGCTATTCATTGCTACTCTCCGATAGGACATATTTACCGTTATTCGCATCTCTAATTGTGCGAGGGAAAAAGGACATTTTGAATCGGTCAGTTCGGCAATCAATTTCTCTAACTTTATGATTATGGTCCAGTCTGCCATAGTAAGTTGGGGTTCGTAAGATATTTTTAACGTCATCACTGAAAATATTGCCTTGGCATTTGTGGAAGAGATTAAGTCTAAATTTCAACCTGCGATCTGACAATGATTCCCATTTCAATTCATTTAATAGACTGGTTACGCTAATATAATTATCGTATCGTCCCTTTACAAATCTTGCCGATCTTCGCTGCACACTTTCAAGTTCATTACTTAGACCGATTTCGTAGGGTCTGTAGGTACTAGATTCTTCCCTATCACCGCTCTTAAAAATAGGTGTAATGTTAGCCACTTCCCAATCCTTGGATACTGTGTGGTTCTTTAGTGTTGTGTTGAATATTATTTGTAGATAGTGGGCTATTTCAGAAGCTTAAGTTTTATATACTCTGGAAGGAATTTGATCGGGACCTGGTGATTTGCTTTTACTAATGTTTTATAACTGGTGCTCTCTTCCGTGACGTGGAATTTTTATTTCGGGCATTTGTTCACTGAAAGTGTTCGGCGGTGGTCCCACTGCGTTGTGTGACGATGACTTGAATACGCTTTTGAAGAAGGTGTTTAAAGAATTGGAATTTTTAAACTGTTGGTGACTCTAATTCCTCTATCGCTTTTAAGTGTGTAAACTGTGGGCTTATTTCCCTGAATCTCTCTCACATATGACCAAAACGCTTTAGGATTACGATTTTTTATAGTTTTGAACTAACTCATTTTTTTCCTCTACCGATAGACCCTGTCCTGCATTTTTCATCTTAGCGTGGCATACCCTTTGTCGCTTTAGTGATTTCCTAACCTCCGCGTTATACCACCTTGGCTTGGTATTATCACTTCTCAATTTACTTGGTATGTATTTTATTACTGCTGTACGGGTGACCTCAATAAATTCTCTCCACGATTCCTCTGTATCTAATTCTTTTCTTTGTTCGCTAAATACATTACACGATTCTCTTAATTCCTCTTTCATACCATCGTAATGAGCCTTTCCAAATAAGTATACCCTCCTCCTTGGTTTATAATGCCTTTCGACGCCTACATTAAATTTCGCATTCACTTTTTTATGATCACTAATTCCTGTGTCCGTAACTATATTTAGAGCTTTTTCGGGTGTATTTGTTGCTAATAAGTCTAGAATGTTGTTTCCCCTGGTCGGCTCTGTTACTAGCTGTTGTAAAGAATGTGACGTAAAGGTGTTCAACAGTGATTCGCAGAGTTCTTTTTCCTTGCCGCCTGCTATAAAACTATACGGCCGTCGACCGTCGTAGGTACAAAGCTGCATATAGTCAGCCTCATATCGACACCTAGACCTCCACGAACGCGGTGGATGTATATTATTACTAGACTATATTACACTAGTGTATTATTACAAAACCCTTTTTATGCATGATATGCAGTGAATGTTTGGTGAGAATTCACCTCCTGCCCCACGCCTTAATGGTGGCTTGCGGGGTATTATGTAGATGTAGTTGTACTGACGGCGTTGCCACTACCACGCAAGTGACAAGATACCAGTCTATTAAATGAATTGAAATGGGAATCATTGTCAGATCGCAGGTTGAAATTTAGACTTAATCTGTTCCACAAATTCCAAGGCAATATTTTCAGTGATGATGTTAAAAATATTTTACGAACCCCAACTTACTATGGCAGACTGGACCATAATCATAAAGTTAGAGAAATTGATTGCCGAACTGACCGATTCAAAATGTCCTTTTTCCCTCGCACAATAAGAGATACGAATAACGGTAAATATGTCCTATCGGAGAGTAGCAATGAATAGCATTGGTAGCTGCATGTTGGTATGAGTACTTAAAGCTAACCCTACTAACAGAATGTTTCTGCATGTTTGCTTTGCAATTTCTATCTTTTTTAAATAGTGTAGTTCTGACTACTATATTAATACTATTCCTTTTTAATGCATGATATGTAGTGCATGTTTGGTGAGCAATCACCCCCTGCCACACACCCTTGTGGTGGCTTGCAGGGTATTATGTAGATGTAGATGTAGATACCATTCGTCCACGCCTCTATTCGCTTTGACAGGGGTGAGTCGCTTCACGGGCAGTAATTGCGAGAACGCAATGAGAAATACACGTGATTACTTTACTTCCGGGCTCACGATGGCCCCAGCTAATTTCGATTTTGTGAAACCACGTGGCGGGGTTTGGGGAGGAGGAGGACTTCCCCTCTTTCCCCTCCGTCCCATTTCCCCCTCTATCTCTCATGCCCTCCCTTTCTCACTACTCCTACCCTCTCTCTTCCCCTCCCTCTCTCCTTCCCCTCCCTCTCTCCTTCCCCTCCCTCTCTCCTTCCCCTCCCTCTCTCCTTCCCCTCCCTCTCTCCTTCCCCTCCCTCTATCCTTCCCCTCCCTCTCTCCTTCCCCTCCCCTCTCTCTTCCCCTCCCCACATTCTTCCCCTCCCCACATTCTTCCCCCTCCATTTTCTCTTCCCCTCCCATCTCCCTCCCCCTCCCCCTTTTCATTCCCCCCTCCCCTGTCCTCTTCTTTCTCCCCTCCCTCACTCTTCGTCACACGGCTAGCAATGCACCGGTTTTTTCACCTTCGCACAGCCCCTGCGCACTCCGAGACGGCCCAAACTCCATTTCGAGCACGGTTTTCGTCCGGGGGCTCGGGGGCAAGGCCGCGACGCTTTCACAGTGCAGACAATCTCAACAAACGAGGTCATCGAAGACCTCGATGGTCCGCTAGTTATGTGCGGCCCATGGGGACGAAGAGAGACACAGACAGTGGAGGCGCCCGGCAGCAGCCGTTACTTTAAATCTAAGCTAAAAATGTGATACCATTCAGTGCATCTGGGACGTCCTCTTGCAAGCCCTTCCAGACACAGCTCTCGGAGTATGCTATTGCTATCGCCAACGCCTCGGGAGGCGACCACAACATCACTCACGCTACAAAACTGTCCAACGGAAGAATTAGCACTTACTTTAGTTAGAGGAAGTACTTCAGAGTTTCATGTTCGAACACGACGGCGTCACGATTAATGATGAATTTCTCCTCGCAAGCCGGATGGTTAATAGTGTAGGGAGACTCGATTTCAGCATGCGTCCCAGCCCCTGATCTATCGGAAGTCGTCAGTCAGATGGGAAGGCTATGGAGCCCCGTTACTCCCTTGCCATCCCACCCCCCCCCTGGCGGATCAGCGAGCGATGGCAGGTCGGCCGTCCCATTGGTGGAATTCGAAACCGGGCACCGCCGCACCTACTTCAATTTAACGGCCCTAAAAATCTGAGATGCAGTCGCGAAGATTGCAGGAATTAATCTACGTAATACCCTGAAGGCCCCATATAGGTACTTTTCAGCTAGTTTTCCCTTGTTATACCTCATTTGGAATATGCTGCCAGTTTATGGGATCCCTATGAAATCGGTCTAAATAATGAACTTGAACGTGTGCAGCGAAGATCGGCAAGATTTGTAAAGGGGCGATACGATAATTATATTAGCGTAACCAGTCTATTAAATGAATCAAATTGGGAATCATTGTCAGATCGCAGGTTGAAATTTAGACTTATGGCCGGTTGCACTAAACTTCCGCTATGTATTCGATAGCTATGAGTTCCAGAAACTTATGGAGGTCATAGCGTTTTTCGGGTTGCAAGAAACAATCGGGCTCATAAACAATCTCTCGATAGCTATTGCTTAGAGCACGAAGTACAATAAACTGCCACAAGATGACACTACAGTGCACCGTTGGAGATAGTAAACAAACTTGACGAGCGAAAGTTCAAAACGCTTCAAAATACGATAAGAAGAGGTGCATAATGGCAAAGCGGGGAAAACATTTCACTGAATTCGAGAGAAACATCATTGTAGAACTGGTGGGAGAAAAACGACAAATAGTGGGAAATAAAAGGACGGATGCCGTTTTCTTAACAGAAAAAATGTGGCAGCATGGGAGGAAATTACCGCGAAGTACAATGCTCTCAGCCAAACTGGAACAAGAACGAGCAAACAGCTTCATGCACTATATGATTTTTTAAAGAAAAAGGCTCTCAGTGATCAACATGATGATCGGGTAAATTTCGTCCTCATATTATATAATACTCTTCAACATAAAAATGATTTAATGTTTTAATGAGATATAATTAAAAATGACCTCTGCATTAGGTTGAGTTGTATAAAACTGGTGGAGGTAGTTTTAAAAATAAACTAGACAGTACTGGGGAGAAAATAATTTCAATGTTTGCGCTGCAATTTTAACTTTTGGTGAATTTATATGATTCCAGTTCAAATTTTTATGGAGAAGGTAATTTTTACTTTTTCTATTGGTGGTCAATCTAAGATTCTCCAAAATCTAAATGCTCTCGATGATATTAAACTTCACTACACATAACTAATGCTCAATGCAACGAGAAAAAATAAATTAATAATAACGATGACACATAACTTTATACTTCTGTTATTGTTATATAAATGTCAATTATTGTAGGAAGCACAGAAATAACTGTTGAAAACTCAAAAGAAAGTGAGCATCCAAATTTGGAAATGAACCGGCCCGAAGTCATAGAGCATTCTATGCAGCAAGAAATTAACTGTCAAAATGAACATCATAGTACACCTCTGCCCACCAAAATAGTCCACACTAGCCCTCGAAAGAAAAATGCCAGGAACAAAAAGAAGTGTGCAACAACATCTGCCACAAGCTTGCAAAAATCAGCAATTCAATAAAAAAACGAAAGCTCGAAAAACATTCTCTCGAGAAGGAAATACATGTAAAAAATGTAAACTGCTGGATACAGATCAAGAGGTAAAGGAGGAAATTTTAAGGAGAACGTCAAGCATTCTGGAGAAGGAAGAAAAATTGAAAGATTTGGAAATACAGATAAAAGAATATGAGCTAAGATGCAGAGTGATTAGACTTGAGAAGAAAAAGTTTGAATTAAATAGCATGAAGCAAAACCAGCAAGAATATGTTCAGTATGAAGAATTTTGATCAGACATTTATTTTTACTCTGATAAGTATATTTTTGTTCACAATGGCTGGATAATAAAATGCCTAATGTTATAAGTTTTCAATAAAACGATTGATTAGTGTAATATTTTATTTGAATGCTCGAGAGAAAGCTCCTTAATTATGTCTCCTTAAAATACCTCCCAGTCAGCAATGGTTAAGGGAACACCAGGCATACATGAATGAATGAATGAATGAATTTATTTTCTCCAGTAGCATTACATAAAATATAACAAGACATATATGCATACACTTAGCACGTGGAGATAATTTAGGGTGTCAGAAGGGTACCTGTATATGACACCCTTACAAACATTGGCACATGTGAAATCGAAGAAAATGGAAAAAAAATGAAACAATTTTAGTTTTTAACACTGACAGGGAACTTATTCCTCGCAACATAAGGTAAGCAAAAATTTATGAAAATAAAGAACAAGACAACATAAAGTTAATTTTTTTAACAAAAAATCGTAAGTAAAAAAAAAAAAAACCAGTTATAATCAGCACAAGTATGAATCTACTTCCTCTTTTTGTAACAACCATTTTGTTAATCTTTTAAGAAAGACAGGTGAACTATTTGCATGAATTATATGGTGTGGCAGCAAGTTGTACATTTTGGGCCCTAGATACACAAATGATCTTTTGTACATAGATATGTTGGGTTTGGTATACCTTATAAAGTATTTGTCTCTTGTATTATAACCAGTTTTTTGGATAGTCGTTCCAAACAATATAGGCCTATCACCAGATCGGATGAAAAACATCCTTAATGTTCTGTACAAGTACAAATGCCTTATTGGAAGTAAGTTCAATTTTAGGAATAAAGGAAATGAGTGCTCATAGCGGGTTTTTAAAGTTAGAATTCGAACAATCCTCTTTTGTAACACAACAACTGGTTGCAAAGCATTTTTATAGGCACTTCCCCAGCAAATCAACCCATATGTCAACTTAGACTGGGCAAGGGCGCAGTAAATCGCCTTGCGAAAGATTAATGGGCATTTATTGCGAATAAAATACATTTTGGATAAGCAGGACCGTAGCACCTTAGCAACATCTTCAATGTGCTTTTTCCATTTTAAACATTGGTCTACGTGTACACCAAGGTATTTATACACCTCTACCTTCTCAATTTTCGGACAGAAACAACATATTTTATCACAATCAGAGTTGTGATAAATTATCTTCCAATTGTGCGCACAGCTATTAGATAAGTCATAGCATATAAACTTAGTCTTTTCACTTAATTCCAGTCCATTATAGTCGAACCAATCACGTAAGGTACACAAGTCCATGTTCACATTGTTTTCTAGCTGCTTCCACGTCAACGAAGCATAGCAAAAAGCTATGTCGTCCGCAAAAGCAGTTAATTTGCCTTTGAATGTGTGATCACATAAGTCATTAATATATATTAGAAAAAGGATTGGTCCTAATACAGAACCTTGAGGTACACCAGAACAAATCATTTTGTATTCACTGAGATGATCATTTACTCGTACACACTGGGAACGGTCATGTAAATAGCTTTGGAACCATTTTAGTGAGACTCCACGTATACCCAAATGATACAGTTTACTTAAAAGAATGTCATGGTTCAAAGTATCAAATGCTTTCGAAATGTCAATAAATAAACTAATCACCCTCCTATGGGAGTTTATTGCCGAATACACTTGACTGAAGTGTAAGGCAAGTGCATCCTCTGTGCACTTATTAGACATAAAGCCGAACTGATTTTGACTAAAAAAGTTGCACTTGTTCAAGAATTTAATCAACCTAGATTTAACAAGCTTTTCTAATATCTTGGAAAAAATTGACAGCAATGAAATAGGCCTGTAATTCCGTACTTCAGTTTTGTCACCCTTTTTATGAATTGGAATCACAATAGCCTTCTTAAGTGAACTGGGAAATTCTCCATTTAACAGGCTCAGGTTGCATACGTGAGCAAATACTGGTGCAATATCTTGGATGATAACCTTTAACATTTTAGTATTTATCCCGTCAGGACCTGGAGATTTCCTCTGTGGAAGTGATTTGACTATATTAATAATATCAGTGGGTAAAACTGGCTCTAGGAAAAAAGAACCGGGGGGAGATTGTGTAGCACAAGGGTTTTTCAATTGCTTACTGATGTTTATACGGGTTTTACTTGAATCAAAGATACTAATAAAGTAATTATTAAATTCAGACGCTAAATCAAATGAATTCTTTATTGTTTTACCATTTAATTTCAATTCTAAAGTATCAGGACATGCTGTTTTCTCTCCCACCAATTCCTTTAACAAATTCCATTGTTGTCCAACATTACCGCGAAATTCTTGAAATTTGCTCATATAGTATTCATTTGACGCAGACCTTAACTTATTCCTTAGTTTATTTCTATACTTTAGAAATTTCATTCGAAGACTGTTGTTGTTAGGATGGCGCCTAGTTTTCCTTAAGAGATCGTTTCTATTTTCAATCATTTTCAGCAGGTTTTCATTCATCCAAGGTTTCAGAAACATCGGTGAAATTTTTGGACTTAGTTCGTATTTCGATTGTTCAAGACTGGTACACAAAGAATCCATCATCAAATCAAAGGCTGTGGAAGCATTGGTCTCTGTGTATACCGGAGACCAGTCAACATTGTTAACTAAGGATATGAAAGTTTTAATGTTTGTTTTTTTTACAACATTTGTTTTCCCCTTGGTACAGTCATCGGAATGAATTTCAGAGGTAGAAATGTTAAATTCAACCTTGAACTCACAAAACAAAGGAACAATTAGCAATGTGTTCCAAGATATTTATAAAATTTTCAAGTAAAATATCATTAAATTGGGATTATTTCACTGTTTAAAGGAAAAAAGTTCAACTGCTGGCATATTTTGTAATATTGAATTTCTGTTCAGGCTGTTGATTTCGGACTTCATTTAGTAATTAGTCAAAATCACAAAGAAGAAACAGCCACTGCGTACTATTTTTTTAATATCATGAAATAAATGATTAATGCATCAAAAGAAATGTATATTATCATACATTAAGAGGAGGCCCATGCCTCATTATAGAAGTAATCAAGATTTAAAAAGTATCTAAGTGAAATTAGATTCTCATGAAGTCTTTCTTCCGTACTCCATAAAAGGCATACAATACTTTTACATACTATAATTATCTAAATATAAAAATAAATTCTAGAACTGGAAGTACCTACATGAAATAATTTCATTGAAATATGTCTCAATCAGTGTATTTCTTATAGCATTCCCAAGGACATCAGGGTGTTCTTTTATCATTATTTCACCTGCCTCCTCAAAATTAGTTTCATCACCCAAATTACTGCCAGCCATTATAGCCATGTTGTTTAACACTGCAGTTGCCACAATTACTGCCAAAGTCAAATTAATCTGGGTACGCATTCCCAATGATAAGCAAGGGAACCTTCTTTTCCACACCCCTATGGCTCTCTCAACTGCATTCCTAGTTTTAATGTGGGAGGCATTAAATCTCTGTTCCGCAACAGTAGCTGGATTTAATAAAGGAGTCATCAAATAAGGCCTGCAGGGATATGCACTATCTCCTAACAAGTAACCACTACCTAACTCCTTAGCCTCTAGTTGAGCACGAAGATGTGATGAATTGAATATTGAACTATCATGTGTAGATCCTGGCCAACGTGAAACAATATCAATAATTTTTAATTCAGCATCACATACTACTTGGGCATTAATGGAAAAATATCCTTTCCTATTCCTGTACAATTCACCATGCTCACCCCCAGGAGACAGGATAGGAATCTGCGTGCCATCAATACAACCAAGGACTGATGGAAATCTTGCAATGCTGAAAAATTTTGTTTTCATGCTGACTAAATGTTCATCCTTGGGCATACAAATATACTGTGGCCGTAGAAAGGCTATGTGGTGGGTAACTATTTTAATTATGCGACAGACTGTAGATTTATGGACTCGAAAAGTGTCACCAACTACCATTTGAAATGTTCCTGTGGCATAAAATCTGAGAGTAATAAGCAACTGATTGATAGCAGTAATTGGCTTGCTCCTTTTGGAGATTGGCTTCAAATTGTTTTCAGATTTCTGTAGAAGATCCATAACAAGCTGCTTGGGTAATCTGAATCCTTGAATTCTGATTCATTATAAAGTTGAAAGGATCTACGCTCTCGGAAAATCCTCATTCTTGGAATATTTCTTAATACATTCATTATTTCTTCATCTGAAGAAGTGGATGATGCTTCACTCAGATCCATCCTATGAAATAAAAAGCTAATTAGACAGTTATTATTTTAATTGTCCTGTATACCACTAGGAGAGAAATTCTAGTGAACAGTAGACATTCCTAGTAGCTATACCTAGTAGGTAGCACCTGTAAATCTTCACCAACTGCACCATTACTGGTTTGCAGGACCAAAACAATGCTTTCATAATTCTAATGCAGATCAATCCATCAAAATCAAGTAAGAATCCCTTTTTCCAAGCTCAAGTCATAGCAATAT
Organism: Platycnemis pennipes; assembly: GCA_933228895.1. Classification (NCBI taxonomy): domain Eukaryota; kingdom Metazoa; phylum Arthropoda; class Insecta; order Odonata; family Platycnemididae; genus Platycnemis; species Platycnemis pennipes. The sequence goes on along the minus strand of OW121846.1, from coordinate 7,774,017 downwards.
AAAATATTCTCTACCCCTCAACGCTCTTAGATTTTGGTTCAATATATAGGCCGAGATAATATGTACCTTTCACTACCTTGAAATTACCGTAGACTTTAAACAAAGCTCTATTACTTTGGCCTTTTTAGCAACTCAAAGTTTATGAGTACTTTCGTAATTAAGAAACGGCTAATACTCTAATTAACCAAATATAATTGTCATACTGTTTTGTGCTCACAAACGTTCACTGTGATAAAATCTAATTTAAATTATGTGGCCATTCAACTGGAAAAACACAAACTTCCCCTTTTCTGATCCAATTATTTCACTGTACCTACTTAACAAATATTAACCATAGGAATAACAGAAAGGGGAAAACATCCGCCTCAATTCTCCAAATGGTTATAATATTGAGTTAAGAAAGACTATCCGAATACATCCGCTTCAATTCTCCAATGATTATAATATTGAGTTAGGAAAGACTTCCGCCAGATTTTGCCTTTTTAATACCAATGGCTATGTATTTATGCATCCGTATTATTGTGCAAGGTATAATAACTCGCTATTGTAATGGTTGTGAGTTTTAACGTTTGAAAGGAATATGAGAAAACACATGTGGGAGTAGGGCGAACCATTCCCATTTCCTGTATAGCAATGAGTAGCAGAAACACATCTACGAGATAATTAAAGGAAACAACGAGGTTATCTACGTACTTATTAAAAGAATGTAATTGCACACTACAACCGAAAGAAATGATCTTCACATTAACAAGTTCGTTGCAGTTATTACACACGTTAAAAGCTAAATATAATTGAATATGAACACCGAAACTCAAATAAACATATTGCCACAGATGATCACTGCCCTCTTGCGCCATGGCTTGCGTATTTACGTTTAGAATATTTTCGTACCGCGGCAAAATATGAACCTTTCAAACAGTGCAAAAGCAATTCACAGTAAATCGGCAATCCATGACAATTCAAATAAAGGAAAATATGGATTGTTTAGTTATTATATGCATACCTGGTTGCCAAATATGACTTATAAGCTTGTTAGGTGGAAGTAAATGTCGAATAACTTGAAAAAAACGAACTTTTTCTTTCAATAAAATCAATCATCAAGCAATGACACTTCCAGATATCTGATTAGAAATCCGCCAGATTGAATTATTATGGAACTCATAAGCTTTTAACCCCACCAATTTGGTTCGATAAGTTATCTGACAGTTTATGGAACTCGTAAACTTATTGAACGTTCATGCAACACTTATTGAATGGTTGCTAGGGGTTATGAGTCTCATAACTTTATTGAATATATATGTATCGTTCGTGCAACCGGCCATTAATCTCTTAAATAAATTCCAAGATAATATTTTCAGTGATGATGTTAAAAATATTTTGCGGACCCCAACTTACTATGGTAGACTGGACCATAATCATAAAATTAGAGAAATGGATTGCCGAACTTACAGATTCAAAATGTCCTTTTTCCCTCGTGCAGTTAGAGATACGAATAACGGTAAATATGTCCAATCGAAGAGTAGCAATAGATAGCATTGGTAGCTGCATGTTGGTATGAGTACTTAAAGCTCACCTTACTAACAGAACGTTTTTGCATTTTTGCTTAGCAATTTCTATCTTTTTTTAAATAGTGAAGTTCTGACTAGTATATTAATACTATTCCTTTTTTATGCATGATATGTAGTGCATGTTTGGTGGAAAAATCACCCCCTGCCGCACACCTTTGTGGTGGCTTGCAGAGTATTATGTAGATGTAGGTGTGTGGCAGTGGGTGAATTCACAATTAACATGAATTACATATCGTGCGTAAAAAGGATTGGTATTTTTCACCATCATTAGTCATCAATCCTCAGATTGGTTTGACGCAGCTCTCCACTGAAATCTTCTTCCGGCTAATCTCTTCATATTTACGTATTCCTTATCTTTCACATCCTTCATCACTTGTTCCATATATCTCGCGCGAGGCCTTCCTTTGCCATTCTTCCCCTCCCCTTGTCCCTAGACGATTGCCTTCATTATATTAGGCCATCATGTCTCATGATGTGGCCGATCAAGTTGCCCCGTCTTCTTCTTAGGGTATTCAGAACACCTCTTTTCTCCCATTCTTCTTCATGCTTCTTCGTTCGTCGGTTGATCCATTTGCTCTTCATCATTCTTCTGTAGCTCCACATTTCGAATGCTTCCACCCTTTTCTTTTCCGCTGTTGTCATCTTCCATGCCTTAACGCCGTAAAGACACATGATCCACATGTTCGTCCTGATGATTTGTTTCCTTACTTCTACGCTTGTATTTCCAGCGGTAAGAAGATTCTTCTTTTGATAGAATGTCCTCTTGGCCTGGGCTGTTCTGCTGGCAATCGAACCGGAGCATGCTATTTTTTCTCCATGGAATTTCACCACAAAAGACTTCTCTTTGATTTCCTTGAAGGCTCTCTCGATGTAAATATTAAGAGTAGTGCATAGCCTTGTCTCACTCCTTTCCTTATTCTTGCTTCTTCACAGTTGGGTCCAGATTTAATCACAGCTTCTAGGTTTTTATACAAACTGTGGATAATTCTTCGATCATTGTAGGACACTCCAATTCCTTTCAATTCACACCAATTCCAGTTGGTATCAATATTATAGTATAAACATCACAATCCAAAAGGGGAATAAATTGAAAGCAAGCATTTTAATACTTATGGAGTAACTCCTACTACCTCTATATCTATACACCTACCTATACACACCTTTATGTTGGCTTGCAGGGCATTATGTAGATGTACGTATGCTATCCATTGATACTCTTGTATTTATAATACAGTAGAACCTCGGATAACGACCACAATCCGTTCCAGAAAGCTGGTCGTTATCCGAAATGTTCGCTATCCGAAACAATTTTCCCCGTAAGAAATAACGGAAATAGGAATAATTGGTTCCTAGCTCCTATTGACTCGCTATTATATGAAAGTTACAGGCTATATAGGTATGCTTTTTTAAATGAGAATAGTTATAATACAGTACAAATTGAGTTAAATATAAATAAAAACATTAAAGAAAGCATTTAAACACAAGGAAACAGAAAAAAACTAACCGTTTTTACTGCCATGTGATGTCGTGAGTGGATGGAGGTGTGGGGAGGAAGGGGTGAAATTACTGCTTGGAGGGGGAATCCCCCTCTGTGAGAACTTCGGAGGAAGTCCTCTGTCGCTTGGAGGTTGAAGGAAAAAACTTATCCAGTGTCTGTTGCTTCTGCCTTTTTTGTAACTCTTTTCGAATATACGACATCACATTGTCATTGAACATGTTTAGGCTCCTATTGCCTATCGCACTGTTTGGGAAAAAGTTTTCTATAAACAATTGCAATTCCCCCCACTAAGCACACATTTCTTTAATCACCGAACTTGGGACTTCCTCTTTCCATTCCCCCTCCCCATATCCTTTGGCTGAGGATATGTCCGAAGACATATCCTCAGCCAAATTCTTTTCTTCCTCAGCCTACAGGTACTGCAACTCTTCAGTAGTGAGTTAATTGCTGTGCTCTTCCACAAGCTCTTCAACATCGTCATTATCCACCTCCAACCCCATTTTTTGGCCGAGGGAAACGATTTCATCAACAATTTCTGGTTCGATTCCTTCAAAATCTCGCTCTGGAACACAGTCTGGCCACAGTTTCCTCCATCCTGCATTCATAGTACGGTAGGTCACTTGGTTCCATGCATTATCTATAAGACGAACACAATTCAAAATGTTGAAGTGATTCTTCCAAAATTCCTTCAGAGTTAAGTTGGTATCATTCGTTATATCGAAACACTTTTTGAATAAGGCTTTCGTGTACAATTTCTTGAAGTTTGAAATGATCTGTTGATCCATGGGCTGCAGCAAGGGGGTTGTGTTCGGTGGCAGATAACAAACTTGAACAAAGTCGAACTCTTCTTCTAAGTACTCGCTGATGTTTGGAGGGTGTGCTGTAGCATTATCCAGCAGTAGAAGGCATTTGAGGGGAAGTTTGTTCTTCTGTAGATATTCTTTCACAGTCGGGGCAAACACTTCGGTCACCCACTCGACGAAAAATTGGCGGGTCACCCAAGCCTTAGAATTAGACCTCCACATAACAGGCAATTTCTGCTTTATTACATTGTGCTTCTTGAATACTCTTGGATTGTCCGAATGGTAGACTAACAGTGGCTTAAGCTTAAAATCCCCGCTGGCGTTACCGCACAATAGAAGAGTTAGCCTATCTTTCATAGGTTTGTGCCCTGGCAATGCTTTCTCTTCCTTCGTTCTGTACGTTTTATTCGGCATCTTCTTCCAAAACAGTCCTGTTTCATCCACATTAAATACCTGTTGCGGGACGTACTTTCCTTCTTCTATGATTTTTTTGAATTCTAGGAGGAACTTCTGTGCCCCTGCCTTGTCGGAACTAGCTGCTTCTCCATGCGTTATGACGCTGTGGATGCCTGTTCTGTGCTTAAAATTTTCAAACCAGCCTCGACTGGCTTTGAAAACAAAATCACTCGAAGCACTTGTCCCTGGGGTTTTCTTCTTCAAATCTTCGTAGATTTTCAGCGCCTTCTCACCAATGAATGCCTCACTGATGCTAGCACCTTTAACTGTTTTTCATTTATATACAAAAGCAACAACTTTTCTACTTCGTCTATTATTTTAGGCCTTTGCTTTGTTATAATACTTACTCCTTTTGACACATTAGCTTCTCCAAGCTGCGCTTTTTTCTTTAAAATCGTCGAGATTGTCGACTTTGACATGCCGTATTCTCTTGCGATATCCGATACACGCATGCCTCGTTTATACTTGGCAATCATTTGCTTCTTCAATTCAATTGTTGGCCGCTGCCTTCTCACTGAACTGCTACCATCTCTATTATACTTCTGTGGTGCCAAGATTGAAGGCTTGATGATTATTAAAATAAAGTAAAAAAATCACTAAAGAGGAAGGATGCACGATCGCACAGCTTACTTTGTATCCATTTGGGATCGCACAGCACCGAACACAAACATGGCCGCTACCCATCTATTCACTAACCGAAATTTTGTTCGCTATCCGAGGCAAATTTTTAGCGAAATTTTTGGTCGTTATCCGAATTGTTCGTTATCAGAGGCGTTCGCTAACCGAGGTTTCACTGTATTGGGTGCATTCACAGCCATTCGCATCCCTAATTGTACGAGGGAAGAAGGGCATTTTGAGTGTCGGTTCGGCCATCAATTAGTCGAGTGGAAGATTAGTCGAGCGTGGAGGCTGATGGCGGCCCAGTAGGGGCTTTCCCTATCTCGATAGCATCCACTATCGACGTCGATAGCGTAGCGAAAGAGTTGCCAATGGACCAATCGCCTTCAGACTCGTGGACGGCCGTGCCGCGCCGCGCCAGCAACTGTCGGCACGGAGGTGAGGTCGCACCGCGCCTCCGTTGAAGGACGCTTCGGGCACAACTAGCTCTGATGTCTTCACTTTTCAGCACACCCTCCTTTCATCTTCTTCTCACCTTTCAAATCCCCATTTCCCTTGCCTATCACCTTCTGCTTCCCGTAGAGGTGACCACTAGGGAATGCACCAGGCCTTGCGGCGGCCTTAAGGAGGTTGATCCGAAAAGTGAAAGTCCTGTCATTTTTTTATATTTTCAACACTTATAGAACTAAAGTTCCTCTATCTAATAAAGTAAAAATAATTATGCCAACCCATTCTCCTTTTATCACAAAATGTATTTGAAATTACGTACGATAAACGGCGAGAATAGCCATCACATGGGAATATAAAGTTTAAAAATACCATAGGGACATGTCATTTTTCCAAAAAACTGATATTTTATGCGTAATTTCACTATGAATAAAATTACACGAAGAAAAAGGTATCAACCTACCGTATTTTTCGCTAAATCCACCAATTTCTGCGCTTATAGCAGACGAAATGCGTTAGTTGACTTCAAGTGGCGCTGCGGTCGCTGTAGCCAAAATGGTAGGCGTATGAATAATATGATTACCAAAGAGATATTAAAGAATATTTCAAGAAATATTATAACATAACGTTTGAGAGTAATATTTGGGTGTTATACATTAGTAAATTCATTGAGTACATGAATTTATTTCTGTGACGTAAATGCTGAATTGATTCCATCGTCGAGCTGATTAAAATTATCATAAAAAATAAATCCTTCGACTTTCCATCGTATGTCTTGTGATACTTATGACTTTCAATAGCTTAGGTAATTTTCTTTGTGATGTAAGGATCACTTAGCAGGCATATACTCGTACTTAAATTAATAAGATTCCTTAGACAACTTGACTCAAGCAGTCGCGAGCCAACTCCTTTAAGTGAGTGTAGGCAACAATGAGGGCGGTGCAGTTTGCGCACGCTTTCACACAAAATTCAGTTTTTTTTGTTGTTTAAGCGTCAAACATTGCCTTTTAAAATGTTTTTTCTCTTTCTTTGCTCGAAACGTCCTGTTTTTCTGTTCCTTCCCCTCTCTTGAGGGTGACCGTAAAATCACCAAGGCACGGTCCTCTCGGAGATTGGTGGAAGGCTTTGACATCGGAAAATTCCTTCCGAGTTTTGTGAGCGCTACATTGGCAGCAGAGCAGCGCAAGTCCCACCCGCAACACTGAATTGTTTCTTTGCGCTTCTATTTGCGTGGCGAGCCAAAACTCTCGACATTGCGAAACTCGTAAGCGTAGCTGTAGGACACCTCTTTCTTATTCTTCTTCCCTTTCTTTCGGATGCTCGTAAACACGGCGAAATTGCACGAGCCGACGGAACTACTCGGAGGAATATTTTTAGTACTAGGCTACAGTCTGGTTTGTTTAATAAAGAAATGGCACGTAAAATTTGACGCGATGAGGTGGTTGACTGCATGGGTTCTGCTGGCAAAGACAAAAAGAGAAAAAGGCGATACTTTCAAGGACTTGGTTGGCAATACAGAATGTGTAGCCTGGTGTTTCAAGTTTTCAATCAAAGCGAAGACTTCTTACCACCAAATAAAATTTTTCGGCAGCTATATTCATGGATATCCTTACATTTAGATGCAGATACCCAGATGCAAGCATGCTCCTCATTTAAGCGTATCAAATCCAAAGCTAAAAGGATCAGATAATATGCCTCTTGAATTCATAATAACATTACTCTGCCTTTCCTTACTTACATATTTAACTCGTCATTTTCACAAGAACATTTTCCTAATCGATGGAAATCTTCCCTTGTCAGACCAATCCCAAAGAAGACAAATGCCCAGGAACAAGAAGATTTTCGCCCAATATCCTTTCCCCCACTCATCTCTAAAGCTCTTGAAAAGTTTGTTCACGAACAATTTACCGACTTTCTTAAACCGAATAACGCACTTGACGATTATCAGTCTGGTTTTAGGCACGGATACAGTACCACTACTGCTTTAGTTAAAATAACGGATGATATACGACGTTCAATGGACGAGAAAGAGGTAACAGTTCTAGTTTTATTAGACTTTAGTTAAGTATTTGATTCATTAGACAAAGATATACCTGCAGCTAAAATGATTTGCATGGGCTTTTCTCCTTCTGTTATTGAATGGATTGTATCGTATCTCTCTGATAGGAAACAGACAGTTATTGCAAATAACGCGGAATCTTCATGGATTAGCGTCACTAGAGGAGCCCCACAAGGTTCAATTCTCGGTCCGCTATTATTCTCGCTTTATATTAATGTTAAGCGTTAGCACTCAAAAATTCAAGCGCCACCATTACGCGGACGACCTACAAATTTATATGCATTCCACAGTCAATAACTTTAGCAGTAGCCTAAGATCTATCAATAGTGACCTAGCTTATATACAAGAACGGTGCAAAAATAACTTTCTATCCATTAATCCACGCAAATCCCAAGCAATTTTAATAGGACATCCATGAATTTTAGCAAGAGTGCAAAAAGATCAACTGCCAGTCCTACACATCGCCGATTCTGCAATTCCATTTAATGAGGAAGCAAGAAACTTAAAGATCAAAATCTCTCTTGGTCATCAGACGTGACTAAAATCACCAAATCTGTCAATCAGTCACTTTATTCCCTGATGAGGTTTAAGCATGTCATTCCTGCATCTCTGAAAACACAACTAGTGCCTACCTTAATATTACCATCATTCTACTGTGCTGATATAGCCTACCAGGACATATCAGGAACTTACTGTTAAGTTACTGCGCTCCATGAATTCATGCATTAGATTCATATTTAACTAACAATTGTCGGACCATATAGCCCGTTACATTAACGATCTGTCCTGGCTGAATCTCAGCTCTCGTCACCGGCTGCACACTCCTTCCCTCCTGGTTCAAATCCTCAGCACAAAAACACCTTCTTACTTGTCTTGCGGATTCAGAAGTCTTCGCACACGACAAAGACGCGAGGAAATCACAATCTCGTCACAGCTCACCATCGCTCTGTCATCTATAGCACATCATAGACACTGTTACTGCTTGCAGAGAGTGGAATAATCTTCACTCTTCGACCAGGAACACACCATCATTGCCTTCAATCAAGAGGAAGCTGCACAAAACACTTCTTGCTATACAGCAATCTGGGTAGTAGGAACATACGAAACTCAGCAGTGAAAACTATAATGTATTTTGTGCATTTTATATCTAGTTTATTATTTTTATGTGATTTTTTTGTATTTATTCTGTATTTTTACATTTGAATTTGCATATTTTTTATAGTTTTATCAACTTCTGAATGCGACATTAGCTTTTCTGTCAGTCGGTTATCGCAGATTTTTCACGCCCCCCTTCCAATGTGGGCGTTTTCCGGCACTGAATTCTTTTCGTTGATATGGATATTTGCTCCAATCCTCACCTTTTTCCCACACATGTGAATCTTTTACACTATATTTTTCTTTTCTTTTATTATAATTTAAATTGACATTAAACTTGTAAAGCGTATTTTTTAAATAGGTACTGTATATACTATGTTGTTTATTATAATTATGACATTTATTGTACTTTGTTTCATAACATGGACGTATATGTTTATATGATAGATTGACGGTGGGTTAGGTGGAAGAGGGGACTTAACAGTCACAACCTCGCCCGAATTAAGACACTTTATTATTATTACATTTATGGCTAGTACCACTCACCTGACTACATTTTCGTATTCTTTTACGCAGGAAAAACATGACGCAAGCCATTTATAACAATTGATATACAAATCTAGCAACATAATAAATGTAGCCAAGAGTATAAGTTCCCTAGAGTTAATGGTCCAGTTCACGATCTCTAGGTAATTTAATGTCGGGCACTACTGCATGTATACCTAATAACAGAATATCACAGGTATTGTGGTACCTTTCGACTGGAGGAGTGATGAAACTTAACTAAAATATTTAAGTTCCAAGAATAAGGATGTTCCAAAAATTCACCAATTTGCTCTACCAGCTATAGGATACACAATTGTGAAAAGTAAACACAATAAAATCAACTAGAAAACAGTTTTTTTCTTGTGATTTACGTTGGTATATACATTCAGGATGAATTAAATCACAACTTTCGGTAAAAAATTAGTTAGCTCGTTCTTTAATGCGGTGGTGTACAGCGGTATAGCAAGCGGTATTAGCGGTACTGCAAGTGGTTGTGTTTTGCTCGGCCGAAATCTGTATTATGTAGTGTTTTTGCCGGTGAAAACAGTTTAAGTCTGCTAAGCAAGTATTTTACTGTGAGGTCTAACCGCCGTTGTTGTGTTCCTGGGTGCGACGCTGGGTACGAAAGTACTAAAAAGCGTAATAGGAAGGGCGTACGGAACAGAAGTCTGTTCAAGGCGAAGGTAAGTAAATCTACTCAGGTGAACCAGATTCGTTTTCCGTCTTCTACCTTACTCAGGATTATGTGTCTTTAACCTTTCAAAGAGTGTGAGGTAACTCAATTTCTGCTCATTCCCTAATTGTAATTTATTTGGTGGTTGGTTATTCAGGGGAGGCTACCGCTGAGGTCATTTGCGCCATTTAGGATTGGTTGGTAATTGGGTAATGGTAAAAGTTTTCAGGTGATGGAGGAAGGGTGGAGAAAAACCCGGCGTCGGCATTACCCTACTCTTCACGAAAGGCGCCAAGGTGACCACGGCTTAACGTCCCATCCGACGGACGGAGTACTGTACTTGAAATACTCTCCACTAGGCACTCAAGTGGGGATCGGTTTGCCACTAAAAAATCCGCCAGTGCCCGGAATCGAACCCGGGCCCTGAAATCTAGCAGCCACAACAACCCGATCCCTGTAATTTATTTCCTTACTTTCCAGGCTCTCTTGATATTTTCACTTTGATTGGATTACGATTAGAGGAGGATGTTAGAACTACAGCACGCAAATATTTTCCGAAGTCTGATTTCAATTTAACTTATATAACAAGGTAACAAGAAGTTATAATGATATATATTTATCATCAATCAGGGTAGAATTATTTGAATTAGAACTCCAGGAAGATGGTATAGAGAATTGTTAGGCTATTATTAACTGCAAGTGTTTATTCCTTTAAGGCTTATTTGAACATACTAATGCATAAAGATATGTACTATTTCATTGCCGAATATATGGGCAATAATTCCCTTAATTGTATATAAAGAATCGCATTCATATGTTGAATGTACATTTTATTATGGCTTTAATATCACATTACTTTCCGTGTAGTTTTTACCATGCATAATGCAATTCAATACGTGCATCTGATGCACTTAATCTTTATTTGATCCACTAGGCAAATAAAAGTTTATAATGTATTTTTGCTGAGAGACAATAGTATTTTATAACATATGTTGTCTACTGGTTTGATTGAAAATAAATGGGAACAGCATGATTACTGTTCTGCTTATTATAATCCTATTTTTATGAGTTTGGCAATGGAGTTTTCATTGACATCAACTGCTCACCAGTATTTTTGTTGTTGGTTGCTGTTATTCTTTGACTTTACATTTCCTGATTTAAATCCTGAAGTGCCAAGCGTTGTTTATAATTGCCAGTTTCTTTGTTAGGATTTGTATTATCTATTTTGATGGGAGGATTCAAATCCTAGTGATACCTACATTTAAGTCTAAATGACTTTATCGCACAAATTCCATAAAATTTCGTATGTCATCGTTGAAAATATTCCGTTACGGTAATTAGTGCATTACTGCGATAATCAATTTCTTTTCACTGCCGGTAGACATTTTGTATCAAGGATACCAAACCCTTTTTGGGTTGGGACCAGGGGCGCGATCTTGGTACTCCATAACGCGATGGCGTTGTCGTTATCGGCAGCTAGCGCAAAAGTTAACGAAAGTGCGATCATGGTTCTTCAAATTTCGCGCTACGTGCTCAGGAAAACTTGTTCGTAGCGATATGGTAAAGCTTTTGTAAAGGTGGCGTTAACTCCGTGTATTGAAGAAATATGGTGGAAAGCGTGTTTCACGTAATATTTTAATTTCCTGATTTCCAGCTTGTTTCGCACTTAGTTGACAATTACTTTACTTATTAATCAAGGTTACGTATGCCGTATTTATTTGTTATTCAAATTCTTGGATCAAAGAGAATTATCGCCTCCCCATTTGTACATACGTATAAATCAATCAATCACAATTGTGGTAAGAGATCACGGTGACGTTTTGGTATCTAAAATTTATATTTACAACGTTATTAGAGATAATCGTGTTGCTGGTTCTTAGTGCAATGATTTTACATGGTTTTATGTCTTCCGTAAACACACAAGAAGACGTTTTACTGTTGTCAAAACGTTAATTTCAATGCATTGCCAATCGCGTTTAAGAACTTAAATGGTGGTAGTGAATGTTGTACTTGAATAAACGGTATATTCTCACGTGAGGAGCTCTCATTTGCTTTAATTTGAAAGATAAATATTTTTAATGCTAATAGTTGAAATTTCTTTCGTTTGGTTTGGTTGTCTCTCTCGTGACAAGTTAATCATCATCAAGGGTCAACAATCCTAGGATTGGTTTGACGCAGTCCTCCACTCGATTCTTCTATCGGCCAACCTCTTCATACCAACGTAGTTCCTCTCTTTCACGTCCTTTACGACCTGCTCCATGTAACTCATACGAGGCCTGCCTCTTCCATTTTTCCCGTTCAATTTTCCCTCGACGATTGTCTTCATGATGCCACCGTGTCTTAAGATATGGCCGATTAGGTTGTCCCGTCTTCTTTTTATAGTTTTCAGTAGACTTCTCTTTTCTCTCACTCTTCTTAGGACTTCTTCATTTGTTACTCGGTCGATCCATTTTATCTTCATCATTCTTCGATAGCACCATATTTCGAATGCTTCCACTCATTTCTTCTCCGCTGCTGTCATCGTCCATGCCTCACTGCCATAAAGGAACATGCTCCAGATATACGTTTTAATGAATTGCTTCCTTACTTCCAAGCTTGTATTTCCAGCTGTAAGTAGATTCTTCCTTTGATAAATTGCCCTCTTTGCCTGGGCTATTCTACTGACTATATCTTTCTTGCTTCGTCCATCGTTGGTTACTCTGCTTCCCAGGTGACAGAACTCTTTCACCTCTTCCATTTCTGTTTTCCTAGTTTAACCTCGGTTTTGGCCTCTTTCTTGCTGCACACCAATATCTTAGTCTTCCTCTTATTTATCTTCAGCTGATATCTGGCCGTAGTCCTTTCCATGGTTTTAGCATCTTATTCAGCTCCTTCTCTGTCTCTGCTATGAGAGGTATGTCATCAGCGAATCGTAGCATGCTGATTGTTTCTCCGTGGATGTTCACTCCAGAACACTTCTCCTTGACTTCATTGATGGCTCTCTCAATGTAAACATCAAAAATCACGGGAGACAGTGCACAGCCTTGTCTCACTCCTTTCCTTATTCTTGCTTCTTCACAGCTGAGTCCAGATTTAATCACAGCTACAAACTCCAATTCCTTTCAGAATATCAAGCATTGAATTCCAATCCACGTTGTAAAAAGCCTTTTCTAACTCCACAAATGCAATGAGCGTCGGTTTGTTCTTCTCCATTCTCTTCTCTATAAGCAGCCTAAGGGCCAATATTGCTTCTCTTGTACCCTTACTTTTCCTGAATCCGAATTGATCTTCATCCAGGAACTCCTCTGCTTTTCGTTCTATTCTTCTGTAGATGATCCTTGTCAATATCTTCGATGCATGTGTCGTCAGGCTTATAGTCCTATAATTTTCGCATTTCTCTGCTCATCTTTTTTAGAATAGGAATGATGATGTTTTATTCGAAGTCCCTGGGTATTTCTCCTGTTGAGTAAATGTCGCAGATGACATTATAAAGTTGGGCCAATGTCCTCTCTCCCGCATTCCTTATCAGTTCTGCGGGTATATCATCAATTCCAGAAGCCTTATTCATCCGAAGGTCCCCTACTGCTGCATCGAATCCCGATCTCAATATTGATGCTCCCATATCATCCTTCTCGACTTCGCTTTCCTCTTCAATCTCTTTCGTGCTGAGGTCGTTCCCGTTGTATAACTCTTCGAGATATTGTTTCCATCTCTTCACTTTGTCTGCATTTTCAATCAAAAATTCTCCATTCTTGTCCCTTATAGCATTGCATCTTGCGCTCCGTTCCGTGAAGTGGTTCCTCACTATCCTATAGGCTGCTTCCACCTTTCCAACGGTAAGGTTGTTTTGTACATCTCCGTACAGATTATTCATCCACATTTCTCTAGTTTTCCTGGCTTTGCGACTTACTTCGTTCCTTATTCTTTTGTAGCAAAGCTGCCTTTCTTCAGTTTTCGCATTCTTGTACTTTCTTCTTTCTTCAATCAGCACTAAGACTTCTTCCGTGATCCATGTCTTTTTCTTAACAACTTTTCTTCCTCCAAGAACTTCCTTGCGGCTTCCTGTAGTCCACATTTAATGTTTTCCCAATGCTCTTTTACTGGTTTCTCAGTAGGGCGTTTCCTATGCTGTTTTCTACTGTTTTCTGAAATGCCAGCTGATTTTGAGTCTCCTTCAGTTTTTCTACTTGCCAAATGTTCTTTACTGTTTTCTTTAATTTCTTGAATTTAAGATGGCATTTCATCATCACTAAATTTTGGTTGCTGTCGATGTCTGCACCTGGGTAGCTTTTGCAGTCCTTCACCTGATTCCTGAACCTCTGCTTCACTAAAATGTAGTCTATTTGAAATCTTCCTCTGTCTCCTGGCATCTTCCATGTGTATTTTCTTCGGTTGTGATTTTTAAACAATGTGTTAGTAACCACTAACTTATGTTGTGTGCAGAACTCCAGCAGTCTTTCTCCTCTTTCGTTTCGGTTTCCCAATCCATATTTTCCAGTTATTCTTACGTCTTGACCTCTGCCTACTACAGCGTTCCAGTCTCCTTTAAATAATTAGGTTAAGAAGTCTCCTTTTTGATCAACGAAAAAGACGGCTCAGGATATTTTCACTAAATTGACACTACCATATTGCAGTGGTCTCTTGACCTTCTGTGGAACACTTATCTTACTTTGGTCTCTCTTTAAAACGTCCATAACAGTATTATGCGAATTTTTGTTAGTTTTTCTACTTTTATGTTTTGATTTAATGACTACCTTATTGTGACATATACTGATACGCTTTTTATCTCTAATTTAAGGCCTGGGGACATTTCTATGTTGATTAAAACATTCTTATGGCTTGCACTCGTAGTTTGTAGAATTTTAGTTCACGAACTAGAGCAAAATCGTCACAGTATTTCACCGAAGCTACGTAGTGTGTATTTTTGCTACAACCCCTTGTGTCTTACCAACAACTACACAGTAATGGCTCAAGCATTGCTTATTATTTAGTGGAGTACTATGTTGCCAGACTTGACGTTAGAATTCATAGGAGGTGATTAAGGGATACGATGGATCCTTTCGCTCTGGAGGAGGACCAATTTCATCAGCTCTTTCGAGAATCAAAGATAATGGCCAGAGACTTGAGCAATTAACTCAGACCTTAAGTTACACGATCACGGTCACATGGACTATCTGTGGAATTGAAGGCATTTATCTTTCTGGACACTGCTTGTCAAATTTCCCACTCTGTATTACGTACCTCAAATAACGTACATTGTCATTATAACAGGTATTGTGTGCCCTCAGGTTTTCATGCCACTGGTTCTTACCAAGCTTTTCTAATATCAGTAAGCCAATCTATCACATCCCTTGTATTGGGTGAAGTAATTACAGCAATACATGGTCACTTGGTGCAGAAGTGGATTAAGTTTCCAGCAACACAGAGTGACCGGAATAAGGCACAAACAAATTTTAGGCTTGCCAACAATCTTTTTCCAGGTGCAATGGCTGCCATTGTTTGCACTCACATACCCATCCTTGCCCTCAAAGAGCATGAAGAGGTTTATATAAATAGGCATGGGTATCACTCCCTCAATGTTCAAATGGTAGGTACATGTTTAAATTAACCTAAATATTAGTCTGAGGCGTTGCAACGTTTCCCGAATGAAATAATGAATTCACGAGAAACGCTCGTCCAGGGGACAAAATTATTTCCCCAAGCTCAGGTGAGATAGATGAGGTCAAATACAGCAAAAAAACAAAAGTATATGATAACACAGAAAGAAAAAACACGACCCAAATTCTCAAAAAATAAACTTTACTACAACCCGGACTGTATCGTCAGGTGACGATGCTGTAATACATTCCTTATCGCCTGAATCGTAAGAATTAAAAGTATATGAATGTAACGAATACCAAACAATGTATTTCAACAAATAGGCAAAGCAAGTATGTACAAACCAACAAATGAAATATTCTCCCCATTTACTGGCATAATACACGGCATTTCCAGTTACGCATATTATGTATTTGTGAAATTTCCAGTTACGCATACTGTGGACTAAATTACAGCTACCTATCTGGTTATTTCGTAGCAATTTAAGAACTATTAACTGGGAGGGAGAAATTTCAAAATCGAACCATCTAGCTATCACTATTCTTATGACAATATCGACATCAGCAGCCAAGTTGAAATTCGAATCGAGACTTGGGACGTTATCGACCTGGCCAAGGACGCTACACGTATATCTCTGTGTATTCCAATACTCCTCTCATTCCTAATGATCGAGACAATGAATTACAGGACAATGATTTTATCAGGGTTTTAGGCCTAAATAAGAAATTTCATGCTTAAAGCGCTTCCGGGCTCAATCGTCCCCAAACAAATATATGTACAATCTGCATGAAAGCGTATATTAGCATAGCTCTAACGATAGTTACTATTTCATTTATGATGACAAAATTTAAAACAGTAAAAATGCTAGCGGAAGAAGTGGAGAATGAGACACAAGGCAAAATAAGGGCAAAGAGAAAATATAATTACAGACAAATAATAATAATGTGATACGCAAAAAAAAATTATTTAGATAACTAAACTCATGTCTATTCTTTAAATGGTTCATTTCTAATAACGTTTATGGAGTTATTTTATGCATTCAATTGCTTCGAATAGCAAAATATCAATATTATTACAGAATCATTAATATAATGTCAATTCGCTTTTTCGAATATTCTTTTTTTTTGAGTGTACATAAAATAGTACTCGCCTATTTTCTTTCTAAGCTAATAGTTTCGACTCTCCTTTAGGGGTTGATGGTTTTTGTCTTGAAAAAAATGCTCCTATGCTAATTACACGTTTACAAATGTATAAAATACTAATGGGAGTGAGAAATGCGTCATTTCCTATGAAGACTAAGTACCTACTTGTAGAATTGTCTCGTCGAAAGGTTGCATTTGGAAGTGAAAAATGAAGTTTTAAAGGTTTTTAGTGATTGCATAAAGAGGTTCTTTCATAATGGATATGTGTGCGGTGGGAACGAAGCTTACGGAATAACAAGAGATTTTTGATGCGCTATGGCGAATGGCAAAAGGTAAATGCTGTTTATCCCGAACATTTTACGCAAAATTTTCCAGGTTCTTCAACGCCACCCTGTAAGTATATCCGAACAATTTAAGATTATTAAGAAATAACCCTGTAGTTTGAATGATTTTTTAAAATCAAATTTATGCTTGCATTGCAACACTTATTAGGCACTTCTGGGCGCACGGAGAAATGTTTTTGCACTAGCAGCGAAAGATCAAAGGGAAATAAAGCAGGAAGTCTGAAATCGTCTCATTCTGTGGCAACTCTTTCATTCACGGCCTCTGTGAGTTTGCAATAAAAGGAAGATGAAGCAGCCACCAAGCTCCTCAAAGAAATTACCACGACCACACCAGTTAGGCTGAGAAGAGCACTTTCGAAGCGGAAGAAAGATGACATGATGCCAATAGCTATGCCAGAGGAAGATGCTCTATTGCTAATTATTTCCATGGAACTCTCGAAGAGTCAGTATATAGGTGTGCATGAGTCATTGTAGTAGGTACAGTAGAATGTGGCGCCTTGTAGACCAAGCATTCGCGGCCTTTAAGGTCGCATATTCAGGGTGATATTGCTTTCACCAGTATATACATAGGTCTTCGAAAAGTAGCAGAATGTCATGGCCATAAATTATATACTACTTACGAATAACTACAGCTGGTTAAAGTGCTACTTATCCAGGTGAAGTTACTATTTCAGAGGAATCATGTGAAGTTAAACTTCAAAGTCTACTTGATCATACAGCATCGCGTATTTTGGAATGCAGTTCCAGAGCTTCAGCAACCTCGCATAATATAAATTGGACACTAATGTGTAAATATGGCTTTGACGGAAGCTCAGGCCATTCTCAGTTTTAAGCAAATATGGCAATGAGAATCGATGTCGGATGAATTCTTGTTCATCAGCTCCCTGCTCCGCGGTGCGCCCGAAGAAAGCAGTCTTTCCGTATCTCCTAGACCTTTACTCCACGTGATAAAAGGCGTAATTGTTTTCGCGATTTCTTCGAAATGTAATAGATGGAGGCTCTTGTCAATTTTTGTATCCCGAAAATCTCCATAGCGGAGTGGATGCGGCTACAATCCATTCCACACACTTGCCGCCCCGTTGCAGGCGGGTTGGACCAGACTCGACCGCGCGATCGAAAAGCTAATATGAAATTCGGCGTCGCAAACGGTCGCAGCATAACTCATTGGATTCGCACTGTGGAAGCTTTGTAGAGTTTCTTCATATAGGTTACTCCGTGATGCTCGGTGATGCAGTTTACTTTTTCTCTACATATATTAAAAAATGACCAAAAATGAGAGTCCGACATTTTGTTTAATATTTTGGGTAAATAAAAAGAAAAATATAAGTAGACTACATTAAAACAAAGATAAAAAACTGTTTCATCTAATTACGGCACCTTTTATTCCAATTATTTACCCATAAAGGTTCAACAAGGGCTTGATTTTGAATATTTCGTGAGAAAATTGAGTGTAGACCATTTATGCGAAATTTGTGCATCTTTGACCTCATGCAAATTGTTAATTGTTGAGTGCTAAGGAAAATGCCTTGCATTATCGGACGCGCAGGTCTTTTTGGAATATTCATGCACATTTTTCAGCTTCCTGGCTTGAAAAAATCACTTTTGAACTTTGGACAGGTATTTTCGATTTCAGCCCAGTGTGTGGCGGCGCGGTTTGGCGGCACGCTTTGTCGGAACGCTGCAGTCCGGAATCGATGCATTTTGGAATCGTAGGCATTGTTGGCGTCGTTGGCTCCGCCTGTCGTTCGGCTTCATTCTTAGTCCTTCGGCTAAGTCCGGAGGGTAATTAGTCCGCCGAGGGGTAATGTCCAACGAAGGAAGGGAGGGGGGGGGGGAGAGGGGGTAGCAAAAATGCCGCATCCACTGGGGGATAACTGTTCAGCAATATTAACTTCAGGTTGGGGAAAAACAAAAAAATTGACATTGGTCAATGAAAACACGTCACTTCCACCTGGGGATCCACAGGATTAACTGCCGAATTGAGAAGCAGTAACTGGAGCAAAAGTACAAAACTCCCTGGCAGTTATAGAACCCCATCTCTCACAAACAGAAAAATGTAACTAAAGGGTGCCTTGCTGTTCACTAATTATCACAGTTCATTCATCCAAAATATTAGAAAATTTAAAAATATAATTTGGAAATGATAAACAGAGTCATATACGTTGTGAACTCTACACAAGTAATGACTAAGACAGAGTAGTTCTCGTACCCACTGCCAAGGGGTAATGCTCAAGGGCCAATGCACCTCAAGGTCAACAAATACCCAGACATACAATTAATAAATGAACTCAGCAAGATATTCTCACTGACTAATCAGAAAATGAACAATAACTGAATAGCTGTGACCAGTATGTTTCTACTCTTACTGTCACCAACAGCTGTGAACCAACAATCAGAGATACCTTCTGATATCTAACTTGATATCAGTAAATTAAATAATCAAGAATGCGCATTATCTCACATCCAAGGCAAATGAATTGACAAACAAAAGTACAGCACCCATAGTGACGGACATCTGACTCGTTGGGTGGAAGTGAAATAAAAGAAAGTTGGTGTGAGAAATGAACAATATGAGGTAAATGTTCATAAAGCATAAGTACGCTTATTAATTACTGATAGCATTATAATAACATATTTATATTTGTACATGGCAGGCATGACAGCCATGCTGTTAATTAACAATATTTCAAGTGCACCATATTATTATTCCACAATAATTAGTAAATAAGTCTTGATTTGGATTGTGGTAATCAAGTATTTACCATTATAATACCTTAAAACTAGTCACTTTACTCGTTAAGCCTCTTAGGTTGAACTGTTAAACATTGACCCAGTTAATGAAAATCATGGGTTGATTGATATGACAATATATTATCATTAATTTCAGTAGTGAGAGCCATGTAGTGAATTAACAATTATTTTAAGAGCAGCCAGACCATTTAACAATAATTATTTAAATGTATATAGAATTGAGGGTGCGATAAAGAATTTCCTAATTATAATACCTTAAAACTAGTTACATTTTGTCGTTCAGCCTCTTGGTTTGAACTGTTAAACATTGACCAAGTCAATGAAAATTGTGGGTTAATTGAAATGACTCAAGTGGACATCAAGCACATTTCGAATTAGAAATAAATTAATCTCTCTATACAATTGTCATCCAATTTCAATGGAACAAAATGGAAATAGATTTGAATGACAATTGGTCCAGGGCCAGGTTAAGCCAAATTCGTGTTACTCAAATCTAAATAAGCAAATATAAGTGTAGTTGCCACCGTCAAGGGTAATGCAATGGCAAAGTTGGGAATGGGGCTTAAGACCGCATCCAGCAAATGCTGGGTGCTGATTGCGACAAGTTGCAGTAACTGCCGGGCGATGGGATCTCACCCCCTACACCAGAAAACATGAGTACACAAGCCGTAAACAAGTGCACAGTAAACTGCCAATACCGCTGTTTAACATGAAGGTCTGCGCAAGCAATAAATAAACCAGTTTATGCAATAGAATAACCAATCAATAAACACATCAGCACACCCCAGGGCACAAGAGTGGATAACTAAAGAAATGAAGGTTCTGGTCCAGATTGGAGGAATGGTCATGAAAACCTCATGGCCCCTGGTGTTAGATAGTCACTAAAGAATCTGAATAGCCACTGCAGCCGTCAGCAACTCATCTGGAAGCGAGCCACCTCTCGGGATTGCTCATGGGTATTCTCCCACTCCCTCCAAATATCTATCACTATAGCACTGTCCAAACACTTTCACAAGTCCCCCTTTCTGGTAGGCACACATGATGATGAAATTCAAAATAGACAAATATAACAATAACAGAAGTAATACACTATAAACAAGCAAGATTAATATCATAAAAATTAATTATGGTTGGCAGTTTTTTACATTAATTATTCATAGAGTTAAATACATTATAAAATTTAAATGGCAGACCGTGATGAGCATGTATGGTAAGAAATGAAGACATAAGCTAGTTAATCAACAACAGCAATATTGATTTCTATATCACTCAACAAGTTATAAATTAAAGATCAACATGTTAAGGTTTCAATTGAGAAACATGACAGATTCTCTCTTTGCCTGGACCAATATCTAGAACAGCTGTCACAGGAGAGACTAACCTTTTGATAATAAATGGACCTTCGTAGAGAGGGGTCAATTTTGCCATTATTTTGTCTGACTTAGAACTGATAGGATGGTGCTATGACAACACCCTATCCCCATGTTTGAAGGTTATATCAGAATAAGGTTTATCAAAAGTTTACTTTTCCCTAACTTTTGCTCTCTTCAAGTTAGCAACCACTTGTTGCAAATAAGACTCCCTCTCCTCTTCGAAAATATCATTCCCAAACAGTTCCCATTAGATAGATTCCCATTGATTTGTTAGAGGGTGGAGGAGTTGTCTGCCAAAAATGTTTTAGCTGGAGAATCACCAGTGCCAGCATGAACGGCAGAGTTAAAGGCAAAATTTAAATCTGTTAAGAAATTATCCCAAGTTTAATGAACATTATTACAGAGAATTGACAATGCAGACTTCAAATTCCTATGAAGTCTCTCAACCTGATTAGAACAGGGATAATACGTTGGATCTTTTCATAAGTTTTGGCCATATCCAAATGTGCAGAGACACTTAAACAGTGATAATATTGGAATGAATGGAATATGAATTGGAATATCATAGGCCGGTGTACTACCGGCAAGACAACCCTTCCCTTATGGGTTTTAGTATTACCAAAACATAACAAATTGTCTCTGAGAAAGTAATTTGGACAAGAGGAAGAATCCTCCAATTTCTGAAAAGTATCCCTTAAAGTAGGGTCTGGCCGTTGATGGTCACGAATATCGACAAATGATAAAGGAATATTATGTAAAACAGAAGGGGTAGATATGGATCATCATCGGCACTATCGGTCTCTCTCTGAACCATTTCAGTCGTAGGAGGATTTATAGAAAGGCAATCCGCTACGCTATTGGTAGGCCCGCGTACATGGTGGATAGTAAATTTATAGGAAGAGTTTCAACACCATTCTGC
This sequence comes from Platycnemis pennipes, assembly GCA_933228895.1. Classification (NCBI taxonomy): domain Eukaryota; kingdom Metazoa; phylum Arthropoda; class Insecta; order Odonata; family Platycnemididae; genus Platycnemis; species Platycnemis pennipes. The sequence goes on along the minus strand of OW121846.1, from coordinate 7,752,148 downwards.
CTAATTTCCCTAATTGCTAAGGGTTAGAGAACAACCAAGTAAGTGCCCCATTATCAGTATACAAATGGAATGGTTTCCTTTGGAGGTAAAAATTGAAATTTTCAACACCTCAACAAACTGCCACACACTCGAGTTCATAAGCAGACAATTTTATTTCATGTGGCAATAAAGTTTTACTAGCGTACTCCACAGGGACAAAATAACCATATACTTTCTGGTTAACAAGGCAGCTAGAGCCAAACCAGTGGCATCCACAAACAAATGGAACGTAAGATCACTAGGAGTGTGTGCGAAGTTGGAGAAGATGGAGATGGACAGACTGGGGATGGACATCGTGGGAATGAGCGGAATAAATGAGTGGGCTGGGGCCGACGACTTCTGGAGCGACGATTACAGGGTGATTTATTCAGGAGATGACCAGAAGATAGCAGGAGAGGGATTCATAGTGAAGAAAGACTGGTCAAGAAGAATGAAGTCCTACTGGCAATATAACGAAAGGATTCTGATGATCAAGTTAGGAGGAGAACATACGGACACAGTGATAGTGCAGGTGTACATTCCGACGTCGTGCCACTCTGAAGAAGAAAGAGAAGAAATGTATGAGCAACTGGAAGAGGTCCTAGACACAGTAAAAAGAAAAGAGAACCTAATAGTTATGGGAGATTGGAATGCTGTGGTTGGAGAGGGCCGAGAAGGAAGTAGCGTGGGTGAGTTCGGTTTGGGAAAAAGAAATACCACGGGAGAAAGGCTGGTAGAGTTCTGTAAAGAAAAGAACATGTTAATATCAAACACCCTCTTCGAGCAACATTGACAAAGAAGATATGCATGGAAGATGCCGGGGAACAGAGGAAGATACCAGATAGACTATATCCTTGCCAGAACGAGATATAAGAACCAAGTTAAGCAGTGAACGAGCTACCCCAGAGCAGATGTAAATAGTGACCATAACCTGGTGATCATGGACCGCTGCCTGCGATACAAGAAGGTGAAGAGAATCACGAAGGAATCAAGATTGAACACAAACACACTGGAGGAAAATGAAGTGAGAGAAAGGTTCACCTCAGCCATCGAAGATGGAATGAAATAAAGAAGATCATTAGAGAGGTAGAAGATGAACAACTGAGTAAAGAGATAAACTGACTAAACAAAACGGCCATGGATAACGACCCAATTAAGAGACCTCATTGTGGAAAGAAGAAAATACAAGAATCCAAGAAACGAAACTGAGGAGGTCCAATATAAGAAGTTGAGAAACCAATTAAATAGGGAGTGCAAGAAAGCCAAGGAAGAATGAATAGAAAGCTGCTGCGAAAAAATAAATTAACAACATAATGGAAGGAAACTCATAAATGGCTTCTAAACTGGTGAAGAGACAATTCGGAGAAAGGAAAACAAGGTCCCACAACATAGGAGCATCGAGTGGAAAGATACTCATAGAGCAGGAAGATATAGGGAAGAGATGGAAGCACTACATCGAAGAACTCTATCAAGCACCCAGACCACTGGAAGCAGACTTAACGAATGTGGAAATTAGGGAGGATGAAGATGAATGGGGTCCCAAGGTACTGAAAAGCGAATATGACAGAGCCGTGAAAGACCTAAGGAACAACAAGGCACCAGGAGGGTACAAAATAAATGGAGAAATCATCAAGGCACTCGTGGTCAAAGCAAAAGATACCCTCTTTGGAATAATCAGAGATAGCTACGACAGTGAAAGACTAACAGAGGACTTCCAGAAGAGTGAAATGGTCGCAATCCCGAAGAAGCCAAGGACAGAGAAATGCGAAGAGCACAGAACATTGATCCTGGTGCATTGAACCTGCACTCAATGCGGTGGACCCTGAAGAAGAAGTTAGGGCAGAAGGTCGGGCCCCTATTGCTAAGGGCCACCGTTTTAAGAGGGCATTGATCATGGAACATTTTAATTTCTAGTAGGTATTGCTTCTGTTTCCTAGGTGTTAATAATAAATTATTAAACTTGGAGGCTTAGGGTTGGTTGAATGAAAGCATGCATACCATATGGCCAAATGAATTGCAATATTCTGTCAAGTAAATATATTTTGAAATTTAATCTTAATGGAATCGTTTTTTAAATATGTATTGCAAAAAATCCCGCGCATTGAAAAAAAGATGTCATATTATATTATATTTTTCATCACTGAGTGTTTCAACAGCCTCACAGAGTCGTTCTAGTAAATTATTTCTTTTTTTTTGGACTCATCTCGAATCTCTATGAATTTCGACTTCTCGACTTTCTGATATTGTCTGAAATGTTAAAAGGACACTTGTCATGAATACTTCCATATAATAACAAAGTTAATGATAAAACCTCTCACAATTACCTGGAATATATCATTTTGCCTCTCTTGGAGGATTACTCACTCCCTCCTAGAATCAGCTAGCTGCTGTTTCAAGCTTTTTTCTCCCTTGGGCATGGTTCTGTAACAGATGGTATTAATTATTTTTTGGGCTTGGATTAATATATTTCTGAATATTATTCTAATTTACTATTTTCTACTTCCGATGGCTTGCCTTCCTTTTAACTTTTCCAACCCTGGAAGGTTCTGGGGGCATGGCATTGGAGGACCTGGCTCCAACATTTGCCACACTTTCATCCAGCACTGTACTGACTGTGCAAATCAGAGAGATTGGTGGCATTCATATTTGGCATGTCTGCATTATGATGAGCATATATATTTTTGAATTGAAAGATTGTCCTTTTCATTTAAATTGCGTACATTAAATGGAGATTTATAATAATATCTATATAATTGGCTGAATTTTACGCAAAATATTCGGGCAGTAAATGAATGATTTGTTCACCTTCAGAGGCGTCACTTGGACTGATGTCTGCATCCCCATCCAAATTCATAGGCAGACCATCCATGATGTTTATGAGTGACGCCTAGAGTAGAGGAGTTAATAATATGTTTTTGTATATGTTGATATTTTGTTATTTCTCCCACTTAATGTGTTAATTAAAAACAGTCCATAATAAAACTTTTACATGAAACAGATAACATATTCCAACATGTTGTATTATTCTTTGCAAACATGCCTTTGCCCTATGCAGCTTTCTAATACATATCTCCAATGGCGTTTACAGCATTGATCATGGAAGATTTTTCCATGTACATACATAATATTACAAGCCTCTGAGCACCCATTATTATTATTAAAAAAGGATACAACCACCATAAAGCACAATAGCATAGGGCTTCAGAGAATTAAATTAGAGTATTCTGAGGGTTGTGGGGATGAAAGTAAATGGCGGTGATAATTTCATTCATGGCAAATGAAGAAGGTTGTAGGTAATAGAGGCTGTATCAAAATGCCTAAGACATGCTATATGGAATACCCTACTTGTGAATACTGATGTATGTTGGAATGCAACACAATCCACGCTGGTAAATATTACTTCCTTGATCGCTCTGTTAGGCCAGTTCTGACCAGCAAATGTGATGAATTTCATCTTTTTACAGTAAGTATAAATTAAGATATTGATAAAAGTCAGATATCTCCTCTTTAAGATTCCTGATACTTGCAAACCTTTTTAATTGTTTGCATTTATGTTGTACTTTATGAAGTAAAATATAAAGGTTCCTTTGAGGATTGTTTTAGCAAATCACTGTGCAATTTTCCTGCAAATCAAAGGTAACAGAGAAAAAATGAACTTACATGGTCCTCAGGGAAGGGAATCATTTCCAGGGGTTCCCTGGCATCCCTCTGACCCTTAGATTCTCATGATCTTGTTTTCATAATTGGTTAAAGGTGGAATTCCCTCTATTGCCAGTTTTTAATCTCGCTGCATTAATGGAGGCAACTTTGCACCTCACTCGGCTTTTGGTGTCCGTTCAAGCCAAAAAAAAAAAAAAATATGCCCCTTGCTCTCATAAAAGTTTAAAATTTCTTAATGAATTATTCACTATTATATATACCAACCATGCCTTTTGCCAATGGGACACATCTTTTATACATATAACTATATACCTATGTATAGTAATGTGTATTATAAGTTTTAAATGTTCATAGGAAATTCGCAGTGCGAGATACAAATAATAATAAAGCTGGTCACAGGCGTGACAAAAGTATAAAAGCATATAAATAAAAGACACTCACAAAGATAGTTTTCCGATATTTCGGTGGCCACTAGCACCTTTCTCGAAGGAGAGGAGAGAACTGACTGAGGGGGCAAGGCAGGTTGAGGAAACAAGTGAAGGGTAAAAGTAAAGAGGGGTGAAAGAGGTAAAAATTAGTGGGGAGGGAAAGGGTATGAGAGAAACAGAACGAAAGACAGAAGGTAGAACCTCTACTTTAAGTACCTCCGATAACATGCATTGATATTTTGATATATTGTAGAGAAATCATTCCTTCGTCAATCCATGAAAAACTATTAGGTGGTAATTTGCCATTTAACGCTGATTACAGGATTTGAAAATCGTCATTTTCAGCCTCAAATTACATTGCTCTTATGGAAGAATGGTGACGTCCCTCCCTTGAAAATTTTATTTCTCGAAATTTCTCCAGACAATAATATCTCAAAAACTAGTGTATTGTGACTGAATAATCAACGGATAGCATGTATTTTTTTCAGGTTGCCTCATCGGCCATTTAAGGCTAAAATTTATGATTAAAAAACGATGAAAAGTCTAACTTCCGTTCCTTAGCCACCAGAGTGACAGAGGTCTGGCAGCGATGTTAAGGGAGTAATCAAAACAAACTGGCCCGGTACCTCCGTCATTTATTCCTTACGTCACGATTGCAGACGATTTATGCTATGAAGTGTGTCATTGATTAGTACCATTGGTACTGTACTCCCTGTTAGTACTGGTCACTTGAAGAATACCTAAGTGCGCTAAAATATTTTACACTTGGCAGTCGTCTTACGCGGATTATCATAGATCCCTGAAACTAATAGACATAATACTGTTTACGCGATAAAATCGCTTCTTTATTGCTACTTACGATGATCTATATGTTCTTTAAAAGAATATTTTCAATATTTTAATGTATATTTCGTAGTATAAAGACATCGTTTTCACCTAGCACAAAATAATACTTTGTTTTGAATACGTATTTATTATCACCCACATAATATATTTCACCAAATAAGTAAAATTTAGAATATAAGTCAATAATATGGTTGTAGGAATTTGAAACTAGGCTCGATGCATAGTGTCAATAGGCACTAATATGTTTGGTAATACAATTTCCCATACCTGCTCACTGATAAACTACACAAGCATTCTTCAAGAGAATAAAATAGTTTCTCGAGGTAAAACTTAATTGTTCTGATTAAAATTATATCTTAATTCTAGTTCCTCCAAAAGAGAGTTGTTTAGCCGTATATCTGTTTCGCGAGATTCCAATTATTATAGAAAATTATTGGCTGTTAACTTAGGTGATAGTTCTTAACCCTTACATTTTTCTGCTCCGGGTCAAACCATATAAACACTTATCAAATATGAACAATATTGTATATACCCATGAAGCCTTTACTAGTAGTATCAGTATACCTTTTACCAAGCCCGTACCAGGACAACAGTTGAGGAGGGATTTACTGATTGAGATGTAAAGACCATATCCTCTAGAAAAACAATGTTTTTTACAATCCCAAAATAGTAATTGATCTTTACTGCTTTTTCATTTTCTGGCATACACAACAAATAATCTCACCTCTATGCTACTTCCTTCTTCAACTTTTCATACATTTACCCTCTAACTTGGAGCGAGTTTACAACCCCCTCCCCTTCCACTCTCTACAGCCTTGCCTTTATCCGTATAAACCTGATGGTAACGGTCCACCCACCATAGTATAAACAGGAATGAGATGTTTAGATAATTCCTTCCACTTTTTATGAATAGTATTTTTTTTATTATTTGGCTGAAATAATATAAGACTAAGGCGATAATAATTTTAAAGCTGCCATTAAGAAATGGCCGCTTTCATATTAATATCGAAATGCTGCCTTTTCCTCTTCGGGTTGGCTTGAGATTTCGATGTCAATACAGTATTTACAACGCCGTTCACTCTACATTTTATACCCCAATTACATTCCAGTCCGATGAGAATTTCTTCTGTTATATCAATTAACGATAACACTGAATCACACGCAGTACAAATAATCTGCTTAGCCAAAGCATTTATTTCCACGATTCGACATCCATCAATAAATTCACTAAAAGAGTTGATTTGTAAAATACTTCCAGCAATATTCCGTCTTTTTAGATTTTACAAACTAATAGCCTTATATTTAGGCATAAATTTGCCTTTAAAACGAACTTATGAAGCCATTACTCTAGCCCTCAAATGGAATTAGCGATTCAAAAAGGCAAATTGCATTGCCCAAGAGAGCTCAGTTATAAAAGTTATCGCACTACAAAGTAATAGAGCAATTGTAATTTGTAACTGCAACACAAAATACCGTACTGTAAAACTGAAGTTAAATGCATGAAAACTAATAGCAGAAGGCAACGAATCTCAATGTGGTAGCGCAGGCAAACTAGGTTATCCAACCGGTGTGAAAAATTGGTTCCTATTTCAATATTTACACGTTCTTTAAGGTGTTGTCCAGTTCGTCGTCAGCAAATACGTCTAATAAATTTGTTTTAATTAAGTTTCTATGAAAAGATCAGAAGCGATTTTTAGGTCTGTTATTTTCTTTCATATCTTATTGTATTATTATGAAATTTTATTGTTGCTCCTGAGAAAGTTTTTTTAAGTGCCTCTGACACATGGCGTCAATATAAAAGCCTTTCTTCACATCACCAAATTACTTCAGTTGGAAGATGACTCATGTTTTGTATAGCCATGTTGAATAGTTGAAAATCGCATTAAATTATAACTAACAACATTTTGAGCAATTTTATGTTGTGCCGGCATGCTATATTCGTCTTATAAAAGTAGTACTTCGAAGCGCAGGTTCTACCTTAATGAGACCTGTTGATTCCCGGGTTGCGGAAAGCATGGAAGAGCAAAATTAAAGATTGCTCCAACGTTTTAATTTGGAGGGGAGACGCTGAAGGCGGGAGGGAGGCCAGTATGCCCACCTTGAACAATTATTGAAGTTGAATTCGTGGGAGGAGGCATGTATGGCTACCGGGAAAGAATAAGATCGGGAGGAGGGCTTATTGCAGGAAGAGCGGTGACCATTCATGCGGATGCATAGCGGGGAAGTGGAGAGGCCGAAAGCGGGACATAATTGGCAGAGTAGAAGGCAGACAGTATTTTCAGTGGTGCAGGAAAGTGAAGGCATGGAGGGAAGCGAAAAAGAGAGGAGTTGTTTGTGGAGAGGCTGGGTGATAAGCATAGTACAGTTTTGCATTTAGCGCGATTGCAGGGGGAAGGGGGTGTTTTGGGAGGAAGGTGGGATTTGGACAGAGGTCTGGTGGTTCTCAGAAAACCAGAGGTTGGGAGGACGTTTGAAGGTGAGAGAGAGGCATTTAGGGAAAATATTGGTGGTGGTAAGGTTATCAGACAGGATAGGGAATAGGTCTTTGAGGATGTGTTTAAGGGACTGAATACCAGGGATTAGGTTGTGCACAAGGAGAGGTTGTCTTTGGTTTAGCGAAGAGAGGCTATGGGGGAGTAAGGTTTATTGGAGATTTTTTTGTTGAGAAGGTGCTCAGGGTATCCTCTCCGGAAAAGAGACTGGTGAAGGTTTAATATTAAATTTAAACCCCCCTCTTCCCATGAACCCAATCCTCTCCCCTTCAATCACACGATCGAAATATTTTGTAACCTCCTTCTTTGAAGTCACTTCAGGTGTCCCGCAAGGTAGGCCCACTCCTGTTCCTCCTGTACATGAATGATATCAATAAGGTGGTAAAAAGTAAGCTTCGTCTATTTGCCGATGACGCAGTAGTTTACAGGGAAATTCTATGCCAAAACGTTAAAGAGTATTTAAATGATGACCTACTAGCAATTGAAAAATGGTGTGATACATGGCAGTAAGAATTGAATTTTAAAAAATGTGTAGTAATGAATTTTTGGAAAAAGAATTGTTCCCCTCCTAGCTCTTACAAAATAAGTAATCATTATGAATAAAAGTGAATTCCATAAAGTGACGCCAGAAACCATCAATTTTAAAATAAGTAATAATGAATCAACAAACGTGGAATCCATTAAATATCCTGGAATAAGACTGACACACAATCTTTCCTGGGGTAAACACATGCGTGAAATAATGGGTCAAGCGAATCGTAAACTGGGATTCATCAAAAGAGTATTGAGTATTGACTCGTCCATCGTTTTCAGGTTTTCACTCACCCTGAAGATGGTGGACGAGTCGTCCGTGGAAACGTTGGTGTTATGTAAAGGATAAATAAAAACAAATAGCACGCATCTAACCTCTAAAACACTATCTTTATTAAATGTAAATAGTACACTTCTCACGATGGATACTCCTACACACTTCAAGCATAATTAAAAATATTTTATAACCCTCATGAATCCTTGCTGAGTAATCAGGAAACGCTATAACCGCATACGGTCATTGACACGTCACTAAAAAATCTTAGCGTGACCAGTGACAGTCAGCCTGAATCGAATTGTAAAATATCAATATGATTATTAACATGTATACCTAAGGTTGATCCAGTATCTCTCGTCACAGAAAATGCTTCTCTCGTCGTCGTGTTCGATCTTTCATAAACACATCTGGTAAGATTTAATGTAGTATGAAATTGCTCCAGCGTCTTTCTTAATAAAGTATGATAGACCTCACATTCCTATAAAAACAGTTTATTTTGTATCAGGCGTAGCGTACCTCGACCTCTATTTCTCCTCTCTCCTAGCTTTCTTCGGCAAAATTGTGGCTCTCACCGTTGTAATGGACACTGTAGCAGCAGATGGGAAAATTAAACCATACCGATCCATTATTAATAGCTCTACTTCACTTTAGATAAACTTAAACATCAATATCTAGAAAGCTTTGTATAATGAATATTATAATTACTAAATATACACCATAATTTATTTCACCTATCACGCATCATGTCTGAACAAGGCAGAAGACCTAAACAAACAATTCCGACGATCAATACAGCTGCGTTGGTCGGAAATCTCCCGAAATCGAATGTACTATCGATACGCCTTCCTTTCTACACATAACATTCAAGGAATTAATTCGAATGATCATTCGCCGTGTAAAACGCCCTAAGCGGAAGCAATTTCAGGTCATCACTATTCCCATAATAATTCACTGTATAAAACGGCCTTGACACCAATGACAACAACGAAGGAAATGCTAAGATTTAAGTGATCGAAAGGTCCTTATAATAGCAGTTACTGTACGTATTAAAGACGCTGAAAATAATGGCAATATAATTTAAGTTCACTCCAGTATTTTATTTCTGTATCTCCTAAACGTAACAGTGAAGACAATGAGTGATATCTTAAGGGAGATGTTTAGTACAATTAGGAAAAGCGGGCATTGAAATATGTTATAAACATATATATGATTTTTTGAAGTGATTATAGATGTTTTCTAGATATACATAGAAGATTATGTAGATGTTTCGTGGACGTTTAGTTAATATTTTATCCTTCATGGGTTCATTGGAAATACCTTTAGTTACAATAAGCACGAAGTAAAATCAGCTGTATAGCAAATCGCTTTGCCGCTTTTATTTGTTTGTTGACGTCAGGAGTATGAGAAATTCACTAACCTAAACGGTCTCTGAGAAATCTCGGTTTATAAAACCGAGATAATAATAACAGTGGTGGAACGCAAACGAGAGATTATCGAGATAATAATATTAACGGAGATAATGTAAACTGCGATAATGGGAAATTTTACCGTCGTTGGTGAAACTGGCCCTTAGTCTCTTAGATAAATTCCAAGATAATATTTTCAGTGATAACGTTAAAAATATTTTGCGAACCCCAACTTACTATGGTAGACTGGACCATAATCACAAAATTAGAGAAATTGATTGCCGAACTGGCTGATTCAAAATGTCCTTTTTTCCTCGTACAATTAGGGATATGAATATCGGTGAACATGTCCAATGCGAGTAAATCAATGTATAGCATAGGTAGCTGCATGTTGGTATAAGGACTTGAAGGTAACCCAACTAACAGCATGTTTTTCCATGCTTACTTTGCTATTTTTATCTTTTTTAAATAGTGTAGTTTAGAACTACATAAATACTAATCCTTTTTTATGCATGATATCTAGTGCATGTTTGGTGAGAATTCACCCCTTGCCACACACCTTTATGGTTGCTTGCAGGGTATTAGGTAGATGTACCTCTCACCCTCAGCTAAGGTCGCTTACCTCCCTTCCTCCGCCTCCCCCCTACTCATTCATCTCTCCCTTTCTTACTTCCCTTCTTAACCGTCATATCTCCAATCCTCACTCCTTCTCCCTTCCTTTTTCCTCCCCCCACCGCACTGTTACGATGACCTGGTGGATATATAAGGCTGCTTCTCAGATATAATGTACCTTGAGAATGACAACAATTTATGGAAACCTAGGTCGTTCTATTAAAAAGTTTTGTGGAATAGACTAAAGGTTTGTTACCATGAGCAAGTGAAAAGCCATTTATTGCCAGTCGGCTCCGAACTCAATATTTAGAATAAGAGGTATTGCGGCCAAAACACGGAGAAAATACCTTTTTTCGTTGGGTTTTACTGTTGTAGTTATCTACCATTTGGTCAATAATCTTCTGCATCCATGTCCTGGTTTTGAAGCTGCAACCTTTGGGTTACTAGGCCAGCGTCTCACCGACCTGTTTACTATGGCATTGGATAGAGAGTTTTGGTATAAATAAAGACGAAATATGTTGGGTAAAAGAAGACTGAAATGGGCGAGTTCAGAGGGTTTTTATAGATGGTATCGTGTCGGATAGAAAGTCACATCGGGAGGTCCCCTGGGCAGCGTAATAGGTCCGCTTCTATTTCTTTTATGCATAAACGATTTGAGTAACGTAGTTAATAGTAACCTTAAATTGTTTGCAGGCGATGCGGTAGTGTACTGTTGTACATCAAAAGAAGAAAGGAAATCGCTTAGTAATTAGATTCAATTCAAGAGTGGTGCGACAAATAGGAGTTACAATTTAACCTTAATAAGTGTGTAGCTATCAATTTTTGGAGGAGAAGGTATGTAGGTGTAACAATCACCAAAGAAATATCGTGGGGAAGACACATCCGGGAAAAGTGCGGCCGAGCGAAGAGAAAGCTAGGGTTTATTAAAAGTGAACTTGGGAAAGGAGAAGACGAAAGAGTGATGTTAATTTTCACTAATTATGCCCCACCTTGAATATTTAGCCAGTTTATTGGATCCGGATGAATTAGGCTTGATCAGAGAACTAGACAGTGTGCAGCGTAGAGCAGCTAGGTTCGTTAAAAGGTGTTACGATAGGTTTAGTAGTGTATCAAAATGAATACAAGAATTAGGGTGGGAATCATTATCAGAGCGTAAGTTAAAGTGCAGATTAAATCTATTAGAGAAATTTCAATCGGATAGCTTTACTGAAGATGTTAGGCACATATTAAAAACATCAGCGTATTATGCTAGATTCGACCAGATAAATAAGATTAGAGAGATAGATTGCCGTACCGATAGATTCAAAATGGCATTTTTCCCCCGTACTCTAAGAGAACAGAATAGGCAGCATAGCATAGGGATAGATAGGGGAAATATTTTACAGTATTCTGTAGTGCATGATGCATGTCTTGCCCCTTAAATACTATAGATACTAACAATCAAGTTGCATGAGACAATATAGTTGCTAGTTTGCATGTTAGTAGTGCATGCTTGGTGATCTTCACCTCCTGCCACACACCCTCACGATGGCCTGCAGGGTATCGCGTAGATGTTGATAAAATGTCCGGTATCCGCAGAATTAGACATGCGAAAATAGGCTTAGGCGCAGTACCTACTTATTTTAATTACCTACTTTAGTATCTCAGTACTTATTTGTTTCAAGGACAAGTTGATTTTAACTCACTGGGTAAAAACAGCATACGAAAAGGCCAACGCCTTGTAGTTGAAGATCCTCGGAAATTGGATCACAATTAAGATCTTTCATTTGCGCTTAGCATATGTAGAATTCAGCGTATATAATTGATAGATTGGATAATAAAAGCGCTTATTGGTTTTCTAAATATGATGAGTATAGGTTAAAGAAAAATACCGAAATGGAACGATGAATGCTGCAAGTAAATGCGTGAGGGATCTCGAGAAAGACCTACAACTATGTATGGGATCTAGGGCCCGAGGGGACGCCCTCGATTTGGACTTTGACCTTACGGGCAGCGAAGGTTAGAGCGACGCTTGCACCTCGTCACTGTAGGCTGATAGGTTAAAGCTTGAAGCCGTGTGCTTCGCCGTCTGGAATAGGGACACAGGACACACTCGCGTTTCTTCACCAGGAGCATCTGGCTGTGGAACACGTGGCATTCCGTATCAAGGGATATTCTATTGTGAAGACATTCCAGAATTCCAGCCCTCTACCACCTCCGGCGTACTTTCACAATGCATCTATCTACATCTACATAACACCCTGCAAGCCACCATAAGTGTGTGACAGGGGATGAATTCTCACCTAACAAGCACTACATATCATGCGTAAAAAAGGATTAGTATTTATATACTGTTCTAAACTACACTATTTAAAAAAAGATAAAAATAGCAAAGCAAACATGCAAAAACATGCTGTTAGTTGGGTTAAGCTTCAAGTCCTTATACCAACATGCAGCTATCAATATTATCCATTGCTCGTACTGGGTATATTTACCGTTATTCATATCCCTAGTTGCATGAGGACAAAAGGACATTTTGAATCTATCAGTTCGGAAATCAATTTCTCTAATTTTGTGATTATGGTCCAGTCTATCGTAGTAAGTTGGGGTTCGCAAAATATTTTTAACATCATCACTGAAAATATGGTCTTGAAATTTGTTTAAGATATTAAGTCTTAATTTCAACCTGCGATCTGACAATGATTCCCAATTTAATTCATTTGATACTCTGGTTACGCTAGTATGGTTATCGTACCGTCCCTTTACAAATCTTGCCAATCTTCGCTGCACACGTTCAAGTTCATTATTTAGACCGATTTAGTAGGGATCCCATACACTGGCAGCATATTCCAGATGAGCTCTTACATGGGAAAAGTAGCTGATTTTTCATACACGTTCGTCATATTAACCAGCACTCTTTTGACGAATCCCAGTTTACGATTTGCTTGACCCATTATTTCACGTGTGCGTTTACCCCAGGAAAGATCATGTGTCTGTCTTATTCCAAGATATTTAATGGATTCCACGTTTGTTGATTCATTATTACCTATTTTGTAGTTGCTAGGAGGTGAGCTATTTTTTTCAAAAAATTCATTACAAGACATTTTTTAAAGTTTAATTCTACATCCTTCCATCAGAACTCTCACCCAAAGGATTCCGTGGGGAAATTCGATTCATACACAACTCTGAAAATGTAACTTACTCGCAAGAGTCCCCGAAGAAGACTGCCGCGGTGCATTATTAGGATCCGGCAACAGTGCAGCTCCAACAATACGCTCCAGAAATCATTGGGCCGAGGCATCGCGACAACACTGGGCCATTTCCGATGTGGCCCATTGTTTCGTTGCAAATTGATGCAGCCAAAGGTGTTAGAGCAGTGTTGAAATCATGAAGGTGTTATTCGCGAGATCCTTGTTCTTGGCAGACAGGTCAGAACTCCGGATTAACCTGATAATCTGCCTGTACTTGGCGGCTAGTGTTTCCTTCACTGTTCTCACCTTCTGCATCCGGCGCTGGGGGACACCGAGAGATCCGTACGCCTCGTCTTCATCAAGATGACGAATGGCGTTTACGTCTACGAGCTGCACGTCTTCCTTGCTATCCGAAATCTTTCCTTTCGCCAGATGGATGGTCGAACACTTTTCCACTCCGAACTCCATCCCTATATCCTCACTCTATCTCCGTACTGAGAGACCTGATGCTTTGACGGGACACCGCACGTATATGCCTTACCTTGATGACCTACAAGCCTATGACCTATATGACCTACAAGCAATTGAAAAATGGTGTCATACAGGCAGTTAGAATTAAATTTTTAAAAATTTGTAGTAATGAGTTTTTGGAAAAAGAAATGTTCTCCTCCTAGCATGTACAAAATAAGTAATGATGAAATAATAAACGTGGAATCCTGGGGTAAACACATACGTGAAATAATGGGTCAAGCTAATCTTAGACTGGGATTCATCAAAAGAGTATTGGGTAAATGTGACGAACACGTACGAGAAATTAGTTACTTTTCCCATGTTAGACCTCATTTGGAATACGCTGCCAGCGTATTGGATCCCCACGAAATCGGTCTAAATAACGAATCGGAACGTGTGCAGCGAAGATCGGCAAGATTTGTAAAGGGACAGTACGATAACTATATTAGCGTAACCAGTCTATTAAATTAATTAAAATGGAAATCATTGTCAGATCGCAGGTTGAAATATAGATTTAATCTCCGAAATAAATTCAAAGATAACATTTTCTGTGATGACGCTATAAATATTTTGCGAACCCCAACTTACTATGGTAGACTGGACCATAATTACGAAATTAGAGAAATTGATTGCCGAACTAAAAGATTCAAAATGTCCTTTTTTCTTCGTACAATTAGACATCATGAATAACCCAACTATCAGCACGTTTTTGAATGCGTAGTTCGCTATTTTTATCTTTTTAAATATTGCAGTTTTGACTAATATATTAATACTAATCCTTTTAAATGCATGATATGTAGTGCATTTTTGGTGAGAATTCATCCCCTGCCACACACCTTTGAGGTGGCTTGCAGGGTATTATGTAGATGCAGATAGATGTACCTTGTCTCAACTGGATGGACAGTGGGAGGAGAGATAAACAAACAGCTGCCTTATTCGCTGAGGTAATGTTCACGGACATTTCGTAGTCGAGTCTCGGAATGACGTCACATTCTCGGAAGACTACCCAAGTTGCGATTCAGAAGGTTTTCACGGCATTTCCGTTTCGGCAGCGTGGTATTCCGTCGCCATGGAGAGCTAGTCTCTCGGAAAACCACCGCGGAATCGGAATTTGGCTCCATCTCATTTCTTATCAGTGAAATACTAAGTATATAAGTATTTCTACTTGAAGGTATTTTGTTGACGCAAGCGGTTCTCTTATGCATTGCAGATATGTGTAAATAATTGTTTCTCCGCGTATTCTATGTTTATACGGTTTATATGATTTGTTTGTCCCACTATTCCGTGTATATGGCTATGTATATACACCGCTCATATGTCAGGGAATTATAAGTTTCATTACCTTTGCAATGCAAATTAAGTGATATTCACATGAAATGGAAAAATGTTTTGTTTACTATATTTCATGTCATTTACCCGGTGCTAGTCATTTGTGACGTCAACCTTGATACATGCATGGCTTTTATAGCTTCGACGCGTATTATAAAGCATTTCATTGTATTACCCTTCCGTAAAAGCAATGCGTACCTACAGTAAAATCACTGCTATCGCGAGATTTGGTGGGATATTTTTGTACATGCTACCTTTAACCATAATGTTACTCATGTCAACTACGACACCAAATTAAATGTATGCTAGGTATACTTATATTAAATCACCGACCAATATTAATTATTTATATTGCAAGCATGTATGATATCTGTAGTTGAATTAGCCGTAGAGGCATGGCTTGTACCTTACATAAGCACCACCTTCATTCAAGTGAAGGAATGGGCAGTGGACGATAGGAAGAGATATCCTAATTGTTTTTTCAATCATTTTCACTGAAACTTCGCTGGTCTCATCTTTATGGTGAATTATAAATAGTTGACTGATCACATGATAATAGCATTCATCTACATCTACATAATACCCTGCAAGCCACCATAATAGTATTCTGCCTAATTAGGAATTATTATATTCCCATTTCTTCTAGATCGTAATGTGTTATATGGATTACCTTAAGGCCTAAATTACAATGACTCTGTTATACCTGTTGGTAACTGAAAGTGCAAGCTGCATCTCGTTATTTAGATAGGTACTTGATGTTTTCCATGTCTTCATCGTAAGAGTAATACATCGTGACTCCTTATGTAAGAGTATTGAAGACCTTGTCCTGAAGGCAAGATCATATATAAGAAGTGCTGACGGAACTCAATGATGAGTACATGTTCATCTACATCTACTCGGTACTTTGCAAGCCTCCGAAAGAGTGTATGGCATGGAGTGAAGATCACCAAGCATGCACTATAGACGTGCAAACATGGTTCAATAGGGTCTCAGGCAACTATATTGTTAGTATCTACGTAGTAATTAAGGGATTGGTTGCTAATGCATGCATTATGCACTTCAGACTACTCTAAAATATTTCCCATGCTTATCCCTTTGCTGTTCTATTCTCCTATGTTGCTATCCTATTCTGTTCTCTTATAGTTCGGGTGAAAAATGACATTTTGAATCTATCAGTACGACAATCTATCCCCCTAATCTTATTTATCGGGTCTAATCTATCATAATTCGCTGGTGTTTTGAATGTATGTCTAACCTCTTCAGTAAAGCTACCCGATTTAAATTTCTGTAATACTGTAATAGATTTAATCTGTACTTTATCTCTGATAGTGATTCTCACCCTAATTCCTGTATTAAGTACAGTTTGTAACGTTCACAAAAAATTATTTTTTCCTATATTTACGTAGATTAGCATATATGTAATTCACCTGCTTCTGGTGTTAGAGTATCAATTCAATCTATAGGTATGAGGAACAGTTATTTACCCAAATGATAGAAAAATGCACTCCATGGCTCTCTACCGAGGCTTGCCCAAGAATCCCTAGCAGAATCTTCTTTGGGTCGTCACTTGCAGAGCAAGGGGCCTCTCCCCTCTGCCATCCGCGTAGAATTGAATCCTGACAGTTCTTTGCCGGGTGCCGCAGCCTTGCCACACCTGTGAGTTGCATGCAAAATGTCACGTTATTCATTTGCTTATTCAGGATGTACATTGGTTAATAAGGGCAGCTACTGAAATACATCAATAATTTTAATTAATTTTTACTTAAATATTATTATTGATGTATTTAGGTAGCTGCCCTTATTTACCTGTTTATACAATACGTAATAAGTAGATGCATAATATCAAGACACAGCAAAACGAAATTGAGTTAAAAATACGTTAGTTTAAGGAGATATGACAGAAATGAATAAATCTCTTTTGGGCAATTTCTGTATGCACATCATGGCATGAGCGATTTGGTGACCATATAGAAGTTCTGCATTGTAAGATTGACAAAATAATTGATGGAAATAATATTTTAAGCACTGAAATACCTATGAAGTCCATAGTAAATCACCAAATAAATCCAGGAAGTTGATTTGCTCTTTGACGTACCAAATCGATATGATTACAAAATCTGTCTCATTCAACAATATCGCACCAAAACCTTTTATTAGACTGTTATTACTAAGGCGTTCACTATTAATATGACAAGGACATCCCTATGGGTTTTCTCTCCTATGACGCGTAACGAATGATCACTACTTTAAATAATAGCCATATGTTCATACTCTCACTGTTTATACACTCATTATTCACGTTTTCATATTCACGTTTCACATTCTTATCACATTCACGTTAAAAATATTTTGCGATCCCCAACTAACTATGGTAGACTGGACCATCATTACAAAATTAGAGAAATTGATTGCCGAACTGACAGATTCAAAATTTACTTTTCTCCTCGTACAAGTAGAAATACTTTTTGATCATGTATATGTTTTCTTAGTGGCTCATATGGATTGTATTTTCATAATTTCATCGTACTTTCTGAAAGAAGGCGCGCGGTGGCCCTGTTACCGAACGGCAGCTGAAACTAACCGTAGACTACATGTCTACGCATAGCAGAGGAAATGATTAAGAGTGCACGAATAGAACTTGAAGCAGGATTGAAGGTGAACAGCTCACGAAGTCAGATTTATCTTGGTCAAGCTTCAGTAAGTCATTCAGCCATAGGTCTAGAGACATTGTTGCTTGACCCAGAGGATTGTTGGAGGAGATAAATCACTAGCAGTCGTAAGGGAAAATTGAGACCTTACAGTTGTGTTACAGTAAAAACGTTAAAGAATATCCATGAAAAAATGAATTCCTTTTGTGTGAAGAATTGCCTTGTTACAGTTTCCCGGACATCTCCACCTATAGTATTAATTACATCAACCACCTCCTCCACTAATTCTAGCTGTGGGATATTCCCTTCCTGTACGTTGAGGCTGTGCATCAACATCAATTTGGCAGCACGGCACAGGAAATTATTATTTTTGCTGCAACTTCTGGCTTATAGTGCAGTACCCTGCCTAAGTGACAGACATCGCTGCGTATTTTTCACGATGCCAAACAGTTGCTCAATGCAGTTCCGTGGTCAGGCAATGGACTGTTGTGTACGAATCTTATAGCCGTCAGAATCTGAAATCATTGCATTCAAGTAAAAGTTGCATGCACTCCTATGCACGGAGCGTTCGAGTTTTCAGATGCTGGAATAAACAAGTTAAAATCACGTAACCAACCTGCAAATAGACTGGCAAACTCTGCCTATGTTTTATTAGATTAGGGCTGAGCGCAAGTGAGATCGTTAAGAAGTACCTAGAGCGCTTCCATTCCATCGATAATAAATATATAAGGAGGATTTGCGTGTTACTGCACTACAGATTCACAATTTTAATTACAATATTTCTGTGCTTTCACCTGTCACCTTGATCTCTATCCTTTCTACAAAACAAGACCACAAGATACCATTTTCAACAAAAACGCTCCTATTCTGAGACCTTATGCTATGATGGAGAATTTTAACCTTCATACGCTGTGACGGCGACGACGTAGTTATGACGCCTATGACATCTACAGAATCGCTTCTTATAACGGACCGTCATAAGAACAATGGCTATGACGCCTATGACATCTACAGAATCGCTTCTTATAACGGACCGTCATAAGAACAATGGCTATGACGCCTATGACATCTACAGAATCGCTTCTTATAACGGACCGTCATAAGAACAATGGCTATGACGCCTATGACATCTACAGAATCGCTTCTTATAACGGACCGTCATAAGAACAATGGCTATGACGCCTATGACATCTACAGAATCGCTTCTTATAACGGACCGTCATAAGAACAATGGCTATGACGCCTATGACATCTACAGAATCGCTTCTTATAACGGACCGTCATAAGAACAATGGCTATGACGCCTATGACATCTACAGAATCGCTTCTTATAACGGACCGTCATAAGAACAATGGCTATGACGCCTATGACATCTACAGAATCGCTTCTTATAACGGACCGTCATAAGAACAATGGCTATGACGCCTATGACATCTACAGAATCGCTTCTTATAACGGACCGTCATAAGAACAATGGCTATGACGCCTATGACATCTACAGAATCGCTTCTTATAACGGACCGTCATAAGAACAATGGCTATGACGCCTATGACATCTACAGAATCGCTTCTTATAACGGACCGTCATAAGAACAATGGCTATGACGCCTATGACATCTACAGAATCGCTTCTTATAACGGACCGTCATAAGAACAATGGCTATGACGCCTATGACATCTACAGAATCGCTTCTTATAACGGACCGTCATAAGAACAATGGCTATGACGCCTATGACATCTACAGAATCGCTTCTTATAACGGACCGTCATAAGAACAATGGCTATGACGCCTATGACATTTACAGAATTGACCTGCAGGTGGAGTTTGTTGCGCTTTCCACCATATTTCATGTATTGAGGAGCAAAAAGGCTGGCATTTTAATGCAATGTCAGCTTTCCCATTCTCCAATTCATTCACTGATTTTTAAACGGATAATTCTACGAATGAGGTGATCTACAATAATTAGGCAAAGCAATTTGTCAATTAGCGCTGTGATGTTTTAACTAAACATTATTACGGAATGGGGGCCTAACCTACGAATGATCAGACTAGCTACTACAAATACCTTATGGCTATGGTGCATATAGGTAAGTATAGTAATACTAATATGCAGTGCTAATGTTCATGACTTATGGTATCATCTTGGGTCATTTTAGAACACTATAATTTTGGTCGTATCATAAACGACGTATCGTTATTTACATACATCCGTAGAAGCACGTACTGTCAATTGCGTACATCAGTATTTATCGAGCCAAATGATCAATTTCGTCATAAACGACTACGTAATAATTACATTTTTATTGACTTGATTCACAGATGCCGTGGAGTGTTAATTTTGGTGAAACTCTGCGCTCTGCGATAAAAACGGTAATTTATTTCAAACAAAGTCACACACACCCGATGTCTCTCCAAACAAATGGTAGAACTGAGATCAGTGATGCAGCATTCACATTGTACGTTGTCCATTTCTTCCCTATTTTTTTGAAGTACTCATTCAGATAAATTTGGTATCAATTTATTTGCAGCAACTCATCGACCGTGTGCCAAGTAATCATGCTCGTTTCATGATCTCGATCGATGCTTTAGGATATGGAGTGTAACGGTTACAGCATATGAGAAATTCAACCCAGTAGCTTCTAAAAATCACTGTTACATGCACAAATTGCATCGTAGTAAAAGTAAAACAGCTTTATTTATCAAAATATTGCCTATCTACTAAGTATGTTATTTACCATTACAAAAATAAACATAACGGATATAAAAATCCATCGCGTACCACATAAACAGTATCGTAGTAGATGCTGCCCATCAGTTTTAGTGAATAAGTGAGAACGCTGAAGTTCACAGAAACTCGCCGCAGGTTTGTTAATTTCGCCTCCGATGGCTCTGAGGCGAAAACCCAGCTGGCGGCTGTCTCTCGCCTCACGTAATCGCTGGTCAAATCCACGCCACCCAGGATGATGTGGTTCATTTTCCTCCCGCAATTTTCAACTACATGTATCTGCTAATTCGTAGTGTGTGCAATTTAATTGTCATATGAAGTAGTTTTTCGACGAAGGCATATTGGCTGGATATATTTTGGTACCGTTATGGTCTCGTGTTAGCGAGAGAAGAACGAATATTTGAATATATCGGCAGTGGAATCTTATTCCTTTGATCTTATCCATATGATACTCTGTGCTGAGGTGGTGTGAGGCCCTGTACATACATTAGGGTGGGCCGAAAAAAAGGTTTTTTTCCGGATCAAATTTGCCCTATGCGGGAAAGTTGTGTACTGATGTCAGGATCTGACATGCAAAATTTTTTCGAAATCGGATAATATTAACCACTGCCGCCCGAGCTCTAAAGTTTAAAATTTTGCGAAAATTCAGGCGGAAATGGGAAACAAACGGTTATGGAGAATAATTTGTTGCGAATACTGGAATATTGGTAAATATCAACGATAGATGCATGTTTTTAGATTACAACACTGAAATGTGAAGTTTATTTGACGAAATCTATGGCTTACACGATGCCTAAGAATAAACAGCTAATTTAGAGTGTAGGCAACCCGCGCAACAACAAACATTTTTACACGCTCCAAGCATCACTTCAAATAGATCACTTTTGGAAGCCGTATTTGGGATAAATTAATAATTTTTCATATGCAGTTCCTTCATAAATGTCTCATACTTCATTTGGGTATAGATAATACATTAAAACAGACGGTAAAGTTAATTTTTTTTAAAACACCTCAATTATGATGAAGAATTTTATGCATGTTGAGCTATTACCACAAAAAAATCAGTTAATCAAGGTAGGATTAAGGCACAGCCTGATCACCAAATACTTAATTTAAGTAGCTCTGTGCTATTTTCGTGGAGAAACTACCCAGAACTCACCACGAGGAGGTGGCTACTATCGAGTTCCACCCGTGCCCTCCCAAACCACCCTTCCATGGGGCACGTTTGTAGGTATCTGGCTAACAACGGTTATACCTTATGCTGTGCTTTATTTTCAAATTTTTGTTGAAGTTTTCGGCCTTTTATGCATGATAATGCCCATCCATGCCTGCTTTCTGGACTGCACACGGATTTTGACGCCACCGTGATCATTTGTACCATCCTTTCAACTGCTTGTGTGTGGCATGCAAATGGGGGTACTTTCAACAAAGCCCATTCCTTCAGATTATCTCCCAAATATTTGCTTATGATATCAGCTATTAAAAGTGGTTGAGTTACCGCTACTGTTTTCCAGTCAACTAAGTGGACGTAATCTTGTGCATCAAAATTCATAGTTGGAAGTTCGAATTTCCTAAATTCCTTCTGATTTTCCTCTGATTTTAATATTTTTTCGACGGCCATTTCGCGGATTGGTCTCCTCTTTTCGGCTAGCATTGCAAGCAGAATATTTTCTGGGTGAGCCAAAAGAGCGTTTCCCTGAATGATTGAGTAAAGGCGTAATTTGATGTCTCGATTCATATATTTCTTTAAATGTATCATGTTCATGATATTCTTCGGACCGTCCGTGCATTGTGGTGTTAATTTTATCGCGAACCACATAGGAGTTTATACTTTCATCACAAAAGTTGCCAATGTCATCTGTTCTTTTGAAGGAGTTTCGGTTGAAGCATATAATCGAAGAATACGAATTGCTGTAGTGGTCCACCTGGAATGAACCATTTTCCCCGGACTTCTCGCTGAAAGACTCTCCAGGCATTCTCCACTTGAAAAAGCACGTGGTCTCCTTGAGAAACCATCCCGATATCAACTAGAAGCGCGGATGCGAGTGCTGCAGCAGCTCGTTTCGATATACAGAATCTTTCACAGGCAGACGCAAATCTAGACAAATTTAAATTATTTACACCCACCTTTTTTCCAAAAAATCATCAGCGTCACTTGCGTCGCGTAATTCTTCATCTGCAGACGTTTCATCACTTGAGTCTTTCCAAATCACAGGAACTTCTTGCTCAGGTAGCGTGGAACATTCTAATGATCTGTTTATTTCTAACCTATTTCATTTCCTCTTCCTCTTGTCTTTCCTGGACATCAATGGCACTGATATTTAGTTTTCTATCACTTCTCTGGTCCTGAAGGAATACACGTTCTAAAAGTGGGACTCTGGTGGTATTATCACAAACACAATCATTTCCACTAGAGAATTTACATGCCGCAACATCAAAGAGCTGACACGCGTGACGATGAAAGTCTTGCTTCAGATCAACGAAAGTCTTCTTGTTGACAGATCGAAGATTATTGCAGTATTTTCCATGGTATTGAATATTTCGTCTCACAGTTTGCTTATGTCCGACATCTGGTTTAGAAGAACTATTCCAGATGTCTTCAATGGCATAAGCCACCGTCTCCGCGATTCCCGATACAGATGTATCGGTATTTCCACTTTCTTCTTGAATGTACCGAGAGTACAAATACATTTTCATCATCTCCTCATAAGTAGGCAAAACATTACCCACGAACTTTTCGGGTGCACCAAATATCAGGCACTCCTCTCCACACCTTTTAAGCTTTTTCTGTATTTTCGCCATTGCATTAATCTTCTTGCAACCGAAACCACAGTACGCTGCACAATGTAGTTATTCACTCACAGCAATGAATACCAACTGACTGACTACCTCAAGCTTATGAAGTGAAATACGCATCTTACCCGACAACGGATGGGAATCCCCAAGGAAAATAAAATATTGCAACGAATGTGGTGAGTTAATGAGTAACTATAGTAACAGCATGAGATGAGGGAGTTTTAACATCGGTTACGAGGGTTTACAATGGAATATGTCTTGTATGAGAATTCTATGCCATTTTATCACCGAAGTATTCACGATCAACTCATCGCTGGGGCCAGATAAGGATAACCTCCGTCCTCCGTCTCATTCATACTTTCCTTAGCTCTACCACTGGCCATCTTTATCATACCTGACTCACGTCGAAATAGCTGTACCTATTATCGCTTAGGGACTAGTTAACTCCCGGTTTTCCAAGAAAGTGCCTGTTGGAGGAGCACATATGTACCGTACACAGAGATAATGCGTTGATTATGGAACTTTTCGGTTTATCATTTCCGACAGTGAACCACTACAATTTATCAAAGTTCTTAGAAAAAGCTACTATCCTCTGATGAGTAGATCGTAGCTATATCAGCCTTTTTTAACAAAAGAATTCATTTGGACTCCACTAGTGTATTAAAATGTCTGATTCGTAGTATCTTTCCCAGCGCGCAGTCCGCTTTGTCTCCGAGTGAACAACCACTCCTTTTGCAATCTAATTCACGAGCATTTATGACACAAAATTAGTTGGATTTGCGAAGAATATCTGCAGCTCAGGGGGGCAAGAGCCAAATATTGGATATTGCAGTATATACCGAGGAAATCAAATGTTTGAATCACCTTTGTGATAAATATCAGGCCGTGATTCTTCGCCATAATTTAAATTAGTTTCAAAACGTACCATTTTTCGTCTGTTTTAAAGTATTATCTATACCCAAATGAAGTATGAGACATTTATGAAGGAACTGCATTTGAAAAATTATTGATTTATCCCAAATACGGCTCCCAAAAGTGATCTATTTGAAGTGATGCTTGGAGCGTGTAAAAATGTTTGTTGTTGTGCGGGTTGCCTACACTCTAAATTAGCTGTTTATTCTTAGGCATCGTGTAAGCCATAGATTTCGTCAAATAAACTTCACATTTCAGTGTTGTAATCTAAAAACATGCATCTATCGTTGATATTTACCAATATTCCAGTATTCGCAACAAATTATTCTCCATAACCGTTTGTTTCCCATTTCCGCCTGAATTTTCGCAAAATTTTAAACTTTAGAGCTCGGGCGGCAGTGGTTAATATTATCCGATTTCGAAAAAATTTTGCATGCAAGATCCTGACATCAGTACACAACTTTCCCGCATAGGGCAAATTTGATCCGGAAAAAAAACCTTTTTTCGGCCCACCCTACTGTACATACATATCCAAGAGGTGTGCTCTCTCCGCGTCTAAAGAATCTCCCCTCCTAATGTCTCCCGGAACGCCGTAATATATACCCCCATAGGTAAAAGTATTTTGCAAATCTAGTAGGTCTTATCTGAATTTTATCGAATCCTTTTTCCCATGTGTCCCCAATAATCGCGATATATTCCACTTTTGACCTGAATAAGGCGAAGAACTTTTTAACTTTTAAAGTACATGTTGGTTTTTTGTTTCCGGCGTAACTTAGTGTAATTTTGTGAAATTCATGTAGACGAATTCATGTAAAATAACGTAGTTATTTCAAATAAAAAATGTTTATCTTCCACAATCCAAATTTCTACTTGAATTGCATGTTCTGATGGATTCCAAGTGCATACAACAATCCCGGTATGGATATTGGCAAGAGACGGACTTTAGGAGGACGAAGAGATGAATTGTGGAAGGGTGTCAGCGCACTAAGGAGCAAAAATGGAAGGTTCAGGAAAGCGGAGTGGGAAGTATTTAAAAATTCTTTGACCGTTACACGATTATAATACACTTGTAAATATCTAGCTTCCCGAGAGCGCTTAATTTTCTTTCGTAATTTTGTGCATGAATAATCTCCGGAAATACATACTTTTATGGTTACGTTTCTCAAAAGCGTTGCAAAGAGATATGATGCATTGTAATTAGTGGAACAAGCCTGGTGCTCCTTAATTCGTACTTTAAACTTTCTAACCGTTTACCCAATGTATACAGAATTGCAATATTGTTGGCGTGAGACGAGACTTGGGGTGAGTTTCCGTCTCGTCTCGTTGCCTTGCCTCCAGTCCAGTCGCCTCGCCTTACACTCGAGTCTCATCTCATTTTGACGAGAAAAATATTGTTTTTTTACACTTGCCGACTGTGTCTCCAATGATGACAGATGTTTTCAAAACGAATAGTAACGGTGATTGGAGCATATTGAGGCATTGATTAGCCCAACAACTATTTAGGGCATCCAAAATAAACGTAAAAATACTAATAATTCCTAAATTGATGACTTTTTGCTTGAAAGTCAGTGGCAATGGCGATGAAATAACAATTACTCTTGAAGCGAGTCAATTAATATAATTCAGTATTAGGATATGATTAAGCGCACCTAATCATCTACGAATGTGACAGAAAATGAAACTAACCAGTTTTATCAGTTTTGGAGTTGAAAGCACACAAAAGTTAGCGTTTTTAGTTGATGGACGGAATGAACATGGATTTAGGGCAGAAGTATGAGAATGTGAATGTGTCAGATGTGAATGGCGCAGGGAGGGATCTAAATGGTGAGTGAGTTTTTGAAATATGTGATCGTGTTGCCGATGTGAATGTGGAACAGATAAGTGAACACGCCTTGGTGAGGGAAATCTGCCGTTTAAGATGGCAAAGAGGTCAAGAGGCCGCGATAGTTCAGGAGGTGAAATCTTCGAGAATAGTGGCAACAAGGAGACGTGAGGTAAAAGAACTGTTGCTCATTTACGAATGTTCGTTCGTTGGTTTTCCCGGTGCTGGGATGATCATCTCAGCATTTTGCACGTCTCTTCCGCGTGAGTGGCAGGAATGGGGCCGTTTACTCAGAACCGAAATCGCAATTTTATACACGAAATCGTTAGATGGAATCAAAAAAAGAATTTTAGTGAAAAAATTAATCTTCTGACCACAACCATTCACTCATAAATCAAAAATTAAAATAAGCAAAAGGTGACGCCCACCGAAAAAGCTGCTGTGATAACCTTGACGTCATTTTCCTCCCGTCCTTGACTGCTTTTCGTCGAAGGGAAGGGAGTGGAGGGGGGTTCTCGGAAGGTCTGCTAGCACAGATGCTGTCGCAATCGCTCCCATTGGGAGAGTCAGCTGTGTCCCCCCCATTGCGATAAGGCAAAGTAGCTTCGCGGGCTCAGTTGTGATTGGATGAAGTCGTTATAAGTCAAATGTTGCACCACGCCCACTTTTCCGAAAGGGTTGAAAACATCAGTTTTTCGCCGCTTATAACTCGATAAATAATTGACGGATCAAAAAACGGAAAAACACGGGTCTCTTTATTTTACAAAATCTATCAGATTCGGCAATAAAAAATATGGTAAACGACCCCATTCTGGCAATAGCCAGAATTGCCAACTCACGTGGAAGAATCCCGGAAAATGTAGAAATCGCCACTTATGAATGTATTGCCCTCGATCCCAAAAACTGAAATTTACGTGAGGTATAAGTTCCTAAATATTAGTTTTGGATAAGTAGTATATATTGTGATTGTGAGAAAGTGTATCCTCTATCTCAAATTCACGCGAACTCCTCTGATCAGGCATGGCTTTTTATACTTATACTCGTGCATGAAATCATTGGCCCGGCGACTGTGCTTGTTTAGCATAAAATATAATTATTAATAATTTTCTTGCATGATATGTTATGCGTGTTTGGTGTGAATTCACCCCCTGCCACACACCTTTATGGTGGCTTGCAGAGTATTATGTAGCTGTAGATGCACCCATTTCTAGGTGTGGCGGATGGAACTGCCAACTATTCTATTCAAATACTTATCTAGCGGTGTATACATTGATATCATAAATTATAGCTGGAACAGTGCTATTCCATGTATTTAGCACAAAAGTGGACACACATCTCACGTTGGAGACTTCCACTTTATAAGGGAGTAAATATATTCGTCACGTTATCTCGGACTAAGTGAACAACTCACTAAATAAACTACTCTTGCAGATTTGTTGTTGATAGTATTGTTTGTGCTGGCAATAGCTGTCCAAAGGAAAGTATTCCACACAACTTATTTAGAAAACTTTCTCAGTGGTTCTATCCTTCTGAAGGTCGTATTCGATCGACATGGAAACGGGGTAAAGCTCTCGGCCTAAAGGTATTGCTAGTTCGGAAAAAAGATTGGTTATTGATTCCAGTGTTCTAGTCATTGATGTCTCGAGTCGGTAAAAGTCATATTTTCTCGAGATGGGGAGAGTGGCTTCTCTTCCGTCGGAATGCGAGGAATCGCTTTCATGTGTGGACAGGTGCAGTGAGGAGTCCGTCGTCTCGCCGTCGACGCCTGGTTCCTGCTTTCTCCGCTAGGATGCACTGCGGCCGAGGGTCGTTCGTCGCTGCGACACGAGTGCATTAGGAACGCGCTTCCCTTTCCACCGAGGCTGGCCATTTGCATGTGGGAGAGGTAGATGCACGCTAGAAGCCTGTTCTTCATTTCCTCTAAAGGCAAACGAGTGCAAAACGGAATGATTGACTTCTCTTTAAGTAGGGAGGGGTTTCCAACGGAACCATTTTCTTGGAATTTCGTGTTAGAGAAATCTTCTCTGAGAATGTCCGTGGATTCTTCGTGCTGAAGTGGGTCACGCCGTGTCCGTCTCCATTTTTTTTTATTTTGGGCCCAAGGAGTTTTCACGGCCTCACGTTTATTACACATCCGTTGGCCAGTTGCTTCGATAATTACTCGGAAGTTGTAATTAAAAAAACTATTCCATTCGAGTTAAAGGAAACAGGAAAAAATATAAGTAGGCATAATTGAGATAGCGCGTATGACATTGGTGTTATGGTGATGATATGTCAATCATGGAGTGTTCTCTTTTCCTTTCCCGCAATGATCGTTACCCTCCTTGCATTCATCCTTTCGCTAGTGCAGCATAGATCCCACCTCCATTAATGCCAGTCCGTATTCTGTTTTTTAATCCCTAATACTTGGTTTCTTCGGCCTCTGGTGGTGTGACTAAATACGGTCGTCCGCCTATATCTCCACTAGAAACCTCCGTCTTCGCCACACTTTGCCAACTCCCCTGGCTTTTTCTCAAGCTTTCTCCCGCTTACTTTAAAGGCCTTCACTTTCAAATTTCCTAATTATTGTGGCCCTTGTCGTCTCTGTTTCCCCTTCGTCCAACCTTGTGGATATCTTTCCCGTGAAAACCGCAGTTACATCTATTGAACCCGTGAAAACATCTCGAGTGTACGTGACTGGGCAAGAGTGATAACCATCAACAATTATGCAGTACGTGCATTAAGTACAATACTTTTTAATTTGGTAAAAAAACAAAGCTTTGAATACATTAGGATCTGCAGCTACATTATATATTAAATACAGGTATGGGTAGTAGGATTTGCTGTGAGGGTATTCATCTTGCGCTCATTCTATAATAAATAGTAGTAGTCTACTGGTATAACATTTTTGAATAGTCAATAAGCAATATTTCATTATTCATAACTTATCTATGTATCTAACATACAACGGTAAGTAGTCCCACTCCAAGCTACATCCTTCTTTAAATCTTCGCGCGTTTTTCCCTCTTTCATCTTATTCAAAATGCCTCCTTTTCCTCCCTCTTCCTCTTTTACCAATCGCTCTTCTTTCTATTACTGTCTTTAAAATCCTAATATCCCCTAAATCCCGATGTGACTTTGATTGTGTCCGACATGATACCTACCATCTAACACAACCTTCTGCTCTCGCCCACTTAAGAATTCTTTTACCCAACATACAACGTCTTTATTTATGCCAAAACTCTCTAACTTCAAGATTAATTTATCATGAGGAACTTTATTGAATGCCTTTTTAAAATCTAAGAATATGGCATTAACGTCAGTAGGTACTGTTTTCGCTGTACACAAAAATATCGTGTACGAACATTAAAGCTAAATGTTTCTCGCAAGATCTACCTTTCGGGTCCCCATGTTGGTTGTTTATGAGTAATCCCTGACTTTCCAAATGCCCCATAATCGAAATGACTACAATGTGCTCAAATAGCTTACAAGAAGAGTGAAATGGGCCTTTAGGCACTAGATTCTTCCCTATCACCGCTTATAAAAATAGGTGTATTGTTAGCCACTTCCCAATCCTTGGGTACTGTGTGGTTATTTAGTGTTGTATTGAATATTATTTCTAGATAGGGGGCTATTTCAGAAGCTAATGTTTTATATGCTCTGGATGGAATTTGATCGGGACCTGGTGATTTGTTTTTCTGATGTTTATTAACTGGTGCTATATTTGGCGACGT
Source organism: Platycnemis pennipes (assembly GCA_933228895.1). Lineage (NCBI taxonomy): Eukaryota > Metazoa > Arthropoda > Insecta > Odonata > Platycnemididae > Platycnemis > Platycnemis pennipes. The sequence continues at coordinate 7,722,250 of OW121846.1, read as the reverse complement.
AAAAATACTATTTCGGGCGTTTTTTTACTGAAAGTTGTCGGCGTTGTTTCGAATGTGTTGTGTGACAATGAGTTGAATATGCCTTGGAAGAAGGTGTTTAAAGAATTGGCTTTTTCTACACTGCTGGTGACTCTAATTCCTTTATCATTTTTAAGTGTGTGCACTGTGGACCTATTTCCCTGAAGATCTCTCACATATGACCAAAACGCTTTACAATTGCCATCTAAATATTCTCCTAACATCTTGCTATTGAAATGTGATAACACTTGCCGACATGATTTCCTCGGTAATGCTCTCGATTTTTATAGTTTTGAGCTAACTCATTTTTTTCCTCTACCGATTGACCCTGTCCTGAATTCTTCATCCTAGCGTGGCATAACCTTAGTCGCTTTAGTGATTTCCTAACCTCCACGTTATACCACATTGGCTCTGTATTATAGCTATTCAATGTACTGTGTTATTATTCGTTTAATGCTTTACATCTACGCGATACCGTGGAAGCCACCGCGAATGTGTGTGGCTGGGGTTGAAGATCACCAAGCATGCACTATTTACATGTAAAAAAGCTACAAAAAAGGGTCGCATGCAGCTAGATGGTTTTTATCTATGTAGCAATAAAGGGATTAGTTGTTACTAGATGCACTACAGACTACTATCTAAAATTTCCCCTCCATATCCCGTTGCAATGCTGCCTATTGTGTTCTCTTATAGTACGGGTGACCTCAAGAAATGGTCTCCACGAATTCTCTGTATCTGATTCTTTGCTTTGCTCACTAAATACATTAATAGATACCCTTAACTCCTCCTTGTAAATAAGTATACCCTCCTCCTTGGTTTTTAATATCTTCTTACGCTTAGGATAAATATCGCATGCACTATTTTTTGATCACTGATTCCGGTGCCTGTAACTATATTTAGAGCTTTTTCAGGTAAGTTTGTTGATGATAAATCTAGAATGTTGTAACATCTGGGTGGTTCTGTTACTAGCTGTTGTTAAGAATGTGACGCAAAGTTGCTCAACGATGATTCGCAGAGATCCTTATCTTTACCTACTGTTAGAGAACTACGCCTATTTAAGTCTAAACTTCAACCGTTCTTAAAATGAGAAATTTATAAACAAATTTAATTTAGATAAGATATTCAGATTCAGATATTCAGATTTAGATTCAAATCAGATACAAGTGTGAGTGGAATCTGGGATTCCCTCTCTGTATTTAGCAAAATTCAAGATTTTTATGGCACTTTCCAGAAGTGTAACTGGATATTTGTATGCAATGAAAATTTTAGCGAGAGAAAAGGAAGGATAATTTTCTGCGGAAACAACTTAATTTAACGGTACTGTATTGAATGTCACCGCGTGTTAAGAACACATTATTTTTTAATGCTCCATTTGCCAACTGTCGAGTTGGTTTAGTGGTTTAAAGAAACAAGAGATTTATAGTTGCGAAAAGGCTGACGTTGGTTGCCGTTTTCTGGATTATCGTACGAAAAAGAAACTAATATTTTTTTAGGCTTCGAAATATTTATAACTCGTTTTATTAATGCCGGTATTTTATGTAAAATATGCGATGCCTCGATTAAAAATATTCTTACAATTGTTTACTTCGTAGTATTCTGGTACTATTAAATATATAATATATTTATAAAATTCAAACAATAAGCAATGTAAGTTTTTTACAATACTCTTTATTTAACAGGCACTCACAAAAACATGTCATTGGCATCTGTGTTTTTCGGAGGCATGTCGCTCATCGGCCGACCTACCCTTTGCATCTGCGATGGCTAGTGAAAATCGTCACGCCTCGCCACTGCGAATGTATATACTGAATTTCTTAAATTTTTATTGGGGCATAATACATTCCTTTCTCTCATATTCCTTAATATTTGGGGGAAATCAGGACTTCCTAGAAAAATATTTTCCTCATAGAAGTGCAATATAAGGTGTTTCTTTTCTAATCCCTGGCTAACTCTGGTTTAAAGATAGTATATATAAATGCTAGCAACAAGGTGTTGAGGGTGGGGGTGAAGGAAAGGATAATCAGTGGACACTTACCAGTAGATGACCCATGGAGAGCCTGGTGTCCACTGCGCTTTGGAGCTTTCGGGTCACGAACCCTTCTTCAGCTGGAGGAGATCACTACTGGGGTGTCACACTGGAGTCAAGGGTTTCGGTTGGTGTGTGAAAAGGGGATTGGCTAGGGTAAAAAGGAGGGAGGGGGAAGAGGGTGGATATATATATATATATATGTCTTGGAGATAGACGGAGAGATGACAGGAACACACAAAAAAGAGACGAAACACACTTACATTGGCTAATTTTCGGGTTTTTTTGCAACCCGTCTTCTAGGCCGTTGAGATGAGACTGTAAAACAAGCATAAACAAGCATAAATACATTCATGGTAATTAATGAGTGTCACTACACAAGAAAGCTGCCAATATGCATTTTTAAACATTCACTTTTTTATAGCTAGAAGGCAAATGGTGTTTCAATCGCAATGATGTGCAAAGTCAGCTTCATTATACCAAGGTAATAGCCTCCACAAATGCTTTAAATCAAAGGTCAAGGAAATATTATTAAACAAGGCATACTAGTCTGTGGATGAATTTTTCTCGAATGAGTAGTAATTAAACCTTGATTCTTACTAATTTATTTGTGTTGTGAGTTAATCTATTTGTGATGAGGTTTTATCTGTACAGATTTTTATACTTTTCTTCCCTCTTTCTAATCCTCCTACTTAATTGTTTCATTGTCATGCACAATGACCGTACAAAACCAATAAATTGACATGATGCATGGATAATTAGGCTCTTATAACTCCCTAGAGTGAACAGATACCTACATTTCTTTAAAGAAATTATTCCTATTGGTGAGACGGTCAGCTATTGCAGGAGATTAAAACCACGATAAAGATTTGCAAAGCTATGCCTAGCTTTCCCATGCAAAGCTACATGAACATGAGTTCATGTAGCTTTACATGGGAGGCAACTGGCAGAAGTCGTTACACCATTGTAGATAGGTAAGAGTGTTTATTTTATGATATAGTTGTACATGCAATGGTAAGATATCTGGATAAAATTACTGGGTCAGCCTCCTCATTGGCTAAGATGCTAAGAATTCTGGAGTGCAACGTTACATTTAATGATTTGGTTCTATAGTGCTTTGTCACACTTGCCATGGATTACTCCATTGAAAAAAATACCTTTCCCATAGCCAGAATTGTAAAATAAACCCTCTACATGGAAAACAATTTTTCCATCTACTAAATTAATGTAATTCCAGGAAATTATATTGGTGATATTTTTACCACTGTTAGGAAGACAGCAAGAAGTAGGAGAATAAAGAGGAAATGAATTGAGTGGGAAGCATAATAAGTCTGAATTTTCTAAAATATTTTCGCTCAGTGTGGAAATTTAAACTAATTGTCCAAGGAAGTGGAAGGAAGTCCAAGGAATAAATAAATACACTTTTAATGAGATGTGTGGTAGAAATACGGTGAATTGGTGATACTTAATTTTTGCGTCGTAATTTTACAATTTGAAAATGCTTTCTTCGCGGCGATTTTTTTTATCGTTTTTCATATTTCTTGGCAGTTCTGACGTATTCATAAGAATTGTCCTAGGTACGCAAATGCGTGTCTAGGGTTCGCGTCAACTAAGCGGAGGTCTGGTTATCTTTATAAAACCCATCCTCGGGTTAAACTTCACCTCAGCTTAGCGTCCAAATTGACTAACGGCAAATTTAACCGGACATTATAAAACCGGCCCTTATTGACATTAAACTTTGGGAACTATAAATTAGATTGTGGGTGGTGCAAAGTGACTTTAGCCGTTGACTCACCCAATAAACATGAAAACTGCTACTACTACTAGGAAGCGTGGGGCCGGGAAGGTTCTCGATAATTTTCGCTGGGGTATTTATAAGATAATTTTTCATTCTTATGTTTAAAGCTTGAGTAAATAATTTTATCATGGGTCAGTAAAATAGAGAAAAAGGACAAAAAATTCCTTTTTTAATGCTCATCTAAAATAACCGAATAGAGAATTATTGTAATAAGTGGTGCACAGAGGAGGAGAACGTTATTCGACGGAATCGAAGCCATGCACTAATTTGAGCGACCTGCCGTCACTATCACGGCCATGGTTCTTCAAGGAAACATATCTGTATTATATGTACACATTTTTCTTATTTGCTTCCCTTATTTGCATTACCTTATTTGCATCGGAACTTCGAGTTGTGGATTTACCTCTCCCTTAAAAGCAGTTCAGAGGAGTATCTACAGCAATTAGAATAAGTTTACTGCAATTGCTAATATCTCAATCAAAGACTGGAAGAGCAAAAGACGGCTGTAATCATTCTGAAATACGTGACATTAACTCGGGCAATTTTTCCTGTGGAAAGGTTATTCCACAAACAGGCGTGAAGAAATATTCTTTCCAATTCATCGTGCCAAACGATATAATGTACTTGAAATTTTATTCTTCGTCCGATAAAACCATTGCATTTCCATCGCAAATGTATGAATAAGGAACGGTCATGGGAATTGTAGAACCGATAGAAACTCAATTCCGAAACGCAGCGAAATTGGCACCGCTCGATTTGTTGCATTACTTTTGAATCCGACTGTACGTATCACTGACTCTTGCTCCACTAATTAATTTAATCCGAGGGCCTGTAATATGCACCTAATTACATCCTTTTTGCGTTATTACTTGTAGTAGAACACAAAATACTTTCTACTTTGCGCTCTGAAATAAGTTCTCCCCTACTGCCCTACGGATTCTCCAAAGTTATAAATACCCCTCTTCCGTTTTTGCTGACTCAATCCTTTCTGTGTACTGTAACACACGTCCGGAATACTTCATAATCTGCTATGTCCTCCGAAAGCCATCTTACTGTGCCTATATTATATTAATATCTGCATCAGCACTTTGTATGAGGGGGTGCAATTCTGCTACTTTATTTCAACGGCAATTCACTACTATCACGGAAATTCTTTCTCCCAATCTGTGACACTCGTGGTACTTTTTCTCTGTTAAAATTTCCCTCGATAATTCTTTAACCGACCCACTATTTGATCTACCTACTGCCTTTGATTATTTAGCATGTTCGTCCTTTTTATGTGTTTTTCGCTGTCCTTCTAAACCTACTCGGAATATCTTGTTGAATTCTTCCATGTTTGCTTCCCCGTCCGCTCCCCCGTATCTTTCGTGACCCGCGATGGTCATTTCTTCAAGGGAATGAATTCCCGCTCTGCCGATGTTAAGATTTCGCGGCTCATAAGCCATTGTTAGAATTGTGGCTCATATACCTACTTCGGGCTATCACCAGACAAGACGCGGCAAAACCAGATAATTCTTTTGCCTCATAAATGCCTCCTTTCACCTGAATGCGTTAGTTGCTGTATGTATTTCTGATAGGCAATATAAAATTGCCTTTGGCTTTTGAAAGTCCTCCGTAAATAGATTCTCTAGCTCAAAAGAACATACGTGTGCAAGCATAAAAGAACATATGTATATTAAACATGACACACATCAGTGTGATAAAGTTATTCAGTTTAAAAAAAAACCAAACGACCAGAAAAAATAAAAAATGCTGTTCTAATCAAAAAGAGTACTCAATTGGACGAGGAGTAAAAAACTCAGTGAAAAAAATCGAAACCTTTTTTTTTAACTGAATAAGCAGTGGTATTACGTGTGGATTTTAAACTTCCGAGTTCAAATGTGACCTCAGAAAAAATTTAGCACCCAGGGATTTAGAGAAATAGCCGTTCTATTATTTTATGAATATTTTTCATATTTTTCTAGTCCTAAGAATATACAAATGCATTTTTCAGCGATAAACGTTGAAGTTGGATTTGTTGTTTGTAATTGCGATTGAAATAAGTTATAATTTATAGAAAGATAGTATAAACAACTAAAACTGTCCCATTTATGATAAATCTTAAAATATTTTTATTAAAGCATTCTGAATTCTGCATGCCTTAGTCAATCTTCTTGAACTTGTTTTCATCTTGAATGGCTGGGCGCTATCCCGTCTGAGCTGCTAACAATAGATTGCAAGCATAGCACGTGTCCATTTTCTTGGTAATGACATTCCTTGTTAGAGAGTTCCTGGTGAAACTTCAGTTTAAGTAAGAAAGCTTTGTTCGTCGCTTACAGCCCCAAGATTTTCCGGATAGAAGTTCATATGACTACGAAGAAAATAAATCTTTAAGGACATATCGCAACCCATATTTCGGTATGACTTAGTCATGTTGTCAAGTATATCCTTGTAATTGCAACGTTTGTGTTTGACGAGAAATTTAAGCGCCGACCAGTTTAAATGCTTCTTTTTCCGCTCCCTCAGGCAACTCATCACAATGTAGATCTTTTAATAGATCTCTAATCTGAGATCCAACAAATATGCCTTCGTTGATTGTTGCCTCGCCTCTCGGAGGACGTTTCTCCTTTAGGTTGTGGTTTCCCCTTTCCGCACGATTAACGGCCTTCGTGTAATTCTTCATCAAACCAAGTTTGATGTGCAGGGGAGGCAAGAGGTAGGTATGCTATGTGGGTCTACCACATTGGTCAAGCTAATCGCAGATTGGTATTTATGAAAAGGGTGCGAAGCAAATGTGACGGACATGTGCGAGAAAATAGCAACTGGTCTCTGGCGAGGGCTCATTTGGAATACAGTGCCAACATACGAGACTCTCACGAAGTGGGATGAAATAACGAAGAGGGGGTGCAACGATGAAGGGCCAGACTTGTAGAGGGGAAGCAAGATAATCACATAAGCGTACCCAGTAGATAAGAATAACTTAGATAGGAATCATTATTAGACCGTAGGTTGAAATATAGGCTTCATCTCTTAAAAGATTCCATTCCGATTTATTAACTGGTGAGGTTAATTTGAGAGCTCTGTCTTACTACGGTAGACTGGATCATGGATATACAACCAGGGAAATTGGTTGCTGAAACAACAGATTTAAGATATTTCTTTCCTCTTGCAGTTAGGGATCTGAATAACTGCGAATATATTAAATAATATAAACGCAGTTATATCGATAGGCGCCCTATGTAGTTGCCTGTCGGTGTCTGCTTTGCTAATAATATCCCTAATATTTTTTGAAATTGTTGTTTCGACGTGAATATAAATAATATTCCTTTTTAAACATGATTTGTCATGCGTATTTGGTGTGAATTCAGTCCGTGGCACACACTTTATGGTAGCTTGTAGAGTATTATGTTGGTGCATATTATGTAGATTCATGCATTTAGCTAAATGAACTCATAGCTCGTTTGGGTATATATGCTTTGTTTTTAAAATCTTTTTTAATGTGTTGTAATTCAACTGAAATATAGCAACAAATTCTTTTTATGCGTGATAGATAGTGAATATATGTTGAAGATTCACCTCTAGCCAATCATATTCATGGTGGTATTCAAGATATTATGTAGGTGATGGCAGGCATATAATTATTTGTTTCCGGTGAAAAATGAATTGTAAAATTTTGGGTTGTCTTTCCTTAAATAACAGTTGCTATCTGTTTGGTGCGAATTTCTCGATGCATGCGTAAAGGATATTTTGATAATCATAAAGAGTTTGGCAGAAGGCTGGCATATAGCTTAAATAATGTTGCATCTATTGTATTTTTCCCATTCCCTTTTGTATTCTGTAACCTCTTAATCATTCGGAATGTCTACTTTTTTGTGTCTATAATTTAACTCACCACAAGCATACAAACTGAATCCGAGAGAAAATTGGTTGGGTATTTTTCATGGTTTTCTATGAATGGAATCTAAAATGTTAATTCCAATAACGAGAATGGTACTTTAAAGAACCCATATTATATTAAGGATTCAATACTTTAAAATAGTGATGAATATTATTCGTGTCTTCAGCCGGAAATCATAAAGAATCACCTCAATTTCTGCCTGTAAAATTGTCAAGACAACCGCGTTTAAGAGGCTGTCTTCCAAAAGATAAAGCTAATTATAATACATAAATTGCATCCAATATTGTGTTCAATTCTGCGTCTGTTGATCCGAATGAAAACGTTTTTGTCACCTTAGATAAACTTTTACAAAATTTTGTTTTGAAAATGGACCGGTTTTCGGTCCATTCATCATAAGGCACAATTTGACGTGCTTGCTATCCTGTTCTCTGTTATTATCATTGCTTCAAATTTTATTTGAATAAAGACAATAATGTTATTAAAATTTTAGGTAGAGATTTTTTTCATTATTGAAAAATTTTCGGAAGTAAAATTTTGTTACTTCAGGCTAACTTCTAAACGGTAGAATCAATTGAAACCTTAGTTATACTGTTGGGACCGCAAGATTACAAGCATTAAAAATATATAGGTATATAATTAAGACGTCCACCAGTATAATTTATATTTATATTTTTTAATCTTAGGTGCGCTCTCCTCCGTCCGCATACGAATTCGTGCGGCCCCGGGCCTTCGAGCTCAACGACCATTCGCAATATACCGTAGGCGAATGCCGACGCCGGGTTTCTCTCCTCCCTTCAATTCCCATTTCTCCGTTGTACCTTTCTTCCGGTCTGAAGCGCCTCTAAGTATGGGTGCAGAATGGAAAACACAGATAAGGTGCCAACACTTCCGCCGTCTTAGCTTTTAGATTTACTGTAGCATTAGAGGTGTAGCTACATTAGAACTGCAAGCAGGCTAGATTGTTAACCGTAAATGTTGGCAACTTGGAAGAAGAGAGCAAAAATAGTTAAAAATCCACAATAAAAAATAAATGACATTTAAAATTCCATCTATATATGGGTCATTCCACCTCAATTCAACAAACGTTTGTCCCTTAGGGTCTCAGATTTTGATAAAAATTGGTGTATGGGAACAAAATCAACTCAAACTAAATAATCTCAAACAGTTTTGTGAAAAAAAATTTTTTGAGTGAAATATGCATGTTTTAATTTTTTCGCATTTTTAGCAAAAAACCGAGCCTTAAATCATATTATCACTTATATATCCGCTTGTAATTGTCATACAGCAATGATTAATAGCTCTTTTTAAAGCTAAATCTTTATTAAATGCAAATATATCAATAAAAAATTATTTTCTTCTAAACCCTATTGTTATTAATTACTAATGTTTAAAAAATTGTTAATAAACTTTTCACAAATACTCCATCTCAGAATCGGCCGAAACTTTTTCTCCGTAATCTTAACATACCCAGCTAACTATTTCAAAAATAAAATTTAGTGGCAATTCATAAATGCGTTTTTTATAAATATTTAAACGTTTACAATTTTCTCTATCGCGGCCCGTCGGCTCCCCCATTTGGAATACATGCAGCAGACACGCGATGAAAGCCTAAAAATTCCCTAATTGCTCAAGGTCGTGGCTATATGAGATAAAAATATATTATAAACTATAATTGTTAACAACAATTGTTATTTGTTCTGTTAAATGGATATTTTCAGAGAAATTTACCATTGAGCCCCACTTAAGTTTCCAGGCGGATTAACTTTTATTTGAGCTAAAAATCTGTGACAATTAATATTTAAAAAACTTTTTAAGAATCTTCAAGTATAATTCATTGATGAAATGAAATGAAAATAAATTACAATTATGGAATTTTGCATCATTTTTTCTAGCAGAAAAATTTCTTCGTTTTTGCTATCTCACTCTTTTTATCTCTATAGACAAATTTCTTGCAAACGCCGATTTTATTGTCCAAATATTTTTTATTCATGCAAAAACATTTCATTTTCAATTCAAGTCGAGAGCCTGCAGCTGTGCCTTTCGTGCATTGAGACGTATTCCGTAAACGTTGCTCTCTCTAAAAAGAAATATTTTATGGCACCTAAGGATTAGGGCAAGAGGGTAAAAACCTTTTCACTTCCTTTCAGAACCCTATTTTTATGACCGTTGGTGGCCAATTCTGCCCATTGCGCAATTCGAATAAAGTTTGAAGGAAGACCATCTAGTTGCACATGTTTTTGTTGACAGCCGCGTTTATTCACCAAAGAAGTCTCAGTTTGTTTAGGTCTGCCACCGCGTGTCCAACTCCTTATTGAAGAGCTCTCTCCCTTCTCTTTTTTCTCGTACATATTTTTTAAACTAACTGTCAAAATTGTGTCAAAATTTTCTCCATCGGCGCAGTGAGAGGAGGAAAGTGTTCGCGAGACAGTGTCTTTAAATTTATCGAAGAGATCTGCAGCTCATCGAGGATAGAAGTGGTGTCAAAGTGGAAGCCGTGTGCGTTAACAATGAAAAATCGTTTCTTGCTTTCTTTTCAAAGCGTCAAAAACAGTGTTGTAATCCACTGAAACTACATTGCATTATCCGTAGTTCTAATTTATATACAATTACTGCCACATATTACAAATCGAAAATTTTCAGCACTAGAGCGATGTCTTTGGTCGAGGGCAGAAAATTGTGTCGTCAGTGCAGAGTGTTTCTGAATAAGGGAGTCGCGAAAGGTGACAAACCAAGGTATCCCATCAGTCATCAAGAAGATGTTCCTGAGCAGCTTGTGGCTGCAGAAGCAGTACTGTCACAGCCGGGGCCTTCTGGTTTGCAATTTACGGAGCCTCATGTATCCCTACCTACAAACAACTCCAGCGATGACAGTGACTCACAAGGAGAGACCGATGGTGCACCGTATTCACCTCGTCAATCTGTGCTACAAACAATCAACCTGAGTTTATCCGAAATCGGTACATCACCAGTAAATAGAAAAAATTGAGAAGTAGAAAATACTTTAAAGAAAAAATTCATAAAATTACTTCTGTTTATCGAAGAGCAATCGGGAAAGTATGGGGAAAAGCAAAAACTTCCTTCGGCCCATAAGAGTTAGTAGGGTGTAAAATGCTAAGTAAACTCAAGGAAAAATTTGCTGAAGCTAATTCCTACAGTGAAAAAATTTTAGTCCTGTCTAGACTGCCTAAAAGCTGGAGTGTGGCAAAATTTCAAGAGAAATTTGGATCAACTCAATATTTAGCTCGAAAAGTGAAAGAACAAATAAAAATTGTTGTTAACAATTATAGTTTATAATATATTTTTATCTCATATAGCCACGACCTTGAGCAATTAGGGAATTTTTAGGCTTTCATCGCGTGTCTGCTGCATGTATTCCAAATGGGGGAGCCGACGGGCCGCGATAGAGAAAATTGTAAATGTTTAAATATTTATAAAAAACGCATTTATGAATTGCCACTAAATTTTATTTTTGAAATAGTTAGCTGGGTATGTTAAGATTACGGAGAAAAAGTTTCGGCCGATTCTGAGATGGAGTATTTGAGAAAAGTTTATTAACAATTTTTTAAACATTAGTAATTAATAACAATAGGGTTCAGGAAAATAATTTTTTATTGATATATTTGCATTTAATAAAGATTTAGCTTTAAAAAGAGCTATTAATCATTGCTGTATGACAATTACAAGCGGATATATAAGTGATAATATGATTTAAGGCTCGGTTTTTTGCTAAAAATGCGAAAAAATTAAAACATGCATATTTCACTCAAAAAATTTTTTTTCACAAAACTGTTTGAGATTATTTAGTTTGAGTTGATTTTGTTCCCATACACCAATTTTTATCAAAATCTGAGACCCTAAGGGACAAACGTTTGTTGAATTGAGGTGGATGACCCATATAGATTATAATCTATATGGGTCATTCCACCCAATAAGACAAATTTATTTCCATGTTTAGGCATGAAATCAGTTTTCTCGATGGGCCATGCCACGTCAATTCGACCAGAACATCGGCAAAAATGACGCTTAGGGCGCAAAACCGATTTGGACCAAACCTGGCAGAACGTCAACATTCAACAGAAAAATATAAACCCCAAAGCCGTATTGCAAAACTCGCAACCGTTCACGAGAAATTGCAACGCTACAAAATAGAAATTTTACAAAATTTACTGCACATTCTAAGGCATATCTCGGAGACTATATAAGCTACATACGTGACAAAGGGCGAATTTTAAAGGCCTTGAATTGGAAAAAGATAATAAGGGGTTATATTGTGAAATATAAACAATTTTATGGAGTTTATAGCAATTTTAAATTTCAAATCGATTTTTGACGATGCACTTATCCCTTCGATTTTGCTCATTGTTTTACACGTTGTAGACACAACCCCCCTCTACAAATTAAAAAAGTTTGCCAGAGGTAATATTTCATTTAAGAAAAAAAATATTTGTTAGTGAAGGCGTGACGCCCGACGGTCTCACCTTGGCCCCCAGCTAACGGCCAACCGTACTCTGGTGTCTAATCTCTGTAACTTTCTCATTCATCTTATTCTCACCAATTTCAACCGTATGCCAACTTATAGCCCGTGCATATCGCTATTTACTACGCCCAGGTGCGACCACAGCCTTAGAATCTATGAAGAGCGGCCCCTGGCCTTATAGCGGTCGGCCTCGGAGAGCAATAGGCAAACCATGTGTTGTCTTCGACTTCCAGTGCTACTAATTGTTTTTACGCTTTTCAAATTTATATTTGCTTGATATAAAGCAATAGTACCTAGGTGTTTAATCCAACAATTTCAAAGTCTTGTTCAAACTGCTTAATGATTTTTTTCCTGGGCGTACCGACTCCCAGTTCTCTTCTCAAGATTTCATCAGTCCCGCTTTCTTACGCGGCACTAAAAAATGCCTCTGACTGAGACCCTTAAGTATTTCCTAAAGTAGCACCATATGAAGGTGCTGATACGCCATAAATGGTCCTCTGGTAGTTGTCCATGGAGGCAAGCACTGATTATTATGAACTCATGCACTATTACTGAACTATTACCTAAGCCATTTTTTCGCCTAGCTGAATTTTCCCACGCCCACTTTACACGAGGAAAAATGTTTCAAACAATGAACTCGGGAACATTTCTGTAACTTAACTACTCAGATTAAGTTTCTAAAAATGCTCTACGATGCTTTCCCTGAGGATATTATGTGAATACGACGGCATGACTATATTGCTCGTATGCATTGTATATTGCTTGGAAGTCAGAGACAATCTTGGCTTACATGGAAGTCAAAGAAGTTTTCTTTGTGGGCGATTTTTCCGAGAAATTTTCTTTTCCGTACCGAGATTCAGTATGGGTGTGCACTGGATTAACTGCCAGCGTTTCCTTTCATTGTGTTGTTATTTATTTCTTCGCAGCAGCTTTGTATCCATTCTTCCTTGGCTTTCTTGCACTCTCTATTTACTTGGTTTCGCAACTTCTTATATTAGGCCTCCCCACCCACTCTACTTCCTTCTCGGCCCTCCCCGACCACTGCATTCCAGTCTCCCATAACTATTAGGTTCTCCTTTCCTTTTACTGTGTCTAGGACATATTCCAGTTGCTCACACATTGCTTCTTTTTCCTCTTCAGAGTGGCTGGACGTCGGCATATACAAGTCAATAAAGATATAGTGTTGATTTATTGATTACCTTAAAGTTCTAATTCACAGTTATTGCTTTGGCGGCAACAATGAAATTGGCGTTGCAATCGTCCAAGAAAGAGCCCGGCATCATATAAATGTAGACTAAGTCACCTTTTTCGTGGCTACCGTGATGAGTGGGTAGAATGGCGTAAAACGGTTGGAAGAAACACACTCATTTCAGCTAAACTATTTCCGTGGTCACAAACAGGCCGGATGTAGGAGATATTCGGAATGCTTTCCTGATATCCCGATTGGCTGTAAAGGGGGTAGACTCGGAGAATGAACTGCGGTGTCGTGGCTGCAGTGTTGGGTGCCATCAAACGTGTCGGGGATGATTCGCTGGGGGTTGAAAAATCTACCCACTGCAGACCCATCTCCCTTTTCGGCATTATTACAGAATGTGGTCTAGTTTGATGAGCGCCTTCCAAGCGTGGATTGTGTCGGCTTGTCATTACCGATAGCCACTACTCCTACATGATGCCCTACAAGGCACCGTAAATGTGGGTGGCAGGGGTTGTATGTCCCGACATTTGGAGCGTCCGTCTTCCGAGCTGTCTTGTTCGCTACCAGCCGCAGCATAAAAGAGCAGTGAGTGAAATCACGGACGCTCGCAAGGCCTCTGTTCTATCTCTTGCAGTCAATTCGGGCGTGTTTTGTGCTATCGGGACAGTGCTACGGCCACGTCATCACTTCTTCGACCAGTGACTGCGTCACGTCCTCCTGGAGAGTCATAAGGTGCTCACGTGGTCACATGAATGCGAAGAGTTGGTCAGAATGTGGACTCGGAGTTCTTCCGAAAGTTCCCAAAAATTGCGAAATAATTTTACCTGCATCGACCACCCTGCATGCCCCCTCAAGGGGTGTTACAGGGCGCGTTATCACCAATCATTCTTGATTGGTGATAAATCACTATGCAGTGATGCACTATGCACATGCAGTAATGTTTATAGATACTAGCCATTGCACTAAATACTGCACTTGCCATGCGAGACCGGACCCTATATTCATCTTATGGCTAGGTCCTAACGCAATAGTGATGTGCATTACGTGTTCAAGTGAGGTGAAATCCACGATGATTAATACCTATATCGACTGGCGTTGAAAGATTTCGCAATTCAATTCATCTTTCATGTGAACGAATTATATTATTTTGCGGTCGTGCTGCTTCGTCCAAATTTAAGTTCGTATTTATTTAATCAATTTTTATACTCCGAGAGATATCAATGAACTTTCGAGAACAATTAAACTATTAAGCAAAAATATTTAAGCTCTATACTTAATCTCCAAATTCCGACTAGATTGCACAAATGCTCCCACGGGTGCGTATAGCGTTAGATGATTGTATTCGGCAGCCGGAGCCTTTGGCAAGGACATGCGCGCTTCAAGATGTTTGGCACCCTCCTGAAGACAGAGGCAGCATTTGGGCGCCTAAAATGCGATCTGGGAATCGGTTAATTTCACGCCAGGAATATAATGTGTGTGTGCTTAAATTGTCCTGCTATTGAGTGCAGCCTGCTTCCCGTTGCGTCGTGTGCCGATTGCACGTGGCTGCTTCAGTGGCCGTGCCTAATTCCGTCACCCTCCTCGTTGCAGGTTCATCGGCTGGAGGCGTCATGGGGGCGCGCCGCGGGCTGCGAGTCCGCCGAGGATGGCGCCACCAGCGGCGGCCGCAACCCAACTGCCCAGGTACGTCAACTGCCCCCAAAACGACACGCCTTCCTCCGAATGTGTGGCCCCTGCTTTGAAGCAGGCCACCCGCAGCCCAAGCAATGGAACGCATCCACTTGCTATGTTGCGATTTTAAAAATGGGTAAAGGTTGGAAGATCCTGTAGATTCCCTGGTAAAACATTTCGTCCAAACGTGTATAAAACTATTGCTAACAACTAGTTTTGCTATTGTTATATTTGACATCGCGATTGGTACACTTCTCTTCAACTGAATCTACAGATTTCAGTGCGAGCCCCCACTCAAGGTGAGGCAGAGGATGGATTATCACCAATGATATTAGGATCATCTATGAAACGGAAGAACATGAAATGATCATCTATGATAGGGAAGAACCTAGTAACCCTACTGACCCATTTCACTTAATTCAATCACTTGTAAGGTATTTGCGCATATAGTAGTCAGTGCGATCATGGGTAAACGGCTTGGGTACCGTAGGTAATAGTAGACTTAGACTTTTTGCTGACGATGCGGTAGTGTACAGAGGGGTATATCAAAGGAAGAAAATAGGGCTTATCAAGGATTTGGATGCAATTCAAGAGTGGTGCGACAAATGGCAGTTAGAACTTAATCTTGAAAAGTATGTAGCTATTTATTCTTGGAAGACGAATAATTCGATAGAGCGATTCTGTAGCATTCGTGACACGAAAATCGAAACCGTTGAAGGCATAAGGTACTTAGGTGTAACAATCACTAAGGATTTATCGTGGGGAAGACACATCCGGGAAATATGCGGCCGAGCTATGAGAAAGCTAGGATTTATAGAAAGAGTACATGGGAAATGTGATGAGAAGACGAAAGAGCGATGTTACTTTGCACTAGTTAGGCCCCACCTTGAGTATGCAGCCAGAGTATGGGATCCGAATGAATTAGGTTTGATCAGAGAAGTAGACAGTGTGCAGCGCAGAGTAGCTAGGTTCGTTAAAAGGTGTTAAGGCCTGGTTACACGATGCATTAACACGTACGGGTTCATGTACATTTGCGTGAATGGTTTCAGCGCAACTTGTGCGAATTCATGAACCAAATTAGAACACGTTCTTGTTCACGCATTCATACATTTGTGCATTTTCGATGTGGTTACACGGTGAATTTTCCCGTTCATTCTCGCATTCATGCATTCACACATTAACTTGTACGAGTTAATGTATCGTGTAACCAGGCCTTTACGATAGGTTTACTAGTGTATCAGAAATAATACAAAAATTAGGGTAGAAATAATTATCAGATCGTAGGTTAAAATACAAGTTATATCTAGTACAGACATTTAAAACGGATACCTTTGCTGAAGATGTTAGATATATATTAAAAACACCATCGTATTTTACTAGATTCGATCCGATACATAAGATTAGAGAGATAGATTGTCGTGCCGATAGAGTAAATATGGACTACTACTGTCGTGGAAAAAAGTCATGACACTCGAGTTTACAAGTCAATGACAGTTGTACCCGTAGTCCCACATGAAAACGAGTTGTATCAAAAATTAGCAAATTCAATTCTGCGTTTAACTGTGGGAAGTGAAAATTTTTATTTTAACTTGTTAAAATGTTATTGGCTGTGAAACAAAAAAAGTGCCGGTTTTTTCACAGTTTTAAACGGAATGCTCACTTTAAAAATGCATAACTTTTAAAGTATTCATTTGATCGTAACCAAACTTTAACACAACATAAAGGAACTTGTTCTTGAGGTATGTACAAAGTTTTAAGATAATCGAAATTGGATCGCCGTGTGAAGCCTTCAGAACATCTCGTAAAACTGATTTTAACGCATATATGAGCACTACACAGACACTGAAGGAATTAGAATACCTTGTTAATTAAGTGCTTGGTAGTCACAGCGTATTATCTTTCGAAAACACTTTTTCTCCGCTTGAATAACAATACTAAGCGTTTAGGGAACATTCAATGTGAATACAATTACAATAACAATAAAATAAAACAATGTAAACACAACAACTGATTTCGGGCGAGGAAGATGAAATCTACAACATTCTGCTTGCTTCATTTGCATATTATTTCCAAGAAATACGGAAATTTCCCATTACCGTCGCTCCATTGTACATACATTGTTGGTGACAAGTATATGATTGTGGACTTGCAAATGAGGGAAAATTTCGTCAAAAAAGTTGCTTTCAGGACTTCTCTTCTCTTCAAAAAATTGGCTGAAGAGCACAGCATAATATACCTCACCACCACCTGTAGGACACAGATTTTCGAATATAATTATATGACAGTACAATCATTGCCCACCTTTAAGATTCTCGTATCAATTTACGCCTGGGTCATTTCTTAATTATCAAGCATATTCAAGCGACGAATTAGGGTAAATGGGCTCAAATAAGGGAAGCGATGGCAATGAAGCAGGTAAAAAAAACATTAAACTCAATACGTAAAATAATATAATTAGTAATTATCGCTTCACAAACGCCAAGAAAGTTACAAAGCAATAAAATCTCTTACATCTTCTTACAATGGGCATTAGGTACCATGAGAATCACAACGACATAGTTTTCTTAGCCAACTGCACCACATATACCTTCCTTACCTTTGCTCAGTTTTTCTAATTGCATTTCATGCATTACAAAGGCATTTAATGTCCTTCGACAATTGATACAACACTTATAAATACGTCAAACTAGGCCAACTAACGTAAACAAACGGCCGCCATGTTGATCCGATAAGCTTAACGGGGGATGTTTGTGGCTCCGGTTTCTTAGCGAAAGTTTTCGGTAGCACTATCGGCATTAGTCGTACCGAACAGCTTACAGAAAGCGAATTGTCGATAGCCAACTCTTTCGTTAAGCTACCGACATAACGACGTCGATAGTGGATGCTATCGAGTTCCGGAACACCCCTACTGGTAACCCAAAGGTCATCGGTTCGAATGTTGTCTAGGGGCCTAAATATTACGGCGTTACGATAAAGGAGGTTCACCGCGTGAGTGAAAGGCGAAGCGAGAATTGGCACTTCTTTGGTTAAGCGTGTACGCCGGTCAACCGTCCACTCGTAAATAATGTCTAAGGTATCGGATAAAGTAGAATTAAGGTAATAAAAACAGAGAGTAGTCACAGAGGAGAGTTTTAATGAGAACTATCCTCAGCCTAGAAGCGGAGTCAAAATAATATTTACATTTCAGATCGAGCGGTATCTCCCTCGGGTTGGTCCGCTAACGTGTTCGTTCGTAATCCTTTAATTGTTTCACATATAATTACACACATTACCAGCTTCACATGTAATGCCGACACCATGATAAATTATTTAATTTAAAAAATTATACTTATCTTAGAATGTTCCATTCAATCCACTTTGCAAGATGAATTAAGAGAAAAGAACTTCAGAAAGAGAAGGTCTTGCGGAATACGCCTTTTGTTCTTTATTAATAAAAGTGAAGTTTATTTTGATGGTGCCGACAGTGTCCGCGAGGTAACACTCAAATTCAAAAGAAGTTAAGACCGAGAAATTGCCTCCTCTTAAGTTACTCAAGACGCTGCGTTCTCTTCGTTTGTGTTTTTCGATGCTACTAGCTCCAAAAAGTAAAGGAATTTCGTCGGGCATATCTCAGCGAAGCATTTGAAAACACTTTATTTATTCTTAACATAAATGACTTAAATGCTGCGTCTTTTTGCCGAAGAGAAAGTAGTGTACTCGGGAATTCACTATTCTCTTTCAATGAAAGTGAATAGTGAACAACTTAACTTTATCAAAAGACACATATGCCATCATCATCAAGAGTCAACAACCCTAGGATTGGTTTGACGCAGCCCTCCACTCGATTCTTCTATCGGCCAACCTCTTCATACCAAGGTGCCTCTTCATACCTCTCTTCGTCCGAAGCATACCTCTTCATACCTCTCTTTCACGTCCTTTACGACCTGTTCTATATAACTCATACGAGGCCTGCCTTTTCCATTTTTCCCGTTCACTTTTCCTTCGACGATTGTCTTCATCAGGCCATCTGTCTTAAGATATGGCCGATTAGGTTGTCCCGTTTTCTTTTTATAGTTTTCAACAGACTTCTCTTTTCTCCCACTCTTCTTAGGTCTTTTTCATTTGTCACTCGGTCGCTCCATTTTATCTTCATCATTCGTCGATAGCACCATATTTCGAATGCTTCCACCCTTTTCTTCACCGCTGCTATCATCGTCCATGCCTCATTGCCGTAAAGAAATATATCCTCCAGATATACGTTCTGATGAATTGCTTCCTTACTTCAAAGCTTGTATTTCCAGCTGTGAGTAGATTCTTCTTTTGATAGAATGCCCTCTTTGCCTGGGCTATTCTACTGACTATTTCTTTCTTGCTTCGTCCATCGTTGGTTGCTCTGCTTCCCAGGTGACAGAACTCTTTCACCTCTTCCAGTTTCTGTTTTCCTAGTATAACGTTGGTTTTGGCCTCCTCTCTCTTGATGCATAGTCAACTCATAACGCATTATTGATCTTCAGCTTATATCTGGCCATTGTCCTTTCCATGGTTATTAGTCTGATTGAGATCCTTCTCCGCTTGTGCTATGAGAGCTATGTGATCAGCGAAACGTAGCATGATTGCTTCTCCGTAGATTTTCACTCCAGAACACTTTTCCTTGATTTCATTGATTGCTCTCTCGATGTAAACATTAAAAATTATGCGAGACAGTGCACAGCCTTATCTCACTCCTTTCCTTATTCTTGCTTCTTCAGAGATGGGCCCAGATTTTATCACCGCTACTTGGTTTTTATACAATCTGTTGATAATTCTTCGATCACTGAAGGAAACTCCAATTCCTTTCAGAATATCACGCATTCAATTCCAATCCACGTTGTTAAGGATGTTGTTAAGGTTGTAAGGACGTTGTTAAGGATGTTGTTAAGGTTGTAATTCCATCCTTCTCTAAGTCCAAAAATGCAATGAAGGTCGGTTTGTTCTTCTCCATTCTCTTCTCTATAAGCAGCCTAAGGGCCAATATTGCTTCCCCTGTACCCTTACTTTTCCTGAATCCGAATTGATCTTCATCCAGGAACTCTCCTGCTTTTCGTTCTATTCTTCTGTAGATGATCCTTATCAGGATCTTTGATGCATGTGTCGTGAGGCTTATTGTCCTAAAATTTTTGCATTTCTCAGCTCTCTTCTTCTTGGGAATAGGAATTATGATGTCTTTCTCGAAGTACTTTGGAATTTCTCCTGTTGCGTACATGTCGCAGATGGTTTTGTAAAGATAAGTTAATGTCTTCTCTCCAGAATTTTTAATTACTTCTGCAAGGACATCATCAATACCAGAAGCCTTATTCGTCCGAAGGTCCCTTACTGCTGCGTCGAATTCCGATCTCAATATTGATGCTCCCATATCATCCTTTTCCACTTCGCTTTTCTCTTCAATAGCTTTTACGCTGAGATTTTTTCTGTTTTATAACTCTTCCAGATATTCTTTCCATCTCTTCCCTTTGACTTCATTTTCGAACAAAGGTCTCCATTCTTGTCCCTTATAGCATTGCATCTTGCACTCCGTTCCTAGAAGTGGTTCCTCACTATCCTATAGGCAGCTTCCACCTTTCCAATGGTAAGGTTGTTATGTACATCTTCGCACAGATTGTTTATCCACATTTCTCTAGCTTTCCTGGCTTTGCGACTTACTTCGTTCCTTATTCTTTTGTAGCAAAGCTGCCCTTCCTCAGTTTTCGCATTCTTGTACTTTCTTCTTTCTTCAATCAGCACTAAGACTTCTTCCGTGATCCATGGTTTCTTCTTAACAACTTTTCTTCTTCCAAGAACTTCTTTTGCGGCTCTCTGTAGTCCACATTTAATGTCTTCCCAACGCTCTTCAACTGGTTTCTCAGTCAGGTCCTCTCCTATGCTGTTTTCTACTGCTTTCTGAAATTCCAGCTGATGTTGAGTCTCCTTTAGTTTTTTCTACTTGCCAAATGTTCTTCACTGTTTTCTTCAATCTCTTGAATTTTAGATGGCATTTCATCATCACTAAATTATGGTCTGTCGATGTCTCCTTCACCTGATTCCTGAACCTCTGCTTCACCTAAATGTAGTCTATTTGAAATCTTCCTCTGTCTCCTGGCATCTTCCATGTGTATTTTCTTCGGTTGTGATTTTTAAACAATGTGTTAGTAACCACTAACTTATGTTGTGCGCAGAACTCCAGCAGTCTTTCTCCTCTTTGGTTTCGGTTTCCCAATCCATATTTTCCTGTTATCCTTCCATCTTGTCCTTCGCCGACGACAGCGTTGAAGTCTCCTAAAATAATTAGGTTTTCTTCTCCTCTTACCTGTTTTATTACTTAAGTGATATCTTCGTAGACGTCTTCCACTTCTTCATCTTCGTAGTCCGACGTAGGCATGTAAACTTGCACCACAATGGTATCTGTAGGCTGTTTCAATTTTGACCATTATAATCCTTTCACTGTATTGCAGGAAGCTCTTCACACGCAGTCCCGCACTCTTCCTGAGCATTATGCCTACTCCAGCGTTACCATTCAGTGATCCGGTGTGGATAATTCTATAACTTCCACTCCAAAAGTATCCTTCTTCGGGCCATCTCATTTCACTGATTCCTAATACATCAAGGTCCATTCTCTGCATTTCCATCTTCAGGTTTCTTCCGTAGGTCCGAAGTGATCGCGCGTTCTACGTTTCTACCCTGAAATGACTATCACACTTGACTGATGTACTCTCTCGGGTATTCCCCGCCCGGAGATCCGAATGGGGGACTATTTTACCTCCGTAATATTTTACTCGAGAGGGTGCCTTCACGTCTTGATAATAAAGGAAAGAGTGGAGTAGCTGCGACTCCTCGGGATAGTAATGTGATGGTTTCCCCTTGCCTTCCACATTGCAGTACTACAGCCGTTAAAGTAAATGTTACCATGCCTGTAGTGAAATGAGTGTCACTGTACCGACCACTGTGGTCTCCACCTTCACTCATGTGAAGAAGAGCTGCTGCCCTCTCCTCTGGGTGATGGGAAGCGTAATTGTTGGCGGCCTCCATCGCCAAGTCACGGCATCTTCACAGGATTTGTATTATTTAAGGCCTACCTTACCCAAGGATAGACCAATACGCCCTCGGAATGCCGTCGCTTTTTGTCCACGACTGCTTATTCGACGAGTAAACTGGCTTATCTCGCAGCTAACCTCTATATCTAGAGGTCGACCCACCATCCGCAACCCAGTGGACGCACTCGGTGGCGTGCACTTCTGCAATGGCCGTGAAATTGGCAACCCTCGTCAAGGACAAATTGCTGTGTTGGTTTGCGGGAGGTTCAATTCCACGGCAGTGACCAACTACAGCCTCTCAACCAGAAAACCCTCCTGTGGTGGTTTACAGGAATGTTACTTCCTCGTCAGTGACACAACCACAGACACACACACACTCAACCCAATTGGGATCATTGACAGGGCTGATGGGACCCTGGTCAGGATGCTTGGGTTGTGAACGCAAGCACACACACAAGCACTCAGAAAAAACACTCACTCCCACACTCAAATGGGCCTCACACCTTCTGGGAGAAGGGAAGACCTTTTCTCCTACTATGAATAACCTCCACAATGTTTTGCCTGAGACTGTCGATGTTTAACTGCTGTAGCGTAACATGAGAAGGAAATGTTTTTCCTCGCCAACGACGCCTGTGTAGGACATACAATGTCCAAGCTTGAGTGAGACGAAATGTGGAAATTCAACGTAGTAAAAGTAATATGAATCAGTAACTGAGCGAGCAGATGTATGTCAGAAAATGCCAGCAGACAATACAAACCAGCAACTCGGGCTGCCGTCGGTTGTCGAGTGTTGTCTCGTGCCCTCTCCACTGGACCTGATGGCGTTAGCGGCGATGAGTCGTGTTGGAGGGGATTTTTCGTTCGGAAAGGTGTAGAGGGACGACTTGAGGTATCGGCGATCGGTAGTGGCGATCGGTAGTGGCGATCGGTAGTGGCGATCGGTAGTGGCGATCGGTAGTGCCTCTAAGGGGAGGGAATGTTGGGATGGGTGGTGCAGGTTGCCCTTGTGAAATGCACGCATCGGTCTACGCCCTTCGCCGCTTAGAACGCTTGAATCTGTGTGCGTCTGATTTCTTTTGCCCCATTCTTGATGACTCATAACTTTTGCATGCGGAGACTAACAAAGTAACATTCGCGTGCGAGTGATTTATTTTTTGTTTTTACATCGTGTCCATTTGGGACGTGTTTTGATGCTCAGTGGACCAGTATGTGATCGGTATTTGACTATCGGGATCGGTATCTGGTTAGCATTTGGACTCGCGATAGTTTATTCCATGATTCGCGACTTTGATTCCCCAGGCGATTCAACACTCACCTCGCCTAAATTAATCGGGATGTAGCGATGCTGCAAAGTAAGAAATGCGTGAGGATTCGTGGAAAAAGCAAGATTATCGGAATTGGCATTTAAATTATGAAAAGTGCCAAGCTAAAATAAACTGTAAAAAGAAATATATTTTCGATTGAAAGGGGAAGGGAATGAATATGGCCCTAAAACGAGACGCTTTTTAGTGGCGACAAAACTTGAATGAACTCGGAACTATTTATCATCACTAGGTGTACGGCGACAAGTTCGGTTGCAAACCTTCGCTGCAAAGTAAACGGTATCGAATGGAAACACGCCTAAGGGCTGTCACAGCAGTCGACCGGCCATGGAGACCACACTCACGACATCATGCACTCTCGCAGTCACTCGAAAGCACTCTGCCGCCCGCCCAACAGTCCGGGACGGTGTGCCTCTGGCGCTTACTTGAAGCGTGCGCGATCCAGGAAGTGCTGGCCAAGGCTGGAAGGGAAAGTGCTCGTAGGTGTTCCGGCCATCGAGTGCTCCTCTTCGCTTGCCGAGTGCAGGGGATTGAGTGGCGTGGTGATGGGATTTCAGTAGTGGAGGTGGAGTGAGCGAACGGGAAACCACACACGAAGCGTTGATTTGGGGCCAATGTCACGAACATTCCAATTATTGATTGACTTTCGGCGAATAAAAACAAGGCTGAGGAAGGCATGGGCGCTTCTCGCTTTTGGTGAGATTTTTCTCATTCGATTTGTGTGAACTGATCCTGTGATGCGAATCCCGGGTTGTGCCTACACTTTTGTTTTGAGGAAAATTGCTCTTGGTTTCATCATTATCTATGTGTAGAGGCTTTCATTTGCCCCATGTTGGTCTTGGTCATTGCTGGTCTTGTATAATGTGGTGGCTTGTTGGTTAAGTGTAGTGCTTGATTTCTCTGGTCTGTTGTGTTTGAAGTGAGCGATGTGGTTTTTGTCTCTTGCTTTAATATTACTCTGCGTATTTGTGTGACACTTCACAAGAACCGCACGTTGTGATCTGGTAGAAGGCGGATTTGCCTTGTGCAGCAATTGCCGTTTCTCTTCCTGATATTGTTTGATTTGACCACTTTGTTGATGCCATCGGAAATTCCGGTGTCAATTGAATAAAATATTTTATCAAAACTCTGGTCAACTGTGGGCGAAAAGGCAATTATGCATCGGCCATTTTTGTCAGGGAGTCATGGAGCTCATGAGTGAATCCTTTGATCAATATTTTTTGGAGAATGGTGTTAACTACCTATTCCTTAATACCATTTTGTTTTGCTGTCTTTTATGTTATGTAAACAAGTATCTTTATGGTTCACTTGAAAATATTTTGAAATTTTAATGCGGCTATTTTCCTACGATCCATTCAAACAATGTAGATGGCATCGTCAACGCGAAGCCATACGATCAATGGCCAATTGGTGGACAGTCGGAAGTCCCTTCCACGCTATGCGATGCACGACCGAAGTGGCCTCTGGCGTACCTCTGTGGAAGCGTTTCTTCACAATGAAACGCTATGCTTCGTCTGTCAGCGCAGAATGTGTTCATCTATCTATGTACCCAGGTTTCGACGGTATGACGTCATTCTCAGGTGGCAATACTCTTTCCCCTCCTCTGTTTTTGCGTGCGTCCGTGATTCTCTCGCACGCACTCGGAAAATGACATACATTGAAGTTCCTTGGTTCTGCAATGCCACAAGCTATCAGCCATACAGCATCTCATTCGCAGATTAGCTAACATTCCTATTGCATGACATAAAAGATGTGGCAGAATGCTATTTTTTACCCATGAGCATTCATTTCTGCTGTCTTTTTATTGATTTTATCAATGTCTCTCTCGACGTATGCATAACAAATTGCGTGAGATAGTGCTCTACTGTTCCCTGCTCCTTTCTTCATTCTAGTTTCTCCAATGCTTGGGCCAGATTTAATCACTACCATTTGACTTTTGTATAGTCTGTGAATAATTCTTAGGTCATTGTACGAGACTCCGATTCCTTTCAGAATCCCAAGCTTGTATTCCAATCCACGTTGTCAAAAGCCTTGTCCGAATCGCGAACGCACTGGGCGTTGGTTTCTCTACTCTCTTCTGTACGAGTAGCTTTTGGTCCATCATTGCTTCCCTTACACCTTTGCTTCTCCCTGAATCCAAATTGGTATTTATACGAGAACTGCTCTGCTTTTCGTTCCATGTTTCTGTTGGTGATGCATTTCAATATCTGCAATGCATCTGTCGACAAGGCTTATTGTCCTAAACTTTTCACAGTTCTCATCCATCTTCTTTTTGGGAACAAAGATGGTGATGTGTGATGGTGAAAAAATTACATTCTTATAGGTACGCTATTTCTTTGGCAACTGATTTTTCTAGTACTTTGTTTTTCGCATAATTTGTTCGGGACGGAGGAGGTGAGATTAAGAGTGTGACAGTGGTCCAAGTTCGGCGAAGTTTAAAAAACTTGGACATCAAGTGCGCTGAAAGTTCGTTGGAGATTTCAGAAGCAGCCGACATATCCCGAGCAATGAGAACCTCATTTAGTATGTTCCTCGGAAAGAGAGAGACGAGGAATTGTGCCGTTTTTCGGGCACATTTGAAAGTTCCGCCAGGCAGTGTTTCCCGGTCAGTTGGAGGTCGAGCGCCGAAATTCTTTTTTCCTAAAGGAGGCGTTGGAAGTGGAGCGGCGAGAGTTTTCCTGGCGAGGAGGAGCAGAGGAATGAAGGCAGTACCTACTCGCGCAGTTCAGTCAGCGGTCGGGGGCGAAGAAGTGTTCCCAAGTGTGCAAGAGTGTGCACGAGCTCCCTCTCTCTTGTTTTCCCTTCTCACGGTGGGAGGTACTGGAGGCACTCCGAGAGCTCTTTGTTCTCAAGGAGTCATTGTATGTATTGTTTTTTTTAAATATACTTGTGCAAGATATAATCTGTCAGTTTTTTCATTTTGCTCGCTCCTACCAAACGGTCACGGAGATACGCTTCAAATGGTAGCAGAGCGTGGTTTCGATCCACGGACCTCTGGGTTATGGGCCCAGCACGCTTCCATTGCCTGGACAAATACACTTCAAGATAGCCTTCAGAATGTAGTCGAATGAACGATCATCATAGAGAAAACTGGGTAATAGCATTACCTTGGGCTTCTGTATTCAATATTGTGTTAAATATTACTAGGAACTGTAGTTTTTACTCCTGGAACAAATCGATTCCCTGCTGGGGCAGAAAATTAGGGTTTTGAACGTAAGAAACTTATTCCTTTGTAACAGAGTTGTCTTCAGTTTTGGTATTTTTATATTTTCTTCTTGTTCAATCAGGTCAGTGAAATCTTCCGTGAACAGGGTATCTTCTGGACAACTTTCCTTCTCCCAAGAGCTACTTTTGTGGCTTCATGTAGTCCGTTTTTAATGTTTTCCTCATCTATTTCACAGACACCTAATCCTCTAGCAGGTTTTTCACTCCTTCTGAACGGCCAGCCGACTTGGAGCCTCCTTCATTCCTGCCTTTCCTTCCTCCTTCATTTTTCGCCAGTTTCTCAAATTAAAATTTTTATAATGCAGGCAAATGTGCTTGAATTTTTCAACATATGGTGACTTTCCTTCAGGCATAATATTATCACTGTTCTTATGGCTTTCTACTTTCGCTGTTACCAACACTCACTTTGCGTTGATGTCAGATATGTACTAAATTCCATGATTAAAACTCGGGTTGAAAGTACCTAAGGTAATGTACGTTTCTCCGTTAAATAGTTATTATTAAATAAGAAATATGATGGAAGAATTGTAAGCAAAAAGACTATAAAATGCTTTCCATAATATTAAATTACATCTACGATGGTCCATACATACGCTCTCATACTCATGTTCAGGATTAATTTTAGAAGTAATTACTTGTCAGCTAAAAAAATCATCTTATGACAATACTCCTATTTGTCTTTCTTAAAGTGTCACTGGGGATGCTTTTATTCTCATATTTCTTCTTCTAGACCACCATTACCAGAACTGACTATGATTAAAGAGTCTAAATAACTTTTCACCTCTTCTGGTGATCCAGAATTACTCCATAACATGGGGATTAATCAGATTGACTTCCGGAGGGGCAATTGGAACAGATAACATCTCTCGTAGATTAATATTCAATACCAAAAATAACCAGGAAACCCTCTGTAATTAGTTTCATATGGAGTCAGAATGAAGACTTCATTCAGGCAGACGTAATTTTGAAAAATAGGAAATTAGTTTGGTATACGTGTTCATGAGTATCTTCCACGTCCATTGAAACACGTCACAGTAAAGCAGTATACATTCTACTAAATATAATTCAAAGATGTGTCTATGATTCAGGAGACACTCATAAACGTAGTGAATGGAATGGATGCAATAATCAGGTATACTTCGAAGCTCACTTGGGGGTGAGTTATCAAGAACACGCTTTTAAGTTCATGTATACTACTTACGTAATGAGAGAATACTATGAATATCACAATGGAATTATATAGATTAGTTTGTATGAGATGAATGCAATCATCTTATGTGTACGAGATAATGGGGGCGTTTACTCGGAACCGAAATCGCAATTTTGTACGCAAAATCGTTAGATGGAAACAAAAAAAGAATTTTAGTGAAACAATTAATCTTCTAACCACAACCATTCACTCATAAATCAAAAATTAAAATAAGGAAAAGGTGACGCCCACCGAAAAAGCTGCTGTGATAACATTGACGTCGCTTTCCTCCCGTCCTTGACTGCTTTTCGTGGAAGCGAAGGGAGGGGAAGGGGGTTCTCGGAAGGTGTCTCGCACAGATGCTGTCGCAATCGCTCCCATTGGGAGAGTCAGCTGTGTCCCCCCCATTGCGATAAGGCAAAGTAGCTTCGCGGGCTCAGTTGTGATTGGACCAAGTCGTTCGTTATACGTCAGAGGTTGCACCACGCCCACTTTTTCGAAGTGGTTAAAAACATCAGTTTTTCACCGCTTATAACTCGAGAAATAATTGACGGATCAAAAAACGGAAAAATAAGGTTCTTTTTATTTTACAAACTCTATCAGATTCGGCAATTAAAAAAATATGGTATACGACCCCATTGTATGAACCATTGTATGAACCATTGTATGATTCAATTAATGAGATGGCTGCAATCATACCATACAATGAATCTAATTTTATCATTGTAAAGCATTGTAAAGGTAGTCAGGCCATTGTAATGGACTTTCATACATTAAAGTAGTTCTTGTAAAAAAAATGTCCTCGGTTCATGGGAGTAAAATTTAAATTTTAAATTGATTATCATTGGTGTTGGAAGAGAGATATAGGTGAAGAGGAAGCAGTCAAATTGCATATGTAATTTGACTGATATTTAATGAAAATAGTCTTGGGTGCTTGTTTGGACAGCTAGTGCAGGAGAAATTATCTGCGATTCAAGGCCAGAATTATACCTAATATATTGGAGTATGAAACAAAAATGTGCAAAAAACTGGTAACTAATTCTCGAAAAGAGAAAACATGAGTGACGAGAGAATATTTTGATGAAAGCTCTCTTTCTCAAAGGCATAAAGAAATGCCAGTGGGCTGGGTTTTTAACCCTGCAGATTTCTCGCTGATTATTTAAGTACCTCCAGCAACCAAACTCGCACCATCCAAACCTGTACCCCATGCAGATATCGCGAACACTAATGAAATAGGTTTGAAGGTTTCCACGAAGAGTTATTGTCAGACAGAAAACAACGAACAAACCAGTGGCGAGGCGTGATGATTTTCACTAGTCATCGCTGATGCAAAGGGTAGGTCGGCCGATGCACGACATGTTTCCGAACAACACAGATACCAATGACATGTTTTTGTGAATGCCCGTTAAAATAAAGAGTATTGAAAAAAAACTTACATTTGCTTATTGTTTGAATTTTATAAATATATTATATATTTAATAGTACAGAAATTTACTTCAAAGTAAACAATTGTAAGAATATTTTTAATTGAGGCCTCGCATATTTTACATATGTGATGCCTCGATGCATTATTAAACGGTTTATAAATATTTCGACACCTAAGAAAAAAATTAGTTTCTTTTGCGTATGATAATCCCAAAAACGGAGTCCATCGTCAGCCTTTTCGCAACTATAATTCTCTTGCTTCTGGAAACCACTAAACCAACTCGACAGTTGGCAAATGAAGCATTAAAAAATAATGTGTTCTTAATACGCGGTGACATTCAATACAGTACCGTTCAATTGTTGTTTCCGCGGAATATTATTCTTTCCTTTCTCTCGCTAAAATACTCCTTGCATACAATAATCCAGTTAGACTTCTGGAAACTAGCATAAAAATCTTAAATTTTGCTAAATACAGAGAGAGGATCCCGGCTTCCACTCACACTTTTGTCGTTGAATTTAATTTGTTAATTAATTTCTCGTTTTGAGAATGATTGACGCTTGATAAATGTTAACTATGGTCTCGGTGATTAATGGGAACGTAGAAATTATCTATGCACGCCGAAAAATGCCTTTTGCATGCTACTTTGCTAAGACGAATCGACAGATTTCCCCGTTGTCAAAAGAAATATTTTATCGTGAATGGATCATGTCATTCTCGATGCCATCAAGCCATGAATGGCCTAAAAACACCTTTCTTTATTTAAAACACACTGTGTAACCCATAATTATACACCATACAGGACCGTAAAGAAGCGCAAACAGAGAAGACAAAGCACAGGAAGATTGGGTGTGTGCCGAATGAGGGGGTGAGGGCGGGCAGCGCCGAACGTGACCGACAAGAGCCGAACGTGACCGACAAGAGCCGAGCGAGGAGCGACGGATTCGCCAGTTTCAGAGATGACTTGGTTCGCTGTAAACAATAGCCGTCTTCAGTGGAGGGGGTGGTCGAGGGTGGACTGGTGTCGCGTATGGTAAAGCTCATCTATTTATCTAAATACAGAGCTTTAGCGTATGGCGGCTAGAAGCGAGGCGACTCACCTCTGACACTGTCGAATTCGTCGCTCGTCCGCCTTCTGTCGGCCAAGATCGGGAACTCTCGTGGGGCACGGCCGTCCAGAGGTGGAGGGGGAAGGGGGGCAGTTAGCCCCGGGCCCCCTCTAAAAACTCTTCCTCAGCGTTGTGGGGTAGTGACACCGAAACAGACTCTAAAATGAGCGAACCTGTAGCTAGAATTTGGTCTTTTTATGTCGCTTCTTCGACAAAAAAGGAACAACCACCGTTGCATATATACTTTCAAACGTTTTATGACATTCCATAAATCCTTTATTTTCATATTTTGGTTTAGTCATCGGCGAATCCAGAGACGACCGAACGCCTCGCCACGTTTGTTCAAACGTATGTTAGTCAAATAGAAGTTTTTACCACTCCTGCAGGATTACTTCTTACTCCTGCTACTACTTCTAGACTCCTTCTACTACTACATATCAAAGGTTTACTTTCCAATTTACTTTCCAGAAATGCCCCACGTTTAAGAACTTTAAAAATGTACACTCGAGTTTCCAGGTTGTTCAAGTGAATCATGTGATCACATTTGTGTTCTTGATGAAATGTAGTCGAGGTAGCAACGAGATCCGATTTTGTAAAGTTCATAAAAGTCGGCTGTCGGAGGTGAGCAGTAATAGTCAATATTTATCAGCGAATGTTCTCATAACGAGAATTTTTTGAGAAGGATCCCATGAATTGGATTAAAAACCTAACCACGCAACTCATTAAAACAAACATCGACGATCCTGATTTACGGAAGAGTTGACGCCGAAGGACCTCAAGACTCCCATGTTTCTACTGACTTCCAACAATCAACAAAGACAACTGTCCGCGTCGACCGACACTTAGCGCCATAGATTCTCCAACGTATAAACCGGTCAGACACATTGCAGGAATGATTCAGCCGATAGTGGAATGCGCCGATTCATGCGTTAAGAATTCCCAGGACTTCCTCAATCGCATCCGAAATAAAAGCCTGGAGCCGGGACATCTTTTATTAAGTTTCGACGTGGTGTCGTTCTTCTTGAAGGGAGCACCGATCAAATCAACTAAGAACATTGAGAATGATTTTACTTGACAACGGTTACTGGAATATATTGACTTGAGGGGGAAAGAAGCATAGGGGACGAAGTCGCCGCTGGAAGCAATCGAACCAACGAAAAACGCTTCCCTGCAATACATCCGAGGGCTGTCGGACCCGGTGCAAGAATTTTGGCCTAATACAATGTAAAAACTATATTCAAGCGTAAAAGCCAACTCCGGAATATAAAACGCAGCGTTAAAGGACGCGGGAAATTAGAAACAGAGGGGTCTACGAAATTAAGTGCCAAACTTGCCATAAAGTATATGTTGGTGAGACGCACCATCAAAACTAGGTGTGAGGATCATCTCGCTGCCATTAGACCGCAGAACCCTCAACGCTCAGCAGTGGCCGAACACGCCGCTGATGGGCGCACGATAGATATCCCCGACAGCGTGAAGGTCTTATGCATAGACAAACATTTTTAACTCGCGTCATTCGAGAGGGGATAGAGATTCAGAAAGAGAATAATAATTTTAACAGGGACCAAAGGCAGAGAAGAAGTAATTCATGGCTTCCTGTTTTCAAAATCCAGAATGTTCGGGAGCAATAACCCCACCCCCTCCCACCCTTTACTCCACCTGCCCTAACCCGTATGTATGCCCGCGAGATTCACAGAGACATATTCTACCCTGAAGAGGCCTCCAGCAGCCGAGGGGAAGTGTTGGTGGGCAACCACGACATCGCGGAGAAACCCCCCAAAAAGACCTCACCACTCAATGTATTGAAAATAGCGAAAATATATAAAAATTACCAAAGCTCGGAAAGTCTCCTTCGCCGAACAAGGTATTAATGGTCGTTTCTCGAATTGCACGAATTCATTTTGAAAGCGCATTTAGAGCAGTGCGTCCAAATGTTCTTCCAATTCAGATTGGTTATTTAAAACGCATGATAATTTTATCAATGAAGGATTGACAACACGTTCGATTTCTCAAGCGAAATTAAAAAGCTAATTAATATTCACTCGAGGAACTTCGAGATTGATGATGAAATGTAAAAGTTCTCTTAAACATTGCACGGTGTTGTTTTGCATTCCAGTATTATTTAAAATTTTGATTCGCGCTTTTTGTGCGACGAGAAGTTACGTGACTCACGTAATTACTACCAGCAGAAATCGGTTTCATGCAATATTATTAAATGATATTATTATACATGTAAATTAAGCACCAAATTATTAAGTTCATTTGTCGGGCTTATCGTCAATCGCCAAGGTTTGCGATCGGCAAATAGATCGAGGGCTCATGTTACGCACAAGCCAGTGGAACGTGAAATACGGGATGTAATTGAAGAATATTTCTAACGCACGTCGATGCTGGTGTTTCCTAACGCTGTTGTTACGCATCTTCATCTGCACATGACTCCTCTTTCAAAAATGGGTGTTACGTCGGCTGTTTTCCAGTCCATCGGAACGACGTGTTCGGCCAGGCTTTTATTAACTACTATTTCAAGGTAGGGGGAAATTTCGGAAGCTAACTCTCTATATACGCCGGAGGGAATTTGATCTGGGCCAGGAGATTTGTTGGGGCTTATATCTTTAAGTAACTTTTCAATGCATTACAGGAAGTTTCAATTGGTTGCATCAGCCGCTGAAAGAGGTCAGGTAAGACGACAGTTATATCTCGGGAAGGTGGGTTGTAAGCGGTATGGAAGAAGGAATCCAGCGAAAGAAAAATACTGGCAATTTTCCACAAGAATAAAGACATTTACTTTTGGCCGGTTTCGGTGTACAACACCATCTTCAGGTCAAAGTAAATGTCTTTA
Source organism: Platycnemis pennipes (assembly GCA_933228895.1). NCBI lineage: Eukaryota > Metazoa > Arthropoda > Insecta > Odonata > Platycnemididae > Platycnemis > Platycnemis pennipes. The sequence goes on along the minus strand of OW121846.1, from coordinate 7,689,056 downwards.
TTCTTGTGGAAAATTGCCAGTATTTTTCTTTCGCTGTGATATTCCACCAAATCATGCCTGAAACCTTTATAAGGAATCCAGTGAGTTTACTTTGTCAAGAGTGTTTGTAGCCATTTCCCCCTTATTATTTTTTGATGAATTTCTGATGACGGCAGACTTAATGCCTTTTACCTCTCTTTCGTACCATCAAAAGACTTTTGTATTTGACTTTAAGTGCTCATCAAGTGTTTCTCTTTTGAATTCTGTTAATGTATCTGTAGGGGCTTAATCTCTAATATCTAAAGGGGGCCTCTGCAGTGTTTTGAAATTTTATAATTTTCATTTATCGCGCAAAAATCTTGCCTATCTTCGCTCTATCCTCTCCAGTTAGTTAATTATCCTATTTTTGAGGACCTCGTACTCTGGAAGTGTTTTACAATTGAGTTCTAACAAGGGAAATTTGATAGTTTCTTGAATATAATCGTCACATTTGTCCAGTACCCTTTTGATGAATCTTAGTTTACCATTAGCTTAAGCTTGTCAATTGACACATTATTTGACGCATGTTTTAACCCAAGGAAGAGCGTGTGTCAGTCCTATTCCAAGATATTTAATAGATTCCACGTATGTCAATTTATTATTTATTTTGTAGTAAATGTAACTATTATTTTCCCAAAATTCATCGTGACACATTTTTTCAAATTGAATTCCAACTGCCATGTATCAACCCAGTTTTCAATTGTCTCTCGGTCATCGTTCAAAGATTCTTTATCAGTTGGCATTTGAATTTTCCTGGGCACTGCTGCGTCATCGCAAAATAGACGAAGCTTACTTCTTTCCACCTTATTGATGTCATTATGTACAGAAGAACTAGAATTGGCCTAGCACACCCGAAGTGACTTCAATTACCGGTGAAGTAACACCGCCAAAACAAGGCTTGCGATCATGTAGAGAATAATTTATCCATGATATTATATTACTGTGTTACCCATAAGATTTTAATTTCACAAGCAGTTTGTTACGAGACACCTTGTGAAAATCTTTCTTGAAATCGAGAAATATTGCACCCACTGAATATTATTTTCACCAAAAGATAAAATATCGAGAAGGGAGTGTAAGTTGAGTTTCACTTGGTTTGCTCTCCCGGAAGCTATGCTGATCATTGGCCAATAAATCCTGGCTATCTACGTGTCACATGACTGGACTGGCAAGTATATATTCCGGGACCTTGCATGAAATATATATTAAGGGTATATTGTATAATAGTTTGATGTCTGCTCCTTATCGCCAATTTTAAATTTGGGTGTTACATTGTCAGGTTTCCAATCCTTCGGTACGACGTGTTCGGTCAGGGATTTATTAAATAATATTTCCAGGTAGGAAAAAATCCCGAATCTGTCTACATGTACGCGGGAGGGAATTTTTCAGGCCTGGGGAATCGTTGGGACTTGTTTCTTTCATTAACCTTTCTAAACTAATACTAGAAATTTCAATTGGTGGTATCAGGCGCTAAAAGAAGTCAGGTAAGACGACAGTTGATTCCCTGAATGTGGGTTAAAAACTTTTTGGAGGAAGGAGTTCAATAAGCTACTTTGTTAAGAAAATATAGTAAGCATTGCGTACGCTGTGTGGCGTATTTTACGGGTGTGCTAAGTACTGCGTACGCTTTGCGAGGTATCGTGCATTTGTAGTTCAATAGAATGTAGAGAATCTGAGGCGTAAAATGTATCAACCATACGGGTTAGACGACGACATTAATCCCTGAATTAAAGAATTCCTATGCACCCGAGTGCAATTTAAGTAGTTTGGGATTACTCATGAATAGCTAAATGGGTTACGGATAGGTAGAATGTGCAAGACACAAATAGCTTTATTATTCGTACACGATATCTTTTTCTACGGCGATAACAGTACTGACATTGATGCCATATACTTATATCTTAGAAAGGTATTCGATGAAGTTCCTTGTAATAAATTAGATAAATTGAAGTTAGAGAGTTTTGGTACAATTAAAGACATATGTTGGATGTGAGGTATGTGGAGCAAGATAAACAACAAGATATGGCACTTATTCCACAGGTTTTTATTAGTGGTACCTGATGATGGCCTAACCGCTGAAACGCGTTGTACCACCAATAAAAACCTGTGGAATAAGTGCCATATCTTGTTGTTTAACATGATATCATTCCACTACGTCTCGCCGGACACAGTTACGTTATGTGGAGCAAGTTGTAAACGATGTGAAAGAGATGCTACGTTTATATTAATGTGTCAAAGCGATTAATTCAATGAAATTCCAATATCACTTGGCACTTTATTTCTCCATAAGTATCAAACTACCTACCAAAATGGCCTCTCTCTCTCAACAATCCCTTACTTAGTTTTTTGGTCACCATGACGATAGGCAAAAGAAAACAATAGGAAGCAAGAAAGGAATACATAAAAGTGATGCTGGTTATCTATTGTATATACATGCATCAATATGAAGAGCTTGGCCAGTAGAGAATCGAGTGAAGGGCTGCGTCAAACCAATGTTAGGATTGTTGCCCGATGGTGATTTATGTTGGAGAAAGGAATGGGGTCATCATCAGTCTTCATCAGGGTGTCATCGCCTGATGAACACGCCCGAGGAGTTGAAACGCGTGAAGTGCATTATTTTATGCTCAATTATGTGGGAAATACAACTCTTGTATTTTATTTGAGTATGCCTGGACTGTTCCAGGTGATACGAAAGGAATCGAACTTGATTATATTAAAATGGGAATGTAATACGAAGTACAGGCCATGTAACGCTATGCCTAACCCGAGCTGGAGTGTGACAGTGATCGTGTAGCTGTAGCGAAGTGCAAAATTCAACCAAAAGAAAGTACGTAGATGAGCAACGCAGATGGTGCACAAGTAAACCAAAAATTGAAACGGTTGCGAAAGAGTTATCTGAATCACTTTTGTTCCTCGTTTATGTTAACGATATTGAATAAGTGGTGGATAGTTTTCTTGTATGTTTAGCCCGCAACGCAGTAGCTTACATCTACTTCATACCCTGCAAGCAACTGCATCCCTTTATGTTTCTTAAAATTTAAAATAGTTGAACAAATGCCAAAATTAAATTTAGCATCTGCGACGGGGCACAGTGGGCTTAAATCGAAAAAGCTTCCCATACGTCCAAAAGTGGTTTTTTACAGCGTGGACTTTGAAACTTCGCATATTGATTCCCCATTACGCTTTGTCTTCTTCGTCAATTGCAGAAAAATCGGCTTTCCATTTCTATTCGACGATGGCCTAGGATTTACCCAAATTGTTTTACCTAAATTAAAACGCAGGTATTTGAACAAGACCTGAATTTTTTAGCGTGAAGGACAATATCGCGAAGATTTTTCGAAAAGATGCAAAACAAAAAGAAACTTGATTGTCTTTATACTTCCGTATTAGTTCTTCGTTCGTCACTCAGCAATCGAAGAGTGCCAGGGAAAACGAAAAAAAATCGTCTGGAATCGCTCTCGTTGCAATCCTTGTACGATGAATTACCAGCTCTTCCGTCGAAACCGTACTTGCATATTAAACTACAATTGGTATCCCGCGCAGAAGAAGTAATGGTAGCCACACCATCTTCGATTCGTGATGCCCTGTGATTCAACAAGCTTAGCAGTTATACTTTGCACGGAGTGAGAACTACCGCAACTGATTGTCCAAAATGTCATCACAACCTCTTCCCCTTTTCACCGAGCCCAGCACTGAAGGGAGGAGGAAGGCGACGGCAAAGCAACACCAACTGTTGGCCGGTGTCCTCAAAGAGCGTTTGTAGTTCTGATTGGCATGCATCCTTGACTCCATGTTCTCTCAAAGGCGCAGTTCCATATGCGCATGAAATATCGGCGTTCGATCCGAAACCCTCCAGGAAAAAGCAATATGTAGGCTACTTACATCGGCATCTGATATCGTGGCCTAATTCATATCTAAGAATCGATACCCATATAATATCGCCATTAAAACATCAAAGGAGGTTCTTGTCAATCGGCAGACTTTGAAAGTAATGTTAGCAAAGTTTGGGACTCCACAGCACAGTCAGTATACTAGCCGCGACGAGGTTTTCCCGCTTGCAAAAATTGACCAACTGTGACCTCACGCATGTCGTTAATGCGTTGCACTTAGATGAAATGGCATGTGAAAGCAAGTGCACCATTCAACGGCGAGATAGATAACGATGCCTTTGAATATAGGATCCGGGAGAGGGTGGTGGCGAGGAGTGATACGCTAGGTGTATCTTATAGGTATCTAGGTGTGATCTTGAATAAGGAGTTGGTTTGGGAACCACGTATAAAAAAATTACGGGGAAAGGTTTCAAAGCACTACATTCCATCATGCGTGACCTAAAGAAATCGTCAAAGGAAGTTGAAGAATCGGCATACAAGACGTAGCGACGAATATCGGTGCTCGCCACAAGCTCATGGCACGAGAGTGCTGAAAGTGGGGAAAGTGCTGGCAGGGAAGCGGCTCGATGCGCCTTAGGTGTGGGCGTGAGAGTGCCGGAGTGATGCTTGAGGTGGGGAGGCGCGGAGGAGAGGCGGGGGAAGTGTCCGGGCGAGGGAATCTGCGCGGGAAGGAAGTGGGACGGGAGGAAATCAGCAAGAGGCTGCTCGAGCCACACCGAAGCTAGGCAAGAGAGGCCATGGGTTTGAAATACAGGTTCGGAAACAAAGAACTGACGCAGGAAAGTTTTCCTTCGCAAACAACGATAGAGGAGTCTTACCGGCAGAAATCTTGAACCCCATCTCAGAAGGTCATAGGGATTATTAAAAAGAGACTCTCACTAATTGTAACGGGAATTTATATTTTTACTATTGTATTGCAGTTTTTTCCATTGTATTGTAAGTTTTATTCGAGAAAATTTCAACTTCTTAAGTAAAGTGAAATGTTGACCACTACCACCGGGCATAATGCTCAATGTAATCTAATGAATAATAATAGTAATAGTTTGAAGGAACGGATGCAAAGCAAGCTGAACTCTACCCGCTGCAACGGTTAAGGCAGTGCGCGGAAAATCAGTCTTTGCCGGGGCAGACGCCTCGCGTCTTGCGTATATGCCAGGAGTCAGATGAAAGATGGGACTTAAAGTCTTAATCTCGCCCCAATAAAGACGCTTCTACATTCCTGTAACTATGTGGCCACCGGGAATGGTGCTCGGGCGTTCGCGGCACCCGGAACAAGAAGCTGACTGCTGAGCAGACTTTGGTAAGCAGCGATGAAGCTCACCACTGCCGCATTACTTCGACAAATTTGACGCAAACTGCTGGACGCGAAAGAAAGATTAACGAAGTACATTGAAGGACGCAGCCTATACAACTGTTCCGTCAATGAACTTCATGCCCGGACAAAGCTGGCAAGGAAGGGCAATACTTCGTAGAGAATGAAAGTGGAATTATGTGAAGAAGTGCATCTTCACCCCTGCGAAAACGGAGCATGGAACGCGAATGGCTCGCGTCAGCCGTCCTGCCGGCAAAATGGACGCATCCAGTCGAGTGTCAGCCGAGGCAGTGTGCGCACACGTTGCATTTGTCGGCGAGGGAGCGCCGTGTGTGGCCGTTCCATGTTCGCTGCCACCTCGGAGCCGGTGGCCATTGCCGGGAGGCGGCCCGCGGGCCTGGAGAGTGCGACCCGCTCGCTGCCCGCCCGCCTCGGCCACTCGTGGAGCTGGCTGGAGCAGCCTCGATCCGTAAGTTGCAAGGCGACTGCCTCCCCTAAGGAAGCCGCCCTCGACCAACCACCGCCGTCAAGTGCAGTGCGCGGCAATGATGCCAAGTGTAGGATTGCATGAGGCCGAAGTCCTCGAAGCTCTCTGGAGTTCATAAGGAGCCAAGTGTAATTGCTCGCTTTCTCTTTCTTTAAAACGGTGATAGAAATGTAGGATACTAAACACGCAATACACGGATTACGGGATTGAATCAAGCGCATCAGAACAAATTATGTATACGCCCATGTATGAGCAACACTAACCACAAAACTCTCTTTTGAGAGTGTATATAAAAACAATTTTCCGGTCCGCCGTAAAGGAACTAGGATTCATACGACGTAGGGTGGTGCAGGCACGTAGCCAGAAATTTGCTTCCGGGGAGGTGCTGCTTGTGCAGCGTAACTTGAAACAAATCAGCTTTGCCCGTTCCGTGCAGACATGTTACGAACCTGTTAGAACGAAGGTTTCCGCGGTGATGGTTTGATCTCCGCATTGTTTCGGGCTTTCTTCCCGCCTGCTATCCAACTGACGAGGGAAAAAAACCGGAAACAAGGCAGAGATCATGTTACAAATCTCGTTCCTTAATTTGCAGTGCTTTGTATTTACAGTGCCCATTCTTCTCACTGGTAAACTTCACTGCATACCTTGTTATGAAGCAGTTAATTTGACCGGCCCCAGAACAGACGTTCAACGCATACAAACATATCAGATTGAAAAGAACAATTGTTAACCACACGCATGCATGAAACCAGTTACCACGTTTCAAGACACTTAGCACTTGAATTATAGGCAGTGTAATCCGGATTATCATGCCCAGTTAAGATACTAGTAGTACAGTCCTAGAAGTACTTGGGGCTTATAGGTGCGTCGGCAGTTAAAATCAGGAAAACATTTTCGGGGACGGGGCGTTTCTGAAGGCCCTGCTCCCCCTTGTCCACGTGCCTGGGGTGGTGGGCAAGTACACGACGAAAGCTAAGGAAAGGTGTTCTTTCGCGTTAGTTCGGCCAAAGGTGGAATGTGGCTCCAATATTTGGGAGCGGTGGGAAAGGGTATTGATAAAAGAATTAGTTAAAACTCAGAGGAGATCAGCTAGACTTGTGAACAATTGTTATGATTAGCGGATAAATGTAAACTGGTTGCTAGAGCGTGTTGGATAGAAGAACGTTAAAAACAGGAAGACAGCAAGCCAGACTAAGGCCTTTGCAGAAGTACTGGGCCGACGAGTTCATCTCAGACACCGAGTTAATTATAAGGGTCCCACAATGCATTGGTAGACAGGTCCACAAAGGGGTAAGAGAAAGAGAAATACACTTCACCACAGAAGGAGACTCAAATATTTGTACTTTCCTCAAATAATTCGTAGCCATAACAACATCAAGGCTACGCGCACCAATATGACTTCATAAAATAAATTGCGTTAGCATGAAAATGAAATTGTGCACAATAGATAGAGTAATACGGATTAATGAAACAAACAGATGTGATAATTAGGTGGTGGATTTTTTTAGGATTTATTCATGTCTGCATAAAACATTTTCATGAAGGCATTTTCGGAGTAACTCTCAAATATTTTTTTTGCTGTTGCATGAAATGTAGAATTTTTAGTTAGTCTTGCTTGATATTAATCTCCTTAGGTGGATAGGTAGATGCAAATTTTATTTACTCTGGGACTATATAGTCCCATGGAGTACACGTACATAACTTTTACATTTCTTTATATTTTCAGTTGCTAATGTTATAAAATTTATTAAAACAGAGACAAGTAATGGCTGCATAAGGAAACACAAAATTCAGGAAACACAAAATATTAGAGGTAGGTATTGTTTCAGCAAGAGTGACATAAAAAGGTTCAAGGCATGACACTTACAATGCTTTGTATATACAGCCACAATTATTATATGATTTACCATATAATACTTTTATAATTATATAATATATAGGTAGGTTTTATAAGTAAACTTTATAGTACATGCACGTGGTCCGTTATGAGAAGAGTCACCCCCTGCCACACATCCCCGCGGTGGCTTGCAGGGTTGTCAGCAGATATTGAAAGATGAAGGTATTTCTGTGTTAATTATTACATTTCTAATTTTGTGACAACATAGTTTTGTGCACAGGGAGGGATTTAGTGATGCAGGAAGGGAACAATTGGCAAATGCGATTCAAGCTCAGTACAAAGAATGACAGTATTTACCTGAAAATATATGTTAGTAAATTTTAGGAGAAAATAGTTCACTTGGTTAAATATAATATCATAAACGGATATGAATTAATGGTGTCGCATCTGTGAAAATCGTGTCTTAGGTTTTCAAATATTTCAATTGCTGAAGATAGGAATACATGTAGATATATCTAGAGAGATGCCCTCAACGTATACCCTTAAAGTCACCGATAGGAGACGTGGCAGGGGGTGAGCCGTCAATAGGCATGAGTCAAGAAATCGTAAGAAATAAGTTGATACTCACTACAGGAATGCAAAAAATACTACTCGCATACAACGGAGAGAGGCACAGTGTTACCACCGTGAGGGAAATAGTAGGCATGCAAGCACAAGAAACGTGAAATGTTGGCTATAAACGACACTAAAATGCTCGTTTTTACTACGTAATACAATAGTTGCTCACTAGTCAGTCAATTTATGTTGTCTTCTAGTCGCATTTCCCTTGCAACTTTTTAATAAATTCTAATTTTCTGTTGGCTTGGCCTCATATTTCTCGGATTTGTCTTCCCCGCAAGAAATCTGTAGTTGTCGGGGCCAGAGGGTAAGTGGCAGCTTCCTTGCACCGCGACTTAGATTGCGCTGCACATAACAGCATTTATAGCAAACGCCTACAAACTTCCAACTTATTTTAATCCCGCAAATAACGCCTTTCTTTGTCCAAGAACTGCAGATTTTATTTGCTGTTTATATTTACGTAATTCTGTGCATGCAGCCGCGAGGGTGTACGGCAGTGGTTGAAGGTCACCAAGCACGCTCAACTTATGCACTTTTACTCATGTAGTTCCATGCAAACCTCCGCAAGGGTGCTTGGCAGGGGGTGAACCTGGCGTGCATTCTAAATGAGAGAGATTTGATCTGTTAGTCCTATCTATAAATAGTATGAAATTATTTGTTGTAAAAAACGATGTAACTGAATTTCACCTCCTCGTTCTAGGTGCAGATGCGGTTAAATCATTCGGACAGAACTATGGCTTTTGAAGTACCTAGAGCAAATCAGATAGTGAACTGAACGACAGGATAAAGAGAAACGGAGGATGCGTTTTTATTCATAGCTGTAAAGGATCCGTAGAAGGGAACTAATTTCCGGGACGTGAACCTTTTTGCATTCTGAATCAGAGAGAGCACATACTGCCATGCACGCATGCAATCCTCCGTGAGTACAACCAAGAACTACGCCGAGGAAAATATTGGAGTGTGTTTGAAGATTATTTTAAAAATCTAAGAGATTAGCAATGAAAGAATGACGGCAAGAGTCAACGAATTTCAAGACAAAGATAGTTGGCGAATACATGGATATCAATCCCGAAGAGTTTTGGCTATACATTAGGAAGGTTCGAGAAATAGGCCCAGAGTGCTCTCACTTAAAGGAGATAAAGGAATTAAGGTCACGAACAGAAAAGAAGAAGCCATTTATTTAAATTACTTCTTCCAAAGCATATTCATTTCATTCTCACGCTACATACTCGAGCCTCAGCCGAACACTTTCATTCAACTAATTCCCGAAATTAAAATTTCCTGTTGTAGACGAGAGCACCAGTTAAATAGCATCACTTTAAATAATAATCAGGTATCGATAAAATTCCTTCCGAAGTGTATAAAACGTTAGCATCTGAAATAGCCCCTACTCAGCAATTGTATTCAATAAAACACTAAAGAATCACATTGTACCCAAGGATGGAAATTAGCTAGCATTACACCTATTTTTAAAAGCGGTGATACGGAAGAACCTAAAGGCTACAGACCCATTTCACTCACATCAATCTCCTGTGAAGTATTTCTGCATGGGGTGGCCTCGAGTAGTGTAGTGCATAGTGTAGTGCATAGTGGAGTGCATAGTGGAGTGCACTCGAGAGCCCTAAAGAGGACTGTGTTATCGCTCAGTTTAATTCGCACGTGGTCCCTAGATGGCTCTGGAGTTGGCAGACGGAAGGCGACGACTGGCCCTTGGCCCCCCCGATAAACGCCCCCTCCCCCCCATCGGTCACTTCCCCTTATCACATTCCCCCCTCCCCCCACCAAGTCTCCGCGGCTCTCTCAGCAGCGCGGCTGACGGTACAGCCTCTTTTCGACCTAAAGGCCGTTTTACACGGCAAATGAACATACGAATGCATTCATTCGCTAGTTGATTTAAGGAGGTTGATCCGAAAAGTGAAAGTCATATCATTTTTTATATTTTCAGCACTTATAGAACTAACGTTCCTCTATCTAATAGAGTAAAGATAATTACACCAACCCATAGGTACTCCTTTTTCCACAAATTGCATTTGAAATTACATACGATTAACGGCGAGAATAGCCATCGCATGGGAATATAACGTTTAAAAATAACATAGTGACGTGTCATTTTGCAAAACACTGATATTTTATGCGCAATTTCACAAGAAATAAAATGACACGAAAAAAAGCATCAACCCACCGTAGTTTTCGCTAAATCCACCTATTTCTGCGCTTATAGCTGACGAAATGCGTAGTTGTCTTCAAGTGGCGCTGCGGTAGCTCCAGCCACAATGTATGGCGTATGAATAATATCATTACTAATGAGATATTAAAGCATATTCCAGAAAATATTATAACATAACGTTTGATAGTAATATTCTGGTGTTATACATTAGTAAATTGATTGAGTACATGAATTTATTTCTTTAAAGTAAATGCTGAATGACTCCATCGTCGAGCTGAATAAAATTATCATGAAAAAGAAATCCTTCGACTTTACATCGTATTTCTTGTGATACTTATGACTTTCAATAGCTTAGGTAATTTTCTTTGTGAAGTAAGGATCACTTAGCAGGTATATACTCGTACTTAAATTAATAAGATTCCTCAGGCAACTTGACTCAAGCAGTCGCGAGCCAACGCCTTAAGTGATGGCCTGAAATTGCTTCCTTTTAGGGCTTTTTCAACAGCAAATGATCATTCGAATTAATTTCTTGAATGTTCTGCGCAGTAAGGATGCGCAGTGGTAGGCCTATCGATAGTAATTATCGATTGACGGGAGAATTCCGACCAACGCAGCTATATCGGTGGTCGGAATGGTTTTTTTACGTTGTCTAATGTACGTGATTAATGAAATAAAGTATGATGTATATTTATTAATTATAATATTCATTCAACAAAGCTTTCTACAGTCTGAGTTGTAAGTTAAAATGAAGTGGAGGTGTAAATGATGCATCGGTATGGTTTAACTTCGCATCTGTTGCTACTGTGTCCATTACAACGGTAGCAGCCACAATTTTGCCGTAGACAGCTGGAAGGAGACAGATAAGAGAGGAGAAATAGAGGTCGAGGTGGGCATGCTTAGCCTGATGTAAAATGAACTGTCATTATAGGACTGTGAGGCCTATCGTAATTTATCGAGAAAGACTCAGGAGCAATATCATACCATATGAAATCTCACCAGACATGATTATGAAAGATCGGACACGACGATGACAGAAGTGGTTTCTGTGACAAGAGGTCCTTGTTTACCCTTTGATTTACACGTTCATCATTATATTGATATTTTACAATTCATCTCTGGCTGGCTGTCTCGCTAAGATTGTTAGCGACGGGTGAACCGTGACCGCATACGCTGCCTTATTACTCAGCAAGAATTCATGAGGGTACAATAAGTGTTATTATGCATGAAGTGAGTAGGAGTATCTATCGGAATAAGATAGTGAACTATTTAAAGGTTAGATACGTGCTATTTGTTTTGATTTATCCCAGCTCGTGGCAGTGATGATAACAAACTACAGTTAGGTGACATCCTTATGAATGGCATGAGTGACAACGGAGTGTCTCTCATGAGACAAGAAGTGCCGATGGAAATATTTCAATGCATTTTTTTCAGTTAGAGTTTTCATGTTCAGTTCTAATACTTCATTGCTTTATACCTACTTGTCACAAAAATGGAGGCGTTTACTCGGAACTGAAATCGTAATTTTGTTCACAAAATCGTTAGATGGAAACGAAAAATGAATATTAGTGAAAAAATTAATTTTGTAACCAGATCTATTCACTGATAATTCAAAATTTAAAACAAGCAAAAGGTGAAGCCCACCGAAGAAGCTGCTTTCAGATCATTGACGTCATTTACCTCTCGTCCTTGACTGCTTTTACGGAAAGGGAAGGGAGTGGAGGGGGGTTCCCGGAAGGCCTGCTCGCACAGATCCTGTCGCCACCGCTTCCATTGGCAGAGTCAGGAGTGTCCCCCCCCCCATTGCGTAAGGCGAAGTAGCGTCGCGGGCTCAGTTGTGATTGGACGAAGTGGATGACGTAACATGTCGCATGCACTCCCGCTTTTCCGAAAGGGTTAAAAACGTCAGTTTTTCGCCGCTTATAACTCGAGAAATAATTGACGGATCGAAAAACGGAAAAATACGGGTCTTTTCATTTTACAAACTCTATCAGATTCGTCGGTTAAAGTCGCTCTCGTGGGGAGAACCGACGGTCGGACCCTCATTAGTAAGTTCCAACCTCTCGAAGCAGCTAATCCGAGACCCTTCCTCGAGTTCGAAGCTCGTAAAGGACCCGTCCATCATTGCGGGTGTCCCAACCGCGGAAGTTGACCATTTGCAGTTAAATATGCAATTGAGAAGTTTATAACTTTACCCGAAAGTATCATGTTATCGCATAGCCGGACATAGCATAGACATTGTGCGATAAAATTCAGTGATTGTTGTAAAAGATGAGAAACTCCCAATTGCGATTGCACCCTTACTATGCGAGCTACTGTCACTCCGTCTCTAAGTATGGCTGCTTCTAAACATTGCGAGGGCAAATAGATCGAATTGGGTCTTGCAAAACCTACGCTACACCAAACACGCACTATCCTGCCACTCACCCTCGCGGGGACTTGCAGGGTATTGTGTAGATTTAGATGTACCCTCCATGCTATTTTGGAGGATTAGTTGATTGGGTTGGGTCAGCTACGAAACAAATTTATAGATTTATATTCTTAGATACTTCCTAAACATATCCGCTATCAAAGCGGCTTTATCACCGCTATCGAAGTGGTGGTTAACAAACTGCTAGTAAGTGGCCTCTTCATGCGTTATTTATTATTAATTAGTTCTTGCTGCATTATTTTCAACTTACTGCAACTAATCAAAAGTCATAGGAGCGCAAAGACAGGCATTACGGTGACATCATAGTATTATACAAAAACATGCAAATAAATCTGGGTCATTCCTGGTCAATTCAACTAGGAAATCAGTAAAAATGACCCGTAGGGTAATCCGTAGGGTTGAATGAATGAGAGAAATTAAAGTGCATTGATTATTATTGTATTCAATATTATTATTGCTACAGTTAAGTAACTTCCATCCCCGAGTCTCCGGCTAGCATCGGGTTTCGTTGCCGTCATAATTGCCGGAGATTCGAGAGGGGTCGTGCCTAGGGGTAGCCACGTCCGCCACCTTCGGTTAGGTGGCTACCCAGCTTTAGGGTCAAGCGCACGAAGCAGGCGGAGGGACCCGAGAAGGACAGCCTTCTGCATTGTACTTGCAAGTGCATCCGCTCGCGCCCTGCACGCTGGGATGCACTTGAGATTGTTAATCAGTGAGCTCTTCACACCACTAAGCACGCCCACGATGAGGACTACCAGTTTCACAGAGTAACCCGCGTACATTTGCCGGAGTGTGTTTACATGACGTCAATATGGCGGTATAAAGTAAGGTTCGTCTATTTGGCGATGACGCATACAGTGAATGTCCATGCCCAAACGATAAGGAATATTTAAATGATGACCTACAACCAGTTGAAAGTAAATAGAAAAATCACTTAGTATCACATAAAAATCACCTGAAAAATGGTGTGAAACATGGCAGTTAGAATTAAATTTTTTAAAATGAGTGGTAATGAATTTTTGGAAAAAGATATTTCTTTTCTTCTTAATAACAAGTCTGCTTCTTGGAGCCGACTCATTGTGCTGATTTATAAAGCGTCGAGGTCCATTATCACTTTCAGGTTCCAATTTTCCGCAGGTTAAGGTCGTAAACGTGGAAACGATAAGATATATAGGTGTAACAATCACTAAGGATTTATCGTGGGGAAGACACATCCGGGAAATATGCGGCCGAGCGAAGAGAAAGCTAGGATTTATAAAAAGAGTACTAGGGAAATGTGATGAGAAGACAAAAGAGCTTTACTTTTCACTAGTTAGGCCCCACCTTGAGTATGCTGCCAGTGTATGGAATACTAATGGATTAGGTTTGATCAGAGAACTAGACAGTGTGCAGCGTAGAGCAGCTAGGTTCGTTAAAAGATGTTACGATAGGTTGAGTAGCGTTTCAGAATTAATACAAGAATTAGGGTGGGAATCATTATCAGAGTGTAGGTTAAAGTACAGATTAAATCTATTACAGAAATTTAAATCGGATAGCTTTACTTAAGATGTTAGGCACATATGAAAAACACCAGCGTATTATGCTAGATTCGACCAGCCAAATAAGATTAGAGAGATAGATTGTCGAACCGATAGATTCAAAATGGCATTTCTCCCCCGGACTATAAGAGAACAGAATAGGCAGCATAGGAAAGGGATAGGTAGGGGAAATATTTTAGAGTATTCTGTAGTGCATGATGCATGTATTAATCCCTCAAATACTATAGATACTAACAATCTAGTTGCATGAGACACTTTAGTTGCTTGTTTTCATGTTAGTAGTGCATGCTTGGTGATCTTCACCCCCTGCCACACACCCTCGAGGTGGCTTGCAGGGTATCGTGTAGATGTAGATGAGAATTATCTTCCTTCACTCGGATGTAGAAGAGATGCTGCCTCTAGTCCGGGTGATGAAGTTCATAATAGTCATCCTCCCGTCACCGTCATCACAGGTGCCCGTATGATTTGTGATGCTTACCTTACCAAAGATTGAGTAGTGCCTCCTGGAATGCCGTCACTTTTGGCCCATGGCTGCTAATTGTACGAGCAGACTCGCTCATCCCGCAGCTTACCTCCCACAACTATCCGCAACCTGGTGGACGCTCTCCGTGGCCTTAGATAGTCGCCTAAGAATGATAATATCGCTAAAGCTCTTAAAGACCATTCCCAGTAGGGAACTGTGTCACGGGGTCCTGTTCATGTACGTCCATCTGCATCTACTTAATGCCCTGCAAGCCAGGGTGTGTGGCAGGGGGTGAACCTTCACCAAGTATGCATTGTCAATCATAGGGATCATTAACTAGCATGCAGGCATGAGAAAATGCTACTGCGGTTATGCACTATTTACGTGCAACCGGAAGATACTACGCTACCACCTTGAGGAAAATATTAAGGATATAGTTACGAGATACGCGAAATATTAGCTATAAATGTTAGTTAATAGTATATATATAATAGTTTTTAATTATTTAGTCATTTCAAGGTTTGAACCTAAACTATTTAGATCCCGTACTCTGGCTGCTTATTCTAGGTGGGGAGTGACAGGTGAAAAGTAACATCGCTCTTTTTTACGAATAATAATCTAGATTACTCTTTAAATAATACTATTTTCATCAGTTTTGTTGTCCCTAAGGGTTAATAATAAGTATGCATTGTGTTTTTGGCGTTCTACTGGATACGATACGTACTTCACTCTCCTTCTCTTCTTTTCTTGAGCTATCTCCTGATAGCTATTGCTCTCGTCCGATCACCATACTTCTCATCTTTTCATTCCTTTTCAAATGCCTTCTTTCTTCCTCCCACCTTTCGTATCGTTCGCACTCCCTCAGTTTACCTCAAAGTCGTTACGAGGTGGCAGTGCCGACCAGCCGCTTAGCTTTAAGGACTCGGGCCGTTTGGAGCGAGCCACAGTTACGAAAGTCGGGAGATTTATTGAATCCCGTCGGAAAATTCAAGTCGTTACTGCTGAAGATGCGCCCTGTTAATGGTGGCGGAAGCTAGAGATAAGATATTTACGTCTTCGTCGCCGAAACCCGGAACCTCGAGACAGAATGATATCTTAACAGTCCCATCTCCATTACTCATTTGTTACTCATAATTACACACTTCCTGACATCCCTCAAAAACTCCCCCTATCCCACCCCCCAAATGCCTCGAGAACGCTCTGAATCGTTTTGCATGCACTCTGTCGTACTGCTCCATCCTCCTGACCCTTATTTAAAACACACCAGCCTTTTTTCGGTCGCCTTCCCTAGGACCCAGACTCATATAAACGTGACGCTGCATACGGAGGACTTGAGCATCCTCTTGTGTTGGTGCTGGGGCATGAGAGGGCCGTGGATGTGTTCGGTGGACGAGTGCGCTTCCGGTGTTTCGCCTTGAACGTTGCCTCCTCTTTGGCGACGCGGCGGAATTTGCTGCGTCCACATGCGGCCAGCATTTCGAAGTTGTTGTTGGATCCGTTTTCATTCGCTTACCTTTCCAAAAAAATAATATTGTCTTGATGATAATTTTTCTCGTTACCGCTGTCTCATAAGTGACCCTCACGAGTACGATTAGTATCATTATTGATCCACCGGTAGACGTAAGTTTGAATGAACATGCATCTGCATCCCCACGATCCCTGTCTACTTGCATTTGATGTAGTTGGTGGGTGCCTTTCAATCCAGACTGCCCTTTCCCGCTTACCCTGCACATCCGTCCCGGCCGCAGGCACAGCCTCGCCCACAGTGTGCGTTCTCCTCGCATTTGCGGTCCAACTCCTTTCCTGCCCACCGTTCCTGGCTCCAGCACACGTGAGTCTACTCCTCGTTCGGGAGCCTTGCCCGTGAAGGAAAACAGTGCCGTGTGGAAACCATTGTGGCTCGACTGTCATTCGCATCTGGTGACTTGATGTATCTGATGATTTCATATCTTGATGCATTTTTAAGTTATGTTCCAACTGCGAGAATTTACCTTTCTTAGCAATAACTTTGAAAGAACTTGAAACTAACGTGGTGCTCCGAACAGAACTCAAAAAATAAACATGAGATTAACATCCTGGATATTCGAGGATTAAAGTCTGCATGAACTACTCTCATGTATAACGCATGCTTGTAGTGTATCTCAAATGTTTACTTGCATGCTACATGAATATTGGAATTTGTTGTGTGTGCCGAATGATATTCTTAGTAATCTCGCATTAAGCAGGTAATCTATATTAAGTGCTGTGCATGTCCGTTGTGCGTTTAGGGAAACTCACAGGAGGCAACGCACCTACTCTCTTGGAGTCAGGTGTGTTTTGATTGGTCCAAATTTGGACCGGTTTAGGGCTACTGTTCAAAAAGTCATTTTCCGCGCACAATTAAATACAATGCATACTAGATAAAGCGAAGGTACATGGAAAAATGAGAATAGGTACTGTAGATTTGGATGTATATAAAATTGAATGTACTGATAAAAAAATATTTACTTGGTTTAACACCACTAACTCAGTAACTCTATAGCAAGCGTAAGTGAGCAACTTTAATGTTCATATTTATAAAAATGACAGGCTAATCAATAGCTATTACATTACTTTCTTAAACTAACAATTTAGAGAGTTTGTAGCCAATATTTCACGTGATTTGTAACTAAATGTCCAATATTTTCCACGAGGTGGTAGCATTACTCTTTTCAGTTGCATACAATTAGTTAACTCAGAGATTAGTATTTTTTGCATGGCTGCGAAGTAGTAAGTTAACATGTTCCCTCAGGCTTGTAATGCATGCTCGGTGATTTTTTCCAACTCTGCCACTCATTCTTGCAGTGGCTTGCAGGGTATTATGTAGATGATCTTTATATTGCTCTACCTATTTTTTATCTACATCCTTATCATTTTCGGTGTCACTGACATCACCACTGTCACTGCTTCTGTCACCTTCAGCGTTAAATGTATTTTCGTTATAACTCTTCATTATAGCAATTTGTCTTACATATTTTTTATTTTAATTGCCAATGATAACTTATTGACGTTTTAGTGTCTTTGGCTTTTTAGAAGAATTATCATTATATTGGTCATCGTAAACATGATTGTTTTCTGAACAGACATTGTCTTTCTTTGGATAATTTAGCATTTGATATGCAAATTTCAGGTTATCTTATGATTAAACATTTTGATCTTGATCGTGAATGATCGTAATGCGTACCAATATGATTGTGACGCATTGTGTTCTTTATGCCTTTGACATTTACAGATTTATGTAGATCCTAGTTGTATCCCAGCGAGCTCTCCCCCGTGGTCCTTGCATTGCATCTCATTGCTTTTAAGCGTGAGTTATGTGGAGGTCATTAAAAGCATTATTTTTACTGTTTGCAGGCTGCAGTTCGTGGGGAGCAGCAGAGCGACTTGGAAAGGATCCAAAACTTGTTCCCGAGCGATGCCCTCGCCCTATATGAGAAGGAAGCGAGTAGCGGGGTAAGATGCATCCAGATATTACTATGCAAGCTATTCACTTCGAGGGAGTGTGGATGTGGGTAACATTACTCCAGGACCACGAAATATATTTTCGTGACTCCACCACCGATTTGCGCGTACCAAAACTAATTTTAATAAACCAAAACGAAATATCATGAGGGAATATTGTGAAATAATATTCGAACAGAGGACCTGCTAGGCTATGCACAAAAATTCCCAAAAATATAAAGACTGGACACTAAAGACTCAAGAAAAAAGGGGGACACTAACACAGTTATGATGGACACATTTCAGCGCTCATGGCGCCATTCTTGATCGAAAGAGAATGACGTTCTCCACAGAGAGTAAGAGGGTAGGAAGGGGAAAAAGGGTTGGTGTAGAGGGGCGGGTGGTGGGGAGGAAAAGGTGACCAATGGGGACTCTCAATGTTGCAGGTTAAGGCCAGGTGGCTCCCAAGCCTTTGTCACCAGGATATGGGCCGACTCCCACGTTCTCACCTCTATGCTTCAGACAGATTCAGGGAGGACTTCAATGATAGTGAGGAAAAAGCAATGATGAAAAGGGTGGATATGGGAAGCGGTGTGCTTCGGAATGGGGTCGAGGAAGAAATAGGGAAGCTGGACACTAGGTTGATGAACTTTGGTACCATATGGAACCATATGCATGGCTACAGCACTAAAATAATCCTTGGAGCCTTAAATGGCACTCAAGTCTCAGATTGTGATGATGCCCGCTTTATCCATAGCCTTGCATAAGAAAACTCACTCTTCATTGCACCAACGCGGCACGCTCAGGAAAGTCTCCGCGGTGTGAGAGGTTTGTTTCTTACAATATGATCGGTAATACATTTCATAAAATCCTTTTCTCCCTCGTTCCTCGGAAATATTTGAAACTGCTTGTTAAAATTTTTTTAAAACTACAATTGAATTACTGTGTGTGCGGAAAATCTGTGTTAATTATTCACGTCATATCTTCCAATTCCCTTTTTTAGAGCACGAACAGAGATTAAGGACCGGTCCGCTATTGTCACTGCCAATGTCCCGGTAAAACTCAAACCTCTTGATGTGGTGAAAGGCAATGATACCCCACTTTTGTGCTGTTTGAAATGTTGAGAGTCTTTTTTGATCGTTGGTGCTTGCAGAAAAGCTCTTTCAACATGCAATATTGACTTAAACGATAAATTAGAATAGCTTACATTACGAGTCAATGCGGAGTAAACGCTGTACTCTGGGGTTGTGTGTACTTTGGCTCAACAAAAATTACATAAAAACTTAACTTTTGTGTGTTTTTAAAGCATTGAAATAGCTCAATAAGCTAGGAATGTTGTAGCTACATTCGTTTAACTATAGGAAATAATTCATAATTTAACTGCACTAATTAGTTGCTCTATGAGGCTTTATAGTTCCAACGTCCGTCCTTTTACGTCACCGATGGACGCATTATTTGTGTGTGAACGTACAGTGGCGGGAAAAATCAACGCAAATTTTTTTGCGCGCCAATGTGACATTCGCAGGAATTTATAGGAAGAGTGAAACACTGGCGTATCTCAGAAAGGTAGGAATCAACTGCGAGTATTCGAAATCCACAAGACAACTCCTTGAGCTTACAGATAAATTAATTCTTCTTCGAACTTCCCTCTCAAATTCTTCTCGCATTCTCTCGTGGCGTTCGTCGTTTTCATTTCGGCATTCCTCTTACATATCTATATTTACAGCATTTACTGGAGGAGTGGTTATTACAGTCATTGTCCAATAAATCCGTAATAGTTGCAGAGTTCTTTATCTGCTTAGATCAAAGGGCATTTACTGTGATCGACTTTCCAAGGACAATTGTATATGATGTGTCCCTTGTCTCTCTCACTCAGCCAATTAAAATGAAACTGTCGTCGAAACTAATGCAGTAGACCCCCCGCTTTACAATGACTTACGATCTGAGCTAATTTTGAGCGCGCTTTTTAAAATTTCAAATTTCGCCGAATTTATTTCCGCTCGCACAATGTGTCATCCATTCATAATTCTAAGGTCTATTTGTGAAAGAAACACATTTTTTAGCTTAGCAACATATTCATATTGAATGTTACTAGCAATTAAAAGCTGCCGGCGAGGTTAGTACAAATGTTGCGATGCGCTACCTCAAATCATCTCCGACGAGATATCACAACATTCATTACCTAGTCAGTATCAAATATATTAGGAATAAAATAAGTCTTTCGTTAGTCATTATGCATGCAAGATTTTACCACAGTGAAATTCAATAAAACGAACACTTCACCCAAAGAGTAACTTTATGCTCGAGCGTGTTACCTACCGACGAAGTCATACGATACATTAATGATATAGATGTAGCTAGGTAATAAGTCAGGCGAATGAAACGAGTGAAATAATAACTTAACACTACGATGAACGACAGGGTTGATGTGATGGGTAATATGTGTGAATATGCTTCGAAATTCAAGTCCCTTATGACTTCGTTCCGTCCACTACCGTGATATGCAGTGACGCACTGCCATCTGGGATGCTTTACCGTATTGTCAAGGTCAGTCTTCGAGTTTCTACCGTGCGAAGTGACGTGGGTGAAGAAGCGCGTAGATCCTGACTGTGAATCTCTCTTTTCAAACAGAATTTACTCTTCCAAATTGTGAGAAGTATGTGGTTTATTGTGAGGAGTTTTTGTAGTGACTATGCCCCCAAATTGCATCCTAAGCAGAAAATAACAATTAAAACAAAGCAAAGGATAGGGAAAAAATACGATGAGGGTGCTTGGGTTAGCAATTTATCGCGTGAGTACGGTTTTTCGCAGTCAACGATATCAACGATAATTAAACAGAAAGAGTGCCTGAGAGAAATTAAAGTGACCGATGAATCCACTTCTTTGCAAAAAGGAAGAGAGTCGATTTCTGAAATGGAGAGACTCCTGTTACTGTGGATCAGAGAGAAGGAACTGAAAGGTGACGCTGTGCCTGGGCAATTTATATGTGAGAAGGCCAAACAAATTATTGAAGATCTTCGATGAAAAACACATTCAATGATTGCTACACGGTACGATGAATTTAGGGCGAGCAAAGGCTGGTTCGAACGATTTAAAGGAAGAACGGGCATTAGAAGTGTCGTAAGGCGTGGTGAAGCCGTGAGTGCAGATACAACAGCAGCGGAAAAATATGTAGTGCACTTAAATGATATTATTGAAAACGAAGGTTATTACCCACAGCAGGTGATCAACGCCGATGAGACGGGCTTCTTCTGGAAAAAAATGCCCAAGAGACACTGCTCGTATACCACATAGGAAAGGGTCTTAAAGAAAACGAAAGGACAAGCACAATTCGGATCTTTTGGCGTTGCAACGAAAAAGCTTGGGTGACACGTCAGACTTTGAATAAGTGGGTGTTATCGTAGTTCTGCCCTTCCATAAAGAGCTAACTTGAGAGTTTTAACCTGTCTCTTAAAGCATTGTTGGTGCAGGATAATGTCCAAGATCATGACCCGAATCTTACCACATCCATTTAAACAGAATTCGACTTTGTGAAAGTGCTATGCTATTGTGCTAACACCTCTTCTTTGCTGCAACCGATGAATCAAAAGCAATTGCGAATTTCAGAAAAAGGTGTTTGCTAAGTGCTTCGAGGAGACTAGTCGTCCGAATTCCATGTCTCTGAAAGATTATCGGGAGTCACACTTCAAACTTTTGGAGAGCATTCGTTTAATCATGAGATGAAGTTTCCCTCAGATGCCTGAATTCAGCGTGGAGAAAGATTTGGCCGGAAGTGGCTCACAATTTTCAAGGCTTTGATGAAGAGCAGGTGAGAGGCGGGGGGAAATTATTGACCTCGGTCATGGGCTTGAGGTGGATGGCATCGAGGAGGACACCACAGAAGAGAGCCGAGCACTGAAGAACTCCAAGAATTGGAGGAAATGGTAGATGAAGAAGGTGTCGGCGAGGGCGACTCCCCAAAAGAAGGGAATATCTTGTGAGGACATAAAAGAATTGCTTGCTGCTTGGGATACGGTGAGAAGGATTGTAAAGAAACATCCTGACGTAGTACAGACTGAACCTTTATCGTGCGACTTTGAAGATAAAGTCATTGGACACTTCAAAAGACTTCATCTGGATAGGGATAAACAAACCGCCTTGCATCAGTTTTTCCAGTAAAATCCAGTAAAATTCCAGTAAAAATAATTTTCAGCTCAGATTGAGCCTGTACATTAATAACTTTTTACTTATCAATGTGCTTATATGAACATCGCAAGAGAAGTTACCATTGCTTTGCATTTTAAATTCGTTTGTTTTTAGTAAAGCCTCCAGTAAAATAATTATGACCTTAGATGACAAGGATGAGCTCGCAAGGCAGGTCAACGGTTCCGAAAAGTGCTGTGAGTGTGAGTTTGCCCCCTCAGATATTGCATATCACCATTGTTGTTCGCTAATTCAATCTCCAAGAGAAACCTTTCAGTAGGAGAGCGATGTCAATGCCACTGGCTTGACACAAGATAGGAGATCAGAAGCAGAAGACGAGCGATTGACGAAAGCAATGCGCACGTAAATTATTTATGGAAAGGTTTCCGCTGAAGTAATTGCGATGCACGGATGATTGCGTGGGACCAAACGAAAGTTGTCTCATTGCTAAAGTTCGGTACTTCTTAATCCACGTAGTCTTCCCATTGCTTCAAAATGCGATAAAATAAGAAGTCTCTGCAATTGATTCGTAGGCAGCCGGCACACCGCCCCCGTCACCGTACGCAGTGTGACAATTTACTGCGTGTATAACGTTAATTTTAAATGTTGGTTTAATAATACTTTAAGTAATTTTAATCCAGTATATTTCGTATACATTGGCTCTGTCGCGTACTCTGAATGGATTGGCGCTGATGCTCTTGAAACCGATTCCTCGTCCGGAAATAATGCCGATTCAACATATGATGGAATTCGCTTTGCGATCGGTTTCCGGAACGGATTAATATCGTAAAGCGAGGGTCTGCTTCACTGATTGTGAAATTCTAAATAAGGCACAATAAGTATTGTTTCTACGTCTATTACTACGCCTACGCCTATTCTATCTTATGGAAACATATACATTTTACTTCGATTGTGACCTATTATTCACGAATCCTTTGATTTTCAAGAGTGGAGTTGAGACGACACCTGAAGATACCATTTCCGAAATTAAAATTGATTGTGTACTCGCATAGATAACTAATTATTTGGGCGTATTTTTTCAATTTGTCTTGCATCTAGTAACGGAATCCGTGACCACTTAACCTTGTGGCAATTCACTTAACAATTTAATAGTATTGACAAAACTCTTTATCATCAGTTATCAATCAAAGATACACATCTCATAGACATTGATTATAATATGTAGTAGCCGTGATTACGACGACCTAGTAAAAACATTCTCAAAAGCTACTAATATTTACTTTTTCTGTAGTTTTTCCGTTTGATGAGAAATGTCATAATTAAAACTAATCACTTTTTTGGGTTAATAATACAGCTATCATACTTATTTGACAAGCATTTGAGATGTTCGGGTATTCATTTCTATGAAGTTAAGTAAATAGTTATGAGTTTTTTTTCATAATAAGGAAATGAATGAATGTAACTTGCTGTTGCAATGACTCACAGACGATCTGAGATCGTGCATATGCCAATGGAATAAACATCGCCATAAAAAATCTTTTTACTCAACTAGGATTCGACTCAAAATCTCCTATTTGTCGGACAGGTATATTAGCCAGTCACATCATTAATCAATTAATGTTGAAGGCGAATTTCAGCAGAGGTTTTCATCCTAATTCTAGCTACTAGTATTTTTGTGACACTGAAAGAATCAAGGACCCATGCTTCTCATTCGGGACGTAGTCTGCCGGTGATGACTACACATTTGCCGGCCGTGGTAGCCAGGTTGGTACGTGCTGGTATGGTAACCCTACCGTTGCGGGTTCCAATCCAACCAAGGGCATGGATATTTTGTTAGCTCAAGGATTGAAGTCTTAGGTTCGTTGGTGCGATATAACCTAAGATACAATAAGTTTATGTGCTGTTGGAGCGTTTGAAACGCAAGAAAAAGCACATCTTCTCCGCCCGCGACAGCACTTATGCCAAAGATCGAGATACGGAGCCCAATGGTTCAGCTCTCGGGAAACATGCGGCTTTTGACTTACTTTTCCAACTCTTGTACTTGACGGTGGCTTCCCACTTTCTCGAACCTTAAAGGGTCTTTCCCATCCATTTCAGTAGGTATTCGAAAGCCTGTGTCATTCACAATGGCAATCCTCCTCTCACACGCTTCACTCGGGCTTATGCGTGACTAGCGCTGCATTGAGGTTCACATCAATAGTAAGGCAGAGCAGCCCCCTGAGGCTTAATGCTATTGCCTTATAGCGAAAGCGTACCATTCGTGTACGGTTTCAGTGTTTCGCTACAAGTTGTCGCTAATACCTAGCACTGCTAGAATTTTTCTGGATGCATTGCCTGCATGTGAATATATCAGTGAGTAATGAATTTTTTGATCATTTAGTGGCCAGTTAGCGTGATTTAGTTTGTGTTTATAAGTAAGAAAACATTTCCAACTCTTGTGCTATTGCCACTGTGATTTCTTTGTCAAAGAAAATTAGTATTATGCATAAAGAATTAGCGTATTAATTATTCAGCTTATTTCCATTATAAGGTAACTTATCTATACTGCGACACGCTAAGGTGTCATGATTAAAATTAAAACTGTTGGTTGTACTAGACCCATATTTTTACGAAAGTTTGCCTGTGATATGCACAATACTCAGCAATATTGTTTTGGTAATATCTGCACTATTTTCACAGTAACAGTTTGAATAGAAGATATAAAAATGTCGACATTTGGACCCCATGGCCCAAATTCCGTCACAGCTATGCTTATAATTCCGATAGTGTGTGGTGCATAAGTTTAAGAGCTAAAAAGCAAAAAAATGAGTACGAAACTGAAATGAAATTAGTTTTATTTAAGCAAGGGAAAGCAATAATTTCAAAGTAAAGTGTTAATGACAATACTTGAAAATATTTAACTAGTCATCGCATTTCGGACAAAAAGATATTCCACGAAATGTAGCATCTATATCTTATAATGAAGTAGGTTATCGACCACTATATTTTTATGTAGAAATGCATAATTTTTCTGGAGTAGTTTGGTCGTTAAGAGAAACACCAATTTTACCAACGTTTCGCCTCTTTATTGTGGCTTCATCAGGGCTAATTGATGCAAAATGTAAGTTTTTACGTTTTAATTCATGTTTTACTGACAAGGATCAAAATTTAAAGAGAGGAAAAAAATAATTACAGAGCAATATTGTACATACCTTTTGGTGACAATTTTTTTTTATAGACAACATACAACAATGTTACGTTTCTTGGTTACATAATTTCATCACAAACTTTTTCTATAAAAATCGAAAAACAACCAAAATTTTAAAATTATTACATAAAGAATATTGATTTGTGTATGTATATGTATATATATAATGTATATATATATACATTATATAACAAAATTGAATATATAATGAATATGAATTTACAAGTTGATGGTATTGTTGAGTAAGATTTTATTTATAAAGTTGATATGATGTTATGGTGTATTTTACTTAAATTTTGAATATCGGTTCTGTTATTGCATGCAGTAGGATTTTTTATTATATAAACCATTTCTTTAAAAAGCCTCTTGTGAAGGTTGGATTCAAAATCGATTTTGAATCCAAAATTTCTGAAAATTGTCACCAAAAGGTATGTACAATATTGCTCTGTAATTATTTTTTTTCCTCTCTTTAAATTTTGATCCTTGTCTGAAAAATATTAATGAAAACGTAAAAACTTACATTTTGCATCAATTAGCCCTGATGAAGCCACAATAAAGAGGCGAAACGTTGGTAAAATTGGTGTTTCTCTTAACGACCAAACTACTCCAGAAAAATTATACATTTCAGCATCTATATCTGCAAATTCTTCATGGACATACTGTTTTTAAACGCTGCACAGCCTCATATCGGCAACCCTCTCCTCTCTGCAAATGGTGCAATACCGGCGCTCTTTTTTTTATTGGAAGGCATTTCACTAGTACCCGGCTGGTCTGCGTCTCCAGTTCAGGATTTCTTCTTTCCGGCACGCTTTTTCATCGATTTTTTCGGGGTTTTTTGCATAAAATCGTGTTCAATCATGATACTTTTTAGCTTTTCAAAGTAATACTTCATGATCATGCGTTTTCATTTCATTACTCTACCTTGGTTCATAGTCTGAACCCTCCTCTTTGACATAGCCTTACGTCTACTCAAAAATAACTCCATCCACTTCCTACCAGCTAATCCTGCGTTTTAATCGACATTATGTTTGATTCCATTGATTTCACAGTAGGGACACTTCTTCTCAGTCGACCAGTTACCGGCATCCCTACATCTCCTAACAAAAACATTTTTCTGCACAATTCCTTCCCTTGATCACAGTCCAAAAGAGGCAGACTACCGATACTTTTTATCGCCTGCACGTGGTTCCTGAGAGCATTCGCAGCGATTCCGTATTGTGTGTGGCGGCTGTTTTCAGAGGAACGCTATTCTTCACCGCCGAAACTGCAAGCGCCCTTATGTCCAATCTTTACTCTTCCCTCACTCATTTTCTGAAGAACGAAACATGGCACATGATTCGCAGTGACAACAGTTTCGCCAACGTTTCAGTTCGCGTCTTCAGGTCTGAAGTGTTTCATAGCAGATTTTTACCGTCTTATATACCATTCAGTTCTGCGCTCTGATGTTCAAGTGGGCGCATTTTCATTGGCCGTTTGACTAGTTTTTTTTTTCAATTACGCGCTTCCAAGTATGGGAGAGCTTAAAGCTGTCCTCTCTGTTGAAATTGTTGGGGTTTTTGGCAGTTTCTATCGCCTCGCGTATGAGCCTTGGGAAATAGCGTTTTTCCGTCTTGATCAGCTTGGCTCCGTCAACATTGATGCTGTGTGCCTTCCCAGAAGTGCTCCGCGATGGCTGAGAGGCGCGGTTGTTTGTTGGCTACTCTGTCTTTGGTTGATCTCGTCTCCCCACGCCTCACAGCCATATGCTATCATTGGCAGCGCCAGTCCCGTATATAATACCTTTAAGGATTTACTGGTATAAGACTTATTGCCTTTTGCCAATTGAGGTAGTGGCAAGAAGGTCTCTTTAATTGTATTGATCACCTGAGAGCAGTGGCAGGAGAAGAAAGGTTATTTGCTCCCCAACCACAACTCCCAGATAGTTCACATTTGACTGGTATTTCATATTAATGCCATCCATTTTAATTATGGGATTCCTTTTTAGTTTTCCTTTGAGGAAGGTCATGATGGTCTTTGTTTTAGAGAATTGTATTTTCTGTCACTGCCCCATGCTGTTATTTTCTTTATCCTTGCTTCTCCTTTTATTTCTATATCTCGTCTGCTATTTCCTCTGATCGGTAGCAGCCCATCATCAACATATGCTGTGATGGTTACACTTTCCCCGAGATCTTGTTGGAGTAAATCATTAATTAGGATATTCCACAGGGTTGGTCAAAAGACTGAGCCATGTGGACATCCTTTCTTTAATTTCTTTGGAACTTGAGTTCCTTCAATGTCCAGGGTGGCCTCCCTTCCTCTGAAATAATCTTCGATTACTTTATGCACATTTCATGGGCACTCCATATTTATCAGTACCTTTAATATGCACGGCCGCCATGCATTATCGAATGCTCCTGAAATATCCAGGTAGATTCCCAGTACATATTTTTCCACTGCCATTTCAATATCTATTAATAAGCAGTTTATTGCGTCTACCGTTCCTCGTTCAGCCACGAAGCCAAATTGCCTCTTCTTTATATATCCTTTCCTTTCCATGTGTTTATTTATCCTGTTAGTGATTAGTCTTTCAGCTACTTTGCCTAAGACTGGTAGCAAAGTAATTGGTCGATATGATGTTGGTTGTTTTAGGTCTTTTGCAGGCTTAGGAAAAAGTTTCACAGTTCCTTTTTTCCATTCTGTTGGAAAGATTCCACTATGCAACATATTGTTCATTATGTCATTAATTGGCGTTTTGATTGCAGGATAGGCTCTTTTTAGTATCTCTGCCTTTAATCCGTCAAAGCCTGGTGCTTTCCGTTCTTCATACTCATGACTGCTACTTTAACTTCATGCGATGAAAATGGTGGGTCATCCTCTCCACTGCTCCCCTCCAAGATTTCCTCTCTGATCTGCTGGTGACTTTCAGTTGAGTTATCCGGCAGCAACGTCTCTAACAATAATTCCGCAGTTTCGATTTTATTTCGCGTAAATCCACCTCGTGGGAGCTCCAGTGTTACTGGAATCATATTTTTGATTTTTCCCGTTTAGAAATTTATATGCTAATCCCCAGGGATCAGCCCCAGTTTGTATCAGAGTTTCCCAAATCTTCCTTTTTACAGTTCTAATTTGATTGGTATACAGATTCCTTTATTCCGCATATTTTTCCTGCAGGTCATTTTTATTTTCTAGGTTATCTTTCCTTGATCTGCTCAGTTTTTTCCTTATTGTCCTCGTTTATGCCCTAAGTTTCATTAGTTCATTGCTCCACCAAGGTAATTTTTCTCTCTGCCAGTTCCTCCTCTAGGGATTGGTTTTTCGCAGGCGGATGTGATTGCCTTCATTATAGTGTACTAACTGTTTTCTTTATAAGTTTCATCTCTAAGTACCTCATCAAACAGCTTCCAGTTCGCCTCCTGCACATTATATTTTCCAGTGATTAATATATATTTCTTTGCAGTCTTTGGAGCACCTAGTTTTATTTCCATACATATCAGTTGGTGATCACTGATAGATTCCTCTAAAATGATCCATTCTATTTCCTTACTTATGTTTTGTTAGTTGTTTTTTGTTAGGGTGACTTCAATATTTGTCTTATTCCCAGATAAACTTTCAAAAGTGGTTAAAGTAGATCACTTATTTTGTATCGTCAAGTTATTGACCAGAATCATGTCTTCCAGTCTCTATCCTCTTTCATCTGTAGTTGAGCTGTGCCATAGGTTGGATTTTGCATTAGCATCGATTCCGAGCAGTATATTTTCCCGCTCATTACCTTTTATTATTTTCTCTGTATAATCTATATGCTATGTTATGTTTTCTGAGAATTGATAGTAGCTTCACAGAATTATTTCTGGTCATTTCAATTCTATTCGACTGTCAAAGTATTGCCATTTGTGTATTGAGTAAGCATAATGGTTTCATACTTTGGATTTAATTGTATGATACAACTCCATATCGATTCAGCCGTGTTGTCATAATAGACTTTTGCTCCGGAAAAAGAAATTACTCCATTTATACTATAGGGTTCTTGTACTAGTAGAAAATCCAGTTCCAGCGTTTTACTTATAACTTCGATTTCATTCATAGCCGCTATGGATCTTGCTTGGTTGATGTGGCCAATTTTAATTGCCATAACGTAACCTCTCAGTTTCAAATTCTCTCTGCTTTTTATACGCTGGACACTCCCTATCGCCAGCACGGTGATCATTTCTTTTCCCATCCCTTGTGCATTGAACACATTGAGGTCTTCCTTTTTGGTGCAGTTATCATATGTCACTGTGTCTTTCTGCACACTGAGGACACACGTCCTCTCTCTTACACATAGGAGCTCTATGGCCATAGCTCTGACACTTGTAACATCCCATCACTCGTATAAAGTCTTTGATTCGACAACTATTGTCCCACTCCAGGAAAACCTTTTCTCTTTTCCTTAAAACATCCCTCGTGTCCATTCGGCATTCCATAATCCAATGTTCTTTTGTTACATCGGATTTATGTTTCACTTGATGGACTTTCTTTATATTATTTTCATAATCTTTTACATCGATTACATTTTCTAACTTTTTCTTATAAATTTCATTTAGTACATACTTTTATTCTAAATTTTTAGGACCATCATATAGATATCATAATTTGTAGTTTTCTATCCTGAGGTTTCTCCACCTTGAGTCCAATTGGTCTTATCTTTTCGTTTCCCATCATGTTTTGAACTTCAGTTTCTGACTCAAGTCCCATCAGCACACCCTTGTTAAAATTTCTAATTCTTTTTACATTTATTCCAATTTCACTTGGTTTAGTTGTCCTTCTCATGATTTCTTTTTCTTTGTGTAGGCTTCCGCGGGTTGTCTTACTTGAAGGTGCTGGTCTTTCGGGATTTCCTCCGCGTTGGCCCATGATTCCTGGGACGACTGCAACGCCGACGTTTCAGTCGGCTTCTTCAGGTGTGTGAAGCTACTTCACTGACCTGAAGAAGCCGGCTGCGACGCCGGCGAAACTGTCGTCCCAGGAATCATGGACGAACGCGGAGGAAATCCCGAAAGACCAACATCTTCATGATTTCTTTTTATTATTGCCTTCTTTTTCATTATTGACCGATCATCTTATTACTATCTGAGGTGCCGGTTTCATATTCTTCGTTCTTCCTCTAACCTTGGGCCTTCTTGTCGTCTCTGCAAAGGATGCTTCTTGTACCACAGCTCTCGGTTCCGGTCTTCTTTCCTAGGTGCTTTCCAGTATCTCCTTTCTTCTAACCTCCCTTCCAATCTTGCGATTTTTAATGACATTCTTCTTGCCAGAGAGTTGACCTCATTTTGCTTCTTTAAGAAGTCGCTTATTGCTTCTCCTGACATCTTCTTATTCGTGTGCTGTTTTCTTAAATTTCTTTCCACCTCTTCCGGAAGCTTTTCTTCATTACTCTCTTCTGTCTTCTTCATTCTGTGTTCCGTCTTCTTTTCTTGCCTCAGGACTTGATTCCTTTGCCTTTTTTTCTTGCCCGAGGGCTTCCTCTCCTTCTTGTCTTTCTTTCCTCTTTGCATCTTCATAATTCGTAGCCGGTACAGATCTTGCCCTCAGCAAGAATGTCCTAAACGTTCTTTCTCCATTCTGAGACATTCTTTCGTGCTCTTCATCAGCCGAAATAGCGCACACGGTTCACAGCTTGCCTTCCAAGCGTCCCACTCTCGCTACACACGATTGCCCTCTTTGTCGCTCTGGGTGCGAGAACCTAAATTTCCCGACTAATAGCCCGGACTCGTTGTCCGGCCCCCGTCCTCTTGGAGGTGGGGCAGCCCAGCCTATGACACACTATTAGTTAATTAATTGATTTACCAGTTCAAAGTTTCAAAACACGCTTCACCTCCTACACTGACTATCAAATCAGTTCAGTAAGTGCAGTTTGCTCACTCTCACTATACACACACTCGCTCTCTGGGCCCGTGGGCGCCTTATATGCATCTACATCTACACGATACCCTGCAAGCCACCGCGAGGGTGTGTGGCAGGGGGTGAAGATCACCAAGCATGCACTACTAACATGCAAACTAGCAACTATATTGTCTCATGCAACTTGATTGTTAGTATCTATAGTATTTAAGGGGTAAGACATGCATCATGCACTACAGAATACTCTAAAATATTTCCCATACCTATCCCTGTCCTATGCTGCTTATTCTGTTCTCTTATAGTACGGGGGAAAAATGCCATTTTGAATCTATCGGTACGACAATCTATCTCTCTAATCTTATTTATCTGGTCGAATCTAGGATAATACGCCGGTGTTTTTAATGTGCCTAACATCTTCAGTAAAGCTATCCGATTGAAATTTCTCTAATGGATTCAATCTGAACTTTAACCTTCGCTCTGATAATGATTCCCACGCTAATTCTTGTATTAATTCTGATACCTATCGTAACACCTTTTAACGAACCTAGCTGCTCTACGCTGCACACTATCTAGTTCTCTGATCAAACCTAATTCATTAGGATCCCATACACTGGCTGCATACTCAAGGTGGGGCCTAACTAGTTAAAAGTAGCATCGCTCTTTTGTCTTCTCATCACATTTCCCAAGTACTCTTTTTATAAATCCTAGCTTTCTCTTCGCTCGGCCGCATATTTCCCGGATGTGTCTACCCCACGATAAATCTTTAGTGATTGTTACACCTAATTATCTTACGGTTTCAACGTTTTCGATCTTCGTGTTATTAATTCTATAGGATCGCTCTATAGAATTATTCCTCCTGCAAAAATTGATAGCTACACACTTTTTAAGGTTAAGTTCTAACTGCCATTTGTCGCACCACTCTTGAATTGCATCTAAATCTTTGCTAAGCGATTTCCTGTCTTCTTCATTTGATAAACCCCTGTAAACCGCCGCATCGCCTGCAAAAAGTCTAAGGTTACTACTAACTACGCTACCCAAATCGTTTATGCATAAAAGAAATAGAAGCGGACCTACTACGCTACCCTGGGGAACTCCCGAGGTGACTTCGATTGTGTCCGACATGATACCATCTATGACAACCCTCTGCTCTCGCCCACTTAAGAATTCTTTTACCCAGCATACAACGTCTTTATTTATACCAAAACTCTCTAACTTCAAGATTAATTGGTCATGAGGAATTTTATATAAAGCCTTTTTAAAATTCAAAAATATCGCATCAACTTCAGTACTGTTTTCTCCGTGGACTAAAATATCTGGTACGAATAAAGCTAATTGTGTCTCGCAAGATCTACCTTTCCGGAACCCATGCTGGCTGTTTATGAGTAATCCCTGAGTATCCAAATGCCCCATGATCGAACTGACTACAATGTGCTCAAATATCTTACAAGAGATTGACGTGAGTGAAATGGGTCTGTAGTTACTAGGTTCCTCCCTATCACCGAATTTAAATATAGGTGTAATGTTAGCTACTTTCCAAACCTTGGGTACTGTGTGGTTCTTTAGTGTTTTATTGAATATTATTTCTAGATATGGGGCTATTTCAGAAGCTAATGTTTTATATACTCCGGAAGGAATTTGATCGGGACCTGGTGATTTGTTTTTACTTATGCTTTTTAACTGCTGCTCTATTCCGCGACATGAAATGGTTATTTCGGGCATTTGCTCACTGAAAGTGTTCGGCGGTGGTTCCACTGCGTTTTGTGACGATGAGTTGAATACACTTTGGAAGAAGGTGTTTTAAGTATTGGCCATTTCTAAACCCTCAATTGACTCTAATTCCTTTATCACTTTTAAGAGTGTGTACCTACTGTGGACCTATTTCCCTGAAGTTCTCTCTCTCGCATATGACAAAAACGCTTTAGGATTGCTATCTAAATATTCTCCTAACATCTTGCTCTTGTAATGTGATAACACTTGCCGACATGATTTCCTTGCTAATGCTCTCGATTTTTCATAGTTTTGAACTAGCTCATTTTTTTCCTCTACCGATAGACCCCGTCCTGCATTTTTCATCTTAGCGTGGCATACCCTTTGTCGCTTTAGTGATTTCCTAACCTCCGCGTTATACCACCTTGGCTCTGTATTATCACTAATAAATTTACTTGGTATGTATTTATGAACTGCGTTACGGGTGACCTCAAGAAATCTCTCCACGAATCCTCTATATTTAATCCTTTACTTTGTTCGCTAAATAAATTAAACGCTTCCCTTAATTCTTCTTTCATACCATTGTAATTAGCCTTGCCAAATAAGTATACCCTCCTCCTTGGTTTATATGTCTTTCAACGTCTACAATAAATTTCACATGCACTATTTTATGATCGCTAATTCCTGTGTCTGTAACTGTATTTAGAACTCTTTCGGGTATATTTGTTGCTAGTAAGTCTAGAATGTTGTTTCCCCTGGTCGGTTCTGTTACTAGCTGTTGTAAAGAATGTGATGTAAAGGTGTTCAACAGTGATTCGCAAAGTTCCTTATCCTTACCTCCTGTTATGAAACTACACGTATTCCAATCTATGGAAGGGAGATTGAAATCTCTGACTCTAGTTCCATTATAGAGTTGACGTCTGCGTCCTGTTTCCTGTAATATGCACCTACATATATCTTTTTTGCGTCACTACTTTTATTTTTAACGGAACACCAAATACTTACTACATTTAGCTCTGAAATAAGTTTTCTTCTGCTGACATACGGGTCCTTCACAGCTATAAAATACTCCTCCTCCGTTTCTGCTTACTCTATCCTTTCTGTATACGGTAAAACACTTCCGGAATACTTCATAATCTGATATGTCCTTCGAAATCCAGCTTTCTGTACCTACGATTATATCAGCATCAGTACTTTTAATGAGGTGGTGAAATTCAGCTACTTTATTTCCTAAACTACGACAATTCACTACTATCACTGAAATTCTTTCTCCCAATCTGTTTCTCTCTTGGTGCTCTTTTCCGACTAAAATTTTCCTGGATAATTTTTTAACGGGCCCACTATTTGATCTACCTATTACCTTTGAAATATACAGTGTTGAGACAGGTTATAGGGCGGTTATTCTTCGGATCGGACAAGTCTCCCTTTTTCGGTATTAAAACCGTTCGCCCCTAAGTCAGCCAGGACGGAATTGGCTCTGTCCCTGAAAAGAAGGATGTGATTCTGGCAAGGTGTTTGCGCGTGGAAGGGAACTTTTTCCACCTGAAGTTATTCACTGCGTCCATTCCGGGAGCAGTGAAGTTCTTCTTGCCGGAAAAGGCCTTCTTCACATCACTTTCCGTGACTGAGATGGGACGATCCATATCCCATAATTGGCGGTCACAAAACTCTTTTAAAGTGTGCAATGGCTGGAGTACCTTTGTTGAATGGCTTCGTAGTCTCGTAGATGCCATTCCAGAAACGTTCCACCTCCGGGACAGTTGGTGGAGTTTGGACAAAATGTGGAGGGGGTGGGAAGAGACGGCTGAAAGGAGAAGGTGGAGTTCTCCTTCCTGGCGTTGGTCCTCTTCACGAACTTCTTCCGCGCCGTTGTATGTGTCCTCACTCTATCCACCTAGTGCTGTTTAAGAACTCTATCCACCTAGTGCTGTTTAAGAGTATGCAGCCTCAGGCTCTGGTCGGGCCTTCACACCGAAGATCAAGCGCAATGCGCTCGACCTTCGGTGTAAAGGCCCGACCGGAGGAAAAGTAATCCAACACACACCGAAATCTCGACACCTGTTGTCTTGCCAGGGATCACATTGTTGGAGTTGCAGGGGTCGAGAGGGAGGCAGTGGGGGGGGGGGAAGGAGTCTGAATATCGGACGGATTTTGCATCTCGAACGGTTGCATGGTTAATGCTTGATTTGTGGACGGGAACTGTTTTGGAGTGGTGATTGGTCGATTATCATTATGCTGAATAGTTTGGTGGAGCATTTAGAAGTAATGAAGGGAGTAGTAATTGTGTTGCCAGTGTAATTGTCACGAAGAAGGATAGAGTGAAGGTCTTTCAGTGCAGATATAATGTACTCGAAACCTGGAAAGTAGATGGATCATAGAGAATTGATGTGGGTATTCTTTGTAGAGGGAGATTTGGGAGAGGGGAAGTGCTAAACGATTTTATTATGGAGTAGATTTTCCGGATAGCCACACCGAAGGAGGGAGTAATGAAGGTTGTTGAGGCTTTTGTTTAGTGATTGGAAATTAATGTATATACGGTGTTTCGTAATTGTTTCAAATGTCTTATTTTCCATCTCTCCTAAGCACCGATTCATCCGCTAAACTCCGTATATTTGGCTGCTCGGCGCTTTCATATTTCCCGCTTTAAATATGACACTCTGTCCCCCCCCCCCACCCTCTCTCCCCTCCGCAACCCCCCTCCAACCGTCTCTCGCTCTTTCTTTTCCTCAGTATTCCTCTCCTTGTTGAAAGAGGTGCCGGCGTCCCAGAAGTATTCCTGCTGCTCGTGTTCTTTTTTATTTTTACTCGTCACATATGTTACCTGATTTAATGATTTACGCAATGAGTAAATCAGATGATACAAACTAATTTTTCAGTACGGATAAAAACTTTGTAAATTGCACAGTTAAAAGTATCCTTTCTCATTTATTTGCAAATTTATTTGTAATGGGTAGCCCTACACCCGTTTTTCTCGGATGTCTTGGTGCATGCTGCTTGCCAATCAATGAGCAGATGGGGATTGTATCGTTGGGATGCTCGCCTTGTGTGACGCCGCTCTCTCTATGCTGCGCCACTCCGTCTTGTTGCTCGCAGCCACGTTAGCGCTGTCTCCCCGTTGCAGGGCTGGCCGTCGGCGGCGGCGCGGCGGTCGACGTCGCGGAGCAGAGGCTCGCCGCCCTGGCGCCGTTTCATCATGGAGTCCCGCGTGCAGCTGACGACGGTGAGTGTCGCCTCGCATGCATTCCCAGCCCGGGTGCCCGTTATCGCATCCCTACGGCTCGTTGCACCGTATTGGCTTTGCTTGCCAACTGCACGCTGTTCCATTCCCAGGGGGTCGCAGTTCCCGACTGGAGTTTAGATGGCTCTGGTGTAGTGAAGCATAAGCGGTGCCGCGAAATTCAAGTTTACGAACCTGTACCAATGCTTCCATTACCTTCCTAGTACTCGAGTCACTTAAAACACCTCAAGCACCTTACTTGACAATGAAATGGTAAAAGGAAATTAATCGATTCTGAACCTTTGCAGGGGTCAGGGAACCGAAATTGAGATTTTTCCATTTTTCTTGGAATGCAGCAATCGAGAAGTAAATGAAATTACAAGGGGTGGTACCAATGAACCATACACTATTTGCACGTGATAGAGGAAATCAAGTTTATTTATTGCCATTATACAGAAACATGAGCATGCAAACAAAATACTAAATTTTGTACAATTTTGCCAACTAAATCACAATGTCATTCATGCGAGGACTGTGGAATGAATACCAGCTTCTCAGTTCTGAAAAGGGGAAAAATGTATAAATGATAGTAAAATTATTTCTTTACCTTTTAGGAGTTACAGGTAAATATATCGTTGAAGAATTGTTTTTCTCATAAGAGAATATTAGATTAATGTCATGTAAATGAAATCTTTTGACAAATATAATTAACCCAAACTATTTTCCAAAATTTGAACATATTTCTCCTAAAAATTTGGTAGTATTTATACTTTGAATGTAGATAGAACTGAGCACAGGAATAAAAGCATTAAGATAGAAATTTGAAAAGGAACCTGATTTTGTTGACGGTTGCAAATAGTCCGAACACGGCACATCAAAATATCAATTTTCATTGTCAGAGCAAAAATTAAATGCTGTTGATAAAGAAGAGCAAACAAATCATTCACAGGATAAACAATAAATGAGAGCATCATGACAGTGCAATAGTTATAGGAATAGTATCATTCTTCCAGATGCCCTTTTTCCAGATGACTGTCTTCTTTAGGTACCAATATCTTTTTATTAACAGATTAGGGTATTCTGCAAAGAGGAAAAATCACATGACATTTAAGGGAAAAATAGAAAATAAGAGTTACTTATTGCTAGTCAATGTTAGTATAATGTAGGTTTATTGATTGTGTAGTGTTTTCCCAAAGCCTCAGAGCAATGGCTGTCACCAAATTGCTTTCATCGGACATCTAGCAAATGCATGCGTTCAACAGGAAATGCCTGAAGCCATTTCTCATCACAGGCTAAATTAAAAAAATCTAAATAAGAAATAGGAGAAAGCACATAGAAGGAAAGGCATATGAAGAGAAAGACGAAAAGGAAAGAAGGATGAAGAGATGAACACATAAGAGACGATAATCCGGAGTGTAACAATTGTTACAATAGTCTATGGCTGCATATTCCCGAAATGTACGTCCACTGAGTTACTGAGTTTTTTTTAACCCCTTTAACATATTCGCTTTCCTTAGCAGCAGGTGTAGCTCTAATGAATTTTATGCATCCATTGCCGTTCTAGCAGATAACCTAAAATCTTGTACGTGCCTATGCCCCAGATCGGGTTGGATTTATTTGAGATTGCCGCTAACTAACCGCGGTACGACCCGTACAGCTTCAACGGCAAGATAGAAGCGCGCAAATGCCGCTGAGGAAAAATCATCCGCCTTTACCAGGAATCGAACCCGGATATCTCTAGATTTTCTCTTGCTCGTTTATATTGTACACCCATTGTGAAATTCATCTTCGTCTTAACTCGTGAAACTCCCGAGTTAGTATACACACAGCAGATGTAGGATGAAAAGTGGACAATTCGTGGCATAATTTAAAAGAAACGTTTCAATGAAGAATGACAAAAACCTTAAAAAAATTCTTTCATAATCCTATGGGCTTCAGTATAGCCCGTTCTTTGAAATTCCCCCA
This sequence comes from Platycnemis pennipes, assembly GCA_933228895.1. Classification (NCBI taxonomy): domain Eukaryota; kingdom Metazoa; phylum Arthropoda; class Insecta; order Odonata; family Platycnemididae; genus Platycnemis; species Platycnemis pennipes. Next base: position 7,650,764 of record OW121846.1, on the reverse strand, counting down.
AAATAAGCCAAGTCAAAAATACAATATAGTCTTCAAACACGGATTATCTATTGAATATTTACATATTTTAGAAATGCAAACTGAAATTTAACAGCTAATGTAAACAAACAGCTTTAAAAATCACACACTGATATGAAAAACAAGGGAATCAAATGGATTTGCATAAATATTATTTATTATAAGTATTCTACCGGTGAAGGTAGGTTTAAATGGACATTTAATTCTTCCCACCCCCTAAATTTCACACGATGTCCCTCTTCAGCCCCTCATACCTCCTGCCACCTATTATTCCATCCAAGCTACCCGTTCTTCTTCTCCTTCTTCCCCGCTTACCCAACGCTCTTCCCTCAATCACCTCCTTCAAAACGCCATCCCCTTTTATTATCTTTTCCATCCACACCTTCTGCCTTCTCCTAATTTCATCTATCAAATTTCTTTCCTCTCCCATCAATTCCAGCACTTCGTCGTTGGTCTTCCTTTCGACCCACTTTATTTTCTCCATCCTTCTCCACACCCGCATCTCAAAAGCCCCGAGTCTATTTTCATCTTCTTTTCGCAAAGCCCACGTTTCCGCCCCATAGAGTGCAACGCTCCATATTAAACCTTTCACTAGTCTTTTCTTCACTTCCCTACTCAACGCCCCTGTCATTAGCTCACGCCTACGAGTAAAGGCTTCTTTTGCCAATGCAATTCTCCTTCTAATTTCAATGCTGCTTTACCCTTTTTCTTCCAACACACTACCCAGATAGCTAGGCTAGCTCTTCTTCCAGAAGGCTCATAAGCTGTCTCCTTCCTTTGTCTCTTCAGTGGTATCACTTTAATGCAAGCAGGAATTTACGTTTGTAAATTGGCCTTTCAAAAGTTATTGAACCGCAGTGCCCTAATGACATTTCAGATGCACGAAATGTCTCCGATAGTTTTTTTTTAAATATACGAGAAAAACTAAACTGTAGTTCTACGAAATTGTTGATTATATTCGTAAGATTCGGGATTTTTTCCATTTCGGACGTAAACGTAAAATACGCTTCCATTTAGCGTTACTTACGTAAAGAAGATTGGTGCTTGAAGGGGTCAACCCCCTATCCTTTTATCCAATATTTGTTGGAAGCAATTTTTTCCGATCCTAAATAGTACAAAAGTTTGCACGAGTAATCCAGTTACTGCAGATCCATTCTAATGCATTAAAGAGGAAATATTAAATTTCACCCCGTATTTCCGGTAAATGGTTACTCGGTCGGACCAGATGACCATTATTCTGCGTTTTACTGTCAGCTTATTGAACACAAGCTCCCCATTTCAACTATTTTATCTCAATTCACTTTTCTCAATTCACTTTCAAGAATAAGGTACCTGGGGCCACGAATTTCCCAGGCGATACGGAGGGGGCCCCGAAACTTCTTCCAAAAAATTTTATCGTTCTGATTTTAACTGGGCATGATAATCCGGATTAAACTGCTTATATTTCATATGCTAAGTAACATCGCTATTTTGTCTTCTCATCACATTTCCCAAGTACTCTTTTTATAAATCCTAGCTTTCTCTCCTCTCGACCGCATATTTCCCGGATGTATCTTCCCCACGATAAATCTTTAGTGATTGTTACACCTAAATACCTTATGATTTCAACGCTTTCGATCTTCGTGTTATTAATTCTATAGGATCGCTGTATAGAATTATTCCTCCTCCAAAAATTGATAGCTACACACTTTTTAAGGTTAAGTTCTAACTTCCATTTGTCGCACCATGTCTTGAATTATATGTAAATCCTTGCTAAGCGATTTCCTGTCTTCTTCTTTTGATAAACCCCTATGCACTACAGAATCATCTGCAAAAAGTCTAAGCGTAAAAATAACTACGCTACCCTGGGGAACTCCCGATGTGACTTTGATTGCTTCCGACATGATACCACCTATGACAACCCTCTGCTATCGCCCACTTAAGAATTTTTTACCCAACACACAACGTCATTATTTAAACCAAATCTCTCTAATTTCAAGATTAATTTATCATGTGGAACTTTATCGAATCCATTTTTAAAACCTTAAATCTTGATGATGCATGAACTTCAGTACTCTTTTCGCCGTTGACTAAAATATCGTGTACAAATAAAGCTAATTGTGTCTTGCAAGATCTACCTTTCCGGAACCCATGTTGGCTGTTTACGAGTAATCACTGACTATCCAAATGCCCCGTGATTGAACTGACTACAATGTGCTCAAATAGCTTACAAGAAGAGTGAAATGGGTCTGTAGTTACTTGGTTCTTTCCTATCACCGCTTTCAAAAATAGGTGTAATGTTAGCTACTTTCCAATCCTTGCGTACTGTGCGGTTCTTTAGTGTTTTATTGAATATTATTTCTAGATAGGGGGCTATTTCAGAAGCTAATGTTTTATATACCCGGCAAGGAATTACATCGGGACCTGGTGATTTGTTTTTACTAATGTTTTTTAACTGCTGCTCTATTCCGCGACAAGACATTTTTAATTCGGGCATTTGCTCACTGAATGTTTTCGGCGGAGGTTCCACTGCGATGTGTGACGATGAGTTGAATACGCTTTGGAAGAAGGTGTTTAAAGTATTGGCCATTTCTAAACCCTCAGGTGACTCTAATTCCTTTATCACTTTTAAGAGTGTGTACCTACTGTGGACCTATTTCCCTGAAGTTCTCTCTCTCGCATATGACCAAAACGTTTTAGGATTGCTATCTAAATATTCTCCTGAGATCTTGCTCTTGAAACGTGATAACGCTTGCCGACACTATTTCCTTACTAATGCTCTCGATTTTTTATAGTTTTGAACTAACTCATTTTTTTCCTCTACCGATAGACCCTCTCCTTCATTTTTCATCCCAGCGTGGCATACCCTTCGTCGCTTTAGTGATTTCCTAACCTCCGCGTCATACCACCTATGCTCTGCATTACTAATTCCTGTCTGTAGCTGCATTTAGAACTCATTCGGGTATATTTGTTGCGAATAAATCTAGAATGTTGTTTCCCCTGGTCGGTTGTTTTATTTGTTATTGTAACGTTTCATCGTACCGATGGACTGAAAAGCAGCCGACGTAACACCCATTTTTAAAAGTGGTGATAGGGAGCAGCCATCTAACTACAGACCTATATCCCTCACATCCATTTCATACAAGGTCCTGGAACATATAATTGTCAGTTCAGTCATGGGACACCAGAATTTATTGTCAATGTTCAGCATGGCTTCCGGAAGAGCAAATCATGTGAAACTAAACTTGCTCTCTTTTCTCACGATATTTTAGCTTCTGGGAAAATAATATTCCAGTGGATGCTATATTTCTCGATTTCAAATAAGCTTTCGAGAAAGTGTCTCCTAGCAAACTAATTTTGCAATTAAAATATTATGGCATTGACAGTAACATTAAATCATGGATAAACGATTTCCGGCATGATCGTGTGCAAAGGTTTGTTTTGGACGGTGTTACCTCACCGGTAATTAAAGTCACTTCGGGTGTCCCACAAGGTAGTGTGATAGGTCCACTCCTGTTCCTTCTGTACCTAAATGATAATTAATAATTATAAATAATTATTGATATAATAAGGCGGTCAAAAGTAAGCTTCGTCTATTTGCCGATGACACTGTAGTGTACAGGGATATTCTATGCCCAAACGATAAAGAATATTTAAATGATGACCTACAAGCAATTGAAGATTGGTGTGATACACGGCACTTAGAATTAAAATTTAATAATTGTCTCTTAATGAATTTTAGGAAAAAGAATAGCTCTCCTCTTAGCACTTGAATTGAAGAAGATCTTAGCAGATTGAAATTCAGACATAATCTCTTAAACAAATTCCAAGACCATATTTTCAGTGATGATGTTAAAAATATTTTGTGAACCCCAACTTACTATGGTAGACTGGACCATAATCACGAAATTAGAGAAAATGATTGCCGAACTGACAGATTCAAATGTCCTTTTTTCCTCGTAATATTAGGGATATGAATAACGGTAAATATATCCAGTACAAGTGTAGCAATGGATAACATAACTGCATGTTGTTATAAGGACTTGATGCTAACCCAACTAACAGCATGTTTTTGCAAATTTGCTTTGCTATTTTTATCTTTTTTTAAATAGTGAAGTTTAGAACATTATATAAATACTAATCCTTTTTTATGCATGATATGTAGTGCATGTTTGGTGAGAATTCACCCCCTACCACACACCTTTATGGTGGCTTGCAGGTAGGGTATTATGTAGAAGTAGATCTAAAGAATGTTACGTAAAGGTGTTCAACAGTGATTCGCTGAGTTACTTATCCTTACCTCGTATTATAAAACTACACGTATTCCAGTCTATCGAAGGGAGATTGAAGTCTCCGCCTACTATTATTCCTCTATATTTGTTCCGAGAAATCAATGTACCTATCTCTGACTCTAGATCCATTATAGAATTGACGTCTGCATCCGGTGGCCTGTAATATGCACCTACATATATCTTTTTTGCATCACTACTTTTATTTTTAACGGAACACCAAATACTTACTACATTTAGCTCTGAAATAAGTTTTCTTCTACTGGCATACGGGTCTTCCAGAGCTATAAATAATACTCCTCCGTTTCTGCTTACTCTATCCTTTCTGTATACGGTAAAACACTTCGGGAATACTTCATAATCTGACATATCCTTCGATAGCCATCTTTATGTGCGTACGATTATATCAGCATCAGTACTTTTTTATGAGGTGGTGAAATTCTGCTACTTTATTTCTTAAACTACGACAATTCACTACTATCACTGAAATTATTTCTCCCAATCTATTTCTCTCTTGGTGCTCTTTTTCAGCTAAATTTGCCCGATAATTATTTTACCGACCCACTATTTAATCTACCAATCTGATATGTATGTACCTGTAGTAATCTGATATGTATGCATGATTTGAACTTCTGTTCTGTGGCCGGTCAATTTAACTGCTTCACGACAAGATAAACAGTGAGCTTAACCAGCGAAAAGAGATAGGAATGGGCACTATGAAAGCAAATACCGAGCACTGAAAATGAAGGAAGACATTTGTTTCACGTCGGTACCGACGGGCAAGGCTGAATTGAAGTTAGGCTAAACGTGCTAAACTTAGGCCCCCCCCAAAGCAAATTTCTGGCTACGTGCCTGCCTTCGACTGAGCAAAATATCCCTTGTTCGGTCTGAGGGCTGTGGCTTTCCTTGAGGAGACAATGGGACGGCGCGCGGGAGGAGGAAGGGAACGGCCTTTGGCCTTGGAATGGCTCGAGAGATAGAGAGAGATAAGGAGCCAGGAGGTGGAGGGCGACGTTAGCGGGAGTGGGGGGACGTCGAGTAGCGCCATGGAGAGAAAAAGTTTTAGCAAGTAAAATAGTGAAAACATGGTTCGGAAAATAATAAATTGTAACTTTATGCCTAAGGTCCTTGAGTTTGATATAATAATAGAAAAGAAGGATGAATCCCAGCGGGTAATTGAACACATGTTTTCAGTACGATTTCAATGTCAAAGGAAAAAAGGCTGAAATCAGGCTATTTTTACGATTTTCTGTGCCTGAAGCTCTTTAATGAGTGCTGCTAATGAAAATATTGTTCCACTGGCCGCACACATTGATCCTTAATCTAGCGATCAGTGAAAACCGATCAGCTCTGCGAGTTATATTAAACTCGTTATCTTCGATTTCGCAAGGATCTGCAGAGCCGTTTTCTGCGGAGGTATAGAACACCCTTAAATAATGTATCTAATAAGGTATCACAAGAGGTGTGATGAAATCGGGAATTGAAAATAAGTTTTTTTTCACTAATGTAGTGTGATAAAAATACTAAATCAAAGTGATTATGGTAAACCTATTTGTGATATAAGAACTCATATTCCAAATTGAAAGGCACAAAACTTTATTTGACATACTTTTGCACTTTTCTCTCATTTCATAACAATTATATTTTATTTACATGTTGCTATGTATCAACATAAATTTGTTTCAATATTTTTATCTGTATTACCGTAGCCGGAATTCCAAATATCGCTGTCGTGCTCCACGAGCATTAACGGAATATTTGAATTTTATGGTGGATCATTTGTCAGCTCGACTGACTTTGAATCTGACCGTTTGACACAAATATATGGTAGGTAGGCAAACATAGGTTTGACAAAGACAATGCCAAATTAATTTTAGATGGCTGAAACATAAAAGAATAGTGGATGAGTAAAAGCTACTTTTTATTCATTGTCAGGGATAAAAGGTATTACAAATGCCCTTAAAATTTCTTCTATCTCCTTAGATTAATGGACTTAGGGTAGCAGAAAATTTCTGCTATTTTATATGGTCTTAGAAATCAGCAATGTTTAAAAATGAATTTAATACTGCACTGCAAAATGACTTTTAATCCTACTCTAACCTATAGGTCACCTTGCACCCTTATAGCTTCATATTATTTTAACTTTTATTCTCCTGAAATAGCTGTTCTTGTGCATCACCATGTTCTGGTACCACATTTTTGCTTTTATTTCTCTACCTCTCAAAATTCTTGAAAAGCGTGTTCATATAATGTTACACTTGCAACTATATCTTTCCATGATACTTTTACAGTATACTTCTACAGCTGTATTTTACATTGAGAGCCACCTTAAGGGCAAGCGGCAGGAGAATACCAAGATATCTCGACTTTTTCCACTTCTAATGAAAGGCTTACCCTGGCGATGAAAGTACCTGTTACAGGGATGGCAACTGGAAGTATATTTTGAAGATACCATTTGAATTGAGATGCCGATAGATTATTGTCGTCAATAAACAGTAAATTATTCGCCGTGGGAAATATATCCCAAAGAACCGTGAAATGTTGCTATATGTCCCCATTTTCCAAGGATCAATCCCGAGAAAATGATTTCAGAGCAAAACTTACGAATAGGACGAGTAAATAAATATCTTTAGCTCAGTAATGAGCAACTTCAACTGAACAACCACTCAGCGAAGAAAAACTATGAAATGGTAAATGGATAAAATAGTCTCCACGTGGGCGCCAACTTACGAGTGAGAAGCGAACACGCTACCCACAACGCTAATCGTATGTATAAAAATTAGAGAATTTTATTGGGAATTAAATAATGATGAAATCAACGAATGAAAATGTAAACAAGACTTAAAAGTTGATAAATCGCCTAATTACGTATTAATAGAACACTTTCCACTGCTCAAAAGTTAGTAATGCAATATTATAAAGGCGGAGTGACATAAGTAGTCTCTCCTATTCAGTTAGACATTAGTAATGTATAAGTAAACTCATTGCATACTGTACCCCAACGCACACAGCAAGCGTAATTTGCATGTAAAGGAATTAAAGCAAAGACATACAGCAGAATTAAAGTCTAATTATGGAATTGTATTTTATTCATAATCAACTGTTTATTGATTGAGATAATGCAGTGGATTCTAGACTATAAACACAAATGATACAAACGCACGGGCTTAATGCTGAAGAAATAAAATTATAATAGTTACTTAAACGTACAAATACCACATGCTGACTTCGTAACATAAAGAAAAGTTACTTTTTGTTCTATGCCAAGCAAATCTCAACCCTGGACATCACTTATATTATAAATTGGTGCACGTATAAATTATAAGTATGTATCAATCGTTAGCTCGGAAATTTATAACCGCTATTATTTAATTAAATCATATAATTGTGCAAAATTTTCACTCCGTAGCGCGTGCTGCACATTTATGTTAGTCACTAAACCCAAAATCTCTATTAATAGTATAAACATACCTGAAAATAATTCCATTTGAAATGGGAAGTGAGACTCACGATACGGGCTACAGCGAGATCAAAGTCGTCTATAGGATAACGGACGATACGTCCATAGCTACCGGCTGATACTGCGAACCGTAATAGCATTTGTCGCTAAAACAAGGGATTTCGTACGATATCAAGCTTACTATTGTACGTTGAGGTATTGAGCGGTAGCTAACTGGAAACAGAATAACATTTGAGATTTCGTGCGATGGGAATATCGTTTCCAAGGCGTATCGTACGCTGTCTCCGTACGACAGAGAACCGTAATTGGCACCCAGGTGTGAATATACATTTAAATGCGATTTGTAGATGTAAAACTCTCTTTGCATGACAGGAACGACCCGCACGAAGTGTACCTACACTGGCATTGAATTATACTAATGGTAGTGGAATCCAATACAAATTTTAACACCGCAGGGTGATAAGTACTGCGCAATCGCACTACCATTTATTTAGCATTTTTCTTCATTGGCTTTTCCAGTGGTGAACCTGAAATGCTAATGCAACATTTACATCGTTGCGTGCGTCATTAAGTTGTTTAGGAGGCCGTATTAGTGGCAGCATTGCATGAACTGTCACGGTACAATAGAGGAGCGAAGTAATTTTTAAAAGAGCTTACAACAATTTTTTACTTCACCTAATAGAGGGGACAATATTTTTAACTTTCTGGCATCTAATATCCCACAACAAGCGACTAATATTGAGACCTTCGTGGGACTTAAAGACCACAGGGTACCTACTGCGAAATTCTCTTTCATTTTGAACCAGTTTTGAACGAAAAAGAAAGATTGACATTATTAAAATAGCAGACTTCGATACTTTTAAAAGTTATATAAGAGATTCGTTTAAAGATTGTAAAAGTTATCCCACATTATTATTAGCGGAGGGCTGATGGAAGTCGTTCCTGCATGTGACGAGCACGGAGCTAATAAATGTATCCCTAGTAATTTTAAAGAAGAAAGCATTGAAAGAAGGTGGTGCAATGCGGAAGTGAGACAGTCCCTCAGACGACAGCGAGTATGCCCTGCAAAAATGAAGAAAGGGTAAATATATGCCCACGGATGAGCGTGACGAGATCATCGAAATTATAAAATGCCAAACTCCACCGCAAAGGAAGCTCATAGAAAGCTCACAGAATTCAAAAGAAGAATACTAGGGGAACATTAAAGGAAAATCCAAAAGTTGGTCGTACGTGAGGAAGATACAAGGCAATAAGTCTGCCGTCAATTCACATAAAAAGATTGACGTAAATGATAAGAGGTAATTCAATTCCAAACATTTTGTAACAGCAAAAAGTCTATGTCTAACATATGCTATTGACAGTAAAATTACTTCGCTGTGCCCTTATCAGTGGTCTCACGTTGAAAAATAGTACTAGGTACTACTTATAAAACCATTCGTGGAATTTAGTGTGGAAGCCAGTAGGTAAACAGGAAACCACAATATATTTTCCCGTTTTCTAACAGTTCCCGTTATTGATATTGAATTTATTCTTGTCTAAAGCAAAGAGCAGTAGCTCCTTTAGGGTAGTTTTTACCACAGTATAAGAACTCTAAGTTTCAATGAAGATAAGATTTACATCATTTCCAGAAAACAAGTGTTTACGCTTGTCATCTTTAATATCCAAGATTAAAAGCGAAATATCAAAAAGAGGATATGGTAAAGAAAATGAAAAGATGGACAAAATATAGCTTAGAAAATGTTAACAATTGCAAATCTCATGAAATATTGAATTCTGAAGCTTCCTGTTCTGGAGATGAGGAACTCAGAGGAGAATATCTAAGTTGGTTGGTTGGTTGGTTATTTAGGGGAGGCGACCGACAGCTGAGGCCATTTGCGCCATATAGGATAGGTGGATAATTGGTTAATGGTAGGAGTTTTCAGGGAACGGAGGAAGGGTGGAGAGAAACCCGGCGTCGGCATTAGCCTACTCTTAACGAAAGGCACCAAGGGGACCACGGCTCAACGTCCCATCCGACGGACGGAGTACTGAACTTGAAATGCCCTCCACTGGGTGCTCAAGTGGGGACTGGTTTTCCACTGAAAAATCCGCCACTGCCGGGAATCGAACCCGGGCCCTCGGGATGGGAGGCCAGTACTCTAGCCACCACACCAACCCGATCTTCTTATCTTAGTATTGCCAAGTTATTCGATGAATTCTCTTGTGGTAAACGAAATAATGAAGAAAAGCATACCTTCCAAAAGAAAGAAAAAAATTAACTTATGAATGTTTCCAGCAAAAATATGAAAAATCCAAACCATAGTGCCCCATTTTTGTGGTGGAGAGGTTCCAAAGAGCTTTGAGCGAACTGGCTGTGAAATATCTAGATGGCCTTGCATCTTCTATGAAAAGTGAGAGACTTTTACGCACTGGAGGACACATTTATGCGGCGACAAGAAATAGGCTAAGCCTTGGAAATGGAGAAATTCTCATAATTTTCTATTACAATGTAAACGTTTCAAATTTTGAATATTAATTTTATCAAATTTGGTAGGTTGAAATAAAAGAAATAATTTTTATATGGTTAAAAAGGAATGAATATTTAAAAAAATAAAAGTAATACTGTTTCCATGCGTTAAAATATGCAATGGAATAACTGTCTAGGAAGAAGCTGTGTTATTTTCACTTTTCCATCTAAGTAATAAACATTTAACCGGAATCCATGATACTTCCTTCCAGCTTGGTACCGAACGACTATATCAAAATAAAAAAAATTACCGATTATTGAAGACGATCAATCTGCTAAATCGCCGATATCGATTAATCGGAAAAATGGTCGCTATGGACGATTACCGATTACTTGTCAATTAATTGGTTCAACCCTTTAAATAGGACTTGGTTCGCTGAGACACTGACCGCGTCAACATCTAGGCATATGTACACCTAACGGAACACATCACCAAAAACATATTGGAAGATAATATACTGTTCTTTTCCTGCGGTCGAAGTAAGGTGGCTGAATTGGGGAACGTCAACGAAAAGGTTTTAATTGCGGACAGCGAGAAGACTAGCGGAAATCGAGTTTTCCCGCAGATCTCTTCGTAGACGAAAATCTGCCTTTTCTGGCAGCTTCTCCAAACTTATTTGTTTCCGATGGAAATGGGATGATAAATGTAACGTACCCCTTTATTTACAGTGAAGTTACTCCCGAAAGAGGAATCCATAAAGAAAGATAATATTTACTGAGGAATAACAGGAATATTTCGTTTCCCGCGGTAAAAACTCATAACGTTTTCATGAAAGGAGAGTTGCAAATTTACTACAAAATTATTTCAATTGTATTGTTTGGTCCCTTATGGGAATATTTTTTAAAAGAATAGAACGGGATAAAAAAGCTTTTAAGTGGTCTTTAAGTGCGAGTGGTGAGTATCACGAGCATTTGATCATTGGAAAGGTAAGTGCGCTATGAAGTGCCTAAGATATTGGAGGAAGTTAGTAGACAGGTTATGTGTATGGGACAAGTCAATAACAGGAAATGCCTTCAGAAGGTGAAATCGCACTGTTGGTTTTCACAGACTAGGAACATGCTGCCGGAATGAGTCCGGAGAAAATAGGTTTAATCTCAGAATCGGACGAAGTACAGCGAAGAGCATCTAAGATTGTTAAAAGGAGCTATCCTAAGTAATACTATCCTAATAGTGCCTCCTCAATTTGAAGGCACTATCCTAATAGTGCCTGCAAATTGAGGAAAGCATGAGTTGGGGGATCACAACAGGTCACTGGCTTGAATACAAAGATAAACATTTACAGAAAATTCTGGTTAAATATTTTCCAAAACATACTACACTCCTTTGCGACACGCTGAGTTCGAAATTGTTAATGATGCTATGTTCTCACGAACCTAAAGTGAAACGCCTGTGATGGAAACCACAGCAGAGGTGAGTCATCAAGTGATGCGATTTACTTGAAATCTGGCTTTATATTGGACCCTTAGTGAGACGCAAGAGTATTCGTTTTAAATATTTACACCCATTGAATTGAAAGTGGCTCCACGTAGAGTTCATAAATTGTCCTTTCTTTGTATGTGTATTATTATTAGCGTTCTATGAGCAGATTTTTGATTAAATCCTCCTGCACATCGTCTTTTACTTTCTTCATAAACAACTTATTTAGTTACACTATCTCGCAATTCAGGCCCGTTCTTTGCCTGACATTTTTTCTTCTAATTTCTTAAATTGTCTACTCCCCTTCATCTGGGGAGTAGCTCAAGTACTAGAATTGGGCCACTAGTTGATATGGGGTGTTCCTGCCTCATCATAGGCCATCTTATCTAACAAAATAAATAGTAATATGTAAAAAATATTCATTTCACTCCTTAATTCATTCAGAAACTTCGCTCATAAAATTTTCTCCATTTCGCTCGTAAATTACGATTAACCTCAAACTGCCTTTTACATCAATGGAGCATTTACGTACGATGCACTGCAATCCAACGAAATAAGCTATGAAAAACAAATATTCCTTATATGCTGCTTGGGCGTGTACTCAGCTAGGGGATCACCATCGAGTTCGCAGAAGGTCTTGTCCATGTAACGTGACAACGTTTGCAACAGAGACTTCGACCCTCTTCTCCCTCCTCTTCTCCCCCCTCTTCTCCCTCCTCTTCTCCCCTCTCTTCTCCCCCCTCTTCTCCCTCCTCTTCTCCCCTCTCTTCTCCACTCTCTTCTCCCCTCTCTTCTCCCCTCTCTTCTCCCCTCTCTTCTCCCCTCTCTTCTCCCCTCTCTTCTCCCCTCTCTTCTCCCCTCTCTTCTCCCCTCTCTTCTCCCCTCTCTTCTCCCCTCTCTTCTCCCTCCTCTTCTCCCCTCTCTTCTCCCCTCTCTTCTCCCCCCTCTTCTCCCTCCTCTTCTCCCCTCTCTTCTCCCCTCACTTCTCCCCTCTCTTTTCCCCTCTCTTCTCCCCTCTCTTTTCCCCTCTCTTCTCCCCTCTCTTTTCCCCTCTCTTCTCCCCTCTCTTTTCCCCTCTCTTCTCCCCTCTCTTTTCCCCTCTCTTCTCCCCTCTCTTCTCCCCTCTCTTCTCCCCTCTCTTCACCCCTCTCTTCTCCCCTCTCTTCTCCCCTCTCTTCTCCCCTCTCTTCTCCCCTCTCTTCTCCCCTCTCTTCTCCCCTCTCTTCTCCCCTCTCTTCTCCACTCTCTTCTCCCCTCTCTTCTCCCCTCTCTTCCCCCCTCACTTCTCCGCCCTCTTCTCCCTTTTCTCCCCTCTCTTCTCCCTCTTCTCCACTCTCTTCTCCACTCCCTTCTCCCCTCTCTTTTCCCTCTTCTCCACTCTCTTCTCCACTCTCTTCTCCACTCTCTTCTCCACTCCCTTCTCCCCTCTCTTCCCCCCTCACTTCTCCCCCCTCTTCTCCCTCTTCTCCCCTCTCTTCTCCCTCTTCTCCACTCTCTTCTCCACTCTCTTCTCCACTCCCTTCTCCCCTCTCTTCTCCCTCTTCTCCACTCTCTTCTCCACTCTCTTCTCCACTCCCTTCTCCCCTCTCTTCTCCCATCTCATCTCCCCTCTCTTCTCCCCTCTCTTCTCCACTCTCTTTACCCCTCTCTTCTCCACTGTCATCTCCCCTCTCTTCCCCCCTCACTTCTCCCCCCCCGTTCTCCCTCCTCTTCTCCCCTCTCTTCCCCACCCTCTTCTCCCCTCTCTTCCCCCCTTTCTTCTCCACTCTCTTTTCCCCTCTCTACCCCCCTCTCTTCACCCATCTCTTCACCCCTCTCTTCTCCCCTCTCTTCTCCCCTCTCTTTTCCCCTCTCTTCTCCCCGCTCTTCTCCCCTCTCTTCCCTACTTCCTTCTCTCCAACTCACAACCTCAAAACACCGGAAGAGGGGAGGGACCCTTCCACGGAAGAATCCACTGACCTGATTGAAGAGAGAATAAAATGTAAAAATACCAAAACTGAAGACGGATAACTCCGTTTCAAAGAAATAACTTTCTCACACACGTTCAAAAACCTAATTTTCTGCCTCAGCAGGGAATCGATTTGTTCCAGGTGTAAAAACTACAGTTCTTAGTAATCTTTTAACCCAATATTGGATACAGTAGACCAACGTAATGCTACTACCAAATTTTTCTCTATGGTGATCGTTCCATCGACTACATTCCTCGTCTCTCTCTTTCCGAGGAACATACTAAATGCGGTTCTCATTGCTCGGGATATGTCGGCTGCTTCTGAAATCTCCAACGAACTTTCAGCGCACTTGATGTCCAAGTTTTTTAAACTTCGCCGAACATGGACCACTGTCACACTCTTAATCTCACCTCCTCCATCCCGAACAAAGCGAAAAACAAACAACAGTCGCCGAAGAAATTGCGTAGCTAAAAGAATGAAATTATTTTATGGCTCCCTATTTTTACACCTGCATATCCCTCGCCATTGACCGATTATTTCAATGCGAGGAAAAATGTTTCCTAAATCTGCGAAAATTATTAACGAACCCTTAAAAGTTGACTGCAAACAAGCATTGTTTATCCCACATGAACGCTAGATACCCCTGCCGTGTGGTTAATTACAAAGCCACGTCTTTTGACAACTAGTTCAATGGAAGCACAGACACGGGAAGACTCTCTGTCCCTCGGAACTGAATCCAGAAACCTGGATGCAAGCCCCAGCCGCTAAAAGATATTGGTGAACACCATAGTTGTCTATGCTGAATTTTAAGATATGCATCATATTCCTTTTTAACATGGTACACATTCAGTAAATTACGAGAGCATTTTACTGCAAGTGAAAATGACTTTATTGCCCTAACTAATTAAGATAATTAATTTAAGTTAACAAAACGTGCATTTTCTAACAGTAAACCAAATAAAGTTATGGATTCTCTATTATATTTACTTTCGTTTGGCGTTCTTCTCGACTCTGTGCGCATAATATTTCTAATTCAATTATGAATAAGCCAATAAAATCTTGTCAATGTGTGTAGTTACTCATGGGACTGTGGGACTTAAAAAATCCCGACCCAAACGTCCCAAAATTCCAAAGCCGATTTCCAAAAAACGTAACCGTTAACGTGAAATTGCAACGTTGCAAAATTAGAATTTTGCGAAAGTACCTACACATTTTACGATATATCTCCGACACTATTAAAGCTACAGGCCTGCTCAAGGGCTTATTTTAAAGCTCTTGAATTGGACAAATGTAATAAGGGTGTGAAATGTAAACAAATTTAAAAAGTTTATAGCAAATGTTTATTTTCAAATCGATTTTTTACTATGTGCCCGGACCTACGATTTTACTCATTTTTTTTATATTTTGTAGACAACCCTTCTCTAAAAATTGAAAATTTCGCTAGAGGTAATATTTCATCTAAGAAAAAATATTTTTGAGTAAATGCGTAATGCCCGCCGGTCACCGCGGCCGACCGTAGAGTACTCTGGTGTCAGGCGTCAGGGGGGTTATTTTGTAATCTCACTTTAGTGAGAATACGTCATAAAATGTCACTTTTTCGTAGTTAAACTCCGCCACCCAGGCGGCGTGACCATCTTCGGATCTCAAGCGGTGAACTACCGGTCATGTGCTGGTCTTTTAGACGATTCATCCGCTCGATCCGTATCTTTCGACTCTTGATCCGTTTCATTATCTCCACCTGCCATTAGTTCCCATCTCATCTACATAAAAAACGTGACATGGAGCCACCATCGTTTCCACTTGAAGCTTGAGTTGGAAAAAAAGCAAGAACGAGAAAGATACAAACGATTTTAAATTGTATTTTTGGAATTTGCACAACGTGAAGAACTTAAACTTTCTTAAATCACGAATTGTATATTATCAACAAATGATTTCTTGAATGAAACACTATTGAGAAAATGAAAAATGATGAAACACTATTAACGTAAAATGTAGCGAGAAACAAATGCAAACTCCAATATTGGTATAAAGGAAATTATCGGACATGAATTATCTTGACAGGCCATCCGAATAATTGAAATGATAGGGACAAACAATTTTTCACTCACCTTCACCGTATTCCTCCATTTTTGGTGAAAGCGGTCGCCGTTGTCAGGCACTCGTTTATTTATTCAACGACAGGAGCTTCGACAATTCACGAACCGTTCGTGAGCCGATCATTAAGAGAGCGAAACGGATCTCCCGCCTTCCCGCAAAGAGTCATTTAAAAGGTGAGATTACAGAATAACCCCCCAGGTGTCCTCGTCAGGCTCCTCTTTTCTCCTTCACTTGTTCGTTGGTTACAAACTCGACGTTTTCCTAAGTGTTATACTCCTTTCACGTTCGATGTGGCCCTTTTGTGAAGTTCCTCAAGAGTCCGAATGTGTTTCTTGTAATTGAGCTTCAGACTGGCACGTGTAGCTTGTCTTCAATGTCCTTATAAATCCGTCACTTGTATTCTTTCCCTGAGATGTGGTATAGAAATGCCATTCAGCATCGACTCCGAAATCTTGGCGATGCAACAATGTCATCATTTTGTAGTGGTTCTTGTATTGAGTCTCCGCAACGTTGAAAAATTAAATTTTTAGAGTAGGTTTAATACACTTGTTACACTATAGAGCAGCTTCCTTTGAAAGATAACATTGTGCTTCATACAGTCTGAAGTAATAACCACACTGAGAAGCACACACTTGATCGTTCATATTTCTATTGCGACATGTAATCGAATGAACCGTAGCCTTGCAGTTAATCCAGTGCACACCTTTTACTGAATCTCGGTACGGAAAAAAAATTTCTCTCAATAATCGCCCACAAAGAAAACTTCACATGATTTCCATTTTTCTCTGACTTCCAATTTATGTACAATGGGCATACGAGCGATATTGTCATGCCGTCGTTCTTACATAATATCCTCAGGGGAAGCACCGTAGAACATTTTTAGAAACATTAATCTGAGTTGTTAGGACACGGAAATTTTCCTGAGTTAATTTTTTGAAACAATTTTCATCATGTAAAGTGGATGTGGGAAAATTCATCAAGTCGAAAAAGATGGCTTGGGTAATAAATAGGTGAGTTATAGTGCATGAGTTAATAATTGTCAGTGCTTGCCTTCGAAGACAACTACCAGAGGACCGTTTATGGCGCAGCTGCACCTTCATACGGTGCTACTTTAGGAAATACAGCATAAGGGTCTCAGTCAGATGCATATATTAGTGCCGCGAAAAATAGCGGCGCTAATGAAAGAAGAGGAGAATGAAAGAAGAAACCGGAGAAGAGAACTGGGAGTCGGTACGCCCAGAAAAAAAATCACTAAGCAGTTTAAGCAAGACTTTGAAATGGTTGGATTAAACATCTGCTATTGCTTTATATCAAGGAAATATCGATGTAAAAAACGTAAAAACAATTAGTAGCCATGGAAGCCGAAGACGAGGTTTTGTTATTGTTCTCCGAGGCCGGCCGCTGTAAGGCCAGGGGCCGCTCTTCATGTATTCTAAGGCTGTGGCCACACCTGGGCGAAGCAGATAGCGACATGCACGGGCAAAGAGTAGGTAGACGGTTGGAATAGGCAAGAAGAAGGTGAATGAGCAAGTTACAGATATCTGAGGACACCAGTCGGCCGTGGTGACTGGCGGGCGTTACGCCTTCGCTCAATAATATTTTTCTTTCTTAAATGAAATGCTAACTCTGGCAAATTTTTTAATTTGTGGAGGAGGGTAGTGTTTGCAACTCATAAAAATGAGCAAAATCGAAGGTAAATCGTAAAAAAATCGATATGAAAATTTAAATTTGTTATAAAGTTTATAAAATTGTTGATATTTCACAATATAACTTCTTATTATATTTATTTGTCCAATTAAAGATAAGCCTTTAAGCAAGTCTGTAGCTTTGATAGTGCGGGAGATATATCGCAACTTTCGCAAAAATAGAATTTTGCAATGTTGCAATTTCTCGTAAACGGTTACGGTTTTTGGAAATCGGCTTTGGGGTTTTTCTTTTCTTATCAAATGGAGCCGTTTTGCCAAATTTGGTCAAAATCGGTGATCCTAATGGTGATCACGTGGTCGAATTGACATGGAATGACGCTGGGGATAAATCAGAACAGAAGGCAGGCGAAGGCCCCTTGGTCGGCCACTTTTACATCCTTTATTACCTCCCAACGTGGAATCCATTATTATCCAATCAATAATTATGCTCATATGGTTCTCGTCTTATGCTCGAGTGGCTTAGTTATAATCTAGCAATGGGTGGACTCAGCATGTATATGCTCTTATTCTTCTTGATTTAGAAGTGACCCGATGAAGTTATGTTCAGGATCCAAAGTCCTCTAGGATAGATTTTCTCTTTGGTGTTGTGTTTTGAGAGTGAAATCCAGTGAGGAGTGGAATCTGATCTGGCCCGGATCTGACCTGAGTCCGTAAGTGATCTGGTTCAGATCTAATCCAGATCTGATCTGAATCCAAAAGTTGCCTGGGGGCCGATTGTGTAACTAGGATTCGATCGTTAGTGACCCGTTCACTCTCAATCGAGCTCACCGTCTTCGAACGAGCATGAAATGTGCGAATGTATTAGGGCGATCGTCAACAGCCAATCGAACGTTACGGTGTTGTCATATTTACATCATATTTCGCTCTTGTTTCTCTTGTACGCATGAGCAAAGAGCTTTAATTTGTAATGGTTTCACTTTATTTGAATCATTTTGAATATTAAGAATTAATAATAAACATTGCAATGCCTGGGAATGGAAGATAACTTTCTCACTAGTATTCTACACTGCCCTCAATGCGTTCTCATTTGATAAATTAATTCATAATAACTTGTCATACCCAGACATTTACGGATAAAGAAATATTTCTGCTTAAATAGCCCCTCATAATATTTCATTGACACTCAAATCGCGTTCTCTATAGCTGAGAGTGGATTAAAAAAATGCTATTTGTTGAAATTCCACAATATCACTCCGGATATTCTCGTCATCTAATTTAACTAATGTTCTACGGTTCATTTTAAATATCATTGACCAAAACTACGCTCAGACATATTGGCATATATACAACTTCAGACATAAATTCATTAGATTATTTATTGATACACAGTTAAATACTGTCCTCAAGCTAGTCCCCACCATTAAAGCACTAATCACCCTTCATTACTATTCAAACACAACCTACCCCGTCTCATCGAAGATAAATGCCTATGTTACTCACTTTTACAATTCTGTTTACCGTCTGTCAAGGGCTTTATTGGTATTTCTTGTAGCATGTATAATAGCACCTACCGTGAAATATATAAAGCAGCTTTAAATCATGATTTCCAGGCACACAGCGGCACAAAAATAAAGGAATATGTTAATAACACGAAGGCGAGGGAATGAAAAGATAATCTTTTGAAGAGGCAAAATTAACTGAATAATGTATAATGAAATAACATACATTGCATAAGTAGACAAAAATCATCACCCTTTCACTTGGATGTAAAAGGACACACTCGCAATTGAAAAGAATTTCAAACAACACAATAATCCCTTACGAGGGCAAATACTAATGCATATTGCTAATCAGACATTACCTGCCTCAAATGTAGACGGCTTATTTATTTTAGTGAAATCACATCGGACATCACAATGCCATGAAATAAAAAGATGACTCTTGGGGTGGGAAAATTCACTGAATGAAGAATAATGAAGTACTACACTGTTTTTCCAGTTTCTCTCTTTCGGGTGCAGCCGCGTTTGGAGCTTTGTCGGCCATGCTTTCGCGTCCATTGCATCATCAGGGTAAATAATATAAGAACACGGTATTCTTAAATTAAAAGGAAAATATTCTTACAGCTGTCATGTAAGACGATATTCTAGATTTTAGAGGATTTTCTTACTTGAGTGAGTCGGAACTACTGCCATCTAGCGGTCATGGCCGGAAACGTACAGGGTTTAAGGAAATATTCTCAATGTTAGAATATTTTTGTAATCGCTATGGTTACTAAGGGACTCGCATGCGGGAGGGAATGGGGAAAGAAGGGGAAGGTGGGCAAGAAGATGGGAGCGAGAAGAGGATCAGGAGAGTAATGGGCTACGGTTGGCAGAGGTACCAAAACAACTAAATACATAGTTTAGATTAAACCTTCTCGCGTGATTCTCTTCAATTGGGCGCCAAATAAAAATTGTGAGATAGCGACATAATAAGCCGAATCATAGGCGGATTTATCTATCAGTCCAATTCCTTTTTTCGAATTTTTTTCCTCCCAAGATTGGCAATTTAAATGCAAGCCTGCTGCAAGTTTGCCAATATTGACACGTTCCGTGCAAGTACTCGACTTGCATGAAGTGTGCCAACCTTGGCTACTTTGCTGCAGGACTCTGGCAACATTGGTAGCAATAGTGCAAGTTCCAAGGAAATTGCAACTATAGGGTTCCTACTAAGGGAGTAGTACAGTTACCTGTGCTTGAACGCGCACGGCGTATTTCCCGTGAGAGAAAAACAATTCGAGCTAAATTGAAGAAAAGCGAGTAATAGGAAAAATTAGCGCGAAATTAACTTAATCACGTAATGATAAATTAACTGACAAAGAAGAACAAGGTTGTAAAGTTCGTGAATACAGATTGATTGAGTACAGAACACAGTGGTATTGACGTCAGGGTTTCTACTTGTATCGCCAAGTATCCCGCGGCCCGTCCGATGAATATGGCGATTGGCGTACATTACTGAGGAAACTCTTATTTATCTCTCCTGGAGTTGAAATAATATCAGTTATGCATATTCATAACGTCATGCTTACTTTTAGCCACAAAATGGTAATTGGGGAAATGTTTTGATGGTGCAAATACCCGTGTCCATATGTTGTAAAGTTAATTCTCAATAACGAATCCATCCAAGCCAGCAGCTGTATATATACGACCTTCCATCAATATTTCGTTGACGAAGAAGCGCTAGGTGGCCGTCGGCAAAAGTAGTTCGTCAGGTCGATTAGGTAAAGTTGATACGACAGGTAGGGTAAGCATACACGTGTGCATAAGTGGTTAAGAATTATAACTTGCGCATTAAAAATGCAGGTAAATCTATAATAATCATTTTCTTTTTAAATTGTTATACTATGGCTGCACTCATGCAAGTAGTGATTTTTTTTGTGAAAACAAATATCTTTCGCTAGGTACATGGGTACATCTCCTTTGCAAAATTGTGCTATCTGGGATACTTATCTCCCAAGAGGGTATTCTTAATTTAAGAATACAGGACGCTCTTCGATGTTAAGAGAATATTCTTAATTTAAGAATAATTTTCTTGTGGCTACCACTCTAGTGGGATCCCCTCTTAAATTAAGAAAATATACTGGGCACCTATTTAAGTGGGATATACTCTTAAATCAAGAGGGCGCCTCTTGATTAAAGAAAATCTTTTAGTCAGTGAAGAATTAGCGTCTTCGGTATTTATTGGGGAGACATGCCCCCCTCCCCTAGCCTTATTTGGCATTGCCTCTCATATCCCTTCTTTCCCCGTTTGCGTCTTAAGGTGGTGAATCATCTTGGTTTTGTGGGCTTTCCCTCGGATGGGTGGGGGACGAGGAATCCTCTTTCACGCGGCGCTGAGTGCCGTCCTCACGGTTGAAGTTGTCCGGCCGTTTCTCTATTTCGACCGCTTCTCGTATTAGCATTGGGTTATAGCGCGGTGCTCTTGCTACTACCCGTGTCTTCTCCGATAAAATATTATGTTGGGCCCCTGGACCTCCGAAGGCTGCATGTTCGGCAAATGCAGATTCTCTAATGTTTCGGTGAGTGATCGCTCTGGTGCTCTTTGAGACTGCAAGCCGCCGAGCCCGAAGTATGTTCTCCTGATGAAATCGATGGTTGGCGAGTTCACTTTGTGGGATGAATTCATGAATGGAAAAAATTAACTTTGTTCTATTCCACAAAACTTTTTATTTTCAACTTTTTATTTTTTTAGGTTCAACCCCTGATGATGACCTGAAAAGGTCGAAACCGGTCGTCAACAAAAAGTTTTGTGGACTAGAACAAAGTTAATTTTTTCCAATCAGTATGTTCTCCCGTACGAACAGGGAATATCATAAACTCCCTCCGTTACTAAATGTCATCTTGAAGCCAGAGGATTGGGATCTGATTGACCTTTGCATCACCTTTGCATCGGCTATGAAGGAGTCTCAATCCACCTCTAGTAGACAAACGAAGAAATTCTACAGTCTGCACGAAAAAAAGCACCCAAGACCTCCAGAAGATGACTCCTAAATCATCTATAAATTGGCGGGCATCCCACTTAATGACGCAGCAACGTCTGTGTTGACCAAGGGACTCTATTCTGCCATCGCACCCTGCCGTGTTCCTAAGGAAGAGTTGGTGATGGGTGTGGAAAACGCTCCTAGAAGACTGCCACACGATCCCTTATCATATACAGTCCTTCATAGGACAGACAGGATCCTGCGTAAAAAACTCCGAGGACTTCATCCACAGAATCCGAGAGCTGAAAGTCACGGCAAACGACATCTTAGTCTCATTCGATGTCGTTTCTCTATTTACCATGGTCCCAATCGAGGAATCCGTGGACATTTTAAGAAAATTACTGAACTTCGGACTTCCGGCCAACCTTAAAAAATGGTTGACTTTTGCCTCCGATATAACTTCATCCTTTGGAACGGAGATTTTTTACGAACAGAATGATGGAGCAGCCATGGGTAGTCCACTCTCACTCACTCGTTATAGGCAACCTAAACATGGAGCACTTTGTAGAAGATGCCCTGGCGTCTTGCAGCCTCAACCCGTCCTTGTGGATCCGCTACGTTGACGACACCTTGTTCTCTGGCCACACGCGATGGAGAAACTTAAACTCGTCAAAGACGAGCTAAACTCCATGTATCCATCCATTCAATTCACCATGGAGGTTGAAGAAAATGAAGCCCTACCTTTTTTGGATGTCTTGGTGCAGAGAGGAGCCAACGGTACTCTTCGTCACACAGTGTACCGGAAGAAAACGCACACCAACCGGTACATGCACGCAGCCTCCCATCACCATCCCAAACAGAAAGCTGCTTTCGTCTGAGGTCCTCAGACATCAATCTCCTAAACCCCACCTACTTCAAAACGCCTCTCTTTTACTTGTTTCCAAAGATACACAAACCAAGTAACCCTGGTCGTCCTATCGTATACAGCCGCAGTGCTCCCACTGAAAGAATCTCTGCTCTACTCGATCACTACCTTCAACCCATAGTTACCTCCCCTCCGTCATCAAAGACTCCTACCACTTTCTCGACATCCTTAGTTCCACCCCCATTCCCAGAGATCTCAATATTCTCATGGCTACGATAGATGTGGTATCACTCAATACTTCCATTCCCCACCATGAAGGCCTACAATCTCTCCACTATTTCCTCTCTCAGCGTCCGACACCCCATTCTCCATTCACCAGTTTCATCACTCACCTAGAAGAGTCGGCATCTCTTTGCCAGTTTGTCCCGGAGATACTCCGTGTGGAGAGGAAAGGCTGGAGAATGGGCGCTCTGGAACAATTTGAAATTGTTCAGCAAGGGGAGGAGTCCCTCATGAATGATCAGCTGTTCAAACGTCACTCCCCACTCCTGGCCATTCCATTCCCTAAACCACGCATTGACTCGCCACCAGTGCCCCCCCTTCTCCTAACACTTCCCCCCCACCCCCTCCTAGTTGTGTATATATATATCCCGCTTCTCTGGACCGAATATTCTTTGTAGAAAAGTTCCTGGCACCTGCGCGCACACACATTTTTGGCCAGGACGGATCTTATTTTGATAAAATGCAGCTAAAACGAGGGAACTTTGACAAAAAAGGCTTTCTATTTTGTGACTTTTCTCGAGCCATTAGTGGTCTCTTCAATTCTCACCGCTTTTCCCACTTCTTTGTGTCGTGTCAAAGTGCCTGGAACTTGCAAACTAACTATACCTGATGATGGCTTAGCAGCTGAAACGCGTAGTTCCATCATTAAAACTGTGGAATGAGTGCTAGCTCTTGTGTTTTTTTACAGACAGGGTTATTGAATCCCTCGTCCTATAAACCCCCTCTACGATACTTAGGGCTAAATGAAAGTCAATCACTTTGTCCCAAATTTACTGATGAAGGCAGCCAACATTGCGCAGAGAAACTTGTTTTTGAGCTTAATGAAAATTTGGTTAAATGACTTCTGAGCGTCTAGGAGTCATATTGTTCAAAAATATATTTAAAAAACTGTACCACTATTATCTCATTTCCTAATAACCCTCATTTTCTTCACCGAAGTGCCTAATAAACTCTGCTTTGCCCATTTTCTTTAAAGCTAAGGACAGCACATATTGCATAATTTCCTTACACCACTCACTTGATTGCAATGTTGGAAGATGATTACAAGTGATGTGGATGTACTGTAACCTTGTATCAATATCCAATATCACACAATGGTTTTAGCATAAGGAAATGAACTGATAGCAAGAAATCAATCGCACTCAACTAAGTAAAAACTAATTTTATTTACATTTGGTATGTGCTATCAGTGTATGTGTGGAGACATCGCAGTATCAACCAATTTCTCAAAAAAGACAAATTTTCATGCTTGTTACTGCCCTCTTGTTCGTTGTAGTCTACGCGATTTAGCAAGGATTGAAAAGATGATTTAAGTGATGAACAAATGCTCAACGATAGACTACATTGACCTTGTGATACGTTGGTGATGATAGCCGTACAGTAAGGATTCCATAAATATTCCACGATTATATTTGCTTACTTTCGGGACTAGCACAATCATGGCAAGGAAGATATTTTCCTAACTTTCCTCAACAATTAAGGATACATAATATGCTTTCCTTCTGACCCTTCTGTGCTCGGTGCCCACTTGTGCCTCGACCATACACTTGAGATAAATGAAATGTTTGTGAAAACGAAGGCGATCAAAACTTAATCGCCCAACCCGAAACGCCACGGAACACGTAGTCTCAGGTACACAGATATCGTTTTCATTTCACTGCGCATCAAAGATTATAAGCTGCGCATGTTACGACGCTGGCAACGATGAACACCTTCACGGTAGCACTCTACTATCAGGGAGCATAGGAGCTTAGAAAACGTCTTTTAATGGCATATGCTCAATGGAGGAGACTTTCCGAACTTTGAGCATTTTAATGGATGAATATTCATACATGTTTACCAGAGTTTAGGGACTCTAAAATGCAATAGTAAGAACAGTCAATGATAATTCCATGCACCTCGCAATGCTGACTGTTACGCCAGGATAAAGGCTGCCGCGGTCGCCGCAGTCACGCCATTTCCGGCTCTTTTCAGACGAGCTTAAAATTAGCATCCAATATTAATATTCAATACTCTTGGGAACTAGGATATTTTCTCAATCCTTCTTTCTTGCATAAAGTGAATATGTTTATGGTGGGACACCAATCGCACTTTATGAATTTCATTTTTCTTTGATGAAGGAAAGTACCCAGTTCCCTCACTGGATCTTGTTGACCTCGTCCTTAGAACACTTCTAGTCTCCAAGGTTTTCCACTTCAAAATACTTTCTCAATGATAATACTAATTCCATAGCAGTATCGCCATTCTTGCAAAATACTAAAAAATCATTCATATGAACAGCTATGATACAGATATTTGTACCATAACCCTTAACGTAAAATACACTACTCGGTTGTCAGATCCTGGTAACCAAGACCTTTTAAAATGCTGCGACATTTATCATACCAAGAATTAGCCGCTTGTTTCAAGCCATAAATTGCCCTGTGAAGTTGATATACTTTACTTTTAGCCCCTTTCAACCCAATAATAAATCTTACAGGCTGCTGCATGTAGATTGACTCTTTAAGGTCAATATTAAAAAAATACTGCAGTCACATCTACGTGTGTGATATTTAAATCTAACTCCACCGACAAAGCAATAAGTAATCTCAAGGCAGGATAACTGACTACAGGAGAGAACTTTTCATGGTTATAAATACCATATTTTTGGGTAAAACCCTTTGCCACCAGCCTCGCCTTGAGGCACTCCATTTCTCCAGCTGCATTCACCTTTCGATTAAAAACACATTTACGTTTTATCGCTTTTTTGTCTTCAGGCAAATCAACTAAAGAAAGGACACCCTTCCTAGCTACTTTTCCCATTCCTCCTGCCGGGCCTTCCTCCATTCATCCCTATTTGAAGGCAAAGCTTACTTTAAAGTTTCAGGGCCACAGTACGCGGACATCAATGGTTGGTTACAGGCTGAATTAATTGATGTCAAAAATAAAACGATCTGGGAATCCCTACGGCACTCCAATCATAACTGGATACCTTCTTTCCTCCCCAGGGTTTTTAATCTCCACCTTCTGGCTAGCACGACTGAGCTTCAATTTTGCCCACTAAACATATTACAACCTCATCGTTTGGGGTGTCGTCATTACTCTCACTACTTGAGCTAATCATTTCAATAGTTTCTACGCCATTATTTGCCTCGACCTCTGGCTGACGCCTAGGAGTGAAACCTGCACTTGAGAGTTCAGACAAAATAATTGCATTCTCTGACATTTTCCACATTGGTTATTTTTCCCTTTAACTGTCTGCAAAAACTCTACAGCCCGTGCTTTTATTATTCGTCCTATGTTTTCAGGATTCGCCAAGAGATAACCTTAAGGCTGAAAATTTGCATTCCTCAAACTATCCAACATAGTAGCAACGTTTGGACGTGGCATCCAGGCTCATCCCTTGTGTCTTAGCCACATAGCAATACACCCGATCGTCCTCAAATGACTGAGGTCAACCTAATGACCCGTCCATCTCTCCTCCGGTTATGCATTCCCAGTCCCCCTAACCAGCACTTTATTCCTTAAGTTCCCCTTCCCTTGAATATGAGGACCATTGAAGGGTACTGGCACTGGGCACTGGCCTTTCCTGGATCGAAGGTGGATTTCTTCTTGCCTCTGCCCTCGGACGTACACTAACTCTGCGTTGAGAGTGATGAATACCCAACGTGGCACTCTTCCTGAAGCTTTTGGTCCCGCTTGGCATTGAATGCGACCTGCTTCTCCTTGGAATCTGCTGCCCACTTTATCCTTCCTGCAACAGCCTCTGCTTCACTAAGTCTTGATGGCCCCAGTGATGGTGTTCTCTAGTGTCATTCGAAACGGTCTCTGCTCCAGCGTCAGGCCCCTCAGCATCAATACTGCGAACAGCTCATCGTCTATCTGACCAATGCTTTTGAGTTTCGCATTCACTGTTGTAAACCGCTGAACATAGTCCTCCATACATGAGCACGGTCCCAAGTGTATGTCGTCCAGCTGGTCTATAAGGGCGATGCGTCTGTTCACACTCTTATCTGCGTACGTTTGCTGCAGCTTGTCCCACATATCCTTGGCTTTCTTGCACTAAATGATTAAATAGATCCCTGATCCAGCACTAGATATATTTACGCCCTTGCTCGCTGAGACATGTTTGTCGTGTGCTGTCGCGTCCGTGGCCACTTTATGGATCATTATGGAGCAAGTACATTACTATGTCAATCAATAGTCAACCGATCCTCTCAATTTTTCAACTTGAGGAAGGGAGCATTTGCACGTAATGTTATTGATGACGTTTTTGATCCATTTCGCTATGTTAGTCATCCAAACATTAGGCGAAACTCACTTGCAATGTTAGCTTACGTATAATCCGAAGTCAGTTCGTATGAGAATAAAGATTAAGAACAATGAATTCAATTGATCAGACACTTCTTTCCGCATCCTGGGCCCATAACCCGTTGTTTCCCACGGTTTTCGAAGTAATGACTATAAGATATATGAACAGTGAAATAAACGCAGGACCTGTTACATCTATAGCCTGGAACACAAGTACGGTGGTCTTTATCACCCAAACAACAGAAGAAGAAACATACACGTAGAACGTGGCATAAAGTGCTGCCATCCCAAAACCACAAGTGTTGCCAACCAAAATTAATGACTAAACTGCCAGCAGAGCAACTCAATGGCATATGGACCATTGCTGCAACTGATAACCAGTTGCTCACATTCTTATGTCAAACTCAGTGGTTATCAAACATGGGTGTCGAAAGAGTTGAGCATATGATATTTTTGGTTCCACATGGCCGTGGGTTGCTTGCGTCCAGCCTGGTTCGTATTGGGGATTTGTTGGCCAGGTGGCTGGAGCCTAATGTTGTTGTGTTTCTCATGCAGGGATTGCAGAGCCAGGAACGGCATGTATTCCTCTTCAGTGACCTTCTGCTGGTGGCCAAAGCCCGGTCCGGCGGGCACTTCAAACTGAAGGAGAGGGTACGCGTGTCTGACGCCTGGCTCTCGTTGGGGCCCATTGAGGATCTGGCGGAAGTGCCCCGATCGCCAGACACCTCTTTCATCCTTGGATGGCCCACCACCAACATTGTGCTCACGTTTGGGTAAGCGCTTTTCTCACCCTCGTGATTTTCTCTGCGAAAACAACCCTCACATCCCTACCAGAGACGACAAAGTGTGAGTGGGCATTGTAGTCCATCGTTGGCATGTAAGGCGACATGTATAGTAGGGGTGATCGACAAAAATTGTTTTCCAATTTCAGGGAGCCCGGGGGTCAGAAATGTTGTCATTGGGACTTAGTATACTGCATGGTTTTTTTCATATTTTTATGCCCATGTCTTCTATTTCTGCTATACTCTCAGCCAAAACTTTATAGGTTGTTACTTATATACTCTATTTATCTAATGAAGTATAAGATTTTAATTATTTATATATATCTAATTGAAAAAAATGGTGTCACCTATGGGCATTAGCACACTCATTCTATTTGCTCAATGTTCAGATTGGGCCTGCCCATTTGGACACAGTTTAATAACATTATACGAGTTTCAATGCATTGCGTATATTTTAATTCCACTTGAAAAGGTACAATTAACTGGCTCGTAGAAACGTCTATAAAAGGACTACATTCATATTATAAAGTCAACATGACAAAGTCAGAGACACATAAAATTTCTTATATTTGAGAGTGAAAGGCATACCAGCACTGAAACTGCAATCCTACTTTGCATTTCTTACTCATTATGCAGGTGAACTGGTGACATTTTCCTCGTCAGGGGACATAATTGGCGAACATGGTCTCCAATTTTACCATATAATCTACTGTCCCTAGAATTTCATTGTGTTACAGGGACCCTGCAAATTTCAGCCGGAAATCCATGCACTCCGCAGTACGTTTCTACAATAACTCTCCGGAAGTCACAGTAGGAGAGGTTTTTCTTGTTGGATTGTTCTCTCATTAGCAGCCATGCATCATGGCGGACTGCGTCTACTGTACATGCAAACAGTGGAACCACTATTTTTTCCTCGCCGGTTAATATTCATTGAATGGATGTTTTCATCAAACCTGTCAACCCCTCCCATTAACTTGCTGTAGTACCTCACAAGAGAGGGCATTTCCTTGAATTTAAGTATGCTTCCCATTTACCTCTCCGCTATAGCAATGCTATTATCATGCCATTTAGAAATTGGTACATCTATGGTACTTCTAAAAAACAAGGAACCCCTATAACGCTGTATTAGGTCTTTATGAGGCATGTTTGAAGTCTGTTTTCATGGATGGTGCCCGCCCTACAATTGTTATGTAAACTCAAGATTAGACAAAAGAGGTGAGCTTGTGAAAAGTTGTCAAAATAAAAATGATATGGTGCATGACTTTTTAGCAATCGTGATTCCATTTCAAGGACAACAGATGCACCCAAACCTAATTCTTGTTGACGAGTTAGCAGAGCAGGTTTTGCTCCCTGATATGGTTCAAAAGTTATTAAATACCCTATGCTGGTAACTGCGGACCACAACTTATGTTTAAACCTCAGATGTTTCGCATGAATATGCTGTTTGCAGCTATGACGGCCATGTATATGTACCATGGTTTCATCAATGGATATAGAGCTAGAAAAAAACCTTTTTTTTAAATATACAGGAAACTACATTAAATCAAATCAAAATACTTCCGCACTTTAGAAAACTTGTCATTAGAAGTCCCAGTTATTGCTGGCTTGCAAGTATTTTTAAATTTCCTAGAATCGGCTCCGCCTAATTGACTTGGATACTAAATCATTTTGAGTACCTTGTTTAGTCTCCCAAAACATATGGAAATACTTAGGAGTCATGTAACCGGAGAGCAGTAGATATAAACTTTCACTTCGCTTTGTGTGACGTTCAATTCATGGTTCCTTTTCATAGCGTACAAGTTTGACACATCTACAACCAGGAAAAAATTATATTCTGAGAAGACACGTTCAAAGCACAGAACTGGAGTAAGTTCCAAGCTTTATGGATTATCCATAGCCTCTTCGTCATCACTTTTAACGTACTTAGTACAAAATATATGAAATTCCCCCATTTTGTCGACAGCGAAATATCACGCTTCCATTTCTTACTAGCGTGGGGAAATGCACCAAGATAGTCGCATCCTTCAGCATGTCAGTGTCCTCTGAAATGTTTCCTTGTTTTGCATTTACCTTAGCCATGCCACTCAGGAGTCAACTCTGAAGACGGTTCATATCAGTGTCCACTTCGTCACCGCTTTCCTTGCCAGTGATTTCCCCATCATCCGGTTGGGATTGTAGTGACGTCTTCCAGATCTTATGCAGACTAACAAATCCAATACTTCATGTGTTAGCAAACTGGCACAGAAGTTAACATGATGACGTCTGTCAGACGACACCCAAATGTGACGCATAATGCCCAGTGTCATCCGTAGGTGACACATCTTATTTAATTTCCTATTTAAATGTCGTTAATTATTAAAAACTGTGCATATCAGTGTTCCTCAGTATAACGTGGTTTATATTACATGTTTTACGTATGCTATTTTCACGTTTTTTACAGCACAGCATGCTTTCCAAAGGACGATGTCATCGAATCCGCCATATATTCCTTAACCGCTTGATGAAATCTCAGGACGGTCGACAAAAAGTATGAAAAAAATCATGCGTTATGCGAAGTCCAAACACAGCTTTTCTCACCCCGAGCTCCCTGAAAAAAAAATTTGACGATCGCCCCTCAATCTTCACCATTACTGTCCTTTCGCTATTCTTCACACACATTCCAGCTCTCTACCTTGAGTATTGTGCGTGCTCTTGTACAGGTGAACCCCACTTTATCGTCCCCTGCTTTACGAAACCTCGGATGTGCGACAGCATTGATAAGCGATATTGTTTGAAAGAGTTCCACCAAATGAAACTTCAAACTGTATCATGTATAAAAAAGGGCTCATCCTGACATTGATACATTGTTACAATGCCAAAAATTGTGCTGGATATTCGGTGACGAAGTCGGGAAAATAATAGGAGTGCAAAGAAGGATCCCCAGATTGTAGCTGGTTACATAGACGAAATAAAGCTCGCATTCTTCAGAAGCTCACTGATGCGAAGAAATTTTCCTCACATTGAAGTGTGCACATAAAAAGGTTTATTAGACGTTTTTATTTCTCCAAATAATCTTCCAGAGCAGCACTACCGCCGGTCCAGTGCGGGCGGCGTGGGTCGCACGAGGTCACCGGGGTCGGCGCGGGCCCTCTGGAGGCTAAACGCGGCAAGATACGTGAAAACGGACGAAATATTCGGTATATGGGCCACGAAATGATGTGATTACTGAAGGGCCGCAATTGAAGAAAAAAAACTTTAATTTAGCATTTAGGCCCCTTGGGGCACCCCTTGCACTTCAGTGACGAACCACGAAAAAATACCTGGAGTTTTACACATCCAACGAGCACTCTCCACATCCTAGCACCTTCAATTTCGGAAAAATGAAAAATGAGCAATAGTCTAACGCCCCAGTGTTGTCCGTTCCCTGAAGAAAGTATCTCTTGTGAGCGGCGTATAGACTTGAACGCAAGCCCTCTCCCCCTCCAGAGTTGCGAACCTGACCAACTGTCAGTTTTCCGAACCGGAATTACTATCACTTAACAAAGGCTTCAAATTCTTCCCGACCTTACCCTTGCATCGCACGAGCTTGATTAGTTTTCACTTGACCCCCTCCACCTGACCGCCGCCTTCTGAGCTCTTTCTACCTGGTCCCTGGTGCACAAGATGAAGAGATCTATAAGCTGGGCTAAAATGGGGGTCGAGCGTGTGCGGAATGATGGGGCACTGAGGTCCGCATAGGCAAGAAGAAGGACTGGCGTTACACATCATTTCCACATATTTCCCGATCACCGATTGGCCCAGATAGCTCGGGAGAACTAATGAGACCTCCTCGCAAAAGTTTCCTTGAAATAAAATCGCCCCTGCCCGAAGTAACGGGATCTAAGTATTCATTTATTTGCATGCAGTGCTACCTACTGTAGTCCTTGGTGTTAACGAGCACCAAAAAGAAATAATTACATTTAAATATTGTTTAATTCAAACTACCTTTATCACGTATACAACCATGTGCTGCGATTAATAGTAGAAGCCAGGACACCAGAATGTACAGCATCCTCTCCCGTACCGCCTAAATTGTCATCCACCACTGGTACCTGTGATAAAACTGGACTGAACCTAACAGCAATGCCAGAAAAAACTAGATTTTGCACGACCTGGATAAGTATTTATTTTCGCTAACATAAAAAATGGCAATGAAACATGAAAACTATTAGCCTGAAATTATAAATTTTACCATAAAATAGTTTTATCAGCTACTGATTGTTTCTGATATTTGCTGCTGTTTGTTGCTGCAAAAACAGTATTGAAAATTGATAATTTTCAACGACATTGTGACAAACATCCGGCCAGCCGAGCAAATGAAAAAATACCCTGCACATCACATCAGCCAATAGAGTAGACTAAAATGACAGTGGAACCAGACCCTATGGATGTGAAAGCCAAATCTTCAAATTGCAATTTTTATCTATGACAATAAAAACAGAATTGTCATCAACAATTCATTCTCTGCCAACGAGGCTGAATGGTCGCATAAAATATTCCAAGTTCATGCCAAACTATAGTGCTTACTTTAAATGCAAGAGCAAAGTCGGGTGCTAAGAAGGTGCCGAATTTACCGCAGCTCTTCACAAATTTCACAAGGCCGAGTGCAAGTTGGGGTGCAAACGGATAGACTTGCCCTGCTCTTCAATGGTCGCCTCTCCTCGTGTCCGCTCAGTCGCTCCGGGTTCATGCCCCGGCCCAGCATTGCCCACCCTCTAGTTGATCCCTTACAGGAAAGTGCAAATTATTACGCACATGGCCCTCTATGACTACGAAAAATTATCTGAATATTATTCTAGTTGTAATGAATGTTGAAAAACCTTGATGAGAAATGTAATTCCATCCGTAAGAATTCTTACTTCCGGCAGTTTGGCCTTTCTGCTCATTGCCTGAAGCACAGTCGTCTACGTGACACATAGTTTAGATGTGACCGGGGCCACAAGTATTAATGGTCTAAATATTTGTACAAATGTTAAGCATAATTAATGTTCATATATATTATATGTTGCACAATTAAGCATAAGTTAATTGTTCATATTTTAATATCAGGTAATTTATATTTATTTTAATTACAATCTTTGAAATATTATGTTAAGCCACGTATTTATGTGAGCTCTGAATTCAGTTATTCTCTATCGTTTGCAGTACCAAGGCAGCTCGAGACCAGTGGCTGTCTATGCTGTCGGAGGTGATCATGGCCGAGAGGCACAAGGAGCCCCCATCGACCAACATTCAAGTCGTCTACTACAACCACAGCTCGCAAGTGGAATATGTGAGTAGACGAAAAGGTGGTGGCAGCCTTGGAGTGTCCTCCCAGTAAACTCCTGTGTGACTGGGCTCAGAATGGAAATCTCTGAAGGTTTTGTTGAGGTGGATGCTTGAGTGGTTCCAAAGGTTGACATTTGTGGCGGGGTTACAAGCAAGCTCACGTTAAAAAGTAGAAAGGATGAAGAATATGAGTTTTGGAAGTGGATTAAGATAAACACATTTCGTAGGAAAAACATATTTTCAGTAAAATGGTGGTGCGGTCAATAATGGAAACCTAAGGGCCAGATTCACCAACGAAGATAATTGTTTTCCCTCGGTTAATTTTGTGATTAACCGAGTTTATGTCACTTTTCTGTTTCACCTGCACTATGAACTCGGTTTCGGGGCATTATCTCGGTTAATATTTTTACCGGAGTTTTTCGTCAGGCGAAAGATTATTATTCAAGATAATAGAGTAGATTCAATATGGTGCGCAGGAGATTTCCTGAGCTACTTTTAGATTATTTGTGACATTGTCGAGACATCTGAGCACAATTATCGCAATTTAAAGCAATTACTAGGTAGATTAGGGAACGCACTAATTGATTTGAACCCAAAAGCTGAGATTTTATTTATCCTGAATTAATAACCCCAAAAAAAGCACATAGCAACAATTTTTTTTCTAGTTTATTTTATTGTGTTTACTTTCTCAGTACTACGAATCCTCTAGATGGTTGGGCGAATTGGTGAATTTCTCGAACATCCTTATTCTCGGAACCAAAATATTTTAGATAAGTTTCATTATATTGCTGCCGAAAGTTATTACCTTGCCTTGATGCTCTGTTATTAGGTATATACATGGATTCTGTAGCCACCACTTTTAGACGTGCCCGACATTTTATTACCATGAGACAGTAAACTGTTGAATAAACTACCAAGAACTTAACGCTTGGTTGCATTTATTACATCACTCGAAGCACATGCAAGGAAGTTTCTTTCGAAAATTGGTAACGCATGGGCTATCGAAGGAGTTTACGTTCGCCTTCCTGTGCTCCGTAGGTCTAAGATCCGAAAACGAGGGATTCGTGCTCGCGTGCCAAGATAGTGTCATCAACACCCTCGTGTACCGTCGCCTCATCTTTGGGGCAAACGTGACGGACACGAGATGCAGAGCGTGCCGAAGGCAGCCGGAGACTTTAGGTCATCTACTCTCCGGCTGCACCTTTTATGCGAAGAACGCATATATAAACCGGCACAACTCGGCTCTGCGGGTGTGGTGTTCTACCACCTGAGACACCATTACAGCATAGACGCGAATCCGGTGCTGCCTTACGCCCCTGGAGATATCGAGTCCGTCGTGGAGAACGATAAGTGTAAGATCTGGTGGAATTATTCCTTCCCCACTATCAGGCAGTTGGAGGTGACGAAGCCTGATATCGTTCCCCTCGACAATCTCTCACATGTTCGTGATCGAGTTTTCGGCACCGGCCGAAACGAACATGGCAGCGAAGGAGATGAAAAAAAGACTAAATATCAAGGTAGGCTGTGTGAACTCCGCCAAATGTACGCGGAGTACTCTGTGAAACTAAGTCCTTATCGTGGGCGTGCTTGGTGGCGTCAAGAGTTCACTGGTTGACATTCTCAAGTGCATCCCAGCGTGCAGGGCGCGAGCGGATGCACTTGTAAGTGCAATGCAGAAGGCTGTCCTTCTCGGGTCCCTCCGCCTGCTTCGTGCGCATGACCCTATGCTGGTTAGCCACTATCCGACAGTGGCGGACGTGGCTACCCGTAGGCGCGCCCCTCTTCAGTCTCCGACAATTATGACGGCAGTGAAACTTGTTGCTAGCTGGAGAATCTGAGTTGGATGTTACTTTACTTTAACAAATAATAATAATGATTACGGGTCAAAAACGGACCCCGTGGCGTCCCTGGAAACGGCTTCGGCCGGCTAATGGTGGCCGTTTGCTTGTGGGGTTAACCTCAGCACTCGTAGAAATCCTGGGTTACGCAGGATTCAAGTAACGCCACCCACGACTGGCCCTTCGCGGATGAGGGCCCTAGTAGAGTTGGGCGTGGCAAATCTATGCCATCCAAAAGGGAGCTCGTGTGGAGTGGACGGTGACCCTGAGGGGGGACCTTCTAGCTTGCCATGCTGCCACGGAGCCAAATCGCAGGGGATACATGGCGAGTATGCACTCTTTCTGGGGTGAGATGCATCGTGAATTTAACCATCTGTGTGAGATGCATAACCATCTGTCGCAGCAGAATCTACGCGACTACGCCAATCACCTGCGCAAGAAAATGACACCTCAACCGCAAGGTAAGAGTAGTACGCCACCGGCTAAGGCTTTATCTCCTACAATGGGAGATGAACCTCCTACTGCCTGGGCTTCCGCCGATCTTTAGGTGAAGGAGACGAGCCTGATGGCCGATTCTGATCTACTGAAGCGGTTGGAAAGCACGTTAAACTACGATATGACGACTACCAGGCAGAGAAATATTCATTGTAAAATTTCTCCGCGAGACCAACAGCTGTCCCAGTTGAATCGCATCGTAGATACGATCCTGACGGAAACGAACATCCTCTGGGAAATACTGTGTGCTTTATGCTGGCGCCACATTGTTGGTCTCTCCCCGAGTGTCTGCCACTTGGAAGACAAAAGCAGCAAATAGGCTTAAACAGCTTAAAGCCAAAATCACGCTGGCAAGACAACAGGTGTCGAGATTTCAGTGTGTGATGAATTACTTTTCCTCCGGTCGGGCCTTTACGCCGAAGGTCAAGCGCATTGCTCTTGCGATCTGGAGAGCAAATTACTTTCTGAACAAAAGAATGCTATTTATCCTTAAGCTGCATGAGGTGGATAGAGTGCGGGCACTTACATCGGCGAGGAAGAAGTTCGTGAAGAGGATCAACACCAGGAAGGAGAACTCCACCTTCTCCTTTCAGCCGTCCCGTCTCTTCCGACCCTCTCCACCTGTTGTTCAAACTCCACCAACTGTCCCGGAGGTGGAACGTTTCTGGAAGGACATCTACGAGTCCACGAAGACTTTCAAAGAAGGCACTCCAGCCAATGCACACTTTAAAGAGTTTTGTGACCGCCACCTATGGGATATGGATCGTCCCATCTCAGTCACGGAAAGTGATGTGAAGAAGGCCTTTTCCGGCAAGAAGAACTTCACTGCTCCCGGAATGGACGCAGTAAATAACTTCAGGTGGAAAAAGTTCCCTTCCACGCGCAAACACCTTGCCAGAATCACATCCTTCTTTTCAGGGACGAGGCCAATTCCGTCCTGGCTGACTGAGGGGCGAACGGTCCTAATACCGAAAAAGGGAGACTGGTTCGGTCTGAAGAACTACCGCCCTATAACCTGTCTCAACACTGTATATTTCAAAGGTAATAGGTAGATCAAATAGTGGGTCCGTTAAAAAATTATCGAGGAAAATTTGCTCCCGGAATGGACGCAGTGAATAACTTGTGGTGGAAAAAGTTCCCTTCCACGCACAAAGACCTTCCCAGAATCTTCACATCGTGCCTTTCAGGGACGGAGCCAATTCCCTCCTAGGTGACTGAGGGGCGAACGGTTTTAATACCGAAAAGGTGACTTGTCCGACCCAAAGAACTACCGCCCTACAACCTGTCTCAACACTGTATAAGGCGTTCACTTCCATTCTGAACGACCTATCCTCCCATCACGTCCAACCGGTATGCGAGGGAGTGTACGAGCACAAGGGCTCGAAGAAAGGCATCGCGGGAGGCAAGGACAACCTGATAATTGATAGGTGTGTGAGCAAGGACGCTTTTCAATAGAAGCGTAACCTATCAATGGGCTGGGTGGACCACAAGAAGGCTTTAGATACCACCTCTCTTGAGCAGATTATAGACATGCTGAGGTATATGAAAGTCCACCCAGAGGTTGTGTCCTGCATCGAACGCCTGTTACCACTGTGGAAGACGCGCTTCGCCATACCATATGGCAAGAAGACCGTCTACACGGATTTGGTGACTTACCGCCGTGGCGTTTCTCAGGGCGAAAGCGTTAGTTCCCTCCTGTTCTGTTTATCTCTCCTCCCACTATCAGTTGAGACGAGGTAGGGGATATATGTGTGGTGTCCCGTCAAATAGAGAGCATAAGGGCACCCATTTTTCTATATGGATGACCTGAATCTTTATGCTTCAAGCGCGAATGACCTGCGCTTGGCGTTGGACACCTTTCCTTTACAGTGAGGATATAGGGATGGAAATCGGATTGGAGAAGTGCGCAACCTGGCGAAAGGAAAGATTTCGGAAGACCATGAAGACGTGCAGCTCCTTACCGGATTCGCTATTCGTCACCTTGATGATGACGTAGCGTATGAATATCTCGGCGTCCCCCAGTGCCGGATGCAGGACGTGAGAGCAGTGAAGGAAAGGCTTACAGCCAAATACTGGCAGACTCTCAGGCGAATCTGGAGCTCTGACCTGTCTGGCCAGAACAAGCTTCTTGCGACCAGCACCTTCGCGGTTCCAACACTGCTCTACACCTTCGGTTGCATCAAATGGAATGTCAACGAGCTGCAAAACCTCGACAGGGATGACCATATATCGTAGTCTTCATCCTAAGTCTTCCGTCGCCAGATTTATCTCCAGAGAAAGCTAAGTGGTGGAGGGCTGATAAGCCTGGAGTGCCTTCATGACAGAGTGGTCCTCAATACGGCGTGCCGCGTGTTCCACAGCACGGACTCCCTTATGCTGCTCGTAAAGAAACACGAGAGTGTCGGTAAAGGGGCTTTCCTATTCTAGGTTGCGAAAAGGGTAACAGACGGCCTCCGTTTGGAGCTGGCCCTTATTTCCAGTGGAGAAGCGTGCAGCAAATCAATGTTGTTGCTGAATGCGGACGTGTTAAGGCTCGAAATAATGAAAGCGGAGCAAAAGACGCTGCACCGCAAGACTTCATCATACGACGACAGCGGATGTTCGCGGGCCTCAACAGTGACTTGCCGAATTTCATCGGCGTTTGTACAAGCGCTTTTTGGCATTCTTTGTGTAACGTTTTGTATAATATTCGTTTGGCATTACTCAGCGGGAGTAAGTTTAGCTCAATAAACAAAGGACGAGAGTGCTCTAAGCGTTTTTTAAGTAATTTAAGTTATATTCTTTAGGTTATTATAAGTAATTTAAGTTACTATTCTTTTCTAAACGAAATACGCTGTCTTGTTAGTAGGTACTATAATAATCCCCGCCCCAATAAGTAGGGCCATCATCCAACTTGGAATGTACCTAAGTATAGTAAATCATTTTTTCGGACAGTAAGAGGACATTTATTGCGAATGAAATAAAAATTTCCGAGACTGCGTTTTATAGCGGCATTTACGTTTAAAATTTGCGTATCCCATTTCAAGCGATAGTCTTAAGTTACTCCCAGATATGTAACTTATTTTTCCATTTTAATGACACGGAAATTACAAGGTTGTATAGAACAGTATAAGTTATGATACAGTAAATTGACAAAGTTTTTAATAGTCACAAATGTCGTAAAACATAAATTGTGTTTTTCTTTCATTTCATTTCCAAGCCATTATAATGAAACCAGCGTCGAAGACTGAATAAGTCATTCTGCATAGCATTTACAACTTCATCTCAAGTAAAATTTACGTAATTCAAAGCCACATCATCGGCAAAAGTTGTTTACCTTACCACTGAATTCATAGTTACATAAACCATTCATGTAAATTAAGAACAGAGTAGGGCCCAAAATAGAGCCCTGAGGTACACCAGTGTTAATGCTGCTGTCACTGGTAGAGTTTTTTACCGTCTCACACTGTGAACGATTAGTCAAGTACTTCCAGAACCAATCATGAGCTATGCCTCTCACTCCTGCA
Organism: Platycnemis pennipes; assembly: GCA_933228895.1. Classification (NCBI taxonomy): domain Eukaryota; kingdom Metazoa; phylum Arthropoda; class Insecta; order Odonata; family Platycnemididae; genus Platycnemis; species Platycnemis pennipes. Next base: position 7,611,600 of record OW121846.1, on the reverse strand, counting down.
GTTTCTTATTTCCGTAACAGTAATTTGTGATAAGGAATCGAAGGTTTTTTAATGTCAATAAAGATAGACCATACTCGTTTCTTAGCATTGACACCTTCGTAGACATCGTATAATTCATTAATGCTTATCGGTGCTTTTACCTCTTAGGAAGCCAAACCGATTTGCACTAAAGAATTTTGTTTTATGGAGATAACTAACCCGCGAGTGGCGGGGGGTCCGACTTAAGTCCCCGAGAGGAAGGAGGTACTCGCCTCGAGTCCGTCTCGGTGCCCGCTTTTATCCACCAGAACCGAGAAAGTGCGCAGGGTGTGGGTGGAAGACAATGAGGAATTCAAATGGCGTCAGGAAGGTTGTCTTGCGTAGTTCTTGGTCCCATTAATGCTTTGCGCAGACTTACTGTAATCATCTTTCATAACCGTAATTGCTTGAATGTTCTGAAGAATCTTTCGGGATAAATACTACGCAAGTCATATTTCGGCGGCTCAACGAAAACGATGTGCCCCCACCCCACCACCATAAGTACAATCTAGGGAGACATACGCAGATGTCATGGTCACGCGCATCATCAGGCTGATGATAGCGCCGTGGTCACTTAAAAAATAATTATCTTTATATTTATTTCACACCATGAGTTTGCAAACATTTTTACACCAAATGGGATGACAACTTTTCATTACGCGTATTTACGTACGTATCAAAATGAAACTTAAATAATTTCTGTTTTTCGCCAAATATCATACGATGTTGATATCAGACGACACGAATATGATACGATGTGGTTTTAAAAATGTGAAATTTCCCGCAAAATATCGCAATAACAGCCAAATGCTGTTCAATTTTGCGAATAGAAAGTTATTCGCGAAATTGCGGTGAATTTCGCTTACGTTAAAATGGCAAATTTAATTTATTACAGCTTTAAACATCAAATAACAACTTTTATGTTCTTAAAAAAATCGCGGAAAAACCCATTCGCGAAATTACAGGGTCTCTACTAATGGCAAGTAGCAGTATCTCAAGATGGTACAAACAGCATCACAATGATTTACCCAACCTGATTCCCGAAGTTAATAATTACTGCCCATGAGCAATATTTAGCCAAAAATGCGTATGTTTAGGACTGGAGAGCACCCTGAAAAACGAAACAATTCCCCTGGAAAACCTGGAAAACTCAGGGAATTTCTAGAAGGCTTTACAGTGGACACCCTGAGCACTTTTAGCCATCCGGAACTTTTCGTAATTAGGATATAATTTATGGCCATGAATTATGCTACTTTTAGAATACCTATGTTTATACTGGTATACTGGTGAAAGCAATATCACCCTGAATATTCGACCTTAAAGGCCGCGAATGCTTGGTCTACAAGGCGCCACACGCTACTGCTCCCGACAATGACTCATTCACACCTGTATACTGACTCTCCGAGAGTTCCATGGAAATAATTAGCAATAGAGAATCTTACTCTAACATAGGTATTGGCATCAGGTCAGTTTTCTTCCACTTCGAAAGTACTCCAACGTAATTGGTGTGGTCGTGGTAATTTCTTTGAGGAGCTTAGAGCCTGCTTTATCTTCCTCATATCGTAAACTCGTAGAGACCGCGACTGAAAGAGTTGCCGCAGAATGAGACGATTTCAGACTTTCTGTTTTCTTTCCCTTTGATCTTTCGCAGCTTGTGTGACAACATTTCTCCGGGCGCCCAGAAGTACCTAATAAGTGTTGTAATGCAAAATTTTCGGGAAAAACAGCATTTACCTTTTGCAATTCGCCATAGTGCATCAAAAATCTCTTGTTATTCCGTAAGCTTCGTTCCCAGCGCGACGCATATCCATTATGAAAGAACCTCTTTATGTAATCACTAAAAACCTTTAAAAGTTCATTATTCACTTCCAACCTTGTAACCTTTAGGCGAGACAATTTAACAAGTACTCTGTCTTCATACGAAATGACGTCTTTTTCACTCTCATTAGGGTCCAAAATTTTCGAAAATTTTCAGCACTAGAGCGATGTCTTTGGTCGAGGGCAGAAAATTGTGTCGTCAGTGGAGAGTGTTTCTGAATAAGGGAGTCGCGAAAGGTGGAACACCAAGTTCTCCCATCAGTCATCAAGAAGACGTTCCTGAGCAGCTTGTGGCTGCAGAAGCAGTAATGTCTCAAAAGATGCCTTCTGGTTTGCCATTTGCGGAGGCTCATGTATCCCTACCTACAAACAACTCCAGCAATGACAGTGACTCACAATGAGAGAGCGATGGTGCACCTTATTCACCTCGTCAATCTGTGCTAGAAAAAAATCAACCTGAGTTTATCCAAAATCGGTACATCACCAGTAAATAGTGAAAAATTGAGAAGTAGAAAATACTCTGAAGAAAAAATTCATAAAATTACTGGTTTATCGAAGAGCAATCAGGAAAGTATGGGGAAAAGCAAAAACTTCCTTCGGCCAATAAGAGTTAGTAGAGTGTGAAAAGCTAAGTCAACTCAAGGAAATATTTGCTGAAGCTAATTCCTACCGTGAAAAAATTTTAGACCTGTCTACACTGCCTAAAAGCTGAATTGTTGCAAAAATTCATTATAAATTTGGATCAACTCAATATTTAGCTCGAAAAGTGAAAGAAAAAATAACAATTGTTTTTAACATTTATAGTTTATAGTATATTTTTATCTCATATATCCACGACCTTGAGCAATTAGGAAATTTTTAGGCTTGCATCGCGTGTCTGCTGCATGTATTCCAAATGGGGGAGCCGACGGGCCGCGGGAGAGAAAATTGTAAATGTTTAAATATTTATAAAAAACGCATTTATAAAACGCCACTAAATTTTATTGTTGTAATAGTTAGCTTACTATGTTTAGATTATGAAAAAATAGTTTCGGCCGATTCTGAGATGGAGTATTTAAGAAAAGTTTACTAACAATATTTTAAACATTAGTAATTAACAACAATAGGGTTTAGAAGAAAATAATTTTTTCTTGATATATTTGCATTCAGTAAAGATTTAGCTTTAAAAAGAGCTATTAATCATTGCTGTATGACAATTACAAGCGGAGATATAAGTGATAATATGATTTAAGGCTCGGATTTTTGCTAAAAATGCGAAAAAATTAAAACATGCATAATTCGCACAAATATTTTTTTTTAAAAAACTGTTTGAGGGTTTTCAGTTTGAGTTGATTTTGTTCCCATACACCAATTTGTATCAAAATCTGAGACCCTAAGGGACAAACGTTTGTTGAATTGAGGTGGAATGACCCATTAGTATTTTGTACTTTTGTAAACTTTTGATTACACTAGAAGCATTTTAATTCATTAACACCATCAACCCCCAAAAGAGAGCTGAAACTATTGGCTTGAAGATGCAATAGGCGAGCACAATTTTATGCATCTTCCCAAACAAAAGAATGTTCGAGAAAGCAAATTGCCATTATATTAAGGATTCTGGAATAATATTGATGTTTTGCTATTCGAAGCAATCGAATACAAAAAATAACGCCATAAACGTTAGTACAAATGAACCATTTGAAGAATAGATATTACTTTAGTTATCTAAATAATTTTGTTATTTCGTATCACATTTTTTCTATTTGTCTGTAAATATATTTTCCCTTGTCACTTATATTTTGCCTTGTGTCTCATTCTTCTCCACTTCTTCCACTAGCATTTTTACTGTTTTCAATTTGGTCATCATAAATGAAATAGTAACTATCGTTAGAGCATGCAGATTGTACATATATCGGTTTGGGGACGATTGAGCGCGGAATATATTTCTTTAGGCATGAAATTTCTTATTTAGGCCAAAAACCCTGAATAAATCATTGCCCTGTATTACATTGTCCCGATAATTAGGAATGAGTGGAGTATTAGAATACACAGAGATATACGTGTAGCGTCTTTAGCCAGGTCGAAAAAGTCCCATACTCGATTCGATTTCAACTTGGCTGCTGGTATCGATATTGTCATAAGATTTGTGATAGCTAGATTGTTAGATTTTGAAATGTCTCCCTCCCCGTTAATAGTTATTAATTGGCTACGTAATAACCAGATGGGTGGCTGTAATTTAGTCAATAGTATGCGTAACTGGAAATTTACCTTAAACATATTGACTCATTCTAACTGCACCATCACAAGCATGAAAAATAATAGTTTTTGGGAAAGAAACAAATGCGCAATCCATTAATAAAAACGGGGCCGATGTATATATGATAATATCAAATAATGTTCTCTATTGGTAGTACTAGAGTACACAAACCTTGAAAAAGCGAGGAATCTTGAAGTGGTTAGCTAAGTATCCACACCACTAGGAGTTGTAGAGGGAATTTCGATAGATCCAATACTGACACCAACACGAGTGAAGTTTCAAAAAGATTATGATTTACACTACTGCAAAAATGAAACTGAACGCATAGTGCATTTCGTTGGAGAATAGAAAACGGTCTCCCAAAAATATCCGCAGATAACCGGGTAAAGAGATCTGTGGTGCCATAAAACGACCCTTGGCCTTACACACAACCACAGTGCGGGGGGCGGGGGAGTTGCAGCCATGCGACACCAGCTGTGGGTCGGTGGCTTCGAAGAGACAATAATCCAGTGTGGTACGCATGCTGTCTCCGTTAAAAGTGTACGTATTCGTCAGTATACGATGTCAAGATGGTAAGAAGAGAAACGCTCGTAGTGCACCCGAAGAAAGCAGTCTTTCCGTACTTCCTAGACGTTAACTCCACGTGATAAAATTCGTAATTTTTTTCCGCGATTTATTCAAAATGTAATGCATGGAGGCTCTTGCCAATGTTTGTGTCTCGAAAATCTCCATGGCGGAGTGGATGCGGCTACAATCCATCCCACACACTTGCCACCCCGTTGCAGGCGGGTTGGACTAGACTCGACCGCGCGATCGAAAAGCTAATATGAAATAGACCTCTGGACAATTTTTTAAATCTCCTTGAAATGCTACTTAAAAAATTGTTAATTATACTAAAACACCTTAGCGATGAAAACTATGCATTTATTTAATGTATTTTTCGAGAAATAAGCAAAAGAAATGCCCAGAAAACACGCCCACTCTAAAACGTATTGTGATTGGCCGGCTGAAAGTGACGTCAGCTCCTGCAACGGAGAGGAAAACGGCGGAACGTACTGTACCTGTGGACGTTGTTTTCAACATTTGTTGTCGGATTTAGATATCTTTGGTGTGGTTAAGGAAGGCTGCGAACGTATATGATTTCTTTAGAAGGTATGGAGTCTGAGTTTGTCAAAGCTGAGGCAAGAAATCTTCCGAAAATCTCAACATTAGCAATGTTTTCATACGTATCAACACCGTGTTTAAATGTAACTTCGTTCAATCTTCGAAGAAAACATGATTCAAACGGAAATCCAAAGAGTTAAGATGGCGAGGTAAAAGCATGTCAATGTTTGAAAATGAATGTTCATTTGAATTTTGTAATATTCATAATATGGCGATGATGAATGTTTTGGTGTTAGGGTCGTTCGTGAGGAACACGACGATGATGCCATCGGCTATGTGCAGGTTAAGCTCGATAAAATGTTGTTCGTGCTCGTGTATGCCCCGAGCATAAACTAATATGTTGTGGAAGCACATATTTTGATGGATGGCGAAGACAAGTAGGTATATCTACTTGTCTTCGCTATAGACTATAGTGAGCATTTCGTGCAGGGATTGCGTACGTCAAGTTCGGGACCACAAAAATAAGATGTATTATGGGCATCTACTTTATCCATTTGTTTACTTTGAATTACTGCTCCAATATGTGTCGACATCTCTCTATTTTCAGGCACATTATATCATTAATGTATCATTTGGGATGTTTTCAAGGATTCGGATTAAGGCCTGGTTACACGATACATTAACCCGTACGAGTTAATGTGTATATGCATGAACGCGAAAATTCCCCGTGTAACCACACCAAAATGTACAAATGAATGAATGCGTGAACAGAAAATAGATGCTGTTCTATTTGGTTCATGCACTAACGAACAAGTTGAGCAGAAACCATTCACGCAAATGTACATTAACCCGTACGTGTTAATGTATCGTGTAACCAGGCCTTAAAGGCCTAAATAAAAAATACAATGAACGTGAAAATCTTTTGTTTGTAGTGGCATAACCTTATGGTGCAGTTATGAGTTTTGATACGATTTCCAAGAACTTCCTTTTGGGGAAGTATATATTGGGTTATTGAGACAAAGGGGGATTAAAAAACCCTTGATTACCGAATATAACGAGGAACTTCAAAATTCAACCTGTGTCGCAGCAAGCAAGTGCGATCGTGATCCTAGATTCTAATGTTGTGTGGTGTAATATTGGTGTATTTGGCATATTAGCTGATCTCGACGCAGACGCGGTATGTTGAAACGTGAATCTAATGTGTTAAATCGTGAAGGTAATGCAAAGAAATAAATATTCCCGTCTACAACTACTTTGGCTTAATAAATTGTTTTTATGTGCACAAGTAGCCATTCACGCATCCATCGTTCACGCTGACCTTCGAAAATTGAAATTGACCGGTGAAAATTACTGCTTGCGATTAATAAAAGAAAGGACATCTAATCTTGAAAAGTAAGCAGCGATAGGTTCAGTGGGTTCAGTCTTTTAATCATAATTGAAAGTTGCTTAGCGAACTTTTTCAAACATGGCATATTGCCTGATATGGAAAAGATTTTTCGTGACATATGTCCAGCACATTTCCCTCGTACTCTGATTACTGATTTGTGCATGCATTAAATTTCCTAGCAGTTTTTCAATCAATGAAAAAACTTTACCGAATGATATTGAGCCCATATGTCAATCGCATTAATACTACTACTGTCGGCGCTTTTTTTGGCCTAGTTTCTGCACAATTAAGATACAATTAAGTTTAATTTAGTTTCCAGAATTGGTAAAATGAATATAGACAGAGTGAACGTTCAAAAATGCACACGTTTGATCGCATAGACAAAGTTTCATTTCGCTTGCACTTCTTTCTTCACCCATATTATCCTGTTTCGGGTAATTAAAAAAATAATTGTTGGGAGGCATTTCCGTTTGTGTCATTATATTTTGGCACAAGACAACATTTAGAACAACGCTTTGGCATATTAAAATAAAGTGCGTTCATGAAAGACATTTCAATAGTGATCTCCTAAACGCTTCAAACTTCGCATAGAAATATACGCACCGCGACCGCTGTTACAGGACCTGACGTCATTCAAGATGGCAGCGATGCGAATTACGTTTTTGCGAGGGACCAGCTCGTGGCGATTCAAATGCTTATATTTTAAAAATAAAATACTTTCTGTCAAAACTGCTTTCGCAGCAAGTAATTTTTTTGTTTAAACTCTACGAAAATGCCTTTATTGGAATATGTGTCCAGAGACCTATTCGGCGTCGCAAACGGTCGCGGCATAACTCATCGCATTCGCACTATGGAAGCTTTTTAGAGTTTCCCTATATAAGTCACTCCGTGATGCTCGGCGATGCAATTTACTTTTCCTCTACATATATTTAAAAAATTACCGATATTGAGGGTCTGCCATTTTGTTTTTATCTTCGGTAATTAATACCAAAAATGTGAGTAGACAACATTAAAACAAAGATAAAAAACTGTTAGATCTAATTATATCACCTTTCATTCCAATTATTTACCCATAAAGGTTCAGCAAGGGCTTGATTTTGATGATTTCGTGAGAAAATTGAGTGTAGACCATTTCTGCGAAATTTGTGCATCTTTGACCTCATGCAAATTGTTAATTGTTGAGTACTATGGAAAATGCCTTGCATCATCGGATGCACAGTTCTTTTGAGAATATTCATGCAAAGTTTCTGTTGAGTTATAGGCAACTTCTCATACTTAGTGTACCATGTAATGTAAAATACTTAGTGTACCATGTAATATCATGGTACACTAAGTATTTCTCATGCTCGTAGTGCCTGTGCCTTGTCTCAATGTGAATACTGTTTTGCTTTTGTTTTTCTGTGCTCTTCGGGGCTGGACTTGTTAAAACACTTGTCGTGTCGACTGTGCAGTGAAAAGGTTGTATTAAGTGAACGGTCTTGATGATAAAATCAACTGAGTCTTGTCTGCAAACTGGAGTACTTATTTATAAACAGTTTCAGCTTCCTGGCTTGAAAAAAATCACTTTTTGAATGTTAGTCTCTATTTTCGATTTCAGCCTGCTGTGCGTCGCACCGTGGGCTGAAATCGAAAAAATACAAAAAAAAATTTCAAGCCAGAAAGCTGAAAGTTTGCATAAATATTCTCAAAAACGTGTGCATGAGACGATTCAAAGAAAATTACTCAGTACTCGTCAGTGAAAATTTTGCATGAGGCCAAAATTTCTCAAATTTCGCAAAAATGGTCTGCACTCAATTTTCTCACAAAATCTTCAAAATCAAGCCGTTGCTGAGCCTTTAAGGGTAATGAATTGTTATAAAAATGACGTTATGAGATGAGACAGTTTTTCATCTTTGTTTTAATGTAGACTACTTTCATTTTGTAATTATTTACTTAAGATATATGTATGAAAAATGTCGGACCCTCATTTTGGTAATTTTTTAAAAATATTTAGAGAAAAAGTTTATTGTATCGCCGAGCATCACGAAGTAACTTATATGGGGAAACTATCTACAAAGCTTCCACAGTGCGAACCCGATGAGTTATGCTGCGACCATTTGCGACGCCGAGTTTCACATTAGTTTTTCGAGGATGGTACAACCCGCCTACAACCCGCCCAACCCGCGGCAAGTGTGTGGAATAGATTGTAGCCGCATCCACTCCGCTATGTAGATTTTCGAGCTCACTCTTTTTGAACCCACTCTCTGCCACACACTCTTGAGGTGGCTCGAGGGTATTATGTTGATGTATTTTGTTGATGTATTTTGTTGTTACCAAATGCTCAGATGTTAAGTCTCCATGACATTTGAAGCAAATTCATGGGTAGTGTACTCACTTATAGAAATAAATCGCACCTGAAATGTATTTTCATGTTTCTTCGGATACACAACTGTTATTTTATTGACTTAGTCTTTTATTGCTTTTTGTGGAATATAATGTATTGGATGTTGGTGAGAACGTACCCCCTGACCCACACCTTTGAGGTGTCTCGCAGCTAAATCTAGTTGTAGTTGAAATCCAAACAAATCTCCAGGTCCAGAAGAAATTCATGACCAAGCATAGAGTTAGTAAGTTCAAGACACGCCTCGCCTATTTCTTTGACTGTGAAAATACAAGTGATAATTTGTCAAACAGAAAGTAACTTATAAAAATAACATCTTAGGGATTGGACAACGACGTAATATCTTGAATCAGGGAATTCTTAAGCGATCGCGGACAAAGTGTGGTTTTTCGTATATAAATGGGCGACAGATAATGCTGGAAACATTCCCTAGTGAACAACTCCGTAGAGACAGTGTTACATATCATTCATCGACGTCAATAACACCACAGACGAAACTACACTCTCAGTAGTAGTACGTTGTAGACGTACGTACACATAATGAGGCAAGCGTCTGAAAATACCCCAGACGCATTTAAACTTCGCGGAACCGCCTTCATTTCACTGCGAGGTTGCCACTTCTCCGGCAGTCACCCACCGCATTTTGACCAAAATCTGTAAAACTGTTGTTTTTCATCGTAGAACGACGTTTCAAAGACGTGCGTACTCGAACGTTTATCAGGAGTACGATGGAAACTTGTATTTATTGCAATATGGCGTAGCTGTGAAAAGTTTAAATTAATGTCAGTTTTTGCCTTGGTAGCCCCGCGCCGCGCAGGTCAACGACAGACGGAGACCTGAGACATGGTCCCAGATCTTCACTCTTCACCAGTTTTTTCTACCTTCGTATTTTTGTGGCTTTCAGTTGAAAATTAGTTGATTCTTAAAACTAGACATTTCTATAAATCTATTTGTGATCTTGCTTGATGCTTGCTTCTGTTTCTGTGTGTTGTGTATTTGTGCACCCAAATTCACAGGTGTCTTTCTCTAAATCATTTTATGATTATATTTATTTCATTTTTTTCAGTGCAAGACATTTAGCATTGGACCAACAGATACAGCTAAACACTGCATCCGCTTGGCATTGGAGCACCTAGGGGTGGATGCCATTAGCCAAGATGGAAATCTTGAAGGTTGTATATTTTAGTAATTATAGGCCAATTTCACTCACAACATTATAATGTGAACATAAGGTGCATGTATCAGGCAATTGACTCATGGGAAATCTAGATAGTCAAGAATTATTGATTAAAATCCAGCGTGAGTGCAGAAGGGTAGATCTAGCAAAACTCAACTCAGACAAAATAGGTGGTTTCCCATGTAACTTTGTAGCAGTGGTTTTTCTTCATGAAACAAAAAAAATGTCACATGGATCGCTTAACACATGGCTTAAGGTTCGACTGTCCTTGTACCTGATGATGAGGTTTTGTTAAAACTAAGGTCATATACTAAATAGTCTAGTCTTGGTGGAAATACGAAGTTTTTTGTTTCATTGTGGCAAATTGGTACTTTACTATATGCTATATTAGAATTAGGTAAGGATAATGAAAATGGATATAGGGTTCTTGATTTCAAAATGATGCGTGGCATGAAATGTATGGCTTCTGTGCAGTAAGTAGTATTTTAAAGAGCGTAAATTTGGATATAAATTTCACACCATCAATGAAACAAAAGGATGTTAACAAAATGGGAATTTGGACTCAAAAATATGGGAAGGAAAACTTTTATAACACGGGGGAATTAAGATGGCAGCTTCTACGCCGGCGGGCTGCCAAGGGAGACTGTATTCTGATAAAACCGTCATATCTGAGGAACTATTCGGAGTAGAGACAAACTGTTAACGGTATTAGACGTGGAATGATAAACCTTAGACACCGCAAGTACTGCACTGAGGTCGGCAGGCCGCACTGGGCTGGTATTACTACTGTGTTGAAACGACTATGTCTCGGGAACTATTCTGAGTGGAGACAAACTACGAACAGTATTTGACACGGAATGACAAACCTTAAACACTCCAAAGGGCTGCAGTGAGGCCGGCGGGCCACACTGGGCTGGTTTTACTACTATTTTGAAACGGCTATATCTTGGCGCGTATTCTTAGTGGAGACAAAGTGGTCACGGTATTCGATGCGGATGTTTTTATAACCCCTAGTAAATTCATAAATATGTAGTTACTAATCGTCGCCCAAAACTGCCCGCGGCTGTCCTCACCATAACGCCATGACTAACCTTTGCCAAAATTGTGGTAAGTTGGTTACCAGCTGTGTTTTCTTTGGATGTCCTCTATTTTTTTGTAGTCCTAAGTGCGGTCGGTCATAAGTTGCATAGGTGATAAGTCGACGAACAGGTGTATTTCATGGCAATTAATGATTCCACATACATCTTTTCTGTTCCACACGTATGTGTTTGGAATACTTGCATACATATAGTATTGAATGTAGTGCATAAGGATTGCTCCTGCTCTCTTTTGTGGTAAATTTACTTTAATGCCTTTAAAGAGTTCATATTTTGGCTGATTGTTATGCAATATGCTAACTCTGTTAGCACAGCTATCAGGTAAATTATGTCAATAACTGATAACTGATAACATATTAATGCTAGCTCTGATTTGTATCTACTTGTTTTCATGCATCAGTTAGGCTAATACACATGGATTCCTTCCTATTTTTTTCAGACTCAATTGATGGATTCCAGCTATGGGCCAAGTCGGGCAGTGAAAAGGGAAATGATGGTGACTCTCCTTATCCACTTCTGGGCCATGAAAGGCCATTTGCAATTAAAATGCATTGCCTGAGACAAGCCCTCAGCACAGAGGAGGGTTTTGACCTTGACCACTGCAATAATTTGTATGGGACTGACCCCCTTACTAGATGTCAGTTTCTTCTTCGGTAAGATGATTCCTATGATGTAAAATGATATTCATGTTTTAAGCAATAGTTTTGTGTGATAATTATTAATACTCTCATACCATAGTTGAAGAGATGATGCTCAAGTGTTGCCTGTCACTGACAAATTAGAGTAAGTTTGATGTATTAAGTAGCTAAGTATTTTTTGCTGCTGTTAAGAGAGAGCTCATTCCTGCATCAAATATTCCATAGCAACTTAATATTTATTGAAATTACTATCACCTTCATTTAGAAAAATTTTAAGTCTATTTTTTTGAAGAAAATGTACAATTTTTGATCATAGAGAATAAGAAAGTTAGACATATATCTTCCAATCTCTAACCCTTGGAGCAGCCAGCAGATGTTCTGACTCTGATGAAGCCATGGAGGAATACAAAATACGTATTTAATAATAGTAAAAAAGGAGTCTAGCACAGGCAAAAAACATATAATGATAATAAAATTATTTCTTCCAGTAATAGATTCAAAACCTCCTGGGCAATTATAAATGATTCTGTTAGGAAATCTTCAGTACTCATTCTCAGATGTAACAAAATTAGTAAACAAATAAATAGAAAGTTATGGTGAATTAAGAAACCTCTTTAACTAACTGTTAACAGTTGAACCCTCTCCACTAACACATACTGATACTTCCACAGTTGCTGCCACATCCTATTCAGTGTCTTTTTTTGTTCAACTCTGCACTGCCCATGAATTGAAAAAAATCCTTTCAAATGTCTTGCCTGGTTCTGTAGTTGTCAAGTTATATGAACTTGTAAAGGAACCTTTGTTATATTTGATTCATGAATCGTTATCTAAGGTGTTTTCCCCAATGCCCTGAAGCACTCTAAAATATTGCCCATTTACAAAATTAAAGGAAGTCCTAATCATCATCATCAGTCAACAATCCTAGGATTCATTTGACGAAGACCTCCACTCAATTCTTCTATTGGCCCACCTCTTCATATTGACATAATTCTTCTTTTGACATCCTTCAGAACCTGTTCCATGTATCTCATATGCAGGCCGCCTTTAACAATTTTCCCATTCACTTTTCCCTCAAAGATTGTCTTCATCAGGCCATCAGTTCTCAAAATATGGCGAATTAAGTTGTTCCAGCTTCTTCTTAGGGTATTTAGAAGACCACTCTTTTCTTCACTCTTCTTAGGACTTCCTCGTCACTTACTTATTCGATCCATTTAATCTTCATCATTCTTCTGTAGCACCACATTTCGAATGCTTCCACCCTTTTCTTCTCCACTGCTGTCACCATCCATACCTCACTGCCGTAAAGAAACATGCTCCAGTGTACATTCTGGTGAATTGTTTCCTTCTAAGCTTGTATTTCCAGCTGTAAGTAAATTCTTCTTCTGGTAGAATGCCGTCTTTGCCTGGGCTATTCTACTAACTATTTCTTTCCTGCATCATCCATCTTCGGTTACTCGGCTTCCTAGGTAATTGAGCTCTTTCACCTCTTCCAGTTTTTATTTTCCTAGTTCAATGTTTGTTTTGGCCTCTTCTTTCTTGCTGCACACCAATATCTTAGTCTTCGTCTTATTTATCTTCACCTGATATCTGGCCATTGTCCTTTCTATGGTTACTACAGTCTTACTCAGATCTCTCTTCGTCTGTGCTGTGAGCTATGTCATCAGCGAATCACAGCATGCTTATTTTTTCTCCATGAATGGTCACTCGAGAAGACTTCTCTTTGATTTCATTGATGGCTCTGTTGATATAAACGTTAAATATTACTGGAGACAGTGCACAGCCTTGTTTCACTCCTTTTTTATTCTTGCTTCTTCACAGCTGGGTCCCATTTTAATCTCAGACACTTGGCTTTTCTATAAACCTTGACTAATTCTTCGGTCATTGTATGAAACTCCAATTCCTTTCAGAATATAAACCATTGAATCTACATTGTCAAAAGCCTTTTCTAAATCCACAAATGCAATGAACATCAGATTGTTCTTCTCCATTCTCTTCTCTATGAGCAGCCCGAGGGCCAAAATTGCTTCTCTTGTACTCTTTACTTTTCCTGAATCCGAAATTATCTTCTCCCAGGTACTCCTCTGCTTTTCGTTCTATTCTTCTGTAGATGAGCCTTGTCATTATGTTCAAAGTTCTAATGACATTAATAATTATCAACCTATTACCTTGCAGAACCTACTAGCTAAGGTGTTTGAAAAGGTGTTTGCTACTAGGCTTGTTTCCTTTTGGGAAAACAAATTCACTATTCATTCCACACCAACATAGTTTTAGGAAGGGTTGAATCACAACCACAGCCATTTATGAAGCTATAGATTTTATTCTCACCTCACTTGACAACAAGCAGAAATCTCTTGGAATCTTTTTTGACTTCTCTAAGGCTTTTGATTTGGTCAATAAACATCACCTTCTCAAAAAAATTTATGCCTTGGGCATTAGAGGTATACCATACAAATGGCTAGAATCTTACCTTCTTAATTGATTTCATTTTGTATCTGTAATGGTGCATACTACCACTCAAATGTAGCTCACAGCTCACTTGGGGTTCCTCAGGGCTCAATACATGGTCTTATACTGTTCTTAATCTATATAAATGATATGACTCACTGAATCACGGACACAACTACTTAAAATTTATTTCTTCATGCCGATGACACTAATTTCCTTCTATCCTCATCTATGTACCCTACTTTGGTCGATAATGCCAATTTTATTTATTATAAACTTCATACTTGCTGTCAAGAAAATCACCTCTGCCTTTAAACCCTAAAATCTCAGTTGGTTCTATTTTCTCATATAAAATTGAAAATAGCTTTCTAGTTAAGTTATACAATAATACTATAGAGCAGGTTAAGTATTAATAATTTTTTGGCATGCAAATCAGTGCCAACCTCTCGTAGGAACTACATATTGACACACTCGTGAAAAAATTTAGCTCTGTGTGTTATCTTGTGAGAACTTTATGTACTTCCGTTAGCCTTGATGCCCTTTTAATTCTATGATATGGTATCATTTTCTCACACATGACATACAACATAATACTTTGGAGCTCATGCACACATGCAGTAAAGATTTTCAAATTACAGGATAATTACAATAAAGCCGTATTGTTCCCCATTCAGACCCATCTTTGCAAATTTTAATATTCTTCCCATCTTTGCAAATTGAAATATTTTTCTTTTCCATAGCATGTACATAATGTTCTCATGAGAAATATATATCACTCCAGTGATATATATTTGACAAAATGTATTCAAATTCTCTATAAATGCTGACTTCATTGATATGAGACTCGAAGATCGAAATATCTCCATCAAGGTAGTGTTAGAACTAGTGCATCCTGCTCTAGTACTTTGTGTATGGTTTTGATTGTTTCTGCATTTTGATTGTACAAGCATCATCTTGATGTGCCTTATATCATGTGAAAATGTGATCTTTGGACAAATAAAATTATCGTTATTGTTTTTGTTATCATGTAACTCTTAATGGCTGTGTTGTATCTGTAAAGGAGGCCAAAGCTCCCTTATTGTGCTATGAGTGAATATACAGGCTGGTATCAATTTAAGGCATTACTTCATTTATTTTCATGGCTTATGAAATATGAATGTGACCTTGAATGGTCTGCATCTGCTGGTGTTACTGTTTCAGTGTTTTCTGGACTTACTCATTAAGGTAAATTTTTTTGAATCTTAGATTTTTTTACAATGTTTCCTTTCTTTTTCAGGAACAAGGATGCTGGGGTTGTTATTTGCCAATCAGATGGGAAATTTATATCAAAGAAGAAAAATCGAAAGTCACCTATTAGAATACGTCAAGTTTTTCGTAGGAGCATGAGTAGCAAGGGGGAAGAGAGGTTGGATGCTGGGAATCCAAGCGCCAGGGGGGTGCGAGATCCTTGTGCAAATGTGCTCTTTGGGATCCCACTGACCAGAGTAGTTGGTGGTGAAATCCATAAGTCTGTTAAGGTTAGTAACCCCGCCAAGATTGACCAGCATTGACACATACATAGATTGATTGGTAAGCAACCATTGAAATGCTTTTTAATCCCTCAAGTGCTGAGCATATTTATTTAAATTTCATCCTAGCATCAGGAGGAGATTTAAATGAATTTATCTTTTTGGCATGCTATTTTAAAATAATTTATAATTGTCAAGATTTAATGTAATGAGCGATGGAAATTTTTTTAACTTCTGTAAAAAAGTCTATTGGTAATATTGGTAAATTATGATAAATTTCAGATTGATATCTATTATTATTTTTCCTGCCATACTCATGAATCTATGAATTAATTTTTAAATCACGACAAATATTTTTTACTTGCATAGCAATCTTGAATGTTCTTTGTGCTTTATTAATAATTGTGAATTTAATCTTTGTGTTATCTTTTATAAGGATTTTATAACCATGTGTAACTATGATTTTCCATCTCCATTGAACATGAATTGCTCTCTATCTTTGACTTTGTGAGATATTTTCCTGGCCCTTTCAAGAGTAGATATCATTTTGCCGATACGAAAACAAGGTCTCCCACGAAACTCATCTAGCCTTTCACTCCTGCGTACACGAGGTGGCTAGGCTGAGGTCACACCTCCGCCTAGAAAATGTCGACATTCCTCCCCCTCTCATCGGTCACCCCTGCAACTGAGAAATGTCCAGATCATTTCCGCATTCCTTCTCACAGCCGCAATTGCTTGAATAATGATGCCAGATCATTCCCGCAATATATCCTTGTCCCTATCCATCTTCTCAGACAGTAGAAAAGCATGTTAAATCGAAGCGAGACATTGGTTTACATCCAAGTAAGCCACCTAGCAGAGCGCAGAATATACTCCAGACCTACTGAACGGATCCCGATGCTGTGGAACTCCTCTCAGATTGCTGATTTTCGTGAATTAATCAAAACGTGGTGCTAAAGGTTATCAGTTGCTAGTGAGAATGTCTCCCTTACTCTCCATTAAAACCGAGCTTGGTGGGGAGCGTCGACTCATCGTTTGCAAATTGAAGGATAAAGTGAGCAATATATATGAAGTGCTCCTCCCATGACCGCTACTGGGCAACAACGAAGAGTATGATCTAAATCTCAGCATAGAATTCCAGGAAAGATGCTATACAGTGTTCCAACATATGAACAAAGCCATCGATATCGTGGGACAGCGTGTAGTATTCCCAGGGTTTGGAAATTCTGAAACAGGAAGTGGATCGTTTCAACGTCACCACAATCAAGCAGCTGAAACTCGAGGGGGATAAGCTGGAGAAGGCCGAGAGACAAGACCCATCCATTACGTGTCATGTCTACAATATAAAGAAGAAGAACATTGCGTATTCGAATGTATTCGTAAAGGGAGGATCGGAGTTCATTTCAAAAGGTGGCAGAGTATCAACAGATGGTGACCTATAGCAAGATGTTCCACAGAGAAAAAGTCATTTGCCTTGACCGGGACTCGAACCCGGACCCCCTGATTTCCGGCCAGGTGCTCTACCAGTTGAGCTACCAAGATGTCCTCTTTCTCTGTGGAAATCAATGAGGCTTTAAAGGAAGGTGACCAATTTGATTTCGCCCCAATGGTGACATTTACTACTGGAGAAAAGTCGAGAATCAACTACCAAACAATTTACGATGAACGAGGGAAGCATTTGGAAACGTATACTTTTATGCTGAATGTTGTGCCAACTGAATATACTTTGTTTTAAATAAAAAAAATCAAACCTCCACATCTAGTTATCATATAGTACCGTGTCCTTAATATTATGAGGAAGGGTTTTATAAATAAAACACATAGCATATAGGTTTGACAATTTATTGTTTCAAAAATAAACATATGTATTTCATTTTTAACACACCTATCTACCAGCTCGTAACCATTAATTTTCAGGCATATTATTTATGAGAATGCGAGTTAATTAAACAGCCTTCATTTGTCGCTTAAGTGAAGGACAACCATACATTTTCAAGCTACCAACAAAAATTCCTTTGGTAAGAAGACTAGTCAAGAAGGATGCCTTTTCTGCACCTTTAGTGAATAAAAACTTGCTGTGTACATTTCAATAATATACAATCCAATTCTGAATAATCTACATCTCCAGAGGTTTCAGACAGACCGTAAAAATTACTTTTCAGCGAAGAGGCTTCTCTCACGTACAGTGCTGGTGATTTAAATAGCCTTACATTACAACACCCATTTTGAACGCTAATTGAAGCCAATTCCTTGAATCCACCATCATTTGTGGTGAATCTTTGAAATTCGATAATGGAACTCATGGTGTAATCTCTCAAACTTACAAGGTTTTACACCCAATGCCAGAGGTTCAAGAGATTAGAAGACTTGCAATTCTGCAGGTCATTTACCTTTACCTCATGCTAGAGGTCAGAAACCCTCTTGCATACACAAACGTGTAATCAAAGTACAATCAAGTTATACGTATTGATTATGAGAAACATCATTCAAAATGAGCACCATCTCATATTTCAGTCTTTGCAGATCAAATTCAGTGATATCATTAGATAACCTGGTAGCAAGAAATTGTCTAACCTTATCATGACTGCCCGAAAGCCTGAAGAAAGAGTTTTATCAGATAGGAGAGTTTTAACAGAGCTTCCCATTCATCAACATTCAGGTTAAATAAGTTCTTTGATAGTGTTTTTAATAGACAAATGACGCTTCCCAAAGTGATTTGCATGGGACAAGGAATTTGAAGAGAGCTGACCTTTTATACCGGTAGATAAATAATTACTCACTGATTTTTCCA
Organism: Platycnemis pennipes; assembly: GCA_933228895.1. Lineage (NCBI taxonomy): Eukaryota > Metazoa > Arthropoda > Insecta > Odonata > Platycnemididae > Platycnemis > Platycnemis pennipes. The sequence goes on along the minus strand of OW121846.1, from coordinate 7,593,001 downwards.
AATTTATAGCATATTTCTCTTCACTGTGTGAAACAATAACACTTATATTATTTTCCTGATTAAATTGCAACACTGGTTCAAATTCTCTTGAAGGATGGTAACACACACAAACACTTTTTGATTTTACACCATTCAGATAATACACTGTTTGAAGCAGTAAATTATTGTTGCTACAAGATGAGGGGGGAGTGGGGAGTTTAATGCGGTCAGGATATTCCATTTATGGAATATCTGGGGATTCCATTTTTAAGATGAAAACATTATTATAGGATATTCCAAGCTGCTAAACAATTAATTTTGCAATGTCGCACTAATAATAAACCTTAAAATGGAATTTGTGAGTTTTATAGTCATAAGAGGAGAAATAGGCAGTCTGTACTCAAAGGTTAGAATTTTACCAGGCATCAAGAAATGGAAAACGGTATTGTGCATCAAAGGCAGAAGGGGAAATTTAGCAATGGAACCAGAGGAGATACAGCGTCATTTGAGGAGTATGTTGAGGAACTGTATGATAGCGAAAGTAGGCTAGGAACTTGGACATCGAAGAGGAAAAGGACGTAGATGAGGATGACGTGGGCCCCAGATAGTGAGATAGAGAAGGCATAGCGAGAAATGAAGGCAGGTAAAGCGGTGGGGGTAGATAACATCCCAGCTGAGCTTCTGAAAAACCTAGGAAGAGGGGGAAGGGAGGGATTTTGTGAACTTGTTCCTTGACTGTACAAAGAGGGAGATTGGCCGGAGGATTTTGTATAAATCGTGCTGATACCTATTCCGAAAAAGAGGGTGACAAAAGAATGTGAAGACTATAGAACGATAAGTTTGATTTCTCATTCGGCAAAGGTAGTGCTTAGAATCATCAACAGAAGAATGGAAAAGAGAGCAAATGAATTTCTAGGCGAGGATAAGTTTGGATTCCGGAAGTAGAGGGCCACTCGGGATGCGACTGAAGTGATGGGAATATGAGTGGTAGGGAATCTAGAATATTACCTGAATATATTCGAGTGCTTTGTTGATTTCGAAAAGGCGTTCGACAGAGTGAGGTGGGAGAAGTTAATGGAAATATTGCGGAAGATAGGAGTAGACCGGAGAGACAGGAGACGGATCCTGAATTTATGAATGGCGCAGAAGGCGCAAGTGAGAGTAGCCAATGGAGAATCGGATTGGTCCACAATAGGGAGGGGAGTTAGGCAGGGCTGTCCGTTATTGCCGGTACTTTTCAATGTATACTCATAGGAAATGGTGAGAGAGGCTTGAGATGAGCTGGAGACTGGAGTAAAGGTCGGGGGGAAATTGATAAAATCAGTGAGGTTTGCGGATGATCAAGCGCTAGTAAGCCAGTCAGCCCGTGGCTTGCAAAAAATGCTGGATGCGTTGCAGGGACAGTGCGAAAGATACGAGATGAAGAAAAACCAGAAGAAAATGAAAGTAATGCGGTTTTCAAGAACAAAAAGGGCCAGTATAACGATAAAAGTAGAAGGTCAGAAGCTAGAGCAGGTAGAGCAATTTAGCTATCTAGGTAGTGTGTTGGAAGAAAAAGGGTATAGCAGCATTGAAGTGAGAAGGAGAATTGAATTGGCAAAAGAAGCCTTTACTCGTAGGCGTGAGCTAATGACAGGGGCGTTGAGTAGGGAAGTGAAGAAAAGACTAGTGAAAAGTTTAATATGGAGTGTTGCACTCTATGGGGCGGAAATGTGGGCTTTGCGAAAAGAAGATGAAAATAGACTTAGGGCTTTTGAAATGTGGGTGTGGAGAAGAATGGAGAAAATAAAGTGGGTCGAAAGGATGATGAACAATGAAGTACTAGAATTGGTAGGAGAGGAAAGAAATTTGATAGATGAAATTAGGAGAAGGCAGATGGTGTGGATGGAAAAGGTAATAAAAGGGGATGGCGTTTTGAAGGAGGTGATTGAGGGAAGAGAGCGTTGGGTGAACGGGGAAGAGGGAGGAGAAGAACGGGAAGCTTGGATGGAATGATGGGAGGCAGGAGGTATGAGGGGCTGAAGAGGGACATCGTGTGAAATTGAGGGGGTGGGAAGAATTAAATGTCCATGTAGACCTACCTTCACCGGTAGAAAACTAATAGTGATAATAAGGAGAGGTTGTGTAACTCGGATCATGAAATGAGATGAGCCTATCTTCTTGTTACTAGAAGGAAAATAAAGAAATGTGTCTCAGCTTTTTCTCCATTGGCCCGGAATCCCAAGGAAAAAGTAGAATGACATGCGGGGAGCCTGCATTCTCTGAACTGGGGTGAGCGGACAATAGTAGGGTGGAGCAGTGTACTGCAGGTAATGAAATTCAGGATATGATTTCAGTAGCGAATGAAATGGAAGATCCATGGGTCTTTGGATCCAACCCAAACATCCCTAATTTTTTACTGATGCATTCAGAAATATCATTTAAAGTATAAAAGTAGAAAAAGTGAGTATTCTGATGTAAGGGTTTTAAATTAAATGATAAAATTTTCGATATAATAACTGAAAGAAAATATTTAGCTGAGATAGGGATCGAACTTCCTTTAGTACACTAGCTCTCGATGTCCCCCTGATCCTGGCGAATGAAGGCTGCCCGCGTGACATGCTACGTATTTTTTTTCTCGCGATGCCGGGGTAATGGGGAAAAAAGTCATATTTCTTTATTTGGCTTCTAGTTGCACGGGAAAATGTTCATCTAATTTCGTGAACTGAATTACACAAACTCTCCTTGTCAGTAACTACTGCACGTAGTACCGCAGGGGGATGCTTCGATCGCTAAGCGGCGAAAATTTAAAATCTACGATCCGGATCTGATTTTACTCTGTCTTTGGACCCGGATTCGAGTAAAATGATAGATCCGCGGTTCCTTGGACCCGACGGATCCGATCCGACCATCCCTAGTATCGACGATATCGGTATCGACTTTAGGCGATCGATTCTCGATATCGATACCAATCCTCAAGAATCGGTGGCATTGAGAATAGGTATCGAGAATCGACACATCCCTAATTTCAAGTTGAACGCTCAACTCAGTTGAAATTTTCAACTGAGTTGAGCGTTATTTTTGCTCGTTTAAGAAGTTAACCTCGGTAGAGGATGTAGAATCGTTAGAACCCAGGGATAATAATTAGCGGAGAAAAGATGCCTTTTTAAACGTAACCTCGAGGAAATATGTAATGCATCTGTTTTTCCGCGCTCTTTATGGTTTTCTAAAGCTCAAAATAAGGTGGTAAATCTTCCTTTTATGCACGGATCGATACGACGTATTTTTTCTAGAAATTCGTCAAGTGCGTTAAAAATGTCTTCGAGGTATTTCACGGTCGACTTAGGACACTTATAATTCTTCCACCTCTTTCTCCTGCTTGCCATCAAGCCCTTGTCCCAGAGTAGCTATTGCCAGGCACGATTCTGGTGATTTCTTCTTCGATATGAGAAAACCTGAGGAAAGTATTCACCACTTCTGAAGAAAGGCTTTTCCTGCAAGCATTCAATGTAGACTCCTTCACTTCATTCAAAGAATTCAATATGATTTTATTTGCGTCCATAATTTTGAATGAAGGCCAACAATTCATGATCTAGCAAAGTGGTTTATCTTGAAACGCCATCAGCCGTCTCTTGAAAGTGTGGTTGGATTTGAAGTTTTTCAATATTCCTTGATCCAGTGGTTGTCAACGGATGCCGTACTTGGAGGGAGGAACAGTATTCGATGATTTCGTCAGCGTTTTGCAGAGAGACTGCACTTCCAGGGGTGTCAAGTGTTAGTAGCATTTTAAAATTCAAGTTCTTTTTAAGATCTCGGAAAAGTAGCAAAATTTGGACCACTTTGTACACAAAGCTGCGTTGACCCACGCCTTTTCATTTGATTGCCAATGCACAAGAAGGATTACTTAGTTTTTTCCCTTTAGAAACCCGTGGATTCTCAGCACTAGCAATTATGGCCTACACGTAAAGTCAACTGAAACATTTGAAAATAAATCAGTGTAAGGCGTTGTTTAGTGGCCTTTAATTCTGGTTTTCATCGTTCCTACTTTGAACTATAGGTTCTCTTCGTCATCTATTTCCAGAACAAGGCTGTCTCATTGGCGTTGAAATTTGGTTAAGGCCCTTTCTTCAATCAGGGCAGAAAACTGTAATAAAATTTTGGGCTGTTTGATAATTAGCAGATGCACTTTCCCCATGTTCCCCTAACATCATGTTTAGGTTATTGTATCGTTGTATAAGCTCCTTAAATCATACGAATCTCGCAATAAAAGTTGCACTGCTATAAGACTCAGAATTTTGCGCGGATAAGATGTTGTGTTAAACCACTACTTTAACACGCAATACTGATGAACTCAGCGTCACCATTATTTGATTTGGTCACAAACATTTTTCATAAATATCCATAGTCACAAAATTTTTCCACCGTACACAAGTTTACATTTATTTTGAAAATACTTTTATTTTCTGGTCACCAGAAGTTCCTGCACTGAAGTCGGCTCTTATTTTTCCTTCATTTGTTCGTGTAGTGCGTATTTTGACTCGTGTGCCTCGTGTTTTCTCTCTAGGGATACAAATTTCGGCCTATTTCAGGTTATAAAATTTGAAAATGTCTTTCCTGTCCAAAATGTTTATTTTCCGGCCCAGCGTAACGGCCGTCCGGAAGTACGTCATTCCTCCACCGTGCTACCGATGCTCCATGAAGATTGTCTCGTGGATGAAGTCACCAATGCCTACATGTTTCGTTTCAAAGTTACATGCATGGTATTGAAATGATGAATACGCAGTAAATGTCATGAATTATAACGTTCTTAACTCACAATGTGCTTTGATTCGACTAGTGAACTACTTTGAACATTACTCCTAATCCTTGAACCAATGTATAGAATCATGATGGAGCGTGGTTTTCTCCGATTGAGAAATCTGAATCCGCGTCTTACCGAAGAAAAGATCGCGTCTTGTAAAATTGGGTACATTTCTTTGACCGCGTCTTAACGGAAATGCGTCTCGTGGAACCGCGACCTGTGAGAGTACAGCCCCCTTAAACCCAGGCAGCACAGATTTGGTATTATTACCATATTGCAATTGTATTACAATCATATTACAAAAGAGGGCTATTTGTATTACAGTTTTATTACAGCTGTAATACAGTGTCAAATGTCCTCTAATACCATTGTATTACAGTTGTATTACAGAGGCAAAATACAAGGGATTTGCAAATTGTATTACATTTGTAACTCAGATCCAATTTACAATCATTTTACAAATTGTATAATGGTTGTATATTAGTGACAAAATGCAATAGTTTTACGAATTGTATTATTGTTGTAATCTAGATCTCAGTTATAATTGTTTTACAAAAACAATATTTCGTATTACCCCTGTAATTTTGTAGGAAACACAGGACTTTCAAGTAAAAATAAAAGTATTTGCTCTGTAACATTAAATTTCTTTTATTCAAAAGAGAACTGTGGTCAAACATAGTTATGGTACGTACAGCAAAACGGGTATCTCCTCAATGCCTCTCGTTATCGTGAACTTCCACCAAATAACATACAGAGCAACCATATACAAAACTATCAATTTCAAAAATATCTACGATATTCTCAAAGAAATAATCAATTTCATTAACGAGCTGGTAAATGTACAAGTGTTACACATAACATTTATCTTTATAACTCAGGCATTTTTTAAAGATACCTGAATTCAGCTATCCCATGGAGGAATGAAGGCGTGAAAAGTAAACACTATGTGAAACGCTCATGCACATTTACCGGATTCGCAGTTAAAGGGTGCACAATTCGTAGGCCTGGTCACACATTGCATAAACTGTGAAAGTTCATGTACTAAAGCATGCCTCATCTGCCCCATTAAAATATCATCGTGAAACCATTCGTAACAATTTCTATGAATGAATGGGTGCTCGTCAATGCAATAGAACCAGTTATAATTTCGTCCATCCACACGAACATGGAATCACACGGGTTCATACATCGTGTAACCAAGCCCTATAAACCATGTCTGAACTTGTAGCTAACTACGCTCCACGTAAATCGAGGCAATTAAATTATTACGCACAGAGGCATGAAGGAAAAAACCATAATACTCTTACCTAGATCTAAATCATAACAATTATATTCAAAAGCATTTACACTTGCCATTACATCTCACAAAGAGTATAACTCGTTTAGGACTTAAGTACGCACACGATTAAAAGCTTACTAACGTTGCTGTGGGTCGGCGGATTCATAATAAACAATTACCATAAACATAAATTACCGCAAAACCATAAATTAGCGATACTAGCGGTGTTCTGCGCTAAAGAAACACACCAAGCTTTTGCATGCGCGTGAGCAATACTTTTGTACTATTTTCATTATTACAAATGTAATACATTGGCTTTACGAATTGTATATTCTTGGCATTTTAATGCTGTTTTACAATCATATTACCATTGGCCACATAGGCACTTTCGTATGCGCGCGCACAATTCGTTTGTATTATTACAACTCGCTACGCTCGTTAGGGGGCACCGCCACCTAAAACCCCCGGAACGGCTTCTCCGTTAGAATAGGTCCGCCCGTTCCGAAAAGATCGGATATAGCAATATTCAAACCATATACTCATAAATTTCGTGTTTGACGAACCGCCATTTTAGACTTCACACATCCAAAAAATTTCATCCATTTATTATCTCCACTGATTTTTTTAAATTGGGAAATTACAGAAAGAAGAGAAAGTGATGTGATAAAGTTCACAGTGATATACACGGTGATTATAACTCACCCAGCACAATGTTTAATATAATGTGTGCTCGTTATTTCTGCGTTGCCTATCGAGGAAGCACAGATTATCCTGTCTCGCCGCGTGGAGGCCAGCAAACAAGGAGATCATATATTATAAGCGACGGGGAGTTTTATTAGGCAGGTTCCCTAGTCTACTGCCTTGCATTTCAATTCGTTGCAGAGCGGGTAGTTTTGTTGTGGCAGGCACCCTAGCCTACTGCCGATGGGAGTTTTCTTGAGCCTACTGGTAGGGTTGTAGTTCGTATCAAAGAAGAAGTTCGCTATACACAATATTCTTCGCGTAAGCGACTCCATCTCGGAGTCCCTCTGGAGAGACCAGGAACCCTGTGTCATCCGGCCTTCCACCCTGCTTAGGACGATGTACAGTTGACCGTGGGTGAAGCTGTTCGTTCTCAACATCGCACTACCGGTGGGGAAACTCATCGTTTTTTATACATTTTGATGCATAAAGCAACTTTGGGTATAACTCATTGTCGCTATTCTATTTAAAAAACTACGCACGAACCGGAACAAGGACTGCATAATACATATAAAAACAGTTAGAACTTAAAAATGAAATGACTACTATAGTTATATTTATGTTAAAAAAGAGAGACAACGATATACCAACTCCTGTCGGAGCTTGAGTGCATCAACGCCATCTAATGGCCAAGTATGGAATAACCCCATAAATAAATTTATGAGGGGAAAATGTAATCGTCGTTGATACTGGTATTGAGAATTTTACTTCACGTAGCAAAGCAATGAAGTACCTGGATCTACCGATAACGACCAAACTGTCGATGAAATTTCGAATTTGAGGTGTCGTATCAAAACGACTATTTCCGATATACAGAGAAATTCAGCAGCATTATGATGACTTGACTTCACGTAGCACCGTTATTAAGTTTCGTCAAAATAAAGGGTTTACGCCATTGTTCAAAGAGTTTCAATAGCTAAAACAGTTGTTCACCGTTTTTTCGATAGAGCATGTCCAGCAATGAATGATAAGGAAGTTTTGAAAAATCCAAGAATTTACAAACATTTTTTCAAATTGGACAAAACGCTGCACCGTCAATACGCAACTTAGGAACGAATAGTTTGCACGTTTTGACGCTATATCTAAAATATCGCGCCGTGGACCAAACTGTCGATGAAATTTCGAATTTGTGGGGAGGTATCAAAACGACTATTTCCGATATACAGAGAGATTCAGCGGCATTATGGTGACAGACTATGTCATAGCTAAACTTGAGAAATGTGTTGGAATCCGTTGGTAAAGTCATCCGCCATCATAATACATTCGATATTTGCACTAAATGTACGAAGAAATTTCAAACTTTATTCGAAGTTGACGTCACGTAGCTCTGTGTGAAAGCAATAAAGTGCCTGGATCTACCGATAACATAAAAAACAATATCCTTTTTTAGGTATGCTTGGGAAGTTTTAATTCGACAAAACACAGCCTTTACGGAAGGGTTCTCGTATGGTGGACGAATTCGGGCGACCGCCATCTTGAATTTCTGGATGGGTAAGCGTGTGAAATTTACAGTATTGAGCGCTCGTAAGAATATACTTTGAGTAAATCACGCTATTACCGAAGCAACACGAACGATTATATGGAAATTTTGAAGAATCGAAGAAATTTCCAACGTTATTCGACTTTGACGTCTATTCGAAGTTGACGTCACGTAGCTCTGTGTGAAAGCAATGAAGTGCCTGGATCTACCGATCACGTAAAAACAATATCCTTTTTTAGGTATGCTTGGGAAGTTTCAATTCGACAAAACACAGCCTTTACGGAAAGGTTCTCGTGTGGTGGACGAATTCGGGCGACCGCCATCTTGAATTTAGGTGGGGAAAGGGTGTGAATTTTATAGTATTGAGCACTCGTCAGAATAGACGTTACGTAACAATGAATAAATCTCACTATTACCGAAGCAACACGAATGATAATATGGAAATTTTGAAGAATCGAAGATTTTCCAACGTTATTCGAATTTGACGTCACGTAGCTCCGTCACTCGAGTCATGGAAACAAAAACTTTGCACCGTTAGTTAGAGCGTTTTAATGCCTAAATATCGTATTTGTCATAATTTTGATTAGATCAACGGTTCAGACGTAACAACTAAGAAACCAGGAAAAGGTCCCTAAATTATATGAAATGTCTCAATTGTAATTGATGCATGCAACGTTCGCCTTTGGTACGTATGATATCTTGCACATGATTGGTACGCATTTGATTGACTTGAAGGTTGCTAAAATTATTCACAAGACTCATATAAATGTAGGTGAGGAAGGCGTCGAAGCTGCCGCAGCAACTGCGATGATAGTCTCTAAAAGGAGTGCGTTATTTTCAAAACTATTGTGTTGGTGTGTTGTTCGTGTGGTATTATATAATTGTTAACTATTGTGTTTACATTCTTTGAGTTTCAAATTTCATTTTTTTCAGTGTTCCAAAAATTATGCTCAAAGTAGAGTCATACGATAGAAGAAGTATTCGGGTTCTTGAACATAATAACTGATGATGAACTGAACTGTCAAAATATGAATTGTGTCATCTTCCTCTTGATGAAGACCCCCTTTTGACAGATGCATTGGACGTTGATGAAAATGCCTTGGAGAAATAACCCCTGCTGATACATGTGGGAAAATCAGCCTCACTTTACCACATTGAGATGATGATTGGATTAGAGAAAAAAATCGCTTGCTTTGAGAAAAAAGGGTTTTATAGCAAAACGCTGCTGAGGGACAAAGTTAGTAAAATATATATTTTTTAGCATCATATGCACACGGTTCTGTGCTTCATAAAATTATGAATTAGGGTCTCTTAGGAGTTCAAAAAATTTTATTTTTTTCAATTCATTCATTCATAATTCTCTAAAGTAATTGAAAAAATGTATACAGCCATAATTTGAAAGAAGGTGCAGCAGTTTCGGAAAGAGACTTCTCCTGAGCCAATGCCGAGAGTGGCCAGTCATCTTGAGAAGCTGATTGCTTATAACTGATTGAACTCTTTATGAAGTATTTACCACAGGAATATTTGGGTCATGTAGCTGATAATGCCCCCTCTATACGCTCGACAAAAAGGTGCATCTCTTTATACGATATTTGAAGAGATTGGTCACTTTTTTGGAATCAATTTGTTTAGTGGATATCACACAGCCCTCCCACGAACTTTTGTAATGGTGCAGAAGATACCTATATCAATTCCCATAAACCCTTTATTGATGCCGAGGAATCGTTTCAAGGAGATAAAACCATATTTCCACTTATCAGACAGCAAAAATTTGCAGAAGGGTGGCAAATTAGGAAAAATTTCACCGTTGGACAAAGAACTAGGAAAAAATCTTACCCATCTTTTGTAAAGCCTTGGATGAGTCCATGGTTCCATAATACCGTCATCATTCAAGTAAATTGCTTATCTAAGGGAAACTCGTTTATTTTGGATAAAAAGCCTGGATGCTATGCTCATGAGCATAGCATCCTCTTCAGGGTATCCATATGTAATGCAGGAAATGCATGCATGTGCATGTGCAGGAAATGCATGGAAATGCATGTGGGAAAAGAAAATCATTTTACTGGTCCGATAGGAATTAGGATAGTATGTATCTGATCTTTCGGCAATCGTAGAGCATTCTGAGCAGGTTGAGGCATATTTTCCATTTATTTTCTACGTTTTCATTGCTGTTAGAGAGGGAATAGAAGAGTATAAATGCAACCGGTTTTATTCGGAAAGAAAAGATAGCCAAAACATAAAGGTTTGCTAAAACCTTCAAAGGTAATGGAAAAATCTAACAAAGTGATTTTTACATTCAGTGTGACGGAGTGGTATTTATGTGCTGATGGAATGATAATTCAATGGTGACATTAGCATCCAACTGCTACACTCAGGAACCACTATGCACTGTTAGGAGATTTTCAAGCAAGGACGAGAAGAAAATTGATATAATGCAACCGAATTTGGTAAAAAAATATAATATCGGAAAGGGGGGAGTTCATCTATTGGACAGACTTGTTAGTAACTACAGGCCAAAACGTTGAAGCAAGAAATGGTAGAATCTATTTTATAATGGCCTAAATATGAGTTTTATATGTGCATGGCTTGTATGTGCATCGGGGAATCCATGGGAAGGGGGTAAAAACTCACCTTTTGAATTGCTACGTCAGTAGTGACGAGTGTCATGCACCCCACCCCAAAATATTGACTCGTCCAGGGCCTAAGACACGTTTCAGAATAAAGGGGGGGCACATTTTAGGTAAAGCATTCCAAGGTAGATGAGTAGTCTGCAGAAAAAAACTAGACTCCAGTGTTCCGCGAGGGAGAAAAACAAGTATCCTCATTGTTTTCCAATATATCAAGGGTAATTATTTTTCCAGGGAAGGCAATAATATTCTTTGAAATCAATGATTTATTGCTATGTAATAATTAAATCATATATTATGTACCGCATTGATGTTATTCTTGAAAATTATGAGAGCCTTGTCAAAAGTTAAATTTTTAGCATTTTATTCACTTCAATGTCCAATGTTCCCTTTTGGGAACATGCTCCAAAACACTTTTAAAAATTTTTGCTAGCCTTTTCCTTTAAAGTATATTTTATTTAGCCATTGAACTATACAGAATAGCAAAAGGAATCATTAAAATCGGTTCAGCAATGAATTCGGTCTGTAAAAGGTTAAAAATAACATTTTTCCTAACAAATGGTTTCCTTATGCGACTAGTGATTGAAAATGCATTTCTCTCAATCACCTCAGTAGGCTTAACGCATAAGCTGGAATGCACGCTATTATTATAAGTATTCACCAATTTGGATAATATATCCAAGCAATTGTACGTTGAATATCTTGTAAAATACTTGTACATTTTGGATTTTAGAGTGCGATTGAAACGTTCAATGAGGCTGGCCGTTGTCTGGATTGTTTGTTGCGTAAAACTTTACTCTGTGTTTCAGGAGAAAATTTTTAAATTTACTATTTACAAATTCACCACCCTTATCACATTGAATTTTCAGCGGTTTTATTTCGCGAAAAATATCATTAAACCTCTCGACTACCTCCTCTGGGCTTTTTTCGTAAAGCTCTCCTCCACGCATACCTTGAAAATAAATCAATCACTGTCAAAATATAACAATATCCTCTGTTGAATTTTTTCAAACTTCGCATATCGTTCAGATCGCATTGCCAGCATTCATCAATGTATGATACGCTGTAACGATCTCTGGGGAATTTTTTCCTCATCGGTTTGTGACGTGTATGCAATTTGAGCATTTAAACTCTCGTATTGTCTTTTCGATATTCTCGTTACGCAGGGGTCAAAGGTCATAGGGGTGACCAAAAGTGAACCGAGTCCACAACAATGTCGAATCATGTGTGTCAAAGAGTCCCATTACGATGGCAAGGTCATCAGATCCCTCTTGTCATCCCTTGACCTTCAAGGGTTACTCAGGGGTCAAAGGGTAACAAGAGATGAAATGAGGCTACAAGTGTATCGAATCATAGGTTTCAAAGAGTGCCCAATATGATGGTTAAGTCCCTCCAGGAATTCTCTGACCTGTAGATTAGATATTCTCTGACGGTTGGGCAAGGGGCAAAGTTCACCAGGTGTAGCCAAGAAAACATTTCCGTCCATCTAAGAAGTGAAGAAAGTAATTACGTGTGCAGAGCTCACATCCCCAAATATGCTGGAAGACGCATTCACACACGCTTTTATCGGGCGAATTCAATTAAGCCTGGCTCAGAAAAAGGAATTCCAGGAGGGACTTTACCATCGTGTTGGGCACTCTTTGAAATCTACGATTCGATACATTTATAGCCTCGATTCACTTTTTGTCACCCCTATGACCTTTGACCCCTGAGTAACCCTTGTTAGTCAAGGGATGACCAGAGGAATCTGAAGACCTTACCATTGGCCATGGCACCTTTTTAACCTATCTTTCGATACATTTGTAGCCTCATTTCATCTCTTGTTACCCTTTTACCTTTGACCCCTGAGTAACCCTTGAAGGTCAAGGGATGTCAAGAGGGATCTGATGACCTTGCCATCGTAATGGGACCCTTTGACACACATGATTCGACATTGTTGTGGACTCGGTTCACTTTTGGTCACCCCAATGATCTTTGACCCCTGAGTAACCCTTGTAGGTCAATGGATGACCAGAGGGATCTGAAGACCTTACCACTGACCATGGCACCTTTTCAAACCTATGATTCGATACATTTGTAGCCTCATTTCATCTTTTGTCACCCTTTGACCTTTGACCCCTGAGTAACCCTTGAAGGTCAAGGGATGACAAGAGGGATCTGAAGACCTTACCATCGACCTTGGCATATTTTTAAGCCTATGATTCGACAGGTTTGTAGCGGTGATTCACTTTTTGTAACCCTTGTGACCTTGACTGTGCCCTTCCAGGGGTCACTGATGCAATTTTCGAACTCCAAAGTTCTTCCATCATGTTCTTCGTGCCCAAAAACATAATAGTTGTAAGTTTCGCTAAGTAACTCTTGTCTTTTTTGTATTTCGAATATTTTAACATTGAAAGCCCATAAGGCAAAATTTGGATTTTAGGTTGGAGCCTATTTCTGGGGTCAAAAGTTCATATTTTTTAAATTTTGCTTTGACTCAACAAAACTTACAACCTTTTTCTAGCCCGGTACCAAATTTCACCCATGTGGCTTAAAAGAAAGTGCCTAAAATTAGAGGTCAAACTGGTGGGACACTGTATTTAAAAAAACATCATTGTTTAAACCTTCGTGAATACACAAACATGACCAAGTGGCTGAATATTAACTATAACGGGCTCTATCAAGATTGGAACAGTAGTCAATAACAATTTTAGATAAAATTACAAACTTTGGCAGCTAGCCTATCGTTTTAGGCGATCGCTGTTACTACTGCACCGAAATGCAGCCCAGCGCACCATATGAGAACAAATTAATAGTAATTAATATTCCTAAGGAAAACCTTTTGTTACGTCGAGTGGAAACGATAACTTATTACATATTAAATACAATTCAAGGCTTATTCACTGTAAATTTCTGAGGGAAGGCAATTATTTTCGCTTAATAGTCGCCAATGCAACCACGACTCCGTTGTAATCCAACGGAAAGGTAGGGGAGAACGGGGATGACCAATATGGCAGACGTTCCGATCTCCTGGCTTCAACTTCGTGACGTCATGCCCTCTCCATATACCTCTCAATGTTCAGAACTATGGGCCCCCACAAAAACGTGCGAATGAGAGGCCGCTAAATTCTGTTGCTGAAACACGAAATTTTCTCAAAGAGGACTGGCCCTTGTGGAGGAAGGAGAAACTCCAGTTAACTGCTGACAGTCATGAATATCTCATAACTAAGAGTAGCTGTTCTTAGTACATTAATATTAAATGTCTTCTTTACCTTATTCCCTTTTCTTTTCCAAAACTTTGCTCTTTGGCAAATCCAAAGGAATAAATGTTGTTATCAGTAACTGAAATTGGTGGCCTGATTATAATGTTAAAAGTAATTACACTTTGTTTTCACTAAGATGAGGATTTTCAGTTATTGGAAGCAATAAGTAGCAGTGAAAATTATTTTTTTTCCAGTTGTACTCTTCGCAGATTCCTTGCCGTAGTTATCATACTTGTTTAAGACTGTAAATGGAATACCAACATGCAAATATTTCTAGTTTTATGCTGGAAGGAAATAGTTATTCAATGGCACATGTTCATAAGAATGGAAAAGTGTACTCTTTTCCATTTTTTCTTCTTCTTTCCACTTGAACTTTTCCGTGAAGAACTTCCTCTGAATATATTGAAAAGTACATCTTGATTTTTTAATGCTTTTGACAGGGGATGCTGATGCAAGTATTTCTAAAAGGACCTTCTACGCAGGGAATATTTCGTAAATCTGCTAATGCTCGACTTGTGAGAGAGCTGCGAGAGAAGCTGGACTCAGGAAATGATGTTGACTTGGAACATATTCCAGTACTAACAACTGCTGCTCTGCTGAAAGAATTTCTGCGATCTCTTCCTGATCCATTACTGTGTGCCCATCTCTTCCCAGAATGGATGTCTGCTCTTGGGTGTCATGATATTGGTGAAAAGATTGGTCGTTTAAAAAGGTGAGACTGTGGCTCTGGAGTTGCATTTTTCATGCCTTCTTTGGAGATGGGACATTGTATAACTGAGGCTGTAAAAGTTGCATGGTTCCATCTACACCATTCATGGTGAAGCAAACATGTTTCGCATAGCCTGTATTATTGTTGTGGTCTTATGTTTTATTTATGGCTACCAAATACTCATTGTGTAAAGGATGCAATTTTTTGTTCATATTAAAACCCCTGTCGGTAACACAGAAGATGTATTGCATCAGTAATACATCTGTAATGCAGAGAAAATACATCATTGGATCCATATGTAATACAACAGTATTCCATCTTCATATTTGGTTCAAAAGTCCCCTCATACATCTGTATTATGCGTGTATTTCTTGATTTAAATTTCATGTACATATACATGAAATTTACATATTGGCACTTAAAAGCCTAAAAACGTAATCGAGGCATCACAAATGCGATTTAAATACATTATTGCTGTTTTTGAAATGTGTTGTGTTTAGGCACATTAATTATTATAAAAATATTAATTATGTCTGCATGAAAAGGTTACTATTTGATCATATAAAGACTTCCGGTCCAGATATTATTCCTACCTCAGATAGAAATTATTTCTTGACAGCTTTACATCGCTTACCGTCAATTAGCTGATGTTGCCTTCACAATATTGCGCTGTGAATTCTACCAACGCTTGAGTATTAATTGACATTGATTAAAATGGTAGATCTGTGGTTCCTTGGACTCGACGGATCCGATCCGGCCATCCCTAGTATTGACGGTATCAGAATCAACTTTAGGCGATCGATTCTCGATACCAATACCAATCCTCAAGAATCAGTGGTATCGAGAATTGGTGCTGAGAATCGACACATCCCTAATTCCAACTGAGTTGAGCGTTGAAAACATACGTGCATAGTGCAACAAAGTTTCATACCCACATAGCACAAGTACATCTCAGATTTATCTCAGAGACGTCTCAAATGCCTCATGTTACCTCTCAGAGACATCTCAGAGACGTCTCAAATGCCTCATGTTACCTTTCAGAGACATCTCCAAATGACACCGAAATGTCTCAGAGACATCTCTCTATGTCCTCTTTTTAGTCGTCTCTGAGACACCTCAAAACGTCTTGGAGATATCTCTGAGAGATCTCAAAATCTCTTAGAGAGCTTTATCCCCTCTTTTTTGATGTCTCAGAGATACCCTGGCGAAAATATTGTTGAGGGAAACGTACCCACGTAGCCAAACGAATTTGGCCAATACAAAAAAATCACTCTAGGATGCCTTGCGTGGGTGCAGCTAGCACAAAGATAGAAAAAAAATTAATGTTACCTTTAAGAGTTGAATTGAAAAGCTGAAGGAAATCATGTCTAACTTTTACGTTCAACTACATTCACTTATCTTGATCACCCAAAAATCTCCTGTTGACGACCTGACAATGATCTACTTCATACAACAACTGCATATCACTTGCTCTTAGGGTAGTACGGTTGAGAGGCTATATATTGTATATGCAGCTACTGACTAGGATTAATTCGATTGTGATAATTAACTTCTCTAAAAGATTCACATGGGTAATTTTCACTCTTAAAACATTTCCCTAATGACCATTTTGTACCAATATACACTGACGGGTCTACATCTGATAGTGCCTGCACAAGTGCAGTCACTATCAGATGGACCCAAGAAAGCAAGGCTAGATTCGCTGTGTAGTGCTTACGCAGCTGAACTTTTCGCAATCAAACTGGCTGTGGGTGGCATAGGAGATGATAGGGGCTCCTTCGTCATCTGTACGGACTCCACAAGTGACTTAAAAGCTATTTCAGAATTTTCCCCTATGCACCCTTTAGTTCAAGAGATCCATTGTTCCCTGTTCTTCCTTAAAAGAAAGGGAGTTAAGATCTCATTCATGTGGGTCGCAGGGCATGTGGGAATTGCTGGGAATGAGAAAGCCGACATGTTGGCGAAAGAGGCACTGGTGATGGACAAGCTCACGCCGACGCTGGTACCCTTTGCAGACATGAAGCCTAAATTACATTTATTGACACTATTTCCATTTTCGATCATCGCATTCACTTGACTTTGCAACACATAAGATTCCAATACTGAGGCATAATCTCCAGAACAGCCTGTGCGATAATCACCAATATCAAACTACATGGCATGTGAATAAAAAGTAGCAAACATTTAATTTTAAATGTTTGATCTGGGTGTACAACAACCAGCTGTTTTTAAAAAAAAACAACAGCTGGTTGGCAGCGGCTGTAGAACTTGGCCGTTAGAGTGGTTAGGAAATCTAAAGAAAGTGGCGTGCACTAACCAAAAAACATTATACTGACGTTTTTCTAACGTTAGTGTGTTGGTGGGGAAGTCGCTTGAAACATCACAATCCATCATATTCCACTTAAATAGTGAGTTTGTCTTCAACAATTCTTAAAGAGGGTCTACCACTGTTGATTATTCTGTATAGAATTTGGGAATATGGTTTACTTTACCAATAAATGCCTTCACTTCCAATGCGTTACTGAACTATAGCACTAATTTTATCGCTGTCTTTATACAACACTTTCTCACCTGACAAGGATATGAAATACTTAATTTTAGGTTGGAAACAAGGATTTTTTTTTAAATTTAGAATAAAACCCAATTAATTTATAGTCTGACAAAAACTTCATCAAAATTAGTATGTAACGGTTCTTCTTGCCTTTTTTCCAGTTACATCGGATTAAATGATGGTCGTATATCTTATGTGAAAGCAACATAAAATTGTATTAGCACATAACTTTTGCCCATCCGCTCAAGACCAATTTATGAGGACTCAACTACTCTTTGTAGAGTCGAGGATTGTGGGAGGATCCTAGAGAGTAGAAATGCAATTTTTGATGTATTTGTGATTTCCATGTGGAAATTTGATGTAAAACAGCTGTATTACAGAAGGTATTTAAATGTCCGCGATATTCGTCATTCGCTCACTTCAATTTTTAATTGACAGCTTACTTCAATTGAAACGATGTTAATGTCTTCATAAGAAAACAATTACATACACAAAACACCATTCATACACAACGCATATAGGCGCAAATACACAAATATAAATTCAAACAGAAGGTGAAAGAAAGAGACAGTGAACATATAATAAACAGTGAACACAACGGTGGTGTGGAGATGGAATGATGGTCGAAAACACATGGAAAATATTTCGCCTTGACCGGGAATCGAACCACGGACCTTCTGCTTGCCAGGCGACTGCATAGACCACCATGCTACCGTTGTGCTCACTGTTTATTATATGTTCACTGTCTCTTTCTTTCACCTTCTGTTTGAATTTATATTTGTGTATTATTAGTATTCCCTTCTGGTTGAGAAAGACAGCAACGCTGCTCGAAAGCTCCTGTTTTTATTCGTTTGTGAGTGTCCTTTATTTGTGTTTTCTATATTTTTTATGTCATCGCAACTAGTGACTATTATACATATGTGTGTATATATATATATAATATGTTGGAAAGTGGTCAATATTTTTATATGATTATTTTGGAAGTTGATTCCAGCATGACAAGTTTGGTTCGTCAGGCTAGTTTGAAATATCTGTGAATGCTTGGAAATTCATTTATTCTATTTTGATACTGGGTCATACACTTTTTGAAACTTCATCTAGAATTTCTTCTGTTTGGGATGTCCTCACATGCTTAGCAATTGCACTGAAATTGTAAAAGTTTGCACTTAACGATTGAATATGTTTTTCAATGGCACACTGTAGCATACTGGCAGTGCTCCCTCTATTGTCAAGTGGTTGTGTCATTTGGAGACATTGTAAAAGCCCGAGGCAGCTTTGATGAGAGGAATTTCCAGAGGCGCTTGGGTGGGAAGTGAGTGTGGATCCAACTATTGGTGGCCAAGGATTGTTCTTTCGGCCTCCGAGAGAGAGTGGAGGCAGAAACACTCTAAGCAGTAGGGTGGACGTAGTGGGTCTTTGTGGCAGGGAGGAGGAGGCAAATAACATGGGTTGGGGCACACTGTGGTCAGTGTGACAGGTTGCTTTACTGAGCTCGTAGCCTCGTCACTGGTTCTCATTTGACCAAATCTTCACTTGCAGTGTGGTGAATATGCTGCCAGCTTCCAATGTTCTACTCCTTCAGCATTTCCTGTGTGTGCTCCACCACATAAGTGTACGATCGAGGGAGAATCTTATGTCATCAGTTAATTTGGGAGTCTGCGTTGGACCGTCGTTGCTCTGGGTCCCAAGTCTGACACCAACATCCTCTCGAATCGTTCCTGCTCTGGTAACCATGCTAATTGACCACTGTGAAGCACTGTTTGGATCTCAGGTGGTCTCACTACTGGGGGAGCCTCCAGAAAGGGATGGTACACGCCTGGACAGTGGAGCAGAAGAGTCAGACAGTTTGCATTGTAAGTTTCGGTACACTCTTGTGGGTAGGTGCAGTTATGGTCCTTTCCTCTTCCTTTTCTAGAGGGCTGTCAAACAATTACTTTTTAGTTTCTTTCTTATCAGTGGATGTAATATGATGTACGACCCCCTAAGAATTTTGCTTAATTATACTTGAGGTGGGTATGCTTTTTAGTAAATGAAGTAAAACTGTTTGGTTTGCTATAAGTTTGGTTTCTATGTAAAGTGTATAGTTTTAGCATGTCATTGATATTCATCCTTGTATTTGAAATGCTACAGCAGATGTAGTAGGGTGCATCCATGATATGCCATTCTTAATTCTTAATGAACTCAGTGTTCTCCCTGGAAAAGTGCTGTGGACTAAATTGGCAAAATAACTCTGTCCTCTGTGGCATTTTGGTACTCCTTAGTCAATAAATTTACTAAGGAAAACAAACTTTAACAAAGTACCCCTTAACACTTGAGTGCGGGAGCTGATGGATAAATTCGTTACCAGGGGTGGATTTTTTTTTCAGCTATTTCACATGTTTACATATGCATAATATCATATTCATAAGCATGAAATATGTTTACTACTTTAATTTTGATTTATTGCATGTTTATTGCGTGACTCACCATGTGAGTCATCTGCCTAGTGGAAGATGCCGAAGTAGGCAACCTGCACATCTCTATTTTACGATGTTTTCATCCGTGCTTGGATACAAATATTTGGATCGGTACCTACATATTAACGTCTAAAAATCTGGAGTTAGCAGCAATAATTTCAGAAATCATTTTACTACTCTGTTTCCTCACCTAAGAATTTTTTCTACATTTTTTAATGTATTTAATTTTTTCGTATGAGGTTATTATACAGACAACAATCAGGATGAGCCTATATAACCAGAGCCTATTTTCATCTCTGCTAAGCATTACTTTATTTACATTTCTGCTTGTTCCTTACTGTTAGTTATGCCATTAGTATCTCAAAACTTTTCTCAGAATAACCATAAAAGAAGTGTTACATATGCTTGGAAAATAAATACAGGTGGCATGTAAATAAAACTCCAAGAGTTTATTACATTTTAATTTACAAGTTGGAATGAAATTCCCTAAAACAGGGCTCCAGACATAATCCTGGTTGTGTTGGACAGTCAGGGCAGAAGGTGGAAACATTCTTTCTCACCCCTTTTTGGTAGCAAATCGTACATCTTTTGCGTTGGACTCTTTTTAGGAGTCTGGGAGGGCAGGTGGGTCCTCTTCTGTCCCTTGAGAGACTCTGGTGTAGTGCATGTTATTGGTGGCTTGTTGTTATAAATCAAGGATGCAATGACACTATCATGGAATTCTAGTAAATTCATTGATTTACCACCATACTTTCTAAATAAGCAATAAGAATTATTCATTGCTAGTTGAAGGACATGCAAACCTAGTTTCATATACCACCGTAGGGACTTTCGCTCTACGGGGTAGTATGCCAAAAGTTGGTCCATTCTATCAATTCCACCCATAAATTGATTTATACCCATCTACAATCTTTGGCTTTTGGCATAATTAACCACTTCTTGATTTGACAGTCACAAAGTCTGCATTATGTTCTGAAGATATTAATAATATATCTCTCCGGTCACGCCATTTCATAACGCATAAGCCCTCCTCAGAATTCATAGAGAATGAAATTTCCTTTCTTCAGTTTTTATTTACCACGTCAACAGGGTTATTTTTTTTATTTCCTTGAAGCATCCCTGTGATGTAAGTTTTCATTTGTAAAAGTTCTTTACACAAGCCTACTGAATTAAAAAAATTGTCCACATAGACTGCATACCCAGAATTGAGATATTTTTCTAGCAAAAATTTCACTTCTTTTTCCGAATGGCCACAACCGCCAATGACGTTGTCTTGTGCCCCAGTGTAGACACAATAACCAATCCTGAAGGTTCAGTCAACATATACAATTTCAAACCATACTTATGCCTTTTACTTTTTATATATTGCCTGAAAATTAGGCGTCCTCTCCAAAGAACCAACAATTCGTCTAAACTCAAATTTTTCCCAGGATAATAAATTTCATTCATGTTTTTTTCAAATAGATCAACAATAGGACGAATTTTATAGTGGATCAGATGGTTTCGGTTCAAACTACTTCGGATTCCAGCAAAAATGCATTGCCCTCAGTATAACCAAAAAATGATCCCATGATATATTTTGGTAGAATACGGGAAAATTGTAGAAATTTGACCTTTTACAATGGCATGGGATGCCGTTTAGTCATACATTCCCTATTAGGGAAAACAAAACCAGGAATACTTCAAATTCATTTCTAGTCAAATTCTTCCATTCAGAAATTCTTGCACGAGGTAATGGACTTTTTGAAAGCATTTCCAGTGCATTGACAGTTCTCTCTTATAATCAAATCAAAAAACTCATTGTTTGATATCAAAGAAAAGTAACTAAATGGATTCTCACCTGGATTAGTACTTTTAGTCCAGGGTTCCCAGTGAAGGGAATACATGAAACATTTTGTCTGTTTTCCGACCAAACTAATTATGAGGACGCGACAGTAGTCTCTAATGTGAATGTTTCCGGGTGAGGAACGATCACTTCATTACCTGCTTCTGCCCAACTATTGTCTGAGTCAAAGCTCTCTTCCTCACTACTATGTGACATAATGTCTTCTTCTTCATCGGTATCCAGGACAATGTCGCAGATAATGTCTTCTGGCAAACATCGCACTTCCAGATCTCTGTGCAATTCACCTTTGTGACATTTTGGCCCAGTATGTTATGTCGATGCAATGGAATCATGTCTAAATATTGCATGGTGTAAAGATAAAGAACATTTAGTTTTCTCCCATATGTTGTGGTGATTATTAGAGTACTATTAGTACTAGAGAATTAATGGCTCAAAACGCCAATTGCACTTAGTTTCACTTACTGCTGCAGAAGTTTAATTCCAATTTGACTGCGATTTCCTTTTCCTAGCTTGTGTCCTCCATGATGAGGAAAATTTGGGACCATCGGTCATCTATTCATGAAGATCCACAAAACATTTAAACTTTCCCAATTATATATTACATAATACTTTTTAGCAACACAAAAGCTTCCACAACACAAATTTGCCCAAGCATTTTCAAACCAACACTTACCGTATGAGAGGCAACGGAACTTATTGATAATTAGTTCTTACTCAAGTTCTTACTCAAAGTTCTTAATCAATGACAAACATCAATGTGAAAAAAACGTCTTATGCACCATGAAAACAACCATCACCAATTTGAGAACGGAACTTTAGATAATAAAGAGTAAAAAGGATGCACAATAAAGGGTAACTCTTAACGTTATGTTAGTAAAAAAAGATAAAAATTCAGAACTTATTTGTGAAATTATTTCTCCACAAAGAACTAAAATTAACTGAATTTCAAACTAATTGTTCTAGGTAAATGTTTCGGTTGTGGGTAAAGCCGTTATATAATAAAAAATAACTCGGTTGTAGACGAAATGTGCCATGTAACATTTGAAGTCTGATTTATTCTTGACTGACATGGTGGGTCATCCGCCCCTGGAAAGCACACAGCCATGACTCACACATGTGAGTCAACTGCACTGAAAGTGTTGAAAGACATACACTCTCTCAACCTGGGTTTCATCCAAATTATCATCTACAGGAGGTGAATAAAACATGGTGCAAACTGTGTACATGTTGCCCCCAACAATGGGAGTGGGGGGTAGTGCTGTTAGTTGATCAGTGGGGACTATGAGTTGAATTGAGCAGTGAGTTGTGACAATAGGAGGTTTAGGAATCCTATGTTTCCTATTTCACTGCTGAAGGGATCTGGAGCTAACATGTTCCCTCCTTTCCCTTGCTTCACAAAATCTACCACACATGAACTTTTTTATCATCTCTAATTTCTCCAAATACATTATTCCTTTTTCAATAACTTTTACCCATATTTTGATTTGGAATTTGCATCTTCGTGAATGTGATCCTTATTTCTGGACAGTAGATCCCGACTAATTAGGCTGTTCTTTTGTTGTATGGACCACTTTTATTGTGATTTTCAAATGCACATATGTGCATATATTTAGGTGACAGTTGATATGACTCAGTGGCACTTTGAGATGGAGAACGTGTTTCCTTCCCATTCTTTTTTACTCTCAGTATCCCTATCAGCATCCTCATCTTCGTCCTCACAAAATCATTTATCCTCCTTTGTGAATATGTTCTCCTCCAGAATTTGCCCGATTATTCTCACTCTCTCAATTTAAGTTAGCCTTTCTTGTCACTTCTACATTCAAGTAGTCATTAATCACATTCATTTTCTTCAAAGCCTCAGTGAAACATGAAGATAAATTATAATGCATTTTCATTTTTGCAGTCCTTGGGCCAGTTTGCTCTGTTAATCCATTTCACATAAAACAACACAGAGTTTGCTCACTCGGAGTGGGCTATCAGGATGAGAATATTTTTTCTGAAATTAGTGTACTCAATGAATGTATAACTGATGGCATTTTCAATATAAGGAAATGGCTGTTTCCCTTAAAAAGAGCTTGCTAATCCCAAGATAAAATTCTTTTATGTTTTTTCTTGCTAAAGCATCAAATCAATTCTGGATGAAAAAATACTATAATGTCCTGAATTTGAACTAGCCATGTGACACGTATGAGGGAATGGGAACCAATGTTGTTTTAAATGGGGGGTGGTTGGGTGCCTTCTGGATCCCCCTAGCACCCCTTTGGATCCATTGTGCCAACCCACATTTCACCTGCTGGCCACTCGCAGACAAGGGCACCGCGGTAGGGATATGGAGGGGGATCACCCATCCAACCTCTGTCCCAGCCCAATATTGCTTAACTTCCAGGATCTGATGGGAACCTGTATTTCAGTGTGGTTAGGCCCTTGCCCTGAGAACTAACGTTCGCAGAAGCCCTAGGGCAGTCACAGTCACTTCCCGTGGCGGCATAACAACGGAAGGAATTGCGGGGCCCCAAGGGACCTCCAAGGGGCTTACTTGTATTATACCTTCCATGGTCACACTCCTCTCATGGAAAGAAAGGACTAATGGTGGTGTTTTCAAAGAAATAACCTCATTCAACATTTTTAGTTGGTCTGTTTTTCAGAGGAAAGGCAAAATGCAGTTTATTCACGTGGTAGGAAGGTTTACACAGTTCCCTGAGTGCAAAAATCTTTTGGCTTTAGCTATGTGTATTTTTACTTGGTGTTCATAATTAGAAGTAAATATTGAGGATAATAGTTCAGATTAGTGGACAATAATTGTGTATATAAATATGTATTAATTGGCATTCCAAGTGATCAACATTTCTTGCAGTCTTCCCGTTTTAGTTTTCATAGTTTCTATGGTCTGGAAAATAAAAAGGTTTTTTATAAATCATTTGCTTAGCTGTTTATGCTGCAGATCATGAGTTACCAGTGGTTTTAATTCTTACCAAAAAAACAGAGACTTCTTCTTTGTGACTTCCACAGGTTGATTTATGTGTACAGCCATTGTCGGCTGTCTGACCATCATTGGGTACAAATATTCAGGTACAAAGTATTTATACCTAATGATGGCTTGGTGGCTTAAACTGGTTGTACCTGTGGAATTCCCAAAGAAACAGTGTGTTTTATTTGGTATGGAAAGATTCCAAAAATTAAGTGTCATCTCACTAAGTTTTAATTAATAATGATGATTTTCCCTTCATTTCCTTGAATATTGAATTATGACATAGCTATTTGGTGATACTAAGCGTTTGAGACTTACTCTATGTACTTTTAATCTAAAAGGACCTTGAATTCAGCTGCCAGTTCGAAGTTTCTAGTCACTTAAAGTGCCGGCAATTCACTGGTCACATGATGGAATTCAATTCTCTAATGCTATTCTTTTTTCCTGATGATATGTACCACAGGTTATTTTTCTATTCAGTGAAAATAAGTTTTGAAATATTTAATGCATAATTAATTTTAATTTCCAAAGAAAAATTCCATGTGAAATTTTTCAGAAAGTTAAATATTTTAAATTTAGAAAATCCATGGAAAATTAAGAGGTATGTGGGTTAAAAAAGAATTTTGTTAAATTCCTTGCTGTTCCAAGGGTGGCGATAATCTAGGGCAAAGACTTTCTCTTGAGTCGGATTGTTCATCCCTGAAATCTGAGAAGAAAATGCAAGTACTGTCTGGGATAGTCCAGCTTGGAACAATGCCTAAAAATTTGACCAAGCAAGCTACAAATCTGATTTATATAGGAAATTGGAAATGGTCCAGTAAGTTTGCATTAGAATGATAAAACTAGACCAAAGTAGAGTACGGTATTCCCAGATAAGCAAAGAACCAAGCATTTTTTTGAGTAACAAAAATAATCCATAAAATGGCTTAAGCAAATATACCATGTCCAAAAAAGAATGAAATTATTGTGCTTCCTCGAGACTTGCATATGTCTGTAAATCATCTTAAGATTTTATTTCAAGGCCTTGGATTTTTGGTCATATAATTTTTACATACCACTCAAAGAGCACACAACCTTCTGTAATAGGAGCCACCAAATCCAGGTGTACAGGATATTTCTGCTATCAGAATAATTATGTAGAGAGAAGCAAGAGTAGTGAGAGGAGACATTGATTGAGTGGCGAGGGTGTGAATTCACATTGATTGAGTGGGTGAAATTTCTTGATATCAAAGTTGGCAATATCAAGTTGTTACTGTACATCCTCTCCCTGGCTTATGAACAGGTTTTACTCTGTAAACCGTCTTTTTGGTAGAATAGCATGTAAGGTTGAGATGTGATATAAGCATTACCAAACCCATAGTCTGGTGTGA
The DNA here is from genome assembly GCA_933228895.1 of Platycnemis pennipes. Classification (NCBI taxonomy): domain Eukaryota; kingdom Metazoa; phylum Arthropoda; class Insecta; order Odonata; family Platycnemididae; genus Platycnemis; species Platycnemis pennipes. Next base: position 7,566,973 of record OW121846.1, on the reverse strand, counting down.
TTTGGGATGTTGCCCAGAAAAGTCTGAATTGGTTTAACTAATGTAGCCTTAGAATATTTTATCAACTAGAAATGCTGAGTGTGTTATTATCACCCAGAGCACCTTTTTCTACTCTTCTTGGCATTTTTCTTTGCTTTTGCTGTTAACCGTTATTCATAATCATCATATCAAATCAAGCTCATGGTTACATATCCATGTTTCAGTAAAAACAATGTCATCATCATCAAGGGTGCACAATCCCAAGATTTGGTTGATGCAGCTTTCCACTCAATTCTTGAATAGGCTAACCTTTTCTTATTAAAATAATTCTTCTCTTTCGCATCTTTAACAACTTGCACTATATGTTTCATACAAGGCCTTCCTTTTACACTCTTCCAATTCACTTTTCTCGTAATGATTGTCTTCATCAGCCTTATGATATAGCTGATTAAGTTGTCCCCTCTTCTTTTCAAAGTTTTCCGGAGACTTGATTTTCCTCCCACTCTTCTAAGAACTTCCATTTGTCTCACTCAGCCAGTCCATTTATTTTCATTATTCTTCTGTAGCACCATTGTGAATGCATCCATCTTTAACTATTCTGCTTCTGTTATCATCCACACCTCACTGCTTCAAAGAAGCATGCCTCAGATGTGTGTTCCAATAAAGGGCTTATTTATATCCACAATTTGGTATTTTCAACCGTAATTTCTTCTTTTGGTGAAATACACTCTCTTCCTAGGCTGTTCTACTGGCTATCTTCTCCTTACTTATCTTGCTGGTTACTCTGCATCTGAAATAACGATGTTCTTTCACCTCATCAAACTTTTGTTTTCCTATTCAAACTTTTGGCCTTCCCTCTTACTGCACGTAAATTGGCAAGGTGGGCCTTTTTGAGCCTCCTTGACACTTCCTTTAAATCCATTTTGGCAACCCACATTTTACTTGCCTGCCACTTGAGACAGGACAGGAGCACCATTGAGTATGGACAGGAGCACCAGGTAGGTTTGGAGGTACACTCCTCCAAACCCAGCCTGGCTCAATATTGCTTGTAAAAAATATACATATCTTTGTAGATCTGACAGGAACCATGGTTTGGCATTAGCCCCTCCTGCCGCATATCTAACATGACCCTAGTTTTATTTTTTTATTATTCAGGTGATATATGGTCATTGTCTTTTCCATGTCTACAAGACTCTTCATTTAGCCATTTTTTGTCCCTACCATGATTGCTTTGTCATCAGCGAAACACTGCATGCTGCTCATCACCCTATGATTAATCGCTCTCTTTGGTGTAATTGATGGCTTCTCAATTGAAGACATTTACGAATATGGGAGACTGCACACATGTCTCACTCCTTTTTTTATTCTTGCTTCTCTCTTGCCAGGACCTGGTTTGATCGCAGCCACCTAGTTTCTATTCAAACTGGACAATATCTTCAGTGTCCGTATGCCACAACAATTTCCTTTAGAATCTTGAGCATTGAATTCTAATCCACCTTGTCTAATACCTTTTCCAAATCTACAAATACAACATAAATTGGTAGGTTCTTCTCCATTCTCATTTCTATAAGTAGCCTAGGGGCCAAAATTGCTTCCTCTGTGCCCTTGCTTTTTCTGAAACCAAAGTGGTCTTCAGCCAGTAACTCCTCTGTCTTTCATTATATTCTACAGTTGGTAATCCTTGTATTGTCATTTGAAATTTTTCACACATTTGAAATGTTTCATCAGGCTTTTAGTTCTTATATTTTCACAGTTCTCAGCACTTCTTTTTGAGTTAAGGGGTTTTGATGTACTTCTTAAAATATCGGTGCTCCTCCTGTTGTGTGTATTTCACGGATTGTTTTGTAAAGCTGAGTTAATGTCTTATTTCCTGCATTTTTTTAGCTCAGAAGTAGTATTTATAATACTAGACTTATGTATCTGGTGGTCAGTTACTACTGGGTCCATTTCTGCTACAAATTATTGATCCCAATTTTACTTTCACCTCTTCACTCTATCTTCATTTTTTTATTGCCTTGCATCTTGGTGCTTTGTTCCTTGAAGTGGTTCCTCTGTGTCCTATAGGCAACTTCCATCATTGTGTCGGATTCAGAATCGGTGAATAATTGAACTTCCAATTCAGTAATCTATGTTTAATTTCACTAGCTATGGTACACGCATCCATCTCACACGATGGCAGGCAGCAGATAGAAGAAGAGCAAGAGTGCGACATGGGTCACATCCCATTCTCACTGAGAAACAAAACACAACCTAATCGAGTGAGTGACAATTCAAAACACTAACAAGTATACAATGAAAACAGGAAAATTATGAAACACATATATAACAACTTTCATGGGTGAGATGTTTCATATATCATTTAATAGGCCCTTCATCCACATTTCCCTAGTTTTCCTCACTTTATAGATTATTTAATTACCTGTTCTTATGCAGTTGAGTTACCCTTTATGAGGTTATGCTTTCTGGTATTGTATTCTCTCTCCAAGCTGGTTTAAGACATCTGTTATCCATGGTTTCTTCTTGAAAACTTTGATTCTTCCCTGAAGAGGTAAATTACCCTTTGGAAATATAAGTAATACTGTTTATAAATATGTATTTTTTGAATCATTTATTCAATTATTTTTGTCTGCTAATAGGATATCATATTTTGTTGAAACTCAACAACTCTTGTGACAAATGCTCTGGGAGTAGAAAGCACATGTGATTTGAAAAAATATCAAGCAAGATTCTCCATGTCAGAACTTTAAAAAATAATTAAATATCACCAGCTTTGCCTTTGCAACTTTTTATTTTTTTTTGTAGCTGGAGGAGGACTTCGTAGGGATGACTCTTCCATTGACAGCTTAGAGAGGGAACTGCTGGAATCAAGTCCACCACCTCGAAAGGATAAAATGTCCCTGAGCCGCGACTCTGGGCTGACAATGTCTGACACACAGTTGTACACCCCGGATGAGGAGGAAACTGGTTCCACAAGTGGCAGTGGCATGTGCCGGACCGTGCTCCCGAGGTCGTCCCCCAATTGCTCCTCCATCAATTCCCCATTCGTGTTACCATCCCACTTGCACACTAAGGTGGCAGCATCGCTGTCCACTCCACAATCCATGGGATCTTCATTTGGAAACATTGGAGGAAAAGGTCGATTGGTGATGAACATGCTCTCGGAACCAAAAAAGTATGTTCGTGTGTATGCTGGGTGGGAGGAACGCATGGAATGTTTTCGTAAGGGCATTGGTGATTCAGTGTACAATAAGCCCATGGCTAGGTATACACAGTCTCATAATGGACAAAGTGGTCAGGTTATCAATCCAAATTTTCAAAGACAAGACTGGTTTCGCCAGAGATCTCAGTTGAAGAGAGGGGTCTCAAAGGGTCAGAGTGGGCAGACGTCTTCCGGGAGCAGCACCAGCAGCGGCAGTAGTTCGAGCATCAGTGGCTGCAGCAAGGGGCCAGGGAGGGGCGGAGGGGGATTCGGTGGCCACGTGTTGCTGGTTCTTCGGCGCAGTGCTTCGGATGAATCCCTGCCGCGAGCGACGTTCGGAGGGTCCCCCGTGGGCCAAAGGCCCCTCCGCAAGGCGCCGCCGCCCCCTCCCGCCGACGACAAGCACTTGGTAAGCCCGCCGCGGAGGCAGAGCCACCCTTTGCTGCCTCCGTGTTCGAGTAAGCAGCACTCCAGGCGACACACGAATGTGGGCGAGCCGTCGCGTCCCACCAAAGCGGCACCAAGCATCGGGGACCGGCTGGGCGAGCCATCGCTCCGCTCGGTCGCCATCCCGAGGTCCAAGTCGGCCCACCACCTGGCGGCACCCACGGCCCACGTGGCCGCGGCGGCACAGGAGGAGTGGACGGCGGCGTGCTCCTCCCGCGGCGCATGCGCAGGAGAGGACGCGGACCGGTCGGGCGACTCCAGCACGCTCTCGGACGACGACTCGACGCCGCATGTGTCGCGCTCCAACTCGCGGGGCAAGGACTGCCACGCGGCCCCCTGGGACGACTTGTACGGCCCCGTGGTGCGGCGCCAGGGGCTCCCCAGCTACGAGGAGACGATGAGCCGCCGGCTGGCGGAGGTCCGGGCCGCGCCCGCGACCACCGTGGACCCTGACAGCGACGAGGACGGCGCGCCGCTGGAGGGGGGCGAGCGAGGGCCGCCCCCGCAGCTGCCCCCGAGGCGTGGGGCCGAGGGCCGGGGGGAGTGGTTTCCGCCCCCGGCGGAGGGGCGGCGCAGGGGCGCGGGGCGGGCGCCCAAGGACGGGGGGCAGCGGGCGGGGAGGGCGTGGCGGCGAGAGGGCGGTGGGGCGGCGCAGCGCTCCAAGTCGCTGCCACCAGGGAGGGGCGTGGGGCCGCCAGCCGCGCCCTCTTGCACCGTGGTGCGGCTGCGGAGCGCCGTGGGCGGCGCGGAGGGCCCGCCGCCGTACCGCAACCCTCCCTCGTGCTTCCCCTCGCACCGTGCCCCCCTCACCAGCGTGCACTTCGCCGTGGACAAGATGGCGGCGCCGGTCCATGCCTTCAAGAGGCAGTGTGAAAATGCGATTTCGTTGGATCATGGAGAGGAAGAGTCATATGTGTGAATTCTTACCTTTTTATTGCTTCAGATAATTTTATAGTACTTATTCTGCCCTGGTGCTCTCCATACGTACAATCAATCCATTTGGTGAATGATCCGTGTGCTATGTGATACATATATTTTTGTGAATCTTTATTATGATTCGAGTTTTCTCATTCCAGAAGTGTAAGATATTATTGTTTTGCTTTTTGCAGCATCCAGTATATGTACAAACTTATGTTTATTAGAGGAGTCAAAGGAAAGTATACTTAAAGGTGCTATGAGACTAATCATCTCTGCCATAATATTTTTTCCAGATGCTGTACTACTATTTTGCAGCTCATTAATCAATTATCCAGGAAAAGTCACTACGTTCAAGTGGTGACTCTATAGGCCCTGTGGTCATTTTCCCAAACTTTTATTTCAAAGTGCATTATTGCTGCATTGTTTTGTCAATACATCCAGTTTTGAAGAACGAATGCGGTTGTAATTTTCTCAGGGCCAATAAAATTTTCTGGTTACACTCGGTGATAAAAACATTTTATTGCACTTCTCTTGGAGATAAAGCCAGATATTTTCGGCCTTACAATTTGACTTCATTAAATTTGAAAAAAAGTGATTATAAGGTGCCTAATATGTAAACTAAATGAATAATCCTGTTATGGCACTCTTAAAAGCTAATCATGAATTCTCATTTCTTTCTCTTCCTCCACCTCTTTTTCAGTTCTACGAAAAGAGAAAGCATCATTATTCCAAAACTGTTTTAATTCCCATACAGCACATATTATGTAATTATTCGTGTAGGTTGGGTCGAAATCTAGACTAAGGTGTATCCCCATATTTACCTAAAGAATACTCGTGGTTTTTCAGGGTAAATTGAGTTGAACAGGTTCAACTCAAATTATCCCAACATTACACTAATTTCAAAATAAACTTTTAATGAAGATTTTCTGATCGAACACGTGAGTTATGATCGTCCATGTTCATTACTTTCTTCCTGGCTAACGAAATTTTAATATCTTATTACGAAAGGCTCGTATACAATACGAATACATAACAAGCTATGCATTTGTATTGTATTTTTTGGTGGAAATATAGTTTTCTATATAGGTATATTTATTAAGATTGGCTTCTGTAGATGTCTGATTAATAAGGTTATTATAGTTCCTTGAGTTGTTGATGGAATTATTTTTTCAGAATAGTCTAAAAAATTATGAAGGGAGTGTCCGATGCTGATGCTAGTCTGATGTTAGGATGCTGACGAAGCTTGGCAGGCAGGTAGTCCCTGATTAATGATTTACGAATCACCCCCCTTATTGGGTTATAAATCCAATAACTTCCGCAGATAAGTTTCATTATATATTTTGTTACAATCAATGCTTAAAATTACGCATCTTCCACCATGGGAAGTTGGGTCAGGGGTAAAGTAGGTTGAAATGTTAAAATTACTTGTCTTCCAGCAAAATGAGTTGGGTAAAGTGCACAGAATTCTCAATGTTGATGTTCATAGTTCGAATCTATCTCTCGACAATTTTTTTCCATCGCAGTTTTTTTGTACTACCATCTCTGGTAGTACATATTTTTAACATGTTTGTCCACTTTACCAATCTTACGTATTAATTGAGTAAATTATGTAATTAATACATAAAATTGCTTTTCATTTAATACTGGAATTGACCATATTATCCGGTATTATCCGGTTTGGGGCAGACATACAACTGTATATAGACTGAATTTATTCCACTTGTGAACGTGTAAAAACAGTTTTTAGACAGGATAATTCCTGGACATTAAACGGCCTATAGACCAATTTGCGGCTGTTTGTGCTGTATGGGTTGTTGTTTAATCACTTTGACAACTATTCAAAACTCTGAATTTCTTGTCTTAGGAATTATTAAGGAGATGAATAAGTCATATTAGTAATGATAATTTCTCTTTCAGTACTATCACAATTGTAAACATGGGTTTTCATTTCTTTCTCTTCTTCCACCTCTTACTGTGTAGACCAAATGGGAAATCATATAACAGTTGATGATAACAACACTTATAACAATTTTGGAATACACGTATGTGTTGCTTATACCTACACCTTTACAAAACTTGAAAACTCTGAATTTTTGTATACAGAATGGAATTAAGTCATATTAGTAACTATTAATGCTGTTTTGGCATTCTTGAATAGATTAAACCTAGATTCACATATCTATCTTCTCCTTTACCTCTTTTTCATAATGCCAAATAGGAAATTGTCATTATTCCAACACTGTGTTAATTGTTGCTTGAGTACTGTAGTAAATCTTCAAAAATGGCCAAGGAGACGAATAAGATGTATAAACTACTATAATCATTGTATCATCATTCTCGCAAAGGTTAACATGGATTCTCATATCTTTCTCCTACTCCTCTTTTTTAGTATTACCAAACAGGAAAAATCAAACATAAAAAAGAAAACAAGAAATATCTAATTTTATATACTCTTTTCCAATGGTAATATTACACTTTTAAAATTGCAGCAATATGATGCACAGAATGCATAGCTTACGTTATTTTCACTCACTGTGCAACTTCGATACTTTTGTTCGGCACGATACCGAAGGCTGATTGGTTGGGGTCGATTGGTACGGGAATGATTAAAAAAACAATAAAAGGGGGCTGACTTGATTGTGGCTTAGCTGCCGGGGGAGAGACTGCTGAATTACTGCAGAGTGAGTGATTGGGTCAAGTCGACTGCGAGTGAGCGTCTGCCTCTCAGAGCAAGGATGGGGTAGGTAAGTGTCTGTAAAGTATGAGAGATTCAGTGTTTATTCTTGAAGGCAATTGGGTATAATACTGATGAATTACTAATAAGTAAGTCCTCGATTCAAAGAATTCGTATGGGAAAACGGAAAGAGCATGCGGAAGCCTTAAAAGCCAGTTTTTAAAACAAGGTACCTGATATTGTGACTGTTCACTTGGATGGCAAACTGTTGCCTGCTTTAGGTGCTCGGAAATCAAAGAAAGAACGTCTTCCGATAGTTATTTCATATGCAAATAAGGAACAACTTATTGCAGTGTCAACGTTGGAAAGCTATTCAGGAAGGGGACAAGCGCAGGCTGTTCGGAATGCGATTGTAGACAGGAAATTCGAGTATAATGTGCTAATTCTTTGAATTGATACTACGGCTTAAAATACAGGCCATATTGGAAAATAAAAGAATGAAACTTTGTTAGGTTCACTTTATATATATATAATTATATATAAAGTGTATATAAGTATATATAAAGCGAACCTAACAAAGTTTCATTCTTTTACTTTCCATTATGGAATGGTGTCACATAGTCAAGCCTGAAGTTGTCAGATACAGGCAATATTAATGGAGTCAATGAGTGCTTCTTGAAAAAACCGATATTTATAATAGAGAGATATTTATTTTTGCTTGCTGCCTTCACGTGTATGAATTGGTGTTAAAAGCGTGTCCGAAGTGATAATCAGTCAAGTGACAACAAACCCTGATATTATAGTTCCGAGATAGCTGGAAAAGTGACGATGAAGATATAATACAGCACTGTAAAGAAAAGCTCGCATCGCACCTGACTGTTTCACATATTGACAATTTGCTTGAGCTGTATGTACCAAACTGAACTGACCAAAGAAATAGTCAGAGATGACTATCAAGAGTTGAGAGAGAGAGAGTGAGGCTTTCTGTGCAGATAGGCGGAGATACACGGAGAAAATTTAAAATTTGACTTCCAGGTACCATGAACCAAGCTCGATGAATGATGAGAGCAATTTATTCCCTAAAAATATCATTGCTTAATGATCAATTCAAAATTACAAGCAAGGATAAGGTAGCACTGTTTTACTTGTGCCTGTTCATCGTGACATCCTAAGTGAAGCCATGGCTCCAATGTATTTTGGCCGTAAAAGCACCTTACCAAGATTTGTGCTTTTTGGAGTTGATGAAGGCTTACGGAGAAATTGATAAATGCATTTCAAAAGCAGCTTTACAGAAGATAAACCAGCATTTATGGAACTTGACTGATGAAGTTCCTGTCAAGTTTGACGATGATGTGTATCAAGAAGCTAAATTAAAAATGGTTGAAAATTTAACCGAAGAGAATTTCTCAACTAGTGGTAAACTTTACATCCTGTCGAAGGATGACTTTGCAGTAAGTTAAACATGTAAATATAGAAGTTGTTTTTTAGTTTTCTGTTTATATTACAATTTTGTTAACTGATTTTCTCTGTTTTGACTTGAGAGAAAAACATTTATGACTTCATTTCAGTCAGAAGCAAGTCATTGTTTGATTGTCTTAAAATTGATAACATTTATCTCCATGATGTCCGACCATGTGGTCAAATAATGTTTGTACACTTCGCTTCAAGAAGGCAGAAAGAAGGTTTCAACCGGAAGGGCAGTGAACAATACAGCGGAAAGAGTGTTCAAGTTAACGAAAGACTCAAGGTCTCACTTGAGGAGGAACAAATGCAGTTTTCTTATGTTGCGTGCGAGAGCACCATAAGATTTATCCCGACTGCCAAAAGCAAACTTTGAAAATAAAATTTGAAGAATGATGCATTTTACCTGTTAAACAGTAAATGAACACGACTTGGACATAGTGATGCTTTATTTACTAAATAAATATTAAGTTCTAGAATTCTTCCATACTGACTCAGTACAATTTTTCTTTTCTCATATTTGTCATCGAGTCGGCACATGTTATCATAATTCAATCGCAATAATATTTATTATGTGAGTTATCAAGGTCAAACAGAAAAAAATAGAGTGTATGCGTATTTGATTTCGTGAAAAAAATATTTTCCCTTATGTCTTGGTACACCCTGCCGCAGTTGCATGATGAAATACATTTTTATGACGTGGGATGAAAACATTTGGTTTTAATCACAATCACTAAGAGTATCAAAAGCTCTAATCAAAACTTAAGAGTTATTCTTTTTCAATATTGGTAAAATCATACAATTACATCATAACAATCCATAAGTCATTTTTTCCTCAGAAAACGTTTGAGGAGTAAAGTTTATTCATGAACAGAAAAAAGAAACAATCTGTGAAATATAAATTAAAATAACAGAAAATGCGACTGGAATGTATCTGCTTTTTGATGAGTGATTGCACCAGCTCTCGGTGAACGTATTCAATGTTGCGTTGAAAATGTCTGCCGCTTGTTGGTGGCACTTGACAAGTTCTCCTGGCTGGAGTAAACAGCTGTGCTGCCACTTAAGATCTCTGGAAGGAAAAATATTTTAATGGCTTCCACAAACGAAAGAAAGAATGTCAATGTAAAAAAGTGTAGTGTTTTATCAGGCAATATTTAGCCCATCATTAAAAAGGAAAGTACATGGCAGCCATAGGGATATATAAATAATTTTAAGTCAGCTGTAATTTTCCACAAAAGTGTTTAATTATACGATGATCTTCGAAACTTTAGCGTCATCATCAGATTATATCAGGAGATTTGTCCAAATGGGAGGAAAGAGCTTTGTGAAAAAATAATAAGAGACTTTAAGGCGTTATGGTACCCTCGGCCGCGGGCAGTTTTGGGCGACCGTTTCCGGCCTTTTTTCGGGCTGTCCGTGTTTATATATCACTCAACTACGGGATAACTATTAAAGATAGAGACTTGCGGTTTTCTTTATTTGATTCAGGAGATATCATTCCAGATAACAATTGGAAAGAAAAAATTTTATTTCTCCAGGTTAGCGAGAAAACCAAGCTGAACTTTGGCTTATTAAAACTTGCTTTGAAGACAGAAATTCAAAAATCGGAAAAAATCAAAAAATGGCGACATCATTCTTCTACAAGTACCTTTAAGCACATAGGTCAGAATTAGTTTCCTAAGCCGCTATCATCAAAGCCGTGGACCCCTGCACGCCGAAAATCTTAATTTTTCCAGTGGCTATTGTGGCGTACTAGGCCGTTATGAATTTTATCCTCCCAAGCGCTGACTCTGCGGCAACGCGGCATAAGGGGTAGGGGAATTTGGCCGTCCCCTCGCCGATTTCGTCATCCGCTCAAGGTCTTCTGCTGCCTTGGTTCTTCAACTGTTTCTAGGAATTCGTGAGGATCCTTTTGGACGCGCATTCGCATTGGAAATAAGCTAACAGGGTGTCTCGGGGTGGCCTAGTGGATAGGGCACTGGGCTACCGACCGGAGTGTTTCGGGTTCAAGTGGCTTTCTGGACGCCCCAGCCTAAAATCCTCGTGATTTGATTTTCTGCGAGTCAAAACTTCGTAGGAAATCGCAAATGGCCCAGGGAAAGTAAGTGGACCCCCTACCCTGAATGTGTGAATATCACACGCCAATGGCTTAGTACGGGGTGAGCTCTACTCTCACCTATCAAAGACCAACCTTCGGGTTAAACACCGGGAATTAGAGGCGAATTTTGGGTACATATCTAGAATTTCGAAGAATTTTCGGACATTTTCTTATCTGAAAGGGAATATTTTTTAAAATTATTTTTGAAACATATAGTGAGAATTCAGTCATGATTTATCGAAATCCGTTTACACTCGCTTAAGAACAAGAAATTACGCATTTTTATGGTAATTTTGTCCAGTTTTCGTACTGCAACATTACCATACAGAGAGTAAAGTGGTTGCGTCAATACGATAAGATATATCGGTACGGGAAATGAAATAAATTTCACCGCCCAAGACCTTTTATTATTTCATTGCCATCATTACTCTGGTTTTTTACAGCTTCGTCGGACGCTAGCCACCGTATCTCAAGATTTCCTTCGATAATTTACGAAAGCACTATTATAATGTGGTATTCACTCACTCGTATTGCTTATTTAGTACTTCTCAATGCGAAATTGAAATGCAAATTAGGTTTCCTGTTACCGTCTTAGCAACTAGCGAAAACTAAAAGGATTCCTTGACTACAATTTTTCTGTGTTTTTTTAGCCTCAGATGTAGGCTCATTGTCAGACGTTAAAGACTTTTCAACTCTATTTTCCAAGCGCATGCACTATTCTCACCTGTTAATTGGATTAACTTCATGGGCGTTGAAATGGGAATATGTTACTCCAAATATGGACATTGCATCACACATTTCCACGTAACGCTAGTAAAAACACAACGCAGAAGGTACTTTCCCGGAATATTTTGGTTTCTTGGCCGATACGTTCTTTACCCTGCTTCAACGGCCGGTTCTTATTGATTATTACAACTTGTAATCTGCTGTAAAATTTAACGCAGCATCATACTGTCGGAGCGTTATTCAAAATTTATAGCTTTCGTTAAGGGGTGTGACTGATGTGTATATTTCATCCTCTATTGTAGTAAGTATTCGTGCACAACGGCTAATTAAACATTGTGGAAACCCTGTAACGTCGGGAGATACGTTTTGCGGTAAAATTAAGCCGCAGGTAATAACCACTGTACTTATGTTTGAGTCACTTTCTCGATGACATAGGTCGTGTCGGCTTTTTTGATAACCCTTAACTGTTGTCAATAATCATTATAGAACGAAAAAGTTTCTGGGCATTTAAAAATATGATTAAAAATGAGATAAATCAATGATAGTCGCAAGTCATCCCGCATTCCGTCACATTTTCACGATCGAAAAATTTGGGGCAGAATAACGTATCCTTTCATGGTGTGGGAAACGTTATCGCAAATTGCACGAATTCATTTTGAAGCGGATTTAGCGCAGTCATCACAGAAACGGTCCAAATGTTATTCCAATTCAGAATGGTTATTTAAAACGTATGATAATTTATAGCAATGAAGGATTGGTAACACTAACGTAATTACTACCGGCAGAGTTTATTAAATGATATTATTATACATGGAAATTAAGTACCAAATTGTTAGGTTAATTTGTTGGGCTTATCCTCAATCACCATGGTTTGCGAACGACAAATAGATCAAGGATGTTGTGCACAAAACAGTGGAACGAGATGTACGGGATGTAATTGAAGCGCTTCGCATCTTCATCTGCAGACATCTTTTACGGAAGTGACTGAATCAGCGTTTTGCAGTATTTCGACCAGCATATTGCAGTTTCTGTTTCGATTCTCACAAACCGTGCCTATATGCTAAAGGTATGGTCAAAACTGACAGAGGGCGCTAATTCGTATGCTGGTTTGCATGACGCGCTTCCTCGACTGCGCATAGCTGTGCAAGACGTAACTTTGAAGGTTTTACTGGCATGAATGAACTATAAAATGTACGGATATCATTTTTCAAGTTTTTTCTCTTGAAGAATATGAAAGCTAATTCTGGAAGCAAATTATTGTAACTTTCCATTGTTCTAGTGCGCATCCGTACACCAGATCGAATGATAAAACACTATTGCACATAAAAAATAAAGATAGCGCGATTTCCTTCACGATGGAGTTCCGTGAACGACGCTAGACATCTTATCTATGCAATTTACGAACACTAGAAAAACAAAGTTATTAATTTCAGAAAACGCACTGAATTACAAGGTGTATTCGAAAAGTAAGGACCTTTTCCTTATATTCAAATGTTGGCAGCTTAGAACAAAGTTGTTAGAATTCTACGCCATCTATTGATAGCTTATGAGTTCACTGAAGTCATTATGTTGATACAGTATTCGTTTGACAATCCCTGAAAACAAGTAACAATGGCTTCGAGTAGTAGTATTTTTTGGGTGAGTCGACAGCTTTGGTCACTTGCAAATGGCTTCGAAAATCGTTACTCCCGCCAGTTGCGAAGAGCGTCCTGTAATTCGATTTTTGCGTGCAAAAGGATCTACAGCTACTCTTATTCATCAGGAGTTGTGCCTATTCATGGGATTACAGAAATAAGAGAAGAATTGGATAGACAATAGTGTCGAGACTATAAAAGTGGCCGCACATATGTGCATAATGAGGAGCGGAGTGGCCGGCCCAGTATCCAATCCAATAATATCGCAAGAAGAGGACCAAAAACTGCGATCTCATCGACGATTGATGATTAGTTTTCTGGATGATAAAGTTACTCTATTGGACGCACCAATATTTGAACAATGGTCACGGACACGCTCCATCCTATATCGACGGCTCGGTAAACTGTCGTCCGGGAGAGTCCACTACTATGAAATGGCGCGTCCTCACTCCGCTGTCCATACCAGAGGTAAGATTCAGGATTTCCGTTGTAAACTTTTCGATCACCCACCTTACAGTCCCTATACCTACTATTACCTCTTCTTGCACCTGAAGCAAGGATTAGTGGAAGATTTGAAGATCTCTAGACTGCCGTTTTCACCCAGCTCAATTCTCAGGCGGAGGACTTCTATACATCCTCTTTATTAGAGATAGGTCGAATAGCATTTTTCTCGAATTCGAGGTTCGAATTAGAATATCTAATATTTTTATGAATATTGTACTTGAATATCATGGGCGTTTTTCCACCAATTTTAAATACAAACGACAATTCAAATAAAAAATAGCGTAGTACTACTATTTCTGAGACCCTATTTACAAAAACTACAAAAAACTAAATTGTAAAATAAGCTGAACAGAATGTATCAAAATTCTGAAGTATTGAAGGTTCTAAAAAGAAACAATGCTCTTGACAATATATTCACACATATTTATAGTTGGTCACAAATCTGTTGGAGCACGGCCATTAAAATAATTCAATCAATGTTAAAATATCACCAACTCTAATAAAAATATTGCATTATTTATCCTGCTTTATAAGAATGAACAATTTTTTATTGGCACTTCAAAAGTAACTTGGCACTTTGCAAATAAAGTACTACTATAATATAAATTTCTCTTTGCAAATAAGGTATGTACTAACTTCTAAAAACACAAATTTCACTCCGCAAATAAGGTATGTACTAACTTCTGAAAACAGAAATTGCGCTTCGCTAATTAGGGACTAATAAAAACACTCATTGCCTTTGGCAATAAGGTACTTTAAATACGAACAACATTATTTTAAGTTTAAGTTTTGTTAAAAAAAAACTAACATTTTCACTGTGTCTGGGTCCCGTCTATTTCTTTTTTTATCGCAGATTATCCCAGCTGTGCTATCATTTCGGCTATTACCCTTGTTATTTTTTCTTGCCTCTTGTCCTCTGGTTTGAACTTCCCCTTCTTATCCATGAAACTCGGCAAGGATAACTGTCTTCTAGGATGATGATGTTTTTTAATTTTCCCTGGCGGAGATGCTGCTTCACCAGATTCACTTGCTGACGACGATGGCAAAGAGCACTGAGTAGATGACATAACTTCAGAATTGCTGTCATCATGGGTCTCAGGGTAGCCTTTGTCAATCAGCTGCATAATGTCATCTTTGTGCCTTTTCAAATGGTGTTTTAAACCTGAAGTAGTACGCGACGCACCACGCGATATACTCGCACTGCAAAAATTGCAAACTGCTAATTTCTCGTCGAGATCACAAATGTGAAAATGTTGCCACACTTCGATGGTCATTCTAACTTAATAAGTTTGAGTTTAATAAGTTAACTTAATAAGTTGACATAACTTAATAAGTTTACGTTAATAAGAAATTTGGTGGATTAAAAACGAACGTAAGTTTTACGACGGCTTATATACTTCTTCTCCTCAATCCTTACGCAACTGACAAACCACGGCAAACTTGGAACACCGCGATTCTTTTGTTTCTTATTATAAGCATGTATTTTACTATGTTAATCACAAGCCTGAAATTAAATAAGAAAACCAAATTTATTTCAAAAATTGAATTTATAAAATGTAAGCGTAGTCATGCAACGAGGAGTCAAAAAAAAGGAACAACCAATTTCGCGAGCGTTTGATCATTTGCTTTGTTATGTACTTCTCGTGAAGTTATTATGGATTTATATTTTCATGCTTAACTTAAAGATGAAGTTTGGTTTGAAATATTAACTAATGAATCACCAACCAAATCTGCTAGCCCTAATGCTTTGTAACATGTTACCTAACCGATGCCCGCGAATTATAAAAGCATAGTCGATTTGTGTAATGCATTCGAGATGGTGAAATTATTACTTTGTGTCCTCGAATATATAATAGTGCAAATATCTCACTATCCGAGTTATTCGAGGATTCGACTATTCGAATGTCCCATCTCTACTGTGTATACATGATATGTAATGCATGTTTGGTGTGAACTCACCCCCTGCCATACACATTTATGGTATCTTGCAGGGTATTATGTAGATGTATATGCGTGCAAAGGAGATTGAAAAAGCTAGTGCAACGTTACGAAAAGGGCTAAGAAGCGAACGGCGAATAAGTAAGAAAGTAAAGTAGATTTGTGGAATACGCCTCGAATATTCTTGATGAGATAATGACTCATCTGGATGAATTTTTTGTCAGTTAAGACAAAGATTTGCTTTGTTTCGAGAAAATTTATTGTTAAAAAATTGGAAAATAATATAGTTCGACCTCAAAACATGGAACGTATGACATGTGTAAAAACCTTAATAGTGTGGCAGCGAATTACCTGAATAGAAAACGTATTAATTACGTAAAAAAAACCTTGCTCCCGACCAAATATTCTGCGGTCATAAAGTTCACTTGCCATTTTCAAGGGAGAGTCCACAAAGCCATTAATGGAGGTTACAGTCCTGGTATATTATGATCAAACCACGGCTTCTCTTCAGATACTATATGGAATTAGTCTTGTCGTCCTCCCTTGGTACGGTAGAAGGATTTGCATTGCAGATATAAGGGGCTCCTCATATCAGCAAGGCGAGAGAGGAAAATTTGACGGAAAAAGAATTTCACCATACTCTTATTAGCAAATAATATTTATTCACAATTTATTATTATATTATTTAAAAAATAACTAAGGGGGCAATCCCCTCTGTATTGCTATGGCGGGCCAGCCCCCTTTACGCTCGCTACGAAAAAAAATTTTCGACGTTCAGCGAAAGAAGTTTTTGATGGTGTCTCGTCACAATTTTTCCATGCATCTCTCATAGACGGAACAAGATTAGAAGGTGCAGGAGAGTGCATATACATGCTAGCCTACGAGTGACAACGAAGGCAGAAAATCGATTAGGCCCCAACTCCTTGGGACTAAACCTGGTGTTTTCTTTGGCCTATTATGGAGATTTAAAGCATATTAGAATGTGAATAACAATTGAGATAGAGATTGTGTGGTCATGATAGCCGAGTGTTAGTCTTCACCATCCGGGATCGGGTTCGATTCCCGGCTGTAGCAGACATTTTTCATTGGTTTTTTGGTCCCTACTTAGTGCTGTATAGAGAGATATTCAAGTTCTGTGCTCCGTCTGCCGGATGGAACGCTACACCGTGGGCTCCTTGAAGTCTTTCTTTTGGAGAAGGGCAACTCCGGGTTTCCTTCTCCCATCTTCCGTTCCATGAAAGCCTCTTCTCTACGCAATTACTCACGTATTCTGAATAGCACAAATGATTATAGCTGTCGGTTGCCTCTTCTAAATAATTATGACTAATATTCAAGACTTCAATGACTTCAAGAGTATCGTGTCCGAAATACATTCCGGCGGCGTCAGCAGTCTTTGTAAAGAAAAATTTAGAAAATTATAAATGTATTTTATTCCACTAGAAGATAATTCTTTCCTTAACGTCTGGTACAAATTCAACCTCTTGAAATGACATACGTTTGCTTGATTTGTCACTTTTTCTATTATTTTCACGAATTTTACTCCGAATTCTATCTACTACTCCTAGTTTCACCGCGTGCATTGACGAAATCATGAGTGCATTTAATCTCGTTGTATAGGCCTATCTTCTGCATGAATTGTTATGATAGCCAACTTTTAACATTCCATTGGTTGTGAAGATGGAGGTTATAAA
Organism: Platycnemis pennipes; assembly: GCA_933228895.1. Lineage (NCBI taxonomy): Eukaryota > Metazoa > Arthropoda > Insecta > Odonata > Platycnemididae > Platycnemis > Platycnemis pennipes. The sequence continues at coordinate 7,549,704 of OW121846.1, read as the reverse complement.
AACCACAACATTTAATGCTACTTGAAACTCATTTCAAAATTTTTATTTTTATTTAATTGTAAGTTACAACTGAGCAACGGAATATTTTATGGAAGTTTACATGATTTGAAACAGGAAACTATATTTCTTGTTAAGGATTAGATTTTTATGGGGTTTTCTTTCATCTGGTTCATGTCTGGTGTAGGACAATAAATACTACTAAAATTTTCGGAAAGGCAATACGATTGTAGATTGTAAGACAAAGAGCGAATAGAGTTGTTGCTATTTTTTTTACAAAGTTATTGATATATGTACACATACATTGTGGTTGTTCGCAATGAACTAAAATCAATCACTTTCACGAGGAAAAGTGTCAAGTGAAAAATTAGTGATGTTTTCGAGAGAACACGAGAAGTGATTAATTTAATCTTAGTTATTTAGGTAGCATCTGCTCATTTCACAATCAGAATATTACAAAACGCCAAAAAAGAACTATTTTAATGGTTGATTACGTATTTCTAAGGACAAAATTTTTATTCCCGCCTGCCCTTGTGTCAGATTCAGTTGAAGGTTGTTTAGTTCAATATGCGCTAGGTTATTAATGTGTTTCATACGCCGTATCTTTTTGAATCCAAAGGGATTCTTCTTAATTTCTGACATACTTTAAAAGAGAAAGGTTTTGGAAGTAAAAACCAAATTTATATTGGCAATTGTTAATGTAAATGCTACTCCTTATGTGGGACCACGGAGGGCTAAGTAAGTAATCGTATGCTATAAGTGATAAAAATGAAAGGCGGAAGATATAGAAACTTTTTTCTCCGAGGAAGAATTGCTATAGAGAGTATGATAACCCATTAGTGAATTCGGGTTAAATATGAACTTGGAGGGTTATAAAACGTCTGGCAGCACGACTTCCAAAAGGTGAGATCTCGACCAAAGCAATAGAATGGAAGCTCTGACTTACGCAAACATTTCTAAGAACTGAACTCAGAGACTGCATGTAATCCGACCTTCGCCTGGGAGCGACCCACGTGCGAGGGATGAGGAGCGAAGGAGGGAGGGTGGCACAATGTTGCCGCTGACCAGAGACGGTGGGGAGAATGGAATGGGAAAATGGCTCGTAACGGCGCGGTCGACCTCTGCCGCCACCGAAAAAATTAACATTTTCGGCGTGCAGGGGTCCACGGCTTTGATGATAGCGGCTTAGGAAACTAATTCTGACCTATGTGCTTAAAGGTACTTGTAGAAGAATGATGTCGCCATTTTTTGATTTTTTCCGATTTTTGAATTTCTGTCTTCAAAGCAAGTTTTAATAAGCCAAAGTTCAGCTTGGTTTTCTCGCTAACCTGGAGAAATAAAATTTTTTCTTTCCAATCGTTATCTGGAATGATATCTCCTGAATCAAATAAAGAAAACAGCAAGTCTCTATCTTTAATAGTTATCCCGTAGTTGAGTGATATATAAACACGGACAGCCCGAAAAAAGGCCGGAAACGGTCGCCCAAAACTGCCCGCGGCCGAGGGTACCATAACGCCTTAACCCTTCAATCCGGTTTCGAACTTTGAATTCTGGGGCCCTATTTGCGGTAATTAAATTTAAAAAATCTAACTTTTTGGAGCTATGGTGAAAGTAATTCATATCTTTGTAAACTTTAATTTTAAAATTGTAAAAAGTATCTACCTTCTGTTCTAAAAGTTAAGTTTCATGTGATATCATTTAAAACAATCCTCTAAACATGGGCATGCATTGTAATCTGGGCACCAGTAAACTGAATTCATTTCTTTCCCTCTAGCAGAGCTCACTTGGCATCTTCTTTGAGGCCTTAGCTGTCGGCGGTATCTTTTCAAAAAAGTGCCTCTACAAACGGCGCACAGTGGTCCCAAATCGAAAAAAGCAGACCAAAAGTTATTTTTTCGACAATCGGTAAGGAAGTTGTGAATGGTGTATTAGGATTCTACAAGGATATGGTCTACAATATACGTTACTACATTGGTTTTTACGTTGATCAGTAGTTGATCTCTGGGACCCGTCAAATAAGGAGCATTCAGGGTGAAAATGCCAGTCGCGTGAAAGCAGTCAATTTCGCAGAAGTTCAAGTCCATGGAGGTAGTATTATTATATTAGGTAACATGTTTCGCCAAAAAATGTATTGCATACAAATGTAAACCTATCCGTAGCATGGAAACCGGGTTTTGTTTGATTTATGTTTTATTTACTATTTTTAGTAGTTTTTCAAACTTTTAGCTTTTAATACATTAATTTTCAAATGAAAGTGCAATATCGATTTTAGCGCCTCTTTTTCACCCAGCGTTTTTAGCATGAATTGCAAAAGTATAGTATATGCAACAGGAGCAGTAAAGAAATATCTTGGTAGACGTTGAGAAATCGAACACAAGATTGATTTAAGTAAACCAATGCTGTGCGCTGAAGCGGGCGTCGGCCGGGCTGGCGCGTAGCATAACACAAGGGAATCCCATTTTTACCTTAGTGGTTCCATATTTTGATTCCTCTACCACATTTTTATCTCATAAATGAACTTTTTGTGTACTCCAGTTTATACACTAAAATGGAATTTTTTGCCTCTTCTCGGTGCAATTCACTATTGCTTCAGGATTAGCATCATAAATGAAGACAATTCTGAGGCCTTTATAGCTCTATAGCCTGGATTATTCCTAATAATTTTTTTAGTTACCTCAGTCTTCAACATAAATAGTATATTTCGTATATTCTCGGTGTAAATCACTGTCATTTGTGAAATATTTCGAAGTTACATAAATAATTACGATTTTTTATTGTTAGTTTGTTTTACAATTTTATTTTTCCTGAATTGTTTCAACGAAACTGGAGTTTTTTTCATTTTATAGGTGTATTTCCCTGTTATTCAAGCAATATTTTGTAGCACCAAAAATAAATGCGATCCACAGTAGCTTTTATCGTGATGCATTTATCTTAATAACTTTTTTATTTACCGCTGATTTTTAACAAAATGGACTTCGTAATTAAATGAAATAATTCGTTCAAACTTTCATAGCAGCATTTATATAAACAATCCTAAAGCGCTTTTTTCAATGCTGATTTTTTCCTACTAACTTTTTATTTACCCCAGTTTTATTTACCCCACTATACTTTTGTAATTCATGCAAAAAACGCTGGGTGGAAAAGACCCAATAACCAAAATGGAATTTTTCGCCTTTTCTCGATGTAATTCACCGTAATTGGAGAATTCCGTACCATTGTAATTCATAGGATCATAAATAAAGACGTTTCTAGGGCACTTTTTAATCCTGTATTTGTCCGGCTATCATTTTTATGTACTGCAGTTTTTCAACAAAAATGGAGCTTTTTCATCATATCCGTGTAATTCTACGAAATTAGAGCATCATTTCTAGCAACATAAATATTACTATTACGCATGGCTTTTTTAAATCCTGAATCCCAAATTACTTTTTTTCACTCATCATCATCATCATTGGTCAACAATCCTAGACGCAGGTTTGACGCAGCTTTCCACTCGATTCTTCTATCTGCTAACCTTTTCATTGTGATTCCTCTTTTACATCCTTCACTACCTGTTCCAAGTATCTCATACGAGGCCTGCCTTTTCCAATCTTCCCGTTTTCTTTCACTTCTTATTTAAAAAAATGGACTTTTTCGCCTCTATTTGGTAAAACTCACGCTAATTCGAGCAATTTTTTCTATCATCATAAATAAAGACGGTTCAGAGGCCTTTTCATTCCTGGATTTCTCCTACTAACATTTATATTTACCTCATTTTTCAACATAGTATTTTGTCTTTTCACGGTGTAATCCATTGTAAGTCGAGCAATATTTCAAGGCAACATAAATAAATACGATTCTGCAGCTTCTTTTGCGCCGGAATTATGCTATTAACTTTTTGTATTTTCCACAGTTTTCAAGAGAAATGCTCTTTTTCACCTCTCTTCGGTGCATGTCAATGTAATTCGTGCAATGTATTTTGTAGCACTATAAATAAAGACGATTCGGAGGCCATTTTTCAATCCTGGAATTTTCCTACTAACTCTTTATTTACCGCTGTTTTTCAACTAAAATTGCATATTTCGTTTCTTCTTGGTGTAATTCACTGTAATTCGAGAAGTAAATTAAATCAACATAAATTAATAGATACGATTTTGCATTGTTTTTTTACTAACAATTTTTTACGGCAGTTTTTCAAACAAAATTTAATGTACGCACGTTCTCCGCCTTTCCAATCCTGTATTTTTCCAACTACATTTTGTATTTTCCCCTGTTTCTAAAAAAATGGACTTTTTCGCCCTTTTTCGGTGCTCTTCACTGTATTTCGCGCAATATTTCATAGCATCATAAATAAGGAAGATTAAGAAGCTGTTGCCATCCTGTATTGTTCCTTATTTTTCATTTACTGAGGTGTTTCAATGAAAATAATATTTTGCGTCTTTTCCTGGTGTAACTGCAATTCGATCAATATTTCAAAGCAACTTATATAATCGATTCGATGTTTTTTTTACATTTTGGTTCTATTTACTTTCTTATTTACCACAGTTCATCAGCGAATATGGAGTTTTTCACCTCCTCTTAGTGTATTCGCCTCTAATCCCTGCAATATTTTACAGCTACAAAAACAAAAACGTTCCTAAGGCGCTATTTTTTTAATGCGTTTATCCTAATAACTTTTTTACAGCTGTTTTTTTAAAAATAATATGAACTTATTTGATTATTATCGGAGCAATACACTGTAATTCCAGCATTGTTTAATAGTAACATAAATAAATATGATTGTGCAACGCTTTTTCAATCCAGGATATATATTTTTATTTTACTCCTCATAATTGACAAATATGCATTTTTCGACTTTTCTCGGTTTAATTCACTGTGATTCGTGTTAATTTTTATGACTACTAGTAACTACGATGCTAGAGAATTTTTTTAGCACTGAATTTTCCCCACTAACTTTTTACCTTTTTCTCAGTACCTCATACCTCATATTTACCTCAATTTCTCAACCAAATTGGAATTTGTTGCCTCTTCTCGGTGCAATTAAATGTAACTGCATAAAAAAAAAAGATTCTGAGGCCTTTTTGAATCCTGAATTTAGCCTACTACTATCTTATGTACTGCAGTTTCTTAAAATAAAAATTCCTCGTATCGGTGTAATTTACCGAAATTCGAGAAAAATTTCAAAGAAACTTAAATAATTCCATGATGCAGCACTTTTTCAATCCTGAATTTATATTATTATTTATTTAATCACTAACTTTTTTCAAAAAATGATCTATTTTGCCTCGTCACGGTAGTATTAACACTAATTCTAGTAAATAGCATTTCATTGCATTATAATTAACCAAGATCTACAGACCATTTTTCCATTTTGGATTTTTCCTAATAATTTGCATAGTACCGCAGTTTTTCAACTAAAATAGCATTATCTGCAATATTATATTCATTAAATAATTCCTTAGAAACAGTAAAACATGCTACGTTTAAACGATCGTTGAAGGATTAAATCGGAAAAAGATTGGGAACATAGAAATTAACTGCGGAAGTCAAGAACACAAAAATGCTTCCGAAATCATATGCACCCATTTTTCCGTGAAATAATTCCCTAGAAACTGTGAAACACCCTCAATTTGAACATATCTGAGGATTGATTGCAGAAAAGTTTGGAAATCTAGAAATTCACAGGGCAAGACAAAAACACAAAAATGCTTCTTAAATTATCTGCACTCTTGTTTTCGTGATATAATTCCCTAGAAACAGTGAAACACGCTAAAATTTAAGAAATGCAAGGGAATATTACGGAAAAAGATATAAAATCTAGAAAATCAAAGCGCAAGTCAAGAACAAAACATGGTTTCTGAGATTATCCGTATACTTGTTTTCATTAAATAATTCCCTAGATATAGTGAACACGCTAAATTTAAACAAAGGTGCGGGATTATAACGAAAAAAGATTGGAAATCTAGAAATAAGCAGCGCAAGTCAGGAATGCAAAAATGCTACTCAAATTATATGCACTCTAGTATTTGTGAAATATCCCTAGACACAGTAACACACGATAAATTTGAAAAAAGTGAGGGAATAAAACGGAAAAATATTTCAAATCTAGATATTCACAGCTAAGTTCTAGAACACAAAAATGCTTTCAAATTATCTGCAGTCCATTCTACGTGAAAAAAGTCTCTATAAACAGTGAAACGCGCAAAATTTGAACAAATGTGAGGGGATATCACGGACAAAGATTTAAAATATAGAAGTACAACGCGCAGTCAGGAACACAAAAATGCTTATGAAATAATCTGCACTCTTGCTTTCGTAAATAAATCCCTAGAATCAGTGAAACTTTTTTGAAATATAAACCTAGAAAAAGTGAAACTCGCTAAATTTGATCAAAAGTGAGAGATTCTAACGAAAAAATTTGGAAATCTAGAAATTCACATCTTAAGTCAAGAACGCAAAAATACTCCTGAAATTAATGCACCCTTGCTTTTAGTGAAATATAAACCTAGAAATAGTGAAGCAAGCTAAATTTGAAAAAAAAGGTGAGACACCCTAAATTCAAACACAAATTGAGGGTATATAACGGAAAATATTTGAAATCTGAAAATTCACAGCGCAAGTCAAGAGCACAAAAAAGCTTGATAAATTATCGGCACACATGTTTACGTGAAAGAATTCCCTTGAAACAGTGAAACAGGATAAATTTAAAATCTAGAAAATCGAAGCGCAAGTCAAGAACACAAAAATACCTCTGAAATTATCCGCGCACTTTTTTCAAGAAATAATTTCCAAGTGATTTCGCTAAATTTGAACATATATGAGGGTTGATAACTGAAAAAGATTGGAAATTAGAAATATACAGCGCATGTCAAGTACGCAAAAATACTACTGAAATTAATGCTCTTTTGTTGTTGTGAAATGTATCCCTAGAAATAGTGAACCACGCTAAATTTGAAAAAATGTAAGGAATTATAATGGAAAAATATTTCAAATTTAGAAATTTACAGCGTAAGTTTAGAATAAAAAATGCTTCTTAAATTATAAGAACTCCCTTTTCGTGAAACTATTTCTATAGAAACAGTAAAACACTCTACATAGAAATGCACAGCTCAAGTCAAGAACACAAAAATGAATCCGAAATTATCTGCACTATTGTTTTCTGAAATAATTCCCTATAAACAGTGAAACACGCTAAATTTGAACTAATATTAGGTATTATAACGGAAAAATATATGAGATATGGAAATTCACAGGATAAAGAAAGAACAAAAAAATGATTCTGAAATTATTTGCGCACTTATTATCGTGGAAAAATTCCCTAGAAAAAACGAAACATGCTAATTTTGAAAAAAATGTGAGGGTATAAAACGGAAAAAGATTGGGAATATAAAAATTAACAGCGCAAGTCAAGAACGCAGAAATACATACTTAATTATATGAACTCTTGCTTTCACGAAATAATTCCCTAGCAACAGTGAAACAAACTAAGTTTAAACAAACGTGACGGATTATAACGGGAAAAAATTTGTTATCTAGAAATTCACAGCGTAGGTCAAACACAAATAAATGCTTCTGAAATTATCTGTCTCTTGTTTTCGTGAAATATTTCCCCAGAAACCATGAAAAACGCTGAATTTGACTAAACGTTACGCATTATAACGGAAAAATATTGGGAATCTAAAAATTCACAGCACAAGTCAAGAAAACAAAAATGTATCTGAAATTATCTGCACTTTTTTCAAAAAATATATCCCTAGAAACGGGGAAACACGCTAATTTTGGACGAATGTAGGGGTTAAAACGGAAAATATTGGAAATCTGGAATTTCATAGTGAAAGTCAAGAATGCAAAATAGAATTAGAAACACAAATTAGAAACAGTGAAAAACTCTAAATTTGACCAAATGTTACGCATTCTAACGGAAAAATATTGGGAATCTAGAAATTCACAGCACCAGTCAGGAACACCAATTAGTTTCTGAAATTATCATCGATCTTGTTTTCACGAAAAAATTCCATTTAAACTTTGAAACACGCTAAATTTGTACGAAGTGAGGGATTGTAACTGAAAAATATATGAGATCTCGAAATTCACAGCGTAGTTATCAATAAAACATGCTTCTGAAATTATCTGCACACTTGTTTTTGTGAAATAATTCCTAAGAAAGAGTGAAACATTCTAAATTTGAACAAATGGGAGGAAAATAGCGAACAAAGATTTGAAAAGTAGATATTATTAGCACCAAACAAGAACACAAAAATGCTTCTGAAATTATCTGCACTCTTGTTTTCATGAAATAAGTGCGTAGAAACAGTGAAGCACGATTATATTGAACTAGGTTTGTTTCATTATAAAAGAAAAGGATTGGATATCTGGAAATTTACAGCGCATGTTAAAAACACAAAAATGTTTCTGAAAGTATCTGCACCTAGTTTTCGTGAAATAAATTCTAAGTAACAGCGAAACACCCAAAATGTTAACGATTGTGTGGAATTGTAACGGAAAAAGATTGGAAATCTGGAAACCAACGGCTTTATTTACGCACAGAAAAATAATTTTCAAATTATCTGCATTCAGAACACTTGTTTTGGTGAAATAATTCTCCAGATGTAGTGAACGCCTAACTTTCAACATATGTGAACGAATATAACGGAAAAAAGATTGGAAATTAGTAATTCACTTCTCAGGTCAAGAACACAAAAGTGAATCTGAAATTATCTGCACTATTGTTTTCATTAAATATTTCTCATTAATCAGTGAACTACGCTAACTTTGCACAAATGTGAGGGATTAAAGCGAAAAATGAGTTCAAATCTAGATACTCACAGCAACAGTAGGAAATGAAAATGTTTATGAAATTATCATCACTATTGCTTTCATGAAATAATTCCCTGGAAACAGTGAATGGTAATCTAGAAATTCACAGAATGAGTCAAGAACAGAGAAATGGTTCTGAAATTATCCGCACTCTTGTTTTCGTGAATTAATTCCCAAGAAACAGTGAAAGTCGCCCAATTTCTTCAAATGTCAGAGATATAGCGGGAAAAGATTGGAAATCTAGAAATTCACAGCGGAAAATAAAAACGAAAAAATAATTGTGATGCTATTGCTCCCTTGTTTTTGTAAAATATATTCCCAGAAATAATGAAACACGCAACATTTGAACAAATGTGAGGAATTATGTCATGAAATTTGTCCCTAGAAACAGTGAAACACGATAACATTAAACAACAGTTGCGATTGTAACGGAAAAATATTTAAATTCTAGCAATTGCAGCGCAGATCTAGAGCACAAAAATGCTACTGAAATTATCTGCAAACTTGTTATCGTGAAATAATTCCCTAGAAACGGTGAAACACGTTACGTTTGAACAAATGTTAGGGATTTTAACAGAAAAGATTGGAAATATAGAAATTCAAAACGCAATTCAAGAACACAAAAATGATTCTGAAATTATCTCCATTTTTTGTGAATAAAATCCCTATGAACAGTGAAACACGTTAAATTCAAATATGAGGGATTAAAACGGAAAACTTTTGGAGATATGGAAATTCTCAGCGCAGGCAAAGAACAGAAAAATGCATTTGAAAATATGTGCACTCTTTTTTTATGAAATTTATCCTTAGAAACAGTGAAACAGGATAAATGTGAACAAATCTGAGGGATTAAAACGGAAAAAGTTAATGAGACCACGAAATTCACAGCGTAAGTCAAGAAAAAAATACTTGACTTACGCTGTGAATACACTTGTTTTGGTGAAATGATTCCCTAGTGACATTGAAACACACTAAATTAGAACATATGTGAGGGATTATAACGGTAAAATTTTGGAGATCTGGAAATTCACAGTTCACGTCAAGAACACAAAAATGTTTCTGAAATTATCTGCACTCTTCATGTCGTGAAATAATTCGCTAGAAACGCAAATCAAGAACGCATTAATACTACTATAGTACTCTATGCAAAAATACTACTTCACTAGCGAAAGTAAAGTATAAAAAATGCTTCTGAAATTATTTGAATTATAATTTCTCAGAAATAATTCCCTAGAAACATTGTAGCACGCTATATTTGGATAAATATGAGGGATAGTAACGGATAAAAATTAGAAATCTAGACCTTCACAGCGGAAGTCAAGAAGAAAAAAAATGTTCCTAAATTATTATCAGTCTTGTTTTTGCGAAGTAATTCCCTATTAACAGTGATACATGCTAAATTAAAACAAATGTCAGGTATTATAACGGAGAAATATATCAATTGTAGAAATTCGCAGTGTAAGTCAAGAACACAAAAATGCATCCGTTATTATCTGCACTCTTGTTTTCATGTAATTTTTCCCTACAAAAAATTAAACAAGCTAAATTGAAAAAAATACGAGGGATTAAAACGGAAAAAAATTGAAATTCACAAGTCAAGAACAGAGAAATGCTTCCGAAATTATCTGCACTCTTGCTGTCGTGAAATAAATTCTTAGAAACAGTGGAACAAGATAACGTTGAAAAAATGTTTGGGATTATAACAGAAAAAAGTAAAGAGATTTGGAAATGCACTGCGTAGATCAGGAACACAAAAATGCTTCTGATATTATCTGCAGTCCAATTTTCGTGAAATAATCCCCTAGAAACAGTGAAATACGCTAAATTTTAAGAAAAGTGAGGGAAAAGAGCGAACAAATATTTCAAATCTAGATATTCACAGCAGCAGTCAAGAACACGAAAATGTTTCTGATATTATCTGCACTCATGTTTTCATGAAATAATTTCCTAGAAACAGGGAAACACGCTACAGAATATCAAATGTTAGGGATTATAAGGGAAAAAAATTGGAAATCTAGGATTTCACAGCGCAATTAAAGAAGACTAAAATGTGTCTGAAATTATCTTCACCCTTGTTTTGTTAAAATAATTCCTTACAAAAAACTAACACGCTAAATTTCAACAAATGCGAATGCAAAAAATGGAGAATGATTAGGAATATAAAAATTAAGAGCATGAGTCAATAACACAAAAATGCTTCCGATATTATATAGAGTTATATAAATATATATGTTCCCTAGAAACAATGAAAGGCTCTGAATTGGAACAACTGTGAGGGATTATAACGGAAAAATTTTGGAAAAGGAAAATTCGCAGCGTATGTCAAAAGAAAAAAAGGATCAGAAATTATCAGCACGCTTGCTTTCGCGAAATAAATTCTTAGAAACTGTGAAACTCGCTAAATTTGAGCAAGCGAATAGATATCAACGAAAAAAGGTTGGGAATTACTATAATGAAAGCGCAAGTCAAGAACACAAAAAAGCTTCTGAAATTATCTGCACTCATGTTTTAATAAATAATTCCCCAGAAAATTGAAACATACAATATTTGAACAAATGTAAGGTATTATAACGGAAAAAGATTGGAAAACTGGAAATTCACAAGGCAAGTCAAGTGCCCAAAAATGCATTTCAAATATTCTGCACTCGTGTTTTCGTGAAGTAAATTCTGAGAAGCAGTTAAACACGCTAAAATTCGAACATATGTGAGAGTAGATAACGGAAAAAGATTGGAAATCTAGAAATTTACAGCTCAAGTCAAGACTACAAAAAAGCTTCTGAAATTATCTGCACTCTTGTTTTCGTGAAATAATCCGTAGTAACAGTGAAACACGCTAAATTTGACCAAATGAGAGGGATTATAGCAAAAAACAAGATTTGAGATCAGAAAATTCACAGCGTAAGTCAAGAACGCTTAAGTGTTTCTTAAAAATTTAAGCTTTCTTGTTTTCGTGATTATAATTCATTAGAAAAAGTAGATCAAGATAAATTTGAAGAAATATGAGGGAATATAGCGAAATAAGATTTGACACCTAGATATTAACAGCGGCACTCCTGAACACAAAAATGTTTATAAAATTATGTGCACTGTTGTTTCCATGAAAATAATTCTGAGAAACAGTGAAACACGACAAATTTCAACAAATGGGAGGGATAACACGGAAGAATATTTCAAACCTAGAAATGTACGGAGTAGGTCTAGAACACAAGAAGACTTCAAAAATTATATGAACTCCCTTTTTCGTGACCTAATTCCAATAGAAAGAGTAAAACACGGTAAATGTTAACATATGTGACAGATTATCGCGGAAAAAGTTTTAAAATCTGGAAAATCAAAGCGCAAGTCATGAGCACATAACGCTTTGAGATTATCCGCACACTTGATATTCTAGACAATCTAGTCAACCGAGATATTCTCAGCACCAGTCAAGAACACGAACCTGTTCCTGAAATAATCTGCACTCTTCATTTCGTAAAATAATTGCCTAGAAACAGTGAACCTTGCTTAATTTGATGAAATGCGAGGGATAAAACGGAAAAAGATTGGAAATCTAGAAATTGAAACCGCAAGCGAAATACGACAAAGTACTACTGGAATTAATGAACTCTTGTTTTTGTGAAATATATCCCTAGAAACAGTGAAACACGATAAATATGAAGAAATGTGAGGGATTATTACGGCAAAAATTATCAAATTCAGAAATTTGCAGACAGATCTGGAAACAAAAATATGCTTCTAAAATTATATGCACTCTTGTTTTCATGATGTAAATAACTAGAAACAGTAATAGCCCTTAAATTTTATCACATGTGAGGTATTATAACGGAAAAAGATTGGGAAACTGGAAATTCACAAGGCAGGTCAAGAACCCCAAAATGCATTTCAAATTATCTGCACTCTTGATTTCAAAAAATATATCCGGAAGAAACAATGAAACACACTAAAGTTAAACAATGTGAGGATTATAACGGAAATTTTGCGCTTGGTTATCAAAAGTGAGAATCTAGATAATCAAAACGCAAGTCAAGAACACAAAAATGCATCTGATATTATTCACTATCTTTTTTTATGAAATATTTCCCTAGAAAAATTAAAAAAAAGTTGAAAAACTGTGAGGGATTAAAAAGGAAAAAATGGAATTCTTAGAAACCAACAGTGCAAGTCAAGAACTGAAAAATGCTTCTGAAATGTTCTGCAGTCAATCTTTCGTGAAATAAATTCTTAGTAACAGTGGAACACGTAAAATTACAAGAAATGGGAAGGACTACAACGGCAAAAGTTAATGACACCGTGAAATTCACAGCGTATGTCAAGAACAAAATATTGATTCTGAAATTATCTACTCTCTCTTGTTTTCATGAAAAAATTCCTGAAAAACAGTGGAACACAGTACACTTGAAAAATCTAAGGCATTAATAGTGTAAAAATATTGGAAATATAGAATTTTACAGCGGAAGTCAAAAATACGAAATTGCTACTGAAGTTTCTGCAGTCTTGTTTTCGTAAAAAAATTTCCTAGAAACTATTAAACACGTGAAGTTTGAACAAATGCGAGGGTAAAAAAAGGAAAAAAATTGAAAACGTAAAAATTAACAGCGCAAATCATGAACACAAAATTGCTTCCGAAATTAATTACACTATTGTTTTCAGGATATAATTCAGTGGAAACGGTGAAACACGCTAAGTTTGAAAAAAAGGTGTTATGAAATAGAAAATATTGGGAATTTAACAAAACAGCGCATGGCAAGATCACATAAATGCTTATGAAACTATCGGCACTATTGTTTTCTCTAAATAGATCCCTAGAAAAAGTGTTACACGTTACATTTGAGCAAATCGGACGGATAATAAAAAAAAAAAAATTGAGATCTGGAAATTCAGCGCGCAACTCCCGAACGCTTAATTGTATCTTAAAGTACTGCACTCTTGTTTTCGTGATATAATTTATTAGAAAAAGTGAAACAAGATAAACTAAAAATGTAGGAATTTTAACAAAAAAAGTTTATAAATCTAGAATTCAAAGCGTAAATCAAAAACGCAATAATACCATTGAAACTAATGCGCTCTTGGTTTTGTGAAATATTTCCCAAGTAACAGTCACACACGCTTTATCTAAACAAATTTGAGGGTTTTAACCGAAAAATAAGTTGAATCTGGAAATTCACTGGTCAGGTCTAGAACACAAAAATGCATCTCAAAATATATGACCTCCTTTTTTCATGAAATAATTCCAATATAAACAGAGAAACACCCGAAATTTTAACTAATGTTTTGGAATATCACGGGAAAAGATTTCAAATCTAGAAAATCAAAGCTCAATTCTAAAAACAGAATGCTTTGAGATTATACGCACATTTATATTCGTTAATTTATTCCATATATTTAGTAAACACTAAAAAATTAAACATTTGTGAAGGATTATAACAGAAAAAGTTTGGAAATTTTGAAATTCACAGCTCTAGACAAGAACCCCAAACTGTTTCTGAAATTGTCTGAACTCTTGTTTTGGAGAAATAATTCTCAGAAACAGTGAAACACGATAAACTTCAACAAATGTAAGGGATTAAAACGGAATGACTTAATTAATGACACCTAGAAATTCACAGCATAAGTGAAGAACTAAATATTGCTTCTGAAATTATCTGCACTCTTCTTTTCATGAAATAATTCCTTAGAAACAGTGAAAGACGATAAATTTCAACAAATGGGATGTATTACCAGAGAGAAATGTATTGACACCTAGAAATTCACAGTGTACATTTACATTTGAAGCTACTTTTTAACAAATCTAAGGGATTATAGCGGAAAAAATTTGGAAATCTATTATATACAGCGGGACTCAAGGAGACAAAAATTTGTCCAAAACTATCTGGACACTCTTTTCCGTAAATTAAAACCCTAGAAACATTAAACACGCTTTATTTGAACAAAGATGAGGGATAATAACGGATAAAAATTGGAAATCTAGAAATTCACATAGGATGTCAAGAACAAAAAAGTGGTACTGAAATTATGTCCTCTCTTTTTTTGTCAAATAATAATTTCCTAGAAACAGTGAAACACGCTATATTGAAACAAATGTGAGGTATATTATCGGGAAACTAAATATAATGTATTAATTTGCAGCGTAAGTCAAGAATACAAAATTGCATCTGATAATATCTACACTCTCGTTTTATGAAATATTTCCCTAGAAAAATTAGAACAAGCTAACGTTAAAAAAATTGTGAGGTATTATATATATTGGAAATAAAATTGGAAGCATAAAAATTAACAGGGCTGGTCATAAACACAAAATAGCAAACACGCTAAGTTTGAACAAATGCGATGGTATTGAAACGTAAAAAGATTGGGAACATAAAAAAAACAGCGAATGATAAGAAAACATAAATGCTTCTGAAACTATCCGCACTATTGTTTTCGTGAAATACATCCCTAGATAAAGTTTTACAATCTACATTTGAGCAAATCGGAGTCATAATAATAGAAAAAATTTTGAGAGATGTAAATTTACAGCTCAAAACCTGAACGCTTAAATGTTTCTTAAATTATCTGCACTGTAATTTACGTGATATAATTCCTCAGAAACGGCGAAACAAAATAATTTTGATGAAATGTCAGAACTATAACGAAAAAAGATAGGAAATCTATATATTCAAAGCGCAAATCAAAGAAGCAATAATACAAATGAAATTAATTTGTTGAATCTAGAAATTCACCGGGCATGACTAGAACACGAAAATACATATCAAAATATATGACGTCCTTTTTTCATAAAATAATTCCAATATATACAGAGAAACACTCTAAATTTAGAAATTCACGTAGGATGTCAAGATCAAAAACATTGTACTGAAATTATCTGCACTCTTTTGTCATATAATTGTTTCCTAGAAACTGTGATAGAAGCTATATTGAAACAAATGTGAGGTATATTATCGGGGAATTATGTATAATGTTTAAATTTGCAGCGTAAGTCAGGTACACAAAAATGCATCTGATATTATCCAAACTGTTGTTTTTATGAAGAATATCAGTAGAAATATTAAAACAAGCTAAAGTTGAACCACTGTGATATATTATAATGGAAAAAATTGGAAATCATTAAACTCATAGTGCAAGTCAAGAATTGAAAAATGTTTCTGAAGTAATCTGCACTCTACCTTTCGTGAAATAAATTCTTAGAAACAGTGAAAGACGATAAATTTCAACAAATGGGATGATTAACCGGAGAGAAAGTTATTGACACCTAGAAATTCACAGTGTATGTCAAAACAAAATAATGCTTCTGAAAGTATCCACATTCTTGTTTTCAGGGTATAATTCATAATAAAAGGTGTAACACGCTAAGTTTGAAGAAATGCGATGTTATAAAACGAAAAAAGACGGAATATAAAAAAACAGCGCATGGCAAGAAAACATAAATGCTTATGAGACTATCCACACTATTGTTTTCGTGAAATACATCCCTAGAAAAAGTGTTACACTCTCCATTTGAGCAAAACGGAGGGATAATAACGGAAAAATTTGCTATCTGGAAATTCAATGCGCAACTTCCGAACGCTTAAATGTTTCTTGAACAAATATTAGGGATTATAGCGTAAAAATTGGTAATCTAGAATTTTACAGCGGAACTCAAGAACACAAAAATGTTTCCGAAATTATCTGAACACTCTTTTCCGTCAATTAAAACCCTAGAAACATTAAAACACGCTATATTTGAACAAAGATGAGGAATAATAACGGATAAAACATAGAAATTGAACAAATATTAGGGATTATAGCGTAAAAAATTGGAAATGTATAAATTCACGAAGGATGTCAAGAACAAAAAAATGATACTGAAATTATCTCCGCTCTTTTCTTGTCAAATAATAATTTCCTAGAAACAGTGAAACACTATATATTGAAACAAATGAGAGGTATATTATCGGGTAATTATATATGATGTATAAATTGGCAGCGTAAGCCTGGAACACAAAAATGCATCAGACATTATCTACACTCTCGTTTTATGAAATATTTCCCTAGAAAACTTAAAAGAATCTAAATTTGAACAACTGTGATGAATTATAAGAGAAAAAAATTGGAAATCAAGAAACTCGTAGTGCATTCAAGAATTGAAAAATTCTTCTGAAATAATCTGCACCATGTCTTTCGTGAAATATATTCTTATAAATAGTGGAACACGAATAATTTTCACAAATGGGAAGTATTACAACAGAAAAAGTTATTGACACGTAGAAATTCACAGCGTATGTCAAAAACAAAATAATGCTTCTGAAATTATCCACATTTTTTCATGAAATAATTCTGGAAAAACAGTGAACCACGCTAATATGAACAAATGTTAGGTATTAATAATGACAAAAAATAGGAAATATAGAATTTTTTTGCGGAACTCATGAATACAAATATGCTTCTGAAGTTATCTGCAGTCTTGTTTTCGTAAAGAATTTTCCAGATACCATTAAACACGTTAAATTTGATCAAATGCGAATGCAAAAAATTACAACTATAATAATTAACAGCCTAAATCAGCAACAAAAATTGCTTCTAAATTATATGCCCTCTTGCTTTCAGGCTAAAATTCACGAGAAACGGTGAAACACACTAAGTTTCAAAATATGCGATTTTATAAAACGGAAAAAGATTGGGAATATAAAAAAACATCGCTGGCAAGAACACATAAATGCTTAATTAGTAATAATCACAATAATGCTTAAAATATAAGGCATTATTAGTGTAATAATTTGAAAATCTAGAATTTTACAGCGGAAGTCAAAAATACAAAAATGCTTCTGAAGTTATCTGCAGACTTGTTTTCGTACAATAATTCCCTAGAAACAGTTAAACACTTTAAGAAGGAACAAGGGTATAAAACGGAAAAAATTGAAAATATAAAAATTTACAGCGCAAATCTTCAACAAAAATTGCTTCCGATTCACTTTTAAAATTAAATGCACTCTAGTTTTCAGGATAAAATTCACCAAAAACGGTGAAACTCGGTATGTTTCAACAAATGCGCTGATTTGAAACGGAAAAAAATTCGGAATATAAAAAATGGGGCAAAAGAAAGAACATATAAATGGTTATGAACTATTTGCACTATTTTTACCGTGAAATACATCCCTAGAAAAAATGTAACACGCTACATTTGAGCAAAACAGAGGGATTATTACAGAAAAAATTTGAAAATTATAAATCACAGCGCAAGTCCCGAGCGCCTTAATTGTTTCTTAAAGTATCTACACTGTTGTTTACGTTATATAATTCCTTAGAAACAGTAAAACAAGATAAATTTGATGAAATGTCCTAACAATAACGAAAAAAGATTGGAAATCTAGATATTCAAAGCGCCAATCAAAAACGCAATAATATAAATGAAATTAATGCCTTCATGGTTTTGATAAATATTTCCCTATTAAAAGTGAAATACGGTTTATATACACAAATTTGAGGGATTAAACCGAAAAATAATTTGAATCTTAAAATATACCGGGTAGGTCTAGAACTCGAAAATACATATCAAAATATATGACGTCCTTTTTTCGAAAAATAATTCCAATTTAAAAAGAGAAACACTCTAAATTTAGAAATTCACGCAGGATGCCAAGAACAAAAAAACTGTACTGAAATTATCTCCACTCTTTTTTTTTGTCAAATAATAATTTCCTAGAAACAGTGAAATACCCTATATTGAAACTAATGTGAGTTATATCATCCGGAAATATGATGTTAAAATTTTCAGCGCAAGTCAAGTACCAAAAAATGCATCAGATATTATCTAAAAGCTTGTTTTTATGAAGAATTTCCCTAGAAATATTAAAACAAGCTAAAGTTGTTCAATTGTGAGGGACTAAAACGTAAAAAAATTGGAAATCTTAAAACTCATAGTGCAATTCAAGAATTGAAAAATGCTTCTAACTAATTTATTCTAAATTTTAACTAATGTGATGGAATATCACGGAAAAAGATTACTAATCAAAAAAATTAAAGCTCAAGTCATAAACACAGTGTGCTTTGAGATTATCCGCACATTAATTGCGTAAATTTATTCCCCATATTTAGTGAGCACCATAAAATAAAACATTTGTGAAGGATCAAAACAGAAAAAGATTGGGAAGCTGGAAACTCACAGCGTTAGACAAGAACCCCAAACTGTTTCTCATATTATCTGCACTCTGTTTTCGTGAAATAAATTCTGTGAAACAGTGAAACACGATAAACTTCAACAAATGGGAGGGATTGAAATGGAAAAAGTTAATGACACCTAGAAATTCACAGCGTAAGTCAAGAACAAAATATTGCTTCTGAAATCATCTGCTCTCTTCTTTTCATGAAAAAATTCCTTAGAAACAGTGAAACATGCTGCATTTGTACAAATCTTAGGGATTATAGTGTAAAAAAATTGTAAATATAGAATTTTACAGCTGAACTCAAGAACACAAAAATGTTTCCGAAATTATTTGGACACACTTTTCCGTGAATTAAAACCCTAGAAACATTAAAACACCTTATATTTGCCCAAAGATGAGGGATAATAACGGATAAAAATTAGAAATCTAAAAATTCACGAAGGATGTCAAAGAACAAAAAAATGGTACTTAAATTATCTCCACTCTTTTTTTGTCAAATAAAATTTTCCTAGAAACAGTGAAACACGCTACATTGAAACGAATGTGAGGAATATAATCGGGAAACTAAATATTATGGCTGAATTCGCAGCGTAAGTCAAGAACACAAAATTGCATCTGATATTGTTTACGCTCTCATTTTTATGAAATATTTCCCTAGAAAACTTAAAACAATCTAGGGTAGAACAACTGTGAAGTATTATAACACAAAAAATTGGAAAATTTAAAACTCATTGTGCAAGTCAAGAATAGAAAAATGCTTCTGAAATAATCTGCACTCTACCTTTCGTGAAATAAATTCTAAGAAATAGTGGGGCACGATAAATGTAAACAAATGGGAAGTATTACAACAGGAAAGTTATTGACACCAAGAAATTCACAGCGCATGTCATAAACAAAAAAGTTCTTCTGGAGTTATCTACACTCTTGTTTTCATGAAATAATTCTTAAAACAGTGAACCACGGTAACATGAACAAATCTTAGGTTTTAGGGGATAAAAATAAAAAAAAAATTGTGATCTGGGAATTCAACGCGCAACTCCCGAACGCCTAAATGTTTCTGAAAGTACTGCACTCTTGTTTTCGTGATACGAAAATATCAATAATACAAATGAACCTAATGCACTTTTAGTTATGTGAAATATTTCCCTAGCAACAGTGAAACGCTCTTTATTTAAACAAATTTGAGGGCTTAAATCCAAAAATAAGTTAAATCTGGAAGTTCCTCGGGCAGGTCTAGAACACAAAAATGCATCTCAAAATATATGACCCCCTTTTTTCGTGAAATAATTCCAATATGAACAGATAAACACTAAATTTTAACTAATGTGATGGAATATCACGGATGAGATTATAAATCTAGAAAATTAAAGCTCAAGTTTAATACAAACACAGAGTTAAACTCAAACACAGAATGCTTTCAGAATATCCGCACATTTTTTTTCGTGAATTTATTCACCATAATAAATTAACTATAAAATTAAACATTTGTGAATGATTATAACAAATAAATATTGGAAAGCTGGAAATTCACTGTTCTAGACCTGAGCCACAAACTGTTTCTGAAATTATCTGCACACTTGTCTTCGTGAAATAAATTCTGTGAAACAGTGAAACACGATAAACTTCAACAAATGGGAGGAATTAAAAAGGACAAAATTAATGACAACTAGAAATTCACAGCGTTAGACATTAACAAAATTTTGCTTGTGAAATTGTCTGCATTCTTCTTTCCACGAAATAATTCCTTAGAAACAGTGAAACGTGCTACATTTGAACAAATCTTAGGGATTATAGCGTAAAAAATTGGAAATGTATAAATTCACGTATGAAGTCAAGAACAAAAAATGGTACTGGAGTTATGTCTACTCTCTTTTTTGTCAATGAATAATTTCTTAGAAACAGTGAAACAGGCTATATTGAAACAAATGTGAGGTATATTTTCGGGGATTATATATAATGTTTAAATTCGCAGCGTACACAACACAAAAATACATCTGATATTATTCATAACCCTATTTTTATAAAATATATCCTTACAAAAATTAAAACAAGCTAAAGGTTAAAACATTGTGAGGTATTATAACGGGAAAATATTGGTAATCTCTAAACTCGCAGTGCAAGTCAAGGATAGAAAAATGCTTCTGAAATAATCTGAACTCTATCTTTCGTGAAATTAATTCTTAGAAACAGTAGAACACGATACGTTTCAACAAATGTAAAGGATTACAACGGAAAAATTTTAATGACACCTAGATATTCGCAGTGTATGTCAAGTACAAAATATGGTTTCTGAAATTATAAACACTATTGTTTTGATAATAAATCACCATAGAAGCAGTGAAACAGGCTACACTTGAACAAATCTGAGGTATTTAAGGGATATAAATTGGAATTCTAGTATTTTTCAGCGGAAGTCAAAAATAAAAGAATGCTTCTGAAGTTATCTGCAGTCTTGTTTTCGTGCAAAAAACAGTTCCCTTGAAACTGTAGATCACGTTAAGTTTTAACAAAAGCGAGGGTATATAACGGAAAAAAATGGAAAATTGAAAATAAACCGGGCAATTCAGGAACAAAAAATTGCTTCCAAAATTATATGCATGTTGTTTTCAGGGTATACTTCACTAGAACCGGTGAAACACGCTATGTTTAAGGAAATGCGACGGTATTGAACGGAAAAATATTGGGAATATAAAAAAAACAGCGCATGGAAAGAAGACATAAATGCTTATGAAACTATCCGCACTATTTTTTTTGTGGAAAACATCCCTAGAATAAGTGGTACATGCTATATTTGAGCAAATCGGAGGGATAATAATAGAAAAATATTTGAGCTCTGTAAATTGCTAACTCAACTCCCGGACGCATAAATATATCTTAAATTATCTGCACTATTGTTCACGTGATATAACTCCTTAGAAGCAGTGCAACAAGATAAATTTGATGAAATGTCGGAAATCTAGCAAAATAAGCTTGGAAATCTAGATATTCAAAGCACAAATCAAAAACGCAATAATATAATTGACTACGTAGGTCTAGAAGACGAAAATATGACGTCCTTTTCTCGTAAAATAAATCCAATATAAACAGAGAAACACTCTAAATATAGAAATTCACGTAGGTTCTCAGGAACAAAATAATTGTGTTGAAATTATCTGCACTCTTTTGTCAAATAATAATTTCCTAGAAACAGTGAAAGAAGCTATATTGAAACAATTGTGAGGTATACTATCGGGTATTATAAAAATTGTTTAAACTAGCAGCGTAAGTCAGGTACACAAAATGCAACTGATATTATCCACACTTGTTTTTGTGAAGCATTTCAATAGAATAATTTAAACAAGTTATAGGTGAACAACTGTGAGGCATTATAACGGAAAAATATTGGAGATCTTAAAACTCATAGTCTAGAATTCCCTTGAAAAATTAAAACAAATAAAGATGAACTGTGAGGGATTATAACGAAGAGAATTGGAAATCTTGAATCTCGTAGTGCAATTCAGGAATTAAAGAATCCTTCTAAAATAATCTACACTCTATCTTTCGTGAAATAAACTCTCAGAAACGGTGAAACACGATAAATTTCAGCAAATGGGTAGTATTACAACAGAAAAAGATATTGACACCTAGAAATTCACAGGGTATGTCAAAAAAAAATAATGCTTCTGAAATTGTCCACACTCCTTTTTTCATGAAATAATTCTGGAAAAGCAGTGAACCACGCTAATATACTAATCTTAGGGATTAAAACGTCAAGAAATAGGAAATATAGAATTTTTTAGATGAACTTATGAATACAAAAACGCTTCTGAAGTTATCTGCAGTCTTGTTTTCGTAAAATACTTCTCTAGATACCATTAAAGACGTTAAATTTGAACAAATTCGAGGGTATTAAACGGAAAAAATTAAAAATATAATAATAAACAGCGCAAATTAGTAATTTTGGTATGTGAAATATTTGCCTAGCAACAGTAAAACACACTTTTTTTAAACAAATTTGAGGGATTAAACCGAAAAATAAGTGAATCTGGAATTTCCTCGGGCAAGTCTAGAACAAAAAAATGCATCTCAAAATTAGGACCGTTTTTTTTCGTGAAAAATTTCTAATATAAAGAGAGGAACTCGCTTTATTTAAAAAAATTTGAGGAATTAAAACGAAAAATAAGTTGAATCGGGAAAGTTACCAGGCAGATCTAGAACAAAAAAAATGCATCTCAAAATATATGACCTACTTTTTCCTGAAATAATTCCAATATAAACAAGGAAACACCCTTTAACTAATGTGATGAAATATCACGGAAAAAGATTTCAAATCCTAAAAATCAAAGTTCAAGTCATAAACACGGAATGCTTTGTGATTATCCGCACATTTTTTTCGAAAATTTATATACCATATTAAGTGAACTATAAAATAAAACATTTGTGAGAGATAATAACAGAAAAAGATTGGGAACCTGGAATATCACAGCGTAAGACAAGAACCCCAAACTGTTTCTGCAATTATCTACACTCTTGTTTTTGTGAAATAAATTCTGTGAAACAGTGAAATACGCTACATTTGTACAATTCTAAGGGATTTCAACGTAAAAAAATTAGAAATCTAGAAATTCACGAACGATGTCAAGAACAAAAAAAATGGTACTGAAATTATCTCCGCATTTTTCTAATCAAATAACAATAACCTAGAAACAATGAATAACGCTACATGGAAACAAATGTGTTGTATATTATTGTGGAATTATATACAATGTAGAAATGGGCAGCGTTTGTCTAGAACACACAAAAGCATCTGATATTATCTACACTCTCGTTTTTATGAAATATTTCCCTAGAAAGATTAAAACAAGCTAAAGATTAACAACTGTGAGGGATAATAATGATAATAAATTGGAATTCTTGAAACTCATAGTGCAATTCTAGAATTGAAAAATGCTTCTAAAATATTATGCACTCTATCTTTCGTGAATTAAATTCTTAGGAATAGTGAAACACGATAAATTTAAATAAATGGGAAGTATTACAACAGAAAATTTATTGACACCAAGAAATTCACAGCGCTGGTCATAAACAAAAACATTATTCTGAAATAATCTACACTCTTGTTTTCATGACATAATTCTTAAAAGAGTGAACCATGGTAACATGAACATATCTTAGGTTTTAAGATCGTTAAAAAAAATTGGAAATGAGGAATTGTTTTACATTGGAAGTTAAATTTGAACAAATGCGAGGGTATAAAAAAGGAAAAAAATGGAAATATAATACTAAACAGCGGAAGTCAGTAGTAAAAAAACATTTCCGAAATTATATGCATTCTTCTTATCAGGATATAAATCACTAGAAACGGTGAAACACGCAAAGTTTGATCAAAAGCGATGTAATGAAACGGGAAAAATTGGGAATTTAAATAAAACAGCGTATGGCAAGAACATATAAATGCTTTAGAAACTATCTGCATTATTGTTTTCGTAAAATACATCGATAGAAAATACGTGACACACTACATTTGAGCAAAACGTAGGGATAATATTTTTAAAAAAATTTGAGATCTGGAAATTCAACGCGCAACTCCCGAACGCTTCTGTCAAAAATAAAAAAATGCTCCGGAAGTTATCTGCAGTCTACTTTTCGTACAAAAAACAGTTCCCTTGAAACTTTAGAACACGTTTAGTTTTTACAAATGCGAGAGAATGTAACGGAAAAAAATGCAAAATTGAAAATAAACAGGGCAATTCAGGAACAAAAAAATGCCTTCGAAATTATATGCATCTTGTTTTCTGGATATAAATCACTAGAAACGGTGAAACACGCTAAGTTTGAACAAATGCGATGGTATTGAAAGGAAAAATATTGGGAATATAAAAAAAAGCGCATGGCAAGAAAACATCAATGCTTATGAAACTATCCGCACTATTGGTTTTGTGAAAAACATCTCTAGACAAAGTGTTACACGCTATATTTGAGCAAATCGGAGGGATAATAATAGAAAACAATTGGAGATCTGTAAATTCACAACTCAACTCCCGAACGTTCAAATGTGTCTTAAATTATCTGCACTGTTGTTCACGTGATATAATTCCTTAGAAACAGTGAAACAAGATAAATTTGATGAAATGTCGGAACTCTAGCGAAATAAGATTGGAAATCTGATATTCAAAGCGCAAATCAAAAACGCAATAATACAAATGACATCAACTACTCTTAGATTTGTGAAATATTTCCAGAGTAACAGCGAAACACGCTTTATTTACACAAATTTGAGAGATTAAACCGAAATAAATAAGTTGAATCTAGACATTCACTAGGTAAGTCTAGAACACGAAAATATGACGTCCTTTTTTCGTAAAATATTTTCAATATAAACTGAGGAACACATCTAAATATAGAAATTCACGTAGGTTCTCAGGAACAAAATAATTGTGTTGTAATTATCTGCACTCTTCTGTCAAATAATAATTTCCTAGAAACAGTGAAAGAAGCTATATTGAAGCAATTGTGAGGTATCGGGTATTATAAAAATTGTTTAAACTAGCAGCGTAGGTCAGGTACACAAAAATGCAACTGATATTATCCACACTTGTTTTTGTGAAGCATTTCAATAGAATAATTTAAACAAGTTATAGGTGAACAACTGTGAGTGATTATACCGGAAAAAAATTTAAGATCTTAAAACTCATAGTCTAGAATTCCCTTGAAGAATTAAAACAAATAAAGATGAACAACACTGAGGGATTATGACGAAGAGAATTGGAAATCTTGAATCTCATAGTGCAATTCAGGAATTAAAGAATCCTTCTAAAATAATCTACACTCTATCTTTCGTGAAATAAACTCTCAGAAACGGTGAAACACGATAAATTTCAGCAAATGGGATGTATTACAACAGAAAAAGATATTGACACCTACGCCTCACAGTGTATGTCAAAAACAAAATAATGCTTCTCAAATTGTCCACACTCCTTTTTTCATGAAATAATTCTGGAAAAGCAGTGAACCACGCCAATATACTAATCTTAGGGATTAAAACGTCAAGAAATAGGAAATATAGAATTTTTTAGATGAACTTATGAATACAAAAACGCTGCTGAAGTTTTCTGCTGTCTTGTTTTCGTAAAATACTTCCGTAGATACCATTAAACACGTGAAATTTGAACAAATTGAAGGGTATTACACGGAAAAAAATTAAAAAATAATAATAAACAGCGCAAATTAGTAATTTTGGTATGTGAAATATTTGCCTAGCAACAGTAAAACACGCTTTTTTAAAACAAATTTGAGCGATTAAACCGAAAAATAAGTGAATCTGGAATTTCCTCGGGCAAGTCTAGAACAAAAAAATGCATCTCAAAATTAGGACCGTTTTTTTTCGTGAAAAAATTCCAACATATAGAGAGAAACTCGCTTTATTTCAACAAACTTGAGGAATTAAAACAAAAAATAAGTTGAATCGGGAAAGTTACCAGGCAGATCTAGAACACAAAAATGCATCTCAAAATATATGACCTCCTTTTTTCCTGAAATAAATCCATAATAAACGGAGAAACACCCTAAAAATTAACATAATGTGATGGAATATCAAGGAAAAAGATTTCAAATCGTAAATATCAAAGCTCAAGTCATAAACACAGAATGCTTTGAGATTATCTCCACATTTTCTCGAAAATTTATTCACCATATTAAGTGAACTCTAAAATAAAACATTTGTGAGAGATAATAACAGAAAAAGATTGGGAACCTGGAATATCACAGCGTAAGACAAGAACCCCAAACTGTTTCTGCAATTATCTACACTCTTGTTTTCGTGAAATAAATTCTGTGAAACAGTGAAATACGCTACATTTGTACAATTCTAAGGGATTTCAACGTAAAAAAATTAGAAATCTAGAAATTCACGAACGATGTCAAGAACAAAAAAAATGGTACTGAAATTATCTCCGCATTTTTCTAATCAAATAACAATAACCTAGAAACAATGAAAAACGCTACATGGAAACAAATGTGTTGTATATCATTGTGGAATTATATACAATGTAGAAATGGGCAGCGTTAGTCCAGAACACACAAAAGCATCTGATATTATCTACACTCTCGTTTTTATGAAATATTTCCCTAGAAAAATTAATCAAGCTAAAGATTAACAACTCTGAGGGAAAATAATGAAAAAAAATTGGAATTCTTGAAACTCATAGTGCAATTCTAGAATTGAAAAATGCTACTAAAATATTATGCACTCAATCTTTCGTGAAATAAACTCTAAGAAACGGTGAAACACCATATATTTTAACAAATGGAAAGGATTACAAAGGAAAGAAAATTAATTAACACCTAGATATTCACAGAATATGTAAAGTACAAAATACGGATTCCGAAATTACCTACTATTACACTATTGTTTTCATGATAAAATACCTTAGAAAGTGTGAAACAGACTACACTTGAACAAATCTTAGGTATTAAATGTGCAAAAAATTAGAATTATAGTATTATTCAACGGAAGTCAAAAATACAAAAATGCTTCTGAAGTTATCTGCTTATAAGTTGTAATTATCTGCACTCTTCTGTCAAATAATAATTTCCTAGAAACAGTGAAAGAAGCTATATTGAAGCAATTGTGAGGTATCGGGTATTATAAAAATTGTTTAAACTAGCAGCGTAGGTCAGGTACACAAAAATGCAACTGATATTATCCACACTTGTTTTTGTGAAGCATTTCAATAGAATAATTTAAACAAGTTATAGGTGAACAACTGTGAGTGATTATACCGGAAAAAAATTTAAGATCTTAAAACTCATAGTCTAGAATTCCCTTGAAGAATTAAAACAAATAAAGATGAACAACACTGAGGGATTATGACGAAGAGAATTGGAAATCTTGAATCTCATAGTGCAATTCAGGAATTAAAGAATCCTTCTAAAATAATCTACACTCTATCTTTCGTGAAATAAACTCTCAGAAACGGTGAAACACGATAAATTTCAGCAAATGGGATGTATTACAACAGAAAAAGATATTGACACCTACGCCTCACAGTGTATGTCAAAAACAAAATAATGCTTCTCAAATTGTCCACACTCCTTTTTTCATGAAATAATTCTGGAAAAGCAGTGAACCACGCCAATATACTAATCTTAGGGATTAAAACGTCAAGAAATAGGAAATATAGAATTTTTTAGATGAACTTATGAATACAAAAACGCTGCTGAAGTTTTCTGCTGTCTTGTTTTCGTAAAATACTTCCGTAGATACCATTAAACACGTGAAATTTGAACAAATTGAAGGGTATTACACGGAAAAAAATTAAAAAATAATAATAAACAGCGCAAATTAGTAATTTTGGTATGTGAAATATTTGCCTAGCAACAGTAAAACACGCTTTTTTAAAACAAATTTGAGCGATTAAACCGAAAAATAAGTGAATCTGGAATTTCCTCGGGCAAGTCTAGAACAAAAAAATGCATCTCAAAATTAGGACCGTTTTTTTTCGTGAAAAAATTCCAACATATAGAGAGAAACTCGCTTTATTTCAACAAACTTGAGGAATTAAAACAAAAAATAAGTTGAATCGGGAAAGTTACCAGGCAGATCTAGAACACAAAAATGCATCTCAAAATATATGACCTCCTTTTTTCCTGAAATAAATCCATAATAAACGGAGAAACACCCTAAAAATTAACATAATGTGATGGAATATCAAGGAAAAAGATTTCAAATCGTAAATATCAAAGCTCAAGTCATAAACACAGAATGCTTTGAGATTATCTCCACATTTTCTCGAAAATTTATTCACCATATTAAGTGAACTCTAAAATAAAACATTTGTGAGAGATAATAACAGAAAAAGATTGGGAACCTGGAATATCACAGCGTAAGACAAGAACCCCAAACTGTTTCTGCAATTATCTACACTCTTGTTTTCGTGAAATAAATTCTGTGAAACAGTGAAATACGCTACATTTGTACAATTCTAAGGGATTTCAACGTAAAAAAATTAGAAATCTAGAAATTCACGAACGATGTCAAGAACAAAAAAAATGGTACTGAAATTATCTCCGCATTTTTCTAATCAAATAACAATAACCTAGAAACAATGAAAAACGCTACATGGAAACAAATGTGTTGTATATCATTGTGGAATTATATACAATGTAGAAATGGGCAGCGTTAGTCCAGAACACACAAAAGCATCTGATATTATCTACACTCTCGTTTTTATGAAATATTTCCCTAGAAAAATTAATCAAGCTAAAGATTAACAACTCTGAGGGAAAATAATGAAAAAAAATTGGAATTCTTGAAACTCATAGTGCAATTCTAGAATTGAAAAATGCTACTAAAATATTATGCACTCAATCTTTCGTGAAATAAACTCTAAGAAACGGTGAAACACCATATATTTTAACAAATGGAAAGGATTACAAAGGAAAGAAAATTAATTAACACCTAGATATTCACAGAATATGTAAAGTACAAAATACGGATTCCGAAATTACCTACTATTACACTATTGTTTTCATGATAAAATACCTTAGAAAGTGTGAAACAGACTACACTTGAACAAATCTTAGGTATTAAATGTGCAAAAAATTAGAATTATAGTATTATTCAACGGAAGTCAAAAATACAAAAATGCTTCTGAAGTTATCTGCTTATAAGTTGTAATTATCTGCACTCTTCTGTCAAATAATAATTTCCTAGAAACAGTGAAAGAAGCTATATTGAAGCAATTGTGAGGTATCGGGTATTATAAAAATTGTTTAAACTAGCAGCGTAGGTCAGGTACACAAAAATGCAACTGATATTATCCACACTTGTTTTTGTGAAGCATTTCAATAGAATAATTTAAACAAGTTATAGGTGAACAACTGTGAGTGATTATACCGGAAAAAAATTTAAGATCTTAAAACTCATAGTCTAGAATTCCCTTGAAGAATTAAAACAAATAAAGATGAACAACACTGAGGGATTATGACGAAGAGAATTGGAAATCTTGAATCTCATAGTGCAATTCAGGAATTAAAGAATCCTTCTAAAATAATCTACACTCTATCTTTCGTGAAATAAACTCTCAGAAACGGTGAAACACGATAAATTTCAGCAAATGGGATGTATTACAACAGAAAAAGATATTGACACCTACGCCTCACAGTGTATGTCAAAAACAAAATAATGCTTCTCAAATTGTCCACACTCCTTTTTTCATGAAATAATTCTGGAAAAGCAGTGAACCACGCCAATATACTAATCTTAGGGATTAAAACGTCAAGAAATAGGAAATATAGAATTTTTTAGATGAACTTATGAATACAAAAACGCTGCTGAAGTTTTCTGCTGTCTTGTTTTCGTAAAATACTTCCGTAGATACCATTAAACACGTGAAATTTGAACAAATTGAAGGGTATTACACGGAAAAAAATTAAAAAATAATAATAAACAGCGCAAATTAGTAATTTTGGTATGTGAAATATTTGCCTAGCAACAGTAAAACACGCTTTTTTAAAACAAATTTGAGCGATTAAACCGAAAAATAAGTGAATCTGGAATTTCCTCGGGCAAGTCTAGAACAAAAAAATGCATCTCAAAATTAGGACCGTTTTTTTTCGTGAAAAAATTCCAACATATAGAGAGAAACTCGCTTTATTTCAACAAACTTGAGGAATTAAAACAAAAAATAAGTTGAATCGGGAAAGTTACCAGGCAGATCTAGAACACAAAAATGCATCTCAAAATATATGACCTCCTTTTTTCCTGAAATAAATCCATAATAAACGGAGAAACACCCTAAAAATTAACATAATGTGATGGAATATCAAGGAAAAAGATTTCAAATCGTAAATATCAAAGCTCAAGTCATAAACACAGAATGCTTTGAGATTATCTCCACATTTTCTCGAAAATTTATTCACCATATTAAGTGAACTCTAAAATAAAACATTTGTGAGAGATAATAACAGAAAAAGATTGGGAACCTGGAATATCACAGCGTAAGACAAGAACCCCAAACTGTTTCTGCAATTATCTACACTCTTGTTTTCGTGAAATAAATTCTGTGAAACAGTGAAATACGCTACATTTGTACAATTCTAAGGGATTTCAACGTAAAAAAATTAGAAATCTAGAAATTCACGAACGATGTCAAGAACAAAAAAAATGGTACTGAAATTATCTCCGCATTTTTCTAATCAAATAACAATAACCTAGAAACAATGAAAAACGCTACATGGAAACAAATGTGTTGTATATCATTGTGGAATTATATACAATGTAGAAATGGGCAGCGTTAGTCCAGAACACACAAAAGCATCTGATATTATCTACACTCTCGTTTTTATGAAATATTTCCCTAGAAAAATTAATCAAGCTAAAGATTAACAACTCTGAGGGAAAATAATGAAAAAAAATTGGAATTCTTGAAACTCATAGTGCAATTCTAGAATTGAAAAATGCTACTAAAATATTATGCACTCAATCTTTCGTGAAATAAACTCTAAGAAACGGTGAAACACCATATATTTTAACAAATGGAAAGGATTACAAAGGAAAGAAAATTAATTAACACCTAGATATTCACAGAATATGTAAAGTACAAAATACGGATTCCGAAATTACCTACTATTACACTATTGTTTTCATGATAAAATACCTTAGAAAGTGTGAAACAGACTACACTTGAACAAATCTTAGGTATTAAATGTGCAAAAAATTAGAATTATAGTATTATTCAACGGAAGTCAAAAATACAAAAATGCTTCTGAAGTTATCTGCAGTCTTATTTTCGAACAAAAAAAAACAGTTCCCTTGAAACTGTTAAACACGATACGTTTTAACTAATGCAAGGGTATAAAACGTAAACAAAGGGAAATATAAAAATTAACAGGGCAATTCATGAAAACAAAATTGCTTCCGAAATTATATGCATCTTGTTTTCAGGGTATTGTTCACTAGAAACGGTGAAACACGCTAAGCTTGAACAAATACGAAGGTATTGAAAGGAAAAATATTGGGAATATAAAAAAAACAGCGCATGGCAAGACAACATTAACGCTTATGAAACTATCCGCACTATTGTTGTTGTGAAAAACATCCCTAGAAAAAGTGTTACACGCTATATTTGCCAAATCAGAGGGATAATAATAGATAACAATTTGAGATCTGTAAATTCACAACTCAACTCCCGAACGCTTAAATGTGTCTTAAATTATCTGCACTGTTGTTCACGTGATATAACTCCTTAGAAAGAGTGAAACAAGATAAATTTGATGAAATGTCGGAACTCTAGCGAAATAAGATTGGAAATCTAGATATTCAAAGCGCAAATCAAAGTTTTTTCTTGTTTCTTTGAGTGAACTAATATATCAAAATGTTTATTAATAAATTGACTCTGCATACTTGTATGTGTTAATGAATTTCAGTTCCAATCCTTCCCAGTCAACACAGGCGTCGTGAAGAGGTCATATAAGAGGTCACACGTGAGAGATCTTTTCGACTCGACTGTCGGAGCTCTTCTAGAGGTCTCCGCGACTCTTACTGTGTGACCTCTTTTCAACTCGACCTTAGGAGGTCTCCGCGACTCGTGCTGTGTGACCTCTTTACGATTCGCCGGGAAGAGGTCTTAAAGAGATGTTCGCGACTCGTGCTGGGTGACCTCTTTTCTGATCCACCTGGTGGTAGACCACGGAAACGACACATTCAGTTGGCAGTTGGCGCGTGTTTCCCGGTGATTCGGTGGGTTTTTTGCGACTCGGCTTCTTTATATTTTTTGACCTCTCCTTCGTTTGGACTTTGCTCTCCTGTTTTGACCTCTGCACCTGATTGGATTACCCTGACGGAATTGCTGACTTCGAGCGTACTTTGGACCTCACTCTCCCGTTTTCTACCCTCGAGAACCGTTTGGACTATCCGCACAGTTATATTTACATTGACACTGCTTCCTTCGGACTTTCTTTGGACGCTGATTTATTTGATCCTGCCTGAATTTTATCAATCGAATAACTTACCCAATTTTTCTGGGTTTGTTCTAAAATTGGTAGACCAATTGTGGCACGTGTCCGTACGGCGTGTGTGAGTAGTGTTCGTGCACGGACATCGTCCTGAATTTCAAGGTAAATTTGGTTTGCATGCACTTCTTTTGCCTTATTTTTAATACCTACTGTTTATTATGTTTATTTCGCAATGAAATATATTTACGTTACTCATTTTGTTCTCGCCCTGCTTTTGAAATCTTCACAGAATCGGGACATTTATTTGGATCAACCTCCTTTGGTATTCATTTGGTTTCCTAAAAAAATTATACCTGCTTTGGTACACTCTACTGATCCGGCTTTGTTTCGACCCGTTTTTCATGGGATTGGACTTTTGTTGGACCCGATCGTGTGCATCGCGCACCTTGTCTGGTTCGCAGAAAGTACATCGAGCTAAATACCAAGGTGAGTAACGTTCATACAGTACTTATATCATATGTTAACTGCAGAGGTGGGATATGTCAAGGCAGTCTCGATCACGAATATTATATTCCTCCTTGGTCTCGATTTACAGGCTTGACACTCCTTTCTATGGTACGTCACGAGTGATCCGATGAGAACTCGTAGCGCGGAGAAATGCGAGGTTTGCTTTGAATACGCTGACTCATTTAACGTGGTTACTCGATCTGGCTCTAATCCCAGTAATAATATTCCATTGCTTATCTGTTATGCACTTATCACCCTCATTCCAATTTTAATAAAACAACCATAACATGATTATAATTGAGGCACTTACGGCGAACACAACTCTTGCTACCTTTTGTAACATCTTGCCGTTTTATTGCATCACTTTTAATTTTTACATTAACTATTCAAAAGTGTTACACATCGCCCCAATATTTTTCTTATCAGCATCCCTTATAGCACAAAAGATGCTGAGCACATGCACACTGCATTTTCATTATGCTCAAGGAAACATTTTCGAATCATATTGTGAGCATATGCTAAAAATATTTTCGTGTCATTTTAGGAGCCACTCATTTTATAACATGCAGTCCGCACATTTCTAGCATACGGTAGAAAAACATGCTCAAAATATTTTGATGTTATGTGCTCAACATATTTTTAGCATATGTTCATAGAACATGTCTAAAATATTTTGGTGGAAATAGCTCATTGTTTATTGATAGACATGTTTATTTATACGTTTCTATAACTCACAACTTTGCAGTTTTGAGTTGAATTTAACAGTCCACGATCGTGTTCAGTCATGTTACGATACTGATCATAACCAATATTGCCATCATTGTCGCGCTTAATTTCGTCGGTATGTCGATGTACCTAAATTAATGTTGATTATAGTAAATAACTGTGTTGTATGTTCATAATTGTGCCGATGGTATTTATTTAGCTCAACGTTCATCTTATATTTCGCGGCGTTTGGAAAGGGTATAACAACATCGCAAAGCAGAGCGGCGGCGAATTAGGTTGAGAAACTAATGTGGGAGTTCGTCAGAGTAAACTCCTCGCTAAATTTTATTTTAAGCTATTGGTGTTCACGGCAACTTAATTTGATAATGGGATGATCATCCTATCATCGATGATCATGTTCGAGCATTCAGGTACGGCGAGTATAATTATTTACGTAATTGAAAATAGGTGTTGTTGAAGAAAAGTCATCAATTTGTCATTGTTTTTAATAACCCTTCCCATGTTTTTCATTGGATTCCTGCCTCGAGTAGTAACGACGATTCTTTTTCTTCTTTCAGATATGTTATACTATTACCGTATTCGGCATTTTGGAATGAGCTAACGAGGACATAATTCAACTATAGAGCATATATGAACGTGAAAACGTCGGAATTGTTGATTAACCTTAGTGCAGTGACGAGTGTTGAAACCATTTAAAAGAACTTCCTCTCGGGAAAATGTAGTTAGGTAAGTACATTACTGATTGTGGGACGAGAGTGGATTAAAAATAACTTTGGTCATTGAATACGAAGAACAAATAAAATTAAAGTTGTGTTGTTGGTGTTGTGCAAAAGCTATCTCAATTCCATCTATTCTCGTGTCGTGTGCTGTCATACTGGTTTTCTTTAAGAAGTCGCGTAGTATGTTGAAACGCATGTTTAATGTGGTACGGATCGTCAAGTGAATGAAATAATTGAATTTAGAAGGAATACTAATAAATGTTTGCATCTACAGCTGCTTCGTTTTAAAATCATTTCCCGAAAGTCCTGAAAATTAAGTGTGAATACATGTGTGTAGGAAGTCGGTGCAGTAGCAATTATGTGGCTACTAAGTACCAAATTATGCAGAAACCTGTGAAGACTGCTGTTGCTGGATTGAGTTCTGTGTATGAAAAAATAAGATTTCAAAATTTTGTTCTGTCCAGCAAGAGTCCAGCAAACAATTGCTGTTATTTGAGAACTAAGGAAAAAGTGTATATATAAGCCATAGGCCTAAACAATGGTACTCCTGTTATTATTGGCAATGTTCTACAGGGCTCAAAAGACATGTTATTTTATCCATTAGATTCTCGTTCCATGGATATTCACCTTAGTGGAAAATGGAGCACTGATAAAACCATTAATGTTAGCCAAATTTTATCCAAGGCAGTGCGCCTACCATATAACAGTGCAGAGGACTGCTTTTTCCCTATGCTGCACACACTATTACATTAATAATTTTTTTAGTGCAGTTGGGTGGGGCATAGCTATGCTATTCAGGGAGTGTGAACTAATGCTATCTGGTTAGTAGTTAGTTTAATGATTAATCCACTGATCTGTTTTGCCACACATTTGTATAATATTACAACATGTCATTTAATTACAGATGTCCTACTTCGTGGTATTGGCAGAAAACTGGTGCGCTGCAATTCCAGGTTCTTGGATTGACGAGCAATTAGCATGGGCGTAGGCAGGGAATTTGGCTGGGGAGGGGGGCCATGGGACCATCCACCCTCCGGAGGGTCTGGGGGGTACCCCCACTTCAAGAGGGGGTGTTCCTCCCCCGGAAATGTTTTTTAATTTAACCTTCTCAGAACTGAAATTAAGCCTAATTGCTGATGACATTTTTGTAAAATACTGAAAGGGATTTTTGTAGGCTAGAAAATGATCACACCGAGTTGGAAAATAAAATAGCTTTTATTTTCAACGAGGATTCACATATTTTCAGAGGGATCATAGTAAACTTTGGGATGGTTATCTGCTAATAAATTAAATACTCACAACTTCAATATTAATTGAAGTTGTGAGTATTTAATTGTGAAGTGTTGAAGTGTTGTGTGAATTGTGAAGTGTTGTGAGCGAGTATTGAATTGTGTAAGTGAAAACAAAGAAAATAAACAAAAATTTTGGTTGATAGGAATTTTGTTTTTTTTTGACAAAAATATTCAATTAATGGTAGTGCTGGGAACCCTTTCTTTAACAAGTTTTCTTTCGATGTGAAGAATGGATGGATTTGAAAATCTTGATTGGCCGGTTGTAGACCGAACCCACGACTTGATTCTTCGCATGACTGAAAAACTTCTTTCACATCCACCCTGACGGGCAGGCCGAATGCTACTTGGAGAAGTCTGTAAACATTCGGCATGATATCTTCATTTATTTCTGCTTTGACATTTTTAAGTTTGACCTCTAGTTCCTTGTTTTTTAATATATTTCTCAATACTGTTGCCTCGGCATTTAAGGAATGGGTATCAAGATTCAAAATTTCATTGTAATGGGGGCGTTTACTCGGAACCGAAATCGCAATTTTGTGCACGAAATTGTTAGATGGAAATGAAAAAAGAAATTTGGTGAAAAAATTAATCTTCTAACCATAACCATTCACTCATAAATCAAAAATTAATATAAGCAAAAGGTGACGCCCACCGAAAAAGCTGCTGTGATAACATTGACGTCATTTTCCTCCCGTCCTTGACTGCTTTCAGGGGAGGGGGAGGGAGTGGAGGGGGATTCTCGGAAGGTCTGCTCGCACAGATGCTGTCGTAACTGCTCCGATTGGCAGAGTCAGCTGTGTCCCCCCCTTTGCGATAAGGCAACGTAGCTTCGCGGGCTCAGTTGTGATTGGACGAAGTTGATATGCGTCAGAGGTTGCACCACACCCACTGTTCCGAAAGGGTTAAAAACATCAGTTTTTCGCCGCCTTTAACTCGAGAAATAATTGACGAATCAAAAAACGGAAAAATACGTGTCTTTTTATTTTACAAACTCTATCATATTCGGCAATAAAAAAGTATGGTAAACGACCCCATTGTTAATGAAATCTTCAGCTTCGGTCAAGTTCAACTGTGTAATGGCGTGGTAATGGCATCCGCTGCCTTTGCCAGGGGAACGGACTCAAACCTGTGCTGAAAATGTGAAATAACGTTATCCAAAACCCTGTTGTACAGATTGATTTTCCAGTTATCTTCAGTGTTGGGATTGGTGTCAGATGGTAGGTCGGTCAGCTGGCTTTTTCCTACGGTAGTTTCAACATAGTAAACGCTCATTTTTGCGGGCGGCTGCCGCCTTCTTTTCTTTGAGACAGACACAGGCTCTAGCAAAATGTCGTTGCTGTTCGCAAATTCTACTATCTCGGCCCATAAACCATCAAAATTATTTCTGCTCTCTGCGAAAGTAGTTTGAATGCTGGCAATAACTGAACTTGCTCTCCCGAGCGTCGCATCTGGGCCTTGCAAATACTCAGCACGTTGGTCACCGATAAAACTGAATTTATTACGAAAAGATTAACAACGAATTCAGGTTGTGCTATAGATCTCAACAAACCGATGGCCTCCACTATACCCCCATCTCGTGCAGCGTTGATTTCCTCCTCAAGGGCTTCTTTGATTGCGTTGAAGTTATTTATTACAACGTTACAATATGTGTAACGGCCGCACCATCTTGTACTACTTAAGCTCCCCATTTCTTTCCCACCATTAATGCATAGCTTCTTTTGAATTTCTGCTAAGATGGCATGATTACCAGGTTGTGAATAGTGCATATGGAGGGCTTCAAGAGTATTGAAGAAAATGTAAGCTGACTGGACAACAGACAGCAGCCAAATTTACTTTGTGAGCTAAGCAGTGGATATAAATTGCCTGTGGTGTAACTCTTTCATTTTCACCTGGAGACCTGAGTTATTGCCTGACATTACGCTGGCACCATCGTATGATTGTTCAATCATTGGTATATCGTCCAAGCTGTATTTAGTTAAAAAATCTTGAATCATTTGGCTTAGCGACTCGGAATCTCCTGCTGTGGAACAATTTAAGAAACCCAGAAACCTTTCGATGGGCTCCAATCCTCTTACGTATGTACCTCAAAACTACTGACAACTGTTCTTCTTTGTAACATTTGGCTTCATCAACCATCAATGAATAAAACCCACACTCCCGCACTTCCTTTACACTTTCTTGAAGAGTTAGACCGGCTGAAACTTCTATTATTTCGTTCAGAACCGTTGGCCTGCAGTAGTTGAGTCACTGCTCAAAATGTTTTGCAAAAAAGTCATCATACTTCGCAAAAAGCTTACACAATTCAACAAAGTTTCCCCTATTCCGAGATTCAGAGCTCTCATCATGTTCTCTCAGTGGCATGCCTTGGCAACTGAGATACGAAATGATGTCAGGTACTTCTGTCAAGTAACGTTTTTTCTCTTCACTCTCTTCTTTACTCTGATTTACGACTCTCTCGTGTACAGTACCAGATGCGTTAGCCATTTGGTACCCCAGATACTTTTGATGACAATCCGAATGAGATCCTGATTTTTCGTGTTTTTCGATCGTATCTTTTAATTTTTCCATTTGCAAAACCCCGTTTAAATGACCCTAGGCCCCCCTGGAGTTCTGGGGGGATCCCCCCAGAAGGGAATTTTTAACCTTCTTCTTAGCCTTCTTTACTAACTTGCGTTCACACGAGCCACAAATTCAGGTAACCTGCGCCAAACCTAGTAACTCAATGCTGGTAAAATCAGTTTACCAGCGTTTCTCCAAGCTGTGTTCATAGGACGAACTTGATACTCAAGTTACTAGCATATAGGCACGGGTTACTGGCTTTCTAACCTAGTAGTGTGAATGGGGCCAAAGGGACCGCACCGCCGTGCTATGGCTCCGCCGCAGACGAGCGGTTGCCAGCGCTGTGTGAAGCGTGGCCACCACAATTTCGATTCGTCAAAAATTTCTGGGGGGGGCCACGAGCCTTCTGGGGGGGGGGGGGGGGCCGGGCCCCCCCAGGGACCTCCCTAGCTACGCCCATGGGAACAAGGCATCTATAAATGGCCAAGAAATGAAAGGATAAGAGTGGCTATTTGTCGTCACCTAGAGCCTGATGCTTCCTGGCATGCTGACAAGTATGACAGAGTATTAGGACCTTATGGTATATTGGTGTGAATGGTTTTTAATTTGGTGAATATTGAGTTAAGTGGAGTTGTAGTAGCATATGTACTTTTCTGCAGATACCCTAAAGGAGGCTAGAGAAGTTGAGGTCAGAATGGCTGAGTTGAGTACTGAAGATGAAGAGCACATCCAATGGGCTTCACAAGGGAGTAAGGGGAAGAGGTGTGTGAAGCGGAAAATTTTTGATGATTATATCTTTGAGCTGGGAACTGAAGGTATGCTTGTGGTCCAATGTGAATAATTTTCTGTAAATAAAGCTCAACTTATCCTTTGCTATTATTGGAGTACATGTTCTTTAATATTCCTATTTTGGGTAGGAAATGATACATTAGATGAGTTGCCGACTCCTCCAGCTTCATTCAAAGTCCCACGAATTGCAACTGAGGTAGAGGGCATCAATGATGAAATACCCATAGGTAAAGTGGTCACCAGTAGAGTAATAAAATTATGAAAATTTGACTTTATTGAAACTTGCACTTTTTTGTCGCTGTGAAGAGGTGGATGCTTGAATGGTTGAAATAATTTACTTTTCCTTGCAAAAATTAATTTAAAAACTGCATCTGATAAGGGATCAAAAGTAAATGAACATGTAGTGGCAACTGGTATGGACTATTGGAATTCTATTGAAAAGTGCTTGCTTTCTAAGATGATATAATTATTGCCTACAATTCAAAATCTAATGGGTTACATAATAGTTTTGCAGATATCAAGTTCATGTGCCAGAGGAGCTCAACCTCTACCAACAGCCGAGGTAAGGTGAACTGGATGTTGTGCTTTAGATTGGAGAAATAATTTCACTTATTTATATGAACTATTTTATATTTATTGTTTCATTAGTATTCTGGCTCAGGCATTGCAACCGACAGGCAGAGAGCAATAGTGCCTTCTTCACCGGAAGCCAATGGATCTGATGGTGGTATGTATTGATTTTTTCGTTTTTCATCCAACTGTGACAGACAAATCAAATTTATGCCTGAATTTTCCATTTATCAGAACGCTTAAGTAAAAATCAACTCTTTCAGAAAATGACATGGCTAACTTGATAAAAAAAGAAATTGAGAAATTGCATTCAAGACTGGAGAGGATTGAAAGAGAGCAGGAAGGCATGGAAAATAAATTGGATTTCCTGCTGGCACTTAGAGAAGACCCTGATCTAGGAATTATGAGTTCTACTACAAGGACAAGTCTAGATGAACTTCCAAGTTTACCCTTAACAGTAATGTGGGAGCTAAAAAAAATTGAGGGTAAACTCCAAAATGCAGAGGAAGCCCGGAAGCAATTGGTGAGTGATTCTTCTAATTATTTATAGTAAGAGTACGCTATTACTGAAGATTTCCCTTTTTTGATTATCTTTAAGTCACCATATCACCATTGCATTTTTTTCTTAAAATCAGTGATTGATATATTAAGGAAATTTCCACTGCTAATTCAAAGCACTAAAATGACGTGAGATACTTTTGATACTTTGCAGAAGCTGAAAGTGAAAATGATCGGTGGAGTCAATGGTGAAGCCCATCTGAGGAAAACATTATCATCATTCCTATCAAATAATTTAGCCTATGATTTAACATGGATGGGTCCACAACATGGCTCTAAAAAGGGAGGATGCTCAAAAGAGACTGTGCCTGAGCAGAACTACATCCTTATAGGTATGGAGAGACTTACTTAGTGCCAGCATTTCATATGATTTGTGTCTCCCGTTTCTTTTTACATCTTAAATCAGATATTGCTCAGAAAACATTAAGTAGTAATTTCCTACAAAACATTTTTTTAAATACAAATGTGTATTTTCCAGCCACCGTTCTGCAGTCCAACCCAATGA
The DNA here is from genome assembly GCA_933228895.1 of Platycnemis pennipes. Taxonomy (NCBI): domain Eukaryota; kingdom Metazoa; phylum Arthropoda; class Insecta; order Odonata; family Platycnemididae; genus Platycnemis; species Platycnemis pennipes. Next base: position 7,508,612 of record OW121846.1, on the reverse strand, counting down.
CCACAATCGCCAGCCTGGAGAGGGTGGCTAAACAGTGGTTGCAACATGCAGGGGATCGCATTAAATATGCAGAAAAGAAGGACTGACAATGAAGAAGTTTAATTTTTAATAGTCTTCCACTCTCATAATTTAATGATGTTTTTCAAGCCAATTTGCAAGTGCTAAGATATAATTTATGTATTATTGTTTCATAAACTCTGTATTGAAGTAAGAGTGTCTATTATATGGATGTTTTGATTTTATAAACTGTTCTTACTGAAGTAATTCCCATCACCTTGATCCTCTTCCTATTAGAATTTGAATAATCTAATGGTATGAGCACTTTCAGCCACAGCTCAACCACTATGCAGTTTGTGGAATTTGCTAGCGAAATCAGATTCTCAAAAAATGTTCTAATGTCTATAATTTTCAATCACAGGTTTTTTTTCCAGTTATGTTTCAAATATTTGTAGACTTTTGTAAAATTACTGGACTGAATATTTGAATCGGATCATTCGTAATTCTAGGATTACAAACTAAGTGACACCACTAGTTCATAGTTCTACCATAACCCAATAGGTGGCATACTCGTTCGTAGTTCGTTCAAAACCCACTAGGTGGCACCACTCATTCATTGTAGCTCGTATCGTAGTTCTGCCATTACACACTAGGTGGCACCACAATCGTAGGGAAGTCTTGTACAGGTCTTATGAGAATTCATGAAGGAGCTCATTAGGAGGCTCTTAAAGGACCTCGTAAAAGACTCCTATAGTGTTGCATCTGACGTCATAAGTATCTCATCGTGAGGTCTTTAGGAGTGTCTCGTAAGACTCCTACAAATTCCTGAGACCTCTTTATGAGCTCATGTAGGATTCCTATGTGTTGATTGGGTTGTTATTAATTATTATCGTAAAAGAAGTGCAAGAAGTACCATGGTTAGCCGCTAGGTGCGATTTAATTTCCATTTGGACTGATAGATGGCGTTGTCGTCACACCATCATGAGCCAGCTCTTAATTCACTTATAATCCGCTTGATGCGCTACAATCGTCCGAAGATAAGGGATTTCTTGTCGATAGCCGAAACCCATGCATACGATTTCTGTCGCATTTCTATTCACTTTCCCAAGTATATACAGAAGGTATTTTACGTCAGGGAAGTGATTTCTATTCGATATCTGGGTACTATTTAAAAAACTATAGGAAATTCCTTACAATGTGCTACCTGGGGATAAATTTCAACAAATGGGAAGTATTACAACAGAAAAAGATATTGACACCTAGAAATTCACAGGGCATGTCAAAAACAAAATAATGCTTCTTAAATTATCAACACTCCTTTTTTCATGAAATAATTCTGGAAAAGCAGTGAACCACGCTAATATACTAATCTTAGGGATTAAAACGTAAAAAATAGGAAATATAGAATATTTTATCTGAACTTATGAATACAAAAACGCTTCTCAAGTTATCTCCCAGCTAGCACAGGGCGAACCGTCTCCCCCGAATCTTCAGAGACTGTCCCCAGAAACCAAGGACACCGTCTCCCGGAACTGGTCATCGTCTTCCTTAGAAAAGGAGACGGGGTGAAGGTACAATGAAGATCATGGAACGATACGGTGAAGAAATATCCGCAAAACTGGAGAGACGGTCTCCAATAATATAAACGCGGACCGGATTGGCTCGCTAGGAACCAATGAGAAGGGTTTCTACGAATAAAAACGACGATACGCCACCATGCGATAACTCCACGTACTACGTGCATTGGTGAGGTGAACCTCTGCGCCATCTACTGGCAATTATACGTACTGTCAGCGGTAAGCTACGGGCACCCACCCAAAATTGTAAATAAAAACATTTTCTTTTATTGGTTTATTTAACAACAAATAAGAACAAGGAACATCAGATAATTATGACGGTTACGCTACAAATATATATCCCCACAGATAAGAAACTGCATATCCCAGCTACACTGAACGTCAAGGAACTGCATCCGAGCCTGAGAAGTAAAAGAACTTTGGATCAAGAAAACGCATAAATGAGTGCATTAACATGGATGTTAATAATGTTTTGAGATAGCAGAACACTTGCATCCACTCAGATAAAAAGGGATCAGGGGCCAGTAAAATAACATGCAATGCTCATTAGCTAATAAATTTTGAAAAAAACATCAATTTGATAGAATGTCAGTCATCAGCAGATAGTACTTAACACCTCCCGTCGATATCAATGGATAATCTAGTGACTTTAGTCACTAAAATCAATTATTATTAGTCAATTATTACCCAACGAAAACAATGGAGCAAAACGCGAGAAATCATAACCGAGCAACCATATGGTATGCTATATAGCATCGACAACATTTACATGTAGGTAGGTTAAGATACAGTTTCAATTAACATAACGGATAAGGCCATTCGGGTGTATGCCGCTCATCTCACCGTGAACAGTCGTACTTCTAGGCAACAATTAAAGAAAAAGAGACCCGTGGAAATTGCAATTTATTGCCTTTAATATAGATATCACGATGCAATTGCACACAATGTTTTCGACTCCCGTGAAAACCAATCATTTACGCCCATAATGGAATTGTACTTTCAAGATAAAGCACATGAGCGCACGAGTATTTAACTAGATAATTATTTATTTATACACGAGAATTATAGTTACGTGCAAATGTTTTGCTATAATTATGCCCCACAATAGATATAGACGGGAGTGTAGCGTACAGGCTAGGAGAAATCATGATAAAGCCCCGAAAATTGGATAAGATACACTATAAATCAGACGGTACTTACCTTAAACCGGTGAAAAGAAAGACAGTTTTCCACGAAATTCAAAGATCCGGCAGGCACCAACAAGGCTTGTCAAAGAGCATTATAATGCGATACCAAACTATAATGGCGATTGTCGGGACTAACGTCACCCCAAACAACGTCGCTACAGCGACGTTGATTGGTTGGTTTGGTATCGCCGGAAGTTCCGCTTTTCGGGACACAGTCAGTGAAATCACTGTATTAATAATTGTCAAATTCGTCTTATAGTTAACCGTATTTGTAGCAATTAAATGTGGTAGCAATTACAATGATTGCTGTGATCGTTCAGTCTCCGCTTACTGATATTTTTCGATAATCTCTTTCCGAAAAGGGAAGTGTTGTCCTCGGAACTAAGCGGAAGTGGTAGGGGGGTACCCTCCAAAAATGAAGAAATGAGGGAAACGAAAGGGAAATGGTTACCGTTTCCCCGGATCCTCTTATATTTCTTCAAGAGACAGTTTCCCTTGTGCTAGCTGGGCTGCAGTCTTGTTTTCGTAAAATACTTCCCTAGATACCATTAAACACGTTAAATTTGAACAAATTCGAGGGTATTAAACGGAAAAAATAAAAAAAATAATAATAAACAGCGCAAATCAGAAATTTTAATTCAGTGAAATATTTGCCTAGCAACAGTAAAACACGCTTTTTTTAAAACAAATTTGAGGGACTAAACTGAAAAAAAAGTTGAATCTGGAAATTTCTCGGGCAAGTCTAGAACAAAAAAATGTATCTCAAAATATATGACCTACTTTTTCCTGAAGTAATTCCAATATCAACAGAGAAAAACCCTAAATTTTAACTAATGTGATGGAATATCACGGAAAAAGATTTCAAACCCTAAAAATCAAAGCTCAAGTCATAAACACAGAATGCTTTGAGATTGTCCGCACATTTTTTTTCGAAAATTTATTCACCATATTAAGTGAACTATAAAATTAAACATTTGTGAAGGATTATAAGAGAAAAAGATTGGGAAGCTGGAAATTCACAGCGTTAGACAAGAACCCTAAACTGTTACTGAAATTATCTGCACTCTTCTTTTTGTGAAATAAATTCTGTGAAACAGTGAAAAACGATAAACTTACAAATGGGAGGGATTAAAACGGAAAAATGATAATGACATCTAGAATTTCACGGCGTTAGCCAAGAACAAAATATTGCTTCTGAAATTATCTGCACTCTTCTTTTTATGAAATAATTCCTTAGAAACAGTGAAGCACGCTACATTTGTACAAATCTAAGGGATTACAGTGTAAAAAAATTAGAAAATAGAATTTTACAGCGGAAAACAAGAAAACAAAAAAGTTTCCGAAATTATTTGGACACACTTTTCCGTGAATTAAAACCCTATAAACATTAAAACACGCTATATTTGCACAAGGATGAGGGATAATAACGGATAAAAATTTGAAATCTAGAAATTTACGAAGGATGTCAAGAACGAAAAAAATGGTACTGAAATTATCTCCGCTCTTTTCTTGTCAAAAAATAATTTCCTAGAAACAGTAAAACAAACAATATTGAAACAAATGTGATGTATATTATTGTGGAATTATACACAATGTAGAAATTGGCAGCCTTAGTCCAGAACACATAAAAGCATCTGATATTATCTACACTCTCGTATTTATGAAGTATTTCCATAGAAAAATTAAAACAAGCTAAAGATCACAACTGTTATAATATTATGTAATTATATGCACTGTTTTTTACGTGATATAACTCCTTAGAAACAGTGAAACAAGATAAATTTGATGGAATGAAGGAAATCTAGCGAAATAAGATTGGAAATCTAGATATTCAAAGCGCAAATCAAAAACGCAATAATACAAATTACACCAAGTACTCTTGGTTTTGTGAAATATTTCCCGAGTGACAGTGAAACACGCTTTATTTAAACAAATTTTAGGGATTAAACCGAAACAAATAAGTTGAATTTAGAAATTCACTAGGCTATAACACGAAAATATGACGTCCTTTTCTCGTAAAATAATTCCAATATAAACAGAGAAACACTCTAAATTTACAAATACACGTGGGTTGTCAGGAACAAAATACCTGTATTGAAATTATCTGCACTCTTCTGTCAAATAATAGTTTCCTAGAAACAGCGAAAGAAGCTATATTGAAACAATTGTGAGGCATACTGTAGGGTATTATAACAATTGTTTAAATTAGCAGCGTAAGCAGGTACACAGAAATGCAACTGATAATATCCACACCTGTGTTTGTGAAATAAATTCTGTGCAACAGTGAAACACGATAAACTTCAACAAATGGGAGGGATTAAAACGGAAAAATGATAATGTCATCTAGGATTTCACAGCGTTAGCCAAGAACAAAATATTGCTTCTGAAATTATCTGCGCTCTTCTTTTTATGAAATAATTCCTTAGCAACAGTGAAACACGCTACATTTGTACTAATCTTATGGATTAAAATGTAAAAAAATTAGAAAACCAGAGTTTTACAGAGGAAAACAAGAAAACAAAAAAGTTTCCGAAATTATCTGGACACACTTTTCCGTGAATTAAAACCCTAGAAACATTAAAACACGCTATATTTGCACAGGGATGAGGGATAATAACGGATAAAAATTAGAAATCTAGAAATTCACGAAGGATGTCAAGAACAAAAAAATGGTACTGAAATTATCTCCGCCCTTTTCTTGTTAAATAACAATTTCCTAGAAATAGTGAAACTAGCAATATTGAAACAAATGTGATGTATATTATTGTGGAATTATACACAATGTAGAAACTGGCAGCCTTAGTCTAGAGCACATAAAAGCATCTGATATTATCTGCACTCTCGTATTTATGAAGTATTTCCATAGAAAAATTAAAACAAGCTAAAGATCACAACTGTTAGGGGTTATAACGAAGAAAATTGGAAATCTTGAAGCTTATAGTGCTATTCAGGAATTAAAAAATGCCTCTAAAATAATCTGCACTCTACCTTTCGTGAAATAAATTCTTTGGAATAGTGAAACACGATAAATTTAAATAAATGGGAAGTATTACTACAGAAAAGTTATTGACACCAAGAAATTCACAGCGCATGTCATAAACAAAAAAATTCTTCTGAAATTATCTACACTCTTGTTTTCAAGAAATAATCCTAAAACAGTGAACCACGGTAACATGAACAAATGTTAGGTTTTAAGATCGTTAAAAAAATTGGAAATATAGAATTTTTTTACGTAAGAAGTTGAATTTGAACAAATCGAAGGTATGAAACGGAAAAAATTGGAAATTATAATAGTTAACAGCGGAAGTCAGTAATAAAAAAACATTTCCGAAATTATATGCATACTTCTTTTCAGGATATAAATCACTAGAAACGGTGAAACACGCAAAGTTTGAACAAATGCGATGGTATTGAAAGGAAAAATATTGGGAATACAAAAAAAACAGCGCATGGCAAGAAAACATTAATGCTTATGAAACTATCCGCACTATTGGTTTTGTGAAACACATCCCTACAAAAAGTGTTACACGCTATATTTTAGCAAATCGGGTCGCTGGCCTTTGCCGGTTCAGCGCATGCTCGGCTGTCGTCTGTTTTCCGTGCCAGCCGTGGTGGTACGAGCCTGGCCTGCTCCCTTCTCCTAACAGCTCCCGACGACTGCACATCGCTCCTCAGAGCTGTCGACGGCACAAGCAACGACAACGTCTGCAACTCGGCCTACCGGCAAGGAAGAATGTATCTGTAATCTAATTTTCTGCCGATTTAAGTTGAGATTAAAGCAAAGCTAAGCCAGGAAATTGAATTCTATTTATTTCCTGCACGAAAATGATGGTGACCCCGACGTGATCTTCTGAACGTGATTCAACGCCACGTGGATTTTTCCTGGTGATTCTCGTCAAGCCGTACGCCTGGAGATCGACGAAGTAGCTGGGACAGCGTCGCGGCATTAGATACTACGGTGCCTGGCTTTATGCCTGAAATAGTGAGTGGATTCTATTTCATTTTTGCTTCTGGCTTTCCTTTCTTACCTTTCAAATCCTAGTGAAATTCCTTTCTATCAAAATCAAATTCACCCCTTTCGTGTGCTTCAATTAGTATTAAAGTCAATATGGGTGAAGAGCTCAAGAGTCTAATTCATAGGCGAGGTCTTATGAAATCGCGCCTTACTAGATTTAGATTGTATTTAGATGATAATGATCAAGATTTCTCAGAATTTCTGTCTAGTCGCATGACAAGGTTGCGGGAGTGTTGGTCGGAATTTGATTCCATTCAAACGGAAATTGAAATAATCACAGCTGAATCTAAAACTCAAACTGAAGCTCCTTCAGAAAGGGAAACATTCGAACAATGCTATTTTGAGTTGGAAACACGTTTCGCAGCTCGCCTCAAAACGGGAGTTTCGACATTCGGGGACCCTCATACCAGAGCAAATATCTCGCTGCCCGGAATCCAGCTGCCAGTTTTGAATCTGCCCACCTTCCGAGGTTCATACGACGAGTGGGTCCCATTCCATGACGCATTTCAGTCGATTATTCACAGCAATCCCTCGCTCTCTCCAATTCAAAAACTTCATTATCTTAAATCCTCTTTGAAAGGAGACACTTCTCATATCCTCGATAACTTAGAGCTATCGGACGCTAATTATGACGTGGCATGGAGTTTATTAAAAGAGCGTTATGAGAACAAAAGAATCATAATCACTAAGCACATAAATGAAATAATGAATTCAGCTCCCATGAATAAGGAATCAGTTTCAGAACTAAGACATCTGCTGGACAATACATTGAAGCATGTAAGAGCTTTGAAGGCATTAGGTCAACCAACTGATCAATGGGATACTTTGCTGATCCACATAATTTCCCATAAATTAGACCCCTCCGGGAGAAGAGCGTGGGAATGAACATTAACTTCAAATGAACTTCCTGTTTTTGAAGATTTAATTTCCTTTTTATCTCATCGTTGCAAGATTTTGGAAACCTCAGAAAGCGATCAGTCCACTAATTCAAAAACACAATCAGCTGATTCAACAAGCAAACGCACCAGTAATTTTCAGCCTCAAAGGAAATATTCTCGCAAATCAAGTGCATACATCGCAACCTAGCCTTCTCTGTGTCCATTGTATGATAAGGCTCATCAACTTTTTCAATGCAACTCCTTTAATAATTTAACGATTTCCGAGAGGATAAATAAGTGCAAGCAATTAAAACTCTGCATGAATTGTTTGCGCGGAGAGCACTTGACAATCAATTGTAAATCAGCCTCATGCAAAAAATGTGGTAAAAGACATAACACTCAATTACATTTGGACCAATACGTTCCTGACGCACCCGCATCATCTCATTTTCAATCTGAATCATCAACTGACTCTTGCCTTCACAATATTAATGCGTTTCGACAAGTTATTTTGGCTACTGCCGTCATTAATATTGCAGACTCAGGAGGCCAGTTGCATCCATGCAGAGCTTTGTTGGATTCCGGATCCCAATCAAACTTCATTACGGAATCGCTTGCTAGCTCTCTATGGCTTAAAAGGACGTGGGTTTGCAAACCTATTCTGGGTATCAATCAGAATATATCCACCACTTCTCATATAGTTCGGACTAAGATAAATTCAAGAATAAATGCTTTCAATTCTGAACTTGATTTTTTCGTTTTACCAAAGATCACGGGAGATTTACCTTCTCCAAGCATCGATTGGTCTTCATTTCATGTACCAAAGAACATACAACTAGCCGATCCACATTACTACGTCCCAAAAAGAATTGACGACCTGCTTGGTGCTGACTTGTTTTGGCGTCTCATGTGTGTCGGACAAATACGCTTTTCAAAAAATCTACCCATCCTCCAGAAGACGATTCTTGGTTGGGTAATTTCAGGGAAGGCTCCAGTCAGGCGTAACTCCTGTAACACTTCACAATCTCTTCACTGTCATCGAAGCACACAAGATGACAAATTGGAAGACTTGATAAAAACTTTTGGAATATAGAGCAAGTTAACGAAAGTAAGGTCTTGTTATCAGAAGAAGAGCAGGCCTGCGAAGAACATTTCAACGGTCATACTCGCAGAGACATAAGCGGTAGATTTATCGTCAGGCTTCCATTTCGCCATGATCCGAGTATTTTAGGCCATTCCAGGACTAACGCACTTCGCCGTTTTGAAAAACTAGAAAGAAGATTCGCAGTTGACCAACAACTCAAGAATGAATATCGCAACTTTATTAATGAGTACTTAGAATTAGATCACATGGAGGTACTAAGTGGAGAGAACATCAAAGCATCGGAGACAGCCTTCTATTCACCTCATCATCCAGTTTTAAAACAATGCAGTAGCACTACTAAACTCCGGGTCGTGTTCGACGGTTCCGCCAAAAGCTCTACCGGCATTTCTTTGAACGACGTTTTGATGGTCGGTCCAGTCATTCAGCAAGATTTGTTTTCAATTCTTCTTTCCTTTAGAACCCATACCTTTGCCTTCATCACGGACATCAAGCAGATGTATCGTCAAATCACGCTGCAGCCACCCGATACGAACCTGCAACGCATCTTTTGGAGAGATTCTGCTGAAGATGAGATGAAGACCTACAGCCTGAGCACCGTGACGTATGGGTTGACTTCATCTTCGTTTCTAGCCACCCGATGTCTGCTGCAATCGATAATGGTGCTAACTACCCTCGCGTGGCGGCAGCATTGAATAAAAACTGCTATGTGGATGACATCATCACAGGGGCCGGGACCATCGAAGAAGCATTTGAAGGTCCAAGAAGAATTAAATGACTTGCTCTCGTCGGCCGGATTTCAACTACACAAATGGTGTGCAAATCATCCACGACTCCTGGAAGCAGTTCAGATGACGGATCAAGAATCGCAGTACAAGCTTCCTGACAAGACTGGAAATGTTGTGAAAACTTTGGGACTTCTGTGGCAACCAGGAAGCGATTATTTTTACTTCTCTGCCTTACGAACGAGTAACAATTACCAGCTTTCTAAACGCATCATGTTATCAGAAATATCAAGGTTGTTTGATCCGTTGGGTTTATTGGGACCCGTAATTGTGAAAGCCAAGGTAATGATGCAAAAGCTGTGGCAGCTGAAGATAGATTGGGACGAATCCCTCCCGGCTGAAATCTACACTGAGTGGATTAACTTTCGACATCAGCTTCTAGCTATTCAGCAACTTCGAATACCCAGAAGCGTAATTCACGCCGAAGAGTCAACAGAATTACAGATACACGGATTCTGCGATGCATCTGAGGACGCCTATGGCGCCTGCCTCTACACTCGTTGTATTAATAGCAAAGGGGATGTCCAGGTCGGGCTTTTATGTGCCAAATCAAGAGTGGCTCCTTTGAAGAAAATTACTATTCCTCGATTGGAACTCTGTGGTGCATTGCTCCTAGCGCAATTAGTTCATAAGGTCATACATCATTTCAACTCTGCTCGTTATTTTCTTTGGACTGATTCGACAATTGTGTTGGCCTGGCTATCCTCTGATCCAAAAAATTGGAAAACATTTGTTGCCAATAGGGTCAACTAAATTCAGGAGCTCACAGAAACCATGAAGTGGGGGTATGTTTCATCATTAGAAAATCCTGCAGACATATTATCTCGCGGTTCTTTACCATTACCGCTTATTCACTCCAAAACCTGGTGGTCCGGGCCTGATTGGTTGAGGAAGATCAACTTTAACCCGCCTCATACGAGCGATGAAGATAACTTCTCAGCCATAGAATTAGCAAGGAAGGCTCATCGAGGGCTGCAAGGATATCGTCGAGAGGTTTTCATCCTTTTCTAAATTGAAGAGAGTAACTGCATACTGCCTCCGATTTGCGAAAAACGCAAGATTACCACAGATCAAACGTAATAAGGGAGCGCTCACTTTGGGAGAGATTCACGATGCTTTGATTAATTTAATTAAGGCCACTCAGATTCAGCATTTTGGTCCGGAATTGTTAGCATTAAAGAAAGCAAGGGAAGTTCCACCAAAAAGCAGCCTGGCATCTTTGAACCCCTTCTTGGACAACGAAGGTGTCATAAGAGTAGGCGGAACATTGATGAACTCACAACTAAGCTATCAACGGAAGCATCCCATTGTAATACCCAAGAATTCATTTTTAACCGAACTAATTATGTCTGAATTTCACCTTACCTCTTTGCATTCAGGACCTCAAGCTCTCCTATATGAGATTCGACAATTTTTTTGGCCTATACATGGGAAGAGGCTAGCCCTTCGAATTGTGCGTAACTGCTTAAAATGCTTCAAGGCAAGGCCTACCGTTTCCAGTCAACTGATGGGACAGTTACCTCCTCCAAGAGTCATCCCTGATAGAGCCTTTGATAGCGCTGGCATCGACTATTTTGGACCTGTATGGTATAAACGCGTACAGCAGCGTCGAAATCCACCAGTTAAAGGCTATGTCGTCTTGTTCGTTTGCCTTTCCTCGAAGGCAATTCATTTGGAGCTTGTTACTGACCAAAAAACCGCCACCTTTCTTGCCGCAATGCGACGCATTATGGCACGTCGCGGGAAACCAAACCATATTTACAGCGATAACGCTACGAATTTCATAGGGGCAAGGAATGAGTTAGCAGAAATGCGCAAACTATTTCTATCCGATCAGCATCAACGAGAAGTCTCTCAGCATTTAGCAGAAGAAAATGTAGCATGGCATTTCATTCCACCCCACTCTCCCCATTTTGGGGGACTTTGGGAAGCTGGAGTGAAGTCTACAAAACACCATTTATTAAGAGTCATCGGAAACGCAATTCTAACTTATGAAGAGTTAAATACTTTTATAATACAGATTGAAGCATGCGTTAATTCACGTCCTCTCACCCCAATGTCAAACGATCCGAATGACTTAATGCCTCTCACCCCTGGTCATTTTTTAATCGGCCAGCCCCTAACCCTAATGCCAGAGCCAGATTTGATTCCTCTCCAGGTCAACCGTTTGTCACGATGGCAATACGTTCAAAAGTCATCCAGGCCTTTTGGAGGAGATGGTCCTCTGAATATCTATCGTGCCTTCAGCAGAGGTCCGAGTGGTACATCAAGTCCGGCCATCTAAAGGAGGGAGCATTAGTGCTGCTGGCGTACCACCTACCCCCCCTCAAATGGAAAACCGGCAGAGTGGTAGAACTGCACCCCGGAAAGGATGGCTTCAGCAGAGTCACGACTGTGAAGACTTCAATGGGATTATTTAAAAGACCAATAAGCAAACTTTGTATTCTGCCTATTTCATAACTAAATTGCTTTGTTTAAGAGTATTACTATCAATTTACCTTTGTGATTTTTTTGATCATATTCTTCCTGTCGAGTTTACGTGTTGTTTTTTGATCATATTCTTCGTATCTAGTTTACGCTATTTATTAATTCACACTTTTGTATTTAATTAAAAGCAACACCTTTCAAGGGGGCCGGTATGTACGAGCGCGACCGTCGCTGGCCTTTGCGCCGTGAGCGGCCGGTTCAGCGCATGCGCGGCTGTCGGCTGTTTTTCCGTGCCAGCCGTGGTGGCACGAGGCTGGCCTGCTCCCTTCTCCTAACAGCTCCCGCCGACTGCACATCGCTCCTCAGAGCTGTCGACGGCACAAGCAACGACAAAGTCTGCAACTCGGCCTACCAGCAAGGAAGAATGTATCTGTAATCTAATTTTCTGCCGATTTAAGTTGAGATTAGAGCAAAGCTAAGCCAGGAAATTGAATTCTATTTATTTCCTGCACGAACACCATATTTGAGCAAATAGGAGGGAAAATAATAGAAAACAATTGGAGATCTGTAAATTCACAACTCAACTCCCGAACGCTTAAATGTGTCTTAAATTATCTGCACTGTTGTTCCCGTGATATAACTCCTTAGAAACAGTGAAACAAGATAAATTTGATGAAATGTCGGAACTCTAGCGAAATAAGATTGGAAATCTATTATTCAAAGCGCAAATCGAAAACGCAATAATACAAATGACACCAAGTACTCTTGGTTTTGTGAAATATTTCCCGAGTAACAGTGAAACACACTTTATTTAAACAAATTTGAGGGATTAAACCGAAAAAAATAAGTTGAATCTAGACATTCACTAGGTAGGTCTAGAACACGAAAATATGACGTCCTTTTCTCGTAAAATAATTTCAATATAAACAGAGAAACACTCTAAATTTAGAACTTCACGTAGGTTGCCAGGAACAAAATAATTGTATTGAAATTATCTCCACTCTTCTGTAAAATAATAATTTCCTAGAAACAGTGAATGAAGCTATATTGAAACAATAGTGAGGTATACTATCGGGTATTATAAAAATTGTTTAAATTAGCAGCGTAAGTCAGGTACACAAAAATGCAACTGATAAAAAAACTGATAAAAAAACTGATTAAAACAAGGTATAGTTGAACAACTGTGAGAGATTATAATGGAAAAAAATTAGGAGATCTTAAAGCTCATAGTCTAGATTTCCCTAGAGAAATTAAAACAAGCTAAAGATGAACAACACTGAGGGATTATAACGAAGAGAATTGGAAATCTTGAATCTCATAGTGCAATTCAGGAATTAAAGAATGCTTCTAAAATAATCTACACTCTATCTTTCGTGAAATAAATTCTTAGAAACGGTGAAACACGATAAATTTCAGCAAATGGGATGTATTACAACAGAAAAAGATATTGACACCTAGAAATTCACATGGTATGTCATAAACAAAATAATGCTTCTGAAATTATCCTTACTCCTTTTTTCATGAAATAATTCTAGAAAAGCAGTGAACCATGCTAATATATTAATCTTAGGGATTAAAACGTCAAGAAATAGGAAATATAGAATTTTTTAGCTGAACTTATGAATACAAAAACGCTTCAAAAACGCTGCAGTATTGTTTAGGTAAAATAATTCTCTAGATACCATTAAAAACGTTGAATTTGAACAACTTCTAGAGTATTAAACGGAAAAAATTAAAAATATAATAATAAACAGCGCAAATCAGCAATTTTGGAATTGTGATATATTTGCCTTGCAACAGTAAAACACGCTTTATTTAATAAAAATTTGAGGAATAAACCAAAAAATAAGTTGAATCGGGAAATTTACCAGGCAGATCTAGAACACAAAAATGCATCTCAAAATATATGACCTCCTTTTTTCCTGAAATAAATCCATAATAAACGGAGAAACACCCTAAAATTTAACAAAATGTGATGGAATATCAAGGAAAAAGATTTCAAATAGTAAAAATCAAAGCTCAAGAAATAAACACAGAATGCTTTGAGATTATCTCCACATTTTTTCGAAAATTTATTCACCTTATTAAGTGAACTATAAAATTAAACATTTGTGAAGAATTATAATAGAAAAAGATTGGGAAGCTGGAAATTCACAGCGTTAGACAAGAACCCCAAACTCTTTCTGAAATTATCTGCACTCTTGCTTTCGTGAAATAAATTCTGTGAAACAGTGAAACACGATAAACACCAACGAATGGGAGGGATTAAAATGTAAAAATGATAATGACATCTAGAAATGCACAGCGTAAGTCAAGACAAAAATACTGATTCTGAAATTATCTGCACTCTTTTTTTTATGAAATAACTCCTTAGAAACATTAAAACACGCTATATTTGCACAAGGATGAGGGATAATAACGGATAAAAATTAGAAATCTAGAAATTCACGAAGGATGTCAAGAACAAAAAAATGGTACTGAAATTATCTCTGATCTTTTCTTGTCAAATAATTATTTCCTAGAAACAGTAAAACAAACAATATTGAAACAAATGTGATGTATATTACTGTGGAAATATACACAATGTTGTAATTGGCAGCCTTAGTCCAGAACACATAAAAGCATCTGATATTATCTATACTGTCGTTTTTATGAAGTACAAGCTGACCCGGCCACGCGTTGCTGTGGCTCAATCTGGTTAAATGGAAAGCGCACAATTATAGTTGGTTTAATTTCACAATTCTTATGGGTATACAATATATCTCAGGTGATCGATTGTTTTGCAGCTGGACACGCATATTTGTATATAATTTTAACGTCTTTACATGTCATCACAAAGTAGAATATTTCAGGCAAGCATTTATTTCATCCGCTAGTGTCAATCGAGGAATTACAGGTAATGTGTGCCTGAAATGTCGTGCAAGCAATATTAATGCTTTTCAAATGGTCTCAGGATTCAACAGAAATCTTGCAATGATCGATCCAGAGCCTCGAGCGATGCTTTGTGCACCATTGTGCATTCATCCCAAGCAATAAGTTGGCATTTCTGAAATATTTGTCCCATGCCGGATGATTTGAATATGTTGCACGTGAGTGTTTCAATGAATTGCAAGTTCAATGGGATGCACATCCCGTCTCCAGTGTCGATATTGTATTCTCGATATTGTACAAACCTTCATGGAGTGAACAAAACAACTAACCAAAGCTTCATGGAAATTGGATGAATGTTGTGGTAATGCATGAAGTTATCAATATTGTATCGATACAGTATCGATGTTGTAATGATACTTTATAAAACTTTGATAAAAAACACCTAAATAAATTCACCTCAATTTTGTATCAACAATGTATCGATGTATCCATATTTTATCGATATTATATCGATACAGTATCGAAATTGAATTATCGATTTTGTAGAAACCTTCGCGGAGTGTACTCAATAACTTTCCAAAGTTTCATGGCGATCCGATGAATAGTAATGCATAAAGGACAAACAATTTATATACATTCGATACAGTATCGATATTTCAACGATACATTCCTTTTGAAAAACTAAATAATTTCACCTCAATTTTGTATCAATAATGTATCAATTTATCGATACTTTAGCGATATTATATCGATAAAGTATCGATATTGAAAAATCGCTTTCATAGTCCTCTTTTCGGGAATGTACTCAACAACTTCCCAAAGTTTCATGGCGATCCGATGAATGGTGTAATAATGCATAAAGGACATACACACATACACACACACACACACACACACACACATACATTCATTTTTATATATATAGATTTCGCTAGAAAAATTAAAACAAGCTAAAAATCACAACTGTTAGGGGTTATAACGAAGAAAATAGGAAATCTTGAAGCTTATAGTGCAATTCAGGAATTAAAAAATGCTTCTAAAATAATCTGCACTCTACCTTTCGTGAAATAAATTCTTAGGTATAGTGGAAAAGATAAATTTAAATAAATGGCAAGTATTACAACAGAAAAGTTATTGACACCAAAAAATTCACAGCGCATGTCATAAACAAAATTATTCTTCTCAAATATCTACACTCTTGTTTTCAAGAAATAATTCTTAAAACAGTGAACCACGGTAACATGAACAAATCTTAGGTTTTAAAATCGTTAAAAAAATTGGTAATATAGAATTTTTTTACGTTAGAAGTCAAATTTGAACAAATGCGAGGGTATGAAACGGAAAAAATTGGAAATATAATACTTAACAGCGGAAGTCAGTAATACAAAAACATTTCCGAAACTATATGCATACTTCTTTTCAGGATTTAAATCACTAGAAACGGTGAAACACGCAAAGTTTTATCAAAAGCGATGTAATGAAACAGGAAAAATTTGGGAATTTAAATAAAACAGCTTATGGCAAGAACATCTTAATGCTTTAGAAACTATCTGCATTATGTTTTCGTAAAATACATCGCTAGGAAATGTGTGACACGCTACATTTGAGCAAAACGTAGGGATAATATTTTTAAAAAAATTTGAGATCTGGTAATTCAACGCGCAGCTCCCGAACGCTTAAATGTTTCTGAAAGTACTGCACTCCTTTTTTCGTGATACGCAAATATCAGTAAAACAAATGACCCTAATGTACTTTTTGTTTTGTGAAATATTTCCCTAGCAACAGTGAAACACTCTTTATTTAAACAAATTTGAGGGATTAAACCAAAAAATCAGTTATATCTGGAAGTTACTCGGGCAGGTCTAGAACACAAAAATGCATCTCAAAATATGAACCGCCTTTTTTCGTGAAATAATTCTTGTATAAAGAGAGAATCACCCTATTTTTTAACTAATGTGATGGAATATCACGGAAGAGATTTTAAATCTAGAAAATTAAAGCTCAAGTTTAACACAAACTCAGAGTTAAACTCAAACACAGAATGCTTTCAGAAAGCCGCACATTTTTTTTCGTGAATTTATTCACAATATTAAATGAACTAAAAAATTAATCATTTGTGAAGGATTATAACAAATAAATATTGGAAAGCTGGAAATTAACAGCTCTAGACAAGACCCACAAACAGTTTCTGAAATTATCTGCATGCTTGTTTTCGTGAAATAAATTCTGTCTAACGGTGAAACACGATAAACTTCAACAAATGGGCGGAAATAATACGGAAAAAATTATTGACAACTAGAAATTCACAGCTTAAGTCAAGAACAAAATTTTGCTTCTGAAATTGTCTGCTCTCTTTTTTCCATGAAATAATTCCTTAGAAACAGTTAAAAGCGCTTCATTTGAAAAATTTAAGGGATTATAGCGTTAAAAATTGGAGATGTATAAATTCACGTATGAAGTCAGGAACAAAAATTTGTACTGAAATTATGTCCACTCAATATTTTGTCAATGAATAATATCGTAGAAACATTGAAACAGGCTATATTGAAACAAATGTGAGGTATATTTTCGGGGAATTATATATAAGGTTTAAATTCGCAGCGTAAGTCTAGAACACTAAAATGCATCATATTATACACAACCCTACTTTTATGAATTATTTCCCTAGACAAATTGAAACAAGCTAAAGGTTAAAAAATTGTGATGGATTATACCGGGAAAATATTGGTAATCTTTAAACTCACAGTGCAAGTCAAGAATAGAAAAATGCTTCTGAAATGATCTGAATTCTATCTATCTTGAAATATAATTCTTAGAAACAGTAGAACACGATACGTTTCAACGAATTGAAAGGATTACAACGGAAAAAAATTAATTACACCTAGATATTCGCTGTGTATGTCAAGTACAAAATATGGATTCTGAAATTATCTACACTATTGTTTTCATAATAAAATACCTAAGAAACAGTGAAACTGGCAACACTTGAACAAATCCTGGGTATTTAAGGTGTATAAATTGGAATTCTGGTATTTTTCAGCGGAAGACAAAAATAAAAAAAAGGCTTCTGAAGTTATCTGCAGTCTTGATTTCGTACAAAAAACAGTTCCCTTGAAACTGTAGAACACGTTAAGTTTTAACAATAGCGAGGGTATATAACGGAAAAAATGGAAAATTGAAAATAAACAGGGCAATTCAGGAACAAAAAATTGCTTCCGAAAATATATGCATCTTGTTTTCAGGGTATTGTTCCCTAGAAAAAGTGCAACACGCATAGTTTGAACAAATGCGATGGTATTGAAAGGAAAAATATTGGGAATATAAAAAAAACAGCGCATGGCAAGAAAACATTAATGCTTATGAAACTAGCTGCACTATTGGTTTTGTGAAAAACATCCCTAGAAAAAGTGTTACACGCTATATTTGAGCAAATCGGAGGGATAATAATAGAAAACAAATGGAGATCTGTAAATTCACAACTCAACTCCCGAACGCTTAAATGTGTCTTAAATTATCTGCACTGTTGTTCACGTGATATAACTTCTTAGAAACAGTGAAACAAGATAAATTTGATGAAATGTCGGAACTCTAGCGAAATAAGATTGGAAATCTGATATTCAAAGCGCAAATCTAAAACGCAATAATACAAATGACACTCTTACACACAAGTACTCTTAGATTTGTGAAATATTTCCCGAGTAACAGCGAAACACACTTTATTTAAACAAATTTGAGGGATTAAACCGTAATAAATAAGTTGAATCTAGACAATCACTAGGTAGGTCTAGAAAAAGAAAATATGTCGTCCTTTTCTCGTAAAATAATTGCAATATAAACAGAGAAACACTCTAAATTTACAAATACACGTAGGTTGTCAGGAACAAAATAATTGTATTGAAATTATCTGCACTCTTCTGTCAAATAATAATTTCCTTGAAACAGTGAAAGATGCTATATTGAAACAATTGTGAGGTATGCTATCGAGTATTATGAAAAATGTTTAAATTAGCAGCGTAAGTAAGGTACACAAAAATACAACTGATATTATCCACACTTGTTTTTGTGAAGCATTTCAATAGAAAAATTAAAACAAGGTATAGTTGAACAACTGTGAGGGATTATAATGAAAAAAAATTGGAGATCTTAAAACTCATAGTCTAGAATTCCGCAGAAAAGTTAAAACAAGCTAAAGATGAACAATTGTGAGGCATTATAACGAAGGGAATCGGATATCGTGAAACTCAGTGTGCAATTCACGAATTAAAAAATGCTTCGAAAATAATCTACACTTTATTTTTCGTTAAATAAACTCTTAGCAATGGTGAAACACGATACATTTCAGCAAAAGGGAAGTATTACAACAGAAAAAGATATTGACACCTAGAAATTCACAGGGTATGTAAAAAACCAAATAATGCTTCTGAAATTATCCTTACTCCTTTTTTCATGAAATAATTCTAGAAAAGCAGTGAACCATGCTAATATATTAATCTTAGGGATTAAAACGTCAAGAAATAGGAAATATAGAATTTTTCAGATGAACTTATGAATACAAAAACGCTTTTAAAATTATCTGCAGTCCTGTTTTCGTGAAATAAATCCTGTGAAACAGTGAAACACGATAAACTTCACCAATAGGAGCGATTAAAACGGAAAAATGATATGGACATCTAGGATTTCACAGCGTTAGTCAAGAACAAAATATTGCTTCTGAAATTATCTGCACTCTTCTTTTTATGAAATAATTCCTTAGAAGCAGTGAAACACGCTACATTTGTACAAATCTTGGGGATTAAAATGTAAAAAAATTAGAAAACCAGAGTTTTACAGAGGAAAACAAGAAAACGAAAAAGTTTCCGAAATTATCTGGACACATTTTCCGTGAATTAAAACCCTAGAAACATTAAAACACGCTATATTTGCACAAGGATGAGGGATAATAACGGATAAAAATTATAAATCTAGAAATTCACGAAGGATGTCAAGAACAAAAAAAATGGTACTGAAATTATCTCCGCTATTTTCTTGTCAAATAATTATTTCCTAGAAACAGTAAAGCAAACAATATTGAAACAAATGTGATGTATATTACTGTGGAAATATACACAATGTTGTAATTGGCAGCCATAATCCAGAACACATAAAAGCATCTGATATTATCTATACTGTCGTTTTTATGAAGTGTTTCCATAGAAAAATTAAAACGAGCTAAAGATCACAACTGTTAGGGGTTATAACGAAGAAAATAGGAAATCTTGAAGCTTATAGTGCAATTCAGGAATTAAAACATGCTTCTAAAATAATCTGCACTCTACCTTTCTTGAAATAAATTCTTAGGATTAGTAAAACATGACAAATTCAAATAAATGGGAAGTATTACAACAGAAAATTTATTGACACCAAGAAATTCACCGCGCATGTCATAAACAAAAAAATTCTTCTGAAATTTTCTACACTCTTGTATTCATGAAATAATTCTTAAAACAGTGAGCCACTGTAACATGAACATATCTTAGGTTTTAAGATCGTTAAAAAAATTGGAAATGGAGAATTGTTTTACATTGGAAGTTAAATTTGAACAAATGCGAGGGTATAAAAAAGGAAAAAATGGAAATATAATACTAAACAGCGGAAGTCAGTAGTAAAAAAACATTTCCGAAACTATATGCATACTTCTTTTCAGGATATAAATCGCTAGAAACGGTGAAACACGCAAAGTTTGATCAAAAGCGATGTAATGAAACAGGAAAAAATTGGAAATTTTAATAAAACAGCGTATGGCAAAAACATATAAATGCTTTAGAAACCATCTGCATTATTGTTTTTGTAAAATACATCGCTAGAAAATGTGTGACACGCTACATTTGAGCAAAACGTAGGGATAATATTTGAAAAAAAATTTGAGATCTGGAAATTCAACGCGCAACTCCCGAACGCTTCTGTCAAAAATAAAAAAATGCTTCGGAAGTTAACTGCAGTCTTCTTTTCGTACAAAAAACAGTTCCCTTGAAACATTAGAACACGTTTAGTTTTTACAAATGCGAGAGTATGTAACGGAAAAAAATGGAAAATTGAAAATAAACAGGGCAATTCAGGAACAAAAAAATGCCTTCGAAATTATATGCATCTTGTTTTCAGGGTAATATTCAATAGAAACTGGGAAACACGCTAAGTTTGAACCAATGCGATGGTATTGAAACGAAAAATATTGGGAATATAAAAAAAACAGCGCATGGCAAGAATACATTAATGCATATGAAACTAGCCGCACTATTGGTTTTGTGAAAAACATCCCTAGAAAAAGTGTTACACGCTATATTTGAGCAAATCGGAGGAATAATAATAGAAAACAATTGGAGATCTGTAATTCACAACTCTACTCCCGAACGTTAAAATGTGTCTTAAATTATCTGCACTGTTGTCCACGTGATATAACTCCTTAAAAACAGTGAAAAAAGATAAATTTGCTGAAATGTCGGAACTCTAGCGAAATAAGATTGGAAATCTGATATTTAAAGCGCAAATGAAAAACGCAATAATACAAATGACATCAAGTACTCTTAGATTTGTGGAATATTTCCCGAGTAACAGCGAAATACGCTTTATTCAAACAAATTTGAGAGATTAAACCGAAGTAAATAAGTTGAATCTAGACAATCACTAGGTAGGTCTAGAACACGAAACTCTGACGTCCATTTCTCGTAAAATATATAAACAGAGAAACACTAAATTTACAAATACACGTAGGTTGTCAGGAACAAAATAATGGTATTGAAATTATCTGCACTCTTCTGTAAAATAATAATTTCCTAGAAACAGTGATAGAAGCTATATTGAAACAATTGTGAGGTATGCTATCGAGTATTATAAAAAAAATGTTTAAATTAGCAGCGTAGGTAAGGTACACAAAAATGCAACTGATATTATCCTCACTTGTTATTGTTTAGCATTTCAATAGAAAAATTACAACAAGGTATAGTTGAACAACTGTGAGGGATTATAATGGAAAAGAATTGGAGATCTTTAATCTCACAGTCTAGAATTCCCTAGAAAAATTAAAACAAGCTAAAGATGAACAACTGTGAGGGATTATAACGAAGAGAAAGAGAAGGAAATCTTGAATCTCATAGTGAAATTCAGGAATTAAATAATGCTTCTAAAATAATCTACTCTCTGTCTTTCCTGAAATAAACTCTAAGAAACGGTGAAACACGATAAATTTCAGCAAATGGGAAGTTTACAACAGAAAATGATATTGAAACCTAAATATTCACAGGTTATGTCAAAAACAAGATAATGCTTCTGAAATTATCCACACTCCTTTTTTCATGAAATAATTCTGGAAAAGCAGTGAACCACCCTAATATACTAATAGTAGGGATTAAAACGTAATAAAATAGGAAATATAGAATTTTTTAGCTGAACTTATGAATACAAAAACGCTTCTGAAGTTATCTGCAGTCTTGTTTTCGTAAAATACTTCTCTAGATACCATTAAACACGTTGAATTTGAAGAAATTCGAAAGTATTTAACGGGAAAAATTCAAAATATAATAATAAACAGCGCAAATCAGCAATTTTGGTTTTGTGAAATATTTGCCCAGCAACAGTAAAACACGCTTTATTTAAAGAAATTTGAGGAATTAACCAAAAAATAAGTTGAATCGGGAAAGTTACCAGGCAGATCTAGAACACAAAAATGCATCTCAAAATATATGACCTCCTTTTTTCCTGAAAAAATTCCAATATAAACAAGGAAACACACTAAAATTTAACATAATGAGATGGAATATCACGGAAAAAGATTTCAAATCCTAAAAATCAAAGCTCAAGTCATAAACACAGAAGGGTTTGAGATTATCCGCACATTTTTTTCGAAAATTTATTCACCTCATTAAGTGACTTTAAAATTAAACATTTGTGAAGGATTATAACAGAAAAAGTATGGGAAGCTGGAAATTCACAGCGACAGACAAGAACCCCAAACTGTTTCTGAAATTATCTGCACTCTTGTTTTCGTGAAATAAATACTGTGAAACAAGGAAACACGATAACTTCAACAAATGGGAGGGATTACAACGGAAAAATGATATGGGCATTTAGAAATTCACAGCGTCAGTCAAGAACAATTATTGCTTCTGAAACTATCTGCACTCTTCTTTTTATGATATAATTCCATAGAAACAGTGAAACACGCCACATTTGTACAAATCTTCGGGATTAAAATGTAAAAAAAATTAGAAATATAGAATTTTACAGCAGAAAACAAGAAAACAAAAAAGTTTCCGAAATTATCTGGACACACTTTTCCGTGAATTAAAACCCTATAAACAGTAAAACACGCTATATTTGCACAAGGATGAGGGATAATAACGGATAAAAATTAGAAATCTAGATATTCACGAAGGATGTCAAGAACAAAAAAAATGGTACTGAAATTATCTCCGCCCTTTTCTTGTAAAATAACAATTTCCTAGATACATGTGAAACAAGCAATATTGAAACAAATGTGATGTATATTATTGTGGAATTATTCACAATGTAGAAATTATCAGCCTTAGTCCAGAACACATAAAAGCATCTGATATTATCTACACTCTCGTTTTTATGAAGTATTTCCCTAGAAAAATTAAAACAAGCTAATGATCTCAACTGTTAAGGGTTATAACGAAGAAATTTGGAAATATTGAAGCTTATAGTGCAATTCAGGAATTAAAAAATGCTTCTAAAATAACCTGCACCCTACCTTTCGTGAAATAAATTCTTAGGAATAGTGAAACACGATAAATTTAAAAAAATGGGAAGTATTACAACAGAAAAGTTATTGACAACCAAGAAATTCACAGCGCATGTCATAAACAAAATTATTCTTCTGATATTATCTACACTCTTTTTTTCATAAAATAATTATTAAAACAGTGAATCACGGTAACGTGAACAAATCTCAGGTTTTAAGATCGTTATTAAAATTAGAAATGTAGAATTTTTTTACGTTGGACATTAAATTTGAACAAATGCGAGGGTATGAAACGGAAAAAATTGGAAATATAATACTTAACAGCGGAAGTCAGTGATAAAAAACCTTTACGAAATTATATGCATACTTTTTATCAGGATATAAATCACTAGAAACGGTGAAACACGCAAAGTTTGATCAAAAGCGATGTAATGAAACAGGAAAAATTTGGGAATTTAAATAAAACAGCTTATGGCAAGAACATCTAAATGCTTTAGAAACTATCTGCATTATTGTTTTCGTAAAATACATCGCTAGGAAATGTGTGACACGCTACATTTGAGCAAAACGTAGGGATAATATTTTTAAAAATTTTGAGATCTCGAAATTCAACGCGCAACTCCCGAACGCTTAAATGTTTCTGAAAGTATTGCACTCTTGTTTTCGTGTAACGCAAACATCAATAAAACAAATGACCCTAATGTACTTTTTGTTTTGTGAAATATTTCCCTAGCAACACTCTTTATTGAAACAAATTTGAGGGATTAAACCCAATAATAAGTTCCTCGGGCAGGTCTAGAACACGAAAATGCATCTCAAAATATGAACCGCCTTTTTTCGTGAAATAATTCTTGTATAAAGAGAGAATCACCCTATTTTTTAACTAATGTGATGGAATATCACGGAAGAGATTTTAAATCTAGAAAATTAGAGGTCAAGTTTAACACAAACACAGAGTTAAACTCAAACACAGAATGCTTTCAGAATATCCGCACATTTTTTACGTGAATTTATTCACCATATTAAATTAACTAAAAAATTAATCATTTGTGAAGAATTATAACAAATAAAGATTGGAAAGCTGGAAATTAACAGCTCTAGACAAGAGCCACAAACGATTTCTGAAATTATCTGCACGCTTGTTTTCGTGAAATAAATTCTGTCTAACGGTGAAACACGATAAACTTCAACAAATGGGCGGAAATAATACGGAAAAAATTATTGACAACTAGAAATTCACAGCTTAAGTCAAGAACAAAATTTTGCTTCTGAAATTGTCTGCTCTCTTTTTTCCATGAAATAATTCCTTAGAAACAGTGAAAAGCGCTACATTTGAACAAATCTTAGGGATTATAGCGTAAAAAATTGGAGATGTATAAATTCACGTATGAAGTCAAGAACAAAAAATTGTACTGAAATTATGTCCACACTTTTTTTGTCAATGAATAATTTCCTAGAAACATTGAAACAGGCTATTGTCAAATACTGCCATGTTGTTCACGTGATATAACTCCTTGGAAACAGTGAAACAAGATAAATTTGATGGAATGAAGGAAATCTAGCGAAATAAGATTGGAAATCTAGATATTCAAAGTGCAAATCAAAAACGCATAAATACAAATGACACCAAGTACTCTTGGTTATGTGA
Source organism: Platycnemis pennipes (assembly GCA_933228895.1). Taxonomy (NCBI): domain Eukaryota; kingdom Metazoa; phylum Arthropoda; class Insecta; order Odonata; family Platycnemididae; genus Platycnemis; species Platycnemis pennipes. The sequence continues at coordinate 7,483,388 of OW121846.1, read as the reverse complement.
AATATTTCCCGAGTAACAGTGAAACACGCTTTATTTAAACAAATTTGATGGATTAAACCGAAAAATAAGTTGAATAGGGAAATTTAGCAGTCAGGTCTACCACACAAACATGCATCTCAAAATATATTACCTCCTTTTTTCATGAAATAATTCCAATATAAACAGAGAAACACCCTATATTTACGAATGTGATGGAATATCACGGAAAAAGATTTCAAATCTAGAAAATCAACGCTCAAGTCATAAAAACAGAACGCTTTTGGATTATCCGCGCATTTATTTTCGTGAATTTATTCCCCATATTTAGTGAGCACTATAAAATATAACATTTGTAAAGAATTATTACAGAAAAAGATTGGAAAGCCGGAAATTCACAGCGCTAGAAAAGAACACCAAACTGTTACTGAAATTATCTGCACTCCTGTTTTCGTGAAATAAATTCTGTGAAACAGTGAAACACGCTGATATGAACAAATTTTAGTGATTAAAACGTCAAAAAATTGGAAATAATAATTTTCTGGCTGAAATCATGAATACAAAAATGCTTCTGAAGTTATCTGCTCTCTTTTTTTCATACAATACTTCCCTAGATACCGTTAAAAACGTTAAATTTGAACAAATGCCAGGGTATGAAACTGAAAAAAATTGGAAATATAATTATTAACGGCGCAAGTCAGCAACAAAAATTGCTTCCGAAATTATATGTGCTCTTGTTTTCAGGATATACTTCACGAGATACGGTGTAACACGCTAAGTTTGAATAAATGCGATGATATAAAATGAAAAAGATTGGGAATATAAAATAAACAGCGCATGGCAAAAACACATAAATGCTTATGAAACTATCCACAATATTGTTTTCGTAAAATACTACCCTTGAAAAAGTGTTACACGTTACATTTGAGCAAATCGGAGGGATTATAATAGAAAAATATTAGAGATGTGAAAATTCACAACTTAACTCCCGAACGCTTATATGTTTCTTAAAATATCTGCACTCTAGTTTTCGTGAAATAAATTCTGTGAAACAGTGAAACGCGATAAACTTCAACAAATGGGAGGGATTAAAACGGTAAAGGTAGAAATTCACAGCGTATTTTCACAGCATTTTTGTGTTCTAGACCTGCCCGAGGAAATTCAAGATTCAACTTATTTTTCGGTTTAATCCCTCAAATTTGTTTAAACAAAGCGTGTTTTACTGTTGCTAGGGAAATATTTCACAAAACCAAGAGTGCATAGTTTCATTTGTATTGTTGCGTTTTTGCGTATTACGAAAACAGGAGTGAAGTACTTAAAGAAACATTGAAGCCGTCAAGGAGATGCGCTTTGAATTTCCAGATCTCAAATTTTTTTCTGTTATTATCCCTGCGATTTGCTCAAATGTAGCGTGTAACAGTTTTTCTAGGGATGCGTTTCACGGTAACAATAGTGCAGATAGTTTTATAGGCAATTATGTGTTGTTGAAATTTATCGTGTTTCACTGTTTCTAAGAATTTGGGCCGCATTCAGATGTCTCCACTACATCGCCTAGTCGCAGCTTCACTCCATGAAGATTAGTGCTCCTTCTCCTGCAAATTGGCATTCAGCACCACTACTTCCACTCCTTCTTCCGGAGTGTTGATGGTCGCTATGTTGCCAACTCGACTCAAGTGTAAGCAGCGACATTTACGTAATCTTGGTTACGGTTATATACGGAACTAGGTGTAAAACAGAGGGAGTTTTGAACATCAATCCCATGGTCTCCATGGGATTGTATAAATATTATTCTGATATACATGATCAATAATTTAAATATTATTAGAATATCAGTCTCTTATTCGTAAAATAGCTATTCTCAGTACAAAATATATGCAATAAAAATAAGGATGGCACATTTTTCACACAGTTATAATATTGAATAGGTAACATTGGTTTTTATTAACAATCCATACTCTCACGTACATACACTCCACATTGCTATGATATTTAATCATATGCATTCTAACATGCTCCTGTAAATGTGCAAAACATAAATTCTTCAAAATTATTTGTTACCGCTGGTATTTTATCAGTTTCCAAGCGACGTCCCTGGTTCGAAACTCTCTCCCACCAGAACATTTCGCCCGATCACCCGAACATTTCGGTAGATACTTACAATTATATGATTGCAGAGCTTAAGTTCTTTTTTCTCTTGCGATTAGTTTTTCCAAAAAACCACAGCGCTGGAAAATCACGGCACCAGGCAAATTAGAACAAATGTTGTACGTGCGTCGGGACTGCGTGGCCAGAGATACGGAAATTAAAAATAACGATCACACTTCATGCTCTTCCGTTAATTTCGTACACAAAAAACGACAGGGCGTGCGGAAGTATTTCCGTCACGTGCTAGTTACTCACGTGATTTAGGTAAATAACGTAATTAACTAATTTACGTAATAATTACGCAATTTTAGCAAATTACGTAATTAGTACGTGAAATAGTTAAAATGAATCCCGGGTAAACAGATTAAAAATATGTAAAACCAGGGACAGTCGTACAACGAAACTGCGACGAAAAAAATTGGAGGAGGAGAGTTACAAACCAGAGGCGTCGACACTATGAAGCAAGCACCTAACCCCTAATCCAAACTGCCTTTCATATGTGTAGCTAACAAATTTTGATTCATTACCCAGAATCCGTAATCAAAATATTCCTGCCAAACAGTTTAATTGATCGCACACAAGTTGATATCAGTGTACTCTTGCTATGTTGCTTGATATTACAAAACGTAACAATGACGCTTAATAACCTTATATCGCATGAAAACAGCGTTTATGTTTGCGAAGCGTCGACCATTATACGCCGTCTGCCATGTTGATATTCTATGTAGTGGTGATTTTAGGGTGGGTATGGGTACCCTACCACTTTAGGCCAGCTGTTACTACAACCGCAGTGAGACCGCCACTCCATAGAGCTTCTGAATACCATGTAGTGTTGATTTACGTCATGAGGAGTAGAAGCTTCACTCCATTGGAGGTTGTGAACACGGCCCTTTTTATTTCTCGAAGGTAGAGTGCAGATGATTTCAGAAACATTTTTCAATTCTTGACTTGTACTATGAGTTTTAAGATTTCCAATTTTTTCCGTTATAATCCCTCACCGTTGTTCAACTTTAGCTTATTTTAATTTTTATATTGAAATACATTATAAAAACAATAGTGTGGATAATATCATGTGCATTTCGATGTATCTGACTTACGCTGCAAATTTAATTACTATATATAATTCCCCGATAATATATCTTACATTAGTTTCAATAAAGCTACTTTCACAGTTTCTAGGAAAATATTATTTGACAAAATAGTGCAGTTAATTTTAGTACCTTTTTTTTGTTCTTGATATCCCAAGTGAATTTAAAAATTTAGTGTGTTTGTCTGTTTATATTGGAATTATTTCAAAAAAAGGACGTCATATATTTAGATATGTATTTCATGTTCTAGACCTACCCGGTGAATTTACCCGAAACTAAATGTGCGGATAATCTCATTGCATTCTATGTTAATGATTTGAGTTTTGATTTTATAGATTTGAAATTTTTTTCAGTGATATTCCATCACATTAGTAAACATTTAGGGTATTCCTCTGTTTATTATGGAATTATTTCACGAAAAAAGGAGGTCATATATTAAGAGATGATTTAGTTTCATTTTTATTATTGCATTTTTGAATTGCGCTTTAAATATCTATATTACCATCCTTTTTAATTATAGTTCCTACATTTAATCATATTTATCTTTCTAACTGTTCCTAAGGAATAAGATCACGGAAACACGAGTGCGAATAGAGTCAAGAACAAAAAAATGCCTCAGAAAAGTATTACACTATAGTTTTCTTGAAATAAATACCTAAAAACATTGAATTAAGTTCATTTGAAATGTGAGGGAATTAAAAGGAAATAGATTTTAACGGAAATAGGGAAATTTACAGCACATAACAAGAACATAAAAATATTCCTGAAATTGTCTCTTTTTTTCATGAAATAAATCCTTTGGCATTCACAGCGCAAGTCAAGAACAGCAATACGCTCCAGATATTATCTGCATACTTGAATTTCGTGAAATATTCTCTAGAAATAGTAAAACTCACCTAATTTGAACAAATTTGAGATATATAACGGAAATAGATTGAAAGTCGAGCCCAAGTCGAGAATACAAATATGCTTCTGAAATGATCAACACACTTGTTTTCGTGAATGAAATCACAATAAACATTGATCTTCATTTAATTTGTTAAAATGTGAAGGATAATAAGAGAAAATACAGTACATCTCGCTTAGTTTGAATACAATTGAGATACAATATAACGGAAATAGATTAAAAATCTGGAAATTCTCCGCCAAAGTCAAGAATACAAAAATGCTACTGAAATTATCTGCACACTTCCCTTCATGAATTAAATCCCTAGAAACTGTGAAACTCACTAAATTTGATCGGAAAAAGAAGGAACATCTGGATATTCACACCGCAAGTCAAAAATATTATTTGGCAATGAAAATATATGCACATTTGTTTTCGGGAAATAATTCCTACGTAACAGTAAAACCCGCCTTATTTGAACAAATTTGAGGGACATAATGGAAAAAATTGGAAATCTGGGTACTCAGCTCAACTCAAGAAAAAAAATGCCTCTGAAAATATCTCCACTCTATTTTCTTAAAATTAATCGTTAACCCATTGGAACAAGCTACATCTGAACAAATTTGAGGGATTATAACGTAAAGGATTAATTATCATGAAATTAACACCGCATGACAAGAACACAAAAATACTTTTGAAATTATCATCACTCGCTTTTTCGTCAAATAATACCAAAGAAAAAGTAAAACACACTTAATTAGACCTAATCTTAGGTATTATAACGGAATATATTCGGAAACTTGAAATTAAAAGCGAAATTAAAGAACACAACTTTATTTTAATTTATCTGCACATAATTATGGTAAAATAATTACCAAGAAAACGTGAAGCAGCCTACATTGAACAAAAGACATGGTTTAATACGGAAAAAGATATGAAATCTAGAAATTCAAGTCTACAAATCAAAAAAGGTCCTATAATATCTGCACATTTTTATTCGTGTACCAGTTTCCTAGACATAGAGAACACGATAAATGTCTACATATGTGAGGGATTATAAAGGAAAAATTTTGTAAATTCAGAAATTTGCAGCTCATATCAAAAACAAATATTTTTCTGTAATAATCTGCACGCATGCACACAATCTGCACACGACATTTGGAAGAAAACAGAAAACACGTAATATTGGAACAAAAGTGAGCGATAATAACGGAAAAAAATTTTCGAAATGGAAATTCAGTGCAAGTCAAGAACGCAAATACGCTCTAGAAATTATCTACATACTTGATTTCGTGAAATTAACCCTACAATTAGTAAACTCGCTTAATTTGAACAAATTTGAGGGCTAAAACGGAAAATGTTTGGAAAATTGGAAATTCACAGCGTCAAGATAAAAAAATGCCTCAGGAAATATCTCCTCTCTATTTTCTGGTAATTAATCGCTTAAAACATAGAAGGCAGCAAAATTGAAAATTTTTCGAGTGATAATAATGTAAAAGATTCATTATCCAGAAATTCACACCACCAGAAAAAAAAACACAAAAAGCTACAAACAGTACATTACACTAAATTTACAGAAATATGAGGGATTATATCGGAAAAATATTCTAAATCTTGAAATTGACAGCGCGGGTACAAGAAAAAAAATGCTTTTTAAATTATCAATACTCTCTTTGTCGTAAATAATTCTATATACACACTGAAACACACTTAATTTGAACAAATGTGAAGAAATATCTTGGAAAATGTAAGGAAATCTTCAAATTTGCAATGAAAATCAAGAATAAAAATTTATTCAAAAATTATCTGCACATTTGTTTTCGTGAAATAATTGGAGAGCTAAGGCAAAACCCGCTTATTTTAACAACTTTGAGGAATATAACGGAAATATATTAAAACTTTTGAAGTTCACAGCGCAATCAAGAAAACAAAATGCCTCTGATAATATCTCCACTCCATTTACTATAAATAAATAGCAAACACGTTGAAAGAAGTAAAATTTGAACACATACGAGTAATTAAAACGTAAAAGATTAATAATCTATAAATTCACTCCGCCAGACCAGAACTGAAAAATGCTTCTGAAATTATCATCAATCCCTTTTTCGTGAAATAATTCAATGGAAACAGTAAAACACAAATTTCTCACTAATTTGAGGTATTATAACGGAATATATTCTAAATCCAGAATTTCACAGTGAATATCAACAACACAAATTTATTCTAATTTTTCTGCACATTTATTAACGTAAATTAATTACCAAGAAACAGTGAAGCAGCCTAATTTGAACAAAAGACATGGTTCAATACGAAAAAAGGTACGAAATCTAGAAATTCAAGTCTACATATCAAAAAAGGTCCATATCTGCACATTTTTATTCGTGTACCAATTTTATAGATATAGAGAACAGGATAAATATCTACATATGTGAGGGATTATAACGGAAAAGTGATGTGAATTCAGAAATTTACAGCTCATAGGGAAAATAGAAATGTTTCTGAAATTATCTTCACTCCTTTTTTCATCAAATAAATCCCTAAAAACAGTGAAACACGTTATATTTTAACAAATTATAGTCATATTTACGCCAAATGATTGAAAATCTGGATATTCACATAGCAAGTAAATAACATATTTTTTCTGAAATTATCTACAATCTTGTTTACGTGAAATAAATCGAGGAAAACAGTAAAACACGCTAAATTCGAACAGATATAAGGGATAAAAACGAAATGAGATTATAAATTCTGAATATAACAGCTCATGTCATAATCACAAAAATGTTTCTGAAATTACCTACATTCTGGTTTTCATGAAATAAATACCTAGAAACAGTGATGCATGCTGAATTTGAACAAATGTGAGGAGTTGAAACGGTACACAATCGGTAATCAGGAAATTCTCAGTGCCGGTCAAGAACAGAAAAATGCTTCTGAAATTATCTGCACACTTGCTTTCCTGAAATAATTCCCTACAAAGAAGGAACCACGTGATATTTAAACAAATTTAGAGCTTTTTTTACAGAAAAAGATGTGAAATCCAAAAAATCGTAGCACAGTTGAAGAAAACAAAAATAATTCTGAAATTAGCGTCACCCATTTCTCGTGAAATAATTCCGTAGGTATAATAGAAAGGCTAAAATTCGACATATGTGAGCAATTTTTATCAGAAAACGTTTGGAAACTTGGAATTTTCCGAGCAAGATGACCGATTTTTGACACAAAAATGCCTCAGAAAATAATTAAAATATTTTTTTCTTGAAATAATCACTAGAAAAATTGAAATAAGCTAAATTTGGCCAAATGTGATGGAGTTTAACGGAAATAGATTGGAAATCGGGACATTTACAACGCAATAAAAAACGCAAAAATATTCATGATTTTATCTGAACACTTGTTTGCGTGAAATAATTGTAAGGAAGCAGGAAACACGTAATATTAGAACAAATTTGAGGTATAATAACGGAAAAAGATTGGAAATCTACAAATTCACAGCCCCAGTCAAGAATATAAAAATGCATCTGAAATTATCTGCACACTTGTTTTCGAGAATCGATTCTCTAAAAAAAATGAAACTAACAAATTTTAACAAATGTGAAGGATATTTAACTGAAACATATTTGACTAATGGAAATTGGTAATGGAAATTCACATCGCAAGTCAAGAACGTAAACATGCTCCAGACATGATCTGAACACCGGATTTCGTGAATAATTCCCTAGAAATAGTAAAACTAGCCTATATGAAAAAAATTGAGGAAGATAACCGAAAATGATTGGAATTCTGTGTATTCAAGTTTGCAAGGTAAGATCACAAAAATATTCCTGACAGTATTTACAAGTTAGTTTTCGAGAAAACAATTCAAGGAAAAAATGAACAACGCTTAATTTGAACTGATGTAAGGAGTAGAAACGGAAAAAGTGGAAATTCACAATATATCAGCTCTCGTCATGAACACAAAAATGCTTCTGAAATTATTTGCACACTTGCTTTTAGAAATAATTCCGTGGAAATAATGAAACACGTGATATTTAAACTAATGCGAGAGTTTTTTTTTGCAGGAAAAGGTATGAAATCTAAAAAAATCGTAGTGCAGGTAAAGAACACAAAAATTATTCTGAAGTTCGCGTCTCAATTTTCTGTGAAAATAATTCCGTCTATATAATATAAAGGCTAAATTTCAACATATTTGTGCGATTTTATCAGAAAAAGATATAATACTCGAAATTCATCAGGCAATGTACCCGATTTTTGACAGAAAAAAGCCTCAGAAAATAATTAATATGACGTTTTCTTGAAATAAATCAATAGAAATATTGAAATAAGCTATATTTGAACAAATGTAAGGGAGTTTAAAAAAGAATAGAATTAAAATCGGGACATTAACAGCGCAAGTCAAGAACGTAAATTTGCTCCAGACATTATCTGTATACTGGATTTCGTGAAATATTCCCTAGAAATGGTAAAAACTAGCCTATATGAAAAAAATTGAGGGAGATAACCGAAAATGATTGGAATTCTGTGTATTCAAGTTTACAAGGTAAGATCACAAAAATATTCCTGACATTATGTGCACTGTAGTTTTTGTGAAACAAATTCTAGGAAAGAGTGAACAGCGCTTAAATTGAACTTATTTAAGGAATAGAAACGGAAAAAAATGGAAATTAAAAAAAAACAGCTCTTGTCATGAAAACAAAAATGATTCTGAAATTATCAGCACTCTTTTTTCATGAAATGAATCCCAAGAAATTGTGAGGATGCTAACATTGAGCTAATGTGAGGAATTATAAAGGTTAACTACTGCTCACTTGCTTTTAGAAATAATTCCGTGGAAATAATGAAACAAGTGATATTTGAACAAATACGAGGGATTTTTTCAGAAAGATATATGAAATTTAAAAAATCGTATTGCAAGAATATGAAATACTTATGAAATCAGCGCCACACTTATTTCGTGTAATTATTCACTAGATATAGTGCAGAAGCTAAATTTTGGCATATGGGAGCGATTATATCGAAAATAGATTCGAAATCTCGAAATTCACTGAGCAAGTCAAAAACAAAAAAATGCCGCAGAAATTAATTTCAATACAGTTTTCTTGAAATAAATCCCTAAAATCATTGAAATAAGTTAATTTGAAATGTAAGGGACCCTAATGGAAATAGATTATAACGGAAATAGGGAAATTTAAAGCTTAAATCAAGAACATAAAAATAATCCTGAAATTGTCTCTATTTTTCATGAAATAAATCCTTTGGCATTCACAGCGCAAGTCAAGAACGTAAATACGTTCCAGATATCATCTGCATACTTGATTTCTCGAAATATTCCCTTGAAATAGTAAAACTCGCCTAATTTAAACAAATTTGATGGATATAACGGAAAAGTTTGGAAATCTGTACATTCACAGCCCACGTCACGATAAAAAAAATGATTCTTAAAATATCCCTACTTTATATTGTTGAAATAAATCCCTAAAAACATTGAAAGAGCAAAATTTAAACAAATTGGATGGATTGTAACGAAAAATTTGCATTATCTAGAAATTCACACTGCAAGATAGGAACACAAAAATGCCTCAGATATTTTCATCATTTACTTTTTCGTCAAATATTTCCAAAGAAAAATTAAAACACAAAAAATTATAACTAATGTGAGTGATTATAACGAAATATACATATTCTGTACATCATTTTCTAAATGAAGAAATTCACAGCGAAAGTCAAGAGCACAAATTTATTTTAATTTATCTGCACTTTTGTTTTTGAAAAATAATTACAAAGAAACAGTGAAGCAGCCTAAATTTGAACAAAGGTTAAGGATTATTACGGAAAGAGATATGAAATTTGGAAAATAGATGCTAATGACAAGAACACGAGAGTGGTTCTTAAGTCATCTGCTAATTTTTATTCGTGTAGCAATTTCCTATATTTCTACATAGGTGAGGGTTTATAACGAAAATGTGTTGTAAATTCAGAAATGTACACTTCATATCGAAAGAAAAATATTTCTGAAATGATCTGCATCCAAGCAATTCCAAGACTCAGCAAAACACGTGAAATTTCAACAAATGTGAGGGATTTTAACGTTAAACAATTGAAAATCTGGAAATTCACAGCGCAATTCAAGAACACAAATGGTTCTGAAGTTATCTGCACTTCTTCTATTCTTGAAGCAATTGCCTAGATATAGAGAACACGATAAATGTCTACATAGGTGAGGGATTATAACGGAAAAAATTTGTAAATTCAGTAGTTTACAGCTCATATCGAAAACAAAATTATTTCTGAAATTATCTTTACCACTTTTTTCATCAAATTAATCCCTAGAAAAAGAAATCACGTGAAATGTCAACAAATGTGAGGGATTTTTAGGTAATGATTGGAAATCAGGAAATTCACAGCGAAGTAGGGAACAAAAAAAATCTACTATATTTTTTCGTTAAATTATTGGAGGAATGCAGTGAAACACACAAAATTTGAACAAATGGGAGGAATTTTAATGGTAAAGAATTGTAAATACAGAAATTTCCCGCCAAAGTCAAGAATACAATAATGCTTCTGAAATTATCTGCACACTTCTTTTCATGAATTATAACCCTAGAAACTGTGAAACTCACTAAATTTCATCGGAAAAAGATTGAAAATCTGGATATTCACACCGCAAGTCAAAAATATTATTTGGCAATGAAAATATATGCACATTTATTTTTCGGGAAATAATTCCTTAGTAACAGTAACCCCCGCCTTATTTGAACAAATTTGAGGGATACAATGGACAATCATTGGAAATCTATGTACTCAGCTCAACTCAAGAAAAGAAATGCCTCTGAAAATATCTCCACTCTATTTTCTTGAAATAAATCGTTAAATCATTGAACAAGCTACATCTGAACAATTTTGAGGTATTACAACGTAAAGGATTAGTTATCATGAAATTCTCACCGCAAGACAAGAACACAAAAATTCTTCTGAAATTATCATCACTCGCTTATTCGTCAAATTAATTCCATAGAAAAAGTTAAACACTCTTAATTAGAGCTATTGTTAGGTATTATAACGGAATATATTCGGAAACTTGAAATAAAAAGCGAAAGTAAAAAACACAATTTTATCTGCACAATTTGTATCGTAAAATAATTACCAAGAAACAGTGAAGCAGCCTAAATTGAAATAAAGACATGGTTTAATACAGAAAAATATATGAAATCTAGAAATACAAGCGCAAGTCAACAAAACAAAAAAGGTTCTGAGGTTATCTGCATATTTTTATTCGTGTACCAATTTCCTAGATATAGAGAACACGATAAATTTCTACATATGTGAGGGATTATAACGGAAAAGTGAAGTGAATTCAGATATTAATGTCTCATAGGGAAAATAGAAATGTTTCTGAAATTATCTTCACTCTTTTTTTCACATTGTAAATCCCTAAAAACAGTGAAACACGTTATATTTTAACAAATTTTAGTCATATTTACGTCAAATGTTTGAAAATCTGGATATTCACATAGCAAGTAAATAACATATATTTTTTCTGAAATTATCTACAATCTTGTTTACGTGAAATACACGCTAAAGTCGAACAGATATAAGGGATAAAAACGAAATGAGATTATAAATTCTGAATATAACAGCTCATGTCATAATCACAAAATTGTTTCTGAAATTACCTACATTCTTGTTTTCATGAAATAAATCCCTAGAAACAGTGATGCATGCTGAATTTGAACAAATGTCAGGAGTTGAAACGGTACACTTTCGGAAATCAGGAATTTCTCAGTGCCGGTCAAGAACAGAAAAATGCTTCTGATATTATCTGCACACTTGCTTTCCTGAAAAAATTCCCTACAAAGAAGGAACCACGTGATATTTGAACAAATTTAGAGCTTTTTATACAGAAAAAGTTGTGAAATCCAAAAAATCGTAGCACAGTTGAAGAAAACAAAAATAATTCTGAAATTAGCGTCACCCATTTCTCGTGAAATAATTCCGTAGGTATAATAGAAAGGCTAAAATTCGACATATGTGAGCAATTTTTATCAGAAAACGTTTGGAAACTTGGAATTTTCCGAGCGAGATGACCGATTTTTGACACAAAAATGCCTCAGAAAATAATTAAAATATTTTTTTCTTGAAATAATCACTAGAAAAATTGAAATAAGCTAAATTTGGCCAAATGTGATGGAGTTTAACGGAAATAGATTGGAAATCGGGACATTTACAACGCAATAAAAAACGCAAAAATATTCATGATTTTATCTGAACACTTGTTTGCGTGAAATAATTGTAAGGAAGCAGGAAACACGTAATATTAGAACAAATTTGAGGTATAATAACGGAAAAAGATTGGAAATCTACAAATTCACAGCCCCAGTCAAGAATATAAAAATGCATCTGAAATTATCTGCACACTTGTTTTCGAGAATCGATTCTCTAAAAAAAATGAAACTAACAAATTTTAACAAATGTGAAGGATATTTAACTGAAACATATTTGACTAATGGAAATTGGTAATGGAAATTCACATCGCAAGTCAAGAACGTAAACATGCTCCAGACATGATCTGAACACCGGATTTCGTGAATAATTCCCTAGAAATAGTAAAACTAGCCTATATGAAAAAAATTGAGGAAGATAACCGAAAATGATTGGAATTCTGTGTATTCAAGTTTGCAAGGTAAGATCACAAAAATATTCCTGACAGTATTTACAAGTTAGTTTTCGAGAAAACAATTCAAGGAAACAATGAACAACGCTTAATTTGAACTGATGTAAGGAGTAGAAACGGAAAAAGTGAAAATTCAAAAAATATCAGCTCTTGTCATGAACACAAAAATGCTTCTGAAATTATTTGCACACTTGCTTTTAGAAATAATTCCGTGGAAATAATGAAACACGTGATATTTAAACTAATGCGAGAGTTTTTTTGCAGGAAAAGATATGAAATTTAAATAATCGTAGTGCAGGTAAAGAACACAAAAATTATTCTGAAGTTCACGTCTCAATTTTCTGTGAAAATAATTCCGTCTATATAATGTAAAGGCTAAATTTCAACATATTTGTGCGATTTTATCAGAAAAAGATATAATACTCGAAATTCATCAGGCAATGTACCCGATTTTTGACAGAAAAAAGCCTCAGAAAATAATTAATATGACGTTTTCTTGAAATAAATCAATAGAAATATTGAAATAAGCTATATTTGAACAAATGTAAGGGAGTTTAAAAAAGAATAGAATTAAAATCGGGACATTAACAGCGCAAGTCAAGAACGTAAATATGCTCCAGACATTATCTGTATACTGGATTTCGTGAAATATTCCCTAGAAATGGTAAAAACTAGCCTATATGAAAAAAATTGAGGGAGATAACCGAAAATGATTGGAATTCTGTGTATTCAAGTTTACAAGGTAAGATCACAAAAATATTCCTGACATTATGTGCACTGTAGTTTTTGTGAAACAAATTCTAGGAAAGAGTGAACAGCGCTTAAATTGAACTTATTTAAGGAAAAGAAACGGAAAAAAATGGAAATTCAAAAAAAACAGCTCTTGTCATGAACACAAAAATGATTCTGAATTATCAGCACTCTTTTTTCATGAAATGAATCCCAAGAAATTGTGAGGATGCTAACATTGAGCTAATGTGAGGAATTATAAAGGTTAACTACTGCTCACTTGCTTTTAGAAATAATTCCGTGGAAATAATGAAACAAGTGATATTTGAACAAATACGAGGGATTTTTTCAGAAAGATATATGAAATTTAAAAAATCGTATTGCAAGAATATGAAATACTTATGAAATCAGCGCCACACTTATTTCGTGTAATAATTCACTAGATATAGTGCAGAAGCTAAATTTTGGCATATGTGAGCGATTATATCGAAAATAGATTCGAAATCTCGATATTCACTGAGCAAGTCAAAAACAAAAAAATGCCGCAGAAAATAATTTCAATACAGTTTTCTTGAAATAAATCCCTAAAATCATTGAAACAAGTTCATTTGAAATGTGAGGGACCCTAATGGAAATAGATTATAACGGAAATAGGGAAATTTTAAGCTTAAATCAAGAACATAAAAATAATCCTGAAATTGTCTCTATTTTTCATGAAATAAATCCTTTGGCATTCACAGCGCAAGTCAAGAACGTAAATACGTTCCAGATATCATCTGCATACTTGATTTCTCGAAATATTCCCTTGAAATAGTAAAACTCGCCTAATTTAAACAAATTTGATGGATATAACGGAAAAGTTTGGAAATCTGTAAATTCACAGCCCAAGTCACGATAAAAAAAATGATTTTTAAAATATCCCTACTTTATATTGTTGAAATAAATCCCTAAAAACATTGAAAGAGCAAAATTTAAACAAATTGGATGGATTGTAACGAAAAATTTGCATTATCTAGAAATTCACACTGCAAGATAGGAACACAAAAATGCCTCAGATATTTTCATCATTTCCTTTTTCGTCAAATATTTCCAAAGAAAAATTAAAACACAAAAAATTATAACTAATGTGAGTGATTATAACGAAATATACATATTCTGTACATCATTTTCTAAATGAAGAAATTCACAGCGAAAGTCAAGAGCACAAATTTATTTTAATTTATCTGCACTTTTGTTTTTGAAAAATAATTACAAAGAAACAGTGAAGCAGCCTAAATTTGAACAAAGGTTAAGGATTATTACGGAAAAAGATATGAAATTTGGAAAATAGAAGCTAATGACAAGAACACAAGAGTGGTTCTTAAGTCATCTGCTAATTTTTATTCGTGTAGCAATTTCCTATATTTCTACATAGGTGAGGGTTTATAACGAAAATGTGTTGTAAATTCAGAAATGTACACTTCATATCGAAAGAAAAATATTTCTGAAATGATCTGCATCCAAGCAATTCCAAGACTCAGCAAAACACGTGAAATTTCAACAAATGTGAGGGATTTTAACGTTAAATAATTGAAAATCTGGAAATTCACAGCGCAATTCAAGAACACAAATGGTTCTGAAGTTATCTGCACTTCTTCTATTCTTGAAGCAATTGCCTAGATATAGAAAACACGATAAATGTCTACATAGGTGAGGGATTATAACGGAAAAAATTTGTACATTCAGTACTTTACAGCTCATATCGAAAACAAAATTATTTCTGAAATTATCTTTACCACTTTTTTCATCAAATTAATCCCTAGAAAAAGAAATCACGTGAAATGTCAACAAATGTGAGGGATTTTTAGGTAATGATTGGAAATCAGGAAATTCACAGCGATGTAGGGAACAAAAAAAATCTACTATATTTTTTCGTTAAATTATTGGAGGAATGCAGTGAAACACACAAAATTTGAACAAATGGGAGGGATTTTAATGGTAAAGAATTGTAAATACAGAAATTTCCCGCCAAAGTCTAGAATACAATAATGCTTCTGAAATTATCTGCACACTTCTTTTCATGAATTATAACCCTAGAAACTGTGAAACTCACTAAATTTCATCGGAAAAAGATTGAAAATCTGGATATTCACACCGCAAGTCAAAAATATTATTTGGCAATGAAAATATATGCACATTTATTTTTCGGGAAATAATTCCTTAGTAACAGTAACCCCCGCCTTATTTGAACAAATTTGAGGGATACAATGGACAAAAATTGGAAATCTATGTACTCAGCTCAACTCAAGAAAAGAAATGCCTCTGAAAATATCTCCACTCTATTTTCTTGAAATAAATCGTTAAATCATTGAACAAGCTACATCTGAACAATTTTGAGGTATTACAACGTAAAGGATTAGTTATCATGAAATTCTCACCGCAAGACAAGAACACAAAAATTCTTCTGAAATTATCATCACTCGCTTTTTCGTCAAATTAATTCCATAGAAAAAGTTAAACACTCTTAATTAGAGCTATTGTTAGGTATTATAACGGAATATATTCGGAAACTTGAAATAAAAAGCGAAAGTAAAAAACACAATTTTATCTGCACAATTTGTATCGTAAAATAATTACCAAGAAACAGTGAAGCAGCCTAAATTGAAATAAAGACATGGTTTAATACAGAAAAATATATGAAATCTAGAAATACAAGCGCAAGTCAACAAAACAAAAAAGGTTCTGAGGTTATCTGCATATTTTTATTCGTGTACCAATTTCCTAGATATAGAGAACACGATAAATTTCTACATATGTGAGGGATTATAACGGAAAAGTGAAGTGAATTCAGATATTAATGTCTCATAGGGAAAATAGAAATGTTTCTGAAATTATCTTCACTCTTCTTTTTCACATTGTAAATCCCTAAAAACAGTGAAACACGTTATATTTTAACAAATTTTAGTCATATTTACGCCAAATGATTGAAAATCTGGATATTCACATAGCAAGTAAATAACATATATTTTTTCTGAAATAGAGTATTTGCAAGGGTCGGAATTCACCGATGAATTTTTCTCCTGAAAAAGATCGTATCGTAAAAAAGTCAATCCCGACGTGAAACGTAGTTTTGTTACCTAACATAAATAATATCAGCCGCTAAAGTTACATGTTTATCGTATCAGCACTGAGGAAGAAAAAACGTGCGCTGATTGGCTGCTCGATTCTGACGTCACCAACCCTATTCCTATTGCTCAATGCTATTGCTGCTTGACAACGACAACACGAAGGTGCGCCAACGAGATACTTATACATTTTTAATTCGAGGAAGGTAGTCGTTTTCGCAAAATTTTTCTCCGAAATGCAAGCAGGATATTCGAAGGCTTCATCCAACAACCTGGCAGCGGTTGATGTGTTGATGGTGGCAGATTTTATGAAGAGAAACCCTCTCTTCGTGAGCTCAGAGCAAAGAGGAGTGAAACTGGCTCGGTAAGTTTCTTTTTCTCATATTTTTCTACGTAATCTACCCCTTAAGGTAGATTTGCAGGCTAATAATTCCAAACTACACACTTATTCCATATTATGCCTTTATTTGATTTGGATTTAATTGAGATTGTAAAAGTAATTAAAAACCTCTCACGGAGCTATTTTTACCGTATTACAGATCTTCGAGAGAGAGTTATGGCGATTCCGCCGTGGGATACGTGCAAGTGAAACGAGAAGGAGGGAAATGTTATGTACTGGGTAAAATAACGCCAGAGCATAAAATAAGGGATAAACCTTATGCAGTTTCAGCAATTATCGACGAAGAAGAAGGAAGTGTAGAAGAAGTATCTTGTCATGATTGTGCAGCTTCTGCAGGTAAACCGTCTTTATTGGTTTAAGTAAATAGTAAAATAAATTCAGGCAACAGACATAGAAATAAAATCTGTTGAGCCTTTTATTTATTAATTCGCAATGACATTGGTTCAATTTTAAAAGACCAGATATGCAGAATTAATTAAAACCTGCATCGTTTCATTTCAAAGCTTCACAGAATTCACTGTATGCAAAGATTTAGGATAATGCAGAATCGGTATTTTAGATAACTTGATTCACTTTGTTTCAATTTCATCTTGGTTTTACTTCTGCAAAAACTATCCTTAAAATATTAACAGTATAACAATATAACAAGGTGATGGAGTTTTTAAATTGTTTGTTGTACTTGAGTAGAATTTTGTTGAAGGTTGGGTAATTGAGGAAAATGTTTCTTAAGACTGTTGATAGTTATCTTGATCTTGACTGTTGGCTAACAATCTGTTGTTATAATGAGCAAAAAAGAAGTTACCACATAAAAGTCATAAGATTCTTATAAATGTAAATGAATTATTACATGTTTAATGGTAAATCTCACATGTATTACAGTCATTTTAAAAGTTTGAGCAGCTATTTATACTCATATTCAATAGCGGATTTTGCAGCGGTATTCTGTTTGCAGGATAGCCAAGTAATATTGGTCCTCCAACACACAATACCACATATCCAGTAGTACTTTTTACAACCAGCTCGCATGTATTTTTTTAATTTTAAAGAATCTTTTTCTTCATTTGCCGCTTTTAACTATTCTTATTTATAGTACTTTGTATGTAATTGGGGGATTGATTGGACCACCTAGATCAGTGTGTATGATTTAGAGTGGCCTTTCTGCTCTCTGCCTCACACTTTTAAATGGTAGTCTTACTTGGTAAGCTTAGGCACATACTGAGCAATCAATTGCAGTCTTACTTGAATTGAAATGAGCACCATCACACATCTTAGGAGTTTTCACTTAATGGCCAATGTGAAGATGGCGTAGTTTTCTATGTCAGTTTTCAAGGGTATTTGCTCTCTGCTCAGAAAAAGTTCAAGAAACCATTTTCCCATTAAAGGGAGTGTTTTGAAGGCTGGCTAATTGGTAAAAATGTTTTTTAAGTCTTCTGAGTGCTGTCATGACCACTGCCTAATATATGTAGTCTGATTTTATTAAGAATAAAGAAAAACAAGTTACCAAATGAAACAGTTAAAATGTTCTTATAGACAAAAGAATAAACAAAGAAGTTAAGTGTATTACAGTAAAAGTTATATTGATTGATAGTTAAGTTATGACTACCAAAATTAATTTATTTCTTTATATCCTTATGACAGGTGGGTGTAAGCATGTAATTGCATTCTTGATGTGGTTACATCGACGTAGTGAAGAGCCTTCTCCTACTGAGGTGGAAAGCTATTGGAAAAAATCCAAACTCTCTTCATCCATTGGCAACTTGAAGCCCCTTAAGGTGAAGGACATGACTGGAGGAGAGGCAGTGGGTCATGAGGAAGAGGGGAGATTTAGAAACAAATTAATTGGTAAATTTAGGGAAGTTGGCCATTTTAATAATGGCTTAATGGCATTGTATGTGGACATGGATTGTGGGGCCTTAACATTGAGGAATATCATGAGGCACTTCCAAGACCAAAATGGGACTAAGTCTCCCCAAGATTTTCTGGAGTTCAGCCAAATTTTTATGAAAAATTCCAATCTCTGTGAAAAAGTCCATTGCCTGACAAAGAATCAATATGAATGCCCACTCTGGCATCATCTGCGTTGTGGTAGGGTATCGGCATCAAGGGTTCATGCAGCAACGCATTGCAAAAAGGGAGATGGTGTGCTGGTGGAGGTAATTTTAGGTGCCAAGAAACTTCGTGACACCTCTGCTATGCAGCGGGGACGAATTTTGGAAGGACAAGTTGCTAAAGCCTTGGAAAAAGTTTTGAGTAAGAAGATTGAGAAATGTGGCCTTTTCCTTGACCCACAGTACCCCGTGCTGGCAGCATCTCCAGATGGAATATGTGAGGATATGGTGATTGAAATAAAATGTCCCCAGAAAGAGGGAACATTAAAGAACTACTTTGTAGAGGGTAAAGTGACGAGAAAGCATTTAGCGCAAATCATGATACAAATGTTGCTTTCCAAGAAAAGGAAAGGCCTTTTTGTTGTAGCAGACCCGAACTTTGAGATGAATAACAAGCTTAATATTTTTGACATTGAATACTGTGAAGAAATGACTTTAGAAATTGTAGCTCTATGTAATGATTTTTGGTGTAAGTTCATATTTCCTGTGTTGTCTGAATACAAATGTTAAAACTTCATTATGTGATTTATTTAATAAATATACCAGAAAATAACTATAGGTAAACAGAGAAAACCTTTCATAACACAATCAGTAGATCGGTAAGTATGAAGACAGGATAGTCCAGAACATGGTGTGGAAGGAAAGATAGTTCTGTGGGAATATTCACATTGGTAACGGTATTTAAGTGAAAGCTACAGGTTACATGATATTTGATGGGATATTTTAAGCAACAATATTGGGAAAATCGAGAGGATGTATAGGAGTTTCACCAAGAGGCGACTGATACTACTCATTTAAGGTATCCAATGTTTTTAATAACTAAATGTTTTGAAATTATCATCACCAATACTCACAATTTTTTCTGAACTCACAATGAACTGTAACAGGTAGCCCATTTTGATCACAAAAAATTTTAATGCTAAAAGTAATATGTGCAAACCTAAGATTAAAATTTTACAAGAGGTGATTGAATATTAATCAAAGCACAAGCAATTGTTATCATATGATCAGCATATGAAACTAAATTGTGGTCCATCACATAGCTTGGCTTCAAAATGCTAAAGTCTCTAATTCTGCCTATTGCCCTTTCCACATGGATTCTGAGACTCGCCACTGTTTTGGACATCTTAGCATCAGACTCACTCATGTTTTTGCCAGAACTGACTGACGGAGGTCTCACCAGGCTACTCCCTTTCGCAGTAACCAGCCTCTCCAAGTTTTTGAAGCCCCTGTCAGCCATAATAATATTACCTTTTTCCAGAGTGTCCAAAAAACCGCAGTCCACAGTGATGGCTTCATCACTGGCTCGTCCACAATACCCCTCGGAAATAAAGGTGATGAAGCCACTTGGTAAGCATGAAACCAAGTACTTAATCGTATTTGCCTTTTTGTAATTTGACCATGTCTGTGCCTGGTGGAGGGCATCACTTGGCTTTTCTATGGCTATTTCAAGGCAGTCTACTATACCACACACATTAGAATAGCGAGCCATGAAAGCCATAGGTAAAACTCGCAGGCGCATGTCTCTTTCTGGCAGAAATATCAGGTCTCTCATGCTTTTGGATATTAGAGGCAACGCAGACTTTAAAATGCGACTAATAGAGGAATAATGACTGCCAAATTCATGGGCCAGAACCTGTAGGGAATCATTTAATTTTATTTTTTTCAGGCATATCATGAGATGCCTAGTAGACACATTAATATGGTCAGATAATATGGAAATAACAATGTAACCTTCACTTGGAATCCCCAAGTACAGTTTAGGGTTTCTTTCAATGTAAAATATTATGCGTTTGACACTTATTTCCTTCATTTCTCTTTCCTCATCCTCTGAATAATCTGAGGAATCACCACAAGCACTCTCTCGAAATGATACATCCAAGTTTTCACTGGAGGTACTATCATAAACGTCACTTTCATAATTATTGACAAGGGTGGGCAAAGCAACAGGCTTATTTTCAACTTTGATTGGAGAAGTTGCCACTGTTCGAGAACAGCTACTTGTTTGCACATATTTGCTCCTATACTTCATTCGAGCCTGTACCCCCTTTTCTGCAGAAGTGGGAGCCTCACTTCTGCCAGGAAGAATGTGGTCCTCTTGCATCAGATTCGAATTATCTTCATCAGCCTCCACGTTATCGTTTCCGGGGATATCATGGTCCATTTGCACCTCCTTGGGCTCTGCATGGTCCTGGAGGAGTTCCAGAATTTTTCTCTTCCTGATTACGGGTCGATCTGGAGAAACTAGGCGGTTCCGATTCTGGCATTCAAATATATGAGGCGTCACTGTTTTCTTTATCCTCAAAGGGCCTCCCATCATTTTCCAGTACATGTAGTTTTCTGCATCCTCTTCCAACTGTAAGACATTTGTGAAAAATATAGTACATACACAAATCAATTGATGGTTATGATTATGGGTTTAATCGATGGCTATGTTTTGAACTGCTTAATAAACACTATATTTATTCCACAAATTCTCAGTAGTTATTCATTTTCAAGGAAAACCCTTCGTGTACGAGTTAATTGAGAGTGAGACTAATACTTTAATACCATAAAGAACTGCTAAAAATGTGGATTCTACCCCGAGAACCCTAATATTTCAACTTAATTGGTCTGAATGATTTGTATTTTCACTATGCCAACGAAAGCATAGATCATACTAAATTGTAATTACACTGAGAACGTAGTGATTAATAGTCTTAAATAATTGTTGGATTTAAAGTAGTAATTCATTTATTTTATTAGTCCTGAAAGGGTGATTTACTGTCGATTGGAAAAAAATGTCCCATTTACTTACATTAAAATGGTCAGCACAGCAGCGGAGATGGGTTGATGCTGACAAAGGAGTCTTCTTTAAATCTCTTCGTGCTGCTAAAAGCCACATCTTCCGCAAATCCGGTTTGATAGGTACGTTTACAAAAACTTTATCCGG
Organism: Platycnemis pennipes; assembly: GCA_933228895.1. Classification (NCBI taxonomy): domain Eukaryota; kingdom Metazoa; phylum Arthropoda; class Insecta; order Odonata; family Platycnemididae; genus Platycnemis; species Platycnemis pennipes. The sequence goes on along the minus strand of OW121846.1, from coordinate 7,461,349 downwards.
CGTTGATTTCATTGTGCTAGTGCACAATGGCACGAAACAGTATTCTTTCGATCCCTTTTTGCAAGCCTTCACTTTGAAACACGTATTATTTTCCTCTTCCATTGCGTACTTCAACGTTACTTTGCTCGTAAAACACGATTTTACAGCACAGCTAAAGGCACAAAGTCACAAAATACCGTAACTACGAATGTAAACAAAGTTCTGGTAGCTAGCAGCGATGGCTGTATAGGTTTGATTACGTCACATGGTATAGAAGATGGCCGCCGTTCGTTTGGGCGCAAGGTTCCAAATAAGATTTTTAATCCGTTATATTTACATAAGTACGTAATATAATGGGCAAAAATTTGTAATTTAGGTTTTTTATACGCCAAATATTTATTTTCCGTAGTTACCAAAAGTTGTGCAAATACTCTATTATCTACAATCTTGTTTACGTGAAATACACGCTAAATTCGAACAGATATAAGGGATAAAAACGAAATGAGATTATAAATTCTGAATATAACAGCTCATGTCATAATCACAAAATTGTTTCTGAAATTACCTACATTCTTGTTTTCATGAAATAAATACCTAGAAACAGTGATGCATGCTGAATTTGAACAAATGTCAGGAGTTGAAACGGTACACTATCGGAAATCAGGAAATTCTCAGTGCCGGTCAAGAACAGAAAAATGCTTCTGATATTATCTGCACACTTGCTTTCCTGAAAAAATTCCCTACAAAGAAGGAACCACGTGATATTTGAACAAATTTAGAGCTTTTTATACAGAAAAAGTTGTGAAATCCAAAAAATCGTAGCACAGTTGAAGAAAACAAAAATAATTCTGAAATTAGCGTCACCCATTTCTCGTGAAATAATTCCGTAGGTATAATAGAAAGGCTAAAATTCGACATATGTGAGCAATTTTTATCAGAAAACGTTTGGAAACTTGGAATTTTCCGAGCGAGATGACCGATTTTTGACACAAAAATGCCTCAGAAAATAATTAAAATATTTTTTTCTTGAAATAATCACTAGAAAAATTGAAATAAGCTAAATTTGGCCAAATGTGATGGAGTTTAACGGAAATAGATTGGAAATCGGGACATTTACAACGCAATAAAAAACGCAAAAATATTCATGATTTTATCTGAACACTTGTTTGCGTGAAATAATTGTAAGGAAGCAGGAAACACGTAATATTAGAACAAATTTGAGGTATAATAACGGAAAAAGATTGGAAATCTACAAATTCACAGCCCCAGTCAAGAATATAAAAATGCATCTGAAATTATCTGCACACTTGTTTTCGAGAATCGATTCTCTAAAAAAAATGAAACTAACAAATTTTAACAAATGTGAAGGATATTTAACTGAAACATATTTGACTAATGGAAATTGGTAATGGAAATTCACATCGCAAGTCAAGAACGTAAACATGCTCCAGACATGATCTGAACACCGGATTTCGTGAATAATTCCCTAGAAATAGTAAAACTAGCCTATATGAAAAAAATTGAGGAAGATAACCGAAAATGATTGGAATTCTGTGTATTCAAGTTTGCAAGGTAAGATCACAAAAATATTCCTGACAGTATTTACAAGTTAGTTTTCGAGAAAACAATTCAAGGAAACAATGAACAACGCTTAATTTGAACTGATGTAAGGAGTAGAAACGGAAAAAGTGAAAATTCAAAAAATATCAGCTCTTGTCATGAACACAAAAATGCTTCTGAAATTATTTGCACACTTGCTTTTAGAAATAATTCCGTGGAAATAATGAAACACGTGATATTTAAACTAATGCGAGAGTTTTTTTGCAGGAAAAGATATGAAATTTAAATAATCGTAGTGCAGGTAAAGAACACAAAAATTATTCTGAAGTTCACGTCTCAATTTTCTGTGAAAATAATTCCGTCTATATAATGTAAAGGCTAAATTTCAACATATTTGTGCGATTTTATCAGAAAAAGATATAATACTCGAAATTCATCAGGCAATGTACCCGATTTTTGACAGAAAAAAGCCTCAGAAAATAATTAATATGACGTTTTCTTGAAATAAATCAATAGAAATATTGAAATAAGCTATATTTGAACAAATGTAAGGGAGTTTAAAAAAGAATAGAATTAAAATCGGGACATTAACAGCGCAAGTCAAGAACGTAAATATGCTCCAGACATTATCTGTATACTGGATTTCGTGAAATATTCCCTAGAAATGGTAAAAACTAGCCTATATGAAAAAAATTGAGGGAGATAACCGAAAATGATTGGAATTCTGTGTATTCAAGTTTACAAGGTAAGATCACAAAAATATTCCTGACATTATGTGCACTGTAGTTTTTGTGAAACAAATTCTAGGAAAGAGTGAACAGCGCTTAAATTGAACTTATTTAAGGAAAAGAAACGGAAAAAAATGGAAATTCAAAAAAAACAGCTCTTGTCATGAACACAAAAATGATTCTGAATTATCAGCACTCTTTTTTCATGAAATGAATCCCAAGAAATTGTGAGGATGCTAACATTGAGCTAATGTGAGGAATTATAAAGGTTAACTACTGCTCACTTGCTTTTAGAAATAATTCCGTGGAAATAATGAAACACGTGACATTTGAACAAATACGAGGGATTTTTTCAGAAAGATATATGAAATTTAAAAAATCGTATTGCAAGAATATGAAATACTTATGAATTCAGCGCCACACTTATTTCGTGTAATAATTCACTAGATATAGTGCAGAAGCTAAATTTTGGCATATGTGAGCGATTATATCGAAAATAGATTCGAAATCTCGATATTCACTGAGCAAGTCAAAAACAAAAAAATGCCGCAGAAAATAATTTCAATACAGTTTTCTTGAAATAAATCCCTAAAATCATTGAAACAAGTTCATTTGAAATGTGAGGGACCCTAATGGAAATAGATTATAACGGAAATAGGGAAATTTTAAGCTTAAATCAAGAACATAAAAATAATCCTGAAATTGTCTCTATTTTTCATGAAATAAATCCTTTGGCATTCACAGCGCAAGTCAAGAACGTAAATACGTTCCAGATATCATCTGCATACTTGATTTCTCGAAATATTCCCTTGAAATAGTAAAACTCGCCTAATTTAAACAAATTTGATGGATATAACGGAAAAGTTTGGAAATCTGTACATTCACAGCCCACGTCACGATAAAAAAAATGATTCTTAAAATATCCCTACTTTATATTGTTGAAATAAATCCCTAAAAACATTGAAAGAGCAAAATTTAAACAAATTGGATGGATTGTAACGAAAAATTTGCATTATTTAGAAATTCACACTGCAAGATAGGAACACAAAAATGCCTCAGATATTTTCATCATTTCCTTTTTCGTCAAATATTTCCAAAGAAAAATTAAAACAAAAAATTATAACTAATGTGATTGATTATAACGAAATATACATATTCTGTACATCATTTTCTAAATGAAGAAATTCACAGCGAAAGTCAAGAGCACAAATTTATTTTAATTTATCTGCACTTTTGTTTTTGAAAAATAACTACAAAGAAAATGTGAAGCAGCCTAAATTGAAATTAAGACATGGTTTAATACAGAAAAATATATGAAATCTAGAAATTCAGGCGCAAGTCAACAAAACAAAAAAGGTTCTAAAGGTTATCTGACATTATGTACACTGTGGTTTTCGTGAAAAAAATTAAGGGAAAAAGTGAACAACGTTAAATTGAACTGATGTAAGGAATAAAAACGGAAAAAATGGAAATTCAAAAATTTACAGTTCTTATCATGAACCTAAAAATGATTATGAAATTATCAGCACCCTTTTTTTCATGAAATAAATCCCTAGAAATAGTGAGGATGCTAACATTCAGCTAATGTCAGGAATTATAAAGGTTAAATACTGCACACTTTCTTTTAGAAATAATTCCGTGGAAATAATGAAACACGTGATATTTGAACAAATACGAGGGTTTTTTTCAGAAAGATATATGAAATTAAAAAAATTGTATTAGTAAAAATAGTAAAACTCACCTAATTTCAACAAATTTGAGGGATATGACGGATACTAGTTGGAAATTTATAAATTCAAAGCGCAAGTCAAGATAAAAAAAATGACTCTGAAAATCATCCACTTTATATTGTTGAAATAAATCCCTAAAAACATTGAAAGCGCAAAATTTGAACAAATTGGATGGATTGTAACGAAAAATTTTGCATTATCTAGAAATTCACACTGCAAGATAGGAACACAAAAATGCCTCAGATATTTTTATCATTTCCTTTTTCGTGAAATAACTCAAAGAAAAATTATAACACATAAAATTATAACTAATGTGAGCGATAATAACGAACTATACACATTCTGTACAACATTTCCTAAATGAAGAAATTCACAGCGAAAGTCAAAACAAATTTATTTTAATTTATCAGCACATTTGTTTTTGAAAAATAATTACAAAGAAACAGTGAAGCAGCCTAAATTTGAACAAAGGTTAAGGATTATTACGGAAAAAGATATGAAATTTGGAAAATAGAAGCTAATGACAAGAACACAAGAGTGGTTCTAACGTAATCTGCAAAAATTTTTATTCGTGTAGCAAATTCCTATATTTCTACATTGGTGAGGGTTTATAACGAAAATGTGTTGTAAATTAGGAAATGTACACCTCATATCGAAAGAAAAATATTTCTGAAATGATCTGCATCCAAGCAATTCCAGGACACAGATAAACACGTGAACTTTCAACAAATGTGAGGGATTTTAACGTTAAATGATTGAAAATCTGGAAATTCACAGCGCAAGTCAAGAACACACAAATGGTTCTGAAGTAATCTGCACTTCTGCCATTCGTGAAGCAATTTCCTAGATATAAAAAACACGATAAATGTGTACATAGGTGAGGGATTATAACGGAAAAAAGTTGTAAATTCAGTACTTTACAGCTCATATCGAAAACAAAAATATTTCTGTAATTATCTTTACCACTTTTTTCATCAAATAACTCCCAAGAAACAGAAATCACGTGAAATGTCAACAAATGTGAGGGATTTTTACGTAATGATTGGAAATCGGGAAATTCACAGCGAAGTAGGGAACAAAAAAAATCTACTATATTTTTTCGTTAAATTATTGGAGGAATGCAGTGAAACACACAAAATTTGAACAAATGGGAGGGATTTTAATGGAAAAGGATTGTAAATCCAGAAATTTCCCGCCAAAGTCAAGAATACAATAATGCTTCTGAAATTATCTGCACACCTCTTTACATGAATTATATCCCTAGAAACTGTGAAACTCACTAAATTTGATCGGAAAAAGATTGAAAATCTGGATATTCACACCGCAAGTCAAAAATATTATTTGGCAACGAAAATATATGCAAATTTGTTTACGGGAAATAATGCCTTAGTAACAGTAACCCCCGCCTTATTTGAACAAATTTGAGGGATATAATGGACAAAAATTGGAAATCTATGTACTCAGCTCAACTCAAGAAAAAAAATGCCTCTGAAAATATCTCCATTCTATTTTCTTGAAATAAATCGTTAAACCATTGGAACACGCTACATTTGAACAAATTTGAGGGATTATACGTAAAGGTCCTATAATATCTGCACATTTTTATTCGTGTACCAATTTTCTAGATATAGAGAACACGATAAATTTCTACATATGTGAGGGATTATAACGGAAAAGTGATGTGAATTCAGAAATTTGCAGCTTATAGGGAAAATAGAAATGTTTCTGAAATTATCTTCACTCTTTTTTTCATCAAATAAATCCCTAAAAACAGTGAAACACGTTATATTTTAACAAATTATAGTCATATTTACGCCAAATGATTGAAAATCTGGATATTCACATAGCAAGTAAATAACATATATTTTTTCTGAAATTATCTACAATCTTGTTTACGTGAAATAAATCGAGGAAAACAGTAAAACACGCTAAATTCGAACAGATATAAGGGATAAAAACGAAATGAGATTATAAATTCTGAATATAACAGCTCATGTCATAATCACAAAAATGTTTCTGAAATTAGCTGCACTCTTGCTATCATGAAATAAATCCCTAGAAACAGTGATGCTTGCTGAATTTGAACAAATGTGAGGAGTTGAAACGGTACATAATCGGAAATCAGGAAATTCTCAGTGCCAGTCAAGAACAGAAAAATGCTTCTGATATTATCTGCACACTTGCTTTCCTGAAAAAATTCCCTACAAACAAGGAACCACGTGATATTTGAACAACTTTAGAGCTTTTTTTTACAGAAAAAGATGTGAAATCCAAAAAATCGTAGCACAGTTGAAGAAAACAAAAATAATTCTGAAATTAGCGTCACCCATCTCTCGTGAAATAATTCCGTAGGTATAGTATAAAGGCTAAAATTCGACATATGTGAGCAATTTTTATCAGAAAACGTTTGGAAACTTGGAATTCTCCGAGCAAGATTACCGATTTTTGACAAAAAAATGCCTCAGAAAATAATTAAAATATTTTTTTCTTGAAATAATCACTAAGAAAAATTGAAATAAGCTAAATTTGGCCAAATGTCAGGGGGTTTAACGGAAATTGATTGGAAATCGGGACATTTACAGCGCAATAAAGAACACAAAAATATTCATGAAATTATCTTCTGGTAACACTTGTTTGAGTGAAATAATTGTAAGGAAGTAGGAAACACGCAATATTAGAACATATGTGAGGTATAATAACGGAAAAAGATTGGAAATCTACAAATTCACAGCCCCAGTCAAGAATATAAATATGCATCTGAAATTATCTTCACACTTGTTTTTGAGAAATGAATCTCTAAGAAAAATGAAACTAACAAAAAAAAAACAAATGTGAAGGATATTTAACTGAAGCATATTTGACTATTGGAAATTGGTAATGGAAATTCACTTCGCAAGTCAAGAACGTAAATATGCTCCAGTCATTATCTTTACACCGCATTTCGTGAAATATTCTCTAGAAATAGTAAAACTAGCCCAATTTGAAAAAAATTGAGGGAGATAACCGAAAATGATTGGAATTCTGTGTATTCAAGTTTGCAAGAAAAGATCACAAAATTATTCCTGACATTATTTACAAGTTAGTTTTCGAGAAATCAATTCAAGGAAACAATGAACAACGCTTAATTTGAACTAATGTAAGGAATAGAAAAGGAAAAAATGGAAATTCAGAAATTTACAGCTCTTGCCATGAACACAAAAATGCTTCTGAAATTATTTGCAAACTTGCTTTTAGAAATAATTCCGCGGAAATAATGAAACACGTGACATTTGACCTAATGAGAGAGTTTTTTTTTGCAGGAAAAGATATGAAATCTAAATAATCGTAGCGCAGGTAAAGAACACAAAAATAATTCTGAAGTTTGCGTCACATATTTTTGTGGAAATAATTCCGTCTATATAATATAAAGGCTAAATTTCAACATATGTGAGCGATTTTTAGCGGGAAAACATATGATACTCGAAATCCATCAGGCATCATGACCGATTTTTGACACAAAAAAGTCTCAGAAAATAATTAAAATGGCGTTTTCTTGAAATAAATCAATAGAAATATTGAAATAAGCTATATTTGAACAAATGTGAGGGAGTTTAACGAAAATGGAATGAAAATCGGGACATTAACTGCGCAAGTCAAGAATGTTAATATGCTCCAGACATTATCTGTATACTGGATTTCGTGAAATATTCCCTAGAAATAGTAAAACTAGCCTATATGAAAAAAATTGAGGAAGATAACCGAAAATGATTGGAATTCTGTGTATTCAAATTTACAAGGTAAGATCACAAAAATATTCCTGACAGTATTTACAAGTTAGTTTTCGAGAAAACAATTCAAGGAAACAATGAACAACGCTTAATTTTAACTGATGTAAGGAGTAGAAACGGAAAAAGTGGAAATTCAAAAAATATCAGCTCTTGTCATGAACACAAAAATGCTTCTGAAATTATTTGCACACTTGCTTTTAGAAATAATTCCATGGAAATAATGAAACACGTGATATTTAAACTAATGCGAGAGTTTTTTTTGCAGGAAAAGATATGAAATTTAAATAATCGTAGTGCAGGTAAAGAACACAAAAATTATTCTGAAGTTCGCGTCTCAATTTTCTGTGAAAATAATTCCGTCTATATAATATAAAGGCTAAATTTCAACATATTTGTGCGATTTTATCAGAAAAAGATATAATACTCGAAATTCATCAGGCAATGTACCCGATTTTTGACAGAAAAAAGCCTCAGAAAATATCTAATATGACGTTTTCTTGAAATAAATCAATAGAAATATTGAAATAAGCTATATTTAAACAAATGTAAGGGAGTTTAAAAAAAAATGGAATGAAAATCGGGACATTAACAGCGCAAGTCAAGAACGTAAATATGCTCCAGACATTATCTGTATACTGGATTTCGTGAAATATTCCCTAGAAATAGTAAACCTAGCCTAATTTAAAAAAAATGGATGGAGATAACCGAAAAAGATTGGAATTCTGAGTATTCAAGTTTGCAAGGTAAGATCACAATAATATTCCTGACATTATGTACACTGTGGTTTTCGTGAAAAAAATTAAGGGAAAAAGTGAACAACTCTTAAATTGAACTGATGTAAGGAATAGAAAAGGAAAAAATGGAAATTCAAAAATTTACAGTTCTTATCATGAACCTAAAAATAATTCTGAAATTATCAGGACCCTTTTTTTCATGAAATAAATCCCTAGAAATAGTGAGGATGCTAACATTCAGCTCATGTCAGGAATTATAAAGGTTAAATACTGCACACTTTCTTTTAGAAATAATTCCGTGGAAATAATGAAACACGTAATATTTGAACAAATACGAGGGTTTTTTCAGAAAGATATATGAAATTAAAAAAATTGTATTAGTAAAAATAGTAAAACTCACCTAATTTGAACAAATTTGAGGGATATAACGGAAACTGTTTGGAAATTTATAAATTCACAGCGCAAGTCAAGATAAAAAAAATGACTCTGTAAATCATCCACTTTATATTGTTGAAATAAATCCCTAAAAACATTGAAAGCGCAAAATTTGAACAAATTGGATGGATTGTAACGAAAAATTTTGCATTATCTAGAAATTCACACTGCAAGATAGGAACACAAAAATGCCTCAGATATTTTTATCATTTCCTTTTTCGTGAAATAACTCAAAGAAAAATTATAACACATAAAATTATAACTAATGTGAGCGATAATAACGAACTATACACATTCTGTACATCATTTCCTAAATGAAGAAATTCACAGCGAAAGTCAAGAACAAATTTATTTTAATTTATCTGCACATTTGTTTTTGAAAAATAATTACAAAGAAACAGTGAAGCAGCCTAAATTTGAACAAAGGTTAAGGATTATTACGGAAAAAGATATGAACTTTGGAAAATAGAAGCTAATGACAAGAACACAAGAGTGGTTCTAACGTTATCTGCAAAAAGTTTTATTCGTGCAGCAATTTCCTATATTTCTACATTGGTGAGGGTTCATAACGAAAATGTGTTGTAAATTAGGAAATGTACACCTCATATCGAAAGAAAAATATTTTTGAAATGATCTGCATCCAAGCAATTCCAGGACACAGATAAGCACGTGAAATTTCAACAAATGTGAGGGATTTTAACGTTAAATGATTGAAAATCTGGAAATTCACAGCGCAAGTCAAGAACACACAAATGGTTCTGAAGTAATCTCAACTTCTGCTATTCGTGAAGCAATTTCCTAGATATAAAAAACACGATAAATGTGTACATAGGTGAGGGATTATAACGGAAAAAAGTTGTAAATTCAGTACTTTACAGCTTATATCGAAAACAAAAATAATTCTGTAATTATCTTTACCACTTTTTTCATCAAATAACTCCCAAGAAACAGAAATCACGTGAAATGTCAACAAATGTGAGGTAATCCCTCGCATTTGTTGACATCTCTTTATGTCTTCACTGTCCCTCCTAAAGGGAGGGAACGTAAATATGCTCCAGACATTATCTGTATACTGGATTTCGTGAAATTTTCCCTAGAAATAGTAAAAACTAGCCTATATGAAAAAAATTGAGGGAGATAACATAAATGATTGGAATTCTGTGTATTCAAGTTTACAAGGTAAGATCACAAAAATATTCCTGACATTATGTGCACTGTAGTTTTTGTGAAACAAATTCTAGGAAAGAGTGAACAGCGCTTAAATTGAACTTATTTAAGGAATAGAAACGGAAAAAAATGGAATTAAAAAAAAACAGCTCTTGTCATGAACACAAAATTGATTCTGTAATTATCAGCACTCTTTTTTCATGAAATGAATCCCAAGAAATTGTGAGGATGCTAACATTGAGCTAATGTGAGGAATTATAAAGGTTAACTACTGCTCACTTGCTTTTAGAAATAATTCCGTGGAAATAATGAAACACGTGATATTTGAACAAATACGAGGGATTTTTTCAGAAAGATATATGAAATTTAAAAAATCGTATTGCAAGAATATGAAATACTTATGAAATCAGCGCCACACTTATTTCGTGTAATAATTCACTAGATATAGTGCAGAAGCTAAATTTTGGCATATGTGAGCGAATATATCGAAAATAGATTCGAAATCTCGAAATTCACTGAGCAAGTCAAAAACAAAAAAATGCCGCAGAAAATAATTTCAATACAGTTTTCTTGAAAAAAATCCCTAAAATCATTGAAACAAGTTCATTTGAAATGTGAGGGACCCTAATGGAAATAGATTATAACGGAAATAGGGAAATTTTAAGCTTAAATCAAGAACATAAAAATAATCCTGAAATTGTCTCTATTTTTCATGAAATAAATCCTTTGGCATTCACAGCGCAAGTCAAGAACGTAAATACGTTCCAGATATCATCTGCATACTTGATTTCTGGAAATATTCCCTTGAAATAGTAAAACTCGCCTAATTTAAACAAATTTGATGGATATAACGGAAAAGTTTGGAAATCTGTACATTCACAGCCCACGTCACGATAAAAAAAATGATTCTTAAAATATCCCTACTTTATATTGTTGAAATAAATCCCTAAAAACAATGAAAGAGCAAAATTTGAACAAATTGGATGGATTGTAACGAAAAATTTGCTTTATCTAGAAATTCACACTGCAACATAGGAACACAAAAATGCCTCAGATATTTTCATCATTTCCTTTTTCGTCAAATATTTCCAAAGAAAAATTAAAACAAAAAATTGTAACTAATGTGAGTGATTATAACGAAATATACATATTCTGTACATCATTTTCTAAATGAAGAAATTCACACCGCAAGTCGAAAATATTATTTGGCAATGAAAATATATGCACATTTGTTTTCGGGAAATAATTCCTTAGTAACAGTAACCCCCGCCTTATTTGAACAAATTTGAGGAATATAATGGACAAAAATTGGAAATCTATGTACTCAGCTCAACTCAAGGAAAGAAATGCCTCTGAAAATATCTCCACTCTATTTTCTTAAAATAAATCGTTAAACCATTGGAACACGCTACATTTGAACAAATTTGAGGGATTATACGTAAAGGTCCTATAATATCTGCACATTTTTATTCGTGTACCAATTTTCTAGATATAGAGAACACGATAAATTTCTACATATGTGAGGGATTATAACGGCAAAGTGATGTGAATTCAGAAATTTGCAGCTTATAGGGAAAATAGAAATGTTTCTGAAATTATCTTCACTCTTTTTTTCATCAAATAAATCCCTAAAAAAAGTGAAACACGTTAAATTTTAAAAAATTACAGTCACTGTTGATTACAGTCATTCGAAATAATTCCGTGGAAATAATGAAACACGTGATATTTGAACAAATACGAGGGATTTTTTCAGAAAGATATATGAAATTTAAAAAATCGTATTGCAAGAATATGAAATACTTATGAAATCAGCGCCACACTTATTTCGTGTAATAATTCACTAGATATAGTGCAGAAGCTAAATTTTGGCATATGTGAGCGAATATATCGAAAATAGATTCGAAATCTCGAAATTCACTGAGCAAGTCAAAAACAAAAAAATGCCGCAGAAAATAATTTCAATACAGTTTTCTTGAAATAAATCCCTAAAATCATTGAAACAAGTTCATTTGAAATGTGAGGGACCCTAATGGAAATAGATTATAACGGAAATAGGGAAATTTTAAGCTTAAATCAAGAACATAAAAATAATCCTGAAATTGTCTCTATTTTTCATGAAATAAATCCTTTGGCATTCACAGCGCAAGTCAAGAACGTAAATACGTTCCAGATATCATCTGCATACTTGATTTCTCGAAATATTCCCTTGAAATAGTAAAACTCGCCTAATTTAAACAAATTTGATGGATATAACGGAAAAGTTTGGAAATCTGTACATTCACAGCCCACGTCACGATAAAAAAAATTGATTCTTAAAATATCCCTACTTTATATTGTTGAAATAAATCCCTAAAAACATTGAAAGAGCAAAATTTAAACAAATTGGATGGATTGTAACGAAAAATTTGCATTATTTAGAAATTCACACTGCAAGATAGGAACACAAAAATGCCTCAGATATTTTCATCATTTCCTTTTTCGTCAAATATTTCCAAAGAAAAATTAAAACAAAAAATTATAACTAATGTGATTGATTATAACGAAATATACATATTCTGTACATCATTTTCTAAATGAAGAAATTCACAGCGAAAGTCAAGAGCACAAATTTATTTTAATTTATCTGCACTTTTGTTTTTGAAAAATAACTACAAAGAAAATGTGAAGCAGCCTAAATTGAAATTAAGACATGGTTTAATACAGAAAAATATATGAAATCTAGAAATTCAGGCGCAAGTCAACAAAACAAAAAAGGTTCTAAAGGTTATCTGACATTATGTACACTGTGGTTTTCGTGAAAAAAATTAAGGGAAAAAGTGAACAACGTTAAATTGAACTGATGTAAGGAATAAAAACGGAAAAAATGGAAATTCAAAAATTTACAGTTCTTATCATGAACCTAAAAATGATTATGAAATTATCAGCACCCTTTTTTTCATGAAATAAATCCCTAGAAATAGTGAGGATGCTAACATTCAGCTAATGTCAGGAATTATAAAGGTTAAATACTGCACACTTTCTTTTAGAAATAATTCCGTGGAAATAATGAAACACGTGATATTTGAACAAATACGAGGGTTTTTTTCAGAAAGATATATGAAATTAAAAAAATTGTATTAGTAAAAATAGTAAAACTCACCTAATTTCAACAAATTTGAGGGATATGACGGATACTAGTTGGAAATTTATAAATTCAAAGCGCAAGTCAAGATAAAAAAAATGACTCTGAAAATCATCCACTTTATATTGTTGAAATAAATCCCTAAAAACATTGAAAGCGCAAAATTTGAACAAATTGGATGGATTGTAACGAAAAATTTTGCATTATCTAGAAATTCACACTGCAAGATAGGAACACAAAAATGCCTCAGATATTTTTATCATTTCCTTTTTCGTGAAATAACTCAAAGAAAAATTATAACACATAAAATTATAACTAATGTGAGCGATAATAACGAACTATACACATTCTGTACAACATTTCCTAAATGAAGAAATTCACAGCGAAAGTCAAAACAAATTTATTTTAATTTATCAGCACATTTGTTTTTGAAAAATAATTACAAAGAAACAGTGAAGCAGCCTAAATTTGAACAAAGGTTAAGGATTATTACGGAAAAAGATATGAAATTTGGAAAATAGAAGCTAATGACAAGAACACAAGAGTGGTTCTAACGTAATCTGCAAAAATTTTTATTCGTGTAGCAAATTCCTATATTTCTACATTGGTGAGGGTTTATAACGAAAATGTGTTGTAAATTAGGAAATGTACACCTCATATCGAAAGAAAAATATTTCTGAAATGATCTGCATCCAAGCAATTCCAGGACACAGATAAACACGTGAAATTTCAACAAATGTGAGGGATTTGAACGTTAAATGATTGAAAATCTGGAAATTCACAGCGCAAGTCAAGAACACACAAATGGTTCTGAAGTAATCTGCACTTCTGCCATTCGTGAAGCAATTTCCTAGATATAAAAAACACGATAAATGTGTACATAGGTGAGGGATTATAACGGAAAAAAGTTGTAAATTCAGTACTTTACAGCTCATATGGAAAACAAAAATATTTCTGTAATTATCTTTACCACTTTTTTCATCAAATAACTCCCAAGAAACAGAAATCACGTGAAATGTCAACAAATGTGAGGGATTTTTACGTAATGATTGGAAATCGGGAAATTCACAGCGAAGTAGGGAACAAAAAAAATCTACTATATTTTTTCGTTAAATTATTGGAGGAATGCAGTGAAACACACAAAATTTGAACAAATGGGAGGGATTTAAATGGAAAAGGATTGTAAATCCAGAAATTTCCCGCCAAAGTCAAGAATACAATAATGCTTCTGAAATTATCTGCACACCTCTTTACATGAATTATATCCCTAGAAACTGTGAAACTCACTAAATTTGATCGGAAAAAGATTGAAAATCTGGATATTCACACCGCAAGTCAAAAATATTATTTGGCAACGAAAATATATGCAAATTTGTTTACGGGAAATAATGCCTTAGTAACAGTAACCCCCGCCTTATTTGAACAAATTTGAGGGATATAATGGACAAAAATTGGAAATCTATGTACTCAGCTCAACTCAAGAAAAAAAATGCCTCTGAAAATATCTCCATTCTATTTTCTTGAAATAAATCGTTAAACCATTGGAACACGCTACATTTGAACAAATTTGAGGGATTATACGTAAAGGTCCTATAATATCTGCACATTTTTATTCGTGTACCAATTTTCTAGATATAGAGAACACGATAAATTTCTACATATGTGAGGGATTATAACGGAAAAGTGATGTGAATTCAGAAATTTGCAGCTTATAGGGAAAATAGAAATGTTTCTGAAATTATCTTCACTCTTTTTTTCATCAAATAAATCCCTAAAAACAGTGAAACACGTTATATTTTAACAAATTATAGTCATATTTACGCCAAATGATTGAAAATCTGGATATTCACATAGCAAGTAAATAACATATATTTTTTCTGAAATTATCTACAATCTTGTTTACGTGAAATAAATCGAGGAAAACAGTAAAACACGCTAAATTCGAACAGATATAAGGGATAAAAACGAAATGAGATTATAAATTCTGAATATAACAGCTCATGTCATAATCACAAAAATGTTTCTGAAATTAGCTGCACTCTTGCTATCATGAAATAAATCCCTAGAAACAGTGATGCTTGCTGAATTTGAACAAATGTGAGGAGTTGAAACGGTACATAATCGGAAATCAGGAAATTCTCAGTGCCAGTCAAGAACAGAAAAATGCTTCTGATATTATCTGCACACTTGCTTTCCTGAAAAAATTCCCTACAAACAAGGAACCACGTGATATTTGAACAACTTTAGAGCTTTTTTTACAGAAAAAGATGTGAAATCCAAAAAATCGTAGCACAGTTGAAGAAAACAAAAATAATTCTGAAATTAGCGTCACCCATCTCTCGTGAAATAATTCCGTAGGTATAATAGAAAGGCTAAAATTCGACATATGTGAGCAATTTTTATCAGAAAACGTTTGGAAACTTGGAATTTTCCGAGCAAGATTACCGATTTTTGACAAAAAAATGCCTCAGAAAATAATTAAAATATTTTTTTCTTGAAATAATCACTAAGAAAAATTGAAATAAGCTAAATTTGGCCAAATGTCAGGGGGTTTAACGGAAATTGATTGGAAATCGGGACATTTACAGCGCAATAAAGAACACAAAAATATTCATGAAATTATCTTCTGGTAACACTTGTTTGAGTGAAATAATTGTAAGGAAGTAGGAAACACGCAATATTAGAACATATGTGAGGTATAATAACGGAAAAAGATTGGAAATCTACAAATTCACAGCCCCAGTCAAGAATTAAAATATGCATCTGAAATTATCTTCACACTTGTTTTTGAGAAATGAATCTCTAAGAAAAATGAAACTAACAAAAAAAAAACAAATGTGAAGGATATTTAACTGAAGCATATTTGACTATTGGAAATTGGTAATGGAAATTCACTTCGCAAGTCAAGAACGTAAATATGCTCCAGTCATTATCTTTACACCGCATTTCGTGAAATATTCTCTAGAAATAGTAAAACTAGCCCAATTTGAAAAAAATTGAGGGAGATAACCGAAAATGATTGGAATTCTGTGTATTCAAGTTTGCAAGAAAAGATCACAAAATTATTCCTGACATTATTTACAAGTTAGGTTTCGAGAAATCAATTCAAGGAAACAATGAACAACGCTTAATTTGAACTAATGTAAGGAATAGAAAAGGAAAAAATGGAAATTCAGAAATTTACAGCTCTTGCCATGAACACAAAAATGCTTCTGAAATTATTTGCAAACTTGCTTTTAGAAATAATTCCGCGGAAATAATGAAACACGTGACATTTGACCTAATGAGAGAGTTTTTTTTTGCAGGAAAAGATATGAAATCTAAATAATCGTAGCGCAGGTAAAGAACACAAAAATAATTCTGAAGTTTGCGTCACATATTTTTGTGGAAATAATTCCGTCTATATAATATAAAGGCTAAATTTCAACATATGTGAGCGATTTTTAGCGGGAAAACATATGATACTCGAAATCCATCAGGCATCATGACCGATTTTTGACACAAAAAAGTCTCAGAAAATAATTAAAATGGCGTATTCTTGAAATAAATCAATAGAAATATTGAAATAAGCTATATTTGAACAAATGTGAGGGAGTTTAACGAAAATGGAATGAAAATCGGGACATTAACTGCGCAAGTCAAGAATGTAAATATGCTCCAGACATTATCTGTATACTGGATTTCGTGAAATATTCCCTAGAAATAGTAAAACTAGCCTATATGAAAAAAATTGAGGAAGATAACCGAAAATGATTGGAATTCTGTGTATTCAAATTTACAAGGTAAGATCACAAAAATATTCCTGACAGTAATTACAAGTTAGTTTTCGAGAAAACAATTCAAGGAAACAATGAACAACGCTTAATTTTAACTGATGTAAGGAGTAGAAACGGAAAAAGTGGAAATTCAAAAAATATCAGCTCTTGTCATGAACACAAAAATGCTTCTGAAATTATTTGCACACTTGCTTTTAGAAATAATTCCATGGAAATAATGAAACACGTGATATTTAAACTAATGCGAGAGTTTTTTTTGCAGGAAAAGATATGAAATTTAAATAATCGTAGTGCAGGTAAAGAACACAAAAATTATTCTGAAGTTCGCGTCTCAATTTTCTGTGAAAATAATTCCGTCTATATAATATAAAGGCTAAATTTCAACATATTTGTGCGATTTTATCAGAAAAAGATATAATACTCGAAATTCATCAGGCAATGTACCCGATTTTTGACAGAAAAAAGCCTCAGAAAATATCTAATATGACGTTTTCTTGAAATAAATCAATAGAAATATTGAAATAAGCTATATTTAAACAAATGTAAGGGAGTTTAAAAAAAATGGAATGAAAATCGGGACATTAACAGCGCAAGTCAAGAACGTAAATATGCTCCAGACATTATCTGTATACTGGATTTCGTGAAATATTCCCTAGAAATAGTAAACCTAGCCTAATTTAAAAAAAATGGATGGAGATAACCGAAAAAGATTGGAATTCTGAGTATTCAAGTTTGCAAGGTAAGATCACAATAATATTCCTGACA
This sequence comes from Platycnemis pennipes, assembly GCA_933228895.1. Classification (NCBI taxonomy): domain Eukaryota; kingdom Metazoa; phylum Arthropoda; class Insecta; order Odonata; family Platycnemididae; genus Platycnemis; species Platycnemis pennipes. The sequence goes on along the minus strand of OW121846.1, from coordinate 7,443,587 downwards.
TTATGTACACTGTGGTTTTCGTGAAAAAAATTAAGGGAAAAAGTGAACAACTCTTAAATTGAACTGATGTAAGGAATAGAAAAGGAAAAAATGGAAATTCAAAAATTTACAGTTCTTATCATGAACCTAAAAATAATTCTGAAATTATCAGGACCCTTTTTTTCATGAAATAAATCCCTAGAAATAGTGAGGATGCTAACATTCAGCTAATGTCAGGAATTATAAAGGTTAAATACTGCACACTTTCTTTTAGAAATAATTCCGTGGAAATAATGAAACACGTAATATTTGAACAAATTTGAGGGATATAACGGAAACTGTTTGGAAATTTATAAATTCACAGCGCAAGTCAAGATAAAAAAAATGACTCTGAAAATCATCCACTTTATATTGTTGAAATAAATCCCTAAAAACATTGAAAGCGCAAAATTTGAACAAATTGGATGGATTGTAACGAAAAATTTTGCATTATCTAGAAATTCACACTGCAAGATAGGAACACAAAAATGCCTCAGATATTTTTATCATTTCCTTTTTCGTGAAATAACTCAAAGAAAAATTATAACACATAAAATTATAACTAATGTGAGCGATAATAACGAAATATACATATTCTGTACATCATTTTCTAAATGAAGAAATTCACAGCGAAAGTCAAGAACAAATTTATTTTAATTTATCTGCACATTTGTTTTTGAAAAATAATTACAAAGAAACAGTGAAGCAGCCTAAATTTGAACAAAGGTTAAGGATTATTACGGAAAAAGATATGAACTTTGGAAAATAGAAGCTAATGACAAGAACACAAGAGTGGTTCTAACGTTATCTGCAAAAATTTTTATTCGTGCAGCAATTTCCTATATTTCTACATTGGTGAGGGTTCATAACGAAAATGTGTTGTAAATTAGGAAATGTACACCTCATATCGAAAGAAAAATATTTTTGAAATGATCTGCATCCAAGCAATTCCAGGACACAGATAAGCACGTGAAATTTCAACAAATGTGAGGGATTTTAACGTTAAATGATTGAAAATCTGGAAATTCACAGCGCAAGTCAAGAACACACAAATGGTTCTGAAGTAATCTGAACTTCTGCTATTCGTGAAGCAATTTCCTAGATATAAAAAACACGATAAATGTGTACATAGGTGAGGGATTATAACGGAAAAAAGTTGTAAATTCAGTACTTTACAGCTTATATCGAAAACAAAAATAATTCTGTAATTATCTTTACCACTTTTTTCATCAAATAACTCCCAAGAAACAGAAATCACGTGAAATGTCAACAAATGTGAGGTAATCCCTCACATTTGTTGACATCTCTTTATGTCTTCACTGTCCCTCCTAAAGGGAGGGAACGTAAATATGCTCCAGACATTATCTGTATACTGGATTTCGTGAAATATTCCCTAGAAATAGTAAAAACTAGCCTATATGAAAAAAATTGAGGGAGATAACATAAATGATTGGAATTCTGTGTATTCAAGTTTACAAGGTAAGATCACAAAAATATTCCTGACATTATGTGCACTGTAGTTTTTGTGAAACAAATTCTAGGAAAGAGTGAACAGCGCTTAAATTGAACTTATTTAAGGAATAGAAACGGAAAAAAATGGAATTAAAAAAAAACAGCTCTTGTCATGAACACAAAATTGATTCTGTAATTATCAGCACTCTTTTTTCATGAAATGAATCCCAAGAAATTGTGAGGATGCTAACATTGAGCTAATGTGAGGAATTATAAAGGTTAACTACTGCTCACTTGCTTTTAGAAATAATTCCGTGGAAATAATGAAACACGTGATATTTGAACAAATACGAGGGATTTTTTCAGAAAGATATATGAAATTTAAAAAATCGTATTGCAAGAATATGAAATACTTATGAAATCAGCGCCACACTTATTTCGTGTAATAATTCACTAGATATAGTGCAGAAGCTAAATTTTGGCATATGTGAGCGAATATATCGAAAATAGATTCGAAATCTCGAAATTCACTGAGCAAGTCAAAAACAAAAAAATGCCGCAGAAAATAATTTCAATACAGTTTTCTTGAAATAAATCCCTAAAATCATTGAAACAAGTTCATTTGAAATGTGAGGGACCCTAATGGAAATAGATTATAACGGAAATAGGGAAATTTTAAGCTTAAATCAAGAACATAAAAATAATCCTGAAATTGTCTCTATTTTTCATGAAATAAATCCTTTGGCATTCACAGCGCAAGTCAAGAACGTAAATACGTTCCAGATATCATCTGCATACTTGATTTCTGGAAATATTCCCTTGAAATAGTAAAACTCGCCTAATTTAAACAAATTTGATGGATATAACGGAAAAGTTTGGAAATCTGTACATTCACAGCCCACGTCACGATAAAAAAAATGATTCTTAAAATATCCCTACTTTATATTGTTGAAATAAATCCCTAAAAACAATGAAAGAGCAAAATTTGAACAAATTGGATGGATTGTAACGAAAAATTTGCTTTATCTAGAAATTCACACTGCAACATAGGAACACAAAAATGCCTCAGATATTTTCATCATTTCCTTTTTCGTCAAATATTTCCAAAGAAAAATTAAAACAAAAAATTGTAACTAATGTGAGTGATTATAACGAAATATACATATTCTGTACATCATTTTCTAAATGAAGAAATTCACACCGCAAGTCGAAAATATTATTTGGCAATGAAAATATATGCACATTTGTTTTCGGGAAATAATTCCTTAGTAACAGTAACCCCCGCCTTATTTGAACAAATTTGAGGAATATAATGGACAAAAATTGGAAATCTATGTACTCAGCTCAACTCAAGGAAAGAAATGCCTCTGAAAATATCTCCACTCTATTTTCTTAAAATAAATCGTTAAACCATTGGAACACGCTACATTTGAACAAATTTGAGGGATTATACGTAAAGGTCCTATAATATCTGCACATTTTTATTCGTGTACCAATTTTCTAGATATAGAGAACACGATAAATTTCTACATATGTGAGGGATTATAACGGCAAAGTGATGTGAATTCAGAAATTTGCAGCTTATAGGGAAAATAGAAATGTTTCAGAAATTATCTTCACACTTTTTTTCATCAAATAAATCCCTAAAAAAAGTGAAACACGTTAAATTTTAAAAAATTACAGTCACTGTTGATTACAGTCATTCGAAATAATTCCGTGGAAATAATGAAACACGTGATATTTGAACAAATACGAGGGATTTTTTCAGAAAGATATATGAAATTTAAAAAATCGTATTGCAAGAATATGAAATACTTATGAAATCAGCGCCACACTTATTTCGTGTAATAATTCACTAGATATAGTGCAGAAGCTAAATTTTGGCATATGTGAGCGAATATACCGAAAATAGATTCGAAATCTCGAAATTCACTGAGCAAGTCAAAAACAAAAAAATGCCGTAGAAAATAATTTCAATACGGTTTTCTTGAAATAAATCCCTAAAATCATTGAAACAAGTTCATTTGAAATGTGAGGGACCCTAATGGAAATAGATTATAACGGAAATAGGGAAATTTAAAGCTTAAATCAAGAACATAAAAATAATCCTGAAATTGTCTCTATTTTTCATGAAATAAATCCTTTGGCATTCACAGCGCAAGTCAAGAACGTAAATACGTTCCAGATATCGTCTGCATACTTGATTTCTCGAAATATTCCCTTGAAATAGTAAAACTCGCCTAATTTAAACAAATTTGATGGATATAACGGAAAAGTTTGGAAATCTGTACATTCACAGCCCAAGTCACGATAAAAAAAATGATTCTTAAAATATCCCTACCTTATATTGTTGAAATAAATCCCTAAAAACAATGAAAGAGCAAAATTTGAACAAATTGGATGGATTGTAACGAAAAATTTGCTTTATCTAGAAATTCACACTGCAACATAGGAACACAAAAATGCCTCAGATATTTTCATCATTTCCTTTTTCGTCAAATATTTCCAAAGAAAAATTAAAACAAAAAATTGTAACTAATGTGAGTGATTATAACGAAATATACATATTCTGTACATTTTTTTCTAAATGAAGAAATTCACAGCGAAAGTCAAGAGCACAAATTTATTTTAATTTATCTGCACTTTTGTTTTTGAAAAATAACTACAAAGAAAATGTGAAGCAGCCTAAATTGAAATTAAGACAAGTCGAAAATATTATTTGGCAATAAAAATATATGCACATTTGTTTTCGGGAAATAATTCCTTAGAAACAGTAAAACCCGCCTTATTTGAACAAATTTGAGGGATACGATGGACAAAAATTGGAAATCTATGTACTCAGCTCAACTCAAGAAAAAAAATGGCACTGAAAATATCTCCACTCTACTTTCTTGAAATAAATCGTTTAACCATTGAACAAGCTACATCTGAACAATTTTGAGGTATTACAACGTAAAGGATTAATTATCATGAAATTCTCACCGCAAGACAAGAACACAAAAATTCTTCTGAAATTATCATCACTCGCTTTTTCGTCAAATAATTCCATAGAAAAAGTTAAACACTCTTAATTAGAGCTATTGTTAGGTATTATAACGGAATATATTCGGAAACTTGAAATAAAAAGCGAAAGTAAAAAACACAATTATATTTGCACAATTTGTATCGTAAAATAATTACCAAGAAACAGTGAAGCAGCCTAAATTGAAATAAAGACATGGTTTAATACAGAAAAATATACGAAATCTAGAAATTCAAGCGCAAGTCAACAAAACAAAAAAGGTTCTGAGGTTATCTGACATTATGTACACTGTGGTTTTCGTGAAAAAAATTAAGGGAAAAAGTGAACAACGCTTAAATTGAACTGATGTAAGGAATAAAAACGGAAAAAATGGGAATTCAAAAATTTACAGTTCTTATCATGAACCTAAAAATGATTATGAAATTATCAGCACCCTTTTTTTCATGAAATAAATCCCTAGAAATAGTGAGGATGCTAACATTCAGCTAATGTCAGGAATTATAAAGGTTAAATACTGCACACTTTCTTTTAGAAATAATTCCGTGGAAATAATGAAACACGTGATATTTGAACAAATACGAGGGTTTTTTTCAGAAAGATATATGAAATTAAAAAAATTGTATTAGTAAAAATAGTAAAACTCACCTAATTTCAACAAATTTGAGGGATATTACGGAAACTAGTTGGAAATTTATAAATTCACAGCGCAAGTCAAGATAAAAAAAATGACTCTGAAAATCATCCACTTTATATTGTTGAAATAAATCCCTAAAAACATTGAAAGCGCAAAATTTGAACAAATTGTATGGATTGTAACGAAAAATTTTGCATTATCTAGAAATTCACACTGCAAGATAGGAACACAAAAATGAAATAATTTGCATATCTCATAAATATATTTGTGCAATTTTATCAGAAAAAGATATAATACTCGAAATTCATCAGGCAATGTACCCGATTTTTGACAGAAAAAAGCCTCAGAAAATAATTAATATGACGTTTTCTTGAAATAAATCAATAGAAATATTGAAATAAGCTATATTTGAACAAATGGGAGGGAGTTTAACGAAAATGGAATGAAAATCGGGACATTAACTGCGCAAGTCAAGAATGTAAATATGCTCCAGACATTATCTGTATACTGGATTTCGTGAAATATTCCCTAGAAATAGTAAACCTAGCCTAATTTAAAAAAAATGGATGGAGATAACCGAAAAAGATTGGAATTCTGAGTATTCAAGTTTGCAAGGTAAGATCACAATAATATTCCTGACATTATGTACACTGTGGTTTTCGTGAAAAAAATTAAGGGAAAAAGTGAACAACGCTTAAATTGAACTGATGTAAGGAATAGAAAAGGAAAAAATGGAAATTCAAAAATTTACAGTTCTTATCATGAACCTAAAAATAATTCTGAAATTATCAGGACCCTTTTTTTCATGAAATAAATCCCTAGAAATAGTGAGGATGCTAACATTCAGCTCATGTCAGGAATTATAAACGTTAAATACTGTACACTTTCTTTTAGAAATAATTCCGTGGAAATAATGAAACACGTAATATTTGAACAAATACGAGGGTTTTTTCAGAAAGATATATGAAATTAAAAAAATTGTATTAGTAAAAATAGTAAAACTCACCTAATTTGAACAAATTTGAGGGATATAACGGAAACTGTTTGGAAATTTATAAATTCACAGCGCAAGTCAAGATAAAAAAAATGACTCTGTAAATCATCCACTTTATATTGTTGAAATAAATCCCTAAAAACATTGAAAGCGCAAAATTTGAACAAATTGGATGGATTGTAACGAAAAATTTTGCATTATCTAGAAATTCACACTGCAAGATAGGAACACAAAAATGCCTCAGATATTTTTATCATTTCCTTTTTCGTGAAATAACTCAAAGAAAAATTATAACACATAAAATTATAACTAATGTGAGCGATAATAACGAAATATACATATTCTGTACATCATTTTCTAAATAAAGAAATTCACAGCGAAAGTCAAGAACAAATTTATTTTAATTTATCTGCACATTTGTTTTTGAAAAATAATTACAAAGAAACAGTGAAGCAGCCTAAATTTGAACAAAGGTTAAGGATTATTACGGAAAAAGATATGAACTTTGGAAAATAGAAGCTAATGACAAGAACACAAGAGTGGTTCTAACGTTATCTGCAAAAATTTTTATTCGTGCAGCAATTTCCTATATTTCTACATTGGTGAGGGTTCATAACGAAAATGTGTTGTAAATTAGGAAATGTACACCTCATATCGAAAGAAAAATATTTTTGAAATGATCTGCATCCAAGCAATTCCAGGACACAGATAAGCACGTGAAATTTCAACAAATGTGAGGGATTTTAACGTTAAATGATTGAAAATCTGGAAATTCACAGCGCAAGTCAAGAACACACAAATGGTTCTGAAGTAATCTGAACTTCTGCTATTCGTGAAGCAATTTCCTAGATATAAAAAACACGATAAATGTGTACATAGGTGAGGGATTATAACGGAAAAAAGTTGTAAATTCAGTACTTTACAGCTTATATCGAAAACAAAAATAATTCTGTAATTATCTTTACCACTTTTTTCATCAAATAACTCCCAAGAAACAGAAATCTCGTGAAATGTCAACAAATGTGAGGTAATCCCTCGCATTTGTTGACATCTCTTTATGTCTTCACTGTCCCTCCTAAAGGGAGGGAACGTAAATATGCTCCAGACATTATCTGTATACTGGATTTCGTGAAATATTCCCTAGAAATAGTAAAAACTAGCCTATATGAAAAAAATTGAGGGAGATAACATAAATGATTGGAATTCTGTGTATTCAAGTTTACAAGGTAAGATCACAAAAATATTCCTGACATTATGTGCACTGTAGTTTTTGTGAAACAAATTCTAGGAAAGAGTGAACAGCGCTTAAATTGAACTTATTTAAGGAATAGAAACGGAAAAAAATGGAATTAAAAAAAAACAGCTCTTGTCATGAACACAAAATTGATTCTGTAATTATCAGCACTCTTTTTTCATGAAATGAATCCCAAGAAATTGTGAGGATGCTAACATTGAGCTAATGTGAGGAATTATAAAGGTTAACTACTGCTCACTTGCTTTTAGAAATAATTCCGTGGAAATAATGAAACACGTGATATTTGAACAAATACGAGGGATTTTTTCAGAAAGATATATGAAATTTAAAAAATCGTATTGCAAGAATATGAAATACTTATGAAATCAGCGCCACACTTATTTCGTGTAATAATTCACTAGATATAGTGCAGAAGCTAAATTTTGGCATATGTGAGCGAATATATCGAAAATAGATTCGAAATCTCGAAATTCACTGAGCAAGTCAAAAACAAAAAAATGCCGCAGAAAATAATTTCAATACAGTTTTCTTGAAATAAATCCCTAAAATCATTGAAACAAGTTCATTTGAAATGTGAGGGACCCTAATGGAAATAGATTATAACGGAAATAGGGAAATTTTAAGCTTAAATCAAGAACATAAAAATAATCCTGAAATTGTCTCTATTTTTCATGAAATAAATCCTTTGGCATTCACAGCGCAAGTCAAGAACGTAAATACGTTCCAGATATCGTCTGCATACTTGATTTCTCGAAATATTCCCTTGAAATAGTAAAACTCGCCTAATTTAAACAAATTTGATGGATATAACGGAAAAGTTTGGAAATCTGTACATTCACAGCCCAAGTCACGATAAAAAAAATGATTCTTAAAATATCCCTACCTTATATTGTTGAAATAAATCCCTAAAAACAATGAAAGAGCAAAATTTGAACAAATTGGATGGATTGTAACGAAAAATTTGCTTTATCTAGAAATTCACACTGCAACATAGGAACACAAAAATGCCTCAGATATTTTCATCATTTCCTTTTTCGTCAAATATTTCCAAAGAAAAATTAAAACAAAAAATTGTAACTAATGTGAGTGATTATAACGAAATATACATATTCTGTACATCATTTTCTAAATGAAGAAATTCACACCGCAAGTCGAAAATATTATTTGGCAATGAAAATATATGCACATTTGTTTTCGGGAAATAATTCCTTAGTAACAGTAACCCCCGCCTTATTTGAACAAATTTGAGGAATATAATGGACAAAAATTGGAAATCTATGTACTCAGCTCAACTCAAGGAAAAAAATGCCTCTGAAAATATCTCCACTCTATTTTCTTAAAATAAATCGTTAAACCATTGGAACACGCTACATTTGAACAAATTTCAGGGATTATACGTAAAGGTCCTATAATATCTGCACATTTTTATTCGTGTACCAATTTTCTAGATATAGAGAACAGGATAAATTTCTACATATGTGAGGGATTATAACGGCAAAGTGATGTGAATTCAGAAATTTGCAGCTTATAGGGAAAATAGAAATGTTTCTGAAATTATCTTCACTCTTTTTTTCATCAAATACATCCCTAAAAAAAGTGAAACACGTTAAATTTTAAAAAATTACAGTCACTGTTGATTACAGTCATTCGAAATAATTCCGTGGAAATAATGAAACACGTGATATTTGAACAAATACGAGGGATTTTTTCAGAAAGATATATGAAATTTAAAAAATCGTATTGCAAGAATATGAAATACTTATGAAATCAGCGCCACACTTATTTCGTGTAATAATTCACTAGATATAGTGCAGAAGCTAAATTTTGGCATATGTGAGCGAATATATCGAAAATAGATTCGAAATCTCGAAATTCACTGAGCAAGTCAAAAACAAAAAAATGCCGCAGAAAATAATTTCAATACGGTTTTCTTGAAATAAATCCCTAAAATCATTGAAACAAGTTCATTTGAAATGTGAGGGACCCTAATGGAAATAGATTATAACGGAAATAGGGAAATTTTAAGCTTAAATCAAGAACATAAAAATAATCCTGAAATTGTCTCTATTTTTCATGAAATAAATCCTTTGGCATTCACAGCGCAAGTCAAGAACGTAAATACGTTCCAGATATCGTCTGCATACTTGATTTCTCGAAATATTCCCTTGAAATAGTAAAACTCGCCTAATTTAAACAAATTTGATGGATATAACGGAAAAGTTTGGAAATCTGTACATTCACAGCCCAAGTCACGATAAAAAAAAATGATTCTTAAAATATCCCTACCTTATATTGTTGAAATAAATCCCTAAAAACAATGAAAGAGCAAAATTTGAACAAATTGGATGGATTGTATCGAAAAATTTGCTTTATCTAGAAATTCACACTGCAACATAGGAACACAAAAATGCCTCAGATATTTTCATCATTTCCTTTTTCGTCAAATATTTCCAAAGAAAAATTAAAACAAAAAACTGTATCTAATGTGAGTGATTATAACGAAATATACATATTCTGTACATTTTTTTCTAAATGAAGAAATTCACAGCGAAAGTCAAGAGCACAAATTTATTTTAATTTATCTGCACTTTTGTTTTTGAAAAATAACTACAAAGAAAATGTGAAGCAGCCTAAATTGAAATTAAGACAAGTCGAAAATATTATTTGGCAATAAAAATATATGCACATTTGTTTTCGGGAAATAATTCCTTAGTAACAGTAAAACCCGCCTTATTTGAACAAATTTGAGGGATACGATGTACAAAAATTGGAAATCTATGCACTCAGCTCAACTCAAGAAAAAAAATGGCACTGAAAATATCTCCACTCTACTTTCTTGAAATAAATCGTTTAACCATTGAACAAGCTACATCTGAACAATTTTGAGGTATTACAACGTAAAGGATTAATTATCATGAAATTCTCACCGCAAGACAAGAACACAAAAATTCTTCTGAAATTATCATCACTCGCTTTTTCGTCAAATAATTCCATAGAAAAAGTTAAACACTCTTAATTAGAGCTATTGTTATGTATTATAACGGAATATATTCGGAAACTTGAAATAAAAAGCGAAAGTAAAAAACACAATTATATTTGCACAATTTGTATCGTAAAATAATTACCAAGAAACAGTGAAGCAGCCTAAATTGAAATAAAGACATGGTTTAATACAGAAAAATATATGAAATCTAGAAATTCAAGCGCAAGTCAACAAAACAAAAAAGGTTCTGAGGTTATCTGACATTATGTACACTGTGGTTTTCGTGAAAAAAATTAAGGGAAAAAGTGAACAACGCTTAAATTGAACTGATGTAAGGAATAAAAACGGAAAAAATGGAAATTCAAAAATTTACAGTTCTTATCATGAACCTAAAAATGATTATGAAATTATCAGCACCCTTTTTTTCATGAAATAAATCCCTTGAAATAGTGAGGATGCTAACATTCAGCTAATGTCAGGAATTATAAAGGTTAAATACTGCACACTTTCTTTTAGAAATAATTCCGTGGAAATAATGAAACACGTGATATTTGAACAAATACGAGGGTTTTTTTCAGAAAGATATATGAAATTAAAAAAATTGTATTAGTAAAAATAGTAAAACTCACCTAATTTCAACAAATTTGAGGGATATTACGGAAACTAGTTGGAAATTTATAAATTCACAGCGCAAGTCAAGATAAAAAAAATGACTCTGAATATCATCCACTTTATATTGTTGAAATAAATCCCTAAAAACATTGAAAGCGGAAATTTGAACAAATTGGATGGATTGTAACGAAAAATTTTGCATTATCTAGAAATTCACACTGCAAGATAGGAACACAAAAATGCCTCAGATATTTTTATCATTTACTTTTTCGTGAAATAACTCAAAGAAAAATTATAACACATAAAATTATAACTAATGTGAGCGATAATAACGAACTATACACATTCTGTACATCATTTTCTAAATGAAGAAATTCACAGCGAAAGTCAAGAACAAATTTATTTTAATTTATCTGCACATTTGTTTTTGAAAAAAATTACAAAGAAACAGTGAAGCAGCCTAAATTTGAACAAAGGTTAAGGATTATTACGGAAAAAGATATGAAATTTGGAAAATAGAAGCTAATAACAAGAACACAAGAATGGTTCTAACGTAATCTGCAAAAATTTTTATTCGTGTAGCAATTTCCTATATTTCTACATTAGTGAGGGTTTATAACGAAAATGTGTTGTAAATTAGGAAATGTACACCTCATATCGAAAGAAAAATATTTCTGAAATGATCTGCATCCAAGCAATTCCAGGACACAGATAAACACGTGAAATTTCAACAAATGTGAGGGATTTTAACGTTCAATGATTGAAAATCTGGAAATTCACAGCGCAAGTCAAGAACACACAAATGGTTCTGAAGTAATCTGCACCTCTGCTATTCGTGAAGCAATTTCCTACATATAAAAAACACGATAAATGTGTTCATAGGTGAGTGATTATAACGGAAAAAAGTTTTAAATTCAGTACTTTACAGCTCATATCGAAAACAAAAATATTTCTGTAATTATCTTTACCACTTTTTTCATCAAATAACTCCCAAGAAACAGAAATCACGTGAAATGTCAACAAATGTGAGGGATTTTTACGTAATGATTGGAAATCGGGAAATTCACAGCGAAGTAGGGAACAAAAAAAATTCCTGAAATTATCTACTATATTTTTTCGTTAAATTATTGGAGGAATGCAGTGAAACACACAAAATTTGAACAAATGGGAGGGATTTTAATGGAAAAGGATTGTAAATCCAGAAATTTCCCGCCAAAGTCAAGAATACAATAATGCTTCTGAAATTATCTGCACACCTCTTTACATGAATTATATCCCTAGAAACTGTGAAACTCACAAATTTGATCGGAAAAAGATTGAAAATCTGGATATTCACACCGCAAGTCAAAAATATTATTTGGCAACGAAAATATATGCAAATTTGTTTTCGGGAAATAATTCCTTAGTAACAGTAACCCCCGCTTTATTTGAACAAATTTGAGGAATATAATGGACAAAAATTGGAAATCTATGTACTCAGCTCCACTCAAGAAAAAAAATGCCTCTGAAAATATCTCCACTCTATTTTCTTGAAATAAATCGTTAAACCATTGGAACACGCTACATTTGAACAAATTTGAGGGATTATACGTAAAGGTCCTATAATATCTGCACATTTTTATTCGTGTACCAATTTTCTAGATATAGAGAACACGATAAATTTCTACATATGTAAGGGATTATAACGGAAAAGTGATGTGAATTCAGAAATTTGCAGCTTATAGGGAAAATAGAAATGTTTCTGAAATTATCTTCACTCTTTTTTTCATCAAATAAATCCCTAAAAAAAGTGAAACACGTTAAATTTAAAAAAATTACAGTCATATTTACGTAAAATGATTGAAAATCTGGATATTCACATTGCAAGTCAAGAACAAATATTTTTTCTGAAATTATCTACAATCTTTTTTACGTGAAATGAATCGGGGAAAACAGTAAAACACGCTAAATTCGAACAGACATAAGGGATTAAAGCGAAATAAGATTAAAAATTGTGAAAATTAGATCTCATGTCATAATCACAAAAATGTTTCTGAAATTAGCTGCACTCTTGCTATCATGAAATAAATCCCTAGAAACAGTGATGCTTGCTAAATTTGAACGAATGTGAGAAGTTGAAACGGTACACTATCGGAAATCAGGAAATTCTCAGTGCCAGTTAAGAACAGAAAAATGCTTCTGATATTATCTGCACACTTGCTTTCCTGAAAAAATTCCCTACAAACAAGGAACCACGTGATATTTGAACAACTTTAGAGCTTTTTTTACAGAAAAAGATGTGAAATCCAAAAAATCGTAGCACAGTTGAAGAAAACAAAAATAATTCTGAAATTAGCGTCACCCATCTCTCGTGAAATAATTCCGTAGGTATAATAGAAAGGCTAAAATTCGACATATGTGAGCAATTTTTATCAGAAAACGTTTGGAAACTTGGAATTTTCCGAGCAAGGTGACCGATTTTTGACACAAAAATGCCTCAGAAAATAATTAAAATAACGGAAAAGTGAAGTGAATTCAGATATTAATGTCTCAGGGAATATAGAAATGTTTCTGAAATTATCTTCACTCTTTTTTTCACATTGTAAATCCCTAAAAACAGTGAAACACGTTATATTTTAACAAATTTTAGTCATATTTACGCCAAATGATTGAAAATCTATATATTCACATAGCAAGTAAATAACATATATTTTTTCTGAAATTATCTACAATCTTGTTTACGTGAAATACACGCTAAATTCGAACAGATATAAGGGATAAAAACGAAATGAGATTATAAATTCTGAATATAACAGCTCATGTCATAATCACAAAATTCTTTCTGAAATTACCTACATTCTTGTTTTCATGAAATAAATCCCTAGAAACAGTGATGCATGCTGAATTTGAACAAATGTCAGGAGTTGAAACGGTACACTTTCGGAAATCAGGAATTTCTCAGTGCCGGTCAAGAACAGAAAAATGCTTCTGATATTATCTGCACACTTGCTTTCCTGAAAAAATTCCCTACAAACAAGGAACCACGTGATATTTGATCAAATTTAGAGCTTTTTATACAGAAAAATTTGTGAAATCCAAAAAATCGTAGCACAGTTGAAGAAAACAAAAATAATTCTGAAATTAGCGTCACACATTTCTCGTGAAATGATTCCGTAGGTATAATAGAAAGGCTAAAATTCGACATATGTGAGCAATTTTTATCAGAAAACGTTTGGAAACTTGGAATTTTCCGAGCAAGATGACCGATTTTTGACACAAAAATGCCTCAGAAAATAATTAAAATATTTTTTTCTTGAAATAATCACTAGAAAAATTGAAATAAGCTAAATTCGGCCAAATGTCAGGGGGTTTAACGGAAATGGATTGGAAATCGGGACATTTACAGCGCAATAAAGAACACAAAAATATTCATGAAATTATCTTGTTGTAACACTTGTTTGAGTGAAATAATTGTAAGGAAGTAGGAAACACGCGATATTAGAACAAATGTGAGGTATAATAACGGAAAAAGATTGGAAATCTACAAATTCACAGCCCCAGTCAAGAATATAAAAATGCATCTGAAATTATCTTCACACTTGTTTTTGAGAAATGAATCTTTAAAAAAATGAAACTAACAAAATTTTAACAAATGTGAAGGATATTTAACTGAAGCATATTTGACTATTGGAAATTGGTAAAGGAAATTCACATCGCAAGTCAAGAACGTAAATATGCTCCAGTCATTATCTTTACACCGCATTTCGTGAAATATTCTCTAGAAATAGTAAAACTAGCCCAATTTGAAAAAAATTGAGGGAGATAACCGAAAATGATTGGAATTCTGTGTATTCAAGTTTGCAAGAAAAGATCACAAAATTATTCCTGACATTATTTACAAGTTAGTTTTCGAGAAATCAATTCAAGGAAACAATGAACAACGCTTAAATTGAACTGATGTAAGGAATAGAAACGGAAAAAATGGAAATTCAAAAATTTACAGTTCTTATCATGAACCTAAAAATGATTCTGAAATTATCAGGACCCTTTTTTTCATGAAATAAATCCCTAGAAATAGTGAGGATGCTAACATTCAGCTCATGTCAGGAATTATAAAGGTTGAATACTGCACACTTTCTTTTAGAAATAATTCCGTGGAAATAATGAAACACGTGATATTTGACCAAATACGAGGGTTTTTTTCAGAAAGATATATGAAATTAAAAAAATCGTATTAGTAAAAATAGTAAAACTCACCTAATTTGAACAAATTTGAGGGATATAACGGAAACTGTTTGGAAATTTATAAATTCACAGCGCAAGTCAAGATAAAAAAAATGACTCTGTAAATCATCCACTTTATATTGTTGAAATAAATCCTTAAAAACATTGAAAGCGCAAAATTTGAACAAATTGGATGGATTGTAACGAAAAATTTTGCATTATCTAGAAATTCACACTGCAAGATAGGAACACAAAAATGCCTCAGATATTTTTATCATTTCCTTTTTCGGGAAATAACTCAAAGAAAAATTATAACACATAAAATTATAACTAATGTGAGCGATAATAACGAACTATACACATTCTGTACATCATTTCCTAAATGAAGAAATTCACAGCGAAAGTCAAGAACAAATTTATTTTAATTTATCTGCACATTTGTTTTTGAAAAATAATTACAAAGAAACAGTGAAGCAGCCTAAATTTGAACAAAGGTTAAGGATTATTACGGAAAAAGATATGAAATTTGGAAAATAGAAGCTAATGACAAGAACACAAGAGTGGTTCTAACGTAATCTGCAAAAAGTTTTATTCGTGTAGCAATTTCCTATATTTCTACATTGGTGAGGGTTTATAACAAAAATGAGTTGTAAATTAAGAAATGTACACCTCATATCGAAAGAAAAATATTTCTGAAATGATCTGCATCCAAGCAATTCCAGGACACAGATAAACACGTGAAATTTCAACAAATGTGAGGGATTTTAACGTTAAATGATTGAAAATCTGGAAATTCACAGCGCAAGGCAAGAACACACAAATGGTTCTGAAGTAATCTGCACTTCTGCTATTCGTGAAGCAATTTCCTAGATATAAAAAACACGATAAATGTGTACATAGGTGAGGGATTATAACGGAAAAAAGTTGTAAATTCAGTACTTTACAGCTCATATCGAAAACAAAAATATTTCTGTAATTATCTTTACCACTTTTTTCATCAAATATCTCCCAAGAAACAGAAATCACGTGAAATGTCAACAAATGTGAGGGATTTTTACGTAATGATTGGAAATCGGGAAATTCACAGCGAAGTAGGGAACAAAAAAAATTCCTGAAATTATCTACTATATTTTTTCGTTAAATTATTGGAGGAATGCAGTGAAACACACAAAATTTGAACAAATGGGAGGGATTTTAATGGAAAAGGATTTTAAATCCAGAAATTTCCCGCCAAAGTCAAGAATACAATAATGCTTCTGAAATTATCTGCACACTTCTTTTCATGAATTATAACCCTAGAAACTGTGAAACTCACTAAATTTCATCGGAAAAGGATTGAAAATCTGGATATTCACACCGCAAGTCAAAAATATTATTTGGCAATTAAAAAATATATGCACATTTATTTTTCGGGAAATAATTCCTTAGTAACAGTAACCCCCGCCTTATTTGAACAAATTTGAGGGATACAATGGACAAAAATTGGAAATCTATGTACTCAGCTCAACTAAAGAAAAAAAATGGCATTGAAAATATCCCCACTCTATTTTCTTGAAATAAATCGTTAAACCATTGAACAAGCTACATCTGAACAATTTTGGGGTATTACAACGTAAAGGATTAGTTATCATGAAATTCTCACCGCAAGACAAGAACACAAAAATTCTTCTGAAATTATCATCACTCGCTTTTTCGTCAAATTAATTCCATAGAAAAAGTTAAACACTCTTAATTAGAGCTATTGTTAGGTATTGTAACGGAATATATTCGGAAACTTGAAATAAAAAGCGAAAGTAAAAAACACAATTTTATCTGCACAATTTGTATCGTAAAATAATTACCAAGAAACAGTGAAGCTGCCTAAATGGAAATAAAGACATGGTTTAATACAGAAAAATATATGAAATCTAGAAATTCAAGCGCAAGTCAACAAAACAAAAAAGGTTTTGAGGTTATCTGCATATTTTTATTCGTGTACCAATTTCCTAGATATATAGAGAACACGATAAATTTATACATATGTGAGGGATTATAACGGAAAAGTGAAGTGAATTCAGATATTAATGTCTCATAGGGAAAATAGAAATGTTTCTGAAATTATCTTCACTCTTTTTTTCACATTGTAAATCCCTAAAAACAGTGAAACACGTTATATTTTAACAAATTTTAGTCATATTAACGCCAAATGAATGAAAATCTGGATATTCACATAGCAAGTAAATAACATATATTTTTTCTGAAATTATCTACAATCTTGTTTACGTGAAATAAATCGAGGAAATCAGTAAAACACGCTAAATTCGAACAGATATAAGGGATAAAAACGAAATGAGATTATAAATTCTGAATATAACAGCTCATGTCATAATCACAAAATTGTTTCTGAAATTAGCTGCACTCTTGCTAACATGAAATAAATCCCTAGAAACAGTGTTGCATGCTGAATTTGAACAAATGTCAGGAGTTGAAACGGTACACTATCGGAAATCAGGAAATTCTCAGTGCCAGTTAAGAACAGAAAAATGCTTCTGATATTATCTGCACACTTGCTTTCCTGAAAAAATTCCCTACAAACAAGGAACCACGTGATATTTGAACAAATTTAGAGCTTTTTTTACAGAAAAAGATGTGAAATCCAAAAAATCGTAGCACAGTTGAAGAAAACAAAAATAATTCTGAAATTAGCGTCACACATTTCTCGTGAAATAATTCCGTAGGTATAATAGAAAGGCTAAAATTCGACATATGTGAGCAATTTTTATCAGAAAACGTTTGGAAACTTGGAATTTTCCGAGCAAGATGACCTATTTTTGACACAAAAATGCCTCAGAAAATAATTAAAATATTTTTTTCTTGAAATAATCACTAGAAAAATTGAAATAAGCTAAATTTGGCCAAATGTGATGGAGTTTAACGGAAATAGATTGGAAATCGGGACATTTACAACGCAATAAAAAACGCAAAAATATTCATGATTTTATCTGAACACTTGTTTGCGTGAAATAATTGTAAGGAAGCAGGAAACACGTAATATTAGAACAAATTTGAGGTATAATAACGGAAAAAGATTGGAAATCTACAAATTCACAGCCCCAGTCAAGAATATAAAAATGCATCTGAAATTATCTGCACACTTGTTTTCGAGAATCGATTCTCTAAAAAAAATGAAACTAACAAATTTTAACAAATGTGAAGGATATTTAACTGAAACATATTTGACTAATGGAAATTGGTAATGGAAATTCACATCGCAAGTCAAGAACGTAAACATGCTCCAGACATGATCTGAACACCGGATTTCGTGAATAATTCCCTAGAAATAGTAAAACTAGCCTATATGAAAAAAATTGAGGAAGATAACCGAAAATGATTGGAATTCTGTGTATTCAAGTTTGCAAGGTAAGATCACAAAAATATTCCTGACAGTATTTACAAGTTAGTTTTCGAGAAAACAATTCAAGGAAACAATGAACAACGCTTAATTTGAACTGATGTAAGGAGGAGTAGAAACGGAAAAAGTGGAAATTCAAAAAATATCAGCTCTCGTCATGAACACAAAAATGCTTCTGAAATTATTTGCACACTTGCTTTTAGAAATAATTCCGTGGAAATAATGAAACACGTGATATTTAAACTAATGCGAGAGTTTTTTTTTGCAGGAAAAGATATGAAATTTAAATAATCGTAGTGCAGGTAAAGAACACAAAAATTATTCTGAAGTTCGCGTCTCAATTTTCTGTGAAAATAATTCCGTCTATATAATATAAAGGCTAAATTTCAACATATTTGTGCGATTTTATCAGAAAAAGATATAATACTCGAAATTCATCAGGCAATGTACCCGATTTTTACAGAAAAAAGCCTCAGAAAATATCTAATATGACGTTTTCTTGAAATAAATCAATAGAAATATTGAAATAAGCTATATTTAAACAAATGTAAGGGAGTTTAAAAAAAATGGACTGAAAATCGGGACATTAACAGCGCAAGTCAAGAAGGTAAATATGCTCCAGACATTATCTGTATACTGGATTTCGTGAAATATTCCCTAGAAATGGTAAAAACTAGCCTATATGAAAAAAATTGAGGGAGATAACCGAAAAAGATTGGAATTCTGAGTATTCAAGTTTACAAGGTAAGATCAAGAAAATATTCCTGACATTATGTGCACTGTAGTTTTTGTGAAACAAATTCTAGGAAAGAGTGAACAGCGCTTAAATTGAACTTATTTAAGGAATAGAAACGGAAAAAAATGGAAATAAAAAAAAACAGCTCTTGTCATGAACACAAAAATGATTCTGAAATTATCAGGACCCTTTTTCCATGAAATCAATCCCAAGAAATTGTGAGGATGCTAACATTGAGCTAATGTGAGGAATTATAAAGTTTAACTACTGCTCACTTACTTTTAGAAATAATTCCGTGGAAATAATGAAACACGTGATATTTGAACAAATACGAGGGTTTTTTTCAGAAAGATATATGAAATTTAAAAAATCGTATTGCAAGAATATGAAATGCTTATGAAATCAGAGCCACACTTATTTCGTGTAATAATTCACTAGATATAGTGCAGAAGCTAAATTTTGGCATATGTGAGCGAATATATCGAAAATAGATTCGAAATCTCGAAATTCACTGAGCAAGTCAAAAACAAAAAAATGCCGCAGAAAATAATTTCAATACGGTTTTCTTGAAATAAATCCCTAAAATCATTGAAACAAGTTCATTTGAAATGTGAGGGACCCTAATGGAAATAGATTATAACGGAAATAGGGAAATTTAAAGCTTAAATCAAGAACATAAAAATAATCCTGAAATTGTCTCTATTTTTCATGAAATAAATCCTTTGGCATTCACAGCGCAAGTCAAGAACGTAAATACGTTCCAGATATCATCTGCATACTTGATTTCTCGAAATATTCCCTTGAAATAGTAAAACTCGCCTAATTTAAACAAATTTGATGGATATAACGGAAAAGTTTGGAAATCTGTACATTCACAGCCCAAGTCACGATAAAAAAAATGATTCTTAAAATATCCCTACCTTATATTGTTGAAATAAATCCCTAAAAACAATGAAAGAGCAAAATTTGAACAAATTGGATGGATTGTAACGAAAAATTTTCTTTATCTAGAAATTCACACTGCAACATAGGAACACAAAAATGCCTCAGATATTTTCATCATTTCCTTTTTCGTCAAATATTTCCAAAGAAAAATTAAAACAAAAAATTGTAACTAATGTGAGTGATTATAACGAAATATACATATTCTGTACATCATTTTCTAAATGAAGAAATTCACACCGCAAGTAGAAAATATTATTTGGCAATAAAAATATATGCACATTTGTTTTCGGGAAATAATTCCTTAGTAACAGTAAAACCCGCCTTATTTGAACAAATTTGAGGGATACGATGGACAAAAATTGGAAATCTATGTACTCAGCTCAACTCAAGAAAAAAAATGGCACTGAAAATATCTCCACTCTACTTTCTTGAAATAAATCGTTTAACCATTGAACAAGCTACATCTGAACAATTTTGAGGTATTACAACGTAAAGGATTAATTATCATGAAATTCTCACCGCAAGACAAGAACACAAAAATTCTTCTGAAATTATCATCACTCGCTTTTTCGTCAAATAATTCCATAGAAAAAGTTAAACACTCTTAATTAGAGCTATTGTTAGGTATTATAAGGGAATATATTCGGAAACTTGATATAAAAAGCGAAAGTAAAAAACACAATTATATTTGCACAATTTGTATCGTAAAATAATTACCAAGAAACAGTGAAGCAGCCTAAATTGAAATAAAGACATGGTTTAATACAGAAAAATAAATGAAATCTAGAAATTCAAGCGCAAGTCAAGAAAACAAAAAAGGTTCTGAGGTTATCTGACATTATGTACACTGTGGTTTTCGTGAAAAAAATTAAGGGAAAAAGTGAGCAACGCTTAAATTGAACTGATGTAAGGAATAGAAACGGAAAAAATGGGAATTCAAAAATTTACAGTTCTTATCATGAACCTAAAAATGATTCTGAAATTATCAGGACCCTTTTTTCATGAAATAAATCCCTAGAAATAGTGAGGATGCTAACATTCAGCTAATGTCAGGAATTATAAAGGTTAAATACTGCACACTTTCTTTTAGAAATAATTCCGTGGAAATAATGAAACACGTGATATTTGAACAAATACGAGGGTTTTTTTCAGAAAGATATATGAAATTAAAAAAATTGTATTAGTAAAAACAGTAAAACTCACCTAATTTGAACAAATTTGAGGGATATAACGGAAACTGTTTGGAAATTTATAAATTATAAGCGCAAGTCAAGATAAAAAAAATGACTCTGTAAATCATCCACTTTATATTGTTGAAATAAATCCTTAAAAACATTGAAAGCGCAAAATTTGAACAAATTGGATGGATTGTAACGAAAAATTTGCTTTATCTAGAAATTCACACTGCAACATAGGAACACAAAAATGCCTCAGATATTTTCATCATTTCTTTTTTCGTCAAATATTTCCAAAGAAAAATTAAAACAAAAAATTGTAACTAATGTGAGTGATTATAACGAAATATACATATTCTGTACATCATTTTCTAAATGAAGAAATTCACACCGCAAGTCGAAAATATTATTTGGCAATGAAAATATATGCACATTTGTTTTCGGGAAATAATTCCTTAGTAACAGTAACCCCCGCCTTATTTGAACAAATTTGAGGAATATAATGGGACAAAAATTGGAAATCTATGTACTCAGCTCAACTAAAGGAAAAAAATGCCTCTGAAAATATCTCCACTCTATTTTCTTAAAATAAATCGTTAAACCATTGAACACGCTACATTTGAACAAATTTGAGGGATTATACGTAAAGGTCCTATAATATCTGCACATTTTTATTCGTGTACCAATTTTCTAGATATAGAGAACACGATAATTTCTACATATGTGAGGGATTATAACGGCAAAGTGATGTGAATTCAGAAATTTGCAGCTTATAGGGAAAATAGAAATGTTTCTGAAATTATCTTCACTCTTTTTTTCATCAAATACATCCCTAAAAAAAGTGAAACACGTTAAATTTTAAAAATTACAGTCACTGTTGATTACAGTCATTCGAAATAATTCCGTGGAAATAATGAAACACGTGATATTTGAACAAATACGAGGGATTTTTTCAGAAAGATATATGAAATTTAAAAAATCGTATTGCGAGAATATGAAATACTTATGAAATCAGCGCCCACACTTATTTCGTGTAATAATTCACTAGGTATAGTTCAGAAGCTAATTTTGGCATATGTGAGCGAATATATCGAAAATAGATTCGAAATCTCGAAAATTCACTGAGCAAGTCAAAAACAAAAAAATGCCGCAGAAAATAATTTCAATACAGTTTTCTTGAAATAAATCCCTAAAATCATTGAAACAAGTTCATTTGAAATGTGAGGGACCCTAATGGAAATAGATTATAACGGAAATAGGGAAATTTAAAGCTTAAATCAAGAACATAAAAATAATCCTGAAATTGTCTCTATTTTTCATGAAATAAATCCTTTGCATTCACAGCGCAAGTCCAAGACGTAAATACGTTTCCAGATATCGTCTGCATAACTTGATTTCTCGAAATATTCCCTTGAAATAGTAAAACTCGCCTAATTTAAACAAATTTGATGGATATAACGGAAAAGTTTGGAAATCTGTACATTCACAGCCCAAGTCACGATAAAAAAAAATGATTCTTAAAATATCCCTACCTTATATTGTTGAAATAAATCCCTAAAAACAATGAAAGAGCAAAATTTGAACAAATTGGATGGATTGTAACGAAAAATTTGCTTTATCTAGAAATTCACACTGCAACATAGGAACACAAAAATGCCTCAGATATTTTCATCATTTCCTTTTTCGTGTAATATTTCCAAAGAAAAATTAAAACAAAAAATTGTAACTAATGTGAGTGATTATAACGAAATATACATATTCTGTACATTTTTTTCTAAATGAAGAAATTCACAGCGAAAGTCAAGAGCACAAATTTATTTTAATTTATCTGCACTTTTGTTTTTGAAAAATAACTACAAAGAAAATGTGAAGCAGCCTAAATTGAAATTAAGACAAGTCGAAAATATTATTTGGCAATAAAAATATATGCACATTTGTTTTTCGGGAAATAATTCCTTAGTAACAGTAAAACCCGCCTTATTTGAACAAATTTGAGGGATACGATGTACAAAAATTGGAAATCTATGCACTCAGCTCAACTCAAGAAAAAAAATGGCACTGAAAATATCTCCACTCTACTTTCTTGAAATAAATCGTTTAACCATTGAACAAGCTACATCTGAACAATTTTGAGGTATTACAACGTAAAGGATTAATTATCATGAAATTCTCACCGCAAGACAAGAACACAAAAATTCTTCTGAAATTATCATCACTCGCTTTTTCGTCAAATAATTCCATAGAAAAAGTTAAACACTCTTAATTAGAGCTATTGTTATGTATTATAACGGAATATATTCGGAAACTTGAAATAAAAAGCGAAAGTAAAAAACACAATTATATTTGCACAATTTGTATCGTAAAATAATTACCAAGAAACAGTGAAGCAGCCTAAATTGAAATAAAGACATGGTTTAATACAGAAAAATATATGAAATCTAGAAATTCAAGCGCAAGTCAACAAAACAAAAAAGGTTCTGAGGTTATCTGACATTATGTACACTGTGGTTTTCGTGAAAAAAATTAAGGGAAAAAGTGAACAACGCTTAAATTGAACTGATGTAAGGAATAAAAACGGAAAAAATGGAAATTCAAAAATTTACAGTTCTTATCATGAACCTAAAAATGATTATGAAATTATCAGCACCCTTTTTTTCATGAAATAAATCCCTTGAAATAGTGAGGATGCTAACATTCAGCTAATGTCAGGAATTATAAAGGTTAAATACTGCACACTTTCTTTTAGAAATAATTCCGTGGAAATAATGAAACACGTGATATTTGAACAAATACGAGGGTTTTTTTCAGAAAGATATATGAAATTAAAAAAATTGTATTAGTAAAAATAGTAAAACTCACCTAATTTCAACAAATTTGAGGGATATTACGGAAACTAGTTGGAAATTTATAAATTCACAGCGCAAGTCAAGATAAAAAAAATGACTCTGAATATCATCCACTTTATATTGTTGAAATAAATCCCTAAAAACATTGAAAGCGGAAATTTGAACAAATTGGATGGATTGTAACGAAAAATTTTGCATTATCTAGAAATTCACACTGCAAGATAGGAACACAAAAATGCCTCAGATATTTTTATCATTTACTTTTTCGTGAAATAACTCAAAGAAAAATTATAACACATAAAATTATAACTAATGTGAGCGATAATAACGAACTATACACATTCTGTACATCATTTTCTAAATGAAGAAATTCACAGCGAAAGTCAAGAACAAATTTATTTTAATTTATCTGCACATTTGTTTTTGAAAAAAATTACAAAGAAACAGTGAAGCAGCCTAAATTTGAACAAAGGTTAAGGATTATTACGGAAAAAGATATGAAATTTGGAAAATAGAAGCTAATAACAAGAACACAAGAATGGTTCTAACGTAATCTGCAAAAATTTTTATTCGTGTAGCAATTTCCTATATTTCTACATTAGTGAGGGTTTATAACGAAAATGTGTTGTAAATTAGGAAATGTACACCTCATATCGAAAGAAAAATATTTCTGAAATGATCTGCATCCAAGCAATTCCAGGACACAGATAAACACGTGAAATTTCAACAAATGTGAGGGATTTTAACGTTCAATGATTGAAAATCTGGAAATTCACAGCGCAAGTCAAGAACACACAAATGGTTCTGAAGTAATCTGCACCTCTGCTATTCGTGAAGCAATTTCCTACATATAAAAAACACGATAAATGTGTTCATAGGTGAGTGATTATAACGGAAAAAAGTTTTAAATTCAGTACTTTACAGCTCATATCGAAAACAAAAATATTTCTGTAATTATCTTTACCACTTTTTTCATCAAATAACTCCCAAGAAACAGAAATCACGTGAAATGTCAACAAATGTGAGGGATTTTTACGTAATGATTGGAAATCGGGAAATTCACAGCGAAGTAGGGAACAAAAAAAATTCCTGAAATTATCTACTATATTTTTTCGTTAAATTATTGGAGGAATGCAGTGAAACACACAAAATTTGAACAAATGGGAGGGATTTTAATGGAAAAGGATTGTAAATCCAGAAATTTCCCGCCAAAGTCAAGAATACAATAATGCTTCTGAAATTATCTGCACACCTCTTTACATGAATTATATCCCTAGAAACTGTGAAACTCACAAATTTGATCGGAAAAAGATTGAAAATCTGGATATTCACACCGCAAGTCAAAAATATTATTTGGCAACGAAAATATATGCAAATTTGTTTTCGGGAAATAATTCCTTAGTAACAGTAACCCCCGCTTTATTTGAACAAATTTGAGGAATATAATGGACAAAAATTGGAAATCTATGTACTCAGCTCCACTCAAGAAAAAAAATGCCTCTGAAAATATCTCCACTCTATTTTCTTGAAATAAATCGTTAAACCATTGGAACACGCTACATTTGAACAAATTTGAGGGATTATACGTAAAGGTCCTATAATATCTGCACATTTTTATTCGTGTACCAATTTTCTAGATATAGAGAACACGATAAATTTCTACATATGTAAGGGATTATAACGGAAAAGTGATGTGAATTCAGAAATTTGCAGCTTATAGGGAAAATAGAAATGTTTCTGAAATTATCTTCACTCTTTTTTTCATCAAATAAATCCCTAAAAAAAGTGAAACACGTTAAATTTAAAAAAATTACAGTCATATTTACGTAAAATGATTGAAAATCTGGATATTCACATTGCAAGTCAAGAACAAATATTTTTTCTGAAATTATCTACAATCTTTTTTACGTGAAATGAATCGGGGAAAACAGTAAAACACGCTAAATTCGAACAGACATAAGGGATTAAAGCGAAATAAGATTAAAAATTGTGAAAATTAGATCTCATGTCATAATCACAAAAATGTTTCTGAAATTAGCTGCACTCTTGCTATCATGAAATAAATCCCTAGAAACAGTGATGCTTGCTAAATTTGAACGAATGTGAGAAGTTGAAACGGTACACTATCGGAAATCAGGAAATTCTCAGTGCCAGTTAAGAACAGAAAAATGCTTCTGATATTATCTGCACACTTGCTTTCCTGAAAAAATTCCCTACAAACAAGGAACCACGTGATATTTGAACAACTTTAGAGCTTTTTTTACAGAAAAAGATGTGAAATCCAAAAAATCGTAGCACAGTTGAAGAAAACAAAAATAATTCTGAAATTAGCGTCACCCATCTCTCGTGAAATAATTCCGTAGGTATAATAGAAAGGCTAAAATTCGACATATGTGAGCAATTTTTATCAGAAAACGTTTGGAAACTTGGAATTTTCCGAGCAAGGTGACCGATTTTTGACACAAAAATGCCTCAGAAAATAATTAAAATAACGGAAAAGTGAAGTGAATTCAGATATTAATGTCTCAGGGAATATAGAAATGTTTCTGAAATTATCTTCACTCTTTTTTTCACATTGTAAATCCCTAAAAACAGTGAAACACGTTATATTTTAACAAATTTTAGTCATATTTACGCCAAATGATTGAAAATCTATATATTCACATAGCAAGTAAATAACATATATTTTTTCTGAAATTATCTACAATCTTGTTTACGTGAAATACACGCTAAATTCGAACAGATATAAGGGATAAAAACGAAATGAGATTATAAATTCTGAATATAACAGCTCATGTCATAATCACAAAATTCTTTCTGAAATTACCTACATTCTTGTTTTCATGAAATAAATCCCTAGAAACAGTGATGCATGCTGAATTTGAACAAATGTCAGGAGTTGAAACGGTACACTTTCGGAAATCAGGAATTTCTCAGTGCCGGTCAAGAACAGAAAAATGCTTCTGATATTATCTGCACACTTGCTTTCCTGAAAAAATTCCCTACAAACAAGGAACCACGTGATATTTGATCAAATTTAGAGCTTTTTATACAGAAAAATTTGTGAAATCCAAAAAATCGTAGCACAGTTGAAGAAAACAAAAATAATTCTGAAATTAGCGTCACACATTTCTCGTGAAATGATTCCGTAGGTATAATAGAAAGGCTAAAATTCGACATATGTGAGCAATTTTTATCAGAAAACGTTTGGAAACTTGGAATTTTCCGAGCAAGATGACCGATTTTTGACACAAAAATGCCTCAGAAAATAATTAAAATATTTTTTTCTTGAAATAATCACTAGAAAAATTGAAATAAGCTAAATTCGGCCAAATGTCAGGGGGTTTAACGGAAATGGATTGGAAATCGGGACATTTACAGCGCAATAAAGAACACAAAAATATTCATGAAATTATCTTGTTGTAACACTTGTTTGAGTGAAATAATTGTAAGGAAGTAGGAAACACGCGATATTAGAACAAATGTGAGGTATAATAACGGAAAAAGATTGGAAATCTACAAATTCACAGCCCCAGTCAAGAATATAAAAATGCATCTGAAATTATCTTCACACTTGTTTTTGAGAAATGAATCTTTAAAAAAATGAAACTAACAAAATTTTAACAAATGTGAAGGATATTTAACTGAAGCATATTTGACTATTGGAAATTGGTAAAGGAAATTCACATCGCAAGTCAAGAACGTAAATATGCTCCAGTCATTATCTTTACACCGCATTTCGTGAAATATTCTCTAGAAATAGTAAAACTAGCCCAATTTGAAAAAAATTGAGGGAGATAACCGAAAATGATTGGAATTCTGTGTATTCAAGTTTGCAAGAAAAGATCACAAAATTATTCCTGACATTATTTACAAGTTAGTTTTCGAGAAATCAATTCAAGGAAACAATGAACAACGCTTAAATTGAACTGATGTAAGGAATAGAAACGGAAAAAATGGAAATTCAAAAATTTACAGTTCTTATCATGAACCTAAAAATGATTCTGAAATTATCAGGACCCTTTTTTTCATGAAATAAATCCCTAGAAATAGTGAGGATGCTAACATTCAGCTCATGTCAGGAATTATAAAGGTTGAATACTGCACACTTTCTTTTAGAAATAATTCCGTGGAAATAATGAAACACGTGATATTTGACCAAATACGAGGGTTTTTTTCAGAAAGATATATGAAATTAAAAAAATCGTATTAGTAAAAATAGTAAAACTCACCTAATTTGAACAAATTTGAGGGATATAACGGAAACTGTTTGGAAATTTATAAATTCACAGCGCAAGTCAAGATAAAAAAAATGACTCTGTAAATCATCCACTTTATATTGTTGAAATAAATCCTTAAAAACATTGAAAGCGCAAAATTTGAACAAATTGGATGGATTGTAACGAAAAATTTTGCATTATCTAGAAATTCACACTGCAAGATAGGAACACAAAAATGCCTCAGATATTTTTATCATTTCCTTTTTCGGGAAATAACTCAAAGAAAAATTATAACACATAAAATTATAACTAATGTGAGCGATAATAACGAACTATACACATTCTGTACATCATTTCCTAAATGAAGAAATTCACAGCGAAAGTCAAGAACAAATTTATTTTAATTTATCTGCACATTTGTTTTTGAAAAATAATTACAAAGAAACAGTGAAGCAGCCTAAATTTGAACAAAGGTTAAGGATTATTACGGAAAAAGATATGAAATTTGGAAAATAGAAGCTAATGACAAGAACACAAGAGTGGTTCTAACGTAATCTGCAAAAAGTTTTATTCGTGTAGCAATTTCCTATATTTCTACATTGGTGAGGGTTTATAACAAAAATGAGTTGTAAATTAAGAAATGTACACCTCATATCGAAAGAAAAATATTTCTGAAATGATCTGCATCCAAGCAATTCCAGGACACAGATAAACACGTGAAATTTCAACAAATGTGAGGGATTTTAACGTTAAATGATTGAAAATCTGGAAATTCACAGCGCAAGGCAAGAACACACAAATGGTTCTGAAGTAATCTGCACTTCTGCTATTCGTGAAGCAATTTCCTAGATATAAAAAACACGATAAATGTGTACATAGGTGAGGGATTATAACGGAAAAAAGTTGTAAATTCAGTACTTTACAGCTCATATCGAAAACAAAAATATTTCTGTAATTATCTTTACCACTTTTTTCATCAAATATCTCCCAAGAAACAGAAATCACGTGAAATGTCAACAAATGTGAGGGATTTTTACGTAATGATTGGAAATCGGGAAATTCACAGCGAAGTAGGGAACAAAAAAAATTCCTGAAATTATCTACTATATTTTTTCGTTAAATTATTGGAGGAATGCAGTGAAACACACAAAATTTGAACAAATGGGAGGGATTTTAATGGAAAAGGATTTTAAATCCAGAAATTTCCCGCCAAAGTCAAGAATACAATAATGCTTCTGAAATTATCTGCACACTTCTTTTCATGAATTATAACCCTAGAAACTGTGAAACTCACTAAATTTCATCGGAAAAGGATTGAAAATCTGGATATTCACACCGCAAGTCAAAAATATTATTTGGCAATTAAAAAATATATGCACATTTATTTTTCGGGAAATAATTCCTTAGTAACAGTAACCCCCGCCTTATTTGAACAAATTTGAGGGATACAATGGACAAAAATTGGAAATCTATGTACTCAGCTCAACTAAAGAAAAAAAATGGCATTGAAAATATCCCCACTCTATTTTCTTGAAATAAATCGTTAAACCATTGAACAAGCTACATCTGAACAATTTTGGGGTATTACAACGTAAAGGATTAGTTATCATGAAATTCTCACCGCAAGACAAGAACACAAAAATTCTTCTGAAATTATCATCACTCGCTTTTTCGTCAAATTAATTCCATAGAAAAAGTTAAACACTCTTAATTAGAGCTATTGTTAGGTATTGTAACGGAATATATTCGGAAACTTGAAATAAAAAGCGAAAGTAAAAAACACAATTTTATCTGCACAATTTGTATCGTAAAATAATTACCAAGAAACAGTGAAGCTGCCTAAATGGAAATAAAGACATGGTTTAATACAGAAAAATATATGAAATCTAGAAATTCAAGCGCAAGTCAACAAAACAAAAAAGGTTTTGAGGTTATCTGCATATTTTTATTCGTGTACCAATTTCCTAGATATATAGAGAACACGATAAATTTATACATATGTGAGGGATTATAACGGAAAAGTGAAGTGAATTCAGATATTAATGTCTCATAGGGAAAATAGAAATGTTTCTGAAATTATCTTCACTCTTTTTTTCACATTGTAAATCCCTAAAAACAGTGAAACACGTTATATTTTAACAAATTTTAGTCATATTAACGCCAAATGAATGAAAATCTGGATATTCACATAGCAAGTAAATAACATATATTTTTTCTGAAATTATCTACAATCTTGTTTACGTGAAATAAATCGAGGAAATCAGTAAAACACGCTAAATTCGAACAGATATAAGGGATAAAAACGAAATGAGATTATAAATTCTGAATATAACAGCTCATGTCATAATCACAAAATTGTTTCTGAAATTAGCTGCACTCTTGCTAACATGAAATAAATCCCTAGAAACAGTGTTGCATGCTGAATTTGAACAAATGTCAGGAGTTGAAACGGTACACTATCGGAAATCAGGAAATTCTCAGTGCCAGTTAAGAACAGAAAAATGCTTCTGATATTATCTGCACACTTGCTTTCCTGAAAAAATTCCCTACAAACAAGGAACCACGTGATATTTGAACAAATTTAGAGCTTTTTTTACAGAAAAAGATGTGAAATCCAAAAAATCGTAGCACAGTTGAAGAAAACAAAAATAATTCTGAAATTAGCGTCACACATTTCTCGTGAAATAATTCCGTAGGTATAATAGAAAGGCTAAAATTCGACATATGTGAGCAATTTTTATCAGAAAACGTTTGGAAACTTGGAATTTTCCGAGCAAGATGACCTATTTTTGACACAAAAATGCCTCAGAAAATAATTAAAATATTTTTTTCTTGAAATAATCACTAGAAAAATTGAAATAAGCTAAATTTGGCCAAATGTGATGGAGTTTAACGGAAATAGATTGGAAATCGGGACATTTACAACGCAATAAAAAACGCAAAAATATTCATGATTTTATCTGAACACTTGTTTGCGTGAAATAATTGTAAGGAAGCAGGAAACACGTAATATTAGAACAAATTTGAGGTATAATAACGGAAAAAGATTGGAAATCTACAAATTCACAGCCCCAGTCAAGAATATAAAAATGCATCTGAAATTATCTGCACACTTGTTTTCGAGAATCGATTCTCTAAAAAAAATGAAACTAACAAATTTTAACAAATGTGAAGGATATTTAACTGAAACATATTTGACTAATGGAAATTGGTAATGGAAATTCACATCGCAAGTCAAGAACGTAAACATGCTCCAGACATGATCTGAACACCGGATTTCGTGAATAATTCCCTAGAAATAGTAAAACTAGCCTATATGAAAAAAATTGAGGAAGATAACCGAAAATGATTGGAATTCTGTGTATTCAAGTTTGCAAGGTAAGATCACAAAAATATTCCTGACAGTATTTACAAGTTAGTTTTCGAGAAAACAATTCAAGGAAACAATGAACAACGCTTAATTTGAACTGATGTAAGGAGGAGTAGAAACGGAAAAAGTGGAAATTCAAAAAATATCAGCTCTCGTCATGAACACAAAAATGCTTCTGAAATTATTTGCACACTTGCTTTTAGAAATAATTCCGTGGAAATAATGAAACACGTGATATTTAAACTAATGCGAGAGTTTTTTTTTGCAGGAAAAGATATGAAATTTAAATAATCGTAGTGCAGGTAAAGAACACAAAAATTATTCTGAAGTTCGCGTCTCAATTTTCTGTGAAAATAATTCCGTCTATATAATATAAAGGCTAAATTTCAACATATTTGTGCGATTTTATCAGAAAAAGATATAATACTCGAAATTCATCAGGCAATGTACCCGATTTTTACAGAAAAAAGCCTCAGAAAATATCTAATATGACGTTTTCTTGAAATAAATCAATAGAAATATTGAAATAAGCTATATTTAAACAAATGTAAGGGAGTTTAAAAAAAATGGACTGAAAATCGGGACATTAACAGCGCAAGTCAAGAAGGTAAATATGCTCCAGACATTATCTGTATACTGGATTTCGTGAAATATTCCCTAGAAATGGTAAAAACTAGCCTATATGAAAAAAATTGAGGGAGATAACCGAAAAAGATTGGAATTCTGAGTATTCAAGTTTACAAGGTAAGATCAAGAAAATATTCCTGACATTATGTGCACTGTAGTTTTTGTGAAACAAATTCTAGGAAAGAGTGAACAGCGCTTAAATTGAACTTATTTAAGGAATAGAAACGGAAAAAAATGGAAATAAAAAAAAACAGCTCTTGTCATGAACACAAAAATGATTCTGAAATTATCAGGACCCTTTTTCCATGAAATCAATCCCAAGAAATTGTGAGGATGCTAACATTGAGCTAATGTGAGGAATTATAAAGTTTAACTACTGCTCACTTACTTTTAGAAATAATTCCGTGGAAATAATGAAACACGTGATATTTGAACAAATACGAGGGTTTTTTTCAGAAAGATATATGAAATTTAAAAAATCGTATTGCAAGAATATGAAATGCTTATGAAATCAGAGCCACACTTATTTCGTGTAATAATTCACTAGATATAGTGCAGAAGCTAAATTTTGGCATATGTGAGCGAATATATCGAAAATAGATTCGAAATCTCGAAATTCACTGAGCAAGTCAAAAACAAAAAAATGCCGCAGAAAATAATTTCAATACGGTTTTCTTGAAATAAATCCCTAAAATCATTGAAACAAGTTCATTTGAAATGTGAGGGACCCTAATGGAAATAGATTATAACGGAAATAGGGAAATTTAAAGCTTAAATCAAGAACATAAAAATAATCCTGAAATTGTCTCTATTTTTCATGAAATAAATCCTTTGGCATTCACAGCGCAAGTCAAGAACGTAAATACGTTCCAGATATCATCTGCATACTTGATTTCTCGAAATATTCCCTTGAAATAGTAAAACTCGCCTAATTTAAACAAATTTGATGGATATAACGGAAAAGTTTGGAAATCTGTACATTCACAGCCCAAGTCACGATAAAAAAAATGATTCTTAAAATATCCCTACCTTATATTGTTGAAATAAATCCCTAAAAACAATGAAAGAGCAAAATTTGAACAAATTGGATGGATTGTAACGAAAAATTTTCTTTATCTAGAAATTCACACTGCAACATAGGAACACAAAAATGCCTCAGATATTTTCATCATTTCCTTTTTCGTCAAATATTTCCAAAGAAAAATTAAAACAAAAAATTGTAACTAATGTGAGTGATTATAACGAAATATACATATTCTGTACATCATTTTCTAAATGAAGAAATTCACACCGCAAGTAGAAAATATTATTTGGCAATAAAAATATATGCACATTTGTTTTCGGGAAATAATTCCTTAGTAACAGTAAAACCCGCCTTATTTGAACAAATTTGAGGGATACGATGGACAAAAATTGGAAATCTATGTACTCAGCTCAACTCAAGAAAAAAAATGGCACTGAAAATATCTCCACTCTACTTTCTTGAAATAAATCGTTTAACCATTGAACAAGCTACATCTGAACAATTTTGAGGTATTACAACGTAAAGGATTAATTATCATGAAATTCTCACCGCAAGACAAGAACACAAAAATTCTTCTGAAATTATCATCACTCGCTTTTTCGTCAAATAATTCCATAGAAAAAGTTAAACACTCTTAATTAGAGCTATTGTTAGGTATTATAAGGGAATATATTCGGAAACTTGATATAAAAAGCGAAAGTAAAAAACACAATTATATTTGCACAATTTGTATCGTAAAATAATTACCAAGAAACAGTGAAGCAGCCTAAATTGAAATAAAGACATGGTTTAATACAGAAAAATAAATGAAATCTAGAAATTCAAGCGCAAGTCAAGAAAACAAAAAAGGTTCTGAGGTTATCTGACATTATGTACACTGTGGTTTTCGTGAAAAAAATTAAGGGAAAAAGTGAGCAACGCTTAAATTGAACTGATGTAAGGAATAGAAACGGAAAAAATGGGAATTCAAAAATTTACAGTTCTTATCATGAACCTAAAAATGATTCTGAAATTATCAGGACCCTTTTTTCATGAAATAAATCCCTAGAAATAGTGAGGATGCTAACATTCAGCTAATGTCAGGAATTATAAAGGTTAAATACTGCACACTTTCTTTTAGAAATAATTCCGTGGAAATAATGAAACACGTGATATTTGAACAAATACGAGGGTTTTTTTCAGAAAGATATATGAAATTAAAAAAATTGTATTAGTAAAAACAGTAAAACTCACCTAATTTGAACAAATTTGAGGGATATAACGGAAACTGTTTGGAAATTTATAAATTATAAGCGCAAGTCAAGATAAAAAAAATGACTCTGTAAATCATCCACTTTATATTGTTGAAATAAATCCTTAAAAACATTGAAAGCGCAAAATTTGAACAAATTGGATGGATTGTAACGAAAAATTTGCTTTATCTAGAAATTCACACTGCAACATAGGAACACAAAAATGCCTCAGATATTTTCATCATTTCTTTTTTCGTCAAATATTTCCAAAGAAAAATTAAAACAAAAAATTGTAACTAATGTGAGTGATTATAACGAAATATACATATTCTGTACATCATTTTCTAAATGAAGAAATTCACACCGCAAGTCGAAAATATTATTTGGCAATGAAAATATATGCACATTTGTTTTCGGGAAATAATTCCTTAGTAACAGTAACCCCCGCCTTATTTGAACAAATTTGAGGAATATAATGGACAAAAATTGGAAATCTATGTACTCAGCTCAACTAAAGGAAAAAAATGCCTCTGAAAATATCTCCACTCTATTTTCTTAAAATAAATCGTTAAACCATTGGAACACGCTACATTTGAACAAATTTGAGGGATTATACGTAAAGGTCCTATAATATCTGCACATTTTTATTCGTGTACCAATTTTCTAGATATAGAGAACACGATAAATTTCTACATATGTGAGGGATTATAACGGCAAAGTGATGTGAATTCAGAAATTTGCAGCTTATAGGGAAAATAGAAATGTTTCTGAAATTATCTTCACTCTTTTTTTCATCAAATACATCCCTAAAAAAAGTGAAACACGTTAAATTTTAAAAAATTACAGTCACTGTTGATTACAGTCATTCGAAATAATTCCGTGGAAATAATGAAACACGTGATATTTGAACAAATACGAGGGATTTTTTCAGAAAGATATATGAAATTTAAAAAATCGTATTGCGAGAATATGAAATACTTATGAAATCAGCGCCACACTTATTTCGTGTAATAATTCACTAGGTATAGTTCAGAAGCTAAATTTTGGCATATGTGAGCGAATATATCGAAAATAGATTCGAAATCTCGAAATTCACTGAGCAAGTCAAAAACAAAAAAATGCCGCAGAAAATAATTTCAATACAGTTTTCTTGAAATAAATCCCTAAAATCATTGAAACAAGTTCATTTGAAATGTGAGGGACCCTAATGGAAATAGATTATAACGGAAATAGGGAAATTTAAAGCTTAAATCAAGAACATAAAAATAATCCTGAAATTGTCTCTATTTTTCATGAAATAAATCCTTTGGCATTCACAGCGCAAGTCAAGAACGTAAATACGTTCCAGATATCGTCTGCATACTTGATTTCTCGAAATATTCCCTTGAAATAGTAAAACTCGCCTAATTTAAACAAATTTGATGGATATAACGGAAAAGTTTGGAAATCTGTACATTCACAGCCCAAGTCACGATAAAAAAAATGATTCTTAAAATATCCCTACCTTATATTGTTGAAATAAATCCCTAAAAACAATGAAAGAGCAAAATTTGAACAAATTGGATGGATTGTAACGAAAAATTTGCTTTATCTAGAAATTCACACTGCAACATAGGAACACAAAAATGCCTCAGATATTTTCATCATTTCCTTTTTCGTGTAATATTTCCAAAGAAAAATTAAAACAAAAAATTGTAACTAATGTGAGTGATTATAACGAAATATACATATTCTGTACATTTTTTTCTAAATGAAGAAATTCACAGCGAAAGTCAAGAGCACAAATTTATTTTAATTTATCTGCACTTTTGTTTTTGAAAAATAACTACAAAGAAAATGTGAAGCAGCCTAAATTGAAATTAAGACAAGTCGAAAATATTATTTGGCAATAAAAATATATGCACATTTGTTTTCGGGAAATAATTCCTTAGAAACAGTAAAACCCGCCTTATTTGAACAAATTTGAGGGATACGATGGACAAAAATTGGAAATCTATGTACTCAGCTCAACTCAAGAAAAAAAATGGCACTGAAAATATCTCCACTCTACTTTCTTGAAATAAATCGTTTAACCATTGAACAAGCTACATCTGAACAATTTTGAGGTATTACAACGTAAAGGATTAATTATCATGAAATTCTCACCGCAAGACAAGAACACAAAAATTCTTCTGAAATTATCATCACTCGCTTTTTCGTCAAATAATTCCATAGAAAAAGTTAAACACTCTTAATTAGAGCTATTGTTAGGTATTATAACGGAATATATTCGGAAACTTGAAATAAAAAGCGAAAGTAAAAAACACAATTATATTTGCACAATTTGTATCGTAAAATAATTACCAAGAAACAGTGAAGCAGCCTAAATTGAAATAAAGACATGGTTTAATACAGAAAAATATACGAAATCTAGAAATTCAAGCGCAAGTCAACAAAACAAAAAAGGTTCTGAGGTTATCTGACATTATGTACACTGTGGTTTTCGTGAAAAAAATTAAGGGAAAAAGTGAACAACGCTTAAATTGAACTGATGTAAGGAATAAAAACGGAAAAAATGGGAATTCAAAAATTTACAGTTCTTATCATGAACCTAAAAATGATTATGAAATTATCAGCACCCTTTTTTTCATGAAATAAATCCCTAGAAATAGTGAGGATGCTAACATTCAGCTAATGTCAGGAATTATAAAGGTTAAATACTGCACACTTTCTTTTAGAAATAATTCCGTGGAAATAATGAAACACGTGATATTTGAACAAATACGAGGGTTTTTTTCAGAAAGATATATGAAATTAAAAAAATTGTATTAGTAAAAATAGTAAAACTCACCTAATTTCAACAAATTTGAGGGATATTACGGAAACTAGTTGGAAATTTATAAATTCACAGCGCAAGTCAAGATAAAAAAAATGACTCTGAAAATCATCCACTTTATATTGTTGAAATAAATCCCTAAAAACATTGAAAGCGCAAAATTTGAACAAATTGTATGGATTGTAACGAAAAATTTTGCATTATCTAGAAATTCACACTGCAAGATAGGAACACAAAAATGAAATAATTTGCATATCTCATAAATATATTTGTGCAATTTCATCAGAAAAAGATATAATACTCGAAATTCATCAGGCAATGTACCCGATTTTTGACAGAAAAAAGCCTCAGAAAATAATTAATATGACGTTTTCTTGAAATAAATCAATAGAAATATTGAAATAAGCTATATTTGAACAAATGGGAGGGAGTTAAACGAAAATGGAATGAAAATCGGGACATTAACTGCGCAAGTCAAGAATGTAAATATGCTCCAGACATTATCTGTATACTGGATTTCGTGAAATATTCCCTAGAAATAGTAAACCTAGCCTAATTTAAAAAAAATGGATGGAGATAACCGAAAAAGATTGGAATTCTGAGTATTCAAGTTTGCAAGGTAAGATCACAATAATATTCCTGACATTATGTACACTGTGGTTTTCGTGAAAAAAATTAAGGGAAAAAGTGAACAACGCTTAAATTGAACTGATGTAAGGAATAGAAACGGAAAAAATGGAAATTCAAAAATTTACAGTTCTTATCATGAACCTAAAAATGATTCTGAAATTATCAGGACCCTTTTTTCATGAAATAAATCCCTAGAAATAGTGAGGATGCTAACATTCAGCTAATGTCAGGAATTATAAAGGTTAAATACTGCACACTTTCTTTTAGAAAGAATTCCGTGGAAATAATGAAACACGTGATATTTGAACAAATACGAGGGTTTTTTTCAGAAAGATATATGAAATTAAAAAAATTGTATTAGTAAAAATAGTAAAACTCACCTAATTTCAACAAATTTGAGGGATATTACGGAAACTAGTTGGAAATTTATAAATTCACAGCGCAAGTCAAGATAAAAAAAATGACTCTGAATATCATCCACTTTATATTGTTGAAATAAATCCCTAAAAACATTGAAAGCGCAAAATTTGAACAAATTGGATGGATTGTAACGAAAAATTTTGCATTATCTAGAAATTCACACTGCAAGATAGGAACACAAAAATGCCTCAGATATTTTTATCATTTCCTTTTTCGTGAAATAACTCAAAGAAAAATTATAACACATAAAATTATAACTAATGTGAGCGATAATAACGAACTATACACATTCTGTACATCATTTCCTAAATGAAGAAATTCACAGCGAAAGTCAAGAACAAATTTATTTTAATTTATCTGCACATTTGTTTTTGAAAAATAATTACAAAGATAGAGTGAAGCAGCCTAAATTTGAACAAAGGTTAAGGATTATTACGGAAAAAGATATGAAATTTGGAAAATAGAAGCTAATGACAAGAACACAAGAATGGTTCTAACGTAATCTGCAAAAATTTTTATTCGTGTAGCAATTTCCTATATTTCTACATTAGTGAGGGTTTATAACGAAAATGTGTTGTAAATTAGGAAATGTACACCTCATATCGAAAGAAAAATATTTCTGAAATGATCTGCATCCAAGCAATTCCAGGACACAGATAAACACGTGAAATTTCAACAAATGTGAGGGATTTTAACGTTAAATGATTGAAAATCTGGAAATTCACAGCGCAAGTCAAGAACACACAAATGGTTCTGAAGTAATCTGCACCTCTGCTATTCGTGAAGCAATTTCCTACATATAAAAAACACGATAAATGTGTACATAGGTGAGGGATTATAACGGAAAAAAGTTTTAAATTCAGTACTTTACAGCTCATATCGAAAACAAAAATATTTCTGTAATTATCTTTACCACTTTTTTCATCAAATAACTCCCAAGAAACAGAAATCACGTGAAATGTCAACAAATGTGAGGGATTTTTACGTAATGATTGGAAATCGGGAAATTCACAGCGAAGTAGGGAACAAAAAAAATTCCTGAAATTATCTACTATATTTTTTCGTTAAATTATTGGAGGAATGCAGTGAAACACACAAAATTTGAACAAATGGGAGGGATTTTAATGGAAAAGGATTGTAAATCCAGAAATTTCCCGCCAAAGTCAAGAATACAATAATGCTTCTGAAATTATCTGCACACCTCTTTACATGAATTATATCCCTAGAAACTGTGAAACTCACAAATTTGATCGGAAAAAGATTGAAAATCTGGATATTCACACCGCAAGTCAAAAATATTATTTGGCAACGAAAATATATGCAAATTTGTTTTCGGGAAATAATTCCTTAGTAACAGTAACCCCCGCCTTATTTGAACAAATTTGAGGGATATAATGGACAAAAATTGGAAATCTATGTACTCGGCTCAACTCAAGAAAAAAAATGCCTCTGAAAATATCTCCACTCTATTTTCTTGAAATAAATCGTTAAACCATTGGAACACGCTACATTTGAACAAATTTGAGGGATTATACGTAAAGGTCCTATAATATCTGCACATTTTTATTCGTGTACCAATTTTCTAGATATAGAGAACACGATAAATTTCTACATATGTGAGGGATTATAACGGAAAAGTGATATCAATTCAGAAATTTGCAGCTTATAGGGAAAATAGAAATGTTTCTGAAATTATCTTCACTCTTTTTTTCATCAAATAAATCCCTAAAAAAGTGAAACACGTTAAATTTAAAAAAATTACAGTCATATTTACGTAAAATGATTGAAAATCTGGATATTCACATTGCAAGTCAAGAACAAATATTTTTTCTGAAATTATCTACAATCTTTTTTACGTGAAATAAATCGGGGAAAACAGTAAAACACGCTAAATTCGAACAGACATAAGGGATTAAAGCGAAATAAGATT
This sequence comes from Platycnemis pennipes, assembly GCA_933228895.1. Lineage (NCBI taxonomy): Eukaryota > Metazoa > Arthropoda > Insecta > Odonata > Platycnemididae > Platycnemis > Platycnemis pennipes. Next base: position 7,403,053 of record OW121846.1, on the reverse strand, counting down.
AAAAATTGTGAAAATTAGATCTCATGTCATAATCACAAAAATGTTTCTGAAATTAGCTGCACTCTTGCTATCATGAAATAAATCCCTAGAAACAGTGATGCTTGCTAAATTTGAACAAATGTGAGGAGTTGAAACGGTACACTATCGGAAATCAGGATATTCTCAGTGCCAGTTAAGAACAGAAAAATGCTTCTGATATTATCTGCACACTTGCTTTCCTGAAAAAATTCCCTACAAAGAAGGAACCACGTGATATTTGAACAAATTTAGAGCTTTTATACAGAAAAAGATGTGAAATCCAAAAAATCGTAGCACAGTTGAAGAAAACAAAAAAATTTCTGAAATTAGCGTCACCCATCTCTCGTGAAATAATTCCGTAGGTATAATAGAAAGGCTAAAATTCGACATATGTGAGCAATTTTTATCAGAAAACGTTTGGAAACTTAGAATTCTCCGAGCAAGATGACCGATTTTTGACACAAATATGCCTCAGAAAATAATTAAAATATTTTTTTCTTGAAATAATCACTAAGAAAAATTGAAATAAGCTAAATTTGGCCAAATGTCAGGGGTTTAACGGAAATGGATTGGAAATCGGGACATTTACAGCGCAATAAAGAACACAATAATATTCATGAAATTATCTTGTTGTAACACTTGTTTGAGTAAAATAATTGTAATGAAGTAGGAAACACGCAATATTAGAACATATGTGAGGTATAATAACGGAAAAAGATTGGAAATCTACAAATTCACAGCCCCAGTCAAGAATATCAATATGCATCTGAAATTATCTGCACACTTGTTTTTGAGAAATGAATCTCTAAAAAAAATGAAACTAACAAAATTTTAACAAATGTGAAGGATATTTAACTGAAGCATATTTGACTATTGGAAATTGGTAATGGAAATTCACTTCGCAAGTCAAGAACGTAAATATGCTCCAGTCATTATCTTTACACCGCATTTCGTGAAATATTCTCTAGAAATAGTAAAACTAGCCCAATTTGAAAAAAATTGAGGGAGATAACCGAAAATGATTGGAATTCTGTGTATTCAAGTTTGCAAGAAAAGATCACAAAATTATTCCTGACATTATTTACAAGTTACTTTTCGAGAAATCAATTCAAGGAAACAATAAACAACGCTTAATTTGAACTAATGTAAGGAAAAGAAAAGGAAAAAATGGAAATTCAGAAATTTACAGCTCTTGTCATGAACACAAAAATGCTTCTGAAATTATTTGCAAACTTGCTTTTAGAAATAATTCCGCGGAAATAATGAAACACGTGATATTTGACCTAATGAGAGAGTTTTTTTTTGCAGGAAAAGGTATGAAATCTAAAAAAATCGTAGTGCAGGTAAAGAACACAAAAATAAATCTAAAGTTCGCGTCACATATTTTTGTGGTAATAATTCCGTCTATATAATATAAAGGCTAAATTTCAACATATGTGAGCGAATTTTAGCGGGAAAACATATGATACTCGAAATCCATCAGGCATTATGACCGATTTTTGACACAAAAAAGTCTCAGAAAATAATTAAAATGGCGTTTTCTTGAAATAAATCAATAGAAATATTGAAATAAGCTATATTTGAACAAATGTGAGGGAGTTTAACGAAAATGGAATGAAAATCGAGACATTAACTGCGCAAGTCAAGAATGTAATAATGCTCCAGACATTATACTGGATTTCGTGAAATATTCCCTAGAAATAGTAAACCTAGCCTAATTTAAAAAAAATGGATGGAGATAACCGAAAAAGATTGGAATTCTGAGTATTCAAGTTTGCAAGGTAAGATCACAATAATATTCCTGACATTATGTACACTGTGGTTTTCGTGAAAAAAATTAAGGGAAAAAGTGAACAACGCTTGAATTGAACTGATGGAAACGGAAAAAATGGAAATTCAAAAATTTACAGTTCTTATCATGAACCTAAAAATGATTCTGAAATTATCAGGACCCTTTTTTCATGAAATAAATCCCTAGAAATAGTGAGGATGCTAACATTTAGCTCATGTCAGGAATTATAAAGGTTAAATACTGCACACTTTCTTTTAGAAATAATTCCGTGGAAATAATGAAACACGTGATATTTGAACAAATACGAGGGTTTTTTTCAGAAAGATATATGAAATTAAAAAAATCGTATTAGTAAAAATAGTAAAACTCACCTAATTTGAACAAATTTGAGGGATATAACGAAAACTGTTTGGAAATTTATAAATTCTAAGCGCTAGTCAAGATAAAAAAAATGACTCTGTAAATCATCCACTTTATATTGTTGAAATAAATCCCTAAAAACATTGAAAGCGCAAAATTTGAACAAATTGGATGGATTGTAACGAAAAATTTTGCATTATCTAGAAATTCACACTGCAAGATAGGAACACAAAAATGCCTCAGATATTTTTATCATTTCCTTTTTCGTGAAATAACTCAAAGAAAAATTATAACACATAAAATTATAACTAATGTGAGCGATAATAACGAACTATACACATTCTGTACATCATTTCCTAAATGAAGAAATTCACAGCGAAAGTCAAGAACAAATTTATTTTAATTTATCTGCACATTTGTTTTTGAAAAATAATTACAAAGAAACAGTGAAGCAGCCTAAATTTGAACAAAGGTTAAGGATTATTACGGAAAAAGATATGAAATTTGGAAAATAGAAGCTAATGACAAGAACACAAGAATGGTTCTAACGTAATCTGCAAAAATTTTTATTCGTGTAGCAATTTCCTATATTTCTACATTAGTGAGGGTTTATAACGAAAATGTGTTGTAAATTAGGAAATGTACACCTCATATCGAAAGAAAAATATTTCTGAAATGATCTGCATCCAAGCAATTCCAGGACACAGATAAACACGTGAAATTTCAACAAATGTGAGGGATTTTAACGTTAAATGATTGAAAATCTGGAAATTCACAGCGCAAGTCAAGAACACACAAATGGTTCTGAAGTAATCTGCACCTCTGCTATTCGTGAAGCAATTTCCTAGATATAAAAAACACGATAAATGTGTACATAGGTGAGGGATTATAACGGAAAAAAGTTGTAAATTCAGTACTTTACAGCTCATATCGAAAACAAAAATATTTCTGTAATTATCTTTACCACTTTTTTCATCAAATAACTCCCAAGAAACAGAAATCACGTGAAATGTCAACAAATGTGAGGGATTTTTACGTAATGATTGGAAATCGGGAAATTCACAGCGAAGTAGGGAACAAAAAAAATCTACTATATTTTTTCGTTAAATTATTGGAGGAATGCAGTGAAACACACAAAATTTGAACAAATGGGAGGGATTTTAATGGAAAAGGATTGTAAATCCAGAAATTTCCCGCCAAAGTCAAGAATACAATAATGCTTCTGAAATTATCTGCACACCTCTTTACAGGAATTATATCCCTGGAAACTGTGAAACTCACTAAATTTGATCGGAAAAAGATTGAAAATCTGGATATTCACACCGCAAGTCAAAAATATTATTTGGAAATGAAAATATATGCACATTTGTTTTCGGGAAATAATTCCTTAGTAATAGTAAAACCCGCCTTATTTGAACAAATTTGAGGGATACAATGGACAAAAATTGGAAATCTGTGTACTCAGCTCAACTCAAGAAAAAAAATGGCACTGAAAATATCTCCACTCTATTTTCTTGAAATAAATCGTTAAATCATTGAACAATCTACATCTGAACAATTTTGAGGTATTACAACGTAAAGGATTAATTATCATGAAATTCTCACCGCAACACAAGAACACAAAAATTCTTCTGAAATTATCATCACTCGCTTTTTCGTCAAATTAATTCCATAGAAAAAGTTAAACACTCTTAATTAGAGCTATTGTTAGGTATTATAACGGAATATATTCGGAAACTTGAAATAAAAAGCGAAAGTAAAAAACACAATTTTATCTGCGCAATTTGTATCGTAAAATAATTACCAAGAAACAGTGAAGCAGCCTAAATTGAAATAAAGACATGGTTTAATGCAGAAAAATATATGAAATCTAGAAATTCAAGCGCAAGTCAAGAAAACAAAAAAGGTTCTGAGGTTATCTGACATTATGTACACTGTGGTTTTCGTGAAAAAAATTAAGGGAAAAAGTGAACAACGCTTAAATTAAACTGATGTAAGGAATAGAAACGGAAAAAATGGAAATTCAAAAATTTACAGTTCTTATCATGAACCTAAAAATGATTATGAAATTATCAGCACCCTTTTTTTCATGAAATAAATCCCTAGAAATAGTGAGGATGCTAACATTCAGCTAATGTCAGGAATTATAAAGGTTAAATACTGCACACTTTCTTTTAGAAATAATTCCGTGGAAATAATGAAACACGTGATATTTGAACAAATACGAGGGTTTTTTTCAGAAAGATATATGAAATTAAAAAAATTGTATTAGTAAAAATAGTAAAACTCACCTAATTTCAACAAATTTGAGGGATATTACGGAAACTAGTTGGAAATTTAAAAACTCACAGCACAAGTCAAGATAAAAAAAATGACTCTGAAAATCATCCACTTTATATTGTTGAAATAAATCCCTAAAAACATTGAAAGCGCAAAATTTGAACAAATTGGATGGATTGTAACGAAAAATTTTGCATTATCTAGAAATTCACACTGCAAGATAGGAACACAAAAATGTCTCAGATATTTTTATCATTTCCTTTTTCGTGAAATAACTCAAAGAAAAATTATAACACATAAAATTATAACTAATGTGAGCGATAATAACGAACTATACACATTCTGTACATCATTTCCTAAATGAAGAAATTCACAGCGAAAGTCAAGAACAAATTTATTTTAATTTATCTGCACATTTGTTTTTAAAAAATAATTACAAAGAAACAGTGAAGCAGACTAAATTTGAACAAAGGTTGAGGATTATTACGGAAAAAGATATGAAATTTGGAAAATAGAAGCTAATGACAAGAACACAAGAGTGGTTCTAACGTAATCTGCAAAAATTTTTATTCGTGTAGCAATTTCCTATATTTCTACATTGGTGAGGGTTTATAACGAAAATGTGTTCTAAATTAGGAAATGTACACCTCATATCGAAAGAAAAATATTTCTGAAATGATCTGCATCCAAGCAATTCCAGGACACAGATAAACACGTGAAATTTCAACAAATGTGAGGGATTTTAACGTTAAATGATTGAAAATCTGGAAATTCACAGCGCAAGTCAAGAACACACAAATGGTTCTGAAGTAATCTGCACTTCTGCTATTCGTGAAGCAATTTCCTAGATATAAAAAACACGATAAATGTGTACATAGGTGAGGGATTATAACGGAAAAAAGTTGTAAATTCAGTACTTTACAGCTCATATCGAAAACAAAAATATTTCTGTAATTATCTTTACCACTTTTTTCATCAAATAACTCCCAAGAAACAGAAATCACGTGAAATGTCAACAAATGTGAGGGATTTTTACGTAATGATTGGAAATCGGGAAATTCACAGCGAAGTAGGGAACAAAAAAAATTCCTGAAATTATCTACTATATTTTTTCGTTAAATTATTGGAGGAATGCAGTGAAACACACAACATTTGAACAAATGGGAGGGATTTTAATGGAAAAGGATTGTAAATCCAGAAATTTCCCGCCAAAGTCAAGAATACAATAATGCTTCTGAAATTATCTGCACACCCCTTTACATGAATTATATCCCTAGAAACTGTGAAACTCACTAAATTTGATCGGAAAAAGATTGAAAATCTGGATATTCACACCGCAAGTCAAAAATATTATTTGGCAACGAAAATATATGCAAATTTGTTTTCGGGAAATAATTCCTTAGTAACAGTAACCCCCGCCTTATTTGAACAAATTTGAGGAATATAATGGACAAAAATTGGAAATCTATGTACTCAGCTCAACTCAAGAAAAAAAATGCCTCTGAAAATATCTCCACTCTATTTTCTTGAAATAAATCGTTAAACCATTGGAACACGCTACATTTGAACAAATTTGAGGGATTATACGTAAAGGTCCTATAATATCTGCACATTTTTATTCGTGTACCAATTTTCTAGATATAGAGAACACGATAAATTTCTACATATGTGAGGGATTATAACGGAAAAGTGATGTGAATTCAGAAATTTGCAGCTTATAGGGAAAATAGAAATGTTTCTGAAATTATCTTCACTCTTTGTTTCATCAAATAAATCCCTAAAAAAAGTGAAACACGTTAAATTTTAAAAAATTACAGTCATATTTACGTAAAATGATTGAAAATCTGGATATTCACATTGCAAGTAAATAACATATATTTTTTCTGAAATTATCTACAATCTTGTTTACGTGAAATAAATCGAGGAAAACAGTAAAACACGCTAAATTCGAACAGATATAAGGGATAAAAACGAAATGAGATTATAAATTCTGAATATAACAGCTCATGTCATAATCACAAAAATGTTTCTGAAATTAGCTGCACTCTTGCTATCATGAAATAAATCCCTAGAAACAGTGATGCTTGCTAAATTTGAACAAATGTGAGGAGTTGAAACGGTATACTATCGGTAATCAGGATATTCTCAGTGCCAGTCAAGAACAGAAAAATGCTTCTGATATTATCTGCACACTTGCTTTCCTGAAAAAATTCCCTACAAACAAGGAACCACGTGATATTTGAACAACTTTAGAGCTTTTATACAGAAAAAGATGTGAAATCCAAAAAATCGTAGCACAGTTGAAGAAAACAAAAATAATTCTGAAATTAGCGTCACCCATTTCTCGTGAAATAATTCCGTAGGTATAATAGAAAGTCTAAAATTCGACATATGTGAGCAATTTTTATCAGAAAACGTTTGGAAACTTGGAATTTTCCGAGCAAGATGACCGATTTTTGACACAAATATGCCTCAGAAAATAATTAAAATATTTTTTTCTTGAAATAATCTCTAAGAAAAATTGAAATAAGCTAAATTTGGCCAAATGTCAGGGGGTTTAACGGAAATGGATTGGAAATCGGGACATTTACAGCGCAATAAAGAACACAAAAATATTCATGAAATTATCTTGTTGTAACACTTGTTTGAGTGAAATAATTTTAAGGAAGTAGGAAACACGCAATATTAGAACATATGTGAGGTATAATAACGGAAAAAGATTGGAAATCTACAAATTCACAGCCCCAGTCAAGAATATAAATATGCATCTGAAATTATCTGCACACTTGTTTTTGAGAAATGAATCTCTAAAAAAAATGAAACTAACAAAATTTTAACAAATGTGAAGGATATTTAACTGAAGCATATTTGACTATTGGAAATTGGTAATGGAAATTCACTTCGCAAGTCAAGAACGTAAATATGCTCCAGTCATTATCTTTACACCGCATTTCGTGAAATATTCTCTAGAAATAGTAAAACTAGCCCAATTTGAAAAAAATTGAGGGAGATAACCGAAAATGATTGGAATTCTGTGTATTCAAGTTTCCAAGAAAAGATCACAAAATTACTCCTGACATTATTTACAAGTTACTTTTCGAGAAATCAATTCAAGGAAACAATGAACAACGCTTAATTTGAACTAATGTAAGGAATAGAAAAGGGAAAAATGGAAATTCAGCAATTTACAGCTCTTGTCATGAACACAAAAATGCTTCTGAAATTATTTGCAAGCTTGCTTTTAGAAATAATTCCGCGGAAATAATGAAACACGTGATATTTGATCTAATGAGAGAGTTTTTTTTTGCAGGAAAAGATATGAAATCTAAATAATCGTAGCGCAGGTAAAGAACACAAAAATAATTCTGAAGTTTGCGTCACATATTTTTGTGGAAATAATTCCGTCTATATAATATAAAGGCTAAATTTCAACATATGTGAGCGATTTTTAGCGGGAAAACATATGATACTCGAAATCCATCAGTCATTATGACCGATTTTTGACACAAAAAAGTCTCAGAAAATAATTAAAATGGCGTTTTCTTGAAATAAATGAATAGCAATATTGAAGTAAGCTATATTTGAACAAATGTGAGGGAGTTTAACGAAAATGGAATGAAAATCGGGACATTAACTGCGCAAGTCAAGAATGTAAATATGCTCCAGACCTTATCTGTATACTGGATTTCGTGAAATATTCCCTAGAAATAGTAAACCTAGCCTAATTTAAAAAAAATGGATGGAGATAACCGAAAAAGATTGGAATTCTGAGTATTCAAGTTTGCAAGGTAAGATCACAATAATATTCCTGACATTATGTACACTGTGGTTTTCGTGAAAAAAATTAAGGGAAAAAGTGAACAACGCTTAAATTGAACTGATGTAAGGAATAGAAACGGAAAAAATGGAAATTCAAAAATTTACAGTTCTTATCATGAACCTAAAAATGATTCTGAAATTATCAGGACCCTTTTTTCATGAAATAAATCCCTAGAAATAGTGAGGATGCTAACATTCAGCTCATGTCAGGAATTATAAAGGTTAAATACTGCACACTTTCTTTTAGAAAGAATTCCGTGGAAATAATGAAACACGTGATATTTGAACAAATACGAGGGTTTTTTTCAGAAAGATATATGAAATTAAAAAAATTGTAGTAGTAAAAATAGTAAAACTCACCTAATTTCAACAAATTTGAGGGATATAACGGAAACTGTTTGGAAATTTATAAATTCACAGCGCAAGTCAAGATAAAAAAAATGACTCTGAAAATCATCCACTTTATATTGTTGAAATAAATCCCTAAAAACATTGAAAGCGCAAAATTTGAACAAATTGGATGGATTGTAACGAAACATTTTGCATTATCTAGAAATTCACACTGCAAGATAGGAACACAAAAATGCCTCAGATATTTTTATCATTTCCTTTTTCGTGAAATAACTCAAAGAAAAATTATAACACATAAAATTATAACTAATGTGAGCGATAATAACGAACTATACACATTCTGTACAACATTTCCTAAATGAAGAAATTCACAGCGAAAGTCAAGAACAAATTTATTTTAATTTATCTGCACATTTGTTTTTGAAAAATAATTACAAAGAAACAGTGAAGCAGCCTAAATTTGAACAAAGGTTAAGGATTATTACGGAAAAAGATATGAAATTTGGAAAATAGAAGCTAATGACAAGAACACAAGAGTGGTTCTAACGTAATCTGCAAAAATTTTTATTCGTGTAGCAAATTCCTATATTTCTACATTGGTGAGGGTTTATAACGAAAATGTGTTGTAAATTAGGAAATGTATACCTCATATCGAAAGAAAAATATTTCTGAAATGATCTGCATCCAAGCAATTCCAGGACACAGATAAACACGTGAAATTTCAACAAATGTGAGGGATTTTAACGTTAAATGATTGAAAATCTGGAAATTCACAGCGCAAGTCAAGAACACACAAATGGTTCTGAAGTAATCTGCCCCTCTGCTATTCGTGAAGCAATTTCCTAGATATAAAAAACACGATAAATGTGTACATAGGTGAGGGATTATAACGGAAAAAAGTTGTAAATTCAGTACTTTACAGCTCATATCGAAGACAAAAATTTTTCTGTAATTATCTTTACCACTTTTTTCATCAAATAACTCCCAAGAAACAGAAATCACGTGAAATGTCAACAAATGTGAGGGATTTTTACGTAATGATTGGAAATCGGGAAATTCACAGCGAAGTAGGGAACAAAAAAAATCTACTATATTTTTTCGTTAAATTATTGGAGGAATGCAGTGAAACACACAAAATTTGAACAAATGGGAGGGATTTTAATGGAAAAGGATTGTAAATCCAGAAATTTCCCGCCAAAGTCAAGAATACAATAATGCTTCTGAAATTATCTGCACACCTCTTTACATGAATTATATCCCCAGAAACTGTGAAACTCACTAAATTTGATCGGAAAAAGATTGAAAATCTGGATATTCACACCGCAAGTCAAAAATATTATTTGGCAACGAAATTATATGCAAATTTGTTTACGGGAAATAATTCCTTAGTAACAGTAACCCCCGCCTTATTTGAACAAATTTGAGGGATATAATGGACAAAAATTGGAAATCTATGTACTCAGCTCAACTCAAGAAAAAAAATGCCTCTGAAAATATCTCCATTCTATTTTCTTGAAATAAATCGTTAAACCATTGGAACACGCTACATTTGAACAAATTTGAGGGATTATACGTAAAGGTCCTAAAATATCTGCACATTTTTATTCGTGTACCAATTTTCTAGATATAGAGAACACGATAAATTTCTACATATGTGAGGGATTATAACGGAAAAGTGATGTGAATTCAGAAATTTGCAGCTTATAGGGAAAATAGAAATGTTTCTGAAATTATCTTCACTCTTTTTTTCATCAAATAAATCCCTAAAAACAGTGAAACACGTTATATTTTAACAAATTATAGTCATATTTACGCCAAATGATTGAAAATCTGGATATTCACATAGCAAGTAAATAACATATATTTTTTCTGAAATTATCTACAATCTTGTTTACATGAAATAAATCGAGGAAAACAGTAAAACACGCTAAATTCGAACAGATATAAGGGATAAAAACGAAATGAGATTATAAATGCTGAATAAAACAGCTCATGTCATAATCACAAAAATGTTTCTGAAATTAGCTGCACTCTTGCTATCATGAAATAAATCCCTAGAAACAGTGATGCTTGCTAAATTTGAACAAATGTGAGGAGTTGAAACGGTACACTATCGGAAATCAGGATATTCTCAGTGCCAGTTAAGAACAGAAAAATGCTTCTGATATTATCTGCACACTTGCTTTCCTGAAAAAATTCCCTACAAAGAAGGAACCACGTGATATTTGAACAAATTTAGAGCTTTTTTTACAGAAAAAGATGTGAAATCCAAAAAATCGTAGCACAGTTGAAGAAAACAAAAATAATTCTGAAATTAGCGTCACCCATTTCTCGTGAAATAATTCCGTAGGTATAGTAGAAAGGCTAAAATTCGACATATGTGAGCAATTTTTATCAGAAAACGTTTGGAAACTTGGAATTCTCCGAGCAAGATGACCGATTTTTGACAAAAAAATGCCTCAGAAAATAATTAAAATATTTTTTTCTTGAAATAATCACTAAGAAAAATTGAAATAAGCTAAATTTGGCCAAATGTCAGGGGTTTAACGGAAATGGATTGGAAATCGGGACATTTACAGCGCAATAAAGAACACAAAAATATTCATGAAATTATCTTGTTGTAACACTTGTTTGAGTGAAATAATTGTAAGGAAGTAGGAAACACGCAATATTAGAACATATGTGAGGTATAATAACGGAAAAAGATTGGAAATCTACAAATTCACAGCCCCAGTCAAGAATATAAATATGCATCTGAAATTATCTGCACACTTGTTTTTGAGAAATGAATCTCTAAAAAAAATGAAACTAACAAAATTTTAACAAATGTGAAGGATATTTAACTGAAGCATATTTGACTATTGGAAATTGGTAATGGAAATTCACTTCGCAAGTCAAGAACGTAAATATGCTCCAGTCATTATCTTTACACCGCATTTCGTGAAATATTCTCTAGAAATAGTAAAACTAGCCCAATTTGAAAAAAATTGAGGGAGATAACCGAAAATGATTGGAATTCTGTGTATTCAAGTTTGCAAGAAAAGATCACAAAATTATTCCTGACATTATTTACAAGTTAGTTTTCGAGAAATCTATTCAAGGAAACAATGAACAACGCTTAATTTGAACTAATGTAAGGAATAGAAAAGGAAAAAATGGAAATTCATAAATTTACAGCTCTTGCCATGAACACAAAAATGCTTCTGAAATTATTTGCAAACTTGCTTTTAGAAATAATTCCGCGGAAATAATGAAACACGTGACATTTGACCTAATGAGAGAGTTTTTTTTTGCAGGAAAAGATATGAAATCTAAATAATCGTAGCGCAGGTAAAGAACACAAAAATAATTCTGAAGTTTGCGTCACATATTTTTGTGGAAATAATTCCGTCTATATAATATAAAGGCTAAATTTCAACATATGTGAGCGATTTTTAGCGGGAAAACATATGATACTCGAAATCCATCGGTCATTATGACCGATTTTTGACACAAAAAAGTCTCAGAAAATAATTAAAATGGCGTTTTCTTGAAATAAATCAATAGAAATATTGAAATAAGCTATATTTGAACAAATGTGAGGGAGTTTAACGAAAATGGAATGAAAATCGGGACATTAACTGCGCAAGTCAAGAATGTAAATATGCTCCAGACATTATCTGTATACTGGATTTCGTGAAATATTCCCTAGAAATAGTCAAACTAGCCTATATGAAAAAAATTGAGGAAGATAACCGAAAATGATTGGAATTCTGTGTATTCAAGTTTACAAGGTAAGATCACAAAAATATTCCTGACAGTATTTACAAGTTAGTTTTCGAGAAAACAATTAAGGGAAAAAGTGAACAACGCTTGAATTGAACTGATGGAAACGGAAAAAATGGAAATTCAAAAATTTACAGTTCTTATCATGAACCTAAAAATGATTCTGAAATTATCAGCACTCTTTTTTCATGAAATGAATCCCAAGAAATTGTGAGGATGCTAACATTGAGCTAATGTGAGGAATTATAAAGGTTAACTACTGCTCACTTGCTTTTAGAAATAATTCCGTGGAAATAATGAAACACGTGATATTTGAACAAATACGAGAGTTTTTTCAGAAAGATATATGAAATTATAAAAATCGTATTGCAGGGATATAAAATACTTATGAAATCAGCGCTAAACCTATTTCGTGTAATAATTCACTATATATATTGTACAGAAGCTAAATTAGGCATATGTGAGCGATTATATCGAAAATAGATTGCATGACAATAGATTGAAATGTGCAGATAAATTAAAATAAATTTGTTCTTGACTTTCGCTTTGAATTTCTTCATTTAGGAAATGATGTACAGAATGTGTATAGTTCGTTATTATCGCTCACATTAGTTATAATTTTATGTGTTATAATTTTATTCTAATAATTAAAATGGCGTATTCTTGAAATAAATCAATAGAAATATTGAAATAAGCTATATTTGAACAAATGTGAGGGAGTTTAACGAAAATGGAATGAAAATCGGGACATTAACTGCGCAAGTCAAGAAAGTAAATATGCTCCAGACATTATCTGTAAACTGGATTTCGTGAAATATTCCCTAGAAATAGTAAACCTAGCCTAATTTTAAAACAATGGATGGAGATAACCGAAAAAGATTGGAATTCTGAGTATTCAAGTTTGCAAGGTAAGATCACAATAATATTCCTGACATTATATACACTGTTGTTTTCGTGAAAAAAATTAAGGGAAAAAGTGAACAACGCTTAAATTGAACTGATGTAAGGAATAGAAACGGAAAAAATGGAAATTCAAAAAATATCAGCTCTTGTCATGAACACAAAAATGCTTCTGAAATTATTTGCACACTTGCTTTTAGAAATAATTCCGTGGAAATAATGAAACACGTGATATTTAAACTAATGCGAGAGTTTTTTTTGCAGGAAAAGGTATGAAATTTAAATAATCGTAGTGCAGGTAAAGAACACAAAAATTATTCTGAAGTTCGCGTCTCAATTTTCTGTGAAAATAATTCCGTCTATATAATGTAAAGGCTAAATTTCAACATATTTGTGCGATTTTATCAGAAAAAGATATAATACTCGAAATTCATCAGGCAATGTACCCGATTTTTGACAGAAAAAAGCCTCAGAAAATATTTAATATGACGTTTTCTTGAAATAAATCAATAGAAATATTGAAATAAGCTATATTTGAACAAATGTAAGGGAGTTTAAAAAAGAATAGAATTAAAATCGGGACATTAACAGCGCAAGTCAAGAACGTAAATATGCTCCAGACATTATCTGTATACTGGATTTCGTGAAATATTCCCTAGAAATAGTAAAAACTAGCCTATATGAAAAAAATTGAGGGAGATAACCGAAAATGATTGGAATTCTGTGTATTCAAGTTTACAAGGTAAGATCACAAAAATATTCCTGACATTATGTGCACTGTAGTTTTTGTGAAACAAATTCTAGAAAAGAGTGAACAGCGCTTAAATTGAACTTATTTAAGGAATAGAAACGGAAAAAAATGGAAATAAAAAAAAACAGCTCTTGTCATGAACACAAAAATGATTCTGAAATTATCAGCACTCTTTTTTCATGAAATGAATCCCAAGAAATTGCGAGGATGCTAACATTGAGCTAATGTGAGGAATTATAAAGGTTAACTACTGCTCACTTGCTTTTAGAAATAATTCCGTGGAAATAATGAAACACGTGATATTTGAACAAATACGAGAGTTTTTTCAGAAAGATATATGAAATTATAAAAATCGTATTGCAGGGATATAAAATACTTATGAAATCAGCGCTAAACCTATTTCGTGTAATAATTCACTATATATATTGTACAGAAGCTAAATTAGGCATATGTGAGCGATTATATCGAAAATAGATTCGAAATATCGAAATTCACTGGGCAAGGCAAGAACAAAAAAATGCCGCAGAAAATAATTGCACTAGAGTTTTCTTGAAATAAATCCCTAAAATCATTGAAATTAGTTGATTTGAAATGTAAGGGACCCTAATGGAAATAGATTATAACGAAAATAGGGAAATTTACTGCTTAAACCAAGAACATAAAAATAGTCCTAAAATTGTCTCTATATTTCATGAAATAAAACCTTTGGCATTCACGGCGCAAGTCAAGAACGTAAATACGCTCCAGATATTATCTGCATACTTGATTTCGTGAAATATTCCCTAGAAATAGTAAAACTCCCCTAATTTGAACAAATTTGAGATATATAACGGAAATAGATTGAAAGTCGAGCCCAAGTCGAGAATACAAATATGCTTCTGAAATGATCAACACACGTGTTTTCGTGAATTAAATCCCAAAAAACATCGATACTCACTTAATTTGTTAAAATGTGAAGGGTTATAACAGAAAAAACAGTAAAACTCGCTTAATTAGAATACATTTGAGATATATAACGGAAATAGGTTGGAAATCTGAGAATTCACAGCGCATGCGAATAATATTGCCACTGAAATTATCCCCACTCTATTTTTTTGAAATAAATGGATAAAAACTTTGACTGAAACAAATTTTGAACAAATTAGAGGGATTATAACGAAAAAGAATAATTATCTAGAAAATCACACAGTAAGTCAAGAACACAAAAATGCTTCGGAGGTTATCATCAGCCTTTTTCATGTAATTTATTAATAGAAGCAGTAAAACACACTAAATGAGAACGAATGTGAGGTATTATAAGTGAAAATATTCCAAATCTTGGAATTCACCGCGCAGATAAGGAACACAAAAATACTTCTAAAATTATCTGAAATCTCTTTTTTGAAGTAATTCTATAGAAACAGTGAAACACACTACATTTGAAAAGATGTAAGGAATTAAAAAGAATAAAGATTGGATATTCAGAAATATACAGCTCGTGTCATAAAGACAAAAAGATTTCAGAAATTAACTGCAATGTTGTTTTCTTAAAATCCCTAGAATCAGCGAAACATGCTATATTTAAACAAATGCGAGGAATTATAACGGAAAACTATTGGAAATATAGAAATTCTCATAGCAAGTGAAGAACAGAAAATTACTAACAAAAGTACCTGCACACTTGTTTTCATGAATTGAATCCCTAGAAATGAAGAAACTCATTAAATTTGAACAAATGTGAAGGATTATTACAAAAAAAAATTGGATATTGTAACTCACAGCGCAGGTCAAGAACGTAAATACGGTCCATATAATATCTGCATACTTGATTTCGTGAAATATTCCCTAGAAATAGTAAAACTCGCCTAATTTGAAGAAATTTGAGGGATATAACGGAAAAGGTTTGGAAATCTGTAAATTCACAGCGCAAGTCACGATAAAAACATGACTCTGAATATATCTCCACTTTATATTGTTGAAATAAATCCCTAAAAACATTGAAAGAGCCAAATATGAACAAAATGGATGGATTGTAACGAAAAAGTTGTATTATCTAGAAATTCACACTGCAAGATAGGAACACAAAAACGCCTCAGATAGTTTTATCATTTCCTTTTTCGTGAAATAACTCAAAGAAAAATTAAAACACAAAAAATTATAACTAATGTGAGCGATAACAACGAACTATACATATTCTGTACATCATTTCCTAAATGAAGAAATTCACAGCGAAAGTCAAGAACAAAATTATTTTAATTTATCTGCACATTTGTTTTTGAAAAATAATTACAAAGAAACAGTGAAGCAGCCTAAATTTGAACCAAGGTTAAGGATTATTACGGAAAAAGATATGAAATTTGGAAAATAGAAGCTAATGACAAGAACACAAGAATGGTTCTAACGTAATCTGCAAAAATTTTTATTCGTGTAGCAATTTCCTATATTTCTACATTAGTGAGGGTTTATAACGAAAATGTGTTGTAAATTAGGAAATGTACACCTCATATCGAAAGAAAAATATTTCTGAAATGATCTGCATCCAAGCAATTCCAGGACACAGATAAACACGTGAAATTTCAACAAATGTGAGGGATTTTAACGTTAAATGATTGAAAATCTGGAAATTCACAGCGCAAGTCAAGAACACACAAATGGTTCTGAAGTAATCTGCACTTCTGCTATTCGTGAAGCAATTTCCTAGATATAAAAAACACGATAAATGTGTACATAGGTGAGGGATTATAACGGAAAAAAGTTGTAAATTCAGTACTTTACAGCTCATATCGAAAACAAAAATATTTCTGTAATTATCTTTACCACTTTTTTCATCAAATAACTCCCAAAAAACAGAAATCACGTGAAATGTCAACAAATGTGAGGGATTTTTACGTAATGATTGGAAATCGGGAAATTCACAGCGAAGTAGGGAACAAAAAAAATTCCTGAAATTATCTACTATATTTTTTCGTTAAATTATTGGAGGAATGCAGTGAAACACACAAAATTTTAACAAATGGGAGGGATTTTAATGGAAAAGGATTGTAAATCCAGAAATTTCCCGCCAAAGTCAAGAATACAATAATGCTTCTGAAATTATCTGCACACCTCTTTACATGAATTATATCCCTAGAAACTGTGAAACTCAATAAATTTGATCGGAAAAAGATTGAAAATCTGGATATTCACACCGCAAGTCAAAAATATTATTTGGCAATGAAAATATATGCACATTTGTTTTCGGGAAATAATTCCTTAGTAACAGAAACCCCCGCCTTATTTGCACAAATTTGAGGGGTTTAATGGTTAAAAAATTGGAAATCTGAGTACTCAGCTAAACTCTGGAAAAAAAATGCCTCTGAAAATATCTCCATTCTATTTTCTTGAAATAAATTGTTAAACCATTGGAACACGCTACATTTGAACAAATTTGAGGGATTATAACGTAAAGGTCCTATAATATCTGCACATTTTTATTCGTGTACCAATTTTCTAGATATAGAGAACACGATAAATTTCTACATATGTGAGGGATTATAACGGAAAAGTGATGTGAATTCAGAAATTTGCAGCTCATAGGGAAAAAATAAATGTTTCTGAAATTATCTTCACTCCTTTTTTCATCAAATTAATCCCTAAAAACTGTGAAACACGTTAAATTTTAAAAACTTACAGTCATATTTACGTCAAATGATTGAAAATCTGGATATTCACATTGCAAGTCAAGAACAAATATTTTTTCTGAAAATATCTACAATCTTTCTTACGTGAAATAAATCAGAGAAAACAGTAAAACACGCTAAATTCGAACAGATATAAGGGATAAAAACGAAATGAGATAAAAAATTGTGAAAATTACAGCTCATGTCATAATCACATAAATGTTTCTGAAATTACCTGCACTCTTGTTTTCATGAAATAAATCCCTAGAAACAGTGAGGCATGCTAAATTTGAATTAAGGTTAAGGATTATTACGGAAAAAGATATGAAATTTGGAAAATAGAAGCTAATGACAAGAACACAAGAGTGGTTCTAACGTAATCTGCAAAAAATTTTATTCGTGTAGCAATTTCTACATAGGTGAGGGTTTATAACGAAAATGTGTTGTAAATTCAGAAATGTACACTTCATATCGAAAGAAAAATATTTCTGAAATGATCTGCATCCAAGCAATTCCAAGACACAGCAAAACACGTGAAATTTCAACAAATGTGAGGGATTATAACGTTAAATAATTGAAAATCTGGAAATTCACAGCGCAAGTCGAGAATACACAAATGGTTCTGAAGTTATCTGCACTTCTGCTATTCGTGAAGCAATTTCCTAGATATAAAAAACACGATAAATGTGTACATAGGTGAGGGATTATAACGGAAAAAAGCTGTAAATTCAGTACTTTACAGCTCATATCGAAAACAAAAATATTTCTGTAATTATCTTTACCACTTTTTTCATCAAATAACTCCCAAGAAACAGAAATCACGTGAAATGTCAACAAATGTGTGGGATTTTTACGTAATGATTGGAAATCGGGAAATTCACAGCGAAGTAGGGAACAAAAAAAATTCCTGAAATTATCTACTATATTTTTTCGTTAAATTATTGGAGGAATGCAGTGAAACACACAAAATTTGAACAAATGGGAGGGATTTTAATGGAAAAGTGATGTGAATTCAGAAATTTTCAGCTTATAGGGAAAATAGAAATGTTTCTGAAATTATCTTCACTCTTTGTTTCATCAAATAAATCCCTAAAAAAAGTGAAACACGATAAATTTCTACATATGTGAGGGATTATAACGGAAAAGTGATGTGAATTCAGAAATTTTCAGCTTATAGGGAAAATAGAAATGTTTCTGAAATTATCTTCACTCTTTGTTTTATCAAATAAATCCCTAAAAAAAGTGAAACACGTTAAATTTTAAAAAATTACAGTCATATTTACGTAAAATGATTGAAAATCTGGATATTCACATTGCAAGTCAAGTACAAATATTTTTTCTGAAATTATCTACAATCTTTTTTACGTGAAATAAATCGGGGAAAACAGTAAAACACGCTAAATTCGAACAGACATAAGGGATTAAAGCGAAATAAGATTAAAAATTGTGAAAATTAGAGATCATGTCATAATCACAAAAATGTTTCTGAAACTAGCTGCACTCTTGCTATCATGAAATAAATACCTAGAAACAGTGATGCTTGCTAAATTTGAACAAATGTGAGAAGTTGAAACGGTTCACTATTGGAAATCAGGAAATTCTCAGTGCCAGTTAAGAACAGAAAAATGCTTCTGATATTATCTGCACACTTGCTTTCCTGAAAAAAATCCCTACAAACAAGGAACCACGTGATATTTGAACAAATTTAGAGCTTTTTTTACAGAAAAAGATGTGAAATCCAAAAAATCGTAGCACAGTTGAAGAAAACAAAAATAATTCTGAAATTAGCGTCACCCATTTCTCGTGAAATAATTCCGTAGGTATAATAGAAAGGCTAAAATTCGACATATGTGAGCAATTTTTATCAGAAAACGTTTGGAAACTTGGAATTCTCCGAGCAAGATGACCGATTTTTGACACAGAAATGCCTCAGAAAATAATTAAAATATTTTTTTCTTGAAATAATCACTAAGAAAAATTGAAATAAGCTAAATTTGGCCAAATGTCAGGGGGTTTAACGGAAATGAATTGGAAATCGGGACATTTACAGCGCAATAAAGAACACAAAAATATTCATGAAATTATCTTGTTGTAACACTTGTTTGAGTGAAATAATTTTAAGGAAGTAGGAAACACGCAATATTAGAACATATGTGAGGTATAATAACGGAAGAAGATTGGAAATCTACAAATTCACAGCCCCAGTCAAGAATATAAAAATGCATCTGAAATTATCTTCACACTTGTTTTTGAGAAATGAATCTCTAAAAAAAATGAAACTAACAAAATTTTAACAAATGTGAAGGATATTTAACTGAAGCATATTTGACTATTGGAAATTGGTAATGGAAATTCACATCGCAAGTGAAGAACGTAAATATGCTCCAGTCATTATCTTTACACCGCATTTCGTGAAATATTCTCTAGAAATAGTAAAACTAGCCCAATTTGAAAAAAATTGAGGGAGATAACCGAAAATGATTGGAATTCTGTGTATTCAAGTTTGCAAGAAAAGATCACAAAATTATTCCTGACATTATTTACAAGTTAGTTTTCGAGAAAACAATTCCAGGAAACAATGAACAACGCTTAATTTGAACTAATGTAAGGAATAGAAACGGAAAAAATGGAAATTCAGAAATTTACAGCTCTTGCCATGAACACAAAAATGCTTCTGAAATTATTTGCAAACTTGCTTTTAGAAATAATTCCGCGGAAATAATGAAACATGTGATATTTGAACTAATGAGAGAGTTTTTTTGTCGTCACGAGCGTCACATGTTTTTGTGGAAATAATTCCGTCTATATAATATAAAGGCTAAATTTCAACATATGTGAGCGATTTTTAGCGGGAAAACATATGATACTCGAAATTCATCAGGCAATATGACCGATTTTTGACACAAAAAATCCTCAGAAAATAATTAAAATGGCGTTTTCTAGAAATAAATCAATAGAAATATTGAAATAAGCTATATTTGAACAAATGTGAGGGAGTTTAACGATAATGGAATGAAAATCGGGACATTAACTGCGCAAGTCAAGAAAGTAAATATGCTCCAGACATTATCTGTATACTGGATTTCGTGAAATATTCCCTAGAAATAGTAAACCGAGCCTAATTTGAAAAAAATGGAGGGAGATAACCGAAAAAGATTGGAATTCTGAGTATTCAAGTTTACAAGAAAAGATCACAAAATTATTCCTGACATTATTTACAAGTTAGTTTTCGAGAAATCAAATCAAGGAAACAATGAACAACGCCTAATTTGAACTAATGTAAGGAATAGAAACGGAAAAAATGGAAATTCAAAAATTTACAGTTCTTATCATGAACCTAAAAATGATTCTGAAATTATCAGCACACGTTTTTTCATGAAATAAATCCCTAGAAATAGTGAGGATGCTAACATTTAGCTAATGTGAGGAATTATAAAGGTTAACTACTGCGCACTTGCTTTTAGAAATAATTCCGTGGAAATATTGAAACACATGATATTTGATCAAATACGAGGGTTTTTTTCAGAAACATATATGTAATTAAAAAAATTGTATTGCAAGAATATAAAATACTTATGTAATCAGCGCCACACTTATTTCGTGTAATAATTCGCTATATATATTGTACAGAAGCTAAATTTCGGCATATGTGAGCGATTATATCGAAAATAGATTCGAAATCTCGAAATTCACTGGGCAGGTCAAGAACAAAAAAATGCCACAGAAAATAATTCCACTACAGTTTTCTTGAAATAAATCCCTAAAATCATTGAAATAAGTTAATTTGAAATGTAAGGGACCCTAATGGAAATAGATTATAACGGAAATAGGGAAATTTAGAGCTTAAACCAAGAACATAAAAATAGCCCTAAAATTGTCTCTATATTTCATGAAATAAAACCTTTGGCATTCACAGCGCAAGTCAAGAACGTAAATACGCTCCAGATATTATCTGCATACTTGATTTCGTGAAATATTCCCTAGAAATAGTAAAACTCGCCTAATTTGAAGAAATTTGAGGGATATAACGGAAAAGGTTTGGAAATCTGTAAATTCACAGCGCAAGTCACGATAAAAAAATGACTCTGAAAATATCTCCACTTTATATTGTTGAAATAAATCCCTAAAAACATTGAAAGAGCAAAATATAAACAAATTGGATGGATTGTAACGAAAAATTTGTATTATCTAGAAATTCACACTGCAAGATAGGAACACAAAAACGCCTCAGATATTTTTATCATTTCCTTTTTCGTGAAATAACTCAAAGAAAAATTAAAACACAAAAAATTATAACTAATGTGAGTGATTAGAACAAAAGTTAAGGATTATTACGGAAAAAGATATGAAATTTGGAAAATCGAAGCTAATGACAAGAACACAGGAGTGGTTCTTAAGTCATCTGCAAATTTTTATTCGTGTAGCAATTTCCTATATTTCTACATTGGTGAGGGTTTATAACGAAAATGTGTTGTAAATTAGGAAATGTACACCTCATATCGAAAGAAAAATATTTCTGAAATGATCTGCATCCAAGCAATTCCAGGACACAGATAAACACGTGAAATTTCAACAAATGTGAGGGATTTTAACGTTAAATGATTGAAAATCTGGAAATTCACAGCGCAAGTCGAGAACACACAAATGGTTCTGAAGTTATCTGCACTTCTGCTATTCGTAAAGCAATTTCCTAGATATAGAGAACACGACAAATGTCTTCATAGGTGAGGGATTATAACGGAAAAAAGTTGTAAATTCAGTACTTTACAGCTCATATCGAAAACAAAATTATTTCTGAAATTATCTTTACCACTTTTTTCATCAAATAAATTCCTAGAAACAGAATATACGTGAATTGTCAACAAATGTGAGGGATTTTTACGTAATGATTGGAAATCAGGAAATTAAGATCGAAGTAGGGAAGGAAAAATATTCCTGAAATTATCTACTATATTTTTTCGTTAAATAATTGGAGGAATACCGTGAAACACACAAAATTTGAACAAATGGGAGGGATTTTAATGGAAAAGGATTGTAAATCCAGAAATTCTCCGCCAAAGTCAAGAATAGAAAAATGCTTCTGAAATTATCTGCACACTTCTTTACATGAATTATATCCCTAGAAACTGTGAAACTCACAAATTTGATCGGAAAAAGATTGAAAATCTGGATATTCACACCGCAAGTCAAAAATATTATTTGGCAATGAAAATATATGCACATTTGTTTTCGGGAAATAATTCCTTAACAACAGTAAAACCCGCCTTATTTGAACAAATTTAAGGGATATAATGGAAAAAAATTGGAAATCTGGGTACTCAGCTCAACTCAAGAAAAAGAATGCCTCTGAAAATGTCTCCACTCTATTTTCTTGAAATAAATCGTTAAACCATTGGAACAAGCTACATTTGAACAAATTTGAGGCATTATAACGTAAAGGATTAATTATCATGAAATTCACACCGCAAGACAAGAACACAGAAATGCTTCTGAAATTATCATCACTCGCTATTTCGTCAAATAATTCCATAGAAAAAGTTAAACACTCTTAATTAGAGCTAATGTTAGGTATTATAACGGAACATATTCCGAAACTTGAAATTAAAAGGGAAGGTAAAGAACACAAATTTATCTGCACTATTATTATCGTAAAATAATTACCAAGAAACAGTGAAATCTAGAAATTCAAGCGCAAGTCAATAAAACAATAAAGGTTCTGAAGTTATCTGCACATTTTTATTCGTGTACCAATTTTCTAGATATAGAGAACACGATATATTACTACATATGTGATGGATTATAAAGGAATAATTTGTTAAATTCAGAAATTTACAGCCCATATCAAAAACAAATATTTTTCTTTAATAATCTGCGCGCGTTCACACAATCTGCTCACAACATTTAGAAGAAAACACGTAACATTGGAACAAATGTGAGCGGTAATAACGGAAAAATAGATTAGAAATAGAAATTCACAGTGCAAGTCAAGAACGTAAATACGCTCTAGAAATTATCTGCATACTTGATTTCGTGAAATATTCCCTACAATTAGTAAACTCGCTTAATTTGAACAAATTTGAGGGCTAAAACGGAAAATGTTTGGAAAATTGGAAATTCACAGCGTCAAGATAAAAAAATGCCTCAGGAAATATCTCCTCTCTATTTTCTGGTAATTAATCGCTTAAAACATAGAAGGCAGCAAAATGGCAATTTTTTTGCGTGATTATAACGTAAAAGATTCATTATCCAGAAATTCACACCACCAGAAAAAAACACAAAAAGCTACAAACAGTACATTACACTAAATTCACACAAATGTGAGGGATTATATTGGGAAAATATTCTAAATCTTGAAATTGACTACGCGGGTACAACAAAAAAATGCTTTTAAATTATCTGCACTCTCTTTGTCGTAAATAATTCTATATACACACTGAAACACACTTAATTTCTGGGAATATTTGGGAAAAAGTAAGGAAATCTTCAAATTTTGCAATGAAAATCAAGAATAGGTATTATAACGGAATACAAATTATTCAAAAATTATCAGCATATTTGTTTTCGTGAAATAATTGGAGAGATACAGCAAAACCCGCTTATTTATACAAATTTGAGGGATATAACGGAAAATCATTGGAAATCTAGAAGGTCACCACGCAATCAAGAAAACAAAAGCCTCTGAAATTATCGCCACTCCAATTACTATAAATAAATCGCAAAAACATTGAAACAAGTAAAATTTGAACACATACGAGTGACTAAAACGTAAAATATTAATTATCTATAAATTCACTCCGCCAGACCAGAACTCAAAAATGCCTCTGAAATTATCATCACTCCATTTTTTTGAAATAATTCCATAGAAACAGTAAAACACAAATTTCTCACTAATTTGTGGCTTTAAAATGGAATATATTCTAAATCCAGAAAATCATACGTAAAAGTCAATAACAAATTTATTCTAATTTTTCTTAACATTAATTATCGTAAAATAATTACCAAGAAGAAGTGAAGTAGCCTACAATTGAACAAAAGATATGTTTTATTACGAAAAAAGATATGAAATCTAGAAAATCGAAGCGCCAGTGAACGAAACAAAGAAGGTTCTGAGGTTATCTGCACATTTTTATTCGTGTAGCAATTTTCTAGACATAGAGAACACGATAAATTTCTACATATGTGAGGGATTATAACGGAAAAGTGATGTGAATTCAGATATTAATGGCTCATAGGGAAAATAGAAATGTTTCTGAAATGATCTTCACTCTTTTTTTCACCAAGTAAATCCCTGAAAACAGTGAAACACGTTAAATTTTAACAAATTATAGTCATATTTACGTCAAATGATTGAAAATCTGGATATTCACATTGCAAGTCAAGAACAAATATTTTTTCTGAAATTATCTACAATCTTGTTTACGTGAAATAAATCGGAGAAAACAGTAAAACACGCTAAATTTGAACAGATATAAGGGATAAAACGAAATGAGATTAAAAATTGTGAAAATTACAGCTCATGTCATAATCACAAAAATTTTTCTGAAATTACCTGCACTCTTGCTATCATGAAATAAATCCCTAGAAACAGTGATGCTTGCTAAATTTGAACAAATGTGAGGAGTTGAAACGGTACACTATCGGAAATCAGGAAATTCTCAGTGCCAGTCAAGAACAGAAAATGCTTCTGAAATTATCTGCACACTTGCTTTCCTGAAATAATTCCCTACAAATGGGGAACCATGTAATATTTGAACAAATTTAGAGCTTTGTTTACAGAAAAAGATATGAAAATTAAAAAATCGTAGCGCAGTTGAAGAAAACAAAAATAATTCTGAAATAAGTGTCACCCATTTTTCGTGAAATAATTCCGTAGGTATAGTAGAAAGGCTAAATTTCGACATACGTGAGCGATTTTTATCAGAAAACGTTTGGAAACTTGAAATTCTCTGAGCAAGATGACCGATTTTTGACACAAAAATGCCTCAGAAAATAATTGAAATATTGTTTTCTTGAAATAATCACTAGAAAAAAAGAAATAAGCTAAATTCGAACAATTGGAGGGAATTGGTGCGAAGGTTTCCTCGGCGTCGTTCATATGTTCCCTGCATCTCGGGTTCTGCGTCCGCTTTTGTTGACTGGGGGTGACAACAGTTTCGCTAGCCGTCCTGCTAGCGTCTTCAGGTCGAAGGCCTGAAGCTTCTTCGACTTGAAGACGCTAGCAGGACGGCTAGCGAAACTGTTGTCACCCCCAGTCAACAAAAGCGGACGCAGAACCCGAGATGCAGAGAACAAATGTGAGGGAGTTTAACGGAAATGGATTGGAAATCGGGATATTCACAGCGCAATAAAGAACACAAAATTATTCATGAAATTATCTGAACTCTTGTTTGCGTGAAATAATTGTATGCAAGCAGGAAACACGCAATATTAGAACAAATGTGAGGTATAATAACGGAAAAAGATTGGAAATCTACAAATTCACCGCCCCAGTCAAGAATATAAAAATGCATCTGAAATTATCTGCACACTTGTTTTCAGGAAGTTAATCTCTAAATACAGTGAATCTAACTACATGTTAACAAATGCGAAGGATATTTATAAGAAAATATTTGAGTAATGGAAATTCACAGCGCAAGTCAAGAACGTAAATACGCTTTTGAAATTATCTGCACACTTGTTTTCGTGATATATTTCCTTATATATTATAAAAAACGCTTAACTGGAATAAATTTGAGAGATATAGCCGAAATATATTGAAAAGTCCGGAAATTCACAGCGCAAATCAAGAAAAAAATGAATAAAAAATTCTACACTCTATTTCCTTTAAATAAGTCGCTAAAATCATTGATTCAAGCTAAATTTAAACAAATTAGTGGGATTATTACGCAAATGATTAACTATCTACTAATTAACACCGAGGGGCAAGAACACAAATATGCTTCTGAAATTATCTACACTCACTTTTTCGTGAAATAGATGGAAAGAAACAATAAAACACACAAAGTTAGAACTAATGTGATGTATTATAACGGAATATATTCTAAATACTATGGAATTTCACAGCGAAATTCAATAACACACACTTGTTCTAACATTACCTGCAAATTTGTTTTCCTAAAATAATTACCATGAAACAGTGAAGCAGCATAAATTTTACTTTAAGTGAGTGATTACTACGGAAAAATATATTAAAAGTAGAATTTCGAAGCGCAAGTCAACAAAACAAAAATATTCCTATAATTATCTATTCACTTGTTTGCATAAAAATGATCCAGGGGAACAGTGAAACACGCTAAATTTGAAGATTATGTAGATATAAGGGATAAAAACAAAATAAGATTGGGAATTCCGAAATATGCAGCTCATGTCATAAACACAAAAATGTTTCTGAAATTATTTGCTTTTTCGTTTTAAAGAAATAAATCCCAAGAAACACGATGCAGGCTTGATTTGGACAAATTTGTGGAATTATAACGGAAAATTATTGGAAATCTGGAAATTCACAGTGCTAGTCAAGAACATAAAAATGCTTCTGAAATCGTCTGCCCACTTGCTTTCGTGAAATAATTCCCCTGAAACAATTGAAACACGCGAAATTTGAACAAAAGTGAGAGATTATTACGGAAAAAGATATGAAATTTAGGACATCGAAGAGCAAGTCATGAAAAAAATAGTTCTGAAGTTACCTGAAGAATTCTCTTCGTGTAGAATTTCCCTAGATTTAGAGAACAGCTTAATTTGTACAAATATGAAGGATTTTGACGGAAATAGATTGGAAATCTGAAAATTCACAGCGCACGTAAAGACAGCAAAAATATTCCAGAAGTTATCCACTCTCTTGTATTCATGAAGAAATTGGAGGGAAACTGTGAAACACGCAACACTTGCACAAATGTGAGGGATTATAACGGAAAAAGACTGGAAATCTAGAAATTCACCGCCGAAGTGAAGAAATAAAAAATGCTTCAAAAATTTATTGCACACTTGCTTTCATGAATCAAATCCCTAGAAACTATAAAACACTACATTTGAACAAATCTGAAGAATTATAACAGAAAAATATTTGAGATATGGAAATTCACAGCGCAAGTCAAAAACGTAAATACGCTTCTGAAATCATTTGCACAATTGTTTTCGGGAAATAATTTCCTAGAAACAGTAAAAATTCTCTTAATTTGAATAAATTTGAGATATATAACGGAAATAGATTGGAAATCTGGAAATTCACAGCGCACGTCAAGAAAAATATTGCCTCTGAAATTATCTCCACTCTATTTTTTTAAATAAATCGATAAACACTTTGAATGAAGTAAAATTTGAACAAATTAGAGGGATCACAACAAAAAAAGGCATGAAATCTAGAAAATCGAAGCGCAAGTGAAGAAAGTAAATATGCTTCTTAAGTTAGGCACACACTTTTTTTCGGTAAATAATTCCCTAGATATAGTGCAGAAGCTAAATTTCTACATATATGAGAGATTATATCCGAAAAGATTGGGAATCTCGAAATTCAATGAGCAAATCAAGAACACAAAAATGCGTTAGAAAGTAATTTCCCTTTGTTTTCTTGAAATAAATCGCAAGAAACATTGAAATAAGCTAAATTTGAAGAAATGTGAGGGATTATAACGGAAAAAGATTGGAAATCTATAAATTCACCGCCCAAGTCAAGAATACATAACTACTACTCAAATTATCGGCACACTTGTTTTCATGAATTAAATCCCTATCAATTGTGAAAATCACTACATTTGAACAAATGTGAAGGAAAATAAACGATTTGTGATACGGAAATTAACAGCACAAGTCAAGAACGTAAATACGCTCCTGAAGTCATCTGCACATTTGTTTTCGTAAAATATTTACCATGACAAAGTCAAGAAATTAAAAATGCTTCAAAATTATCAATATAAGTGATACATGCTAACTTTGAACAAATGTGATGAATTATAACAGAAAATAATTTAAAATCTAATAATTCACAGCTTATACCAAGAATAAACCTTTTTCTAAAATTATCTGCATATTTGTTTTCGTAAAATAATTCCCTAGAAACAGTTAAGCAGCCGAAATTTGAACAAAAGTCAGGGATTATTACGGGAAATATATCAAATGTAGAAAATCGAAGCGCAAGTCAGGAACACAAGAATAGTTCAGAATTTATCTGAACACTTTTTTTCGTGTAGAAATTCCCTACATATAGAGAACACGCTAAATGTTTACAGATGTGAGCGATTACATCGGAAAAAGATTGGATATATGGAAATTCAATGAGCAGGTCAGGAACACAAAAATGCCTCAAAAAATAATTGCACTATTGTTCTCTTGAAATTAATCCACAGAAACATTGAAATAAGGTAAATTTGAAAAAAAAAATGTGATAGACATTAACGGAAAAAGATTGGAAATCGGGAAATTTACAGCGCAAATCAACCACAAAAATATCCCTGAAATTATCTACACTCCTGTTTTCGTGAAGAAGATCCTGGGAAGCAGTGAAACACGCTGAATTTGAACAGATGTAAGGGATAAAAATTGAATAAGAATGGAAATTCAGAAATTTGTAGCTCATTTCATAAACACAAAAATGTTTCTGAAATTTTTTGCACTCTTGCTTTCATGAAATAAATCCCTATAAACAGTGAGGGTTGCAAAATTTCAACACATGTGAGGAAATATAACGGAAAAATATTGGAAATCGGGAAATACACAGTGCCAGTCAAAAAAAGGAAAATGCTTTTGAAATTATCTTCACACTTACTTTCGTGAAATAATTCCCTAAAAACAAGGAAAGACGTGATATTTTAACAAATGTGAGGAATTTTTTCGGAAAAAGAGATGAAAATTGAAAAATCGTAGCGCGGGTGAAGAACACAAAAATGCTTCTTACATTTCTTGTGCATTTTTATCGTGAAATCATTCCCTAGACATAGTGCATACGCTAAATTACTACGTATGTGAGCGATTATAAAGGAAAAAGATTGGAAATAGTCAAGAACACAAAAATATTGGATATCTGGAAATTCACTGAGTAAGTGAAGAACACAAAAATGTCTCAGAAAATAATTGCACTCCTGTTTTCTTGAAATAAATCCCTAGAAACATTGAAATAAGCTAGATTTGAACAAATGTGAGGGATTTTAGCGGAGAAAGATTTGAATAATAGATTTTCACAGCAAAAGACAAGAACGTAAATACGCTCTTGAAGCTATATGCACACGTCCAAGTTGGTAGCTCGACCATGTTAGAAAAAATTCATTTTTTGAGGGCCGATAGCCTTATGTTCCGATAGCTCAAAACAAGTTTTTTTTCTATTTTCCATGGCAACCGAATGGCATCCATTTTTCAATCTCTGTGCAGAGCTTTGTTTACCATTTTCAAGGTTTTAAATTAACTTCTGTTACTCAGATACCGTCGGTTATAGGAAAATGAAATAAATTTTCATGCATTACGCATACTTGGAACTACTACTTTGTGCATGTCATAACGTGGAATTATTATTTCTTCATGACTATTTTCAAGCCAAACTTTGAAGTAAAAAACGCAAGGTTTAGTATATTTCGGATTTTTTTTGGGGATGAAGAAATTTTCTTTGATCCTTAAAAATTACTCATAATATACGGTGACATTAGATCTCTATATTGAAATAATTTGAAGTCAGAAGCTTGAATATTTTTATTTTTACAGAGCCGGCAAATTGTAACTTTTTAAAATATTGCAATATTCCAAGTCCAATATCTCTGGTGGGCAGTTGTTTAAAAATTTGAAAATTACAAAAAATAAAGATTTGTACAAAATATAACTATGGTATAAAACTGAACTTGCAGACTTTTCTAGTTACGCAGATACAGGTGTGTGAAAAACGCGAAAATTCAGCATTTGCGAAATGATGTACAGGCATTTATCATTCCCATTATTACACCTCTTAAGGCTTGAAATAATATTTTTTTTAAATTTAAATGCTACTAGTGTTCTTCCTATAGGGATAAAATGTATAAATTTTAATTATATGCTTTGCATTTGTGATAAATTACATTTCTATGCATTTTAGCCATTATGTATCCACACAAAGCGTTGCTACAACAGTATTTAAAGTTTACTTAGATGTGTTGGAAAGAGTTTTAATTTTTAATGAATGGATATGATGGAGATACAGTGCTCTGTTGGTATGTTGACCGGAGAAGAGTGCCACAAATATGTTTATGGAACTGTAATGAACGAAATTACGAATATCAATGAGATTAGCCAAGATAAGCAAAATCTCCTAAAGGCTAGAGTTTCTGGTGATGTGACTTCAATATGTGAGTACCATAAGACCAAATATTTGTTTAAATATCACCATATATTTGGAAGTTACTGCTGTGATCTTTTGAAAATCCATAAAAAGGCAATTTCCAGTGGGCTCAGGGAAATACTTCCAAAACATAATTATAAAGGATCTACCACCAAGTTTGGCCTAGTTCCTGGTAAATCACTTTGCCCTACGTGCTTCAAAAATATAATTTAGTCATCAGAAAATAATGAAGATGAAGCAATTACAGAGTATATCCCACCCTCAACGTACTTAGGAAATGCTGATTAAGCATGTGCTATATTGGGGATTCCATCAGCGTCCAAAATAAGAAAATTAGCATTTGACGCTATATATCGCTAGCCATAAAGGAAAAGGTCGAAGAAGTGAAGCATGCATTTATCAGATCTCTGGAAATTCCATTTCATACTAAAGACGGAGGGACAGAACATGCATCTAATGAAGATGAAGAACTAATAATTAAGCTAAAGGAGAAATGCAGTGTGGCGGATAAGGCTGAAAAGGTTAAAATAATTAGTTTGCTACCAAAATCGTGGACTCGTGAGAAAATAGCGTTCGAGTTCAACGTTTCCGAACGACTCGTGAAACTCACAAAAGAACTTATAAAAGAACAAAGAATACTACCTGGCATTAGAAAAAAGCCGGGTGTCGCAATTCAACCAGAGACTCTCAATAAAGTACAAGAATTTTACGAAAATGACGAATACAGCCGCATCTGCCCTGGCCAAAAGGATTGTGTGTCAGTAAAAATTAATGTCAAAACTCTTAAGCAGAGAGGGCTCATCCTATGCAGTTTAAATGAACTCTTTGTGGAATTTAAATATAAACATCCGGAGTGCAAAATTGGCAGCTCAAAATTTATAGAGTTCAGACCTAAGTGGTGTGTCATTGCTGGATCCTCAGGCAGCCACAGTGTTTGTGTCTGCATGTACCACCAAAATGTTAAGCTTATGGTTGATGGAGCAAAACTTAATACGAATTATAAAGATCTACTCTCCATGATTGTTTGTGACATGACTGCCTATGACTGCATGATGAATAAATGTAAAAAATGTCCTGGAAAGAAAGCCATTCAGCATATAATCAATAATTTTGAGGAGGGTGATTCACTGATGGAAAATACAATTTTTAAACAATGGACCAATGTAGACCGAGCCCAAATGATTAATGTCATTCTACCCAAAGAAGAATATTTTGACAACCTTTTTGAAAAATTGGAATCCCTCAAGACTCATTATTACATATCTAAAATACAAGTGAAGTTCCTTAGAGAAAAGAAAGGAAACGTTAGCGGAGGAGAATATGTCGTTCTTGCAGATTTCGCAGAAAATTTTTCTTTTGTTATACAAGATGAAATCCAGAGCTATCACTGGGCCAGCAACCAGGAATCACTTCACCCATTTCTGTACTATTACAGAAAAGATGGAGAGCTTCTATGCCGGTGTGTCTGCATAATTAGTGATAATTTAGAACATAACACAGTAGCAGTTCACACATTTCAAACTCACTTACTGAAGCACCTAAAAGAAACTGTTCCCGAGGTCAAAAAAATATTTTATTTCTCAGATGGTGCATCGAGCCAATATAAAAAGAAAAAAAAATTCATCAACATCTGCCATCACACAAATGACTTTGGTTTGGAAGTAGAATGGAATTTTTTCGCATTATCTCATGACAAAAATGCTTGTGATGGTGTTGGAGGGACCACAAAATTCGAGGTTGCAAAAGCAAGCCTCCAAAGAACTATCAAGGATCATATCCTTACCTCTTACGACATGTTTTTATTTTGCGAAGAAAAGATAAAAGGGATTAAATACATTCATATCAATAAAGAAGAAAAAATTAAATGGAAAGAGACACTTGAAAAAAGGTTTAAAAACTGCGTAAGAGTTACCGGGACTCGGGGATTTCATCGATTTGTTCCCATTTCAAAAAAGATAATTCGATGTTTCTTGACATCCAAATCGGAAGAGTATGAGGATCCTTTTGCCTAAATCCCGCCATCCTTTTGCCCAAAAGACCGCCGCCTTTTACACAGCAATCAACAGACTCATTAGGATTCCGTTGCAAGAAACAGACTACGAACGCGAACTCCGGATTATCAAGTACATCGCCTCCAGGAATGGATACTCTTCCAATCTCGTTGACAACATCCTCAGGAAAGCCCTCCGAAAACTAGCAATCTCAGATATTTCCACTCTGCAAACTAATGACAAGCCAAAAACGTGGTGCAAAATTTCCTTCCTAGGAAACATCGTACGCGACGGCCAAAAGAATATCCAAAGAAAAAGATTACTCGTTGTTCGCCAGGCACCTCCTTGAAAGCGGCCATGCCAGCAGTTTTTCCCCGGAGATTCTGCACTTCGAGGATACGGATCGGAGATTAGACGCCCTCGAAGCCCTCGAGATTATTCAGCATTCCCGGAAGAGGGCCCTATTAGTCAATGAGCAGATGCCCCCCTGCCACTCCCCGCTCCTCCCTATCTCTTTCGAATCCCTCAGGCAACCCGCTGTGACCAGAAGGACGCAGAGGAACACAGGACGAATGTTTCCATCAACCCCCCTCCCACCGGTGGAGCTTCGCTTCTTTGTGAGAGGCTGATTAGCGGAGGCCCCCGGAACGCCAGGTAGAAGTAAAGACACCCGGGAACCAGCGACCGGCAGACGACGTCCACGGACGAAACCGATTCCCTGGCGCGCCAAAGCACCCTCAGCCCACCTAACCCTTCACCACCTTGGCCTACACCCTGTGCATATATATATTGGACTGCATCTCTGTTTTTTCACCTGATGGTGACACAATGTGTTGAAACCCGGGTCGTGATTAAATCTATTTAGCGAAATTTGCAAAGTTCGTTTTCTCCACCATGGAAAAATTTCACAAAGTTACCCCTGAAACAGTTCGTTTTCTCAATACAAAAATGCTTCTGAAATTATCTGCACACTTGTTTTCATGAAATAAATCTTTAGAAAAATGTGAAACTCATTACATTTTAACAAGTGTGAAGGATATTAACAGAAAAATATTTGAGATATTGAAATTCACAGTGCAAGTCAAGAATTTAAATAGGTACTGAAATTATCAGCACACTTGATTTCGTGAAAACATTCCCTAGAAATAGTAAAATTCGCTTATTTGAACCAATTTGCGGAATATTATGGAAAATATTTGGAAATCTAAAAATCACAGCGTATGTCAAGAAATAGAAATGCCTCTGAAAATATCTACATTCTATTTTCTTGAAAAAAAAACGGAAAAAATTTTGAAACAAGCTAAATTTGAACAAATTAGACGAATTATAACGTAAAAGATTTATTATCTAGTAATCCACACCGCACGTAAAGAACACAAAAACGCTTCTGAATTTATCACCATCCCTATTTCGAAAAATAATTTGATAGAAACAGTAAAACACACTAAAATAGAACTAATATGATATTACAACGGAAAATATTCTAAATCTAGAAATTCACAGATTATATCGGATTAGCGTGCCTTATATATTATACATATAGGGCACGCTAAAATAAATAGATGTAGGGGATAAATACGTAATAAGATTGGAAATTCAGAAAATTACATATCATGTCATAAACACAAAAATATTTCTGAAATTATCTGTACTCTTGTTTTCATGAAATAAATCCCTAGAAACTGTTAAAGCATGCTATATTTGAACAAATGTGAGGAATTATAACGGAAAACTTTTGGAAATCTGGAAATTCAATGTAACAGTCAAGAACAGAAAAATTCTTCAGAAATCATCTGAACTCTTGCTTTCGTGAAATAATTCCCTAGAAACAAGGAAACACGTGATATTTGAACAAATGTGACGGAATTTAACGGAAAATATATGAAATCTGAAAAATCGTCGCGCAAGAAAAGAACACAAAAATGCTTCTTGAAATTTTCGGCACATATTTTTTCGTGAAAAAGTTCCCTTGATATAGTGCAGATGTAAAATTTCTACACATGTGAGCGATTTTATCGTAAAATGATTGGAAATCTCGAAATTCCCTGAGCAAATCAAAAACTCAAAAATGCCTCGGATATAGGTACTATACGGAAATAAGTACATTGAAATCTTGAAAAAATCCCTAGAAACATTAAAATAATCTAAATATGAACAAATGTGAGGGATTTTAAGAGAAAATGTTGGAAATATGGAAATTTACAGTGCAAATCAAGAATACAAAAATGCTTCTGAAATTATCTGCACATTCTTTTCATGAATGAAATCCCTATCAACTGTGAAACTCACTAAATTTGACCAAGTGTGAAGTGTTGAGTGAAAAATTATAACAGAAAAATATTTGAGAATTCAAAATTCACAGCGTAAGTCAAGAACGTAAATAGGCTCCTAAAATTATCTGGACACTTTATTTCATAAAATAATTTCATAGAAATAGTAAAACTCGCTTATTTGAACGAATTTGGGAAATATAACGGAAAAAGATTGGAAATTAGAAATTAACAGCGCAAGTCAAGAAAAAAATTCCTCTGAAAATATCTACAATCCATTTTTTTGAAATAAATCTCTTAAAAAATGGAAACAAGCTAAATTTGAACAAATTACAAGGATTATAACGAAAAAGATTAATTATCTAGAAATTCACACTACAAGTCGACAACAGAAAAACGCTTCTGAAATTATCATCACTCCCTATTTCGAGAAATAATTCAATAGAAACTATAAAACACACTAAAATAAAATTAATGTGATAATATAAAGGAAAACATTTTAAAACTAAAAATACACAGCGCAGGTTAAAAATACAAAAATATTTCTAAACTAATCTGCACTCTCTTTTTCCGAAATAATTCTATAGAAACTGTGAAACACACTAAATTTAAAAATATTTAAGGAATATCACGGAAATAGTTTAAATCTAGAAAATCACACCGAAAGTCAAGAACGCAAATTGTTTCCATACATAATCTGCACATCGGTTTCGTAAAATAATTACCAAGAGACAGTGATGCATGTTAATTTGAACCAATTTTAGGAATTATAACAGAAAATGATTTCAAATCTAAAAATCACTGCGAATTCCAAGAATAAAAATTTGTAATAAATTATCTGCGTATTTGTTTTCGCAAAATAATTCCCTACCCTGGTCAAAAATCCATGTGGCCAATGTGGAACATGGCCATATGGAAGCGATGTGGACGGCCATAAGGCGTTTGACACAGTCCATAAGGACTGATAAGGACGAAGTGGAACGAAATTCCCATGTGGGCGTCCATATGGAACCACAGAGTATTCCTTATGGCATGTCCACATCAACCATTTATCACAGATTTTTCCCATTACTACCAGATCATCATTCATTTGAAGTGAATATACATAAGCAAAAAAAGTTATTTCAATAAAAAATGAATGAGATTAAGGAATTAAAAATAATTCCTTGCCCATAATTCGCCTTATCTCAACCTAATAAAAGTGGTGAGAAATCTCTGAGGGTTTGTAGTCTAGCATGAATCCAGCTTCAATCCTATATACTATAACCCTGAATACTCCATACAACACCATAATGACACATGATTACATGACAATTGGACCCCATATCAAACACAGCATCCTCCAAAAGGATGCACAGAAGGGAGGGAATTTCCTTTTTAGGAATGCCAAAGCCTCAGTTGGTGGCTGCTCCTCCTAAAATCCACGATGGCTATGCGTACCATCGAATGTATAACGATGGGCTGCTTTTACCAGTGATCAGGTAAAGAATGAAAAAAGACTGCTCTTTTGCTGTTCTTGATTCTGGTCAGTTTGTTAGAATAAGATGGTATGTTCTGACAGCTGACAATGAAGGAAAACTACCATTCTATCCTGCAGGTTGTTAAGGCCTGGTTACACGATACATTAACACGTACGGGTTCACGTACATTTGCGTGAATGGTTTCAGCGCAACTTGTGCGAATGCATGAACCAAATAGAACAGGTTGTATTTTCTGTTCACGCATTCATTCATTTGTACATTTTGGTGTGGTTACACGGTGCATTTTTGCGTTCATGCATTTACACATTAACTCGTACGTGTTTATGTATCGTGTAACCAGGCCTTTAGCCGTGCTAGAAGGTTCCCCCCGGGGTTGGTAATGGTTCTGGGGTGATTTTGGGAGGGGAACCACCCTGGAACCATTCCAGGAGGATCGGTTCCCTGCTGTTCTCTTAAGAGAATTACAAAACTTAATTGTATTTACAAAATATCCTATAAGCTGTTCCAGGAGATACGTCATGGAACTCCCACCTTCTCCTACTCCAAAAAAGCTGAGGAACTAGAGATAGCTGTAATAACACATAGCACGACCTCGGATCAGATATAGCATATCACATTTAATTTGATTCGGCATAATTTGGCACACGCACACTATAAACATAACTACCGACCTAAATCCGTAACGTCTAGCGCTTCTTGATGTCACATAACGAATTCACAATTTTAATAACACACTTATGCGAGTTAAAATTTTAAACTAACAGGAGTTTATAAATAAAATATATTATATTTATTGACGATACTTCCAGTTTCAATCATTGCATTCACTTGCCTTTGTAACACCTAAGATACCAAATCTAAGGCGTAATGTCAAAACTACCAATGTGACAATAACAATATTAAATATACCACATGGCACGAGAATCAAAAGCTGTGATCGAGCTTTGTTAATGCATAAGATTTTAATGGTTGATCAAGGTGTTCAACAATCCATAAGTCTTTTTTAAAAAATAACGTTCCTCTTAAAAGTGAAACTATATACGGGAAGTTCGTTTAAAATATCACCGAAAGTCATCACTTCACTGTCACAACACACACATATTTTCACGTTTATCATGTAGCTGAATGATGATCTGAATTCTCGTTGGATCATTCTAAATGTTCCAATTTTTTTATATGTGCCTGAAAAATGAAAAATACCGTTAATTCCTGTGTCAGCAATTCAGAAATCCCGCATGGGAGGCAGATGAAAACAATGACAAATTCGTTCAACACAATCGCTTGTCATTACAATCATTTACTCTCCGTAACGTAGTTGTCTACTAGAATTTAAAAGTAAGCTTCCATGATCACTAAAACAAGAAAGCGTAATTATTTGAGGAGATAATTCTTCCTCACGTTTCTCGCCAGGATGACAGCCATTTTGAATTTCGAAGTGGTCTTGCAATTAATCGATAGTAGTCGATTCGATATGGGTCGATACAACTTTCCACTAACCGCGAACTATAAAAATGTGAATATTCACGTTCAATTACTCGTGGGCACGAAAGTTGTTATTTATAGTTTATGATAGTGTTCTATTTAAGAAATATGTTTCCTAAACTTTATTTGAACCGAACGGACTTGGAATTTCAACATTGAAAATTAAAACTCAACTAAGGGCACACTAATTGTAAGAATACTACTACACTACTATTTTTAAGGACACTAATAATTTTATTTCCCATTTTCATACTATTAGCGAAGGATTGGTTTTAAGTTTAATACAGCTAAATCGTCAGTACATCCTAACTTTTTAAATGATTATCACGGAGCCAAAAGGTTTAGCGTTTCTCCACGTTTTCAGCTACTTCTTGACTATAATTATGCTAATCAGTGTTTACAATGAAGGTGATTATGGTGGAATAACTATGGGATTTACAGACAATTTCGAAGTATTGAGGTAAATGACACTTTGGGATGTAATTCCATCGGATTCTGTAATAAGTTTCTGCCACATATAACAGGAACCTGCTCGATTCCAGCTACATTTAGCTGAACCCTGCGAAGTTCCTGCAGGTTTCCTGATAATGTCTAGCTGGTTCTTGCAGGAACTTAATCATCCAACCTACTGAAACACTGGAGCTTTTAGTTGCATCCATGCATATTCTGCTATAACTTTCAGTATCTGTTGAAGATAAAAGCAAGGTAACCTGCTCCTGATTGAGTTTGAATGTGAGATGAAATTGCATTATGGAAAGTATGAGAGATCTCTCATCTCAGCTACGTGTTTTTGTTTAAATTTTGAATAATTTTGCACAAAATGTTCTCTAAATAAATGCTCTCGAGAGCATTTATAAACCCCTGGTCAAAACAATCCATATCAAAAGTCCATATGGACGATGTGGAACAATGCGGACGATGGGGAACTGAGGGGTGCTAAGAGGGGTTTTCCACATCGTCCATATCATTTTTCCACATCGCCCATATGGACTTTTGATATGGAACGTTTGATCAGGGTAGAGACAGTGAAGCAGCCTTAATTTGAACAAAAGTGAGGGATTATTACGGAAAAAGATATGAAATCTAGACAATCAAAGCGCAAGTCAGAACACAAAAATAGTTCGAAAGTTATCTGAACACTTTTTTTCGTGTAGCAATTCCCGAAATATAGAGAGCACGCTAATTTTCTACGTATGTCAGCGATTATAAAGGAAAAATATTGGAAACCTCCCGATTCACTGAGTCAAGTTCTTTCAAGAACACAAACATGCCTCAGAAAATAATTGCACTCTGGTTTACTTGATATAAAACCCTAGAAACATTAAAATAAGTTAAATTTGAACAAATAGGAGGGATTATGACGCAAAAGATTAATTATCTAGAAATTCACACCGCAAGTCAAAAACACAATAATTGCTCCGCAATTATCATCACTACTTTTTTTGTGAAATCATTCCATAGAAACACTAAATTAGAACTAATATGAGGTATTATAACGGAAAATATTCTAAATCTGGAAATTCACAGCGCAGGTACAGAATACAAAGTGCTTCGAAAATAAACTGCACGCTCATTTTCGTAAATAATTCTATAGAAACAGATAAAACAGTAAATTGTAACAAATGTGAATGAATATCTTTTAAAAAGATTTGAAATCTAGAAATTTACAGCGAAAGTTAAGAACACAAATTTGTTCTAAAATTATCTGCATATTTGTTTTCGTAAAATAATTACCAAGAAAAAGTGAGGCAGCCAAAATTTGAACAAAAGAGAGGGATTATTATGCAAAAAGATATGAAATCTAGATAATCGAAGCGCTAGTCAAGAACACAAAAATATTGGATATCTGGAAATTTACTGAGCAAGTCAATAACACAAAAATGCCTCAGAAAATATTTGCACTCTTGTTTTCATAAAATAAATCAGATATTAAAATAAACTAAATATGAACAAATGTGACGTATTTTAACGGAAAAAGAGTGAAAATCTGGAAATTCACAGAGCAAGTCAAAAAAAGATAAATATTCCTGAAATAATTTACACTCTTGTTTTCGTGAAAAATATCCGGTAAAACATTAACATACGATAAATTTGAACAGATATAAGGGTGAAATACGGAAATAGATTGGAAATTCAGACATTTACAGCTCATGTCATAACCACAAAAATGTTACTGAAATTATCTGTACTCTTGTTTTCATGAAATAAATCCCTAGAAACAGTTAATGCATGCTATATTTGAACAAATATGAGGAATTATAACGGAAAACTATTGGAAATTTGGAAATTCACAGTGCCAGTCAAGAACAGAAAAATGCTTTTGAAATTATCTGCTTACTTGCTTTCGTGGAATAGTTCCCTAGAAACAAGGGAAAACGTGATATTTGAACAAATGTGAGAGATTTTTACGGGAAATGATATGAAATCTAAAAATTGTAGCGCAAGTGAAGAACACAAAAATGCTTCTGAAATAAACAGCACAATTTTTTTCGTGAAATAATTCCCTAGTGTATCTATAGTGCACACGCTAAATTTCTACTAATGTGAGTGTATATCGGAAAAAAATTGAAAATCTGGAAATACACTGAGTAAGTCAAGAACACAAAAATGCCTCAGAATATAATTGCACCATTATTTTCTTGAATTAAATCCCTAGAAACATTGAAACAAGCTAAATTTTAACAAATAAGAGAGATTATTACGTAAAAGATTAATTATCTAAAAATCCACACCGTAAGTCAAAAACACAAAAATGCTTCTGCAACAATCATCACTCAGTTTTTTCAGGAAATATTTCCACGGAAACAGTAAAACACACTGAATTAGAAATAATTTGAGGTATTATGACGGAAAATATTTTTAATCTATAAATTCACAGCGCAGGTACAGAACAGAATAAAGCTTCTAAAATTATCTGCATTCTCTTTTTCGTAAATAATTCTATAGAAACAGTGAAACACTAAATTTCAACAAATGTGAAGGAATATAACGGAAAAAGATTATTAATCCAGAAATTCACAGCGTAAGTTAAGAACAAAATTTTTTCCAAACATTATCTGCACTTTGTTTTCGGAAAATAATTACCAAGAAACAGTGAAGCATGCTAAATTTGAACAAATATGAGGAATTATAACAGAAAATTATTTAAAATCTAGAAATTCAGACCGAATACCAAGAATAAAAATTTTTATAAAATTATCCACACATTCGTTGTCAAAATAAAATTCCCTAGAAACAGTGAAGCAGCCTACATTAGAACAACAGTGAGGTTTTAGTACGGAAAAAGATATGTAATCTAGAAAATCTTAGCGCACGACAAGAACACAAAAATTGTTCTGGAGTTATCTGAAAACTTTTTTTCGTGAAGAAATTCCGTAGATATATAGAACACGCTAAAATTCTACATATATTAGCGATTATAACGGAAAAAGATCGGAAATCTGGAAATTCAATGAGCAAGTCAGGAACTCAAAAATGCCTCAGAAAATAATAGCACTATTATTTTCTTGAAATAAATCCGTAGAAACATTGAAATAAGCTAAATTTGAACAAATGTGAGGGATTTTAATGGAAAAAGACTGGAAATCTGGAAATTCAAAACGCAAGTAGAGAACACAAAAATATTCCTAAAATTATCTACTCTCGTTTTCGTCAAATAATGGGAAAAAACTGTGAAACACGCAATATTTGAACAAATGTGAGGAATGATAATGGAAAAAGATTGTAAATCTAGAAATTCACCGCCCAAGTCAAGAATACGAATATGCTTCTGAAAATTTCTGCACCGTTGTTTTCATGAAATAAATCCCTGAAAACAGTGAAACCATAAATTTGAACAATTGTGATTGATAATAACAGAAAAATATTTGAGATCTGGAACTTCACAGGGCAAGTCAAAACATAAATAGGCTCCTGAAATTATCTGCACCATTGTTTTCGTGAAATAAATCCCTAGAAAATGTAAAACTCGATTAATTGGAACAAATTTGAGGGATATAACGGAAAAAGATTGGAAATCTAGAAATTAAAGCGCAAGCCAAAAAAATGTCTCTGAAAACTCCACTCTATTTTCTTGAAATAAATCGCTTTTACCATTGAAACAAGCTAAATTTGAACGAATTTGAGGGATTCATAATTCACACCGCAAGTCAAAAACACAAATTGATTCTGAAGTTATCATCACTGCCTTTATCGTGGAAAAAGGTCCATAGAAACACACTAAATGAGAACTAATTATAACGGAAAATATTCTAAATCTGAAAATTTTTAGGGGAGGTAAAAAACACAAAAATGCTTCTAAAATAATCTGCGCCCTCATTTAAGTAATTAATTCTATATAAACCGTGACACACACTAAATCCGAGCAAAGGTGAAGGAATATATTGGAAAAAGATTGGAAATATAGACATTTACAGCGAAAATTAAGAATATAAATTCATTCTAAAACTATCTGCACATTTTTTTACGTAAAATAATGACCATGAAACAGTGAAGCAGCCTAAACTTGAACAAAAGTGAGGGATTATTACTTACAAAGATACGAAACTAGAAAGTCAGGAGCACAAAAATATTTCTGAAGTTATCTGCACACTTTTTTTCGTGTAGCAATTCCCAAGATAATATGTAGAAATTTATTTCTAAGATCTTTATTTCTACATATGTGAGCCAGAATTACCAGATACCAGAAAAGATACCAGAAAAAGATTGGAAATCTGGAAATTTACTGAGCAAGTCAAGAACACAAAAATGCCTAGTTAGTGACAAATTTAATCGGAAAAAGAGTTGAAATCTGGAAATTCACAGAGCAAGTTAAAAACAGAAAAATATTCCTGAAATTATATACACTCTTGTTTTCGTGAAAAATATCCTGGGAAACAGTAAAACACGATAAATTTGAACAGATACAAGGAATTAAAACGGAATAAGATTGGAAATCTGGAACTGAACAGTGCTATTCAAGAACATAAAAATGGTTCTGAAATTATCAGCACTCTTTTTTCGTGAAATAAATCCCTAAAAACAATGAAAAACGCTATATTTCATCTGGAAAATCGAAGCGGAAGTGAAGAACACAAAAATGGTTCTGAAATTATCCACTCACTTTTTTACGTGAAATAATAGTGACCACGCTAAATTTCTACATATGTGATCGATATTATGGGAAAAAGAGTAGAAAAATAGAAAGTGAAAGCGAAAGTCTTGAATGAATAAATCCTTTTGAAATTATCAGCACTCTTATTTTCATGAAATAAATCCTTAGAAAGAGTAAAACACGCTAAATTTGAACAAATGTGGGGACTATAACAGAAAAAGATATGAGGTGTTCAAAATAACAGCGCCAATGAAGAACAAAAAAATACTTATGAAAGAATCTGCATACTTGATTTCGTGAAATAATTCCTAGTGACTCTGAAACACGCTAAATTAAACTAAATATGGGTAAAACGGAAAAAGATTGTAAATGATGAAAATTCACAGCACTCCTCAAGAACACGAAAATTCTTCTGAATCATTCTGCACTCTTTTTTTCGTGAAATATATCCCTAGAAACATGTGAAATAAGCTAAATTTGAACAAATGTGAGGGATTATAACATAAAAAGATTTGAAATCTGGAAATTCAAAGAGCAAGTAAAGAACATAAAAATGCTTCTCAATATTACTGCACACTTGTTTTCGTTAAATTATCCCCTAGAAACAGTGAAACACGCTAAGTTTGAACAAATATGAGGGATTATAACGGAAACAGATTTAAATATCTAGAAACTCAATGCACAAGTTAAGAACAGAAACATTATTCTGAAATTATCTGCACTCTTGTTTTCGTGAAATAATTCCCAAGAAACAGTGAAACACGCTACATTAGAACAATAATGAAGCTTTAAAACGGAAAAGGAATTGAAATCTGGAAATTCACAGTGCAAGCGAAGAACACAAAAACGCTACTTGAATTGTCTGCACACTCTCTTTCGTGAAATAATTCCCTAGAAACAGGGAAGCACGCTAATTTTGAACAAATGTGAATACATTACCACAGAACATTTTTTTTGTAAATTCCTGGTTGATATTTCCGGTTTTTCCTGATAGTGACTGCATAATACGTACCCATTTCATAAAGAGTATTCACCAGTGGAATTGATATGAAAAAATTTGCCAACAAAAACATGGTAGCCCTTGTGAAAATAATTATTCACTCCAAGAAGTTTCATCACCACCATATATACTAGTCCATGTTCCTTTATCTCCAATCCTTCTTCCTCTCTTGCCCTACCATTATATGTGAAGAATCCCAGGCAATAATTGGACACTGCATCGCAAAGCATCCAAAATTTGATTCCTCAGCTGTGATGGTGCTTATTTGGAAGGTACTGCAGCAAACTTGAACGGTTTTTAGAACCTACTAGACTTTCATCCACGCTTAGTTTCTCTTGAGTGGTATAATGGTACCTAAATACTCTATTGGCATGATCTAAAAGGAGTTGGTACCAGATACGTGGGTCATAACCGGGATCGTTGCGTGTTCTACAATTCTCAGAGTCTACCATTTAAAAAATCTCAAAATATGCTGAAAACGATTCCTTGGAAACATTTTTCCGAACCAAGGGGTACTTTGGGATGTCGTCTGCGACCAGTACGAAGCAATGGTAGTTTTCCTGATTATTCCCAT
Organism: Platycnemis pennipes; assembly: GCA_933228895.1. Lineage (NCBI taxonomy): Eukaryota > Metazoa > Arthropoda > Insecta > Odonata > Platycnemididae > Platycnemis > Platycnemis pennipes. The sequence continues at coordinate 7,358,195 of OW121846.1, read as the reverse complement.
GTTCAAAACACGTGCCAAGAATTCTTTCATTTCTTCAGATGAAATGTTTTGCCACTTCACTAATGGCGATCACCTTCCAGACTGAGAGGAGATGTACTGTTGGGCATGGCGATTAGTTTCAGTAACAAAGAGACCAATGAGAAAATCTGTGAAAAATAGTTGAAAATATTGAATCGGAGGAGAGTGACGGGGAGGCACATGCTTGGGGCCGGTCATTTCCTGGAAATGGTAACGTGTGGGAGTTGATTCTTCTGGTGGCACTACTTCCCTCCATTTTCTCCATTAGAACTGTCTTCATCACTGCACTGCTCATCAAAAGGCTGCAATGAATGTTGATCTTTATCACTGTCATTCCTCCTCTCACTCTCACTTTCAAAGAAATCAGTCACACTTTCATCGGATGAATCGTCTAATATATTCAAATATTTTTTCTCCTATATGTGATGGTCCAGCCATTGTGTGGTTTTATTTTTATCAAAAATATTCATCACTGTAAAAGAATGCTAAAGTTTTACAAAAATTCTTGTATTGATGCACTATTCCTTCAGAGATTCAAAACGAAATAGAAGGTATGCAAACAGCACTCACACGCGCGTGTGGTTGCGAACTAAGTCGTTTGAACTCCACAGGGAAGCACGCAGCCAGAGACTGAAGAACATTTAGAAAGGCGTTCACTCAAAGAAAGCAAAGTCAGCAAGGAAAAAATGATTCAATTACGAAGACAACAAAGTATCATTTGATGATAGTAAACTGCGGACGCAACGCTTCTCCGGCGATTCCTCGTAGCATTAGTCAGCAGTATGATGAGAAAAAATCGTTCACTACGCCAGATGATATTACATGGATATCTTAAGTGTAAACGAAAAGCTACATTGTATTTTACGGACAGTTATAATGCTAGTCTACTGTATTTACATTTCATATGCCGTTTAAATTTACGCACGCCTATTGATTATATTTGAAATGACGATATCCTGAATTTATCACGTAACAGACGTGAGAGGAGGATTATTCGCTATATATTTCAGGACTAGAAAATTACGTAGATTCATGAACGCATTAGAGAAGTAAGATATAAACTGTAAGGAGTAGTTGGTAGTATATAATCTCGTAAGGAAAAATCAGGTTTACTGCGAACATCAAGGGCAAATGAGACACCCACGGTGACATTCTCAGCGATACTATGAAAATGCAATAGATCAGAAATGCCGACATAATGTTAAATAGGAAATAGCAAATATTCCACAGGGAAAAAAATCATTCGCCTTGACCGGGACACGAACCCGAACCCCCTGATTTCCGGCCAGGTGCTCTACCAATTGAGCTACCAAGGCTAAAATCCTTTCTAAAATAGAAAAAATACTAACCGTTAAAATACTGTTAAATACTACTGCAGTTAACTAATGTACTGACAATAGCATTCCAAAGCGGAAGGTGAACCGGAAAGCGAAACGGAAGATCATTTCCACTCTGATGATGACGAAGAATTTTTACAATGAAACTAAATAGATGTCGTAGACCAAATGGCGCGCTAATGTACCACTAGAGCATGTACTTGGCGATGGCCGAGTAAACAAGTAAGAAAAAAGAATGTCAAAGCAATACTGTCGGATCTCGCATTTAAAAAAAATATATCATTTATTGTTAAAACCACGTTTGAAATATTACAGTAATAAAGCAAAATGATAAAATAAAGCAATGTATCAATAAAAGAAGAGATAAACTGCAAGAATATACATTAATAAGGTAGGAGTCAAAATGACTCCATCGGTAGTTCTAGGAGTGACAAGTCCCGAATCCCTAGTGTTAAATCATAGCAACATAAATAATACGATTTTGCAGTGCTTTAATTTACCACTTTTTCAACAAAAATGGACCTTTTCACCTCTTCTCGGTAAATTTCACTGCAATTCGTCAAATTTGAATAGCATCAATAATAAATACGGTCCTACAGCGCATTTTCAATTCTTTATTTTACCTACTTACACTTTTATTTGCAGCAGTTTTTTCACTAAAAACTGCTGCAAAACGGCTGCTTTTTCGTCTCTTCTCGGTTTCTTTCACTTAATTCGAGCAATGTTTCGAAGCAGCATGAATAAATAAGGTTCTGCATTGTTTAATTATTTACTTTCATTTTAATTTACCTCAGTTTTTCTAACAAAATGGAATAGTTCGCCACTTTTCGCTGTTAATTACTGTATTTGGTGGATTATTTCATAGGAACCTAAATAAAGACGATTCTGATGCATTTTTTCAATCCTGGATTTGTCCTACCCACTTTTTTATTTGCCGCATTGAGCCGTGCAATGCAGGCTGAAGCACCACCATCGCCGACCGGCAGTTCGGGGTCGAGATGGACTTCGCCGGCCGGGGGTTGCGGGGTCGTGCCTCGCGCAGCCCCCGGGAGTCGAAGGGGGGCCTGGCGGGCCGACTCCAGGAGACACCGCACCCCTCTCACACTCTGCTTTCGGCGGATAAGGCCTCCGCGCCGCCGCCGAGACGGCACTGCTTCCGCTGCTGCTGTCCCACTCCTTGTTCTTTCTTTGCCGCACCCCGCGCCGCTGCCCGGCGACATCCTGCCGGTCCCGGTGCCCAGCGTCTTTACCTTTTGTATTACTCTTTTACGAGAGTCAATTCCCGCCAAGTTGGAAGTCGCCAAGTCAAATCTCGCCTCGCGAGTTCGGGTTTATCACTCCGTTATATTTTTCATCAACCCCTCTCCTCATCTCGTCTCCTCCACTCAACTCCACTCAAAAAATCTCTCGTCATCTCTTCATCCTCTCAAAATGGAGGTATAACTTAGATACTTTCACCTAAAATAGTATTTTTTGTCTCTTCACGGTGTAAATCGCTGTATTTCGAGCGATATTTTATTGTTGCAAAATAAAATACGATTCTGAGGCGCATTTTCTTGCTACATATATTCTAATAACTTTTTAAAGCCTTTTTTCAACCAAAATAGACATTTTATCTTTACTCGGTGTAATGACCTATAATTTGAGCAATATTTCTTTGCAGGGGAAATTATAACGATTCTTCAGGGCTATTTCAATCCTGAATATATATTACTAACTTTTTTCTTTACCGAAAATTTTCAAACAAAATGGAATTCTTCGTCTCTTCTCGGTGTAATGCACCCTAATTCGAGCAATATTTCAGAGCTACGTAAATAAATACGATTCTACAGCGTTTTTTTTCATCCCGGATTTATCCTATTAACTTTCTGTATTTTCCGAAGTTTTTCAACAGAAATGGACTTTTTAACTCTTCTCAGTGAAATCCACTGTACTTATTTTGAGCATTACTTTATTGTAGCAGAAATAAAAACGATTCTGAGGCACTTTTTTCTTTATAGATTTTTCCTCTTTACTTTTTTAAATACATCTGTTTTTCCAACTAAAATGATCTTATTTGCTTTATACCGGTGTAATACAACGTAGTTCGAGCAATATTTCACAGGAAAATAAATAAAGATGATTCAGAGGCTTTTTTCAACCCTGGATTATTCCTTTCAACTTTTTAGCAAAGCAGAGTAATAACTAAATGAGTATTTTTCGTCTCTTCTTTGTTGTAATTCGCTGTTATTCGAGCAATAATTCAAAACAATAATAACTAATAGGATTTTGCATGGTTTTCTAAGTTACTAACTCTTTTTACCGCAGTTTTTCACTTCTCCGTTTTTTCCATTGTGGATTTTTGCAACTAATTTTTTTTTAATTTACCTCTATGTCTCAACAAAATGGACTTTTTCACCTCTTCTCCGTGTAATTCACTGTAATTCGAGCAATATTTGTTAGCAACATAAACAAAGACGATCCAGATACTATTTTTCAATCCTGGATGTATCATACTAACTATTAATTAATTGCAATTTTTCAACTAAAATAGTATTTTTCACCTGTTCCCTGGAGTAATTCTCTTTAATTCAAGCAATATTTCAAAGCAACATAAATAAATACCATTCTACAAAATTTTATTTTTTATTTTTTTACAGCAGTTTTTCAAACAAATGGAATATTTCGCCACTTCTCGGTGTAATTCACTGTAATTCAAGCATTATTTCATAACATCATAAATAACAATGATTCTTAGGCAATTTTTCAATCCTGGATTAATCTTTCTAACATTTTTATTTACCTCAATTGTTCAACTAAAATAGTATTTTCGTCCCCTCTCGGTGTAGGTAATGCATTGTAATTCGAGCAATATTTCAAAGCAACATGTATAAATACGTTTCTGCAGCGTTTTTTTAATCCTGAATTTATCCTATTAACTTTTTTATTTACCGCAATTTTTTGAACCAAAATGGACTTTTTCACCTCTTCTCGGGGCAATTTATTGTAATTCGATCAATATTTTATAGCAGCAAAAACAAATGTTTCCGAGGCGCTTTTTGTACTGGATTTATCCTAATAACTTTTTTATTTATAGCTGTGTTTCAACTAAAATGCACTTAATTGCTTCAAATGATGTTAATACGTGTAATTCGAGCAATATTTCATAGATAAATAATCATAGATTACACACCCCGCATCAAAAATAACCCTCCCGGCCGTTTGAATTTCATCACCACATTTTTTCCCGGCTCGAACAAAATAAAAAGGATCCCGAGAGATCTTTACCCCATCATAAACACCAACCATACTACATCAAGTCTCCTTCTCGCCTGCCCTTCCGTAACACACAAAAAAGCACCCAATCTTAGCAATATTTTTAGATCCACCCTTCAAAATGCTCCCCTACCTTCAACTTTCTCTTCACCTTGCAAACGCCCGAGATGCAAATGCTGCTTTCTACTCCACTCAGCCTCCTCATCAGTCCTTAACAAATCCTCCTCTACACCCTCCTGCACTTCTACCAACGTAGTTTACCGCCTCTCCCGCAATTTCTTTCCCTCCTACATTGGAGAGTGCACTACACCACTAGCTAACAGGATGAACAACAACTGGCATTCCACCAAAATTCCTCCCTTCCATGAACCTATCCCTAAACATACTGCCCACCATAATCAGACTTTTGACAACTGTTTTTCCCTTGCCATAGTGGAAGTTCTTTCCGAAAATGCCTCTAGCATTGAGGTGAGGTCTCGTGAATTGGCGCGTATCTGCGTAGAAAGATCATATCAAAAGCCACGTTTGAACATCTCTCACTAGAGGCCACCACTACCTTACCTCCTCTAAAGCTCTGTATTTAGAGCTAAATACAGAGCTTTAACCTACTCCACTGTCTCCCGCCCCACTACTGTACCCATTCTTACCACCCCCCACCCTTTCACTCACGAAGAGGACTCAGCCAGCAGCCAACGGCAGTCAGCCCTCTTCCGTTCAAACTGTTGTGTCTCTTTTGCGTATTTCTATGTTTTCGTCGTCTGTCTGTTTTGTTTAGTTCATATACATATCTATCTATTTATTTATTTCTTTTTTAATTAACTCCTCTTTTTCAGAAAAAAATGGACTTTTTCGACTCTTCTCGGTTAAATTCACTGTAATCTTTACAAAATTTTATAGTGACATAAATAAATACGAGCCTAATGCTGAATATTTCCTACTAATTTTTAGTCAGTAAGTGATAGGGACAGTTCAAATAAAGTTTACGTCGGATTAAAAGGATGCACGCTGCCGACTGTAATAGAAACGGTTTTTCAAACCGTGCTCGATTCCTCCAGTCCAAAATACCGCGCGGCGTCAATTGCTTTAATAACTATTTCTAGAAGGTGTAGTGGGTGAATTTAAAGAAATGAATGCCAGCAACATGTCCAAAACATACTCACGGACAAATGGTGCGATCAGTCTCAAGGCGCAATATCTTTTGCCAGATGTTTAGAGGCAGCTGAGGTGAGGAACATCTCCGGGATCTCATGCGCATCTCTTCAATGCACTCCTTCGACTGCAACAAAACTGTTTGGTGCACGTTAGAATTTGCTCAAAGCAAATGCACACATCTAGAGACCGTTGAAATGTGTTTATTGTGATACGCTTACGACTTCGTTCTTGCTTCGCCTTCGTAATTTTTTTCCCACTGTCGAAGATGATGTAAAACATTAGTGTTCAATCCTAAGGTTGTTCTTTGAAAGGTGTGGTGACGCCGTGCGGTCATTGAGGGCAAGCGGGGGGGCCAGTTACTTTCCCTGGGCCACCTGCGATTTCACACGAAGTTCTGACACGCAGAAAATCGAATCGCGAGGATTTTAAGATGGGGCGTCCCGAAGGGCTTCTGTCGGGCATTCGAACCCGGCATTTGACATTTCTTTGCCAGGGACCTCTTGTGTAGTCCGCTGAGGCGGAATAAGACCAGAATCCTGAGTCACTCTGGTCAAGGCACTGACCGTGACCCTGTATTCGGCGGCCGGAGTGAATGATTTACATATACCCTGCCAGCCCCTAAAAAGGTGCGTGGAAACGGTGAATTCACACCAAGCATGCATTACGTTTCATGCATAGAAAGGATTGGTAATAATATTCTAGCCTAAGCTTCACAATTTAAAAAAGATAAAAATATCAAAGAAAGCAAGCAAAAACATGCTGTTAGTTGGGTTAGCTTAAAGTCCTTATACCAACATGCAGTGACATCACCAATGTTATCCATGGATCCACTCGTATTAATACTACGCTCTCTGTTCCAGTCCAGGCGAAAAGCAGAGGAAACACGTCAAGAACTGGCAGCCTTAAGTGAAATTTCTAAAGAGATTCACAAGTTTGTCATTGATTCTGAGTCGAAGGTATGGAAATTGTCACCTGCTCCATTATTCTTGGTGTGTAAATAGGCTGGTGTTTTCTCAAAGACATCTGCTTGTTTAATCATTGCTTGATAATATTTCTGTTCCGTAGAATTTCCTCATTTTATCTCACCCGAGCTTGGATAAAGTTTTTGTCTCAGACGGGAGTTAGCATTGAGAAAAACATTTCTTTCTTCCGTTGCGCCACACCCGAAATGTATGCATGTTCTTCTGTACTCCCCACCAGTGTGTGTGTTCGTTCAATTCTTTCTACCTATCCTTTTCCAATTACTATCCTTACTATGTCTGAATACGCTTGTTGGCGAATTTTCATGTTTGTATGTGTTCAATCTTATATATAACTAACGCCATCATGTTGGATAGGTCGTCACTGGTTCATTCCGCTAAAAGACCGTTTTCAAGCGTCGGACAACGTGCTGCTATCCTCTCGGTCAATGTTTATGGTGCTTTCTCCATATCTAAGGCTTCTCTTATGATTATAGGGAAATAGCGGCCATCTTTTTCCTATCATTCCATTACGTCAAACTCAATGCTGTGTAACAGCATGTTTTTGCATGCTTGCTGTGCTATTTTTATCTTTTTTTACTTTGTGACTAGTACATTAATACTAATCCTTTTTTGTGCATGATATGTAGTGCATGCTTGGCGAGAATTCACCCCCTGCCACACACCTTTATGGTGGATTGAATGGTATTATGTAGCTACAAATATATTCGTTTCCGATCAGGAACGGAGATTAAGAAATTTATAATAGGGACGTAGATCCTGGTGATGTTTCACCCCCCGTCACACGCCCTTTCGGCAGCCTTCAGGGTATTTTAGAGATTTAGATGAAGCGTATACCACGCTAGGTTAATAATGTACGGAAGGACCTATCAGTAGAGGAAAGAGATGATTGAACTAAAAACTTAGGTGAAAAAATATTTGTCAAAAGCATTTACGTCACTTACTTTACACCAGCTAGTAATATTAACGGCCAGAGAGAACAACATTCTAAACTTATTAGCAACAAATCTCCACGAAAAAGCTCTAATTGTAAATTGATTCATTGCATTTGCATGCAACCCTGGAATTAGTGATGATAAAATAGGGCATGCGAAATTTATCCTAGCGTGCATGGATATTATAAACCAAAGATGAAGGTTTATTTGTTTGGTAGGGCAAATAGGAATAGATACTGAAGATTCGTGGAAAGCAGTTCTTGGGTGACCCGCAACGTAGTTAACAAATACATACCAAATAAATTGGCCAGTGGTAATACAGAGCCAAGGTGTTACATAACGCGGAGGTCAAGAACGCATTAAAGTGACAAAGGGCATACCACACTAGGACAAGGGGTGCAGGACGGGGCCAATCGGTAGAGGAAAGAAATGAGTTAATTCAAAACAATTAAAAATCGAGAAAAGTGGCAAGGAAAGCATGTCGGCAAGAGTTATCAAGTTTCAAGAGCAGGATGTTTGGAGAATATGTATTTAGATAGCAATCCTAATGCGTTTTGGTCGTATGTAGTTGAGAGAATTGTTGTGGTCAAGGGTTTGCGGAAAAAACGAATATTCGAATCTGTTTGTTGTGCTGTGCGTTTCTCTTCTATTATCTCTGTGGTCCATTCAACCAATGTTTCTTGGCCTCTTATCATTAACTCAATGTCAGAGGTGAACTTGTCTGCCTTGTACTTCTGTAAAAGTCGTAGTCTGGCTAGTCTGGTCGTAGGCTAACAGGTCTACGTGATACCCTGCGAGCCACCGCGAGGGTATGGGGACCGGCCGAAGATCAGCAGACATGCACTACTTTCATGCAACTAAGCACTACCAAGCATGCAAAACGAAATGAAAATGTAAATTGGAGAAGGGGTGGCCTTCTGGAGCCCCCTCCTGGCACTTAGACCTCTTCACATCCATTGTGGGCCGAGCCACTGGCAGAGAGGGGACAAGAGACCCCGGTAGAGGTATGGACCCATCCAACCTCCGTCCCGGCCCAACGTTGCCTAACTTCAGTGATCTAATCAGATCAGAACCGGTGTATGAACGTGGCTAGGCCGTTGCCCGCCAAGTATGCAACTAAGAGATACCATGCAATAATGACCACGCAACTGAGAGCTACCACTACCGACTACTCCAACAATATCCAATCCCTTTGCTATGCTGCCTATTGTTTTCTCATATGGTACACGAGAAAATGACATTTTAAATGTATTGATATGACAATCTATCTCTCCAATCTTATTTATCTGGTCAAATCTAGCATAATCCGCCGGGGTTATAAATATATATCTAACTATACAGTGAAGCTATCCGTTTTAAATTTTTGCAGAAGATTCAATAAGATTTTAACCTACGATTTGGTATTGATTCCCATTCCCAACCTCATTCTACTATTGATCTGATACACTTCTATGCCTATCGTAAAACCTTTTAAGTAAACTAGCTGCTCTACGCTGCACACCGTGTATCTGTACACTCTGATCATATGTAACTCATTCGCAACACATATATTAGCCAAATATTTTATTTTTATACATTTAGCCTAACTAAAGTAACATCGCTCTATTGTGTTCTCGTTATAATACCCTAGTACTCTTTTAATAAATCCTAGTTTTCTCTTGGATTGGCCGCATATTTCCCGCATGTCTTTCCCACGATAAATATTTATTGATTCAGTAGAGAAATTGGTTGCCGAACCAACAGATTTAAAATATCCTTCTTCCCTCGTACAATTAGGGACATGAATAGCTTTCAATATATTCAATAGTATATATACAACAATAGCTAGCATAGGTAGTTGAATGTTGGTCTAAGGACTTTAAGCCAACCCAACTACCAGCATGATCGTTAATGCTTGTTTAGATATTTCAATCTTGTTTTTCATGTTAAGCGCTTATTCACCCCCTTGCCACTTATCTATACGGTGGTTTACATGGTATTATGTAGATTTAGATGTACGATCACGCTTACGAATTATTCCTTTCCCAAAAATTGATACCTAAACACGTTTTTTTAGATTTACCTGCCGTACACAATTACATCTGTGAAATACCTTACGAGCCACCGCGAGGGTGTGTGGCAGGGAGTGAAAATCACCATCATTCACTACTGACATGCAACTGAGAGCTAACTAATGATTTTAATTCATGGAAATAAGTTAGGAGTCACGTGCAATGAGATGGTAATTGCCAACAAAGTTACGAAGTGATGACTACTTAAAAAGATTTTCAATGCATATATTTATTTGTATTTCACTAGCATGCATAGATTCGTATTATTAAAACATGCTTCATGCACTACAGACTACTCTAAAAAGTTTTACCTACCTATCTCAAAGGCATGCGGCCTATAGTGTTCTCTTATGGTACGCAGGAAAAATGGCATTTTAAATCTATGGGTACGACAATGTATCCCTCTAATAAGTGCCGTGTCGCACCACTCTTGAATCGCATCTAAATACTTTCTAAGCGATTCCCTATCTTCTTCATTTGATATATCCCAGTACTCTACTGCATCGTCTGCAAAAAGCCTGAGCATACTGCTAACAACAGTACACAACTCGAAATAAAAAAGGAAATCTGAATAAATATAGCGGATGTTGATGCTAAAATTATTGTTTAGTGAAGAGAATGAACGTTATATACATAGTGTAAATATCATAACAGCTTAGGGATAAGAAATTCAGGCGACTTGTCCCTACGCTGCAATCTATTACTCTCCCTAATGTCTCCTAATTTGTTCTAAGTATCTCTTAGTAATATTTAATTACAGCAATCATTCGCCTCGGTAACACATCCTGCTGATGGTTATCAGGAAGTATCAAGTGTATGGGTGGTGTCAAACCAATCTTATCATTGTTGACATAGTGAGCATGAGTAATGTTGGACACAGATGGTGATGGCTTCCACTTCATTGTTGCATGCACAAATACTTTATTATTAGGGAGCCTTTTAGGTAATTTCGAAGCTGATTGGTTTACAAATGACGTTAGATAAATATATTAAGAACCCCTGCGTATTATGCTTAGTTTGATCAGATAAACAGGATTAGAGAAATAGATAGTCATACCGATATATTTAAAATGTGATTTTTCCCGCGTACCATAAGAGTGCACAATAGGCCGAATAGCAAAGGGTTAGGTTGGTGAAATATTGTTTCAGTAGTCTGTAGTGCATGAAGCATGTTGTACTAATACTAATCTATGCGTGCTAGTGAAATACAGATAAATACATTTAGTGTACATCTTTCTAACCAGTAATCACTCGAAACTTTGTAGACTCTTACCTTCTAGCTGCGGGTGGCTCCTATACTTCGCTTGTTTTCATGTGGTTAACATTGTAGCTCTTAATGCGTATGTCAATAGTGAATGCATGGTGGCTTTTACCCTCTGCCACACACCCTCACGATGGCTCAGAGGGTCTTACGTATATGTAGATGTACGGTCGGTTGTAGGGTATTCAGTAGATGCATGTTATTACTGTATAAAAGCAATCGAAGGGGACCTATTACTCTTCAAAGTCTTAAATTCAAGGTCTAATTTTATTATTGATTCCAGAACTTACTAAGTTAACATCCAGTTTATAATGTTACGTCTTTTTTCGGAATAAAATTTCACCATATCACATCATCGTCTGCAGGTACTTTTCGCACTGCATACTAAAATATCGTGAGAAAATTGCAGTGGTCACACTAGGGTCACGTACTTCTTCGCTTACCAGTCTTTTTTCCCCGACAACAGCTTAGACTTCTCGTAGAATTCTCCCTCGCCTACTCTCATAGTCTAATCTTTGGTCACGAAGCAATTAAGACGGGTTAGAACTTCAACGGAATGGGTGGGTACGGGGGGAGAAGATAAGAGGCCGTCGAGCGCCGACCGAACCATTCTTCTGCACGGTTCCACGTATTCTTAACCTGCAGCACTCACTGGATGAAGACGTATTCAGGCTCAACATCGGAGTGGAAATATCTTGTGTATCAATCCATCAAGCAACTACCTGTAACTAGCTAACCGTCGATTCACTTGTAGTTATACTATTGGATATATTTACAGCTATTCATGTACCTAATTGTACGAGAAAAGAAGGACATTTAGAAACTGTCAGTTCGGCAATCAATTTCTCTTATTTTATGACATGGTCCAGTCTACCAAGTTGAAGTTCACAAAATATTTTTACGTCATCAGTGAAAATATTGACTTGAAATTTATTTAAGATATTAAGTCTGAATTTCAACCAGCGAATTGACAATGATTCGCATTTTAATTCATCTAATAGACTGATTACTCTAATAGAGTTATCGTACCGTCCCTTTACAAATCTTTCCGATCTTTGCTGCACACGCTGCATTTCATTTTTTAGGCCTATTTCTTATGGTTCCCATGCACTAGCAGCATATTCCATATGAGGTCTAACAAGGGAAAAGTAGCTGATTTCTCGTACATGATCGTCACATTTACCCAATACTCTTTTGATGAATCCCAGTTTACGATTAGATTGCCCCATTATTTCACGTATGTGTTTCCTTCCGAGGTTGGGCCTCCCGCATCTATGGCCGTCCGCTCCCATCTCTGTGCCCCCTCCCAATTCCTCCGGCGACCTGCGGGGTTGCCAAATCGCTCTTGGAAATATCTTACTTTTTTCAATAATCTTTAAATTTATCGCACAGTACCGTTCAAAAAGCCTACTTAATCTTCTCTTCAACCGCTATATGATAAACATGATAATTTCGGGTTAAAGTTATCAACTTTTAAGTTGCATAGTTATCCGCAAAAGGTCAACTTCCGCGGTTGGGATTCCCGCAATGAGGGTCGGGTCGTTTACGAGCTGCGAACTCGAGGAAAGGTGTCATAGTCCTTGACCTTACTAATGAGGGTCGCCTCTCCCCACCAGAGTGACACTAACCGGAATTTGATCGGGACCTTGTGATTTGCTTTTCTAATGTTTTTTACTAGTGCTCTATTCCGCGACATGAAATTGTTATTTCGGGCCTTTAGTCACTGAAATTGTTCTGTGGTGGTTTGACTGTGTAGTGTGACGAAGGGTTGAATACGCTTTGGAAGCAGGTGTTTAAAGAATTGGCTTTTTCGAAACTGCTGGTGTCTGTAATTACTTCATCGTTTTTAAATGTGTGCACTGCTTAGGGGAGAGTGGTGCTAAATGGACCACAATTGATTTCTTCAATTTGAATTGGCGCACAAGTGTGCACCCGCAGGTCAAAGAAGCGCGGACGCCCAGCGAAAACCACGAAAAAATTCAGTCGAACAAATTTCTGTCGAGGAACTAAATATATATTAAGAAATGACTATTGTTAGCAAAATCGCTTATATCATTTATAAATTCACTTCTTTTTCTCTTTCTCGCTTCTAAATCTGTCTCCAAACACTCATTTTGCTTGAAAACGCTATAGTTCATTCAGCCCACCCCTTGTCCAATTAGCCGCACCGTGGGGGTCAATGGGCTGAAATATAGGCTTTACGGAAAGAAGATGAAAATATACTCAGGGCTTTTGAGATGTGGGTGTGGAGAAGGATGGAGAAATAGTAGTGGGTCGAAAGGAGGATGTACGATGAAGTACTAGAATCGGTAGGAGCGGAAAGAAATTTGATTTGAGTAAGTAGGAGAAGGCAGAAGATGCGAATAAAGAAGGTAAAAGGGCGAGGTAGCATTGAAAGACGTGATCGAGGGAAAAATGTTGGGTAAACTGAGTAGAGGGAGAAGAAGAATGAGTAGCTTGG